>CM045902.1:1239341-2616684 GCA_025169955.1 Salix arbutifolia
AGTGGAAATATCAGGTAAGTGAGTCTTGGAGGGTGTAAAATCGAGAGAAGGAGTGGTGGCTGGAGATACGACTGAGGTGGTGGGGGATTCCATTGCAAGCTCTAATACCATGTAGAATTTGGCTAACCTACTGTTGCCGTTGTTATTGTATTCATATATATAGAAGATTATAAGAGAGATTGTCGCCTATACATGGTAATCTAATCATTCTAAAAACAATATAAAATATTACAGTTATTATGGAGAGATTTACAGATATGATGGAGAGATAACAGGGAGTCATTAAGGACGAGTATCATGGAGAATTAATCTTGCTATCTTTCATTAGGAACTCTGTAGATGAGACACTTGTCGGAGAAGACATGCAAGGTTTTCGACTCCTCTTGCTCAGACTCTGTTAATCTGTCAATGTCAAGCGAAACATGATCATTCCTTTTCATCTGCTCAGTTGTTGCTCCAACAATCTCTATCCTGTGGTACGAATCTCAATTGATCAGATGTTTGACGTATGACAAGGAATCATCAGTTCAAGCATTGAAATGATCGCTACAGTCAAAATTACCACATCATTTAATTAATACAGATGCTTAAGCAAATTCCAACACAAATATAAAGAGGAAATGAATATATCACACAGAATATTGTCAAAAAGTCACAGAAATATTTGGCGGGAATGGAATCTGAATTATGACAATATAAATCGCTTCTCTAAATTACAACCTACATGCTTTAGATTTGCTTCAAAACATATATAGCAAAAACACCAAGCAGCCTTCCGGGAAAAAAAAACTCACTTAGTAGCTCTAGATTTTTGTCAAAAACTGTGGATGCAGTGTTTCTAGTAAGATATTTCTTGACTAAAAAAATAAAATGGGAAGGAAACACTACTATCCCTATTGAATCCGTGACACTGATACAGTAGAGCTAGGGACATTTGGAATCAAATGCCACATTATTGTGCATGTCCCCTCTTCTTGACTTTTCCTCCTCTTCTTCCTCCAACTTTTCTTTCTTTTTTTTCCTGTTTTGAATAAACGATATTATTAATGCAAGGAATTTCGATCCACCACTTTCTAGGCTTCTTGTTTTTTTTAATAACAAAAAATATCTAGAGAAATATTTTCTCTTTTTAATCGTCATTATTTATTTTTTGGAATAGATGTATTTGATTGTAACTTTAAATTTAGTTGGTATCCAAGGAAAAAAAACATTTCATTAAAGAAATAAAAATAAAAATATTTTAAATTCAATTTATGTACTTTCAAAATAAAAAATACATCATGAAATATCTTTTCTGTTCGTCTTTTCATTTCTTCTAGTAATTAATTGCTAATTAAAATAAACACTAAAAGACTGTAATCATAATATAAAAATAAATAAATTAAACTTTGTTAGATTGACATGGTGAAAAAGAAAATTATGAGGCTGATACATGATACCTGCTTTTCAAAAAAAAAAAAAACATGATTAGTCATGTTAATTATAAAGTTGCCTTTACCAACCTTGGCTTGATTGCCCTTAATGTTTTATTAATCAAATAAAGCTGAGCCCTTCACCTATTCTTTTCACTCTCTCTTCCCCTAAAGAATAAATTAATTCTCCCAAAAAGTTAACAAAATAAACCGGTTAATTTATTCTATGTAGTTCCTGACCAATTAGAATCTCAATGTCTTCGTCTAGGCCTTGCTTCTTCCCTTTCTTCACTCATCATCGATGGTTTTCTCTTACAATTAAAAAATTCAATTCAAATATAAAATAATTTCTTCCATGCTAATATAAAGTTTTACAAGCAAGAAAAACTGTTATAATCCAGAGAGAGAGAGAGAGAAATTCACTAATGACGATCTCATTTTGAGTGGAGTGGGAGCACTATGGTTTCAAAGTATTTTTGTTTTACTAGCTACTAGAGATAATATAATAAAAGAAAGACTTTCCCTTTCATGCATATATATATATATATATATATATATATATATATATATATATATAAATTAATTATATTCTTTTTATACGTGCCAAGCCATATCTTGAGAGCATTGGATCACCCTCCATTTTGATGTGAGCAATGTCTCCTCCTTACGTGTTCTGTTGCCATAGCATTGGACCAACCTCCATCATTTCTGGAGAGCTACGTGAATATTAATATATTAATAAGTTCGTTGAGCTCACTAGTCAGCGCAACCAATGACAGCATGAAAATGCATGGCAAACTTGGACCACCTGCTTCCTGTCCTTCGAGGCTAATTTAATGCTGAGCCGGACGGAACTATATTGATTTAATGTAAAAAATATTAATTGTGTGAGTTTTTTTATTATAATATAAATTTGAAAAAAAATAATAAATCTGTGAAGAATTCCTATGAAGTATCAAATTCGTTGTAGTAGGATTAATTTATTTTATAATTCAATTTAAATTAAACACAACAAACAAAATATAAATTGTGAAAACACCTCCAATAATCAAATAACAAAAATAAGTAGTTAATTTTCTATTTACAAAAAAAAAAAACATCATTGAAAATTCATCCCTACGTTACCGTCATTATCATGACTATAACAGTTAAAATTATTATTAACATTATTTCCCAAACAATTAAAATCATTAAATTTCCCCAAAAAATAAAAAAAAATATTTTTTACAAAAAATAAATAAATAATCAATCACTAAAATTATCATTATTATTGTGCAAACAATAAAACCATAAAATCATATGATCTGAAGAACAAATAAAAACAATAGAAAACACAAAAAAACAAAGGGAAAAAAAGAGATATATTAATTTAAAAATGATCACCAGCATAAATTAAAATTTCAGGACTGAACCAAATAAAAGTAAAAACCCAATAAAAAAATAAAACAACAAGAACTAAAAGTATAGATGCATAAATACAGGTAAAATAATAATAAAAATATAAATTACGAAAACACCTGCAATAATCAAATAACAAAAATAAATAGTTAATTTTCAATCTATAAAAAGAAAAAAACATAATTGAAAATTCATCTCTACGTTACTGTCATTATCATGATTATAACAATTAAAATTATTATCACCATTATTGCCTAAATAATTAAAATCATTATATAAAAAAAATATTTTTATATCAGGATTATTTAAAAATTATATCAAATGGATACCTTTTCAACTCTAACACGTGCATGTATTACCAAAACACACGTGATGATGATGATTAGTGACACCCTTCTTTTAATCCTCGAAATCCTCATCTCACATCCGCAGAGTTTGGATAGAAGAGCTTTGAATGGAAAATTTGTTTCTTAACTACTGAAATGTTCACTTAAAGATAACTCTAGTTAAGTTGGTTGAGCTAACTAGTCAGCGCAACCAATGACAATATGATATTATCTATTATCTATATAGCTAAATCAGCTCACAAATTTACTGTTCATTTAAACACTGTTTATCTAGACTCATAAGTATTGTGGACTTGAATAGTGAGATTACTTAATAATATCAGTATTATTTCTATATTACAACAGCATAACAAAGTTGTTTGGACGAGTGGTTAAGACGTGCGCCTAATGTTTCCCGCGGCGAGAGTTCGAATCTCTCAGGCAACAAAATGATTTTGGATTTTGCTTTTAAAAAACTTAATAATATAAGTATTATTTCTATACTACAACAGCACAACCAAGTCCTTTGACCGAGTGGTTAAGGCGTGCACCATTTCCCCGCGGCGAGAGTTCGAATCTGTCAGACCACAAATTGATTTTCGAACAGTAATGAATAGTGTTTTCACTATTCATACTGTTTAAAAAAGTGTTTTTTTTTTCAGGCTTTTTTTTGATAACCTATGTTTCTGAGCTAGCTTACGCACACCATGATTAATCTCTAGACCCACTTTTTTTTAACATTTTTTTCCTGTTTTTTTTCAATTTATACATTTTTTTTTATTTTTCTTATAACCAGAGTGTCCAGGTCAGCTTACTTTAAGCCGGAGCGCGAAGCGTGAAAAAAAAAAAAAACATTGTTGCGGCATATTATATGAAATGTTAAGGTTGTATGAACATTGACCTAGCTAACATCTCTTCAAGGTTGTATGAAAATTGACCTAGCCAACATTTTTTTAAGTCGGCTAATACAATCACTCTCTACAATTAGCTAATATTTTTTTTAAGTCAACTAATATAACTACTCTCTACGCTCTAATAGATTAATGAAATATAAACGGGTAGGTTATATGTTATATGAAATGTTAAGGCTCTACAAACATCAAACATCGACCCAGCCAAACATTTTTTTAAGTCAATTAATACAACTACTCTATTCAATCCTATGGAATTAATAAAATATAAGGGGCCAGTTTCTACTATTCCGACGTCGTTGAAGGTCTGAGGGATTACATGAGAAATCCAATGAACATATGGAAGGCGGCCTTGGCACTAAATTATTTCAATAATCCATGGTTTCCATCTCTGTAATCGCGGCAGTTTCTCTCTCTATACTCACCATCACCCAGACTGTGTTTTCTATCCTTCAAGTTGTCTAGGATGCAACACTTGGTTTCTTGTGAATTAACAGAGCTGTATTGTTTGATTTCTTGCAACAACCTCTGTTTATGTCGAGCCCTGTGGCTTAAATTATTAGAAAGTCTGATTCTTGCCTTCAACGAATCTTAGGAGGGCTGACATTGGCGGCTCAAATTTTTCAAGCCATGTCGAAGCACCAAGATACTAATATGCATGGTGCAGATTTTGTTTCCATATATTTTACTTTTTATTTTAATGAAAAACGTGATGTATTTTGCATTGTTTTAAAATAAATTAGATGGAAATTAATTACATCAAATCTAATTAATATAATTGATCAGTTTTAATTTAATTGTCCTGATTAAAATAAATTTTGATTTAAAAAAATATCATTTTAATATCTTAAAGAAACTCTTGAAGTAACATTTTCTTGGATCAATCCATTCAATTTATAACCCAAAACTTGGACCGAGATGGATTCAGTATTTATTTGTTTTCATCCAAAAATGGGATGAATTTAAACCGAAAGCCCATTCAGAAATGTACGATACATTGGGGATCCATTTAAAAAACATCAATAGTTTGTTGACTGCATTCGAGGTTTGCCCAAAACATCACCATTCTCTCGCGCATACTTGCGGAATCTGTTCTTCCTTTCCTATGCTCTTGATCGATTATCAATTTTTGATTATTTTTTTCAGATTCATCTAATTCAGGTGATGGGTTTTCACTTCTTTCTCGATTGAATTACGTGACGAAATCATCTCTCTCTCTATGAATTCTCTGTATTGTTGATCAAAACGAGAGGCAGTCATTTTCTGACAATACGTGTTCACAGGTGCTTTCCAAGCTCCTTGGTAAAAAGAACGAGGACCCAGTTCATTGATGTGGTTTAAGATTGCTTCTGCAAAAGAAATTTCTTCACTGCCTTAATATTTTTGCTTCCTGCTCCTAATGGCCATATGCTGTTTGATAAAATGCCATTAATAACATAACCGACTGATGTTGTTTTCCTTGTTGATTAGTGCTTTAGAAGACCAAAACCTGATCAGTGAAGTGCATTGAGTACTTTCAATGGGACCATCAACAGGAGGAAGAACAAGACTCTCTGGAATGCAGAAGCAAGTGCTTAGTCTGTACCGGGGCTTCTTACGAGCAACTCGTTCAAAGTCCCCTGAAGATCGACGGGAGATTGAGTCCTTTGTTTCAGCTGAGTTCCGCCGCAACTCCAAAAAAGTAGATCGCAAGAATTTCATCTACATTGAGTACTTGCTTCGCCGCGGTAAGAAGCAGCTTGAGCAGCTCAACAGTCCTGATACTGTTGGATTGTCATCTATGAATGTCACTTTCTCTGAAACTGAAAATCCTAAAAACTAAGTTGAGATCAATTATTCTGACATCTGCGTTATACTGGGAGTTTTATTTTTTGTGTAATTAATTTCTTGTTCAAACAATTCTACTCATAAAACGCCTGCAGTCATTTTTCAGTTGTCTGGAGCAGGTTTCCATGTCATTGTTATGCTTGATGTTTAAGATAGCATCCTGTGTAAACCAATGTTAGTTTCTTTCATGTCTTGTTTTTTTTCTCTGCAACGTTGTTAGCACATAATCGAACTGCAGCCAATTTGTCAAAATTGAAGTAAAATCACGCGGAAGAAAAAAAAAATTGCCCCTTCTGCTCCAAAGCTCACTGGGTGATATATGCACATTCCTTCTCTTATTTCAAAGCTGACTAACTATATGATTTGTTTTATCCAAATTGCACTTGATCTTCAATCTTTCACCTGTATGTTTCTTCACCCCACCATACACAAATCAACCTTTATGTCTTTCAAGGATATAGAGCCCTTTCCTTGAATCCAATCCCGCAACCAGGCAGAAAACAGAGTGGTCTTGTTTTGCAACCTGAAGATTAAGGTTGCTATCTATTTCCTGATAAACTACAAGCATACCAGGATGGTCAAACGGTTAGCATCACTGATTTGCCAATACCAGGATGGTCAAACGGTTCTAGTATCTTTTATTTAAAAATATATTAAAATAATAGCTTTGAAAAAAAAATAGCATTAACATATCAAAACAATCCATAAACACACGTAAGAAATTAAGTGAAACGGTAACCGGATGATCATTGTGAGCAGCAGGTATTGGAGTTATCCATTCTGAAAGAGAATCAGCTGCTACATTTTTGATATCCCAGTCACTAGTAGCATGACCAGCAAGTAGACAAGGGCCATAAAGGATTGCCTGAATTGAAGCATACTCAGTCCTGTCATCTGAATTTTCATCCAAATCCAAAATTTGAAACATGGACTGTCATGTTCTCAAGTTCTTTCAAGAATTTTCATCCAAATCCAAAATTTTGATCTAAATGTTAAAATGAAAATCTTGAGTAGAGTAGATCTATGCAATAGGTTTTAACATTTTCCTTGGCCAAACTTGCATTGCATTGAATTTATCTACGAGCAAAGCACTAATAACAAATTTGCATTACATATCTGTTACGAAATATGAGCTGTACTTTATGTTCCAAACATGGAATCAATAGCTCTATCCACACATGTTAAGCTTGAATGTTAAAATAAATGGTGTAAAATTCATCTCTGAAACTATATAATGGTGCAAGAAGAAAATTCCTTTTGTCCCCCTTTGCCACAAAGCTGATTGGATGATATTCACTTAGTCCTTTGTTCATTACAAAGCTGGCTCCCTGATTAAATCCTGTATCTGATGACCCTGATTCGCAGCTAAGCTTCATGCTCTGACTTGGCTTGTAATTGACACCACTGTATATATAGCAACCCGCCTGGCTTCCTGATTCCAGGGATACAGTTCCATCTTTTCCATCCAGTCCAGAAACCACGCGGAAGATAGATGAACCATCATCATCAGCAGAGTTTGTGACGGCAAGGCTGCCGTCTGTTCCTTGCTGCGCTAAAAGCATTCCAGGAAGATCAAATGGTTCAAGCATGACTGATTTGCCAATAACATCTTTAATTCCAAAGACTTCGGAGGAAGAAGATTCATTCAAGACAATCCTAAATGTGGCTTGAAGACAAGCATCAGTGCCAGATTTCGGGTGCTCTTCCATTGTAATTGACTGGTTTGAATTTGTTAGCACAAAAGTCGAATTTCCAGAGTCTTGGGAAAAAGATATTAGTTGTTCATTGAATGAGGCAGGGATAGGTGTTATAGAGTCTGAAAGAGATTCAGCAGACCCGGTTTTGAGGTTCCAGTCACCACTAGTATGACCAGCAAGTAGGTAAGGACCATAGAGTATTGCCTGGATAGAAGCATACTGGTGCCGGTCATCTGAATGTTGTTCAGAGGACTTTGTCATTTATATGACCATCATCTATATTGAAATAATAAAAATATTTTACATTTCAAGCAAGAATCCAATGAAAGTACCTTGTATGGCCTCAGTTCTCAAACTAATGGGAAGTTGTAGGCTTAATTTGTCACCACTGCTCCATTTTCTATTGACTGATAAGAAACTACCTGCATTAGAAGCAGAATATTAAAGATAACACCAGGGTTTCCACCGAAGATGCCAATCAAAAGGTTCCAAACGAGCTCCCCCATTAGCTCTTACGAAACAAATTGAATCAAATATGAGAAACATGTAGATTAAGAGACAAACAGTCATGATTCATGAGTATGCTTCACACCTGGAGCCGGCATAGCCAAACTCTGGGAGTTTATTGTTGCGGTAGCACCATCTAAATGTGTCCAAAATGGTATCCTCAAATTCAAGGTAGATGCTTGGCTTGACCCCTGCACAAATCAGATCCATCATGATCATCAGTTACCCTTTTCTCAGCCCTTGTTAAAACTTTTGATTCTTTGAGCTCTTGCGCAAAGAACATGATAATAAGTTTACAGGAGATTTAGCAGTGCTTTCCCCTCCTTTTCCCAATCAATTGTAGCAAATACCTCGTTTGGAGAAAAGGTCAAAGTGACCCGAAGATAAGGATCTGAAGAAACAACAGGATCAACTTTCTGATTGATCACGATCTGTCCAGATTTCCAATCAAGAGAGCTTGATATATACTGAATAATGTAAAGACCTGGGGCTTCTCCTTCCTCTTCAAAGTATATGGAGTCTCCCAGCTTCGAAAATGATTCAATTCCTTTAGAGGCAGCAACAGAGATTAAAATCAAATTGTTGGCACAGAAGCAGAGGAATGGTGGAATAATCAGCATCAGATTATAAATCATTTGAAAAGAATTCCACACACATCATTTGACATTAATTGCATTGGTTTAAAACATTTGAAAACTTCAAACACAATGAATGGAGGATTAATCTGCATCGGCTTAAAAATCATCAGGAAAGAATCCTACATGCTTCTAGTGGAATAAACTGTATCAGTTTAAAAACATTTGAAAACTTCAAATGCAATGAAGGAATAATCCACATTGTATTAAAAATCATATGAAAAAATCAAAAAGCATCTTATGGAATAAAATAATGTGGTTTATTAGCAGTAAAGCATGATTAAAATGGTGAATGTATTGGCAGGTAAGAAAAGACAAGGCAGGTAACAGATTCCATACCAGTTCCATAGCAGCACCAAAAAGAATCGTATAATGTCCCCCATCCATGATAGCTTTTGCCTTTGGAACTTCCAGGATGTTGTGGAAGCATGTAAATCATCACTCCAGGCTCTGTTCCTCTTTGGATGCCCAACACCCCATTTGTCAGAGCACGCTCATAATAATCTGCATAAGCCATTTCTTTGGTCCATCTGAACAGTTGGCGAGAGACCTATAGATTCCAGTAAATGCGTGTATAGTGTTTTAGCAGGAAAATTTATGTAACATGAAAATGAAAAAAAATTGAAATTGTCAAATGGATGCTAAAATGTTTTCCAAAGTTCAGCTCTAACCAAGTTACCAGCAAAATAAGTTTCGATAAGATCAAAATAAATTCTATGTATCAAGGTACACATGCTCAAAATTATACATCAGTAAGAAACAGATGCGAATGGAGACATACCTTCAGCATATTGTAAGTCGTGCATGATTCCTCATTTTCCGTGTGTAATGTAGTAGCCAGTCGCTTTGGATCTGACCTACTCGTACATCAGGCAAAGGTGTCAAAAACAGCACAGAGTAAGAGACAAGTGTGGATGGAGTACAAGCAACCAGATAATCAGGTAAATGACAGGAAAGGAGCTTAGCAGCCATTTCTATGAACTTGGAATCATACATATGAATGCATAGAAGTTTTACTTCAAAAATCACTCTCAGAATTTTACTAAAAATGACAATCAGTACCAGAACTCGCCAACAGAAGTTCCTCCAGTTGCATAGCTGTGAGATGAGTTGACTATATCCATGAAGGATGTCCCTATATCCTGGAAGAAACAAATCTATTTTAGGCAGTTTTAGGATCAGAGATCATTCATGCATGACAAATCTAACATGAACAGCTATAGCTCCATAAAACAGAAATCAAAATGAGACAACACTTCATCAAAAATGATCTTCAGACAGTATATGACTAATATAAAGCAAATAACCTTATAAAGTGGATCTCCAGTGATTTCATATCTCATCTGTGCACCAATAACGATAGGGATATGTGTGTTGGCGTGGAAACCTGCTATGTCATCAGCCTACAAGGAGGAAAAGAAGCTTCTGTGAGAATATCAATCAATGAAGTATAGATTAATCTTATCCCTTTATTACTCTCTTCCAACAAAAGTCTGACCTCCCTCCAACATCTTCTCCTTCAGTCCTAGATAAGGAACCATTCTACCCGCACACCCAGGCATCCTAAAGTTTCATCACCAATTGCAGAATTGATAAATTAACCTTTATTCCAAATTCTTCTATTTGCAATATAGAAATTTCAAAAGTTCATCTTATATCAGTCTTGCTTAAGTAAACGGAATGGTTATGTCAGATGATATCATTTCGTTTAAAAAAATTACAAAATCAGAAGTTAGTTTTCTCAAAGGGGAATGATTCTTATCAGCAAAAAGAGGGGAAAGCCCTGCAAAATCAGAAGACAAACACCGGCCAAAAGCTGATAAGCTGCGGTATGTAGTCTATAAATTACCTGTACAGCAAGCAAACCAAGGAAGCATGGCTTGTCAAAAAGGTGAGCCAACACCAAATGTTTTGGATCTCCCTGCAGCAAAGCAATATCAAAGGCTCATGTTAAGGATACCCAGAGGCCTATCTTCCACAAAACTGAGTTAATTTTCAAAAATATATCCATTCCAGCTGCTAATAATAAACCAGAATATATGATGAATGCAATGAAAAGATATTTTTAGAAATAGCATGCT
This sequence comes from Salix arbutifolia, assembly GCA_025169955.1. Taxonomy (NCBI): domain Eukaryota; kingdom Viridiplantae; phylum Streptophyta; class Magnoliopsida; order Malpighiales; family Salicaceae; genus Salix; species Salix arbutifolia. The sequence continues at coordinate 1,250,136 of CM045902.1, forward strand.
AAAACAGAAGCATCAAGAATGAGGACGAGGCTAGGGGAAATACATAGTTTTGTCTACTTACAGTAATGCTGAATAACTTGTAAAGGACATCATTCATGCCACCAGTTTCTTCATTGAGTGATAGATAATGCCTTTCCACACTGTAATTGATTATAACATTCCGTACTCGATTGTAAAAGTAATCAACCATCCACTTCGCCATTTTTAAAGCTTGAGCATTATCTGCAACTGTATATTGGTCCAAAAGACCTGCCAGGATCTGTCAAAGACAACAAAACACAAATGGTTAGTAATGTAACTTTCTAAACGAACACTATCACGATCCAGATTGAAGTACAACCTACCTTATGGATAGTGTAATAAGGAGCCCATACAGGCTTTATGGCTTCAAACCGATCAAATAACTCAGATGGGAAAGCAGAAAGGTATCCACTGCCCATTTTCACCTGACAGGCAGATAGAGCAGATACTACTGCAGACATTTTCTTCTCGATAGTATCATTGCGAGTGCTAGCCCACATCTGTGCTGATGCACTCAAGTAGTGCCCTTCAACAAGACAAATCAAATTTGCTTTTCATCAACTATATGGACCAATATTTTCAAAATACCACAAAACTGGAAAATAAAATGAAATTATAAAGGAACTCAATTTCGCACAAAAATGATCCTTGTGAGATAAAAGCATATCCTTAGTTCTGGAATCAAGAAGAAAAACATTCATAGGGATTAGCATAAACTTATCTTTAAATGGGGTTCTTATTAAACATCCCAAGCTTCTCAGTGGCAATAATATTGCAGAGTGTGTTTACCAAGAAACCAAGGAAGAAAATCCACGGACAGTAGACATACATATATTCTTGACTCCTTGTACCATAACATGTCAGAATTTAGATAAATATTACTTTTAGCCAAACTACAGAGAAGGGAGGCAAGAAGAATCATTGAAAAAGGTGATCTCTTCAGAACAAGAATTGTGATATTGATTATTTGTACTTTACAAAAGTGTCTCAGGGGTCTTATTTGGAATGTTCAGATTTTTGTGAAAAAGGTAAACGCGTTAACAGCATAATTTACGCTAAATTTGTGATCATCAGCAAAAACCACAGGAACTAACCTACAAAATGACCCCGAAGCTCGCTATTCGGGGCCTCCCAACCACCATAAGCTGTGCCTGGTGTAGACAAACCTGCAGTTTTCCTAAAGCTCCACACCAAGCTATCCACATCCAACATCAACAAGTACTCCAAATTTGTTTGTTGAGCCTGCCAATGAATGGAGCTTGGATCCAATCTCACATCATGCAACGAGACTTCCTTGAGGAAATTCCCAGAGGATTTAAGAGGACTTTTCAAATTCCTATACATCATTGCCCAACTATACTCGTCTTCTTCTCTAAGTATCTTTCTTGGCAACAAATTAGCCCAAGCTGAATCATCAGTTGGTGTTAAATGGTAGTGTGCAAACATTTCTTCTTTCCAAGTTTCATTCTCTGATGACAGCAGTGCATATCGAAATGTATGTGATGATAACTGAGTAGGAGTGTTTGTACACTCCTTGCTCGTACCAAAACCACATAGCATGGACAGCACAACCAAAACAACCAAACCCTTCATTTCTTTTCCTATTTGTATAAATCACAGTTTAAGCAATGAGAAGAACACCAAAAGAACAAGTCTTTTGAGTTCAAATTCAACTAGAAACAATCAAAACATGAACTTTAACAAAAACCCAGAAACCAAAACCTCAAACTTTACTAAAATTCAGCATAAACAAAGCTAAACACCATCAAATTCAAGTAGTGCTCATCTTATACCAATGAACCCAGAATTGTGAAAGACAAACCACCCAAAAAAAACCATGAAAGAATCAAAAGCCGAAAAGCCTTGAGTGGTTCAATAAAAAACAGGGCACGTGAAGTCCCTATATATACACACACGTACTGCCAAAAAAGGCAAGAAAGAGTCACAGAGCTCATGCTAAAAAAGACTGAAAGTCACTACACCTCCTCCTCCTACTACTCTCATATCATCTCGTGAAAGGCAAGAATTTGGTTCCGTGTACATCAAAAAAAATGTACAGCGAGAGATATTTAGAGTATAAAATGACAGATAAGAATCACGGATATGGTGTCGGCTTCTATGGAGGGTTGTATAGGACTAAAAATTTGCTTGACTGGAAAAGAGGAATCTGCAGTATCTCTTTGACAACTGTTGAGAGACAGAAGTATTTTGTTTTCTTTTATTTATTTATTTTATTTGTTTGTTTGTAGAGAAAAAAATTAGCCGTTAAAAGGGTTCTGATTATTTTTTTTAGCTGTAAAATTTTTCAGGTCCTGGTTTTTTTGGTTATTTCTGTTTTTTTATATATTATTTATTTTCAGATTTTGGTTTTTTCAATGGTTAGAGTCCGAGTAGTAAGATATGATTATGAGCACATCTGACTCAGGGTCTAGGTAAGGTTAATTTGCAAATCGGATCATAGATTAACTCATTGATTTCTCTAAGTCTATTCAGATTAGTATCTAAAATATTTAGATGTAAAAATTAAATCACCAAGACACCTCCTTAAACAAGCTAATCGGAATTAATAACAAGTATACTGTAGTCAAATTTAATACAGAAAAAATAAATTGTTTGTTGTTAGATAAATCATCTCATCCAAATTAATGGGTCATGGAAAAACAAAACCCTAATTCACGGATTGAAAAAAAAATATCAGCCTGCCACCCAGGTCCACTCGATCATTTCCATGTGATTGCTTTTGAATGGATAGAAAAATTCCTCGCGAGTAAGCTTCACTTTTTTTTTGTTCTTCAACATAGGAGGAGTACAATATTGCTTCATGCACATTCTTGCAAATTATTGGAAAGCACGAAGTGTGATGGAGGGCTTATTTAGGAGTGTGGTTGCGGTAGCTTTTCGTGCTGAAATATATCAAAATGATATTTTTTTTATTTTTTGAAATCAGCATATCAAAATGATCTAAAAACACCAAACCATATTCATTTGAAATGAAAAAAAAATCAAATTTTAACAAAATATTGATTAAAACACAGAGTCAAACGGGCTCGGAGTCACTTGGGATTGGTTCGGCGGTGGAGAAAAGATTATTCCTATTTCAATTTCTTAGTCCATGATCATTGTATTCGCATGTTTTGAGTTTATTAGTAGCATGAATTGATCTTTGATGCAGTTCATCTGATTTTGATAAAGTAGTGCTGAGATTCATAAAAATAATAATAACAACAACAACAATAAACTACACAAATTATTATTATTATTATTATTATTATTATTATTATTAAAGGTGTGTTTGGTTGGGCAGTTTACTCAACTTCTAGTAAAAAAAAATATTATTTTTTTATTGAAAATTATTTTTTATATATTTTTAAATTATTTTGATATACTTATATTAAAAATAATTTTTATTTTAAAAAATAATTTATTATTTTTTCAAACACCCCTAAATCTGGATTAGGGTAATGGAATGATATAGAATTAGAATGGCTTGGTCTCTGGGGATTCAAAAATAAATTAAAGCTGATTTAATTTGAATTGATTGATTTGACAGATTAATTCATGATTTAATTGAATAAGCATGGCTTGGTCTCTGGGGATTAAAAATATATATATAATTAAAGCTTAATTAATTGATTTGACAGCTTAATTCATGATTTAATTGACTTGGTCATGATTATATTTGATTTTAAAAAACAATTCAAAACAATATTTTAATAATTGTCAAATCAACTTAAATTAAAACACTCATTCAATATAATTTCAATAAAGAAAGTATTCTAAAACCACAAAAGAAAATAATTTCACAGCAGCTTTCTTGGACGGGACACGCCCATTATGATTCATAGAAATCGTGAGGGGGGAGAGAAGGAAGCAAGGGACAATCGAATCGATGATAGTGGCTATTTATTTCTCGATCCGATCCAATCTTATCCAACGGGCCAACTCATCCATGCAAGTTGCTGAAGAGATTGAAATTGAGAACATAATTTCATGGGATGCAACTGGGAAAAGCACATGTGATTCAGCACTTCCCAGCATAAACCAAACTGCTTTTGTCACAGCATTTTCCTGCTATTTATTGCAAACGTAACTTAAATATCAACTGGAAAAACCATTTTTTGTGACCGGCAAGAGAACCCCATCTTGTCACACAAAGCTCTCGTGGTGGGAAATTCGTATTAAATATCTTTATTCGATCTCCATTGCTGAAAAGAAATCTCTCATGGTTGGCTGTTGGAGCTGCCAACCACCTAGGTTAGAGATTTGGACAAGTTGCAGGACAATGTCTCGTCTCGGCCAGGAAATAATAATGCTGAAAAGAAACTTGGTAGCCCCTCCATCATTTCTTGTTTTCTCTCCTGCTTATTAAGTTTCAATTATCTGTGAAAAAAATGAACGAGTGTGAATGTAAATTATTCGTTTCAATTTGATTCATCTTCGACTTCAAATTCTCCTTTTATCTTACTAAGTTGATAATGCGAATATAAAGACGAAAAGAAATGAAAATAATAATAAAGAAAAGAAAGGGGGGAAAGAAAAACCATCTTCTAATTTCTACCGTCTATTAATTTGAAAGGAAAATAATAATAAATAAATAAATTTAAGGCTTTGTTTGGTTATGTAGTGTCACCGGAGATATTATTTCATAGTTTTTGATGTAACGAACTGCAAGATTGGCTGCATGGGAAAATGATCATCTTGGCAACTCCACCGAGATTCCAAGAGGGGGAAACTCTGCCATGGGAAGATGTCTGTTGGATTTTAATTCCCAATGAATTTGGTATATCCTATAGTTTTAATTTGGACCCCATTTTATAATCTTAAATCAAGCATCTTACGATTAAAAAATTATAATGATGGCATGCTTCCTAGAGGTGCGGTACTTGGACATCAATAAAAAAACACATAATTCTAATTGTCGTGTTTAAATTATTATTTTTCTCCATCCTCCTTTATTAATCAACGTGTTGGCAATAATTAAGCTCACGAAACCTTATCTCTAAATATCCAGTTATTTTTGTTAACTTTAGCTAGTATTTTAAGACATGTTAAAAAACCTTAAACCTGTTTTATCAAAGAAATATTAATAAATTAATTTTTATATCTTTCGATATTGAAAAGAACAGATCAATAACATCTTTGGTTCCCAGTGTCCATCAATTTCATGTGGCCCTATAAATTTAATCATTGATGACAAATGATTAAGAGTAAATATCAGGGGAAGCAAGTAGTCCCTTGTAAGAAAGGGATCGAGAAGGGAAATTAACAAGGAAGAAAAACTCCTTTTCCTGCTCCAGTTCCTTGCGGCTCTCGACCGCTCTCACAGAGATGAAATCATGAAACAGCAAGGCCTGGTCTCTCTCTCTCTCTAGATTCTTGCTGGATAGGGATAGGCATGAGAGCAGTAGTGCCAGACTGAACACCACTAGCAAGTAAATTCATTGGATACAAATCGATGGAAAGCGATGATTGAGTGAAACGAATCAGTTGGTGAGATGTAAACATCAATGGAAATGGAGAAGCTGGTGATGCCTGGTGCGTAAGTCAAGCAACAAGGCAGCAGGAGTGCAAATATGTCAAAAGCAGTATCTAGGTAGTTATATGTCCATTTCTCTTACAACATCATTATACTAATCTACACCCATTGTGTATGGTGATGCTTGTTTCATACTTTATTTAAAATATATATATATATATATATATATTTATTTTCTTTAATTATAATTCATGGCTCAATTTATATATATAATTCTCCTGACAACTTTCTCCTCACCAATTCATTCAAAAGGTTTACCATTAAACTTTATTTATTTTGGCCGAGCATCTTGAAGAATCCAATCAATTTATTATTTGTGAAATTTAAATTTTTTAAAATATTATATTGATATATTTCCAAATAAAAAATAAACTGACTCTGAAAAGTATTAATAAATTTATTTCTCCTTCGGGATTTTAAACAGAAAAGGATCTATAGCCTAGCCTGGACATGGTAGTTAAAAAGTTCAGACAAGCCACAATGACGGTTCGATGTAAGATTGAGAGTCCGTAAACCCACCCAGCCCAACAAGGCGGCATTGGAGGATGGGCCGGGCAAAGTTTTTATTTTAGCTTTGGATCAAACACTGGGTTTTCCAGTGCTAGGCCTTCCCGTCCAATTTGGATTTGATGCCCATATCCTGCTTATTAGACCCGGTTGAAGGCTTGATGACAAAGATATCGAAAGAAATTATTTCGTTGTCTTTTGATATTGTTAGTTTAATATTTATTACTAGCTACCTTCTAAATTAGTTTTTTCCTTAAGTTTTGATGATTAAGGTGTTCTTGAATCAACTAATTTTACTTGCAGCACTAAATTCTGATGGATAAAGAAAAATTCAATTAATTAATTAAAAAATGAGATTATATTATAAGAGTAATTCAAATTACCACATGACAGCCTCTAGAAAATCATTAAGTGTATGTTTGAAAATGTGATTAAAGTTGTTTTTGAAAATATTTTTTATTCAGAAATGCATCAAAATAATATTTTTTATTTTTTAAAATTATTTTTTATATTAACATATGAAAATGATCTAAAAATACCAAAAAAAAATTAATTTAAAATAAAAAAATGAATAAATAATTTAGTTCTTTCAAAAATACTTCCCAAACACCCCTAAATGAGTCGAGATAGCTAAAATACTAAGTACTTGTCTTTGGACCAACCTTGCTTACACCCTTTTCGCGAACATGTTGGAGGTTAAAATGATTTCTACTAAGGTAAATAGGCTGCTTTTTTAGAGGTAGAAAGTAGGTCTAATGGCCAGTTATGCATGCGACTTTAAGGTTGAAAACATCATATTTATGATGTTGAGACTTGAGACCAGAGCTTCAGTTGAATATCTTCTCGTAACTAATGACTTGTTCTTAACTCAAGACATGTAATTAATTAGTTAAGACCATAGGACCATTCTATAAGTAGACAATTATTTCCAGTTAATTAAGGATCCGATGGATAAATTAATATGTTGCGATATCCTATCACGGATATTGACCACCAACGGAAATGTAATTGAGTGCCTGAACCTATTTCACTCCATCTGCACTTGCTCCAAGAATTATGCCTTCTTTTTTTTCGATCACATACAACAGGAAATCAACCGCCGAGCCACGTTCATGATAGTTGCACTGACTTCTTCAATGTTGGAAATAATATTAATGACCTAATTTTCCAATATTGAAGTTAATAATTTATATATATAATTGTTTATATGTATATATATATATTGGTTTATTTAATTTGTTTACACCATGAAGGGCTCTATATATATCATTATACAACTCAAGATTCATTAAACATTCCACGGGAGAAGAAAAAATACTTCAAGTACCTGATCATATATATAAACTCTCGATCTAACATAGTTTTTTCTGTCTATTTTTGTCCTTGAGAAAGTTCATTGCCTGGTTATAAGGTCAGATCTAATTAAGATCTCTCGAGACCATGCATTAGAATAACATTATGATCATAATCATCTTACTCCAACTTCCAGTCTTCCATGCCTGAACAAAAGCATATAAACCGGGGACTTTCACGAGCAATTGCTTTGACTATATGCTTAATATTAGGTGTGCAAAGATATGCTCGTCGAAGTGGTCCTGTCTGCACTTTTGGGATTTTTATTTAAAAATAAAAAAACAAAACCATGCAGATGCATTAAAGAGTTTGGAAGAGAGACATTTAACTTAACTTCCAGGCAGGACCCAGCATGCACCAAATATCTATATGAACATTTAGCCTTATAAAGTTATATATGCTTTTACAACCGACGACCACGAAAGGTTGCGAGTCCTAACTTTGAAAGGAAATCCCATTAATTACCTAACTTGAAAATCATTTTAAAGGGAAATGGAAATTGAGAGCTTGCTTGCTTGAAGTGAATTGCTTTCAAACCAAACATATTATAATATCACAAAAGGCATCCCTTTTATCGAAGCTAAGTTAATGTTGGCTTGACTCCCTTTATGGCACCTTAATTATTTTTCTTGTAAAATCATCGTAATCACCTTAATCCTATTCTTCATTTGTAAACATGGATGCTATGTTGAACAGCATCCAAGTAAAAACAACCAAATGGCTAACAGTGTTTCAATTAAAAATCGGTAAGAACTAAGAATAATTTTGGGTATATTTTGGTCAGTTCTGGGTATTTATACATCGATCCACTTATAAATTCAATATTTATATCAGAATTTTCTCATGAATTATTGAAATATTGGCCAGATTATTAAAAATAGTGTTGGAATCTTACTTGGAAAAGACAACTATGCACTTCAGAACTATATCAAGTCTGACTGCTTTTTTCAAATCTGGAAGAGATCGATTGAATCGCATCAACAACATGAAGGTAAAAAGGTTTGGCATATCGAGAGAAATGGGAATTACTCGGTCAAGTCATGCAAACACTTTATGGACATAATTCTTTACCCAGGTTTATCTTCTTTCTCTCTCTTTTTTTATGGAAAGGTAAAATACAATAGAAAAATGTCTTCTCATGGTTGGTGTTGCATGGTAGAGTAAGCACCAAGGACTTTCTTGCAAGAAGAAATTTAATTGATAATCTTTTAGCAGGCTGTCGTTTTTGTAACTCAAAAAAAAAAACAATTGATAATCTTTTTCTGCTTTATTATGAAACTTGAAAACTATAGAATCACTTCATTCTCTGGATAGGTTTGCAATGGTGTATGCCAAGATCCTTGGGATCTCTACATCCTTGATTTTTTATAAACAATCATTCAATTCATCAGAGGAATTATCTTTTCATTAATGCACTCGATTATTAAAAAAAATTAAAAACTAAAACTGAAGTGACCTTATGATGTTTATCAGGAAGGGGAATGTAAAGGGCCACCCGTCTCTACAACTCCTCTCCCTATCCATTTTGGCACGTACGTATAAAGGGTCAATTTGGTTTCCAGTTTAAGTGGACCTAAAGTCACATTTTCTAGAAAATATTGATCAAATTGAGCTGTAAATTGGCCGAAAAATGGAATAAGTTAAGAACATTTTAGTGCTTAATTACTGGGGAACCAAATCCAAATTCCAGTGATCTAAGCACCTGATGCCATCTACAAGTGGTCTACCAGGTAAAAATAAAATAAAATTGCTGTATCATATGGACCAAATCATCGTTTCTAACGAGTTCTATATGATTCGAGGAGTACTGAAATTGAACATATATATGTTTTTGGTGCAAGAGCATGATCATAAACTCGTATTGTAGTCGTTTGGAGTTGAGGGCTGTTCTACAGTTGTGAGAATTGATACTGGGTTATGATGGTCATAGTTCAGGTGATTTTGTCTTCACAAAGGCAAGAAAAATCGAGACAATTGATCCTATCTTAATGTTTCCTTCCTTGATGTTCCAATTTTATTTTTCTCACGTTAATCATAAGATCTTAAGAGGGAATATAACCTCGTACATGAAGGATAATGTATTCTTAAATCTTCTTTTTAGATAATCTTAAAAAATACACCCTCACATTGGATAATAAATTATTAAGTCTCCTCATCAATGTAGTTAGAAAATGATAAAGTTCTTGTCTATTTGATGGGTTTTTTTGCATTATTAAGTATAAGTTTTTAGAATCAAAGTATACTTGGATGTTTATAAGTACGTCATAGTTATGTTTCACGAGGATTACATGCTTTTGTTTTAGAAAAAGAAAATCTTAATTTCATTATACTAAATAAAGTATAAATATACCATTATTTTTATACTACATCTATCCAAATAAACTATATCTTATTGTTTGAAAAAAATAATTGGCATTACAAGTTTTGTGTAATAATCTTCTAAACAATAACCAGTATTATTAATAATCGTACACGAATAAAATTCTTTGAAAATTTTAAATCTAAATTATCTATTTAAAAGTTGATTTCATCTTACATACACTGATAAACTTGAGCCACCCCGCGCGCGCGCATATATATATATATATACACATGTATGTATGTATACATGTATGTATGTATGTATGTATACATATCCTTGTTTTTAAAGTCTAAGATCGAGGGAAGCCTGTAATCATTACTATGGACGCCAAAGCATAGAAGTCAGGAATTGTGTGATAAAGTTAAAGGCAAATCAAGCAATAGCCCTCCAGCAAACCCCGTAATCTTAGAACATTTTGTCGGGTAATCATATGATGCTTAACTTTTCATATTGAAATTTGTAGACTAACAGGAAAATAATTAGCCTTTTTACAAAGTGGTCATCTACCAACAAGCATACTTTGGTTAAGAAAGTTCCTATAGTTATTAAGAAATATCAAATACAGCTTACAAAAAAAGTAATTATATAGATTAAGTGCAGTTTGGGAGTGTGCTTAAAGTTGTTTTTAAAAATGTTTTTCGTTCGGAAATACATCAAAATAATATTTTATTATTATTATTTAAAATTATTTTTAACACCATCATTTGAAAATGATCTAAAAATATCAATTTTTTTAAATTAAAAAAAATAATTTTTTTAAAAGCATTTTTAAAACGCAAATGACAAATCACTCAATCTCATTGAATTGTTAGGGTATATGTATATAAAGTTTCGTTTATTTGTTACTGTGATTTGGTGAAATATGTTTTATCGCAATTATATATTTCACATATCTAAGTATTATCATAAAGTAATTATTGATATGATATTTAAAATAATATAAATATTTTTTATGTGTATTCCAATGAGAAAAAAAACTATTTTAATCATTTATTTGTATTTAATATTAATACTTTTGGTTTTTTTACTTTTTGAAAGAAAAAAAAAAGCTACTGAGAAAAGTTTAAATGATGAAAGAAAGAAATAATTCATTTTATTGTTTTGACTCTTTCGATAGACATGTACGATTATTTTTATTTTTTACAGAAAAGTCATCTGGCTCTTCTTTTGGAGTTGTAAGAAAAAAACTAAAAAATTATAACCTTTTGTCTTGCACTGATTAACTGAAAACTCTCTCTCTCTCGTAACACTAATTAAAAAAAAAGGTATGATTTATGTTTTTAAAAACACAATTATAAAAATTATGATAATACAAAACATATTAAAAATCTGTTTATTTACGTGTTTGTTTGTCCAGATTACTATAATCCAAGTAAAAAGCATCCAAAATAATGCTTTTGATTTATAACAGCAGCTTAAGGGCCTGTTTGAGACAGCTGTTGCTATAGTTTTTCAAAGTATTTTTCATGCCGAAATATATCAAAATGATATTTTTTTATTTTTAAAAAATTATTTTTGACATCAACACATCAAAATAATCTAAAAACACCAAAACATATTCATTTAAAATAAAAAAATAAATAAATTTTTTGAAAACACAATTTCAAAAACTATCACAAACAGCTTCTAAAACTCGGTCCAAAACACGGAGATATCATCACCACATAGATTTCATACTCGACAATAGAAGGAGTCTTGTCCCTGCTGTTCTTAACGTAGCCAGACAGACAACATGCGTGGATGAAATTTTTCCTGGGCTACCCCGTCTTCTTCTACGCCAATTTATCATCTCTCAGGTGAGCCAAGCCTCCCCCCTTTGACTTTTCAGACAAATATTAATTGCACCCACATCGTCGATGTCGCTCTTATCAACAAGATAATTTCGATGATTTCTTTTTTTAATTCGTGCAAACTTATTATCCCTGTAATCATATGTTATCTCATTTTTTTTAATATGGGTATTTCAATTAATTTACGTATATTTCAACTAATTTTAGAGACCCTAAAATAAATTATCAGTTACTACTTTTCAGTAGCTCTAAAATTTATGACACTCGAACTGACAAATCTAGAGCCGGATTACTAAGCTGCATCGTTATCTCATGTTATATATATGTTTTTTTTAGTGTTTTTTTCTCAAAAATATCAAATTATTTTTAAGAAATATTATATATCATAATACTAAATATATAGAATCAATATGGGCGATATTCTCATGTAATAAAATCAACATGATGAAGCCTAATATCCTACATTTATCAAAGAAGGTGTTTTAATTAAGAATGATGGAAGTAGTTGAATAATTAGGAGGGAAATATTAGTGATTAAACACGGAGATCTTTGCACGTGAGCATGAAAGAATCTAGGCTCAGGCTTCTAATATTTTCTCACGAGGTAACATCATTTTTCATAAATCATTCCACACCACTCTTCACGGAACAAACAGTAGCATTGCTATCATCTTTCGGTACGCAAAATGATTTCAATTTAAAAATTCAGGACCCCACTCGCTAATTACCACAGTAATTCTAAAACTAAAGCCACCAAGAATCACTAGCTAACATGATCAAACCAATAAAAGGTGACCATCGAGTATAATTTATTTTCTAATTATAATTTATTAAAAAAACTCAACCACTTTTATTTAAAATTACTAAACACGAACACCCATATCGTAAGTTAGTTGATCTAATTCACATCCATTTACAATTTTTTTTTTAAAAAAACGACATTTAATAGTTTTTTGAAGTTAAATCGGATTGTGATCTAATAACTAGATCATGGATTGATTAATCAAAGCAATTGCCTATTAATACTTAACTAAACAGATATATAACTTCATAATTAAAAAAATATATAAAAAGTGTATAAAAATATTATTTCTCGAAATATTATTAACAAATAAATTTAAACAAATATCCTATAGTTTTTCCACTCATAATCCTTAAAATTTTTATAATAATCTAAATATATTTATAGATTGTAACAACTAGTCTTCATCTTCACTAGCACTAATGTTTTTCCATTCCTAACCCATTTATTTTATGTACATGAAAAAAGAAAAGAAAATGAACTAAGCTAAATTTCTCTCTTCACGTGCCATCTGCCACACGTGCGGTTCAGAATCCTGACAATTTCCTGTAATAATCCGAAGACGGTGACGGGGGCATTGACGGAGGTGGCACCCTTAAGTCTTCAAAGTACTCCCTGATATCCACCCCACCTGCCGTTACCCTATCCGTTAACTCCCCGTCGTCTCTCGGCGGAATAAACGGCGGTCTTAAGACTTCCGTTAGTAGGTCCCACCTAACACCTTTAAAAAACACATGCTCCTTAATCTCACAAGCTCCACGTTGATACCCCAACCTTTGCGTGGGGTCCTTCTCTAACAGCCGTTCAATCAAGTCTGTTAACTCGTTTCGCTTCCCAATGAACTCCGGCTTCTTGGACAGTACGTTTCGAAACGTTTCCTTCCGGTTCTTCCCTTTAAACGGCGTCGTCCCATATAGCATCTCGAAGCTCAAAATTCCAAGAGCCCACCAATCAACAGCGAACTCGTGTCCATCTCCTTTTACAACCTCCGGCGAGACATATTCCTCTGTGCCCACGAACGAGTTGGACCGTTCTCCATTGTTGAAGCTTAGTTTTCTCCGATTCACCGGGCTGACTCGTGCAGACTTTGCCTTCTTTAACCCGTTCTTTTTGTGTTGAGCATCATTAACAAACCACCACCTCGTCAAGTTTCTTATGCGATGTTGTTGCTTCTTCTTTTGAGGTTGCTGTTCAATTTTGCTGACGGTGATTAAGTTATTGCAGCTCGGGGCAGCGTTAGAGACAAGACTTCTTGCCGTTTTTCTGGTTAACGTGCGTGAAAGATCAAAGTCTGTAAGAGTAACGTGACCAGAATGTTGTATCAAAATGTTCTCAGGCTTTAGGTCTCTGTAAACAATGCCCATTTGGTGGAGGTGATCAAGAGCGCAAACGATTTCAGCTAAGTAAAAGCGGATTGCAGCAGGGGAGAAAACATGGTCGTTTTGGCGGTGGCGGAGGACATTAAGGTCACCACCGGGACAAAAGGGGACAGCCCAAGCGAGGAATTCTTGGGTTTCTATGGAGGAAATGAGGTGGGGGAGAAATGGGTGGGTTGTTTTAGGGGTGGATAATTGGTTCAAGACTTGGATCTCCCACCGTGCACGGCGTTCGGCCTCGAATTTGGTATGGAGGGTAGATTTCTCGACTACTTTGAGGGCAAATCGGTTCTTGGCAGTGGAGTCTGTTTCTTGATTGTGTACAAGGAAGACTGTCCCCATGGCTCCTTTGCCAAGGACTTTGATGGCTCTAATGCTGTCAAAGTCTAAATCTTTCTGGTGTTGCTGGTCTTGTGATGGTGGAGGAGATGGTGGTTCTTGTGGTGGTCTTGGGAAGAGTGGCGGGGGCTCCATTTTTAGAGAGAGAAAACGAGAGGGGGAGAGGATTTTGAGGGTGGAAAGGAGTGCTGGATTTTGGGTTTTATAGTTAGTTTTTTTTTCTGTTTTATATATCTGGCTGGGTTTTGGCTTTTTTTAGCTTCTGTTTTTTTGTTTGTCTTTTAGGTGATGGTGATTCGTGAGGGTAAATTTACTGTTTTGTACACCCCTGCTGTGGATTAACAGTTCTATATCTGACTATTTTAATCTGGATTGGCTATTTTTCGTAATTAAAAATATTTATGTATATATACACACACTCAGCAGATCCGCTCAGTTTGATCCAATTAAATAAGTTATTAAAAATTTAAGTTGATGAGCTAAATTTTATTTAATTAATATATTATCTGATTTAACAATAGTCGCGGTCAGTTTAACAACCATGAATTTACTAACTATTTATCCAGGCTAATTTGGGGAGAGAGAAAAAAAATTGATTGGGTTTTGCAGCTTCTGTGCGATCTTTGTCGGTTGTTTACTTTATAGCTGGCATTCTCTTTGCCATGTAAGTGTTTTGGACCAATAGAATTGGAGCGAGCTTACTTGGATGGAAATTGTTACCTTAGTGGTAGAATTTCTTAATTTAATAAATAAGAGGAAATTAAGATTAATTGACATAACCGGTAGGTGATTGAGGTGGGGCTAAGATGTTTGATTCTTTCGGTACAGTAATAATATTGATGGTCATGAACCCTAGGCAGATACTTAATTTTTTTTAAAAAAAAATGAAATCCAAACAAACATATATATAATTTTTATATTCAAGGGAGTTTGTGCATAAATTTCACAACTTATATTTTATTTTTTATTTTTAAGGACAAAGAAGGATTGTTTAAGGATCAAGATCATGCAAATACAATCAGAATCGGACAAAGCAGCACATTGAACAGATTGTTTATAATATAAGTATATCATACTTCCTTGGTAAGTTTTTCATTTTTAATTTAAGAAACTAGCATACATTCAAGTTTTTTTTAATACTAATTCTAGTTTGTCAAGTTCATCAAACATAAATTCCCTTAAATGAATAAAGAATATAATTTTAATTGATAAAATTATAATCAACTTGCTATGTGATTGTTTTAATTTTACAACATATATTAAAGACATAATTTTACCGTGGGAAGTAACAATTGTCGATTTTGTCTTAACCTCTCAAATATCTAGGCGAACTAGGAACTCCTAAACTAGCCAAGTTGGTCCATGTTTAACGCTCTATTTTAAAAATATTTTGAAAAAAAATTAATGTATTTTAAATTTAATATTTTAGTATTTTTATAACATTTTCATGTGTTGATGATATCAAAAATAATTTTTTTAAAATATTATTTTAATGTATTTCTGAACAAAAATTACTTTCAAAATCAACCACAACATATTCTCAAACAATCACTCAGGCTGCAACATTGCCCTAAAAGTGTCCTTGTTGCTTGCCCTATCATGAGAAAAATGTATCATTAATTAAACGACACGGCTATTAGTATCCATGTGTTCTTAAGTGTAACGAGTTGTTGATTAAAGTTGGAGTCTCTATTTTCCTAAAAGAAAAAAAAAATAGAGTGAGGAGAGAATGGGCGGCACTCGTGCAAGCAGCAAGGAAAAGATGCAATGCTAATTGCATAGAGCCACACAAGGGACAAGAAAATATTTTCTTTTCAAGGTCTTTCACATGGTGGCTTCCATGATCTAAGGGAAGAATGTGATCGTGCACCTCAGGTATGAAGTTAGGGTTGTTGATGGAATGTTGGCAGCTTGTCATTCCTTTATTCAAGCTAGAACTTAATTTAATTAGGGTTTTTAATTTGTTTTTAAAAAAAATGTATGATTGGTGTATAAATTAATGCAAGCATGTGAGTAGAAGTATATTAAATTAATTATTGACTTTTGTACAAGCTACAGCAAATTATTCTCTTAATAGATTGCAGAAATTCAGGATAATGCTGCACTGTGTTGAATCTAGATTAGGGTTTGTCTCGAGGATTATTTAGGATCCCATCATCATCAATTCATGTATTATTGGAAATAACTGTTAGGTCAAATAATGGAGGCAGGTTCATTGCAGCTTCTAAACATGTTAAAATAATTCATTTGATGTTGCAATCAGCTTAGAATTAATTAATTATTAAATCTTCAATATTGAATTGAGTTTTTTATTTTATTTTTATTTACTATTATTATTAAGGATTTTAAATTACGACATATATTACAACTTCTTCAATCATAAAAATTAAGAAGGTAATTGATTCTAACTTGGTTATTGATCCCCAACATGGTAACTTTTTGACCCCGATTTTTTATTTAAACAAATGGTGATGGACCTAGCCCTGACCCGGGACGGTGATGATGGCTAGAAAAGTTATGCATATATATATGGGGGCCCTATAGAGTACTAATTAACAAGTAATTATGGTTTAAAGAAATTAAATTTAGTGGAGCCCCAATATATATACATATATATAAAAAAAAATCAAGAACCACAAGGCTACCTAGACTTGGCTATCATCACCTTTGTGGTAAAATCTTATTCCTTGAACTTGAGCATAAAAGAAAAACAATCTGAATCTCAAAATTGGGTGTTGGCCGACATAATTATAACCACTTTTAGCAAAAAAAAGTTAAAATAAATGTTGATTTGCAAAGATATCTACTTCTTAATTGATCATAAATAATGAAATATAAAGTGGGGAAAAGGCTGGCTGTTATTTAGAAGTGAGTATTTAAAGTGGGGATTCGTTTCGAATTAAATCTCATTTAGCTACACCATTGAGGCCAATTAATTATGTTAATTGATGATTTGCGTTCATGTTAGGTATTATTGCGCCCTCCATGACATTACCACTCAAAAGTTAATCTTTAAAAATTATTTAATTCAGTGATAAGAACTTGAAAATAAAGGAATTGCTTTCTTATAATCTCATATTCGAGTCATATAGTTACTAATATGATAATCACTGGAGGCTTACCTAATCGTTAACTTTAGAACTCATTGAATTAGTTGAGGTGTGCACAAATTGATCTGATATTTACTTTAATAATAATAATAATAATAAAAAGTAATCCTAAATGATCATAAAATCTTTCTTATTACTTCAGGTTTGGATGCTCCCTGATTCTAGAAGAAAACCAAATCATTTTATTTTTGAAACTAGTTTTACTAGGTTCCAACCAGAATTTTGCTTTCCCTTTAACACCACCAAACAAAAAACAAAAAGCTGAGACACACAACCACAAGCTTCACTAACAAAACTTGTCGTTTTTAAAGCTTTTCTGCTCTTTCCAATGGCAATATCATCTATCAAGCAAAGTTCAACATATCTTGATCTTCCAGCTTCTAAAGTATATGATATTTGCATGCAATGGAGCTAGGATTTGACCCAGCACTTCGTGTTCACACTCGTCAATGCATTTGTTCTGTTTAATCATGCAGGAAAAATATTTAAGCTTAATTATGTATACTAATGACAAGTTTTGTAGAGAGTTGTTGTTTTTCGAACAGTCAATGGGCTCTACAATAGAGAAAAATTGGGATGTTATGTTCATATCTAAGATCAAGCAAGATTGCTCGATCACATGATATGCTTTCAGTGTTGATCGTTACAACTCACAAGCATGGTTTCAAATGTTGTGGTCCTACGATTGCATTGTCGTTGTCGAAGTGCCTTAATAGCAACAATCAATAATAATCAATGGACTTGATGAATCGACGGGTCCATGCTATGATATGTCAAATTATTATTATTATTATTATTATTATTATTATTTAAAAAAAAACATTGTTTAGATGACATATGATATCCATATTGTGATAATATAATTTTTTTTTGTCTATATTTATAAGAAAGAATGTATATTTTTTTTAGATGCGAGAAAACTTCACTTTATAGAAAGTGTACTTTGTGGGTGTAGGTGAGCGACTAAAATTTTGATTGTCTCAGGCTCTTATAAAGAGTGCGCACCCTAACTCGAACTTGAAACCAGTTGTACAGATCACAAGTCCTCTACCATCACGCCACGTACTTTAAAGATAAGTACATAGCTTCTCTTCTTTCTTTCTTTCATTTTTTGGAAGAAATTCATCTTTTTAAGACAACAAGTGATCGTGTGATGATATTTGAGTAATGATGCTAAGAATAATTGATCTTTTTATTTATTGAGAATAAGTCTTTGTTAACATTTGCCTACAAATGAAATGGTATATATATTTACTATATAAGAAAGTAATTCAAATCATGAGAGTTTTCTCACATTTCATGGAAAAAAAATTAATCACAAAAAGAATGATTAATGAAACACCTAGCACAAGGTCTACACCATTTACTAGTGTGTGTGTGTGTATATATATATATATATATATATAGTTTATTCCATCCGGCAATAAAATCTGCTCAAATCTATAAAAGATCGAAAAAGTATGATATTGATATATGGATATCGATCTAAATTGATTAAATAATACAACTAATGCTCGCATGTGTGATGAACAGTGTTTGATGAAATTAAACAGTGAGATGATGATTAGAATAATTGTTTGTTGAAGAAGAGAATTTCTTGAGATCTTTGTAGATTAGTGAGACAAAAAGAAAAGGATGCACACGCACAAAAAGAAGAGATTGATGTTTGTCTTCTAGCTTTATTTCACGCCTGCCTATTCCTAGGATTTAGCCCTATCCATGGCGATTTCTTGTCTATTTATAAACAGTTTGATACAAAATAGAAACTGGGAGGGAAGTATCATGGTTCTTTGTCCCTATATAGCTATTGCAATATGTTTCTAGCTAGATTTTAATTTTGGCACATTGATAATTTAATAGTCTTTATAAGACCTCTCGTGATGATGATGATGATACGATGAATGCTTGAAAATTAATTTATTTAAAAAAATTAATTTAAATTTCGAGTTAATCAGCATCAATTATTCTTTAGTTTTAGAGTGTAATTTGAGGTTAACCCTAGCTAGAACTTTATTGAAAGAAACGGGTAATTTCTTTTGCTTGTTTACCACAAGCTCACCAAAAAAATATCATGTTGTGTTGTTGGCCATGCCATGGACATCATGGGGCTAGTCATGTTATTATCTTTTTTTTTGTGTGTGTGTATAATTGAAGGTAAAAAATGCAATTAGCTAGTTAGAGTACTTTTGATTTACACACGTAATAATATAAAATTATATTATGTAACATTATCTAATAACTTAAGTTTTTAGGTGAGATGGTTTCTTATTATAATATCAGAATCTTGTTAACTCAGCAGTCAAAAATTTGAATCTCACCATCTCTATTCTATTTGATAAAAATCAAGCACAAGGTAATGTGGGTCTGTGAAAATTTCAAACCCAAAGAATTTTTACTTGAAGAGATGTGTTAGAGAATAATATAAAATCATATTCTGAGGTTTCACCTAATAACTTAAGATTTTAGATAAGATGATTTTTTAACACACAGTAGATCTTGAATTTGAATCAGGACATACAATTCTTATAAAAATCAAGGATAATCAGAATTTTTCTCACTTATTTAGCCCCATAAAATATAATTTCGAGATTTACTCACACGAAAGAAAAAAAAAGAATGTCAAATCAAGCTGCTGATGGGTCTTTACGACTTTGGCATCTCCTACGCATAGAGAAGCAATTCTTTGGAAAAGGATCCACAGATCTCAACCCCATATATTCTAGCTTTAGGTAACACAATATCCTGTACACTGTTTCCTTTTCCGTCCAGCTTTTTAGTGTATGTTGGAGACACACTAAGCCCACCAGAGAATTTTTAAACCCGTAAATGCTTTCTTTGAAGTTTCATAAAATGTGTTTCTGTCTGCTGCCATCATTTGATGGTTGAAAATATAAGCTTCCACCTAAGCTCAAAGTGAAGGGAAAGTGAAAATATATTCCTCCACCCATGTCAAAGTTAGGAACAGATACTTTAAGGAAAAGAAAAGGCATATTTACTTTGATTGTGCCATTGTCGGCCATGATCACCACCAAGAATGCTTAATTAATTTATGGTTTCAAAATGTTAGTATAAATTTTATGACTCGAATTGTTATATCGTTTATCTTGAAATATTCATGTTGGTAAAGAGAGTTGTGTGACCACAAAGAAATTAGATAATGAATTCCAAGATCGATAGATCAACATTAAATGTTGTTTTCGTTAAAAAACAATATAAATTATATTTTCGAGTTTTACCTAACAGCTTAAATTCTTAGATAATATGATATCAGAGTTTTGTTAACCCAACGATCACGAGTTTGAATCTCGTCACCCCTATTTTATTTGATAAAAATCAAGCACAAGATAATATATGATTGTTCAAGTTTCAAACCCAAAAAACTTTACTTGAGGATGTGTATTAAAAAATAATATAAATTATATTCTAGAGTTTCACCTAACAGCTTAATCTATTAAATGAGACGATTCCTTAATAGTTTCATATATTACTTCTAAATAGCTTTCTGAATTTAATTTTCACGGATCGAACCATAAAAGTTATAACCATGATTAAACTTTATCTGGTAGAAAAATGTTTGATTCTAAATAAGAGTGCTCTTAATTGTGTTAAAATTATATACTTGTTAAAAAAAATCCATCCCGAAGAGTCACACGTTCGTAATTAATGCAACACACACTATGATTCCAAGTACAAAAGGATGAGGCAATTTGATTGGACAATAATATTGTTAATTAAATATTTCTAATATTATTATGATTAAGTGATCGAGCACTCAAAAAACAAGATAGGTGGTGGAATTCCAACATATGCGAGGTAGCTGCTTTTGCACGCATGGCAAGCCAAAGCTGTATATTGTATGATCAAAATGAAGAAATTATATAGTATAATTATTGTATAATAACTTCTTTGGATTTTCTTGAAGACTTTCTTCACTAATGGAGGAGCGTATGGAAGTTACCTTTTTGTCCCTGTAGCTCATGATACACTGATGAAAAGAAGCTCTGCCATTTTCGCTTTCTGTATTTGTTTTAGTAATCATTTTAAATTAAAACCCTCTTTCTAACTCTTTTTTTCAAGTGTTTTAATTATTAAAATGATTATTCTTGCCATTGATGACACAAACGATTTCAAGTATACTATCATTGCCATAAATGAATTGTAATTATGCATTCCCTGGATGTCTTTCATAGCAAACTCAATTTATTTATTTATTTTAAAAATAAAATGATATTTTTTATTTTTTATAAATTAAAAAATTAAAATTTTAACCATTTCTAATATAGTTTAATAACGTTTCAATATTAAATTAACATTTAACTCTACATAATTTTACCCTAATAGATACGCTACTTAACTAAAAGCCCGCATCTTCATAAGCCCAGAACCAGTCTTCAGAACTTTAGCATGGACTTCCGGCCCAGCCCCTTACTTTCAAAAGGGACTGTCTACCGAAGAGACTAGAAGTGATAAATCCAAATATATTCTTGGGCTAAATAAAGTCCATACTAAATCTATGGGCCTCGCTATTAGATCCAAGTGGGCCCACTGATGCAGAACCTTCGCCTGATCCATTCAAGTTGGGATTTCCATATCGATTCTCTTTCTCCATGACAGAATATTTATGAGTTTTGAATAAGAAAATGTATATTTATGATCTTGTCATTTTTTAATTTATCATGAATGTAGATTAATTTTAATTAAAATGGATTATTATTTTGTTTTTTTATACCACTTATAATCAAGTCTATGCGCGCATTTTAATTTTTCAGTGATTGTATTATATATTATTATTAATATATATAATTAAGGTCACTCCTTTTATTACCTCTTGGTACCATAAACAAAATATTCATTCTTGTAATAAGATCCAAACAATATTGGGGTTAACATGAGCAAAATCCCATTGAAGCAATCAATCAATGAAGAAAGTCAAAATTTAATCTGAAAGATTTTTTTCCATCTCTCTTAACTCCTTTCATTCTACATGATCCTTGTAAATTGGAGGATTCTTACAGCATATTCTATTAAATTCTAGCCCATCATGACTTATTTTTTTCAATCTTACATTGCATAAAACAAGACAATGCTGTGCACATGCTTTATAGATTTCCCCGTAAGGTTATTGATCTTTTATTTTCTATACTTTATGAAAACAGAAAACAAAATCTCATACCTTTGAGATTGTCCAGGGCTAGGCACGTGACTTTCAATATTTATCGAAATAATAGCTAACTTAATCTTCCTATATAAATAGAAGCAAAAGAAAAAAAAAGAAAAAAATGTATTTTCTTGCTTACTTCAAGACTTATATTATTTTTCTTGTTGTAAGATTATTTTAGTTTGATGCTCATGATCCTCCACAAAATATCAAACAAGCACATGCCCAAATAAATTTCCAGAAAAAAATCATGCACATGCCCTAAAATGTTCACCTATCCTAGAATGTGGACGGGTTTTCGGCAATTAATGTGTCATGAAAATAAATCTTCCAACTAAAAATCGATTACAACTCAGAATAACTCTAATAATTTTTTTAATTTCTAAATATTTATATATTAGCCTATTTTTAGGTCCAATATCTACAATCAGAATTTACATCACTAATTCTTATGAATTAAGTTCATGAATTATAATTAAAAATTGGTTACAACTCGAAATAACTTTGAGAATCTTTTGGTTATTTTTTTACATTTAAATGTTAGCCTACTTGTATGTCTTGTATCTATTATTAGAATTAACATCATTAATTCTCATGAATTAAATTCACAAATTATAATTAAAAATCGATTACAACTCGAAATAACTTTGACAATTTTTTGGTTATTTTTAGTTATTTAAATATAAGCCTACTTGCAGTTTCAATATTTATATCAGAACTTATTCCATTAATTCTCATGAATTAAATTGTGAATTGTTTAGATATTGGCCAAATTATAATTATTTAATAAAATAGTTATTAAATACTGAAAACAATGAAAATACATGGAAAATATATTTTTTGGTTTTTTATTGTTTTTTTTCCTGAAAATACTTCAACAAAAGGATAAAAAATTGGATGGCAACACTCACCCGTGTTATTGTTTGGATGATTGAGAAGGTGATTCTATATGTCAATGTGGAAATTGAAATTGGCACCACTAAACTAAATTTTTTGGAGTTATTGTTTTTTCCAACAAGCCACGAGCAATTGATCAATCTCTATCTTTCTTAATCTAGGTTGACTAACATGTTTTTTACGACCACGATTCTAAACGGGAGATTTATGTATGGTGGCTCTCGTTGTTAGGCAACCATTACAATTCAATCTCTCAATTATTTTGGCTAAGTTATAACATATAAACTCTCAACTAATAATCATTGCAATGTTTGTATTATCAAAGAGCCTAAGTAATACGAATAAAAAAAACAAGAAATTCTAAGTTTTTGAAAGAAAGATAGTATAGACACAAGTTAAACATCTTTGTTTATGCTAATTCTAGGTTTACTTCAAAAGGAAAAAAATAATAATTACATATTATTTTTAAGAATTTCTCTTAAAACCTAAATCATTCCTTAAAATAGCTCAGAGATGAAATTTAGTGTTGATTTATATGCAAACTAGTTATAAAATATTTCTTAATATTGTATAAGAAAACCTAATAAAGAATGATTCGTACTCTACGAAAAGCACTCCGGTAAGGCTTTGTTATTACTCGTTCTACGTCTTCTACTTTAATCTAGTTTTTTTCTTCTGTTTCTTTTCTTAGAAATTTAAACCAAATGGATGGAAAATGGAATTCAAGCCAATTCAACCTAGGATTTAGTTGCATGAACTTAGTTTTTTTTATATAATTTTTTTAATGCTTTGGTTTGGGGGGTTGATATAGTGTGTGTGTGTGTGTGTGTGTGTGTGTGTGTATCTTCTGCACAAATATCGTTCCTTAACTTGAGCAACTGTTGATCTCTTTTTGGATCAAAATAAGAATGTCCAGAGAGTGTAAGAATGTCCAGAGTGTGTGTGTGTGTGTGTGTGTGTGTGTGTGTAGTGTGTGTGTGTGTGTGTGTGTGTGTGTGTATGCACAAGTTATTGGGTACTGCTACCTCCATCGGCCACTGAAATAGTTTTAGCTTTTATGGAACGTAAATGATGCTAGCTGACATTACCAACTTATTAGGGCTTCGTTTAGATTGCTTTCAAAAACATGAGAAATTGCAAAACGATCCCCAAACATTAATATTCTTATTGCATATTATGCTTTAATTACTCTGAGTTAGCTGTCTTCGAGATTAATTGATCTTGTTGCCCTCGATGATACTAATTCATGATCGTTAATTAACTTGGTAATTTGGCAAACACAGAGATACTAGAAAATGTGGCAGTTATGCTTTGGTTAAAACCATGTCGTATTGATTTTTAAGAAAAAATAAATTAACTAATTTTTTTTTTAAAAAAATATAAATTAATTTATTAAATTATCTAGTTTTGACCAAGTTAAGTTCGACTCGTTGTTTTTAAACCTAAATCAGACTGATCTTAGGTTAATTTGCCAAAAGAAGTTTAATAATATGAGTTTAGGATATTTTTTCTTGAAATTAAGCAGAAACATTTTATGTAAACATGATGATAAACAATTAGATTATTCCTTCTTGGAAAGGTGATGTAACATTTTTGTTGATATCCAGCCCCGAATTAGTGATGAACTTCCCACAATATGTTCCAGCATGTTTCCCCTTATTAATCAGCATGCGTTCATCACCATTTACAGTTCATTCTTTGTTGTTAACTCCTATGTTCTAAAACTTTTATATGAATTTATTTCTTCTTAGTGGTTTCAGAACAACCCTAACACTAGTCTAACTATAAACCCTAACCCTGTTAGGGTCTGTACTCTGTATGTAAGAAGAAAACAAGGGTTCCTAGAAATCCATTTGCCTTTCCGAGTGCTTCATTTCGAGGCGACACGAGCACTTTCCCGGCGTTTCCTCCCACGTTCTGGAAATTCTCAAAACTTTTCTCTGGATTCTCGTGAGCTTCTTTGCCCTACATTGCCCTTATTCCATCATTAAATTTACAAACACACCCTTTTAGCACTCACCTTCTTCTTCTTCTAGCACATGTTCTTGTATGTTTACTGGAATCAAGGATGTGCAAGTCTTGCACACGGATTGAAGCATGGATTTTATCACAGCCATCAAACATTAGGAAGTAGTTCTGCAGATTGGAACTTTAAAAGAAATGTCGAATCACTCTTAAGACTTTCGGTCTACAATGTTACATATAATTTAGAACCATAACATTACATTCCACGAAAAAATCGTACATTGTAAAAGAAAAGGATATATGGTTGAAGAGTCATACAAGATTCCATTTCCCCATTTTTTATTCTTTTACTCGTACTTTATTTACAAAAATCAAAACATATTCATGTTACTTTCCAACGTTTGTTTTCTAATAATTCATAAATGTTCAAACATAATCCATCCATTGATCAAGTTCAATCATGGTTTGGTTCTCACATGTAAGTATATAATACTCTCCCTTCATACTTGCGAGCTACAGACCAGATATATGAATCTCATTTCATCTAACAATCATTCTGCATAGAGTTGCCTTCTAGAATTTAAAGCAATTGGGATGAAGTAAAAGTTCAAATTAATGCATCCAATCAAAAACCTTTTTTTTTAAGAAAATAATAATCAAGAGAAATTAATTTTATGAACTCTTTAGTTTCCAGTTTGAAACTTCGACAAGAGGCATAGTAATTGAAGGACAATATAGTAAGAATGAGAAGTAGAAATTAAAGTTATCTTGTCATAGAATGGTCAAAGTGATAATTCTATTTTTTGGTTTTTTGTGCAAAGCATGCAGACAGGATAATTGGCCCTCCCTCCTCCTGCCTCTGCCAACTTTCAAAAGTCCGAAAAGACAACAACTGGCACGTGTCAGTCACATTCCTCTGCATTTGGCCGCAATATCTGAAACGCCCTGAGCCGTCTTTGATTGAATGGCCGGTGCCTTCTCTCTCTCTCTCTCGGCATTTTCCGAAACAGAGACAGATGAAGAGATTCTTGTTTGGTTGCAGTCTTTGAATCTAAGTAAGTGCTTTTCTGTTTTTGTTTTTTTATCACTATTTGTTGCTAATATAATGAAGTTTCCCCCCCCTCTAATGTTCTTAAAATGTGTTTGGAGAGAAGGCTAAAGGGTTTTTTAGGTGAATTAGGGTTCATGCAATCAGCTGGTTTATGTATTTTGTAGGGTTGTAGAGTCGAGAGATTAAACGTGAAGAGAGAAGAGAGGAAGATACAGCGGAAGCGAGAGACGTGGGTTCTGCTCCCTTATTGTGGTGCAATTCAGTCAAAGTAGTCTTATATATATTTATGTTCAAGAACTTGGGGGGAACTGTGTCATCAACAATGGCAGGTGATTTTCTTTCCTTCTTTCTATTTTTTTATGATCTCTGATCTTTACAGCTTGGTGTTGTAGAACGTTTGTCTTATTTATTATTACTTGGATATCGTTTTAGACTTTAGATTCTGAGAATTAATCACTTCAGTTCTTAGAAAAGTAGTGATACAGTACTCTACTAGCTAGATTTGTAGAGATAAATGTATGGATGTTGATGATAAACAAAAATAAGATTACAAGAATTAATGGATCCAAGATGCAGCATTGTAGAATAAAAAACAAAAAAAACATATTTTTAATCTGGGATGTGTGTTTCTAGTATGACAGGAGCGCAATCCATACAATTCTATAGAATAGTTCTTGCCAAATCTTTCACTGAAACTTTCCTTTAATCATTCGCTACCATTGATGAAACAAATCATCCAAGAAATGAGCCATGCACCATGAAATTAAGTCCTCACCGCTAACTATTCTGTTACAGGATTTCCCCACCACGAAGCACTGCACTTAAACAACAACTACTGTTGATCACATATATACAATGCAGATTTTATTATACATGAATAGGAACTTATTTTAATCTTTAAATTTAAACCTCTTGACGGGGGGCACAAGGATCGATTAGAGGTGGTCAACAGATTTCTACTCGGGGAAACCAAAAAAAATCCTTCAAGAAAAATCATAATTTTTTCATTTTAACCAAATTAACTTTCGAGTGGTCTAAATTTTGCACAAACGTTAACTCTTCCCCCTTTCTTTAGTACTTTTAATATTTATATGTTGGATTCTAATCCTACAATATTATTGTAGTTTTTGCGGTTATTATTTAAAAAAAAGATTTAAAAATGTTATAAATTATTTTTTTTTTAAAAATGAAGTCTTAAGATTCAGTGATACACATGTAAAACTATAGAATGTTGATTAATTCCATATCACAAAAAAAAAAAATCTTAATTTCTTGAAGATAAGAGAGAGAGGAGGGAGAAGGAGAATTAACTTTGCGTAGAGTGGTCAATATTAAGAGAGTGGGAGAAAATTTCCATGGTGTGGGAATGCTGGGCTTTGGGGAATCATATATTTCATTGAACGAGGTCGACGAGAGTTCCAATAAATTAACCAAGTGGGGGTGTGAAAGATTTTTATAAGGAGTTGAGGGTGGTATTGATTGGAGTTTTCCAGTTGGATTTGTGGGTTTGTCTCCATACAAAGACTGATCAAAGAAGCTCTAGCTAGGTAAAATTTATATTTTAATATTTAGAAGGAAATTTTTCTTAAAAAATAGCTGTAGTTGTAGTTTAATATGATACACTCGTGTCCTATGTAGATTTTGTAATATTATAGTGTGATAATGACTTAGTTTTGAAGTGTTGGAAAATGGTGCTGAGAGTCTGACCCATTAAAATGGCCATTGCAAAAGGGCTGCGAAAGGAACAACTTGGTTGATTTGTGTGTCTTCTGTGTGTGTGTGTGTGAGAGAGAGAGAGAGAGAGAAGGAAACATAGAGAGACTCCTCCATTTGAAGTACTTTGTATCTTTCTCAAAATTCTTTCTATTCAGCCTCTTCTCCTCCCTTTTCCTGTCTCATGGTCCCAAACATACAATCTTCAATTAGGCCAAAAGTTTGAGGAAGATAGCGTGTGTGTGTGTGAGAGAGAGAGAGAGAGAGAGAGAGTGTTGCAAACCCTAGATACTTATATAGGTAAACATATAGCTGCAAAGATTTGATGGCTTCTCTCATGTGCTTTCTATAAATTTTTTTTATTAAAAGTTATATTCTGAAGTTGTCTTTGTGTTATGTTCTGTTACATGCAGGAGGTTTTTGAGTTTTTGAAGTGCAAGAAAGTTTACCCTTGAGTCATTAATTTTCAAAGAGTTTTGGGATCCATGAATTCTAACAACTGGCTTTCATTTCCTCTTTCTCCTACTCATCCTACCTTGCCTGACCATCTACATGCATCTCACCCTCATCAATTCTCTCTAGGGTTAGTCAACGATAATATGGAGAACCCGTTTCAAACTCAAGGTATAACTCTTATAATAATTTCCTCCTCCTCCTCCTCCTCCTCGTCTTCTTCTTCTTAATTAGATAAATTTTAGTTATTTGTAACTTTCTAATCACTTTCTCTTGTTTCCTTTAGAGTGGAGTCTTCTAAACACTCAAGGCAACAATGAGGTGCCACAGGTTGCAGACTTTCTTGGTGTGAGCAAATCTGAGAATCAATCAGATCTCATAGCCTTCAATGAAATTCAAGCTAATAATTCCGAGTATCTCTTTTCAAGCAATAGTCTGTTGCCAGTCCAAAATGCTGTGGTAGCCGCCAGTACTAACTATGAATTTCAAGAAAATTCTAGCAATTTGCAGTCATTAACATTGTCTATGGGCAGTGCTAGTGGTAAGGGTTCTAAATGTGAAACCAGTGGTGATAATAGTACAAATTCTGTCGAAGCTGCTACTCCAAGAAGGACTTTGGATACATTTGGCCAAAGAACATCCATCTATCGTGGTGTAACAAGGTTGACATGACTAGTAGTGCTGAATTGATTTCATCTTTTCTCGTTTCTCTTCTTTATTTCTTCATCAGTTTACATTTTTGGGTTTCGAATTAATGGGTAGTTTTGTGAATATGTAGGCATCGATGGACAGGAAGGTATGAAGCTCATTTATGGGATAATAGTTGCAGAAGAGAAGGTCAATCCAGGAAAGGAAGACAAGGTACACATTGTTCACTGATCTTCTAGCTAGGGTTTATAAATTTTAGTTGTATCCTAATTTACATGGTACTAACTGTTAATTTCTCTTAATTTCCATGGCTGCTCGTGGTTCCATCATTCTTGCAGTCTATTTAGGTGAGTAAAGTTCACTTAATTCTCATGGTAGTTTTTGTTGAGAACTTTTTTTACATGTAATATATAGCTAATTAAGCCCATCTTCTGTTAATTTCTTAACGAGCTCAGGTGGCTATGACAAAGAGGACAAGGCTGCTAGGGCTTATGATCTTGCTGCACTTAAGTACTGGGGAACATCCACCACTACCAATTTTCCTGTAAGTTTTTCCTACTAAAAAAAGGACTGACAGGATGCGTGGTTTTCATTAATGCATGCCAACTTTTTCCTTGATTTTCCTCTCGCAGATCAGCAACTACGAGAAAGAAGTAGAGGACATGAAGAACATGACCAGACAAGAATTTGTGGCCTCCATTAGAAGGTAGGTGATAGCTACTGAAAATTGACACCAGAATGATTACATTTTCGAATAAAAAAAAATCTTATGCATGGGATTACAAGTTCGAAGTAGCATTGCCACCACAGCTAACCCTAATTGTTTTCTTGTTGATAACTCACAGGAAGAGTAGTGGCTTCTCTAGGGGTGCATCCATGTATCGTGGAGTCACGAGGTGCCACTTTTAACATCTCTCTCTCCTTTCTAACTCCTTCACTATCCCCATTTCTGATCTCTCTTGCGTATGAATATCATTCACTAGGCATCACCAGCATGGAAGATGGCAAGCAAGAATTGGTAGGGTTGCTGGAAACAAAGATCTCTACTTGGGAACTTTTAGTAAGTCATTTTTGGATCCATACACATTGATTAGAAAACATTCTTTTGCTTTCTATATCTTGTGGGAAGCTCAATTTTTTATCAAACAATTATTTTAATGAATAAAGAAGTGAGGCGATTGATTTTATTCAGGCACTGAGGAGGAGGCTGCAGAAGCTTATGACATAGCAGCAATAAAGTTTAGAGGGCTTAATGCAGTGACTAACTTTGAAATGAATCGATATGATGTGAAAAGCATTCTTGAGAGCAATAGTTTGCCGATTGGAGGAGGGGCAGCCAAACGGCTAAAGGAGGCTCAAGCAATCGAATCGTTACAAAAACGAGAAGAAATTGTTGCTCTTGGATCAAGTTCAAGCTCTAGTAGACTACAAGCTTACTCTCTGATGCAGAAACCATTTGAGCAACCTCAAGCTTTACTTACCCTACAAAATCAAGACATTTCCGATCAGTACACTCAAGATTCTTCATTTCAGCAGAATTACCTTCAAACACAGCTTCATTTGAACCAAATATCTACAGGGTCTAATTTCCTGCATACTGACCAATCAAGCCAGAACCCTCAGTATTACAACAGTTATATTCAAAACAATCCATCTCTGCTTCATGGATTGTGGAACATGGGTTCATCTGTAATGGAGAATAATGGAAGTTCTAGTGGGAGTTATAGCACTGGAGGTTATCTGGGAAATGGGCTGGGAATGGCTACCAATTCGACAGGGTCTAATGCAGTAGCTGAGGAACTTCCACTTGTTAAGGTTGATTATGATATGCCTTCTGGAGGCTATGCGAGTTGGTCTGGGGAATCAGTTCAGGGATCCAATCCAGGTGTTTTTACAATATGGAATGAGTGATCGGATATTGGAAATGGAAAATAAAATGTCTTTGATTAAGAGATGGGATCGAGTAATTATGTTTGATTCAGCCATGGGAGTTGATTTTTAAAGCAGACCCTTAAAAGGAAATGTATAACCCTGGTTAGGGCTTTCTTTGATAAGTTGACAATCTTCTTTCAATTTTTTTGGTTTAACTGCATAATTTTCTTGAGAGGGGAAATTAATGCAGCTAGGGTTTTAACTGGAGATGATGAACTGACTTGACCCAAAATGTGATTTACTGGGTTTATACTTTTCATGTCAGTTGTTTTTGGGTCAAGTATGACTCGGATTTTGTATCGTACTAAATATCCATAATTGTTTTTAAAATATATTATATTTTTGGGTACAATGTTTTTTTTGAGTTTTTTTTTTTTATCTCTTTATCAACAATGTGGATTAGTGTTATTAAATCTAAAATGGCATAGGGGTCAACCCAAACCTGTTGATCTAGAATTTAATTCAAATTAGTTATTATAATGAACCAAATGGGAGTTGACACAATCAAACTCGATCGACCTGATGAATTTATCAATGACTCGTTGACTCGATCAAAACACGAGTGAGATTCATTTTTTTTTAAATGATGCATTTTAAAACAAATCTCAAAACAATATTGTTTTAGATTAAATTATGTTAGCCTAGATTGTTATTCTCAACCCATGACTCGATCAAAACCTGATCAAATGATGAGTTAAGCTTGTTTTTATAAATATAACGGGGATATTAATCCTTTCTTTATATAAAAAAGTGTTTTTTTTTTTATCAAAATGTTAATCATTATACTTCCCTACATTTTTCTTTCCTATAATTTATTTTCAATCACATTTATTTGCCTTTCATTAAGAAAACAATTAATCTTTGAAATTATTATCACACAAATAAGCTTAATTGCATTTTTTTAGAGTGAGGGTTGAAGTGAAAACATGGGATTGAAGTGAAAAAACATAAAGAAATATAGGTGTCATCTTCGAAATTCATTTCAAAATTTTATTTTTGTCCCATATATTTTTAGTTATGGGGTGATTGATTCCTATATTCTTAAACAAATACATTTTGGTAGTAAACTTTTTTTTCTTTTTTTTCAGATGGAGGAGAGAAAAGAGGTCACAAGATTCTGGCTTAGAAAGATAAAGTTATCATTGGAGAAGATTTAGACCATCAAAATAGTTTATCTTTATATCAAAAGATTTCATATGATGAGAAGGGTTAAAATTAGGTATATTTTTACCTTGAAAACACCTAAAACAATTTAATTGGAAAGCTTTTTACTCTAAGTTTTTAAGGTTGCTTTTTTGTTTGTTTGTTTTAGAGCCTATGAATTGGTTTAATAAAGTCCCTAAGATATTTTCTAGGTGTCATGGGTCAAAACAAAAAGGCATGTTTTCCAATTACACCAATAGCTAGATTCTAGAATTAGCAGCACATATTTTATTTTAATAAAAAATAGGGTGAACAACATGTTATCCATCCTCATTCATTTTAAAGGGAAGGAAAAAAAGGCTTGTGTGCAAGACCTTTCTTTATGGGTCAAACTCTGGGCTTGGCTACCAAACCTACAACATCTAGCCTTATTATTTATAATTTTATAATTTTATTTTTAAAATAATACTACCTTTTATATGTATTTTTCAAAAAACAAATTCCATTTGTGTTTTGATTAATACCAATTCTCTATTATTTGTTTTGATTAATAATACTACCTATTATTTTTGATAAAAAACAAATAATTTTATTTTTAAAATAATACTACCTTTTATATTGATTTTCACAAATAAATTCATTATATGTGTGTGTGTCAAAAAGGAAATTTTGAATTTTGAAATGGAGAAAATGCTGAAAAGAGGGCAAGTAATATTTTTTATATCGACAAAACTCTTCTTCTGTTCTTGTTCTCAATTTCTCCCTCCCTGATTGTTTTATATTTTGATTTTTGATTTTAATTTTAAAAAAATATCGATTTTATTCTTTTTTTAAATAATTATTCGATTTATTTTTGAGGTGGTCAAATCAAATATCAACCGAGACAATTGTTATACAGTTTAGCTTTAAATTCAGGTTAAGCAAGAAGTTAAGTATATGATATTTCTTTTGCTTGGTCTCTCTGTTTTTGTTGTTTTTATTAAATTTTATTTTATGGATCTACCTGTATTTTTTAATTGGATCACATCAAATTAATTTTTTTATTTATTATAAAATTTGATTTAGTATAAGCCACCGAATAAACTTATTAAACTGGATCGAGTTTATCAACCGAGTTTTTATAATAATAATTATTCTTTTTGTTTTATTAAAAACTCATTCAATTTTATTTATCGTCTAAACTAGTATTTGTTTTCTTAGGTGGAAAAAAAATAGAACTTATTCTTCAGTCCACTTTTCTAACGATTTAAAAAAAATAGAAAAAGGATATATTTTTCTACTTTGTTAATAAGGGCAAGATTGTCTTAAAGGTACAACCATTGTTTGCTGCAAGGTACTCCTTAGACACATACACGGTCATCACTACTATATTTTGTCAAATTTCACAACTTTTTCCAGCCTCCATCTCTCTTTGAGATCTTCACAGCTTTCCACCATCATAATTTTCCCTTCAAGGTGCGCACTTTCACCTCCAAATGCCTTCTTTAGCATCTTCTCTGAAATGGCATGTCTTTTAAATCTCTGAATTTCATTGATTTTTCTGTATAATTCGCATTGACTTTAGATAGATCAAATCTACAAATTCCCATGTATTTATTTACTTTCATGTGTTTGTGTGGTTTTTTGCTTGTAATAATCTTTAGGGCATGATGGTTAATTGTTTGTGATTTGTTTAGAGCTGTATTGATTATTGTTATAGGAAAATAACAGCTGTGATTAGATTTGGTGCTTTAAGTTTTGTGTTTTAAAATGTAATTGAAGGATGGGTTTTGAATTTCTTCTTGACCCTATTTTGGGTTTTGATTGCCTTGGCCTTCTCATTAACTGGTGATTTTGTTTTGTTTTGTTTTGTTTTGTCTCATATAGTCATAGGAATGATGGGTTCTTGGATTTTCTTTGAGATGGATGCAGTTTCAAGAAAAAGAAAAAGCTTGTTTCTCCCTTATTCTTGATAAATTGGTAATCAGTTACATCCATGTAATGATAGCACCAGTAATTGTGATTATTTTTTGCTCTGGAAATAATCACGATCTTTTTCGTGGATTTCTTGTTTGTTAAGCCAGGATGATTGAACATTTTGAGCAGTGGCGCGTGTAAACGATTCTTGTTGAATGAACATTCGTCTTTCTGATGCTCTTACTTCATTGCATTTTGAAATGTTCTAGCGAATCATTAACCTGTAAAACAAACCATATATGATGCTTTATTTTTTGTGAGCAAAAAGAAGTTGGAATGGAAGCTTTTAAACAGGGTAGCTAGGTAAATTCTTTGCCTGGGCTTGACTTCTTGGTCTCCTTTTTGTCCAGAATCTGTTATCTTATGACTGATGATCTGAATTAATCATGAAAAAATAATGTTAGCCTTCCCCCATTGTGAACATGTGCTTACCAATTTTTTATGCTTTAATGAAGAGCACCAGCTGAAACAGCATGGTGAAAGCATACGGACAAGAGCATGTTTACAAGCACCCATGGGAGAGGGTAACATCTGCATCATGGCGCAAGTTTTCAGACCCTGAGAACAAGCGTACTCTATCCCATATTGTTGAGGTTGATACTTTAAACCATAAGCTGGATCCCGAATCTGGGAAGCTTTACACAACTCGTGCCATTACTGTCCATGCTCCTGGACCTTGGTTTGTCCGCAAAATCATTGGTCAGGATATCTGCCACTGTGTTGAGTCAACAGTTGTTGATGCCCGAACTAAGTCAATGCAACTTACCACACGCAACATCAGTCTCAAGAAGTTCCTAGAAGTGGAGGAGAAGATCCGCTATGATCCTCACCCTGATAATCCAAATGGGTGGACAGTATGTCGACAGGAGACTAGCATACGGATCAAGCCACTGTCAGCACTGGCATCAATGGCAGAGAAGGTGGAGCAAAAATGTGCTGAGAAGTTCATGCAGAACAGTGCCAAGGGTCGAGAGGTTATGGAGAGAATGTGCAAGTATCTGGAGGCGGAATCTAGAGGCATTGTCATGTAATCTGGCTTTCTCATGATTGCAATTTCCTATTATTGGTTCATCAGACTATGAACCCTTTTAGAATAGAAAACACCAAGACCTTCAGAGTAGCAAATAACTGAAGTGCCTGTACAATACCAAAGGTTAATCTTGAACCCATTATGGATGATGTGCAAATTTTGTAGTTAAATTAAGCTTGGGGACATGTGTTTGTGCGTTCTTCTTTCATTTCAGTGTGAAAACCTGGTGGGTGGCATCACCATTTAGCTTGTTTATCTTTTGGTCTCCAACAATAACCTCATATTGAAAGGAGGGGGAGGGTTGAATGCCATGTTATTCCTGAGATGTCACATAATCCATCATACCAAAACTTCCTATGTTATTTGCAATTTCCCATCGATTTGCATCAAAGAACTTGCTGAAAAAACAGATTGTTATTGAACGAGTACCAGATTTATTTTTACATGCCGTTATGCTATCAGAATTAAGCTCAATATCTGCACGGGAGATTTGATCATCGGAGCAAGAAGCTGAAAACAGACGAATAGAATCTCTCTTCCATGGTGTTTATAAGATTGAATTTGCCAATTGTGTTTGGTCCGCGTGTGCAGAGTTAATTCAGCTCAATAAGTCCAAAAGCTTAAAGTGGCTCACTCCTGGAATATTGTTGGTAGGGACCTCTTCTGTCATTCTTGAATCTTGAACGAAGGTAATCTAAAACGAATGAGAAGAGATTATGAATGTTACGTTCTATGTTACATGGTGGGATCTGCAATCACACTTTGGCGGAAGAACACCACCACATTGGCTTCTTATCTTAGAGATCCTATCGGTGGTTCTGTAATGAAACCTGAAATTTGTTACTTCTCGTGGCGTGTCAGGCACGAGTAGCTGGTCTCTACTAAATGAAATCCACTTGATGATATTTGTGTAACAAGTGACAGCATTAGTGCTGGAAAAACCAATGGTGGGGTAAATACCATAGGCCAGTCTTTTATGGCTTGAAAAACGACCCTTTCCATATTGGCATATTATTGCCTTGTGGAGTAACCAATCTTCGGAGAAGAAAAAAACTGATGAAGTACAGTCTTCAAATACTGTCTTTGAAGTGGCCTAATTTCCACAGCAGATAAAATTTGAAATTAGGTTGCATAAGCAACCACACCATCAAAGGGATCATGGAACGCAAAGTAATGCCATCGAAGACATAATTGAAATTTACAAAGGTACACACGAGCGTCCATGGATGGCTTCCACAGCATCCAGAAATGGTTTTCAGATAAATGGCATATGAAACAGGATGGCACATTACAAACTTAACCACAACAAAGTTCTTCAAACCACCATAGATTAAGACTTAAAACATTGGGGCCAACATACACACTCTCAGCAATCAAACGATAGAGTTCTTCATACTGCCGAGATGTCCTAAACTGTCTTGCTTCTTCCCATAGGTTAAGAGAGGGCAACTGATATGATACTCGGCCAACTCAGAAGCCCCAAAGATGAGTGCATCATATTTCAGAACATGAAAATTCATCCCATCAGATACTTAGATTTTATTAAGCTTCTCTGCCTTGACAACAGGGTTGGCTTTTGCTATTGCTTCACGGGCAAAAGTACGGTAATCAAATGGGCAGTCATGTTTATCTGAGTAGCGATGAGATGCACAAAAGAGGCTACCGCATCGACACTTAAACCCTGTTAAACCAACTCGTTTCTTGCAAGAGGTGCACCGGTTTGGACCCTCCTTAGACTTTGCCTCAACTCTCTCCCCTGAGCTTGAAGCACAGGATGGCAGCACAGAGATGGTCTTAGGCTCCACTGCATTATTTTGAACATCAATGATATCAGCAAAAACAGGTTCATTAGCATTGCTGCTTGATGATCCATTCACAATACTTCCAATTGATGACGCAGCGAGCTTAGCCTGCTCCTGTTTTAACAGCATATCCTCGTGGCACTTTGAACACATGTTCATAGTAGCTGCACTTCCAAAGAAGCCACAATTGTTGATGCACAAAATCGGGCCTTCTGGATGAGCTTGGCATCCTGTTTCTTCATGGTCCATCCCTACCTTTCCTGCACCACAGCTAGTGGATCAATATAAGCAGGAGATAAATGTAAAAATAATCACTTTGATATAAACAGAGGATTAGAAAGCATATTCAGGTGCCAACACATGCAAAAGAAATGTTAGACATACAACAAACATGTGCCCTGTCAAATGTATTCTAACCTTCCCTGCTAAAACATTAGCTCTAATACCAAACTGGTTCCTTTTCCAAAATGATCTACCCAAGACAAATCCTTCTCCAAAACTAGTTTTCAAACTGAAGCATGGTCACGCAATGATTTAAGACTAATGGCCAAAGCCCATCTAACAATAAAAACCATTTACTACTCTACGCAAGACTAATTCTCCAACAAAAACAAAACTTTCAACATAAAGATATTTAACCAGAATACCAAAATGAAACTAAACAATTCAAACTACATTCGGATTTTTACATGTAAAGTTTCTTTGTTATTAGTCTAGTGAGCAGAGTGAAATTATTTACATATCTTATATTGATTATTTATCTCTACTTTAAACTTTTAACAATACAATCCAACCACAATACCCAAATATGAGGGTTTCATAGCATAATGCCAAAATGTTTTAAGAAGAAGAAGAAGAATTCAACACTTCCCATTTGAAAGAAGCAAAGATTGTGGCAAATTCAATGTTCCATAATTTGAATATTTAATTCTCAGTCTGCCTTTAGCTTCCTTGACAACCGGTACCAAATGCATACAAGTGATACAAAATTTATAAACTAATGGATGATAATCTTCCTCAATATAAATTCTAACAAACTCTTTCGTGATTGAGCCTACGTCAAACATCATTCAATGAAAAATCCATATACCAGCGTGCACATAAATGGGAAACCAGCTGAAATTGCAACACAAGTCAACTCTCAAGCAACTGAAAATGATATTCAAAAATACCATACCCTATAAATCAGCCATAAACCACATGCATACAAGTGACAAAAAGAAATAAAGACCCTACCTTTCAAAATTTTCCTACAAATCTTCAACCACATTCAAAGTATTATCCGAACTCTACCAAAATATCCAAACGTCTCA
This sequence comes from Salix arbutifolia, assembly GCA_025169955.1. Lineage (NCBI taxonomy): Eukaryota > Viridiplantae > Streptophyta > Magnoliopsida > Malpighiales > Salicaceae > Salix > Salix arbutifolia. The sequence goes on from CM045902.1 coordinate 1,288,393, forward strand.
GAAACCTCAACTTCAATCATCCGAAACACAAAAACATACATCTCATTTAAGCACACACTGTCGGGGGAAAAAAACTGTCTCTTTTTACACCTTTAGAGTTTAGACCATTGAAATAATAGATTGTATCATCAAAATTCAACTAAGATCTTAACTTTATCATGTTTTTCCTTCATCGTACCAGAACTAGACCAAAACCTATAAAGTCACAGATGCCCAGAATTGTAAAACATAATAATAATAAAAAATAAAAAAAGCTACCAGCAACAAATATATGCATGTACATGCTCATGGACACCCCATATGCATGTTATGCATAAGGTCTAACCTGGTTAAACAAGAAACGATTCCTTTGAGCCGATCTTAGCTCAAAACTCCACATAAAAATTCCTGCTTATCCAGTGAAACCAAACAAACAAGTGTTAAATAAATAAATATTAAGACGACAAGACCATTAAAACACAAAGCAAAACAAAATCAAAACCCAGAAATCAAAAGGTGCTAGCCTTGCAAGAAATGGACCAGATCACCCAGAGAAGAGAGAGAGCCAAGCCTAAGCGAGGAGAGAGGGATTTGTTTTGTTTGAGCTTTTTCTTTCTCTTTGGATATTTTTGTTTTATATAATTTTGATTATCAATAACTTTTATCTGATTTAAAAAAAGGTAAACTACATTTAGGTCCCTAAAGAGTCACTACTATCCTACTTTGATTTATATGGTTTGGAATTTCTTATTGTCAATCACTTGCAATATTTAATGAGAGAGCACAGATCAAGAACACGCTGGAATTGGGATTAAAGAAATCTATTTGTGATTGTTTCTTTATAATTCTTTTAAAAAACTATAAACTAATTATAATAAAAGAATATTCATCTCATCATCATATATATATCCGATATGATATTGCTTCAGTTTTTAAATTATAATCTGGGTTGGCCAACTAATATACAGGTATTCCAACATAATCTTAAAGAGCATATGGTTATATTCTAATATTTTAAAATATATGGACCTAAATGGTATACTTCTAAATCTATAAGGACTACAGTACAGTTTGCCATTCTAAAGAACAAAAATATATAATGACAAATAAAGGCTTCTCTCTGCCAGCCAACCGAATCTTCTTTACTGACTAGGGGGTTACGTGTTAAGAAATTACTGGATGCGCGTGTACTTTTACAGTTTACCGGTTTTGTCCTTTTGAATCTAACTAATTAACGGCTCTGGCCATTTCTGGAAGGAGACTTGCTATCTTCACCTGCCGGTTGTTATGTAGGGCGGGAAGGTGCCTGGCGACGACATGGCATGCCAGAAAATGACATGCCGTTCCTTTAATGTGTGCTTATCCATCCATAATGTGGCCTTTCAGATCCTTATTGTAATTAATTAAGGGTTTTCCACCTATTTATAATATGATATCATTTCAGATTATTTTTCAAGAGAAAAAATCAAAACTTAAATTGACCAGAATTAATCCCTATAACCCATGATTTGGATTTTGAAATTGATTAAATCCCAAGTTAGAGCTTATAATCATCATGGTTGTGAATTTAAAAAAAAGATACTTATGTGTTTATTTTGTTGAATCCTTAATTAAATACATATTTACTTTTAAATTAATTTAATTACTTCAACTAAAAATATTTTTTCTTAAATTAAGCAATGACTTCAAGTTTTCTTTTTTTTTTCTTTTTTTTAAGCTGTTAATAGGAAAAGGTCAATAAATAAAAAACAATAAGTATATAACTATAAAAGTCACTTCATAGATTTATTTGACCTTATGCTTTAAAAATAATAATTGCAAAGATTGTTGAATCTTGACTAAATTTGTTCTTTCAGGTTCTTGAAAGTTCATCACACCATTTTAGGTTTGAATTTTTCATTATTTGGATGTTGACCTTTTGGTCAATAGGATTTTGAAGCTATCACTAGAATAGAAAGCTTTATCCAATGCACCGATGCTATTTTTTTTTTCTTCAACAAACACAATGACATATGAACAAGAGATGTTTATTAAACTTGAAACATAGGGTGAGCACATAATTATGTTATGGGTGAATTTAATAAATTTTGTCTTAAAGAGAAATAAAGCAATATTGTTTTGGATAAAATTAAATAAAAATAATATTATTTAGAACAAAAATAAAAAAGAAATGACCATGTTTCACTTGAGTTCTTATTAGATCATCAAGATCTAGGGTTGATTTATCAAGTTAGCAACTAGATTAGTTTTTAAAATAGTTGAAAATCAAATTCATCTTAAATCAGATTTTAAATTATAAATTTAACCTATTTAAGAAGCTGGTTTAATAACTATATCATGAAGTGTTTGTTTGAGAATGTGGTTAATATTGTTTTTGAAAGTGTTTTTAGTTAAAAAATACATCAAAATGATATTTTTTATTTTTTAAAAAATTATTTTTGATTTCAACATATAAAAATGATCTAAAAATATAAAAAAATATTAATTTAAAATAAAAATTAAAAATATATTTTTTATAAAAATTTAAAAATATTTTTGAAACACAATCATAAACAGTACCGAAAACCAACACAGACACAGAGATAGGAGACAAAATCTGGATTGTCAAGCTCAAAGCACAATGAACAATTGTCTTTTTTTGTGGATAGAATCAAGGGGTTGTAATAAAAAGAAGAGGAGAGGTTGGACCAACGACACTTTACCAGAAGACCACACAGGCGGATTCTCCAAGGCAGGAGGAGATTTCCCCCACTTGCAAGATTTCTCTGCCTGCCTTTTTTGCTGGCTTGCAATGGATCTGTCTGTCTGAAATGCTTGTGGGGCTCTTCTGATGAGCAAATTATGCTTCTTTTCAACAGGGAAATTGACTTGCTTTTTCCACTCTCTTTGAGATTAAGATTCAAAAATGTTTTTGAAATAATTTGAATTTTTTATTTTAAATTAAAAATAATATTTTTAAATTATTTTTACGTGTTAATATCAAAAATAATTTTTAAAAAATATATTTTTATTGTATTTTTGAATGAAAAATATTTTTAATAATAAATACAACCTTAAACAGACAATTTGATGCAGAGTGGGAGTTTGGTGTGTGTGTGTGTGGGGGGGGGGTTATCTCACATATACCACTCAAGAACACTGTACAGTGACCCATCTTTTTCAAAACCATGTTAGGTTTATAATTAGACTAAAATCTTAGGGTTCATTTGCTATATTTTAAATGAATCATAATTCTCACCTGTAGCTTCTATAAATCTAAATTCTCATCTATAGTCTTGTTTTTTTTTAAAAAAAATGAAATATATTAAAATAATACTATTTTTTATTTTTTTTAATTTAGTTTTAATATTAACAGATTAAAAACAAATTACAACCATAAGAAAACAATTTGAAAACATCTCCTTACAAACTTTACATGTGAGAATTGTAGTCTTTTCATCTTGTTTTTTTTTTTAAATCTCTTTTAAACTGTGTTAAATCCATAAAGTGGGTAGGTGGAACCATGAAAGGCTCCAACATTTATGAAAGGCTCCACATTTGTGAAAGGGTAGTTGATTTTCAGTAGCATAAAATTGATGAAATGCTATGACAAGTGACTGAAAAGCAAAGAAAATAAGGAAAGAATCCCACTCTTTTCTTTTTCTTTTTTGGGATCCATCACCATTATGAGTTTTCCCTTTTCACGCCATTACTGAGAGAGATGGGAGAAAAACAGTGGAGTCAAGGTGTTAGAGCACAACCCTTTGACTCTTGCACGCTGTCTCAGCTTTCTTTCTCTCAAGTCACCACAATCGTCTTCAAATCTGCCGACGAGTTCCATTTCCTTCTATCATCGATCAGGCGCCGCCCGTTGGAGGATCAATCCCTCAGTATGATTTATCACAGAGAATTGTGCTGTGTAATATATTATATGACTTTCTCTTTCTTTTGCTAACCTTTCGATTTGAGTTTCTTTCTTATGTTCTGTCTAAAAAACACACTTTCTCAAATGAGCTGTTTGCTCACTCAGAGTTTGAGAAGCTTCTCTCTTTTTTTGACAGGAAAAATAAATACTATCTAAAACGAAAAAAAAAAATCAAAATCCTTAGTTAATTTGACCATGTAGTTCACTATAGTGTTATTTTTAATTATTATTTATATGAAAACATTGCCCTTTGGTAGATATTTCTTGGTTTGAAAATTTTCTTTGAGATTATTTCACTTTGTTTATAAAAATCCTTGGTTAAAGTAGATTTAATTTTAAACTCAAATCAATATGGTGGTCAAAATATTATTATTATTTTTAATTTTTTAAAGTTATACCGGTTTGAGTTCAACTATTCAATCAAATAAACATCTTTTATATTTCAACTTAAAACTGGCCTAACTTTGAATTATAGTTTAATTTCTTGGATCAAACCTTCATATTTGGTTTAATATCTATGGTCCTGAACTTATTATACAAGGAACCTCTTTGCACCCCTAGTGACATGCCATTTGCTTCAAGGTTTTTAGTTTGGGGAGGGTGGATGAAACAAAATGAAGATGCAGAAACTTGGTCTAACAATTTTCATTATTGATGATTCAGCAGAACTAAGTGGGGATGAAACAAAATGAAGATGCAGAAACTTGGTCTAACAAATTTCATTATTGATGATTCATCAGCAAAACTAAGCAGCTACTAAAGTGGGGATGAAACGAAATGAAGATGCAGAAACTTGGTCTAACAATGATGATTCACCAAAACTAAGCAGCTACTAAAGTGGGAAAGAGGGTAGCAGAAAACAAAAAGAAAGGAAGAAAAGAGCATGACTTTAGATCGAGCAACTCTAATCCACGATAGGTTTCTTCCTCAAAGGATCCATGATTTTGTGTAAAACACACGAGGTATCAGCTGAAAATTAACAAGATGATGATTTCAAGCAGATACCAACCTTGAAATAATTCACTGAATGGATTCATTATTTTGCTCAGTTTCAGAGGCTGGTTCATCATCTTCTTCAAAGAAATCAGTGCCATTTTCCGAATGGCATATCCGTATGATTTGATGTGATCGTTGAGGGACCTTTTGTGCTTGAAATAAGATCCACAAATGCAATACCAAAGCTTGCCACAGTTCTTCTCGTGGGTTCTCCAGTCGCCTTTCACCGCAAATGCCTTGCCACATTTTGTGCACACGAAAGGCTTGATTCCATGCTTTCTCTTGTAATGAGTTTGAAGGGTTCTGAAATCTCTGAGAGGCTTCGCTCTTGGATGATCAATGTTGTTTATGCATCCTGCGGCGCAGCAGTAGCAAGGGAGCCTAAGCATTGCTGTTGGCTGTGTACCTCTTAGAGAATCTGGCCCTTTTCGATACTGAGATCCATGCCCCCACATATGCATCTACACATTCAAGCCGAAGAAGAAAAACCAATGTATTTAAAAAAAAAAAAAGTCCAAATTTTAATAAACTAGCTAGGAATGATGGTGCAAGCTTGCTTTAGACGTATTTGCGCTTATTCAAAGTATCAAAGTAAAAGGTACATGCTAGTAATTAGGTTACTATCCTTTTGAAGTTTCAGGATTGAAAGATGCAAGAAAAGAAAAATATATTGTACAGAATCTGTCCTAACATGGGATTTCTAACCTAAAATCTTGATTATGATCATAACCTAACATAGGTTTATCCTTGTAAGCCTACTAGGGAATTTCTTGCATGTCTTGTGCATGCAACTTTGTTTCAGAGTCTGAAATCAACAAGTAGCTGCATCCAGTTTCCTAAAAAACAAAATCCTAATTGCTTCGAATTTTCTCTTTTCTTTAAACTGGAATATTTATGGTGCCAGCCCCTCAATTTCATGGATCAAGCTTTTTTTTAAATAAGTTTAAAAAAAAAACAGACCAGTGCATTTTTTACTTGAAATATTTTCACACAAAGAACTGTTATGCTAACAGACAAGGCAAGGTACACTGCTTCGGCTTTAATTTCATGTGCAAGCAGCAGTTTGATGAAGATTCATATGATCTCATGGAAGAACCGTGTATTTTCAGGCTGTACATTCCTGACAAAGTGTGAAACACAAACTCCAAGGAACAAAAGCATGATGCCTTAATAGTTCAATCACATAAAAAGAGCTTCTGATCTTAATCTCAGTTAGACCAGGTTGATTTATTCTTATTTTTTAAATCCCAAAGCAACAAATCATGCAAAAAGGAGAGAAAGAAAGAGAGAAAACCCTAGTAAGGTCCCATTTGTTTTACTCTTCTCTTCTCAAGAGAGTCTAAATTAGAATAAAAGTGAATCGTTGAATCGAAGGATAAGAACTGGATTTTCTCTTTTTCTGCAAAATCAAAAGGAGAAACATAGAAAGGGATGGGAGGGGAGGGGAAGGTAAGCTCTTTGAAATTATCATGGGAACGTGTGATTAAACAAACCTGCATGTTGTTGTATCTGTTGAAGGTCTTGAAGCAAAGTGGGCATGAAAACTGTGTAGGGCCAATCAGAATCTGAGAAGGGGTGGGGATCCAGTACTGACCCTTGTTGAGATTACTATTACTGCTTGTTTGAAAATCAGAAACAACAGCTACTTCTTCGTTCTCTGTGGAAGACACCAAGTCAGCAGAACCAAGACTAGGTAGCCCTAACTGTAGAGCCACAGTCTTATCATCATAAAGGCTTTCTTCTTTGTCCTTGTTCTTGTCCACTTCCATGGAACTGCATGAGAAGTACTCCTGTTGATCTTCATGATGTTGATGCATAAGCTGCTCACATGGACTGGAGATGAAGAAGAAGAGTGAAGAAGAAGTGTGAAGTGAAGTCTTGTGTTTGATGATGTGTAAATCAGTTGTAACTAACTAAAAGTTCAACTGATAGTTTGTAACTAGAATTCTGGTAATCAGTTAGAGAATCAGTTGTAATCAAAACATGTAAAGCATGTGCTGCTTGGTATATAAACAGGCAAATAATCAAACACAAGATATGCAACAGATAGAAGTTGCTTATCTTTTCTGTAAACACATTTTCTTCTCTCCCAAACCTTCTGTGTGCTTAATTCCTCTCAAATTCAACAAACCCAACCTGCAAACAAGAACAACAAACACAAATTAAACAAAATCTAACATGGTATCAGAGCTGACTTGATCAACAAGGAAGGGCGTAATCAATCTGTGAACTTACAGCAGTGAGTAAAGAAGAACAAAAATGGTGTCAAGTGGAGATCTTAGAGCACCACAGTTTAATGGCCAGAATTATGAGTATTGGGCTGTTAAAATGAAAACGATCCTCATAGCTTATGATCTATGGGATATAGTTGAATGTGGTGATACATCAACACAAGCATCCAAAGAAAATGAGAGTGGAGAAACTTCTGGTTCAAAAGATAAGAAACCTGAATCAGGAGAAACTGCTGCGGAAACTAAGGAAAAGAGGATCAAAGATGCCAAGGCTTTGAGTATTATCCAAGGAGCTTTGACAGATGACATTTTCCCTAGAATTCGAAATGAAGAGACTGCAAGAGGAGCCTGGAATCTGTTAAGAAGAGAATACAGAGGAGATGAAAAGGTTAGGGAAGTAAAGTTGCAGGCAGTAAGGGCAGAATTTGAGTATATGAGAATGGCTGAAGGAGAAAGCTTAGATCACTACTTGACTAAGTTTTTTGGAGTGATTAATGACTTGAAATCTCTTGGAGAAGAGATAACTGAACAAAGAATAGTGCAAAAGACTTTGATGAGTCTAAGCAGAAAATACAAGTCCATAGTCTCAATCATTGAAGAAACAAGAGACCTAAAAACACTTAGATGTGAAGAAGTGATTGCTTCAATTAAAGTGTATGATAGAAGGGAAGATATGCATGATGAAAGAGATAGAGAAATGCATACCGAGAGAGCCTTCAGTAGTCTCAGGCTTGGAGACAGTAGTTATGCTCAGAATAAGAAGGGCTCACAAGGCAGAAGCTATCCAAAATTGCAGAATCAAAACAGAAGGTTTGCAAATTGGAGTCAAGGTGGAAGTTCTGCTAATCTGCAACATAACAACTGGAATCAGAAACAAGGAATGAGCTACAACAGCTCATTCAATCCTCAACAAAGAAATGCTAGTAACATTCAAACAAACATGAAGCCAAAATGTAATACTTGTCAAAAATTACATTTTGGAATCTGCAGATTCAAAGGCAAGCCGAGATGTGGAAAATGCAGCAGGTTTGGTCATAACCAAAGTGATTGTGATCTTAATAGACAATTGGCTAATTGTGCAAAGGAAGAAGATACAACTATGGGAACCATGTTCTATGCATGCCATGCAGCAAGTGTTCAAGAAGAAGATGTTTGGTTTGTGGATAGTGCATGTAGCAATCACATGACTTCACAAGAAACCAAACTGATTGACATAGACAGATCAGTGACCTGCAAGGTGAAAATGGGGTCTGGGGATCTAGTTCAAGCTGCAGGGAAGGGGACACTTGTAGTAGATACAAGTCAAGGTGTAAGGCACATCAAAGAGGTGCTGTTGGTGCCTGGTTTGGATGAAAATCTGCTAAGTGTAGGGCAGATGATGGAGCATGGTTACTATATTTTGTTTGGGGGAAACAAAGCCATAATTTTTGATGATGAAACACTCACAAATGTTATAGCCAAGGTGATTATGAGGGGCAATAGATGCTTCCCTTTAACACTAGAATCAATGGTTCCAGCAGCAAGAAAGGCCACTGTGACTGAAAATTCCTGGATTTGGCATAGAAGATTTGGGCATTTGAATTTTGAAAGCTTAAAGAAAATGCAACAGTTGGAGCTGTTGCAGGCCTGCCTAGATTGATAAATGTGAATGAAGTGTGTGAAGGGTGTATACTAGGCAAGCACAAGAGACAAGCATTTGACAAAGAAGGTGCATGGAGAGCATGTCAGCCCCTTGAATTAGTCCACACTGACATATGTGGACCTATGCAAGCTGACTCTAAAGGAGGTAATAAATATTTTATTACTTTCATAGATGATTTTACAAGGATGTGCTGGATATATTTTGTTAGAAATAAGTCAAATGCACTAAATATGTTCAAAAAGTTCAAACTCCTAGTTGAATTGCAAAGTAACTTTAAGCTGAAAAGATTGAGGAGTGACAGAGGAGGTGAGTATACCTCTCGGGAATTTCAGCTATTTTGTGCTGATCATGGGATTGAGAGGCAATTGACAGTGGGATACTCCCCTCAGCAGAATGGGGTGGCTGAGAGGAGAAATAGAACCATTGTTGAGATGGCTAGGTCTATGATGAAGGAGAAGCATGTGCCAAATCAGTTCTGGGCCGAAGCTGTGAATACAGCTGTTTACCTACAAAACAGAAGCTATACTTCATCACTATCAAACAAGACACCTTTAGAAGCCTTTACAGGGAGAAAGCCTGGGATTAAGCATTTAAAGGTGTTTGGGTGTATTTGTTATACTTTCATTCCATCTTGTTTAAGACAAAAACTGGATGACAAGGCAGAAAAAGGGGTGTTTATGGGATATGGTGGCTGTGAGAAGGGTTATAGAGTGTATATCCCACACTCAAACAAGGTTGTGCTATCTAGAAGTGTAGTGTTTGATGAGGACAATATCTACACGTGGGAGATAGTGAATGAGAAGCTTACCTCTCCACTGTTGATGTTTGAAGACAGAGAAGAAGATGCACAGAATGAAAGTGTCCAGTTGGATACTGGTGAATCTTCACAAGAGAACCTAATCAGCCAAGGAGAAGCAGAAACAAATGAAGTCAGTTCTGATTCAGAAGAAATGGTAACCCCAGTGAAGATTAGAACTCTAGCAGATATATATGCTAGATGTCACATGAGTTTGACAGAACCAGAAAATTACACAGAAGCAGCAGGGAATGTGGCTTGGCAAGATGCAATGAAGGCTGAGTTAGAGATGATTGAAAAGAATGACACTTGGGAGCTTGTGGACAGACCCTCTAACAAGCCAGTCATAGGGGTTAAGTGGGTTTACAAGACCAAACTGAATTTGGATGGTACAGTCAATAAATACAAGGCAAGGCTTGTTGCAAAAGGCTATGCACAAAAGCCTGGAATTGACTATAATGAGACCTTTGCACCAGTTGCAAGGTTAGATACCATTAGAACCCTTATTGCACTTGCAAGTAAGAAAAACTGGAAATTATTTCAGTTGGATGTCAAATCAGCATTCCTCAATGGAATGCTTGATGAGGAGGTTTTCGTTGAACAACCCGAGGGGTTTGTGGTTCAAAGATCAGGCTACAAAGTGTACAAGTTGAATAAAGCTTTGTATGGGCTTAAACAAGCCCCTAGAGCTTGGTATAGTGAGATAGACACTTATCTTACTATGAGTAAGTTCAATAGAAGTGCAAGTGAACCTACTCTATATACAAGAACTGATGGTGAGGGAAATCAGCTCATTGTATCCATCTATGTGGATGACATTGTATATACTGGAAATAGTGAAAGCATGATGAATGCATTTAAAAAGGAAATGATGCAGAGGTATGAGATGACTGACCTTGGTCTTCTCCATCATTTTCTGGGGATGGGTGTGCTGCAGAATGAGGAGAGCATCTTCATCCACCAAAGCAAGTATGCAAAGTCACTATTGGAGAAATTTGGGCTGGCTGAGTGCAAACCTGTTTCAATACCATTAGCCATTGGTGAGAAAATGGTAAAGGATGATGGAAGTGAACTAGCAGATGATAACTTGTATAGAAAAATTGTGGGGAGCTTATTATATCTGACTGCAACAAGGCCAGATATAATGTATGCAGCTAGTCTATTATCCAGGTATATGAATCAGCCAACAAGAAGACATATGGGAGTTGCAAAAAGGGTCCTTCGATATGTTCAAGGTACTCTTGATTATGGGATAGAATATTCCAAACACAAATCAGAAACACTTAAGGGTTTTTGTGATGCAGACTGGGGAGGTAGTGAAGAGGACAGTAGAAGTACCTCAGGGTATGCATTTGGGTTTGGAAGTGGTGTGTGTTCATGGGCTTCAATGAAGCAAGGGACAGTAGCTTTATCAACTGCAGAGGCTGAGTATGTTTCAGCCTCTGAGGCAACTACTCAAGTGATGTGGTTGAGATCAATTCTTGATGATCTTGGTGAAAAACAAGATAAAGCTACTTCTCTATACTGTGACAATATGTCAGCAATTGCTATGGCAAAGAATCCTGTTTTCCATCAGAAAACAAGGCACATCAACAGAAGAATTCATTTTATTCGGGAAGCAGTTCAAGAAGGAATAAATGAATTAAAGTTTTGCAGAAGTGAAGAACAACTAGCTGACATATTCACTAAGGCATTGCCTAAAGATAGATTTGTGCAACTCAGATTACAACTTGGAGTCAAACCCGTAAGCAGCTTAGGAGGGGATGTTGATGCATAAGCTGCTCACATGGACTGGAGATGAAGAAGAAGAGTGAAGAAGTGTGAAGTGAAGTCTTGTGTTTGATGATGTGTAAATCAGTTGTAACTAACTAAAAGTTCAACTGATAGTTTGTAACTAGAATTCTGGTAATCAGTTAGAGAATCAGTTGTAATCAAAACATGTAAAGCATGTGCTGCTTGGTATATAAACAGGCAAATAATCAAACACAAGATATGCAACAGATAGAAGTTGCTTATCTTTTCTGTAAACACATTTTCTTCTCTCCCAAACCTTCTGTGTGCTTAATTCCTCTCAAATTCAACAAACCCAACCTGCAAACAAGAACAACAAACACAAATTAAACAAAATCTAACACATGATGCCTTGTTGGACTCAAACTAAGAAGTGGAAGAGCTTCTCTGAGAGGAGGAGAAGGAGGTGACGAGGAGTACTGGCTCTGAATAAAAGAGTTGCCATAGATAATATTATTATCAGAGTACATATTGCATCCATAGGATGCACACAGTGATGAAGTAGAAGAAGATGCCGAGGCAGATAAATGATGTAGATGGTTGAAGCTGTACCGTCCATCGAAGTGATTGGAATGTGGATCAGCCATGATTGAAAGTGGGAGGAGAGAACAGCTACTCGGTAGATAATAAATAGGTTATTGGTGGGGGAGAGCAAAGAAGCTAAAGATGGCTAAAAGTTTTGACAAGGTGGAGCCTGAGCTAGAGCACCAAATTAAGAGAAAAATGAACAAGGTTAAGGTTGATAAAGTGAGCCTAAGTGACCACAAAAGGAGAGAGTGACAAGATATCACCTGTGAGGTTTAACTTTTAAAAAATATGCTAAAACAAAGAGAGAATGAGAGAGTAACATGAGGGGATGGGGAGAGAAAATGGAGGAGAAGAGAGCAAGTACCAGTACTATATAATCTTAATTAGTGCAACGGCAACCTGTGTTTAATTTCGCATACAAAAGTATTGTTTTGTTTTATATGTTTTTCATCTCAAAACATCGCGTTGCGAGACAGTACTTCTAAGACGCTAACATTATTATTAGAACTCAACAATCAACTCATGATCAAGATCAATAAGAAATATTGATGTAAAATTAATTTACCAGAGACAAAGTGAGTAATTAGGGTTTGAAGCTAGCTTGTCTCTCCACATCCTCCCAACCCTAGCTAGCCGATACATACATGTATATATTACTTAATTTCTCTTCTTGCCCTGCTGATTTTCTCTCTTCCCAGGGAAGCATCCAGTTTGATACAGCCCTGCATTTGCTTTGGGGGGGCCGCCCATGTCGGCTTTTCTCAGTACCTGCTGAGAAACTCTCCCACCCACCTTACTGTTCAGTATTTAAGATCGAAAAACTAGGGCATCTCTCTCTATCTCTTGTTTCTGGCTTCCTCTTGCTACAGATATTACAGACATGTTAGCGCAGACTGGTTTAAAACCTTGCCTTCCGGTCAAAGTCCTTCTCCGCATGCTGCTTCAAATCACAGATCTTCATTTGACCTAATTGCTATGACTCGTATGAATCATAGGATTATTAATTGACGAAGAGTCTCCTCTCTATGACCAGTTTGTGTGCACCAATCTCTCGATGTTTCCAACACAACACGAGGGGATATAATGTGAGCTTTTCGATCATTCCTGTCTTGCTTTGTAATGGCATTTTCAAGCACCTGCGTCGGTTTCCTCAAAACGAACAAAACATTGACTATCACGGTGCTTATTAATTTGCATGGATTTCCCTAAAGAGTTTCACAGTTTGTGAATAATATTCGGCATAATTTCTTATTGATTTCACTTACAATTTATACAGAATAGTATACACTTAGAAGCCTAATTTCTAGTTGTTCTAAGGTTAAAATACTAACGGCTACTATTACATTTACTGTCAAGATTTGCAGAAAAAGGAAACTGCATATAGAGTTTATGGAGACAGTTATGTATTTGATTTGGGTTCGATTATTTCCTTAACACGCCTCCGCAAGAACGGGCTACCATCGGATAGGCCGAGCTTGTTGCATAGGTAAGATGTCCTTTGCCTTGAGAGAGGCTTTGTGAGAAGATCCGCAAGTTGATCATTTGTGTGAACATGTTGGACATTGAGAAGCTTTTTGGCGACCAGATCACGTACAAAGTGAACGTCAAGCTGGATGTGTTTCATCCTGGAATGTTGAACAGGATTGAAACTTAGGTGAGTAGCTCCCAAGTTGTCACACAGAAGCAATGGTGGCTGTGATAAGGGAACTTTGAGTTCATGGAACAATGACAACAGCCACATAGATTCAGCAGCAGCCATGGCAAGAGCCCTATACTCAGCTTCGGTTGACGAACGAGCAGTGGCACGCTGCTTTTTGGAGCTCCAGGAGATAGGTGTGTTGCCGAGAAAGATGAGATATGCTGAGGTGGACTTGCGATCATCTAGACTCCCAGCCCAATCGGCATCTGAAAAACAAGTGAGAGTTGTGTTAGATGCTTTATGAATATTAATGCCATGGAATATAGTGTTCTTTAAGTATCACAGCAGTCGCTTAGAGGCCGTCCAGTGGTTTTGAGTGGGGCTGTGCATAAACTGGGAGAGTTTATTGACAGCGAAGATAATGTCATGCCGAGTTAATGAAAGGTACTGTAGTGCGCCAATCATGCTGCGATATTCAGTTGGGTTAACTAGAGAGGAGCCGTCTGCAAGTTTCAGAGGGGCAGAGGTAGACAGCGGAGTTGTGACATCTTTTGCACCATCCATACTTGATTTTGACAGTAAATCCCTTATGTATTTGTGTTGAGTGAGAAATAGGCCATCTTTTGTAGGGATAACTTCAACACCGAGAGAGAAACTCAGGGCCCCCAAGTCCTTTAGGGAGAATTTCTGTCCAAGCTGAAAGATAAGACTAGCAACAAAATCTGAATTGTTTAAATAATAAATTTGAATGAGGGAACACATAGCACATTCTTTAAATAATAAATCGAATTAAGAGGTAATGATCCTCTCGCAACAATTTTTGCTTTCTCTCCGCTGGGCAATGACACAGGAGGTAATGAGCAATTTTTCTCCATGTGGAAAAATAATTTCGACGATGAAGAAATGTGATCCGTCGCCCCGCTGTCAATAATCCACTTGCAGGGGATTATTTTGGACAAACCTAGTTTGGTAGGTGTTTGGGAAGTTGATCCTTCATTTTTAATGTCGAGTAAAGGCAAGAGTTGTTTTATCTAGGCCTCCGAAATACCAATAACTGGGCTTTGATCTGCTTCTTTAGATGGCCTATCAGACACACTATTCACAGCGGGCCTGTTATGGAATTGACCCGGGCCCATGGGCCGGGCCCTTGGATGGGCTGCTGGGTAGCCCTTCAGTGCATAGCAAGTTTGGGCCCAATGGCCCATCTACCCACAATGATTGCACTGTGGGCGTCCCTTCGGCCCATCACGCTCACGCCCAAAATGCAGCCCATCCCGTTCACGCCCAAAACACAGCCCATCCCGTTCACGCCCAAAACGCATCTCTCTTTCTCCTCTGCCATTCACGCCCATCAGACCTCCAAAACGCTGTCGTTCCTCATCTCTCTCTCCCCTGCCATTCACGCCCCCAAATCATCCCCAGCTGTGATTTTCTGGAGAGAGTGAGCTAAAATTACTCGACCCATTATTGTTCCTCCTTGGAGAGATGAACTTGCTGCCATTGTTGCTCCGAACCGCCATGGCAGCGCCACCCCCAATCTCTGAAAAATGGGTCGAACTCATGAGGCGTTGCTTCTCTTCTTGAGACACAGACGAATATGCTTGGCGAATGGAAGGTAGAGGACTCATCAAGAGAATTTGTCCTCGTATACCACTGTAAGTATCATTCAAGCCCATCAAAAATTGCATCATTTTCTGTTGATCTTGCTGTGCACCATGCATTACTTCACTGTATGAACTGAGTTCATCCCAAAGTCCCTTCAGTCTCGTGTAATAGGCTGAGACCGAGAGCTGGTCTTGGCGAAAATATGCTATGTCCCGTTGAATTTCTAAGATTCTGGGGGCATTGCTTTGTGAGAAACGTTCACGAAGATCTTCCCAGACTTCGTTAGCAGTGGTGTAATAAATTACACTGTCTGAAATTTCTGGGTCTAGGGTGTTAATGATCCAAGAATGGACCATGTCATTGCAGCGGGACCAAGCTGCATGATTCTCTGGTTCTGTTGCTTGTGGTGGCTGTTCAATTGAGCCATCAACGAAACCCAATTTATTTTTAGAATTCAAAGCCAGTGTCATGGCTCTTTTCCAGGTAGAGTAGTTGTTTCTATTCAAGGGCTTGGAAATCAAAACCAGCCCTGGGTGGTCTGAGTGATGAGAGGTGTAAGGGTTTGAGATGTTGATTCTTGCTGAGTCTGTGGCAATTTCTTTGCCGTGAATTGATGATGTGTTGTCTTGGGCCATGTTGGCTGGATTGAAGAAGTAGGTGATTTGATTTGAGTTAGAAATTTGATTTGAGACAAGGTGAACACTGGATAGTAGTTTGAGTGATTTGTTTTTGAGAAAAAAATTTGAACACTGAATAGGATTTTTCTTAACCTAGCTCTGATACCATGTAATTTGGAGAAGAGAATTGAATTGAATATGTTGCAGTGATTGTATTGATCATTTCGGGTTGAGCATTTATACAAAGAAATGTAACAAACTCCTAACAAACTTAATCCTACAAGTCTGCAATTAAAGTGTGTGTGTCAGACCATGTACTATAAAATATAAACTGCCTAACAATACAATAACAATATACACTTTTATCTTCAACACAAAGTGAGTAATTAGGGTTTGAAGCTTGTCTCTCCACATCCTCGCAACCCTAGCTAGCTGATATATACATGTATATATTACTTAATTTCTCTTCTTGCCCTGCTGATTTTCTCTCTTCCTAGGGAAGAATCCAGTGTGATAGCAGCCCTGCATTTGCTTTGGTGGGCCCGCCCATGTCGGCTTTTCCCTGCACCTGCTGAGAAACTCTCCCAACCAACCTTACTGTTCAGTATTTAAGATCGAAAAACTAGGGCATCTCTCTCTATCTCTTGTTTCTGGCTTCCTCTTGCTACATATATTACAGACATGTTAGCGCAGACTGGTTTAAAACCTTGCCTTCCGGTCAAAGTCCTTCTCCGCATGCTGCTTCAAATCACAAGTCTTCATTTGACCTAATTGCTATGACTCGTGTCGCACGTCGCCGCGCGGCGTCCCGGGAGGGATCCTGGTTCTCGCGATGGAGTTGAGAAGGAGTCGCCACCTGGCTGTTGAGGGTCGCTAGGAACACCCAATTTGTACTGGTCTGCTCAGAGATTCAAAGGTAAGGGACTGGTTGCGTATAGGGAAGGTATTAGCACCCCTAGTACGCCTTACCTGAGGTAAGCTGCATTGTCTACCTTGATGTGATTGTAAATGCTTCAACGGGTCGTATTTATTCGTGTGAATAAATCTTAGCTTTTGAAATTTCATCATGAGTTCGTAAACCCAAAATAAAATATCAAGAAACAGATCCACAAAGATGCCTTAAAAGGATCACCTATCATGGATGAGTTTTCCGCAATTTTATGCCTCATAAAAATGTTCCGCTTAAAAATAATCCTGTGAATTTTATTGATCATTTCTAGATATGCAAATGTTAGCCTACTTGTAGTTTCTTCATTCACCACCTGAAATTAACCATTAATCCTCATGAATTAATTTCACGGTTGACCGATCCATAAAAAAATCGACCACCGCTCAGAATAATCCTGACAATTTTGGTGGTTATTCCTGAATATGTAAATGTTAGCCTACACGTAAATCCGACAATTACTACCTGAAAACAACCGTTAATTCTCAAGAATAAATTTCACGATTTGTTTTAAATATTAGCCAAATTTTCAAGATTTAATAAACTTGTTATTAAATCTAAGATAAATTTTCAGAAAAAAACTTATTTGGCCTAATACAAAGAAAACATATTTTTTATTTTATTTTATATTCTTTTTTCTTAACAAAAGCAACATAAATAATTGAATAAATAAAACACAACACAACACAACACACACGCACATTCTTTTTTCTTTTCTTTTTCATCACATTTTATAATTAAAATACAACTCACCCACACATTATCTTTTTCATTTTTTCATTACATTTTTTTAACAATAATTAAAAAATACAATAAAAGTTCAAATAAACTCATAAACACAGAAAAATACAAAAAGTAAACTGATGAACAGTGCCGGAATAGTGGCAGCAGGCAGACTGGTGGCGCGTCTGTCCATGCGTCACTGGCGCGCGTGGTCCCACGCGCCACCGCGGTGAACAGTGATGGCGGGGGCAGCAGATCTGTTACTTCTCTTCTCCCCTCTCGCGCCGAAGGTGGTCTTCCGGTGACCTGCAAAAACAACGAACAAACAAACAGACACAAACAAGGCAGCTGGTCCGTTTTTCTCCTCTCGGTCCCTTCTTCTTCTTCTTCTTCCTCTCTTCTTCTTCTCTGCAGCAAGGGCGTTTCACCACGACCTGTATACACACAGCAAACACACAAATACGAAAGACACAAAATCGGGTGTCATTCTCGGTGTGCTCTCTCTCGGGTCTGTCATTCTTCTTCTGCTCTCTTCAAAATCAGGGTTTCTGTTGTATGGGGGCCCGTTGGGTTTGTTGATGGCTGCCATGTGGGAGGCTTCTGTGGTGACTGTCTGAGAGAAATGAGAGCGTGGGAGGTTGGCTGGCCGGAGGGTGGCAGAGAGGACCTGCACATCAAAGACAAAACACAGCAAACGAAAACACAATCAATCGGTTCTCCTCTTCCTCAAATCCCAGGTCTGTTCTCAGGTTTCTTCCCAAAATCACAGATCTGGTCGTCTTCTTCTCAGGCTGTCCTTCGACTCTCCTCTTCTTCTTCTCTTCCTCGTCGGCGAGAGTGTTCTGAAGACCTGCAAACAGAAACAAAATCCAGACACAAAATGCATAAAAATCAGTTAGTTTTGTCCTTCAAATCTTGGCTCTTTCTCGGCTATATGTTCTTCTCGGCTTCTTCTCCTTCCTCACGGGATGGTGGGGCTGCTCATGGTGAGAAAAAGGTGAAATGGTGGCTGACGAGGAAGAGAGTGGGTCTGCTGTGGGGCTGAGGGTAAATGGCTGGAAGGTCGATGGCTGTAGAGAAAATGGCCATGGTCGCCGGCAGGGAGATGGAGAGGAAAGGGAAGAGATCGGAACTGAAAAATGAGATGGTGGGGCTGCAACAGCCCTAAAGGTGTGACGGCTGCAGCCCCTTGGGAGAAAAAGATGCTAGGGTTTTTTAGAGGATTAGGGTTTTGAATGGGTCTTTTTTTTTTGTCCCTATTTCTTGTGGTCATGCACTCTATTTATAGAGTTTTCCATGGGTAAAATTCAAAATCAGTCCTTAGCTTGCGTGCTTGTTTCAATTTGGTCCTTCATTTCTCATTTGTGCGATTTGACCCTGCATTGACTGTTAAATTCTCAATTTATTCAATTTTGCCCCCTGTAACAAGATATTTTTGGATTTTTATCTCTTTTTTTATTTCTTTTTCTTCCGAAACCTAAAAATAAGTAGGTCAAAATTTGGGTAGCAACAGATGCCCCCTCTTTACAATACTTACGACTAAAGTCTTGTAAAAGACTTTAAATAGTAAGTGTTATAAAGAAAAACAGAATGGAGGATATGGGTCTCATTTTTCTGGGTGACCGACCCGGTTAGCCGTTAGAAGGGTCTCATTTTTCTGGGTGACCGACCCGGTTAGCATGGCCTCATTTGATGGGTGACCGACCCGGTTAGCATGGCCTCATTTGATGGGTGACCGACCCATGGTCTCATTTTTCTGGGTGACCGACCCGGTTAGCATGGCCTCATTTGATGGGTGACCGACCCGGTTAGCATGGCCTCATTTGATGGGTGACCGACCCGTGGTCTCATTTTTCTGGGTGACCGACCCGGTTAGCATGGCCTCATTTGATGGGTGACCGACCCATGGTCTCATTTTTCTGGGTGACCGACCCGGATGGAAGATGGGGTCTCATTTTTCTGGGTGACCTACCCAGATGGAATATGGTGAAAAGGGTCTCATTTTTCTGGGTGACCTACCCGGATGACAGATAGAAGTGAGGGTCTCATTATAACGGGTGACCTACCCGGATGGAAGATGGAGGAAGTGGGTCTCATTATACTGGGTGATCTACCCGGATGGAATTGATTATGTGGGTCTCATTATTACGGGTGACCTACCCGGATGGAATTGATGATGTAGATGGGGATGCAATGCATGATGATGCATGCATACTTACCTGAGAAATATAGGTCCCCTTTCTCTGATGCTCCATTGTCATAGGATGCCTTTGTCTAGTCTCAAAGCTTTGTTGTCATTCATTCACCCAATTTTAAGCGCATTGCTTATTCTGGGCTATCTGCGATGGTCTCTGCTCTCATTGCTTATCAAGTTTAACATTGCCCCCAAGTGTGGTGTTGCTTGATTCATCGTGAAAGAGTGTAACAAGTCATCAACTTTATTGGATTCTCTCAACAACAGCTCTTTGGTTTGCGGGTGTTCTGCTAACAATCATTGCAAAGCTTGCTAATGCTGACCTCATCTTCGGTTGTCGATCAGTCATGGAGTTTTCATCAATTGAATTGTATTTATTCCAGCATATGTCATCATTAACCTTCATGAAATTGTCAAGTCATCCATAAATGCATCCATAACTCATCGGTGCATGCTCCATGCTATCATCAATAAATTTCTCTCAGCTCGTGAGAGGAGATGTAATGTTGTCATCACCCACATTCATGCGATGAATTGCACCTTGAATTGCGGCAACTGTTCGGTCATGCAATCTGAAACTCTTCATTGTAGACTTAATTTCTTCTGAACAAATTCTTCTTAGTCCATGCAAAGAATTACAATGTTGTCATTAACGAGTTCTTTCTGTCTCCCATATTCATGCGGTGAACTGAACCTTGAGTTGATGGACTTCAAATAGTGAAGTGAAACTTGAATCGACGGACTTCAAAATAGATTATCCCACAATCAAACTTTATGGTGTGCATACTTTTCAACATTTATCAAAATGCACTCATGCAACAATATCTTTGGAGACAAACAAATCTACGAGCAAGTCGATATTTCAGAAATCTGAAGGTGCCCTTCAAATACAATGCTAATCTCAACCGTTGTTGGAGCTTGTTACACCATCATTCTCTACTAAGCAATTCTGCCTTGAGTTGACCTGTTGGTGCATTGGTGAATTTCACTAAATCATCATTTGCTTGTGCTTCTTTGCCCCCAGGCTGATGTGAAATTGTTTGTATTCCTATCAAGGTCCACACTGTGCCCTCTGACTGCTAAGCTTTCCAATCAAGAACTGCCAATATCAAGGATTCTGCAAAATCCAATCGCTATATGCTTTGTTTGTAAATCTTTTTGTTCTGAAATTACATCATTAATTTAAAAAATCATTTGCATCCAAAGTCTAATCCTTGTAATAAAATCAAAGAGATGTCATTTGTTGAAAATCAAATTCATTTAGTCAAATATCCAATACACGATATTCAATGCATGCAAACCTGTAATTACCTTGTATTTTTTTGCAAACAGTAATTGACCCATTATGAGATTGAAATCGTCTTTTTATGGGTTTTTTTTTTCAATTCTAATCTCAGATTTTGGGGTATGTCCTTTGATGGTACATGATGAAGTGATAATTTGTGGTTTTCAAACAATTAGAGCTGAGTAAAAACTTGAGGTTCAGTTGAAAAATTTATCTCATTTTTTCAGTACTTACTTTATCAATATGCATAACAACTTGCAACTTTTTCATGAAATTATAACCCTTATATAAAAACTCTAGCAAATTTGGAGAGCGCCACTTATCAGTTAAAATTGCTTGCTTGATCAAGAAGGACTTTTACAAGCATGTAATGAGGCTATGGTTCATGGCTATACAAGAAAGGGATATTCATAGGCTCAAAAAGGTGTTTAAGGGTTTTAAAGACCTAGGATCACCATCATCTAGTCGTTAACTCCTCTGCTCTTGTTGTCTTTGTAGAAAAGACCACGTCAAAATACGTTAATCATCTTAACGTGATTTTTTATCAATCAACCAATGCTCTAAGAATCTCTACAACCATGTCTTTCTTTTCATTGACAATGTCAACCTTAAAAGGGAAATACCAAAACTCAAATCATCATTTGTCATCTAATGTTATTTCATCTCTTGTTGCACTCAATATAGTCTAAAAAAACAATTCTGCAAGATCCTCATTTGATGGATAAATTATCTTGAAGACTCAATAATCGGAATAACATTCCTTCTCATGTGAGGTTTGACCACAATACTAACGGACATGATATAGTTCAATATTCTCTTTTCTTTTTTTTCAATTTTTTTCTTCTTTTTTTTTGAACTTGTCCTTAGCATTGACTCTTGGTTGTGTCATGTCCTATCTCAATTTGATTGTTCTCCCATGTTGGGTTTTCGTTCTTGAACATCCCCCCTTTTGTTGATTCTAATGTTGTCACTGTATCCTCAAACTACAAATCTCTTATTTGCCCCCAGTGTGAGGGTGTGATCCATGTCGGGTGTTTTCAAAGAAATATAATATCAGGCTCAAATTGGGATTAACAAGGGATATATATTTCAAGAATAGTGAAGGAAATAAACAAAGATGGCCTTTTATCATTTCATGCAAAGTTGGTTTTAACTGATAAATTTTGACCTCGTCCAGTGTAATGATTTGGACGTGCAAGAGTCAATGATTCGCGGGTCCATAACTACCGAATCCATTACATGTCAATATGCATACTAATAAAGCTTAGTTCTATGATGTGGTTCAAAAACTCGGTGTATGGGCTCAAAAAATTGTTTGGTCACCTGGTATTGGTCATCATGTCTTTTAACAAAAATTGGGTCAATTATGCAATCAAAATACTTTTAATTTTCAAAAATGATAAACTTGAAATTTTGCATGTTGGAGTTTGATCAAAATATTTTGTCAAAAATAAGAATGTCAAACATCTCTTGATTTCAAAACAACAAAAAGACAAGGAAAGCACATGCTTCAATGAAATGATGATTTAACCCCAAAACAAAGTGATAGCCGATGAGATTCCATGAGAAAATTACTGACGATTCGACACTTTTCTCAGACTTTCCAAACAATCATTTCTGTATTGTCACTGCTCATTGATCTCGCTTATGCTCGCGATGATTTATTGCTGACACTGCCGATGATAACATCCTCCACAAAACTTGACTTGCCTTTTGCTGGTTAACTTCCACACTTGATTACTGAAGTTCTTGCAACTATTCATCCCTCTCATCTGGATTATGTCGCAAAAAGAAGGCTTTTTTTTTTTTTTTTTTTTTTGCGCTCCACCGTGCTCCTCTTTGCACATAAAAAGTGAATCAAGCTTGGAAGCATTCTTGTCAAAAACACCAAAGTGCGCAAATCATAAAAAATTTCGTCATACGACGAAAAGACTCTTTTTGCGGCAAATTCGCTTCTTCGAGAAATGTAATCTTGCAGTGCACATACTTTGACTAGAACAAATTGAACAATAACATAATATGTCTTCTCACTCAAGATATTTGTCTTCTCTTTAACAGACAAAATTGTGCGCAAAATAACATGGTCTTCTGTGCGTGGCGGCATAAAACTTCCTGATTTGATAGTGCCGCATTAACTCCACATGATCAGGAGAGAAATCAATTGATACTTAAACAGGCTGACAACTTCTTTGACTGATGCTTGCTTTCTGAAAATGGACTACTCGCACTCCCTCAAAAGAAAACCCGAATTTTCCACAATCTCCATTGATGATTGCATTAACACTCTGCAGATAATATCTGGGCATATGTCCCACTAGATTTCACTAGAGAGCAGAGATTTTTATTGTTGAGTTGCAGAAGAAACACGAATGATGGCTCTGTATCGGTGTGAGTTCTTCTCAGCAATGTCAAATGTCAATGACTCTTGACCCTTCGGCGGATGACAAATTGAGGGACCCCTATTTCGAAACTGTGGAATGTATGCAATTTTTTTGGTTTTTTTTTTTTTTTTTTTTGACAAACTTGCCCTTTAAAGAGCGACTAACAAAAACTATGAGAATGCATGCTAACAAAAACTATGAGAATGCATGTTGAAATGTATATGCATGTTTTTTTTTACGGACTCGACCTTCTAGGAGGGACACGTGATCGTAACAATTGCACAATAACCAAAAGTTATGGGAATGCATGTTGAAATTTATATGCATGCTGTCTTTTTTTTTTTTACTTTTTTTTTTTTCTCACCCTTCGAGGAGTGACACGTGATCGTAACAATTACATGATAAACAAAAACTATGGGAATGCATGTTAAAATGAATATGCATGTTTTTTGTGTTTTTTTTTTTTTTTTTTTACAGACTCGTCTTTCGAGTAGTTACACATGCGTGTAACAATTGTATGGTAAATAAAAATTTGATTTTTGTTTACACCCTGCAATGCAAATTTTCTAAGCGATGGCTACTGTGTCACCCAAAATTACTGAATTCAAAATGCCTCGAGAAGAGTTTGCCTCAATGCAAAACAGAATGAATGGAGCATACACCCTAATGATTGGTTCTAATCTTTGCACAACAAATGGTGAGTTTGCTACTTTGGTCTCTAAACAGGGTCTCTTGCTGTCCCAGTGATCACCCTCGTAAAGGCAATATGGGGGCTTAACAGATAATGGGATGGCACGTATACCAATCATTACCAGTCTAAGCTCTCAGCGAAGAGTTGGGGTTTACACAAACTTCAACCTTGACTCAAGTCATAGGTAAGCTGCTAGTCCCCCACGTAACTTACAGTTGCAAACCACAATGACGTAACTCAAATAAATTAACAATGCATGAACATATGTACATATGCATGAAATAAAAATGCGAAAAACTTGCTAAAAATAAACACACATAAAATTCAAACAAATTGAAACAAATAAATCACATCAAAATATTCAAAGCTTAGTCCAATATTTTTCAGAAAAAATACCGTCCCCAGCGGAGTCGCCATTCTGTCGCACGTCGCCGCGCGGCGTCCCGGGAGGGATCCTGGTTCTCGCGATGGAGTTGAGAAGGAGTCGCCACCTGGCTGTTGAGGGTCGCTAGGAACACCCAATTTGTACTGGTCTGCTCAGAGATTCAAAGGTAAGGGACTGGTTGCGTATAGGGAAGGTATTAGCACCCCTAGTACGCCTTACCTGAGGTAAGCTGCATTGTCTACCTTGATGTGATTGTAAATGCTTCAACGGGTCGTATTTATTCGTGTGAATAAATCTTAGCTTTTGAAATTTCATCATGAGTTCGTAAACCCAAAATAAAATATCAAGAAACAGATCCACAAAGATGCCTTAAAAGGATCACCTATCATGGATGAGTTTTCCGCAATTTTATGCCTCATAAAAATGTTCCGCTTAAAAATAATCCTGTGAATTTTATTGATCATTTCTAGATATGCAAATGTTAGCCTACTTGTAGTTTCTTCATTCACCACCTGAAATTAACCATTAATCCTCATGAATTAATTTCACGGTTGACCGATCCATAAAAAAATCGACCACCGCTCAGAATAATCCTGACAATTTTGGTGGTTATTCCTGAATATGTAAATGTTAGCCTACACGTAAATCCGACAATTACTACCTGAAAACAACCGTTAATTCTCAAGAATAAATTTCACGATTTGTTTTAAATATTAGCCAAATTTTCAAGATTTAATAAACTTGTTATTAAATCTAAGATAAATTTTCAGAAAAAAACTTATTTGGCCTAATACAAAGAAAACATATTTTTTATTTTATTTTATATTCTTTTTTCTTAACAAAAGCAACATAAATAATTGAATAAATAAAACACAACACAACACAACACACACGCACATTCTTTTTTCTTTTCTTTTTCATCACATTTTATAATTAAAATACAACTCACCCACACATTATCTTTTTCATTTTTTCATTACATTTTTTTAACAATAATTAAAAAATACAATAAAAGTTCAAATAAACTCATAAACACAGAAAAATACAAAAAGTAAACTGATGAACAGTGCCGGAATAGTGGCAGCAGGCAGACTGGTGGCGCGTCTGTCCATGCGTCACTGGCGCGCGTGGTCCCACGCGCCACCGCGGTGAACAGTGATGGCGGGGGCAGCAGATCTGTTACTTCTCTTCTCCCCTCTCTCGCCGGAGGTGGTCTTCCGGTGACCTGCAAAAACAACGAACAAACAAACAGACACAAACAAGGCAGCTGGTCCGTTTTTCTCCTCTCGGTCCCTTCTTCTTCTTCTTCTTCCTCTCTTCTTCTTCTCTGCAGCAAGGGCGTTTCACCACGACCTGTATACACACAGCAAACACACAAATACGAAAGACACAAAATCGGGTGTCATTCTCGGTGTGCTCTCTCTCGGGTCTGTCATTCTTCTTCTGCTCTCTTCAAAATCAGGGTTTCTGTTGTGTGGGGGCCCGTTGGGTTTGTTGATGGCTGCCATGTGGGAGGCTTCTGTGGTGACTGTCTGAGAGAAATGAGAGCGTGGGAGGTTGGCTGGCCGGAGGGTGGCAGAGAGGACCTGCACATCAAAGACAAAACACAGCAAACGAAAACACAATCAATCGGTTCTCCTCTTCCTCAAATCCCAGGTCTGTTCTCAGGTTTCTTCCCAAAATCACAGATCTGGTCGTCTTCTTCTCAGGCTGTCCTTCGACTCTCCTCTTCTTCTTCTCTTCCTCGTCGGCGAGAGTGTTCTGAAGACCTGCAAACAGAAACAAAATCCAGACACAAAATGCATAAAAATCAGTTAGTTTTGTCCTTCAAATCTTGGCTCTTTCTCGGCTATATGTTCTTCTCGGCTTCTTCTCCTTCCTCACGGGATGGTGGGGCTGCTCATGGTGAGAAAAAGGTGAAATGGTGGCTGACGAGGAAGAGAGTGGGTCTGCTGTGGGGCTGAGGGTAAATGGCTGGAAGGTCGATGGCTGTAGAGAAAATGGCCATGGTCGCCGGCAGGGAGATGGAGAGGAAAGGGAAGAGATCGGAACTGAAAAATGAGATGGTGGGGCTGCAACAGCCCTAAAGGTGTGACGGCTGCAGCCCCTTGGGAGAAAAAGATGCTAGGGTTTTTTAGAGGATTAGGGTTTTGAATGGGTCTTTTTTTTTTGTCCCTATTTCTTGTGGTCATGCACTCTATTTATAGAGTTTTCCATGGGTAAAATTCAAAATCAGTCCTTAGCTTGCGTGCTTGTTTCAATTTGGTCCTTCATTTCTCATTTGTGCGATTTGACCCTGCATTGACTGTTAAATTCTCAATTTATTCAATTTTTCCCCCTGTAACAAGATATTTTTGGATTTTTATCTCTTTTTTTATTTCTTTTTCTTCCGAAACCTAAAAATAAATAGGTCAAAATTTGGGTAGCAACAACTCGTATGAATCATAGGATTATATTAATTGACGAAGAGTCTCCTCTCTATGACCAGTTTGTGTGCACCAATCTCTCGATGTTTCCAACATAACAAGGATATAATGTGAGCTTTTCGATCATTCCTGTCTTGCTTTGTAATGGCATTTTCAAGCACCTGCGTCGGTTTCCTCAAAACAAACAAAACATTGACTATCACGGTGCTTATTAATTTGCATGGATTTCCCTATCCCAATAAATAAAATCTCTACTAGAAAACAAATCTCATACCTATAATATGATCAGACTTCTAGTTACTAGAGTATGAATAATAAAAAATATCATATATTTATTGATTTTTGAGTACTTATATAAGTATTTATTAACTTATTATTATTTATTATTCAGCGTATGTATCTTGATCTGGATTGAGTATGATAATATTTATATTTTATTTATTACTATTTATCTACTAAAGTAATTATTCAAAAAAACTCTCATATTCAAATTAATTCATGTTACGATTTCTATGATGATTTTTAAAAACTAAATATATACGACAAGATGTGAGTAGTGTTTAATATTGTAGTGTTTTTTAAAGTGTTTTTTTTCTTATAAATGCATTAAGATATCTTTAAAAAATATATTTTTGACACCTTTATATATATAAAAAAAATCCATGACCATAACAAACACTCCAAGAAAAAATGACAACAGCCAAAATTAATAAATCTAAATCTGTTGCCCGATATAATTGTGTTGTAGCTTATTATGTCCCACCTATTTACATGTGCTTGCTTCTGCAATTATTATTGGTATGAGTTAAATAAATGTGGTATATGACTGTATTTTATTTTATTTTTGCTTGTTAATTAATTGGTAAAATAACATGGTTTAAAAAAATGATAAAATAGAGTAGTTTGATGCATGTTGCGGTTGTAAAATGTTATAAACTTAGTCACATGGTGAAACTCATTGACCAAGTTTTTAGATATGTGTGTCTTTCATTCATGACATGTACAAAAATATGTTATATCACAAGCTTTCCATTAAAATTGTATTATTTTATCAAAAAAATTAAAACAATAAAAAAATGAATTATGGTAGTAAAGTGATCGATTTTTGTAATTGTAAATGTAATTAAAGGTGAAAATGTTATAATTTATGTGCTCTATTTTTATTTTTATTTGGAATATGGAAGACATTGATGATTTAAATCTTGGTTATTTGTTTTAAAAGCATGGTTAATAAACATGTCTGAGGTTAAATTAAAAATGAAGTCTTATTAGGCTAAAACTTTATTGAAAAATATTTTCCAATAAAAGTCTTTTAACATAAAATATTAACATGATTAAAATAAATTATAGATAAATATGAAATTGATCTCAAATGGTTAGTATGTTTTTGTGAAACTCAAGATCTTTTATCCCACGTAAGAAAAAATACAATATTTCCTTATAAACTAGTGAAAAGTTAAAGAGTAATATATATTCTTAAAAACAATATGGATTTGGACTTAAACCATGTGCTCACTTATCTCAAGCACGAGCTCGAACATAGGTCCTAGACATTGGTCTTGGCTTGAGTTTGAGTTTGCTTTTCCCAATCTACTTTTGGAGCTAGATTTGAGTTTATTATAAAATAATTCTTTGATACTTAAAAGAATTATTTTTTGTTAGCTTATTAGTTTGTCTAACACATAAATAAAGAGTCTAAAAAATCTTCTTTTAACCTGAATAGTTTTTTATTTAATGCAAAAAATATTAGATTTTAAAGCAAAAATCTATCATGTTAATTTGTTTTATGAAAAGTAATTAAAATTGATAAATAAAATTGATAAATTCTATTAATTATCATAATTTACTCTACATCGATCTTGGTTTTAAAATCCATTATAATAGCAATTTAAAAAAAATAGTGTTTTTCTTGGGATTGTTTACTCTTTTCACCTTAGTTCTTGGCTTACCCTTTTTGTTAGCTTATTAGTTTGTCTAACATTTGTTCTTTTTTTACTATAAAGCTTAGGTTCTATTATTTTAGAGTGATATTGAGTTATATTTTCTTAATTGAGTTCATGGATCTTATTTAGGAGTGTAATTAAACAAGGTGTAATTGTTTGAGCTCCAAAAGGTTGTTGTAATCATATAAATAATAAAGTCATAAGAACAATGATTGATGTTTGACAATAACATATTATTGTCTAAATTGGTTTAAAGTTTTTCAACAAGTACTTTACATCTACATCATTTTTAGATTCATTATAATATTTTTTTTCCTATGAGCACTTTACAATAATATATTATAACAAAAACTAAAATGCATGGAAGGATTCAATAGGCAAATTGTAATATAGATCCCCTCACAAAACACCATGGACTCACTGTTTATAAAGATTTTTTTATCCCTTTTCTTTTTTCTTTTTTTATATTTCTCTCATAAAAGGCATAACAAATATAAGGGTTATGTCTGCTCATTCCATTGTAGCAATTTTATTGCATGTTCTCTCACAAATTACTATGGATGGGAATAAATATTTTCTTATATAATTTTTCAATTTGTTTTCACAATTAAGAACTTTTGAGCTCAAATTTGCACTGGATGAGTGTTGAATTGAAAGACAAAGAACTGAAGTGGAAAAAAAAAGATAATATAGGCAGGAGCTTTGATATTTGCATGAAAAGTTCATTTTAATCCCCAATCTTTTTTAGCTAATAGGTACTTGGTCCCTCTATTTTTTTTTAAATGTATCAAATTTTGCTTTCCTCTTTTTTTAGTTTTTTTTATGTAGAAGAGAGGGGGGTCACTGGATTTTGATATAGAAAGAGTTTCTGTTAGCAATGATTCTAGCTTATAAAACAATATCATTTTTGTCAAATAATTTTATGTAATGAGAGAAGTTAAGATTTGATGTTTTTTTACCTTAAAAGTGCCTAAAGAAACATATATAAACTCGGGAATATATTTTTTGTTTCGGGTTAATTATAGGTTATGAGGTGGTGTTTTTATATTTTTAGAGGTCATTGATTGGTTTAATAAGACTCCAAGAGTGTCTTCTAAGTATTTTGGGTTAGAAATAGCTTAAAATGAAGTTTTAGGTTGAAAAACAAGAGCTCTATTGTTTTTTGCTACCATAGTGAATGGATTTTAGGGAATTATAAACGGCGTGTCATCTATCTTTCTTTCTTTTTTATCAAGGAATTGGGTGACCTACATGTAGTCCACCCATCAACTATATAAAAGAAAGCCCACGCGCGAGCCCTTTCTTTGTGAGACCTCTATGATTTGTTTTTATTATTTAACCTCTTTTAAATAGCAATTATTTTTTTAATTATATTGGATATATTTAGTTTTTTTATAAGGTTAGTGTGGTTCATACATAGTTTTTAAACAAATAAAAAAATTATGTTTAATTTTTTATAATAGTTATAATATTTTTAATAGACTAAATTTAATTTTAAATAATTTTTTATAATATTTTTAATATGTGTAGCTTTCTATAAAACATTTCTCTTATTATATTCAATGAATTTTATATATGTGTTGATGTCTATTATAAATTTATTTTAATAAATAAATTTGTTAAACATAATTAGATAAATGACCCTTGTTGTAATACTAAACATCTTAATTTATATTTATCACTTAGTTTTTCAATTACTTTTCTATATATTATTGATCAATTTTTTTTTATTTACAAAATAGTTTGTGATTGATTTAATTAGGCGTGCACATAAGTTTCTTAATTTATATTTAAAGTCTTTTTGTAAAACGCATGTTGAGAAATCATACATGTTTAATTTTGTTTTATCATGTATTGATATTTTTAGTTTGATCCTTGTTTTTTATTACTTAGTTTTTTCCTTGGACTCTTTTATAAAACTTTGATTGTTTTTAATTTCACCCTTCAATCTAAGTTAATTGTGTTTTTTTCCTCATTCTTTATTTTTTGTTTGTTAATGCTTTTATTCTTTTCATTTTAATTCTCAAAATGCAAAATTGCTGTTGATATTTAATTTATTTTTTCCTTTCTTTTATTTTTTATTCTTTTAATTGCTATTTTAAGGGTTTTTTTTTGTCTAATTGTTTTTTTCAAACCATCCTTTAACATTTTATTTTTTATGATTCGAGCTTGATGATTTTTTTCATGCATAACACTTCCAAACAAATAATTGAGGTAACAAGTTTAAAAAGTTAATAGAATTTAACATCTTTGCTCATTATTTTCTTTTTCGATAATATTGTTTGAACTCCTTTTTTTTTTTTGTTAAAACAATTTTGTAGTTATCTTTTTCTCTGTCAAATTATTTTGACTTCATAACCTAGAACATGAACTTATCAAGCGAATCTGAACTAGCTTACTCTTTCATATATAAATTACATGTCTGCTACACACACACACATATATATTATTGTTTGTTATCATTATCTTGTTTTTTTTTTTTAATATGATCAAATAAAACCAACTTATTTAGTTGATCATAACTGTATGCATAAAAAGAATATAAACTAGACATGGAATTTCTTATACAAAGAATATTTACAGCACCTAAATATTTTACCGGAAAATAGTATAAATGCACGGCATAAACTAGTGATCATTGAATACAGTTACGAATTTAGGTGGCTCATCCATGGTGTGAAACAGCTCCATCCATGGAATTTCTTGTCCCAGAACAAACGAAGGTTTCCTTCCACGACAAACGACACGTTCTCCATGTGAATTAGACAAAAGCCACATGATATATACGGCGAAACATTGAATGCAAAAGAGGATGGACGACAGTGAAAGGAAAGCACAAGACAGTGAAAGGAAAAGGAGATCATCCCATTCAATGTGAACTGCAGCCATGGTCGATATGTGACCAAACATAATCAATGCGCAGTTTGTAAATCAATCCTGACTGTTTGCAAATGTAACAATAATGCAGACACCATACAATCGAAGCAGTCCTCTTCTGTTTCGAGGTATCGAAAAAAATTAAGATCGCTAGGACTCGAACTTGCTTCACCGTAAAAAGCTACCGAGTATACAAGCTCAGTGTGCTACTGGGTTTCAAAGCCAGAGATGATACGATAATAGATGAATTTAGAGAGAAAAAAACTAATTAATTCAGCAATCAGGCTTAATATACATTGGCCAGCAAGTTACTCTCTCAAAATAGATCATGTTGAGGTACCCTGCCCTACATGAACGCACGATGGTAAGACTATCCCCACTCAGAATCATTAACTTTTGTCATAAGCTAGCTCTGTATGTAAGTACACTCCACTCCAGGAGCGATTGTCGCATCAAGTGCCATCAGCTTTTAGTGCAAGGAGGGATCAAATAACTCAAGCCTATTTACCCGTTTCTGTTTTTACACAAAAACACCATTTATACATAGAGCCACTATTCAAATACTGAATCAGGAGATCACAAAAAACATACCAAGCGCCGTGGGTCCAGATCCAAGATCTGTTCCATAGTCAGCAAAAATAACTCCTTCCAATGGTCCCATCTGCAAACGAAAGAAAAGCAAAGGATCAAATAGCAAGTTTTCCCTTAACATTTGGCTTATGCTGGCATTTGGTGTCGAGCATGCACAAAAGTCATCAAAGTGGACCTCAGAGCATTTAAAAATAAACGCACGTATAAAACTGCCAGTGGCACAATGTTCAGAGACCAAAAAAGAAAAGTTGCCCGCGATCACCTACCATAGGAAAAGAAATTTCACCAGAGCCAATCACGTAAGACCTACCAGAGCTCGCAGCCCCTTCTTCATACCCTCTCACACTGTTTAATCCACCAATGGCAAATGCTCCATGAGGAGAAAAATTACCCATCACATGACCGCCAGACAAACTGGAAATAAAAAGAAAAGAAGCAAGTCAGCCAGCAGTACCCGATTATTATTTGCTTGATCTTTGAAGTAAATAAAAGTACAGGCAGGGATCCAAGAAAAAAGATGTCCAATGATACAGAAGCATAGTGGATAGCATGCACTGACTTGCTATGAACTTTAAATAATTTTGTAATTTTCCCTCGTATATAAAAACATAAAATCTTCCAGAGACAGTAGATAATTTGGTAATTTTGAATAGCCAGCAACTTTGTACAAAGCTTTTAAGGCTTTCCAAAAAATGCTATTGTAACTGTTTATCATCTGAAACTCTCATCCCATATCCCCAAAAAAGCCATTTAAGCTTTACTTGACAGGCCTGCCAACAGGAAAAAAAAATGAAGTA
This sequence comes from Salix arbutifolia, assembly GCA_025169955.1. Taxonomy (NCBI): domain Eukaryota; kingdom Viridiplantae; phylum Streptophyta; class Magnoliopsida; order Malpighiales; family Salicaceae; genus Salix; species Salix arbutifolia. The sequence goes on from CM045902.1 coordinate 1,321,360, forward strand.
GTACTATACCTCAGAAGACACAAAGCAGGACCAATTTCTGCACCCTTTCTAGCACGACCATTGACTCTGTTGAAAATCAACCACTTGGGCCAAAGAGGTAGTCCTTGTTCCATGTTCAACACGAACTGCAACTTCAAAAAAGCTAATCCATAAAACAGTAAAGCCAAAACTGCAAATTTTTCCTTCTTTTTTCTTTCTTTTCAGTGTTTAATAAGCATTCATAATAAAATACCAGGATAAGGAATCCCTGCTTAGTTATAGATGACTAACCATTGAAGAGCCATGATCACCAGAACCTGTATATACACTTTCAAATTTGGCAAGCAACATATCATCATGAGTCTTGCCGCTGCATGACACAAATGTAAACAGAACAGTAAATCACAAGCCAATATTCACAATTGATGACCAATAAACCATTGCTCACCCTACCTTTTTCTTCTTCCAATTCTCACAATTGACAAATTGACCTCAAAACTAACTTGAAAAAGAAAATACAGTGTATTGGATTAATTTACAGATCACTGAGTCAACCAACATCAAATATTTTTTATTAATACATCACTTGATATTGACCCACTCCAGTTAATCGTGTCACTAAAAACTTGATTATATTAATTATGTTTGACCGTGCCAACATTTTTTAATTAATTTAAAATTTAATTTAGAGCATGTTTTAAATTATAAATTTCTGATGTAAATCAGTAAAGAGAGTTCAATAACCATGTATTTTTTAAAAAAAAAATACATGGCTGTTAACTCAGTAATTATTTTTTAGAAGGCATGAATAATGGTTTTCCTGTTAGAATTATTGACGTGGTATATTTATTTTGTATTGTGTTGACTTAGTGTTTACGAGCTGATTTGCCCGCGCGTTGTGCTGGGCTTTTTTATATGTAGAAAAATAATTGATTTTTAACGTGTTGTAATTTTTTTTAATTTTTTAAAAATTATTTTTGACATTAGCACATCAAAATCATGTAGAAACACTGTTTTTAATTTAAAATTGAAAAAATTTAAAATTTGTTCAAAAACGATTTTCAAACGCATTACCAAACACTCATGTTATCTCTCACCAGAATCATAGTTCAATCAACTTTTTAAAATAGTAATGAACAACGAAAACCACATTTCAAATCACTGTTTATTACTGTTTGAAATTGCGATCTCCTTTGGCTATGCACAAAATAATAGTCATAGTGCATGTAAGCTAGCTTGGACATTCTAGTTATGAAAAATATTTATAAGTTGAAAAAAATTAAAAAACAATGTCCAAGGATTATTCGTGACACGTGTAACCTACCCCGGTTATAAAAAATATATATATGTGAGGAAAAAATTGTGGTGTGTGTAAACTGACCCGGACACCGCGAGTATCAAAAAAACAAAACAAAAAAGAAGCCTGAAAAAAAGAAGAGGAAAACACATTTTCAAACATTAATAAACAGTGGAAATTTTAGAAAAAAAATTAAGTTCAGAGATTTATTGTGATGCGCATAAGCTAACCCGGACACCACAGTTATAAAAAAATTGACTGAAAAAAAAAACATGTCAAACACTTATGAACAATAAAAAATACTGTTCTTTACTTAAAAATCATTTTAGGTGGTAGAGGGACTCGAACTCCAGCAACCTGAGAAAAAATATTTACTCCTATTTGTCATCACCCAATTTTTGGGTGACTCCCTAAAATATATCAAAAAATAACTGGTGTCGGCAGAAAAATTAATGTGGAATTTTTGGACGTTTACGAAAGCCTGGTCGTACCTCTTTTTTACCCAAAAATGAAGGAAAATGCAGATTCAAGGCTAAATTAATTTATTACTGGATAAATCTGCTTAAAAGTTTAGTCGAAAGACATAATTATATTTTTATGGGCCAATTCGATTTAGTCGTCGGCCAATTTAAAGTGTAATTATGCTTCGGAATTAATTGAGAGCCCAATTGAAGGATTTAATTAAGCGCAAGGGCTTAATTATACTTTAAATAGATCAAATTAATTTTATTAAGGGCTTAATTGGTGAGAAATTGAGTTTGGAAGCTTAATTTGGGTTAAATTGAGATGATCAGAATTTTCGGTGACGAAACTTTTCTGGTGAAATCGGAAGCCAAAATTAAAGATAAAAATATCATTCTTTCTGGTTTTTCATCATTCTTTTTATCACAACATATTTATTTAAAATTTTCAAAAAAAAAAAAAAACTTACTTCTGCCGATAGCCATGGTTGGCCATTCCAGCAGCCATGTTGCACCATGCTGCCACCACTCTCACCATAACACACCATTCCTATGCACCATACTCAAGACACTTCCTCCATGCCGTGCACCATGCTTCTTCGCCTATAAATAGGAGGAGAAAATACACAGACAGGGGGGGAATAGACAGTAACGGGGGGAGGAAAATTTTGACAGTGAGAGACTGTCACGGGAAAATTAGAGGAGAAAATATTTAGAGGAGAATCGACAGAAAAGGGGGCTGAAGACTGAGGAAAAAATAGAGGGAAACGAGAGAGTTTTATGCAGAAAGAGAGGGGGATTTACAGAGGAGAAAATATCTGGGGAAAGTCACAGGGAGAGACCAGTTAACACAGAGAAAAAACTGGAGAAATTTTACGTAGGGGAAACAGGGGACGAGCACAACGAATACATGCAGAGACAAAACTTGCACTGACAGCTGTCCCTTCGTCTCCCTCGGTTCTTCTTCTCCAACGCCGGCAGAGTCACTCCGGCAGAGCTCTCTCTCCTTGTGTTGCAGTGTCGCAGCTCCTCCCTCTCTCTCCCTTCTTTCTCCCACAGCCAGCAGCAACTCATTGCTCTCTCTCTCTCCCCGACGTGGTTTTCTCTCTCTAAGAAACCAGTTGCAGCTCCAGCTCTTTCAGCTCCCGTCAGCCACCACGTGAAGCAGCTCCTCCTCTTCCTCCTCCAGCCAGTTCTCGGCGACCTCCAGAAGCTCCCCAACAGCAAGCCCAGCCGTGAGCTCCAGCTCCGGCGAAGAAGAACAGCAGCGAACACAGCAGTAGACCGCCACTTCAGGAGCTCCTCCCGGCCACCACAGGCCGCCATTTTTTACGCCACCACCGCAGGGACAACCACCTCAGTCTCCTCTACCCGGTGGTAGTGGCAGGTAAGCCTTTCGTCGTGGTCGGCAAATCACCATTTCACTGTTCACGTGTTACGTGAACAGCGGGCAGAGTGAATTAATTCACTCTGTCCCGATTTCTTTTTTTAATTTGTGGGCTGGGCTGCTCTCAGCCCAGCCCAGACCAGCGGCGGCGGGCCTTTGGCCCACCTTGGCCAGCCCATTAGAGTTGGGCATTTGGCCCAACTTTACTGGGCCGGCCCATTTGGGTGGGCTAGGCCAGGCCGAAATTTTTTATTATTAAAAAAAATACAAAAAAAATATTATTAAAAAAAACAAAAAAATGTATTTGTTTTCGTGCATACGGCCGAATTCCAAGATTTTTCCATGTTTATTTTTCGTAAAAAATTATGTTGCATCTTTCTCATATTTTAAAATGAAAATTGGATATCGTAACCAGTTTATGATTATCCGTTGAAATTTGGCCAAAATATCAAAAAAAATAAAAAATATTTTTGTTTTAGTTATCTCGGTGTAAAATTACATTGTAAATTACACGGAGATACTAAAAGAGACTTTCTTTTATCGCGGTGTAAAATTACATTGTAAAGTACACTCGCAAAAAAAAAATGTTTTTCTTTAATGCATTGTAAAATTCTTTTCGTTAGTCTTTCAAACTCCTAACGAGGTAGAGATTCTCTCACGAACAGAGATCTACGTCGAATGTTAGCAAAGACAACAAAAATTCAAACTTAGGAAAAACTATTAAACAACAATGCAGTTTACCTTAGGTAGGGTGCACTGGGGGTGATGCGTCTTCCCCTTGCACAACAAGTCCCCTTACCCAAGACTCTCGCAGATCACTAGGTTCCTAGTAACCTTAATACTAGGTGGCGACTCCTTAGAATTATAGTCGTAAATTTTACGACTATAAAACACTCCATGTTCACCGCGCGTCGTTGTCTCTCCAGAGAGGGATGGCGGGGCGCGAAGCGCATAAAAATCGCCGTCGCGACACTATTATCTATAATTAACTAAATAATTGGCGATGCGGCGGGTTTTTTTTATCTATGTAGAAAATTGATTGCTTTTATATGTATTGTATTTTATTATTTTAATATTTAGTTAGTATAATTATATTTAAGAATAATGATATGAATTTTTGTCTTTCAAAAAATTCAAAGTCATTTTCTCTCTCTCTCAATATATTTTTAGGCGATAATATTCAATAAATATCAGACATATTAGAAATAAAAATATTGTAATTTGTTTTTAAAACATAAACTTAAATTTTTTGTGTGCTATAATTATTTATTTGCTGTCTAAAAAGAACAGTCCAATGGAAACGGGAAGTGACTTGTATATTTTTTAATTTGACTTGTAGATAATCAATTTCAATTGAAAAAATATTATTATTATTATTATATTATTATTATTATTATTATTATTCTAATTAATGAAAGTGGCATAAATAAATCAAAGAAAAAAAATCGATGGAAAATAAAATTATTAGGAATAATGTAGCAATTATTTGATAAGCATAAAAAATTTCAACAGGGATTTAAATCATAAATCAAAAGTTGAAGGGCTGAAATGAAAATCACATTTATTATTAATTTCAATCCAAGGACAAAATTGTACAAATTAAAACCTGTGTACCGAATTTATTGACCAATTTGGATGCAATCCGAAAATAAAAAGTTGCAGGACCGAAGTGCAAGGTGCACATTTCATTAATTTCAACTGGAAGGACCAAATCGAAGCAAATTAAAACTAATGTAACAGAAGTGAAAGGTGCAGGAAAGGAAATTGCAAGTTGAGGAACCAAAGTGAAAAAGGTAAAAACACGGGGGCCTCTCCTGCACTTTTACGTGCAGGGGAGAGAGAGAAACATTGTCGCCGTCTTCAACCGGTCTCCGCCGCGTCCACGGCCACCATGTGGAAAAACGCGCCGCACCGGGAGGAAGACCAAGCGGAGGCGCACCGTATGAGACGCCGGTAGCCCATTTCCGGCCATCGTAGCATACCGCACGCGCCACTTGAAAAGGGCGTTAGGGGGGACAACGCAGGTCGCGTGAACCGCACGCGCCTGACAGGTTTCAAAAAATATATAAATAATAATGGTCAGTTACCGTTATGTCCCTGCCCTTAAATAATGGATTTTGTCTTATTGGGGGCTAAAACCGTCTTTAGCCATTTCAAAAATATTTAAAAAAAATAAAGGGTTGCGGCGGACCCGACCGGACCGGTCCGTACACGTGCAATTACGCTGGCACTCCTGAGCCTAAACGTTATTTACCCCTCAGCCGAAACGCAATTTTGTCCTATTAGCAGGGCTAAATTTGCCTCTACACTGTTCCTAGCTGGAAAAAAAAAGGAGGACATACACCCGCGAAGCACCGGGGCAAACTGCACATGAATAGTGCCGATGAGTCTGCGTGCACAGTGCTAGCTTGCACAGTGAAACCATGTTTTGGTTTAGCTGTATAGATGATAATATATATATATATATATATATATTATTAAATAAATATTAAAATATATAATTAGTCTGACATATTCAAAATAAAATAAAACTTAAAAATAATCATAATCATTATTTTGAATGTCTTATCTATAATATTTAGAAATTTCAACACCTAACAATATTAACAAAAAAGCAATTAAGAAAAAAACAAACAAAAAAAAGAAGTCAGGGGAAAGCACATTTTCAAACAGTAATAAAAAGTGAAAATCACTGTTAATTTTGGGGAATAAAAAGTGATGTGCGTAAGTCAACACAGACAACCCGGTTATAAAAAAAAACTAAAAAAATTGTATAAGTGGAGGAAAAGAAACAATAAAAAATGTTAATAGAAAGTGGACCGAGAAATTAATCATGGTGCGCATAAGCTGCCCCGGACACCACGGTTAGAAAAAAATTGTTAAAAAGGAAAAAACGTTTAAGAAGAAAAAAAACGTTTAAGAAGGAAAAAAACATTTAAAAAGAAAAAAAAAAGGAAATCAGTTTTTCGCCCCACTGGAATTCGAACTCCGGCCTCCCGTGTGCAGACACATTTTTGAACCACTCGCCCAAAGCAATTTCATTGTTTAACATTGTATATAAATTATAAATAATGCAAATAATAAGATATTAAAAATCCAAAACCATTTTTGTCGTCTGGGAGATTCGAACTCCAGTCTACTTTACAGACGCGCGTGCCTTAACCACTCACCCGAAGCCATGTCTTTGTTCTGTCTTGGTATACAAATTATACTTATATTATTTTGTAATCTCATTATTCAAGTCCACAGTTATCTGAGTCTACATGAACAGTGATTCATGCTACAGTATAACAATGATCTGTTTTAGCTTTATAGATAAGAAAAAAAATGGATTCGGGGATTAATTATAGTGCACTTAAGCTATTCCGGACACCCCAATAAAAATATATTATTTTGTAATCTCACTATTCAAGTTCACAGTTATCTGAGTCTACATGAACAGTGATCCATGCTACAGTATAACAGTGATCTGTTTTAGCTTTATAGATAAGAAAAAAAATGGATTCGGGGATTAATTATAGTGCGCTTAAGCTATTCCGGACACCCCAATAAAAAAAATATTTAATGGAAAAAAAATGAAAACAAAATCAGTAAAAATATGAAAAAAAAAACTATAAAAAAATAAGATCTGAGGATTAATTGTGGTGTGTTTAAGTTAACCCAAACACCTCTATTATAAAAAAATAAAATAAAATTATATATAAGTAAAAAAAATATAACCAGAAAAAAAAATATTTCATGAAAAAAAATAATTAGAAAAAAAAGGAGCAAAAAAAAAATCAAACAGTAATAAAAAGTGAAAATCACTGTTAATTTTGGGGAATAAAAAGTGATGTGCGTAAGCCAACACAGACAACCCGGTTATCAAAAAATAAAGTAAAAAAAATTGTATAAGTGGAGGAAAAGAAACAATAAAAAATGTTAATAAAAGAAAAAAAAAGGAGCGAAAAAAAAAATATCAAACAGTAATAAAAAGTGAAAATCACTGTTAATTTTGGGGAATAAAAAGTGATGTGCGTAAGCCAACACAGACAACTCGGTTATCAAAAAATAAACTAAAAAAAATTGTATAAGTGGAGGAAAAGAAACAATAAAAAATGTTAATAAAAAATGGACCGAGAAATTAATCATGGTGCGCATAAGCTGCCCCGGACACCACGGTTAGAAAAAAATATTTAAAAAGGAAAAAACGTTTAAGAAGAAAAAAACATTTAGGAAGAAAAAAAAAGTTTAAAAAGAAAAAAAAAGGAAATCAGTTTTTCTTAAAAATAAAACTTTTAAAAAAGAAAAAAAAAGGAAATCAGTTTTTCTTTAAAAAAAAAGGAATAACTGTTCAAATCCACAGTAAAAACAGAGTGGATGAACAATGTTAAGTTGCACAGTAAATTAACGTTATAGTTTAGTTGTATAGATAATAATATCTTTATGTCAATAATGAGCTGTGACTATAAATTAATCCTGTAAGTTAGTATAATTTTATAGTAGTTGAAAGCCAAGCAAAAGTACAAGCACACGCTTCTGAGGTAATGCTTAATTTAATTTAATATAATTCAAATCAATTAAAATTTTCTTGCAAATTTTAAATTGAACAATATATTAAATATGATCAAATTTTTTTTATTTACAAAATAGTTTGTGATTGCTTTAATTAGGCGTGCACATAAGTTTACTTAATATATATATAAATCGTGGGGGGGGAAAACGCATGTTGATGAAATCATACATGTTCTAATTTTGTTTTATCATGTATAGATATTTTTAGTTTGAACCTTGTTTTTTTAATTACTTAGGATTTATTCCTTGGACTCTTTTTATAAAATCATTGATTGTTTTAATTTCACCCTTCAATTCTAAGTTAATTGTTTTTTTCCTCATTCTTTATTTTTTGTTTGTTAATGCTTTTATTCTTTTCATTTTAATTCTCAAAATGCAAATTTGCTGTTGATATTTAATTTATTTTTTCCTTTCTTTTAGTTTTTATTCTTTTAATTGCTATTTTGAAGGAGTTTTTTGTCTAATTGTTTTTTTCAATCCATCCTTTAACGTTTTATTTTCTATGATTCGAGCTTGATGATTTTTTTCATGCATAACACTTCCAAACAAATAATTGAGGTAACAAGTTTAAAAAGTTGATAGATTTTAACATCTTTGCTCATTATTTTCTTTTTCGTTATTATTGTTTGAAATCTTTTTTTCTTTTCTTTTTGTTAAAACAACTTTGTAATTATCTTTAAATTTTTCTCTGTCAAATTATTTTGACTTCATAACCTAGAACATGAACTTATCAAGCGAATCTGAACTAGCTTACTCTTTCATATATAAATTACATGTCTGCTACACACACACACACATATATATTATTGTTTGTTATCATTATCTTGTTTTTTTTTTTTAATATGATCAAATAAAACCAACTTATTTAGTTGATCATAACTGTATGCATAAAAAGAATATAAACTAGACATGGAATTTCTTATACAAAGAATATTTACAGCACCTAAATATTTTACCGGAAAATAGTATAAATGCACGGCATAAACTAGTGATCATTGAATACAGTTACGAATTTAGGTGGCTCATCCATGGTGTGAAACAGCTCCATCCATGGAATTTCTTGTCCCAGAACAAACGAAGGTTTCCTTCCACGACAAACGACACGTTCTCCATGTGAATTAGACAAAAGCCACATGATATATACGGCGAAACATTGAATGCAAAAGAGGATGGACGACAGTGAAAGGAAAGCACAAGACAGTGAAAGGAAAAGGAGATCATCCCATTCAATGTGAACTGCAGCCATGGTCGATATGTGACCAAACATAATCAATGCGCAGTTTGTAAATCAATCCTGACTGTTTGCAAATGTAACAATAATGCAGACACCATACAATCGAAGCAGTCCTCTTCTGTTTCGAGGTATCGAAAAAATTAAGATCGCTAGGACTCGAACTTCGCTTCACCGTAAAAAGCTACCGAGTATACAAGCTCAGTGTGCTACTGGGTTTCAAAGCCAGAGATGATACGATAATAGATGAATTTAGAGAGAAAAAAACTAATTAATTCAGCAATCAGGCTTAATATACATTGGCCAGCAAGTTACTCTCTCAAAATAGATCATGTTGAGGTACCCTGCCCTACATGAACGCACGATGGTAAGACTATCCCCACTCAGAATCATTAACTTTTGTCATAAGCTAGCTCTGTATGTAAGTACACTCCACTCCAGGAGCGATTGTCGCATCAAGTGCCATCAGCTTTTAGTGCAAGGAGGGATCAAATAACTCAAGCCTATTTACCCGTTTCTGTTTTTACACAAAAACACCATTTATACATAGAGCCACTATTCAAATACTGAATCAGGAGATCACAAAAAACATACCAAGCGCCGTGGGTCCAGATCCAAGATCTGTTCCATAGTCAGCAAAAATAACTCCTTCCAATGGTCCCATCTGCAAACGAAAGAAAAGCAAAGGATCAAATAGCAAGTTTTCCCTTAACATTTGGCTTATGCTGGCATTTGGTGTCGAGCATGCACAAAAGTCATCAAAGTGGACCTCAGAGCATTTAAAAATAAACGCACGTATAAAACTGCCAGTGGCACAATGTTCAGAGACCAAAAAAGAAAAGTTGCCCGCGATCACCTACCATAGGAAAAGAAATTTCACCAGAGCCAATCACGTAAGACCTACCAGAGCTCGCAGCCCCTTCTTCATACCCTCTCACACTGTTTAATCCACCAATGGCAAATGCTCCATGAGGAGAAAAATTACCCATCACATGACCGCCAGACAAACTGGAAATAAAAAGAAAAGAAGCAAGTCAGCCAGCAGTACCCGATTATTATTTGCTTGATCTTTGAAGTAAATAAAAGTACAGGCAGGGATCCAAGAAAAAAGATGTCCAATGATACAGAAGCATAGTGGATAGCATGCACTGACTTGCTATGAACTTTAAATAATTTTGTAATTTTCCCTCGTATATAAAAACATAAAATCTTCCAGAGACAGTAGATAATTTGGTAATTTTGAATAGCCAGCAACTTTGTACAAAGCTTTTAAGGCTTTCCAAAAAATGCTATTGTAACTGTTTATCATCTGAAACTCTCATCCCATATCCCCAAAAAAGCCATTTAAGCTTTACTTGACAGGCCTGCCAACAGGAAAAAAAAATGAAGTAGTACTATACCTCAGAAGACACAAAGCAGGACCAATTTCTGCACCCTTTCTAGCACGACCATTGACTCTGTTGAAAATCAACCACTTGGGCCAAAGAGGTAGTCCTTGTTCCATGTTCAACACGAACTGCAACTTCAAAAAAGCTAATCCATAAAACAGTAAAGCCAAAACTGCAAATTTTTCCTTCTTTTTTCTTTCTTTTCAGTGTTTAATAAGCATTCATAATAAAATACCAGGATAAGGAATCCCTGCTTAGTTATAGATGACTAGCCATTGAAGAGCCATGATCACCAGAACCTGTATATACACTTTCAAATTTGGCAAGCAACATATCATCATGAGTCTTGCCGCTGCATGACACAAATGTAAACAGAACAGTAAATCACAAGGCAATATTCACAATTGATGACCAATAAACCATTGCTCACCCTACCTTTTTCTTCTTCCAATTCTCACAATTGACAAATTGACCTCAAAACTAACTTGAAAAAGAAAATACAGTGTATTGGATTAATTTACAGATCACTGAGTCAACCAACATCAAATATTTTTTATTAATACATCACTTGATATTGACCCACTCCAGTTAATCGTGTCACTAAAAACTTGATTATATTAATTATGTTTGACCGTGCCAACATTTTTTAATTAATTTAAAATTTAATTTAGAGCATGTTTTAAATTATAAATTTCTGATGTAAATCAGTAAAGAGAGTTCAATAACCATGTATTTTTTTAAAAAAAAAATACATGGCTGTTAACTCAGTAATTATTTTTTAGAAGGCATGAATAATGGTTTTCCTGTTAGAATTATTGACGTGGTATATTTATTTTGTATTGTGTTGACTTAGTGTTTACGAGCTGATTTGCCCGCGCGTTGTGCTGGGCTTTTTTATATGTAGAAAAATAATTGATTTTTAACGTGTTGTAATTTTTTTTAATTTTTTAAAAATTATTTTTGACATTAGCACATCAAAATCATGTAGAAACACTGTTTTTAATTTAAAATTGAAAAAATTTAAAATTTGTTCAAAAACGATTTTCAAACGCATTACCAAACACTCATGTTATCTCTCACCAGAATCATAGTTCAATCAACTTTTTAAAATAGTAATGAACAACGAAAACCACATTTCAAATCACTGTTTATTACTGTTTGAAATTGCGATCTCCTTTGGCTATGCACAAAATAATAGTCATAGTGCATGTAAGCTAGCTTGGACATTCTAGTTATGAAAAATATTTATAAGTTGAAAAAAATTAAAAAACAATGTCCAAGGATTATTCGTGACACGTGTAACCTACCCCGGTTATAAAAAATATATATATGTGAGGAAAAAATTGTGGTGTGTGTAAACTGACCCGGACACCGCGAGTATCAAAAAAACAAAACAAAAAAGAAGCCTGAAAAAAAGAAGAGGAAAACACATTTTCAAACATTAATAAACAGTGGAAATTTTAGAAAAAAAATTAAGTTCAGAGATTTATTGTGATGCGCATAAGCTAACCCGGACACCACAGTTATAAAAAAATTGACTGAAAAAAAAAACATGTCAAACACTTATGAACAATAAAAAATACTGTTCTTTACTTAAAAATCATTTTAGGTGGTAGAGGGACTCGAACTCCAGCAACCTGAGAAAAAATATTTACTCCTATTTGTCATAACCCATTTTTTGGGTTATTCCCCAAAATCTACCCAAAAATAACAAAAATAAAATAAAAGGGGCTGGTGTCGGCAGAAAAATTAATGCGGAAATTTTGGACGTTTTTGAAAGCCCGGTCGTACCTCTTTTTACACAGAAATGAAGGAAAATGCAGATTTAAGGCTAAAATAATTTATTATTGGATAAATCTGCATAAGAGTTAAGTCGAAAGACATAATTATATTTTTATGGGTCAATTCGATTTAATCGTCGGCCAATTTTAAAGTGTAATTATGCTTTGGAATTAATTGAGAGCTCAATTGAAGGATTTAATTAAGCGCAAGGGCTTAATTATACTTTAAATGTGTCAAATTAATTTTATTAAAGGCTTAATTGATGAAAAATTAAGTTTGGAAGCTTAGTCTGGGTTAAATTGAGACGATCGGAATTTTCAGTGACGAAACATTTTGGGTGAAATCGGAAACCAAAATTGAAGATAAAAACATTTTTTTTCTGTCGAAAAAGCTTTTTATCCCAACATATTTATTTAAAATTTTCAAATTCAAATTCAAAAAAAAAAAACCTGCAGCGGCCGCCGCGCGGCTGAAGAGACAACCAAGGCAACTGTATCGCGTCGCTCATCGCCGCAGCTGTAGCTCACTACTGTAGCTTGGTGTGACAAGTCCACCTCCTCCGCCTATAAATACCAGGAGGACACGGAAGAGATACACAGACAGGGGGGGAATAGACAGTAACGGGGGGAGGAAAATTTTGACAGTGAGAGACTATCGCGGGAAAATTAGAGGAGAAAATATTTAGAGGAGAATCGACAGAAAAAGGGGCTGAAGACTGAGGAAAAAATAGAGGGAAAACGAGAGAGTTTTATGCAGAAAGAGAGGGGGATTTACAGAGGAGAAAATATCTGGGGAAAGTCACAGGGAGAGACCAGTTAACACAGAGAAAAAACTGGAGAAATTTTACGTAGGGGAAACAGGGGACGAGCACAACGAATACATGCAGAGACAAAACTTGCACTGACAGCTGTCCCTTCGTCTCCCTCGGTTCTTCTTCTCCAACGCCGGCAGAGTCACTCCGGCAGAGCTCTCTCTCCTTGTGTTGCAGCGTCGCAGCTCCTCCCTCTCTCTCCCTTCTTTCCCCCACAGCCAGCAGCAGCCCGTTGCAGGTAGCTCTCTCTCCCCAACGTGATTTTCTCTCTCTAAGAAACCAGTTGCAGCTCCAGCTCTTTCAGCTCCCGTCAGCCACCACGTGAAGCAGCTCCTCCTCTTCCTCCTCCAGCCAGTTCTCGGCGACCTCCAGAAGCTCCCCAACAGCAAGCCCAGCCGTGAGCTCCAGCTCCGGCGAAGAAGAACAGCAGCGAACACAGCAGTAGACCGCCACTTCAGGAGCTCCTCCCGGCCACCACAGGCCGCCATTTTTTACGCCACCACCGCAGGGACAACCACCTCAGTCTCCTCTACCCGGTGGTAGTGGCAGGTAAGCCTTTCGTCGTGGTCGGCAAATCACCATTTCACTGTTCACGTGTTACGTGAACAGCGGGCAGAGTGAATTAATTCACTCTGTCCCGATTTCTTTTTTTAATTTGTGGGCTGGGCTGCTCTCAGCCCAGCCCAGACCAGCGGCGGCGGGCCTTTGGCCCACCTTGGCCAGCCCATTAGAGTTGGGCATTTGGCCCAACTTTACTGGGCCGGCCCATTTGGGTGGGCTAGGCCAGGCCGAAATTTTTTATTATTAAAAAAAATACAAAAAAAATATTATTAAAAAAAACAAAAAAATGTATTTGTTTTCGTGCATACGGCCGAATTCCAAGATTTTTCCATGTTTATTTTTCGTAAAAAATTATGTTGCATCTTTCTCATATTTTAAAATGAAAATTGGATATCGTAACCAGTTTATGATTATCCGTTGAAATTTGGCCAAAATATCAAAAAAAATAAAAAATATTTTTGTTTTAGTTATCTCGGTGTAAAATTACATTGTAAATTACACGGAGATACTAAAAGAGACTTTCTTTTATCGCGGTGTAAAATTACATTGTAAAGTACACTCGCAAAAAAAAAATGTTTTTCTTTAATGCATTGTAAAATTCTTTTCGTTAGTCTTTCAAACTCCTAACGAGGTAGAGATTCTCTCACGAACAGAGATCTACGTCGAATGTTAGCAAAGACAACAAAAATTCAAACTTAGGAAAAACTATTAAACAACAATGCAGCTTACCTTAGGTAGGGTGCACTGGGGGTGATGCGTCTTCCCCTTGCACAACAAGTCCCCTTACCCAAGACTCTCGCAGATCACTAGGTTCCTAGTAACCTTAATACTAGGTGGCGACTCCTTAGAATTATAGTCGTAAATTTTACGACTATAAAACACTCCATGTTCACCGCGCGTCGTTGTCTCTCCAGAGAGGGATGGCGGGGCGCGAAGCGCATAAAAATCGCCGTCGCGACACTATTATCTATAATTAACTAAATAATTGGCGATGCGGCGGGTTTTTTTTATCTATGTAGAAAATTGATTGCTTTTATATGTATTGTATTTTATTATTTTAATATTTAGTTAGTATAATTATATTTAAGAATAATGATATGAATTTTTGTCTTTCAAAAAATTCAAAGTCATTTTCTCTCTCTCTCAATATATTTTTAGGCGATAATATTCAATAAATATCAGACATATTAGAAATAAAAATATTGTAATTTGTTTTTAAAACATAAACTTAAATTTTTTGTGTGCTATAATTATTTATTTGCTGTCTAAAAAGAACAGTCCAATGGAAACGGGAAGTGACTTGTATATTTTTTAATTTGACTTGTAGATAATCAATTTCAATTGAAAAAATATTATTATTATTATTATATTATTATTATTATTATTATTATTCTAATTAATGAAAGTGGCATAAATAAATCAAAGAAAAAAAATCGATGGAAAATAAAATTATTAGGAATAATGTAGCAATTATTTGATAAGCATAAAAAATTTCAACAGGGATTTAAATCATAAATCAAAAGTTGAAGGGCTGAAATGAAAATCACATTTATTATTAATTTCAATCCAAGGACAAAATTGTACAAATTAAAACCTGTGTACCGAATTTATTGACCAATTTGGATGCAATCCGAAAATAAAAAGTTGCAGGACCGAAGTGCAAGGTGCACATTTCATTAATTTCAACTGGAAGGACCAAATCGAAGCAAATTAAAACTAATGTAACAGAAGTGAAAGGTGCAGGAAAGGAAATTGCAAGTTGAGGAACCAAAGTGAAAAAGGTAAAAACACGGGGGCCTCTCCTGCACTTTTACGTGCAGGGGAGAGAGAGAAACATTGTCGCCGTCTTCAACCGGTCTCCGCCGCGTCCACGGCCACCATGTGGAAAAACGCGCCGCACCGGGAGGAAGACCAAGCGGAGGCGCACCGTATGAGACGCCGGTAGCCCATTTCCGGCCATCGTAGCATACCGCACGCGTCACTTGAAAGGGGCGTCAGGGGGGGCAACGCAAGTCGCGTGAACCGCACGCGCCTGACAGGTTTCGAAAAATATATAAATAATAATGGTCAGTTACCGTTATGTCCCTGCCCTTAAATAATGGATTTTGTTTTATTGGGGGCTAAAACCGTCTTTAGCCATTTCAAAAATATTTAAAAAAAATAAAGGGTTGCGGTGGACCCGACCGGACCGGTCCGTACACGTGCAATTACGCTGGCACTCCTGAGCCTAAACGTTATTTACCCCTCAGCCGAAACGCAATTTTGTCCTATTAGCAGGGCTAAATTTGCCTCTACACTGTTCCTAGCTGGGAAAAAAAAGGAGGACATACACCCGCGAAGCACCGGGGCAAACTGCACATGAATAGTGCCGATGAGTCTGCGTGCACAGTGCTAGCTTGCACAGTGAAACCATGTTTTGGTTTAGCTGTATAGATGATAATATATATATATATATATATATATTATTAAATAAATATTAAAATATATAATTAGTCTGACATATTCAAAATAAAATAAAACTTAAAAATAATCATAATCATTATTTTGAATGTCTTATCTATAATATTTAGAAATTTCAACACCTAACAATATTAACAAAAAAGCAATTAAGAAAAAAACAAACAAAAAAAAGAAGTCAGGGGAAAGCACATTTTCAAACAGTAATAAAAAGTGAAAATCACTGTTAATTTTGGGGAATAAAAAGTGATGTGCGTAAGTCAACACAGACAACCCGGTTATAAAAAAAAACTAAAAAAATTGTATAAGTGGAGGAAAAGAAACAATAAAAAATGTTAATAGAAAGTGGACCGAGAAATTAATCATGGTGCGCATAAGCTGCCCCGGACACCACGGTTAGAAAAAAATTGTTAAAAAGGAAAAAACGTTTAAGAAGAAAAAAAAACGTTTAAGAAGGAAAAAAACATTTAAAAAGAAAAAAAAAAGGAAATCAGTTTTTCGCCCCACTGGAATTCGAACTCCGGCCTCCCGTGTGCAGACACATTTTTGAACCACTCGCCCAAAGCAATTTCATTGTTTAACATTGTATATAAATTATAAATAATGCAAATAATAAGATATTAAAAATCCAAAACCATTTTTGTCGTCTGGGAGATTCGAACTCCAGTCTACTTTACAGACGCGCGTGCCTTAACCACTCACCCGAAGCCATGTCTTTGTTCTGTCTTGGTATACAAATTATACTTATATTATTTTGTAATCTCATTATTCAAGTCCACAGTTATCTGAGTCTACATGAACAGTGATTCATGCTACAGTATAACAATGATCTGTTTTAGCTTTATAGATAAGAAAAAAAATGGATTCGGGGATTAATTATAGTGCACTTAAGCTATTCCGGACACCCCAATAAAAATATATTATTTTGTAATCTCACTATTCAAGTTCACAGTTATCTGAGTCTACATGAACAGTGATCCATGCTACAGTATAACAGTGGTCTGTTTTAGCTTTATAGATAAGAAAAAAAATGGATTCGGGGATTAATTATAGTGCGCTTAAGCTATTCCGGACACCCCAATAAAAAAAATATTTAATGGAAAAAAATGAAAAACAAAATCAGTAAAAATATGAAAAAAAAAACTATAAAAAAATAAGATCTGAGGATTAATTGTGGTGTGTTTAAGTTAACCAAAACACCTCTATTATAAAAAAAATATAACCAGAAAAAAAAATATTTCATGAAAAAAAATAATTAGAAAAAAAACGGAGCGAAAAAAAAAATCAAACAGTAATAAAAAGTGAAAATCACTGTTAATTTTGGGGAATAAAAAGTGATGTGCGTAAGCCAACACAGACAACCCGGTTATCAAAAAATAAAGTAAAAAAAATTGTATAAGTGGAGGAAAAGAAACAATAAAAAATGTTAATAAAAGAAAAAAAAAGGAGCGAAAAAAAAAATATCAAACAGTAATAAAAAGTGAAAATCACTGTTAATTTTGGGGAATAAAAAGTGATGTGCGTAAGCCAACACAGACAACCCGGTTATCAAAAAATAAACTAAAAAAAATTATATAAGTGGAGGAAAAGAAACAATAAAAAATGTTAATAAAAAATGGACCGAGAAATTAATCATGGTGCGCATAAGCTGCCCCGGACACCACGGTTAGAAAAAAATATTTAAAAAGGAAAAAACGTTTAAGAAGAAAAAAACATTTAGGAAGAAAAAAAAAATTTTAAAAAGAAAAAAATCAGTTTTTCTTAAAAAAAAAACGTTTAAAAAGAAAAAAAAAAGAAATCAGTTTTTCTTTAAAAAAAGAAGGAATAACTGTTCAAATCCACAGTAAAAAAAGAGTGGATGAACAATGTTAAGTTGCACAGTAAATTAACGTTATGGTTTAGTTGTATAGATAATATCTTTATGTCAATAATGAGCTGTGACTATAAATTAATCCTGTAAGTTAGTATAATTTTATAGTAGTTGAAAGCCAAGCAAAAGTACAAGCACACGCTTCTGAGGTAATGCTTAATTTAATTTAATATAATTCAAATCAATTAAAATTTTCTTGCAAATTTTAAATTGAACAAATAATATAGATAGATAGATAAAGATTATATATATATATAGATAGATAGATAGAGAGAGAGAGACTACTCATGATGTGTCCATTCTCTCTCTCTCTCTCTCTCTCTCTCTATATATATATATATATATATATATATATATATATATATCTTTTTCATGATTTGTCCATTGCATTGTCTCTTATTTGATGATTTCTCGGTTGAAGAAAACAAGAAAAAACATAAAGATCCTCTTGTCTTGGATGCACTTGGTCTCATCTTAAGCAATATATTTTGGTCATGCGTAGTATTTATTTATTTATTTATTTTTGTTTTTATTTGACGAGACCACACAAATTTTCAGCCAACAATTGAATGCCTAGCAGAAAAAAATGATTTAGCTGGCTTTCCCGTTTCCATCACCTTGATTCGTGGAACTGTTTCAGTGCTTGTTCAGTATTGTATTGTGGAGTATTTTTTATTTTAAAATATATTAATATATTTTATTTTAGTATTAGCATATTAAAATTATTAAAAAACACCAAAATTAATTTGATATTTGTTACAAAATAAATTATTTATTTAAAATCACTTAAAAATACAATTCATAGAACTCCCAAATGGGCCCATTCATATCAAATTAATTTGATATATCAAGGTTTTGTTTTAAACATGTTTAATAATATTAAAAAAACTTCGATGAGACCACTGCAATGACACATTAGAATACGACAAAACAAGGTAATCAGTTATGATCTGGTTTGATGGTTTTTTAATATAGTTAAAACCACGTCATCGATTTTTTTAATGATATCGAGCGTATAAAAAATAGAATCTTGGTGACCTGATTTTTTTTATTACTATTAAATCATCATTTTTTTTTCTTAGCCATTAGATCTTGAATTTTATTTTTATTATTAGATCTTCATAAAATTTAATTGTATAAAACATGCATGTTAATGAAAAAATGGTTGTATATATTCAAATATATAATTGAGTTTAAAATATATCATTTTTAAAATTAAAATAAAAATCTTAAAATGGTTATCCCACTTGTTTGTGTGATGCTGACATGCACGTTGTATGGTGTGCCGCTGTGATGACTTGCCAAAGCGAAAGCCCCGAATGGTTGACATCAGGATCCTACAAAGCACAAAAAGGATTAGACCGATTTGACCCTGCGCTCCTTGGATTCGAAAATTTGGCCATCAGAAAGCGATTGTGAACAGATTCCAAGAACACCGTGCATCTTTGCCAGGGCTGAGCGCATTTGCTTTGATCCGTTGTTTCTTCGTAGTGGAGACTGACAAAGCGCTAGCCACGACTGAGTGCAGAAGCTTTTCAAGGTTTTATCATTGTTATTTCGAGGCTGTTTGTTTGATAGTATAGTTATGATTATTTTTTAAAATAATTATTATTTAAAAATATATTAAAATAATTTTTTTAATTTTTAAAATTTATTTTTGATATAAATATATTAAAATAATTTAAAAATATTAGTAAAATTTAATTTAAAAACACACATATATATATATATATATTTTAAAAATACAATGACAAACAAGACATCGCAGCAGTGGAGGTTGACAGGGTGCTAGAATCCAAAATACGCATGCTGCCCTGACAGAGGATAAACCAAATTCAAGAATGCCTCGTGAAAACCCCAATTCCTCGCCAAAGTTAATAAAAAAACATCCAGCCGGCTTGAGCCGGCCTGAAATGAACTAACCTGTCCATGATTTTAGAATAATTTCTGATATATTTTTAAATAAAAAATATTTTTAAGATTAAATTCAATTACGCTCTATGAATTGCAGCTACTTGCATACATAGCAATAAAAATTAACAGTTTAAAGAAAATTAATACGACATCACACTCGAGAATTATAGATGAATTTGGATTTTTAAGTAGATTAATTTTGATATTAGAGATTAAAGACAATTCTCATTTAAATATCTAGGGTAGAAGTAAAGAATTCTGTCGCAAGACTGATTCTGACCCGAGTTTGCAGAAGTTTCCTCAAGAACACTACTAGCGAGTGTTTGACCTTGCATTTCAAAAATATTTTTGAAAAAAATTAATTTTTTTATTATATATTAATTATTTTTGGTGTTTTTAAATCATTTTGAAGTGCTGATGTTAAAAATAATTTTAAAAAAATAAAAAATTATCATTTTGATACATTTCTGAACAAGAAAAATATTTTAAAAAATAACTTCAACTCACACCCAAAAAAATCACACTCTTAAGTTACTTTCTAGCACAATTTTTTTCACCAATAGCACAGGAGACACCAACGAAAAAACATGTGATGAAAAATAAATATTCTTTATTACCGGACCATTCTCTTCAAGGTAAGCTAACTTTACTAAAATACATAAACACGTCATGAAACAAAGATTAAAAAGTTAATTAGTGATGTAATTAGCAAGAAACTAGATCAATGGTATGCGCTATGCCATTTGTGGAAGGTAATGTCATTACTTGAAGAAGGAAGAAGCAAAAAGGTTGTTGCAAGATCAAATTATAAGGCATGACTCATGGATTATATGAATTGTTATGAATCAAGAGTATTTAAAAGATTTAGAGGCTGAATATACAAAACCTATGAATCTTTAGAAGGCAAAAACCATATTGTAAAGATAAAAAAAACCTTAACCCAAGTTGTTGATGATACTTTATTTTTTAATAACAGCACATTAAAATAATTAAAAATAATTTTTTTTAAAAATATTAATGTAACTCTACACCTTCATAGAGCCTGTTTGGGATAGCTGTTGCTATAGCTTTTCAAAGTGCTTTTCGTGCCGAAATATATCAAAATGATGTTTTTTTTTATTTTTTAAAAATTATTTTTGATATTAGCATATCAAAATAATCTAAAAACACCAAAACATATTCATTTAAAATGATTTTTTTTTTTGAATTTTTTAGAAACAACATTTTAAAAACTGTCCCAAATAGCTTGATAGTTTGTTTTAATTTTATAGTCTCGCAACGCAACACATCACCATTTCAATCATCGAAAAGCTGTGTCAGAGTGAGAGGATTGACATGTGAGAAGAAGAAAAGCTGACAGAATCATTCTGCGCTCTTGATGGCTTTATCATAGCTGCGGTCCAAAAAGTATTTTCCTGGTACGAAGAAACATTTTAAGGTTGCACGAAAAAACTTGAAAAAGATTTTGATAAATAAAAATCACACCACAACTAAAGGGTATCTTTTAGCACGGCAGATGGTGCATTTTCCCATCACTTTGTGATTGGAATTATTCCAATTATATTTTTTGCAAGGCTCAAAACTTGATTCAAACTCATACATAAGTTTAGATAGTTAAAAAAGAACAAACCAAATTAAATTTAAATTGAACTGTGAGGTCAACTCATTTTTATGTATATTATTTACTTTAAATTATTATTTTTATATGTTGATTAAAAAAATAATTAAATAATAATAATAATAATTTTAATACATTTTTAAATAAAAATCAATTTTAAAAACAACCCGTAAGCTGCCAGCAGTCCTTTCAACTTACAAAGCAATGCTCTAAAAAACGATGGCAAAACCATTTTCTCCACTAGTTGTCCATCCACCAACTATACAGTGCCAAGTGGACCAGGCTAGACCGGGTGGGAAGGAAGGCTCTATATAAACCGCTAAGATTTCAAATATTCAAAAACCTTAAAAAACCCACAGAACTTTCTCGCGCAACGCAAGTCTCTCTCTCGCCTCCTGCCGACGTCTTACACCCGTATCCAATCTCAATCAAAATCAACAAAACCCTAATCATCAAACCGTGATCCCTAATCCCCGAGAACGATCGATTTCTTCAATAAAGTGAGGACCTTTTTTTCTCTCTGTCTCTCTCCGCGTTTCTGCTGACTTGGAGAACTTGATTTCTTTAATATATTTTTTTGTGCTGAAATGGTTCGGTTTCAATAAAATATGGATTTCTTTAGGTAAATTAGAAAGAAAAATTATTATTATTTATTTGTGATTCTGTTAAGGCTTTAATCATGGAGGTTGATTGATTTTCTTTTTTAAATTTGGATTAAACAGTGCTAAATTAGTGTTTTTATTTTTCTGTTTTGGCAGATATGGGATCGGGTGGTGAAATGAAAATCAATGGGAAGGAAGAGGATGATCTGAAGGCACCTTTGCTGAAGCCGTCTGAGAATGTTGCAATTACCGTCGTCCCTGCTAAAGGAGATAAGAAGGTCAGAACTGTTAAGTTCAAAATAGGGGAAATCAAGTGCACCTCATGCTCTGTAAAGGAATATTGAAATGAATGGAAATGAATGTCTTATGAATTACAGAAAACGGACTGGCTTTTATAGCCTCTAGTCACAGACGACTAGCTCTAGTCACAGACGACTAGTCACATGCGGTTAGTGTGTTAAGCATGCTTAACTAACTAACAGTTAGTTAGTGAAGCATGCTTAACCACTTAACAATTCGGTTAGCATATTGCTAACTGTAACAACAGATTATTATTCCACTACAATCCCTCCCCTAAACTAACTATGGATCTTAGTTTATCTCATTGGCTTTACACATTCCCATCTGACTTCTAAATTTCTGAAAAAATTCTAACTTCAATGGCTTTGTCATAACATCCGCGATCTGCTCACCCGTTCCACAATAGGTCAGCTCAATTATTCCACTATTAGCTAACTCTCTCAAGAAATGGAACCGTACGTCTATGTGCTTGCTTCTCCCATGCATGACCGGATTTTTCGACAATTTAATGGTGGAACTATTGTCGCACATGACAATAGTATTTTCCTTTTGAACTTGACCAAGCTGATCAAGAACTCTTCTCATCCATACTACTTGGCTTGCACAAGCCGCTGCTGCCACAAACTCCGCTTCTGTGGTAGACAAAGTAACAATCGGTTGTTTTTTTGATGCCCAGGACACTGCTCCAGAACTCAAAAGAAACATATACCCAGATGTACTTCTCCGATCATCTACATCACCGGCATAGTCACTGTCTGTGTAGGCAACCAAGTCAGTTGGCCCTCCCCTTTTGTACATAATTCCATAATCAAATGTACCCCTCAGATATCTCAATATCCGTTTGGCAGCTTGCAAATGGGCCTCAGTTGGTTTAGCCATATATCTGCTAATCAAACTGACACTGTACATCAAATCTGGACGAGTTGATGTGAGATACATGAGGCTCCCTATGATTTGCTTGTAATACGATTCATCAACTGCAACCCCTCCTGTATCTTTACATAGCTTGGAACCGGGAACAATTGGGCTACTTACTTCATGACTTTCTGACATCCCAAATTTCCTTAAAATCTCCAAAGCATACTTCCTTTGACAAATGAAGATACCATTATTTTTCTGCATTACTTCAATCCCAAGAAAAAACTTCATTCTTCCCAAATCCGTCATCTCAAATACTTTCATCATATGCTTCTTAAAACTGTTCATCATCTCTGCATCATTACCAGTGTAGATTAGGTCATCAACGTAAACACTCACAATAAGCATATTACCTTCTTTAGTCTGTTTTGTGAAGAGGGTCTGCTCATTTGGGCATTTCAAGAACCCTTCATTAATAAAGTAACTCTCCATGCGACTAAACCAGGCTCGTGGGGCTTGTTTCAGCCCATATAAAGCCTTATGCAGCTTGTAAACTTTATTCTCGCTTCCCTTAGTTTCATAGCCCTTTGGTTGTTCAATATACACGTCTTCGTTGAGATCACCATGAAGAAAGGCCGATTTAACATCCAGCTGAAATATATTCCAGTTTCTTTGCGCTGCCAGAGCTACAATCATTCTGACAGTTTCAATTCTGGCCACTGGTGCATACACCTCGGTGTAATCTATCCCATGTTTCTGAGTATACCCTTTTGCGACTAACCTCGCTTTGTATTTCTCAAGCTCACCGTGCTCATTAAACTTTGTTTTATAAATCCATCTTACCCCAATCACCTTACACCCAGCTGGTGCCGTAACTAAGCTCCAGGTTTTGTTCTTCTCTATGGACTTCAATTCATTCTCCATCGCAATTCTCCAGTTCACATCTTTCACTGCCTCTTCATAGTGCACTGGATCATTAGACATCAGTAGTGCCAAGTTCATTTCATTGTCATAAGATTCATAATCTTCTCTGCTGACATAGTCACTCATCCAAGCTGGAGGTTTTCGGATTCTGCCACTTGTATTTGTACCATTCTCAGCAGCATTTCTAAGTATGCCACCTGTACCTGCACTGCCAAGTATGCCACCTGCATTGCCACTTGCACTGCCAAGTATACCACCTGCACTGTCATCAGCATTCATGCTACTCATATCACCTGCATTCATGCCCATATCAGTTGCATTCATATCACCTGCATTCATGCCCATATCAGCTGCATTCACACTACTCAAGTCAGCATTTCTACCCTCTCTGTGTCGAGACACAGAGTCACACACATCAGCACTTTCATATGCATCAGCTCCTTCATATGCATTTTCTCTTTCACTGTCTGCTCTCCTTTCATTCACTGCATTTATGCAATTTTCACTTCTACCAGAATCCACGGAATCATCAATAATTCCTTCTCCACAGTCCCCTTCCCATTCTAAATTCATCAATATCTGCTCTTGGAAACTTTTATCCCAGTCCCATTGCTTATCTTCCTCAAATGTTACATCTCTACTTATAATCACTTTCTTAGTTATAGGATTAAACAACCTATAACCCTTGGATTCATCACTCACACCCAGAAAAATACATTTAACACTTCTTTTATCAAGTTTTGATCGATGTACCTCTGGCACATGTGCATGTGCAATGCACCCGAAGACTCTGAAATTTTCAACAGAAGGCTTGATCCCGTTCCAAGCTTCAGATGGTGTGACATCCTTGACCATCAATGTTGGACACCTGTTCAACACATAATTGCTCCACCTTACTGCTTCTCCCCACAGAGTCTTTGGAATTCCTTTCTCAAGCAACATTGAACGCACCATATTCATCAATGTCCTGTTCTTCCGTTCAGCCACCCCGTTCTGTTGAGGGGTATAAGCAGTTGTGAGTTGCCTTTTAATCCCATTTAGCTCGCAGAAATGATTGAAATCTGTTGACGTAAACTCTCCTCCCCTGTCGGTTCGGAGACATTTGATGAAGAGACCAATTTCATTCTCCACCTTCTTCTTGAAATACTGGAAATGTCGCAGAGCCTCAGATTTTTCAAGTAGCAGATAAATCCATGATTTTCTGCTATAGTCATCTGTGAAACACAAGATGTATTTCTTGTTTCCATATGAGGCAGGGCTGATTGGACCACAAATGTCAGCATGGATTAAACCCAATGCTTGACTGGCTCTCCAAAAACTCTTTCTCGGTATGGGTTCCCGATGCTGCTTTCCTATTATGCAGCCTGTACACACCTCTTCTGTGGCAACAATTGTGGGAAGGCCATGAACCATTCCCTTGCTTTGCAGTGTTTTTAAACCTTTGAAGTGCAGGTGTCCATATCTGCGATGCCATAATTGGGATAAAAATTGGAGATTGTGCTGCGAGTTGTTTGCTGTTATGTGCAGACATTCATCATGATCATCGTCTGTCACCTTTACTTGAGCAAATAGGATAAACATCCTATTAATACTCATGGTAATCTGAATAATACACCCTCTGTGGGGGTGATATATCTTGCACACCCCTCCTTGAATCCAAATTCCCAATCCTTTCTCTTGGAATTGCCCCACAGACAGCAAGTTGTTCTTCAATTCTGGGACGAAAAATACTTCTGTCACTGTGAAATTAATTCCTTTCACATTCAACCTTACACTCCCTTTCCCCAACACCTTTATTCTAGTATTGTTACCTAGCCTGACCATTTGTCGAAAATTCTCATCAAAGTTGACGAACATCGTTCTATCTCCACACATATGATTCGAACATCCCGAATCAAGAAACCACGCATCTCTCCTGTCAACATTATTTTCTTTCACAAAGGCCATCAATAACATCTCATCTTCCTCATCAAGTTGTGCATAATTGCTTTCTTTGTTCCAGGATGGGCATTCATACTGGAAATGCCCCATCCTATGGCATCTGTAGCACTCAATCATGGATTTACTGGAGTTACTTCTGTCTCTGTTATTGGGATAATTTCTGTCAAAGTTGTTGAAATTATTTCTGAAATTATTTCTGTCATAGTTGTTGTTCCAACTGTTTCTTCCCCTTCCCCTTCCACTATACACGATTCTACCTCGTCCTCTGCCACCTCTGCCTCTTCCTTCTTCCACTGTAACTTTCAACACTTGTTCTTCACCACCAGTTTTTCGAAATTTTTGTTCATGCACAATCAATGAGCTTTGAAGTTCATCCACAGACAGTTTTTCGGTGTCTTTTGATTCTTCAATGCAGCAGACAATATAGTTGAATTTGTCTGTGAGAGTGCGTAAAATTTTCTCCACAATCTTCACATCTTCCATCTCTTCTCCATACACTCTCATCGTGTTCGCTACTGTCATGACTCTTGAACAATAATCTGTCACTCTTTCTCCTAATTTCATCTCCAGTGTTTCAAATTCCCTTCGTAAAGCTTGTAGGTGCGATTTCTTGACTCTTGCATTTCCTTCATATCTCTTCTTCATAGCATCCCAAATCTCCTTTGCTGTATTTTTCTTCAAAATTGTGTCAAGAACAGTGCGATCAATGGCCTGGAAAAGGTAATTTTTTACCTTAAGATCTTTCAATTTTAGATCATCTAACTTCTTCTGTTGTGCATCAGCTAGCAATGTTCCATTTGTTGGTTCAGTGTACCCAAACTCTACCAATCCCCAGAACTCCTTTGAACGCAGAAAATTCTCCATTAACAAGCTCCAGTGGTCATAGTGACCATCAAACCGAGGAATGGCTGGCTGCACGAAGCTCCCTTCACTGGTCATCTCTCCCAATTTCTGATCGTTTGTGTTCTCAAAGCTGCGGCTCTGATACCACTTGTAAAGGAATATTGAAATGAATGGAAATGAATGTCTTATGAATTACAGAAAACGGACTGGCTTTTATAGCCTCTAGTCACAGACGACTAGCTCTAGTCACAGACGACTAGTCACATGCGGTTAGTGTGTTAAGCATGCTTAACTAACTAACAGTTAGTTAGTGAAGCATGCTTAACCACTTAACAATTCGGTTAGCATATTGCTAACTGTAACAACAGATTATTATTCCACTACATGCTCGACGTCTATAGAATCTATGCTGGGAGAGGTTAATGGGGTTGAAAGTGCTGTAATATCGCCTCTTGATGGCCGTGCTGCTATCACTTATGTGCCTGAGCTTGTTGATGTAAGTCAGTTTGGAAAACTTGTACAAGCTTATTGTTAGTCATGTTTCTTTCGTCCTGTTAGAATAAGTATGTTTCTGTATGTTTTAGAGTTGTTTTGTTTCGGTTATTTATACTTGTCAAATGTAGATGAAAAGGCACATGTGGAGGCGGACTTTGTGATATTTGTTTGATTTCGAATTTGAGATAGCTAGTTTAAATTTTGTGTTGCTACTAATTTGTATGGTATTTTTTCTCCTGTTGATGAGTAACAATTTTATGATTTTTTTAAAATGTTTTTAGGTTAATAAAATTAAGGAAACTATAGAAGATGCTGGATTTCCTGTTGAAGAATTTCCAGAGCATGATATCGAAGTATGTCGGCTTAGGATTAAAGGAATGATGTGCACCAGCTGCTCTGAGTCTGTTGAACGTGCCCTTCTTAGCGCTGTTGGAGTTAAAAAAGCAGTGGTGGGTCTAGCTCTTGAAGAAGCAAAGGTCCACTTTGATCCAAACCGCATTGATACAGATGGCATTCTCAAAGTAGTAGAAGATGCTGGCTTTGGAGTTGAGCTCATCAGTTCTGGGAATGACATGAACAAGGTGCACCTTAAAGTCGAAGGATTTAATTTTGCAGAAGATGGTAACATGATCCAATCCTGTCTTGAGTCCACACTAGGTGTGAATCATGTTGAAGTGGACCTAGCTGAACACAAGGTAACTGTTAGCTATGATCCAGACCTCATTGGCCCAAGGTCTATTATACAGCGCATTGGAGATGCATCATCTGGTTCCAACATTTACCAAGCAGAATTATATGTTCCTCCAAGACGAAGAAAAACAGAGCAACTACAAGAAGTTCAGATGCATAGAGACCAATTTTTTTTGTGCTGCCTTTTCTCTGTTCCGGTACTTGTATTCTCCATGGCACTCCCAATGCTTCATCCTTATGGTAACTGGCTAGAATACAGGATTCACAACATGCTCACAGTTGGGATGCTTCTCAGG
Organism: Salix arbutifolia; assembly: GCA_025169955.1. Taxonomy (NCBI): domain Eukaryota; kingdom Viridiplantae; phylum Streptophyta; class Magnoliopsida; order Malpighiales; family Salicaceae; genus Salix; species Salix arbutifolia. Next base: position 1,349,619 of record CM045902.1, read on the forward strand.
TTGATCCTCTGTACACCAGTGCAGTTCATTGTTGGCCGAAGGTGCTGAAATAAGCATTACTTTTATGTTTATCAATTTTGTTCTTACTTCTACATTTTCTGTCACTGATAAGAGAAAATAAGGCCATTAAAATCTTTACTATTGATGTTATTTTCAGGTTTTATGTGGGATCGTACCATGCTTTGAGACGGAAATCTGCCAACATGGATGTTTTAGTTGTATTAGGCACTAATGCAGCTTATTTCTATTCCGTATACATATTGATAAAAGCTATAACATCAGATACATTTGAAGGGCAAGATTTCTTTGAGACTAGTGCCATGTTGATATTGTTTATTCTTCTGGGGAAATATTTGGAGGTTGTGGCTAAAGGCAAGACTTCAGACGCTTTAGCAAAGCTCACTGAACTTGCTCCTGATACAGCTCATTTGGTAACACTAGACAGTGATGGAAATGTTGTCGCAGAGATGGACATTAGTACTGAACTGATACAAAGGAATGACGTGATTAAGATTGTTCCAGGGGAAAAGGTCCCTGTTGATGGGATTGTTATAGATGGTAAAAGCCATGTGAATGAGAGTATGATCACAGGAGAGGCAAGGCCCATAGCTAAAAGACCTGGAGACAAGGTATATAACACTGCAATTCATCTGTTGTTCACATAGATTTTATATGCAGCATCTTTACAATTCAGAAGGCTCAGACAGGAATTTCTGTTTCAATTGTTAAAAGGTAATTGGTGGGACCATGAATGAGAATGGGTGCATACTGGTCAGGGCTACTCATGTTGGGTCAGAAACTGCACTTTCCCAAATTGTTCAACTTGTTGAAGCTGCTCAGCTTTCCAGGGCTCCTGTTCAGAAACTAGCTGACCGAATCTCTAAGATTTTTGTTCCTACAGTGAGTTCACTATATCCTTCGTTTGATATCCTAATCAATGTTTGGTTATCAGGTCTTTTATGAGATGACACACTCCACATGCTTTACAAAAAAGTTTGCTGTTGCTTGAATCAGTAAAAAAATTAAGTAATTTACAAATAATAGACTTTGCTGTCTGACTAGGAGGGAGATGCATCATTCTAGAAATTGAAGCGAGTTTCTCTGTCTCTCTCTCTCTGTCCTAATTACAGGTCTCGTGGGCCATAATTTTCTTGAAGAGTTATCTCCCTCTACCCCCTTCCTTTTGTGTGTGTTTTCGTCTAGTGCTCTCTTTATATTCTTTTCTTTCCAAGGGCCTGTACTTTCATCATATAAGGCATCCATTTGCAAATGTAATAATTGTGAGGGCTATGCACTTTCTGATCTTTTCACTCTTGCAAATGTTTCAATACTTTTTTTTTTCCTTTTCTTTTTGAAATTATATGGGATGACTGGGAATGCAGAACATTCCAATTTTCATGTGACTTGGAAATGCCATTTCAGGTTGTTATTGCAGCATTTATTACATGGCTGGGATGGTTTATACCTGGAGAAGCTGGCCTTTACCCAAAACATTGGATACCCAAAGCAATGGATGGATTTGAGCTTGCACTGCAGTTTGGTATTTCAGTATTGGTAGTTGCTTGTCCGTGTGCTCTAGGTCTAGCAACACCAACTGCAGTCATGGTTGCCACTGGAAAGGGTGCTTCTCAAGGTGTGCTCATCAAAGGAGGAAATGCACTTGAAAAGGCACACAAGGTAAGGCAATTTTTCTGATAAACCTTCATTTCTGTTGTCAGAAATTGGGTTTAATGCACGGGCTCCTTCGCCGTTATGAGAACTTAGCGAGCCTTATCCATGGTAGCTTTGTTTCTCATGAAGCAGTTTCTTGGCCATTTTTTACATTAGGCAACAGTAGATTTCACAAATACATTTCATATTCACTAGGGACAAAGTCAATTTCAGAACTTCAATATCTCTTGTTACTGATCATGATGTTACTATCCTCCAGGTTAGAACGGTTGTCTTTGACAAGACAGGGACATTAACAATTGGAAAACCAGAGGTAGTTAGTGCTGTGCTCTTTTCCAGTTTCTCAATGGAGGAATTTTGTGACATGGTTACTGCTGCAGAGGTGGGCATCTATATCTTAAGCATTGTTCTGATGTCAAAACTATAGGATTTAGATACATCTTGATTTTCATAAAAAAGAGGCCACTTTAATAAGCAGCCTGGTTTGCCTGGGGTGGGAAGAAATAGTGCTGTCAGGTGCAAAGAAAAATAAGATTTGTTTCCATTTCTGAAGTATTATGAAATATGGATAGTTATTGCTTTCTTGAACAATCATTGATATATCAGAAACTGAAATCGTACTCTTAACATGTTGGGGAAGATAGATTATTTTATGCACAAATTTCCCGCTGCTGCTACATGGAAAATGAGGTAAATAACATTTCCCCATCCATTTCCCCAGGCAAATAGTGAACATCCAATAGCTAAAGCTGTGGTGAAGCATGCTAAGAGGCTGCGCCAGAAGATTGGTCCTAATTCGGAATATATTACAGAGGTTAAGGACTTTGAAGTGCACACTGGAGCTGGGGTGAGTGGAAAAGTGGGTGACAGAAATGTTTTGGTTGGGAACAGGAGGCTCATGCAGGCTTGTAATGTCTCAGTTGGTTCTGAGGTTGAGAACTACATTCGAGAACACGAGCAATTAGCTAGAACGTGTGTGCTAGTAGCCATAGATGGATGGGTTGCTGGAGCTTTTGCTGTGACTGATCCAGTGAAGCCAGAGGCTAAGTGTGTTATATCTTTTCTTCGTTCCATGGGCATCTCAAGCATCATGGTGACTGGTGATAACTGGGCTACAGCAAGCGCCATTGCTAAGGAGGTTGGAATTGAGAAGGTGTTTGCTGAAACAGACCCATTAGGAAAGGCTGACAGGATTAAAGATTTACAGGTATGCTTACTTTTTATTTGGTTACTGTCTAATGCAAGAAAATATACAGAGAAGTAGGCAAATAAATTTTTTTTGACGTGCTGCTGTATGTTAATGAATTAGAGCTTTGAATCATAACTAACCTTTACTAATCTTATGAGGCGGTGACAACATTTTTGAGTTTTAACTTCCTGAATTGTCGGCTAAAGTAATTTAAAGAGGAGCCTGAGAGATTCTTTTTTTTTAGTCATTCTTTTGCATTTGGATTGAACAACAATAGGGTTGAGATGGGTGTGAACTGATTTCTTACCGGTGTTCAAAGTGAGTAAACTTGTAAACTGAATGCAGGGAAAAGGAATGACTGTAGCAATGGTGGGAGATGGAATAAACGACTCGCCAGCTCTAGTTGCAGCTGATGTTGGGATGGCAATTGGAGCCGGCACTGATGTGGCTATAGAAGCTGCTGATATAGTTCTCATCAAAAGCAACTTGGAAGACGTAGTTACCGCCATCGATCTATCAAGAAAAACCATGTCCCGGATACGGCTAAACTACGTATGGGCTCTTGGCTATAACATACTCGGCATGCCTATTGCTGCTGGTATCCTATACCCATTCACTGGAATTCGGTTGCCACCTTGGCTTGCTGGTGCTTGCATGGCTGCTTCATCACTTAGCGTGGTTTGTTCTTCTCTCTTGTTGCAGTCTTATAAGAAGCCTTTGCGTGTTAGAGATAGAGACTCTTGAAGGCAAACTCATTTTACGATACTTGACAATCTCATGTTAGCTAGTTTTAAGTCGTTCTCTGTATCTACCATTGCTCTGATTGCAGTGATTATAATAAACATGTGCATGCCCTTGGTAAATACACAATAAATCTGTCCTGATCTCAGGAACTATCCACTACAGCAAAAAAAAGATTGGATGATTTTAATGAAATATGACTAGGGTGGTCGGTCCATCCACTATGCCCATTTACAGTCTTCCTACTCTCTCTTTTTTATGTGAGGAAATCCTATCCCCGAAAAGGAAAGCGTATTTTGTGAGCCCAGTGAGTGAGTAAAATCTTAGTTGTTTCAGGTTTTTACAATGGATGCATTTATTAATTCGAACTTGAGATCTACTGTACAGATCGCAGGTACTTTGTCATCACGTCACGTCTTTTGGGTATGTATTCCTACTTGCTATTTGCAATAAACAGAATGAAGGAAATGTCAATTATAGTTTCTAATTTAGTGTATGCAGTGGAAAAATGATTAAATCCATAGTGGGAAATTCGTTGGGAACATATATAGCATGGCAATGGCATGTATCATTTGGAAGTTTATGCTTTCTTTCACCTCCCCAGATCGCGACTGTCCTTCCTTTTACGTGAAAGAGCAAGGTTTTTTTGCTTGTGATCTTTTCCTTAGAAAATAGACTGGCATCCAAAGTAAAGTAAGAGAAAGCAAGATGAAGTAAGAATATATCTGTTAAATTTGGCTCAACCTAATTGATTGATTTAGAAAACTCGACATTTCGATATCTAATTTATATTTGATTTTAAATTATATTGAAAAAGATATTGAACTACGTTATAACTTAACTAAACTTTTAGTGATTTGGTTTGCCTAACCAAACCTGATCAAATTAACATTAATGATTATTTTTTTTTAAAAGTATTATTTTAATAAAAATAATTGATTTGATAATGACCTAATCTACCTGTTTTCTTGGTCGATTCTCGAGTAAGATATGACAACGATGATAATAAGATGGATTTATTTAATCACAATCCTAATTCGAGGAAATCCGTATTAGAGACAAATAGTCAGTCAATTTGCAATAAAGAAACTTCAGTAGCTCCTGTTTAGTGATAGTTAAGATTTTCATGGAATCAAGAAGGAGAAAAGTTCAAGGTGGGAAGCTCAGCAGGATTCAAAACCAAGATACCTTGCTGGCATAAGTTTAACTTTGTAACTTGCTTCATATAAAACAAAGTCAACGCCTTTCTTTGTATGTTATTTCTGCATTTCAAGCTTGACATAAGTTAGCCAAAGCTCCCATTTTCATGAGGTTTTGTCTTTGTGGTTCCAGATTAACAATCAGGGCTCAAGCATGGGTAGCAGAAAAAGGCATGAAACAAGGTAGAGTTGAGGAGGCTTGATTCTTTCAATCATTACTTAGATTATTGAAGAACACTAATGAACAAGGGACCATAGCTATTTGACTCAGCTGGGTCACCAATGACCCATGCTTAACCCGAGTTAACTTTGTTTTTGAATTGTTGAAAGAGTTGACCTGATTAAATATAGTGGACAACGAGTTGATTTGCCCGCGCGTTGCGCTGGGCTTTTTTATATGTAGAAAAATAATTGATTTTTAAATTTTTTTTTAATTCTTAGAAAATTATTTTTGACATTAGCACATCAAAATCATGTAGAAATATTTTTTTTAATTTAAAATTGGAAAAAATTAAAATTTCTTCAAAAGCGATTTTCAAACGCATCACCAAACACTCATGTCATATCTCACCAGAATCATAGTTCAATCATTTTTTTTAAATAGTAATGAAAAACGAAAATCACTGTTTATCACTGTTTGAAATAGTCATCTCCTTTGGCTATGTACAAAATAACAGGCATGGTGCACGTAAGCTAGCTTGGACATTCTAGTTATAAAAAATATTAATAAGTTGAAAAAAAATAAAAAACAATGTCAAAGGATTATCCGTGACACGTGTAACCTACCCCGGTTCTAAAAAATATATATATGTGAGGAAAAAATTGTGGTGCGTGTAAACTGACCCGGACACCGCGAGTATATATATAAAAAAAAGAAGCCTGAAAAAAAGAAGAGGAAAAAACTTTTTCAAATATTAATAAACAGTGAAAATTGTTAAAAAAAATTAATTTCAGAGATTTATTGTGATGCGCATAAGCTGACTCGGACACCCCAGTTATCGAAGAAATGATTGAAAAAAAACATGTGAAATACTTATGAACAATAGAAAACATTGTTCTTTACTCAAAAATCATTTTCGGTGGCAGGGGGACTCGAACTCCAGCAACCTGAGAAAAAATATTAACTCTTATTATCTATAATTAACTAAATAATTGGCGATGCGACGGGTTTTTTTCTCTATGTAGAAAATTAATTGCTTGTATATGTATTGTATTATATTATTTCAATATTTAGTTAGTGTAATTATATTTAAGAATACTGATATGAATTTTTGTCCTTAAAAAAATCCAAAGTTATTTTCCCTCTCTCTTAATATATTTTTAGGCGATAATATTCAATAAATATCAGACATATTAGAAATAAAAATATTATAATTTGTTTTTCAAACATAAACTTAATTTTTTTTTGTGTTATAATTATTTATTTGCCGTCTAAAAAGAACAGTCTAATGGAAACGGGAAGTGACTTGTATATTTTTTAATTTGACTTGTAGATAATGCAGGTAAATTTGTCAACATTTTTTTTTTGAGTTTTTTTTTGCAGTAATATTATGTTTAAAATATTAAAAATGAAAAAATTGAAAATCCTTGTAAAGAAATAAACTTAAATAAAAGAGCACAAAATTAATTTTTGAAGCCAAATTTTTTTTTATATAAGATTTATTAATCATATTATTATATTAAATATATTTAAGAAAACATGATATGAATTTGTGCCCTTCGAAAAATCCTAGGTCATTTTTCTTCTCTGTCAATATATTTTTAGGCGATAATATTCAATAAATATTCAAACATATAATTAGTTTTACATATTTTAATTTGACATAAATATACAAAATATAATTAATTTGACATAATTTCAATAATATATTTAATTTAAAGGATAATCTTAGGCTATTTTGTTCTCTCTCTCTATATATTCTTAGGTGATGATATTCAATAAATATTAGAACATATAATTGGTTTAATATATTTTAATTTGATATAAATACACAAATATATAATTAAAAAGTCAAAACACTGAAAAATTATTTCAAGAAATAAACTTAAACAAAAGAGCACAAAAATTACTCTTGAAGCTAATATAATTTTTTTAAAAGATTTATTTATTATATTATTATATTAAATTTATTTAAGAATACTGATATGAATTTCTGTCATTAAAAAAATCCTAGGTCATTTTTCCTCTCCCTATATATATTTTAAGGCGATAATATTCAATAAATATTTGAACATAATATTAGTTTTACATACTTTAATTTGACATAATTATACAAATATATAATTAATTTGATATACTTGCAATAATATATTTAATTTAAAAAACAGAATTGAAGTAAACCCAAACATTGAAATCAAATAATTCAAAACAAAACCGGAAATTAAAAGAACTGGGACTGAAATTAAACTGAAATTCATAATTAACTTGCATAGAAGGATATAATTGAAAAAAATCAAACTTTTGGTACCTAAAATATTAAGGATTTATAATAAATTTGCATGGAAGGATGAAATTGAAATCAATCAAAACTTTGATACCAAAAATATTTAGAATTTCAGCCCACCCCGCAAAATTAAAAGAATGAGGACCGAACTGGAACTTCAAAACGTAATCAATTTCAATTGAAGGACGAAATTGAAACAAATCAAAACCCATTTAATAAAAATAAGGGCAAGAAAAACAAATTAAAATGTTCAGGGACTGAAATGAACTTTGACAAAAAACAGCTTAGCTGACGTCATATTGCGCAGGCAGGAGAGAGAAATTGGGTGGGGAAATTCAAACGCGGGGCACGGTCTTACCACTCGCCCAAGCGACTTCTTTGGATAGTTGTCGGATAGAAATAATAATAATATCAATTTATTTTTTAATTATTTCAAAAATTCATTGTTACAGAGATTCAAACTCTCGCGACATGACTCGCTTGGGCGCTCTCTAACCACCACGCCAAGCAACTTTTTTATACAGGTGTAGTCTACAACTAATAATAATATTATAAAGTAACCTGACTGTTCCTGTCGTCAGTGATTGAGTCTAGATGAACAGTGCCAAAACACTGTTCAAAAACCGTGACCTTTTTTAGCTTTTAGATAATAATAATATAATATGACTGTTTAATTTCCAATATCTTTAAGCTTTTAAAATATAATATAATAATATAATATAATAACTATAATATAATAATAATCAAAATCATTTAGTAATAAAATATAATATAATAATAATATAATATAATATAATAATAATCAAAATCATTTAGTAAAAAAAAATATATATATATATATATATTATTAAATAAATATTAAAATATATAATTAGTCTGACATATTCCAAATAAAATAAAACTTAAAAATAATCATAATCATTATTTTGAATGTCTTATCTATAATAATTAGAAATTTCAACACCTAACAATATTAACAAAAAAATAATTAAGAAAAAAACAAACAAAAAAAAGAAGTCAGGGGAAAGCACATTTTCAAACAGTAATAAAAAATGAAAATCACCGTTAATTTTGGGGAATAAAAAGTGATGTGCGTAAGCCAACACAGACAACCCGGTTATCAAAAAATAAACTAAAAAAACATTGTATAAGTGGAGGAAAAGAAACAATAAAAAATGTTAATAAAAAGTGGACCGAGAAATTAATCATGGTACGCATAAGCTGCCCCGGACACTACGGTTAGAAAAAAATATTTAGAAAGGAAAAAACGTTTAAGAAGAAAAAAACATTTAAGAAGGTAAAAAAACGTAAAAAAAAAAGGTAAAAAACGTTTTAAAAAAAAATCAGTTTTTTTTTTTAACAAAAAAAGAAATCATTTTTTTTAAAAAAAAGGGTAAAAAAACGTTTAAAAAAAATCAATTTTTTTTTAAAAAAAAAAGAATTTTTTTTTTTTAAAAAAAGTAAAAAAACGTTTTAAATTTTTTTTTTAAAAAAGGTAAAAAAACATTTAAAAAAAACAATTTTTTTTTTAAAAAGAAATCATTTTTTTTAAATAAAAAACTAAAAAAATGTTTTTAAAAAAATCAGTTTCTAAAAAAAAAAAAAAAAGGAATCACTGTTCAAATCCACAGTGAAAGCAGAGTGGATGAACAGTGTAATTTATTAAAATATATAATTAGTCTGACATATTCCAAATAAAATAAAACTTAAAAATAATCATAATCATTATTTTGAATGTCTTATCTATAATAATTAGAAATTTCAACACCTAACAATATTAAAAAAAAATAATTAAGAAAAAAACAAACAAAAAAAAGAAGTCAGGGGAAAGTACATTTTCAAACAGTAATAAAAAATGAAAATCACCGTTAATTTTGGGGAATAAAAAGTGATGTGCGTAAGCCAACACAAACAACCCGGTTATCAAAAAATAAACTAAAAAAAATTGTATAAGTGGAGGAAAAGAAACAATAAAAAATGTTAATAAAAAGTGGACCGAGAAATTAATCATGGTACGCATAAGCTGCCCCGGACACTACGGTTATAAAAAAATATTTAGAAAGGAAAAAACGTTTAAGAAGAAAAAAACATTTAAGAAGGTAAAAAAACGTAAAAAAAAAAAGGTAAAAAACGTTTTTAAAAAAAAAATCAGTTTTTTTTTTAACAAAAAAAGAAATCATTTTTTTTTTTAAAAAAAAGGTAAAAAAACGTTTAAAAAAAAATCTTTTTTTTTTAAAAAAAAAGAAAAAAAACGTTTTAAATTTTTTTTTTAAAAAAAAAGTAAAAAAACGTTTTAATTTTTTTTTTTAAAAAGGTAAAAAAATGTTTAAAAAAAAAACAATTTTTTTTTTTTAAAAAGAAATCATTTTTTTTTTAAGAAAATAAACAAACGTAATTTTTTTTTAAAAAAATAAACAAACGTAAAAAAAAAGTAAAAAAACGTTTTAAAAAAAATCAGTTTCTAAAAAAAAAAAAAAAAAAAAGGAATCACTGTTCAAATCCACAGTGAAAGCAGAGTGGATGAACAGTGTAATTTGCACAGTGAAAGCACGTCCTCCTTTAGCTGTATAGATAATGTCAATATATTTTTTAAAATTTTGTTCAAAACAATGTAAATTTAGTGTTTTTTTCCTCAAAGTTTGTTCAAAACATCTTTCAGTTTTTTAAGGAATTTTTGTCAAGAACATCCTTTTCATTAAAAAAACTCAATGGAGTAATTTGTCTACCGTAGGTTGTGATAAGTCCATAATATATCATTAAAATCATTTTAAAAAAATATTTAATTTGAATTGATACATTAATTGGCTAGAGGATATCATCCTGAAATTTTTTTATATATAAACATGATGTAATAAATAAATATCGTTGCATAAAAAGATCATAAACATTTTTTTTTCTAATAAAAGAAAATATCATTATCATTCCATTTCCATAACTCTAATTTTAAGATATTACTAATTGATGGTGCTACTACTACAATTTTTTTTTTTTGAAAAATGCTACTACTATACTGAAGAAAATAAAAATTATTTGATCCTAAAACTTTTTAATGCTACATGGTATTCGAATACTGAAATTTTTCAATTTTTCCAACGTATTAAATGGAGACCAACAAAAGGAGAAAATTGAAAAAAGTTTCAAACTTGAAAGGGGAAATTGAGACAAAACAAAGTTGTGGAGCAAAATGTAGACAAACATAAACCTTAAGGGTAAACTCGATATTTTCCCTTTGGTTAAAGGCTGCTTGATACTTGGGAATTAACAACATTCCTTGTCTGTAGCCAACAACCTTTTCACCGACAACAACATTTCTCTACACGTGGCATATCTAAGTATATTCTCTCAAAAACCTGTCTTTCTAAAACCTATCTCTCTCTCTCTCTCCCCCCACAGTGACACCTCCATCGTGGATCACTAAAATGAAAAAAGGGTAAGCTTGAACGATAACGCTTTTTTTTAACATATTATATAGTCTAGTTTCATTTGCACTGTTTTTTTAGCTTTAGCTAATGAAAAAAAGGATCCATTTTTTTATATGATCTAACAAGGAAAGTTTCAACCTTTATTGCTTTGAATAGAAAAGATTGGATCTTATTGGGTTGTTTGCTTGATTTTGATTATAAATTTTATTTATTTATTTATTTTTGTATATGTGCAGCTTTTTGAATACTGGGTGCTTGAGTAATATTAGATATTAAGCTTGTGGTTTTGGATGATTAGTACTCAATCTAATATGGATTGGGCTGGTGGGGTTTTTGGTGGGTTTTGAGGTTTCTATGGTGACCCTTTTGTTTGCTTGGCGAGAAAACGGGAGAAAGTGGAATTTTTTTTTGGGGGGGTTTGTTTTCTTTGGCTGTTGTTTCTGATAATGGAAACCTGGTCTAGATGATCCGCGTAGTAGTGGAGTGATTGCTTTCTTGAGCATTGGAGTAAATGAGATTTGAAGTTTTGGTTTATTAGGATTTTGGAATTCAGGAATTAAGTGTGTTGCCATGGATAATTCGGGTTTGGGAGGTCGTTTTTTGTCAGGTCCAAGTGGTGGTTTGTTAGACCTTGAGTCCCCGATTCATAGACACCAACAATCCCAGTTAGGTCATCCCTCCTTAGCGCATCAACATCAGGTGAACTTAGTTGGTTGTTTTGATAATGATCACCAGCCAATTGGGCTAACAGAAGTGAAAGGCTCAACATCAAAAGTATATTCAGCGAATTTTGGTAAAGGAAAAGCTGTTAGTCCTTTTAATTGTGCAAGCAGTGGCAATGTGAGTGAAGATGATGACCAGAGTTTTATGGAAGATGGGAATGGTGAGAATTCTACTGGTGTTAAGGGAAAAAAGGGATCTCCATGGCAGCGAATGAAATGGACAGATAATATAGTTAGGCTTCTTATTGCAGTGGTTGCTTGTGTGGGTGATGACGGTACACTTGATGCTGTTGAGGGGCTTAAGAGAAAATCTGGGCTTTTGCAGAAGAAAGGTAAATGGAAAATGGTGTCGAAGCTAATGATTAGCAAGGGCTGTCATGTTTCGCCACAACAGTGTGAAGATAAGTTCAATGATCTGAATAAGAGGTACAAGAGGTTGAACGAGATTCTTGGGAGGGGAACTAGTTGTAGAGTGGTGGAGAACCCTGTTCTTATGGATTCAATGCCTCATCTTTCAGCCAAGGCAAAGGATGATGTCAGAAAGATACTTGGCTCGAAACATTTGTTTTATAAGGAAATGTGTGCTTACCATAATGGGCAAAGAATACCCAATTGCCAGGATCTTGATCTGCACGGCTGTTCATTGCCCCTTGAGAGGTGCTCAAAAGATAATAATGGGTCAGGGGAGGATGAAGCCGAGGGAAATGGTGACAGTGATGATGATGAATCAGATAATGAAGAAAATAATAATGGTGATGAGGATGGGGATAGGGAGAGGGTGGGCCATTTGTGTGAGGGGCAAGTGAATGATGAGCATGCCCATCTTTGGTCTCAACCAGGTGGGCGAAATAGCTTTGATGTTGAAATGGCAGAGATTTTTCAAGACCCTGCGGTGTCACCATGGGAGAGAAAGGAGTGGATTAAGAAGCAGATGTTGCAACTCCTAGAGCAAAGGGTAAGCATCCAGGCACAAGCTTTTGAACTTGAGAAACAACGGTTCAAGTGGTTGAGATACTGCAGCAAGAAAGATAAGGAGTTCGAGAGGTCGAGGCTGGAGAATGAGAGGAGGAAACTGGAGAATGAGCAAAGTGCTTTGCAGCTGAGGCAGAAGCAACTGGAAATGGATTTTAAGAGTTCGGAACCATCATTCGACCCCGCTTGCCTCGGTATTGACGGAGTGCAAGGAAGAGATCCTATTGATCTGAGTAGGCCTCAATAGCTTCTTTACAGATGGATTGACAGTTCACTCCTGGTATCATGTATGACTTTCACGTAGTATCTATAGCATTATGTACCACATATATTGCTTTAGATTAACCTTGGGAATGCTGGATACTTTCATCTCAGTTGCTGTAAAGTGTGCAGCACTTTTAACTGCTCGTCTTCTTTCATTGCATTCCTTACCACTTGATGCTTGTTCAAATGACTTGTAAAATGTTTAATTTGCTAGTAATAACTACATGAACAGAAGCTACAATCCTACTCTTGAACAGAATGGCACCACATCCCTCCCCCCTTTCCATGCTTGTGTGTGATATTTTCTTGCTCGAAACTTTGTTGAATTTTCCTTTTCGGCCTACCAAACCGATAGATAAGCTTCAAGCATTCCCATTTACAGTTAATGAAACACCCATCTATCTTCTTTTCTTTAGTGTTCCATCCTTCTCTAGTTTGCACTGGCCATCCACTTCAATGCAAGTTTTTAGCTGCTTAAGTTGTTCTTTTCCTGCCAAATAGTTATCTGAAAGACAGTAAGAACCTTCACCGTGTACATCATGTCGGTCTTCTCCGAAATACTTCTTCGTCCAGGAATCTCATTCATTGTTCTTGTGAGGTATTATCCAGGCTTCTCCACTTTGTTTTTGATGTGTTGAATGTTCTCACATCCTTTAAACATATTTATAGCCAGCATTCACTGTGCTCCTACCAGCATGTGTTTGAATAATTCATGATTCTTCAAGTTGATTTTTATCTCTATGTTGTGCTCTTGTTGCCATGAGCTTTTCATGTTGGAGATTTTCATTTGGAGGCGCAGGTCTAAATCGCAGGTGGGGTGGTATCAGGAGAGGACAATCTCACATTGTATAGTCCATCCTCATTAAACCTCTTAACACCAGATAGAAAGAGACAGGAACAACTAGGACAGAGGAGACATGTTTTCTTGTTATTCCTGTTTTAAAATGGTAGAAATTTACTCTAAAATTATTTAGAAACAAATTTATTTTATATTTTCATTTCTATCTTTCTAACCAAACATATTTATGTTTTTTTTCTTTCCTACAGCATTAATCAACTAATCAAATATAAAGGTGCCAAATTTTCAAGGCAAATTCTTTCACAATCTCTTTAGAATTCTTCAGTCCACTAAACTCAGCGGATTATGTTGAAAGATAATTCTCTACTCCTATTTTATAACAAGTTATATATTTTCATGGCCTTCAGGCCCTAAGACACTTGGAAAAATTTGCCAAAACGTTAACACATGTTGAATTCTTGGTTACAGCCAGAACACTCAATTTATGCAAGAATATATATATAAGTGTTTGTTTGAGAGTGTGGTTGAAGTTATTTTTTATAGTATTTTTCATTCAGAATGATATAAAAATATTAATTTTTTAAAACAATTATTTTTTGACATCATCATATAAAAATGATATAAAAATACAAAAAATATTTAATTTAAAGTAAAACATAAATGTTTTTAAATTTCTTGAAAAACACTTTTGAATCGCAAATTAAAATAACAAAAAATACAATGAAAAATGATAATGAGTATAAAAGATTTTCCCCCCAGCAACAAAAAAGTTTTTCTTCTAGAAGTTGAAAATTCCTTAAAAGACTACATTTAGAATCCATCCACCCTGTCAAGCAAAGAAGGTTCCTAAAGCTAATAAATAAAAAATCATAGACAATTTCCATGTTTTCTTCATTTCCAAAAATGAGACCTTTCCTTTCCAACTTGCATCTACCTTCACCTACCAAGATTATCACTGTCTTTGTACCACTATATTTGAAAGTATTTTTTAATTTTAAATTAAAAAATTTAAGTATTTTTAAATTATTTTCATGTGCTGATATTAAAAATAATATTATAAAAATAAAAAAAATATTATTTTGATTTACTTTTACATAAATATTTTTTTAAAAAAACTACAATCATATTCTCAAACATTCATTTAGTCAACCACCAAACTATAAGTATCTATTCTTTTCACTAGACGATTTGATCTAGATTAGGTTTGATTTTGAACCATTTAAATATGAATCCATTCATGCTTATGTGATCCTGCTAATGAAACCATAATTTGATTGAATCAATTAAATACGGATGAAATCTAGCCTAGTAACTTCAATGATTTTTCTAAGATTTTTATCCGGAAAAAAATGTTTTTTTTTAAATATAATTTTAAAATTATTTTATGTCGATAGATGAATTAGAAATTGACCAACAACCTAGCAACTCGAGCTCTCAACCAAGTCAAGAACCTCGTTAATAGTTTTGATTTTTATCTAAACTTTTTTTTTTATATATAAAATTTAAACTGTCAAATGCTATATTTGAGATTAAGAAAACAACAACAAATGTACAACTACGTAAAATAGGGACTAGGATATCAAAATATAAGGACTAATTTGTAATCATATTAAGAACACCGGACCCACTCAAACTAAGAAATTGCCATTGCATGCACCCACTGGCCACCCTACCCTTTCTCTCCCTCCACATATAAATTTTCATATTGCGTCTCCTCACCCACCTTGCCGTTCCAAACCGTCAAGACTCCTCCTTTCCTCTTCACCACCAACAAAATCAAAAGGTAATGCCTTTCTCTCTCCCCCTCTCTAAAGCTGTTTCGTTTCCTTTCGTTTCATTTGACACGCCGCATGACTCGTTCAATTGTGATTGTTTTGTATTTTTCAGTTTAGTTCATTGTCTTTTGTTCCTTGTTTTTCGGACTTGTCCATGTTTTCTTTGTCAAGCATTAACATCATCATGTTTATTTAAAACCCACTTCACTTCTCTCTTTTATCTCTCTCCCTCCCTCCCTCCCTTCTTTTGTTGGCACTTGGCTTCTTTGTTAGATCTGTTGCTCAGTTTTTTTTCCAAAGATTTTAAAACTAACAGGTTTGTTTTCTTATAACGATATTTCTCTTTTCTTTATTGGCTTCATTGGATCTTAAAGTTTTGATTTTTTTTTTGTTTTTAATCTATTGTGAGGTGAGTTGTTGATATGATACACGATCCAGGTTGTTGTTTTTCTGACATGTGATTATTGCTTTATCTCATTTTGATCAGAATATTGCTATTTGTTTTGAAATATTTGTCCCTAATGAGATAATCCTAACCACCGGCTGGTAAGTCGAGTGTCCATCCCATCAATGATTGATGTCATACGGGAAATTGATCCAGTAAATTCATTTTGGACAGAATAGAAAAATTATGTTTGATTAGTGTAGATAAGACAGATTTGTTTTTTCCTTAGATTTCGGAATGAATGATGAATGCTCGTGTGTTACTTGGTTTCGAATGGACAATTTGATTGTTAGAATATGATGCGATTGTTAATGGTATTTTTTTATTTGACTTTGGAGATTTGGTTTTGCTCTTAAAACCTGATTTGGTTGCTGCTCAAGTGGTCTGTCTTGAATCCTGCATTAGAGTGATACATGCATTCTAAGCTATTGTGGGGGTCGGTTTTCTTACTCTGAAATTGTTTTTAAAGAACAACTGTGGTTAATGTGCTTCTGCTTTGTTGAAACTTTATTCGGGTTACTGCAGATGGAGTATCGCATCAATTTTTTATGGAGCTTGAGTGCTTTAGTTGTCTACTGCTCTTTTTGGTGTTGCTTCTCCTTATAAATAATAAGTTCATGGTTCTGTTACTTATTTTTTTTTTGTTAAATTGATTATACATTTATCCACTTGAGTTTTTGAAAAGCTGATTGGCAGTTTTTGGCAGTTTGTTAGATTTGTACATGCTGATAATGGTGGTATTTGATAATTTGGTAGATTTTCGTTGGGAATAAGCATAACCATAATCCTATGTGCTGTATGCTCTTCTGTCTACATTAGTTATGTAAGCACAGTTTTGTCAGTTCAAATGGTTGTAAATCCCATGCTTAAAGAACCCTGTTATAAGGTATAATGTTATTATATATAATTATGTATTATAAGGTGTATTGTTATTAATACTGCATGAGGAAATATAATTCTTTGTGGTTTGTTAAATTCTTAGAATTCAGAAAAATCATATGGAGTATATGCTTAATGGTACCTTAGATATGGTTTTGTTGTACCTTAACATTGTTTGTTGGATTTGATATGGAACAGGGGTTCAATATTTGTGAGAGGAAATGGCTGATAGGCGCCAGCAACCATCTGTCATGCAAAAGATGGCAAGCCAGGTCCATCTCAGTTCTAGCTTTTCCCAAGGCTTTCAGAAACCTGCTTTACACCAAAGGCAGGTTGCATATGGAAATTATTCCAATGCAGGATTCCAGTATGCCATGACAAGGGCATGCCAATCCACCCCTGATATGTCATTGATTGCATCATCTACCTCACCAGTATTTGTCCAAGCCCCATCAGAGAAAGGCTTGGCTGGCTTTGCTATAGATTTTCTTATGGGTGGAGTTTCTGCAGCTGTGTCCAAAACTGCTGCAGCTCCCATTGAGCGTGTGAAGCTCTTGATCCAAAACCAGGATGAGATGATCAAGACTGGTCGACTCTCTGAACCATATAAGGGAATTGGTGATTGTTTCAGCCGAACAATGAAAGAAGAGGGAATGGTGGCGTTGTGGAGAGGAAACACCGCAAATGTCATCCGTTACTTCCCCACTCAGGTTTGTTCCATCTTGGATGCTTTACTAACCTATTTCATTCCTGTCGAGTTTCATTTTGTGCTTATCTAGTAACTCCATGAACCCTTCTCCAGGCCCTGAACTTTGCATTCAAAGATTACTTTAAGAGGCTTTTCAACTTCAAGAAGGACCGTGATGGCTATTGGAAGTGGTTTGCTGGTAACTTGGCATCTGGTGGTGCTGCTGGTGCCTCGTCACTACTCTTTGTCTACTCTTTGGATTATGCCCGTACCCGTCTTGCAAATGATGCCAAGGCTGCAAAGAAGGGAGGGGAGAGGCAATTCAATGGCATGGTTGATGTCTACAGGAAGACTATGCAATCAGATGGTGTTGCTGGGCTTTACCGTGGATTTAACATTTCATGTGTTGGTATTATAGTTTACCGCGGTCTGTATTTTGGAATGTATGATTCTTTGAAGCCAGTGGTCCTAACTGGAAAGCTGCAGGTTAGTAAACTCTGCTATAAACTATGTAACAGTTACGATCACATTTGTCGAGGTGAATTCTCATGACGTTTCATTTATCACATGATGGTTTCAGGATAGCTTCTTCGCCAGCTTTGCTCTTGGTTGGGTCATCACCAACGGTGCTGGTCTTGCATCCTATCCAATTGACACTGTCCGCAGAAGAATGATGATGACATCTGGTGAAGCTGTTAAGTACAAGAGCTCCCTCGATGCATTCTCTCAGATCCTCAAGAACGAGGGTGCTAAATCCCTCTTCAAGGGTGCTGGTGCAAACATCCTCCGTGCTGTTGCCGGTGCTGGTGTGCTTTCCGGATATGACAAGCTTCAGATGATTGTGTTGGGGAAGAAGTTTGGTTCTGGTGGGGCCTAGTCAAGTCTCATTCTTCACCCCATACAGTCATAGATGGTGATGAAATTTTTGGAGTTCCATTTCATAATTTGTTCTGGATAGTTCTTTAGAGTTTAGACTCATTTAATGACTTTTTTCTCAAGGGTTTTCCCGGTTTCAGGATTTCCATTCTTATCTTTTCTGAGTGGTTGCAACTTCACAACATTGATTTTGATCACATCATAATTATAGATGATGATTATAGTTTTGTCATTCTTCTGGCTTCTTTATCCCCCAAGTTTCACCTTTTCTTCTGGATTTTAAGTTAGTTCATTTTTGCTACAACTTGCTTTTCATTTTATTTTTTGAGGTGTTTTTAAATGATTTTGATGTATTAATAATAAAAATAAAATATAAATATAAAATAAATTTCATTTGATATATTTTTAATCAAAAATTATTTTTAAAAATAACATGCATTACAAAAAGAGAAGTTTTTTTTAATTTTTTTATGATGTGATGTGGCTGGTTGTGCTTTCAAATAATAAACTTTGTAATGTAGTTGGTTGTGCCTTCAAATAATAAATTTGAAAGTACTTTGTTAATTAGTATTTTGCTAATTAACACACCATGGTTTTATGTGGATCCCTATAAAATTCCATTTTAAAATCTTGATTTAAAAAATAATAATTTTATTTGTAACTTTTTAAAGCCTTTCTTTTTAAATAATAATCATAAAAATTACCATAATACCAATTATATAGTAAAAGTTTAGAAATGCTTGATTATGGAGGCTAAATTGATAGCTAATAAGATGTGTTATTAGTCATCAGAGTCCAAGCGGATTTGATTTTGATCAAATCACTCTATGATATGAACTTAGTTTCAAATCAAGTATTGTATAATCTAATTCAAAATCTATTTCTTACTTTTCATGATAGTTGAAAATAGTTTTTTCATAGTACTCAAATTTGATATCTACTAAATTAGATTAATGAATTTAACATTCACCCGGTTAATTTAAATTATCATCTCTCTATCTCATTTGAGATTTAAGCTTAGGGTCTAATAAAAAAGAAAAATAGGGTTTATCTTAATCTCTATATAACTTTATTAAACCAATCCAAATCTACAAATAATCCTAAGACAAGCTGGATTTAATTTTGAATTGCCCTTAAAAGCTAATCCTGTGAATCTTTATTATAAGAATTTGATGAAAAACCTAATCATATATTTTTTTTAATATATAAAAAAGTTTTTCCTAAAACAACATTGTTCATACAAAAATTAGAAGAAAAAACTCCATAAATTTCAAGTCAACCGGCTGATAAGAGGGTTCATCGACCTTTCTAGTTCATAGGGCGACTACGACTACTGACAGCCTTTCCCGCCTCAACTCATTCTCTTTCAAACTCACACAAACTGAAACAGATGACAGTTTACAATGTAACCAAAGTAAGATCCCATCAATTAATCCCAAAGCCTCTCTTAAACCTCTTCTTCTCTCGTCTTTCACTTCACTCACTCACTCTCTCTACTCACAAGCCAAACCCCACTTCATGGAACGCAACACGCACCTATGTTCTCTCAAACCCACTTCTGTCTTTACTAGAAAACTGCAAATCTTTCTCTCAGTTCAAACAGATCCAAGCTCAAATGATCCTTACCGGGTTAATCTTAGACGGGTTTGCTTCAAGTCGCTTAATTTCGTTTTGTGCACTTACAGAATCAAGAAATCTTGATTATTGTATCATTATTTTGAATAATTTACAAAATCCAAATGTATTTTCTTGGAATGCAGTGATTAGAGGGTGCGTAGAGAGTGAAGATCCGCAAAAAGGTTTAGTCTTGTATAAAAGGATGCTGACTAGGGCTGATTGTAGGCCTGATAACTATACTTATTCTTTTTTGTTTAAAGTTTGTGCTAATTTAGTGTTAAGTTATATGGGTTTTGAGATTCTTGGACAGGTATTGAAAATGGGTTTTGATAAGGATATGTATCTGTATAATGGGATCATACATATGTTGGTTTCGATCGGAGAGTTGGGGTTGGCGCATAAGGTGTTTGATGATGGTTGTGTGAGAGACTTGGTTTCTTGGAATTCATTGATTAATGGGTATGTTAGAAGGAGGCAGGCAAGGCAGGCAATGGGGATCTATCAAAAAATGATAACGGAGCAAGTTAAGCCTGATGAGGTGACAATGATCGGTGTTGTATCCGCTTGTGCACAATTAGAAAGTTTGGAACTTGGGAGAGAAACTCATCGGTATATTGAAGAAAGTGGACTGAGTTTGAAAATCTCGCTTGTTAATGCACTTATGGACATGTATGTGAAATGTGGGGATCTTGAGGCGGGGAAAGTCGTGTTTGATAATATGAGAAAGAAGACAGTTGTTTCATGGACTACGATGATTGTTGGGCATGCGAAAAATGGGCTTTTGGATATGGCCTGGAAGCTTTTTCATGACATGCCAGAGAAGAATGTTGTAGCATGGAATGCCATAATTGGAAGTTATGTTCAAGCCAATCTTGGCTTGGAGGCTTTAGAATTGTTTCGTGAAATGCAATTGAGCAATATGAAACCTGATAAGGTGACCATGCTTCATTGCCTATCTGCTTGCTCACAACTTGGAGCACTTGATACTGGAATATGGACTCACAACTATATTAAAAAACACAATCTCTCTTTAGATGTTGCCTTAGGTACTGCATTAATTGATATGTATGCAAAATGTGGGAATATGACAAAGGCTCTTCAGGTTTTCAATGAGATGCCAAGAAGAAACTCTTTGACTTGGACAGCCATTATCGGAGGTTTGTCTCTCTATGGGAATGTAAATGATGCCATATTTTACTTCTCTAAGATGATTGATATTGGATTGATGCCAGATGAAATCACCTTTCTTGGGGTCCTAACAGCTTGTTGTCATGGAGGGTTAGTTGAAGAGGGTCGCAAGTATTTTGATCAAATGAAGTCCAGATTCAACCTGTCTCCCCAGCCTAAACATTATTCTTGCATGGTGAATCTTCTTGGCAGGGCTGGTTTGTTGGAGGAGGCTGAAGAACTTATTAAAACAATGCCAATGGAAGCAGATGCTATGGTTTGGGGTGCGTTGTTCTTTGCTTGTGGAATTCATAGAAATCTTCTAATAGGGGAAAGAGCAGCTTCAAAGCTTCTTGAGTTGGATCCCCATGACAGTGGAATATACGTTTTGCTTGCAAATATGTACAAGGAAGCCGGTAAGTGGGAGGATGCTCATAACATAAGAAAGATGATGAATGAAAGAGGAGTCGAGAAGACTCCTGGTTCTAGTTCAATTGAGGTGAATGGCATTATCAATGAATTTATTGTGAGAGATAAATCACATCCTCAATCTGAACAGATTTATGAATGTTTTAATCTCATTAACAAGACAATTGGAGTTTGCTATGCCTGAAGTTTCAACTGTTTTAGATGACTTCCTCTCAGGCTTTTCAAGCTCAAACCCAATGGCTTCAGGTTATCATTTGGAACTGGGACGACAATTAGTCATAGAATGCTTCAGTTGCATTGCTTGCTGAACCCCTTTGGGCATGCTTTGCCATTGATCTCTCAAGAATGATGATTTTGCTCTGGGTCCAATATGGCTGTGCTGAACCCATCAGCGAGTGCTAAAAGAAATTCTTTGAAAGAGCTAGGGCTGGGTCCATGTGGGATGCAAAACATAATAAAAAAGTAAGGAAAATACAAAGCCCTACCTTTTTGCAGGTAAGTTGAGATCCAATTTTGGGTTTTGATAATAACATCAGGGATATAGCCTAAAGGATAGAGGGAATATATACACAATGATCCGCACGCTAGGTTTTGTTCATTCACATTCATGTTCTGTTTCTGTGTCACCTCTGTTTCCCCCACATGCTTCACAGCCTTTTAGGCTCTTTGGTCAGGCCGCCACTGATTGCATGACCATGAAGCTGATGTGCTGATGTCAAAAATGATTTAAAAAAAATAAAAAAAACATCATTTTGATGTATTTCGACACAAAAATTACTTTGAAAAATTACCGCAACAGCTCTCCCAAACAGGCCTTACGTGGTCCATGGCACTGGCCAGTGGTGAAGCCTCCAATCATGATAAACTTGAACTATTGGGATGCAGAAACTTCTCTATCTGTACTGCCCTAGCTGACTTGTAGCTTCCTAGTATCTAATCAGTTTCGCTATCAATTTTAGGCATATACTGGTGCGATTTCGATTAATTTTCAATGCAATTTCTATCCTTTTCACTTGCACACCTCTTCACAAACCTTATCTAATGCACTTTAGAATATCACTAATTAGTAATTACAGCTTGAAAACCATAAAATTACAGCCTTTTCGCTTGGACATCTCTGCACTAACCCGGCCTAATGCACTTCTCCTGGCTTAACTGCTAATGATCAGTTGACATTAATTATGTGATTGATTACATTGAAAAAAATGATAGGCCAAGTTGGGGATGTAACTTTGACACCAACCCAAATAAGAACTCCAACAAATTTGTTGAAACTTTTTACCTAAACAGGACTAGCACAACCATACTCTTTACTAGCAAGAAATCTCCACCTACCAATATTTGTTGTTAGAAAAGTCATATACCTCAAGGTGGATGAACAAATTAGGAAAGAAGATGGAGGGTATAGGTAAAAATCCCATTCAATTTTGCCTCACATCATGGTGGACCTGACCACTCTATCCATACTTAGTTACAAGAACTGCTATGAACTTCTTGGAATAATTTCCTCACGAACCCTAATCATCAAGCACATGAGAATTCTTTTGTGGGGTCCCCATTGAGGACATTCCAAAACTTTTTTCATGGTTTTTTTATCCTTTCCATGTCATGAACTTGATAAAAAAAATGTCACCCCATATTTAACTATACAAACTATACACTTTATACAGAACATGCTTATTTTTCATTTATATTAAAGTTTATTGTTCTAGATTCCCTCCCATGAGAAAGCTTTAAATATTAAGGTAGTGTTTGGTTACTATCAAGAGACATAAAAGAATATATAAAGACAAATATATAAAAATAAATATATCAATACCACATTTTTAGAATGAATTTCATATACTTTCGAAATAAAAAAGCAAAACAGTAAATAGAGAGGATGACTTTGTTGTTTTTTACTGTCTCAGCCTTTTCCATCTTTAAATTTTAAATATAACCAAACGCTAACTAATATTCCCCATCGCATAATTTTGTGTATAGCAGAAGATGGATGTATTTCCAGCTGAGGCAAGTAACTTTATCTTTGATGAATGTGTGTGTGTGTATTTTCTAGACATTGATTCCTAAACCAACCAACCAACCTAACTTAACTGACACCACCACCTTCCTCTTGAGAGAATCTCAGATGGCTTGGTGATCTTCCTGTGTGTGTATATATATATATACACACATATATAATACACACACACACACATGGTGTCCATCTTCAAAAACACAAGCCAACCACTCAGTGCAGCTCCAAATCATGTTCGAACAAATATTGATTTAGGGTGTTTTTGATATTACTTTTTAAAATGTTTTTTATTTATAAATATATCAAAATAATATTTTTAATATCACCATATCAAAATAATTTATAAAAACAATTATTTATTTATTTATTTCAAGTAAAAAATAAAAATATTTTCAAAAGTATTTCCCAGACACTTCCCAGGTAACTGTGATTTTCTTTACAACCGTGACGATGCCTGCGAATTGCTAAGGTAGGTTTTAGCTGGGATAACACTAGATTTTTAGGTCTAACAAATAAATTTTGGAATTCAACTATTAAGGTAATTATAACAATTTATTGATGAGTAAAAGACATGAATAAATAAAATAAAATATTATAAAAATCTCTGTAATTTTTTAATTTTTATCATTGCCTTCCGTCGCATCTTAAGCCCAGTAAAAAAACTAAAAAAGCGTAATGCTGCAATAAAGGCGCCACGCCACGAGACTCACACAGCCTACCTTCACTCACACTTGCTCTCGGAACAGAGAACGAGAGAGAGAGAGAGAGAGACTGGCTCTGGGTCTCTCTCTAGTCTACCTTCTCTTTTCTTCTTGTAAAGCAATCACCAGTCAATGTCTGTCTGTTCTTTCTTCTTTCCTTTCTTTTTTACTGCTTGTAAGTATCAGATTCTCTTTCTTTCTTTCTTTCATTGCTTGTATATATATATATATATATATATATATATATATATATATATATTCACACATATTCTTGTCTTCGTCACCTGATCCACTTGTTTCACGTTTCTCTCCCATTGCTCTCCCACGTTTTATTGATTCTTTTGCTCTTGATTACTCAGGTAAAACTTAAATTCCTAATCCCGGGTCCAGTCTTACAATGTGGGTTCTTTCTTGTTTTAGAGATCAAGGAACCACTTAATATAACAGTTGTTTCAGAGATCAAAATCTCGCAAGTAGTTAAAACTGTTTGAAAATGTAAAAAAATTCCTCCTTTTGAGTTGATACTTGATAGAGGTCATTAAAGATCACAAGCATCTGGTTTAGATGCTTAATGGAAATGAGTTATTGGCATTTTAGTAGAAATGACAAGTAATGGATTAAGAGAGCTATTTTGATGGTATTTCTCTCTTTTTTTTAATGCTTCTCGGTAAATCTTGGCTTTATTTGAAGCAATTTTCTACAAGTTGAATTCTTTTTTCTTTTGTGTCTTTTGAATATGCAAGCATTGCTGATTTCGTTGTTTGATTTTTCTTGTATCCATCAAAATTTATGCTAATTTGTTGGTTTGTTTTGTTGGAGTAGTGAGGTGATTAGGGGATAGTTTATTCATGCAAAAGTTTTGGTTTTGAGAGTGAGAACTCCGAGTGTGAACTTTAAAAGAGCAGGCTGGTTTCTATTTTACCTGTTTGTTTTCTAAACTAAATTCTATTTTGATGTTCTGGATCATGTCATGACTTATTTGTGTGACAGGTTAGTGGTTCGAAATGAATTGGAATACACACATGGAGGGTCATTACATGAACCCTAGCTACCCATATAATTCGGCTGGAAGTTTCATTGAATATTTCGAAGGTCTCACGTATGACCATGTGAATTTCATTTTCAATGGAGGTTCCCACGCTCAGGTACCTTTTATTTGCAAATTGGAATGTGCTTTGAACAATATTTAGATCCATAAAAATGCAAGCTCGTGGCCAAAACAAATATATAGATGATGGAGCAACTAGTAAGTTGTGGTTTTGTTCTTGTACAAATGACCTTTTCTTGCATTTACAGGATATCGTATGCCCCTCAACAAATGCGAATTTCTACAAGTTCAGCATATCCCCACCAGGGAGCACTTCATATTATGACCCTACTCGTATTTATGAGGTCCACGATAATGGACTACGGAATGGAGAATATGAAAGGCCCTTGGAGAATTCTTCTACAACGACTAATGAACAGACTTCCAGAGTAAATACAGAATGGGAAGTAAATGAAAACAGGACTTCTCATGATAACCCTGTAGAATGTAAGTTTTGAGGTCTGCACTGGCAGCATGTACCCAACAAATAGCCTTTATGAATATTTGCTTACCTCTATTATTAGATGCAAGAAAGTTGTACCTTTTCCTATATGAATTACATTGAAAAATTATTCATGGGTCTTTTGTTCTGAGATTTAACATTTACACTCAGTTAGTCATGGGATTAATGTCCTGTTGATTTGAGTCATACCTTTTGCATATTGTGATGACTTCTATTCACCTATACACCATTCATTTGGGACATTAACAGCCTTTTCTTATCTTTGTCATGTTCTTTTGACCAGGTTTGCGCAGACATCATAATGTTCAGGATTATCAGGTGGAGTAACTTCGTAATATGGTCTTTAGTGCACAAGAACTGGGAGCATTTAGTTTTTAGGAAAATGTAATCAATCAGGACACAGTGTTTGGAATGAAAAACACTCAAATGATAGCAATGCAGAGTTCTAAATAATCATTACAGTGAGAGGGAAATAGAGAGATAAGAAAGAGAAACTTCATTTCTAATCCTTTAATTTTCATGTATGTTTCTCATTTGCGCTTATAGTTTCATTCAGAACTATGTAGTACTAAGAAAAAGGATATGTTTAGAGAATCATGTGAAAATGAGAATCCATACTTCAAACACTTAATACTTCTACTGTCAATGTCTCTGCTTGCTATAGCATTAGATCATATCTATGAGCAATCATGATCCAACAGGCACTTTTGTAGAAAACTTTGGTTGATATAAGACATAAATGCTGTCAATATATGTATTTGCTACTCTCTTTTCATCCCCTAAAATATCTTGTGGTTGTACCCGCAGGCTGTATGGCAAGACAACGTTGATCCTGACAGTATGACTTATGAGGTTAGGGCATAATTCCCATTTCCTTTCTTTTGTAGTTTTTAGTTTTTATAAATTCAATATTGCTGTTATACTTTACTTTCCAAAAGACATTCAGTATATGAAAAGGTCCACTTCCAGATTGCCAGAAAAAAAACTGATTTGTCTTTATGAGATGAATAGAGATCCTCTTCCTGCCACATCCAAGGCCTGTGTTAAATTTTCTTTATTCAGAATTATTATACTGTACAAACCTCCAAACTCAGAAAATCTGGCAATTGGAACTCTGCTCTTTAGGACATTGTGTCTGGCTGACAGCACTCTACTTTTATAAATATTATTAATAAAAAAGCTTCCATTCAGGAATTACTTGCTTTCCATTCAGGAATTACTTGAATTAGGCGAGACAGTTGGCACCCAAAATCGAGGTCTTTCCCAAGAGCTTATTTCTGTGCTTCCAATCTCAAAATACAAGCGCAGCTTCTTCTCAAAGAGGAAATCAAGAAGCGAGAGGTACCATTTCGGCTTACATTTGTTGTAAATTGGTGAACATTTTTTTTTTGTAATGTGGTAGTTTGGCTGTCTATTTTACTTACAACTGTCATGGCTTGCTGGACCTGGATTCTGTGCAAATTGTTGTCAATAAATAATGTGTTCATGCTCTCTGCCTCTATTTTGTTCTATTTATTTTCATTAGCATAGATTTGCTGTTATATTGATAAATCTGTAATATTATTTAGATTGGTTAATTGATTGGTAAACTAGATGCAGGGGTGGTAATGCGGTATAAACAGTGATTCCTTGTTAGGGCTGGTAATTGGTTGCATTTTTTAATTTTAATTACATGAATGCACTGAGAGTTGTGACATAATTTTCATCACCCTTTTGTCTTCGACTGGTTTGCAATCCAGAGCTACTAATTCTGTCCGTAATTCAATGTCTCATGGAGGAAACTCATTGAGCTTTCAGGCTAGTTTTACTGGTGAAACTATTTTTTTTTATTTACTTATTTATATTTTATTGGACTTTCGGTTTTGTGGACTCTATCAACACAATTCTTGGTGTAGGCTTTGAGATATGAGGCATGCTAGTCAAACATCTTGTAGACAAAATAACATCCATGTATGGGCACTGCACACCGTTTCAAGCATAATTTATGCTTATCCAAGAGTCTCAAAATGAATTCAATCAAATTTAACGGTTAATACTAGAACCAGAGGGATAGATGCCTAGATGCAAGGTTAAAAAAAACAGAGTATAGAATAGGTTTTCCTTGATCATTGATGAAGCATGTGGACTTTTCATTCCTTTCTACGTGAAAACTTTTATTGCAATTTCAGAATATACTTTGTGATGAATATCTTGACCACACTTGTTCATCTTCTCCTTTTGTTTCACTACAGTTTTTTTCTTTTTGGATATAGGTGTGTGATTTGCCAAATGGAATACAAGCGAGGTGATCGCCAGATCACTCTACCATGCAAGCATATCTACCATGCTGGTTGCGGGACCAGATGGCTTAGCATCAACAAGGTAAGCTGCTGAGATTTCATGACAAAGTTGAGAACAATATGAGCTGTGGTTTATTTTCAAATTCCTTAAGAATCTGATGACCATCTACCAACAGGCCTGCCCCATTTGCTACACGGTTGTTTTTGGCGATGCATCAAAACATTAAGGTATAATGACTGATGGACATAAAGATGAAAACTCTCATTTTTCCATGTTTCTCAAGTTTGGGTATTTGTCTTCCTCACAGTTGTCTCTATCAAATTTTCATTTTCTTCTGTAGAAAGGAAAGATAGTAGTTTTGTAATAAATCAGATTACAAACTTTACACAAAAACGAAGCTGTCAAATGGAGATGCAGGGGATTTTATTGAGTTTGTATGATCAACCCAATCTCATGGTGTTATTCACTTATTGTCTAACACTACTTGAACGTAACCGATGATATTCATAGGGTTAACTTTCAAACGAATGATGATCCATCGACTTGTTTCCTTATTACGGGGCCTGCTTATATCTGTACTAGGTCTTCATTAGAGCATGCCTGTTGGTGTATGGCCTTCTATCAAGAGCATGAATCAAGAACATGTGTCGGCATGAAATCCCAGGGAAGATTTTTTCAAGATTTGGTCAAACTTTAGTGCTGTACATATAATTCAAAGCAATCTAGATGCCATAACCGTTAAAAATCATTTTTTAATCTTGCAAGTAATCTCTAGTTCAGAAGGTTTGGTAATAACTAAGTTCCCCAGGTGATTGGTTCAAATCTCTAGATCAGATTAAATTTCTACTATATTTATTATTCAACATAGTATATATATTTCAAATCGAGTTCAGATGGAGTTTTGAGTCAGGTTTGATGATACACACACACATCCACCACACCATTCATCATAGCTGATTTTAGACAGCTATTGGCAGAGTGTACAAGACTGCTGTGTGGATTTGATCAATACTTGACTATATGGATGATTCGAGTATTGGATGAGATTAAACAAATATCTTGTTTTTGAAAGCAGAGAGAGCCAAAGAGTTAGGCATCGAATTCTCTCAAGTCTTTGTCCTTATTGTCCTTATTTTCTGTGCAATTAAGAGGCTGTATACCTGTTCCCTTGTCAAACAGTTTGCGTTAGACTAAATCTTAGCTGTTCAATTGAAGATTGATTTACCAAGCAAGAACACTACCTCCTAATGCTTACTTGTATTTGTGGTGCACCGCGCGATGAAATTCATGTTTTAGTTGCTGTATCCAACATTCATAAAATTTATAATTTAGAATAAATAAAAATCTGTATTTCAAATTTGATTTAGTAAATCATACATAATTTTTAAATATATGGTTCGGATTAGTTTTATAAAATTGATACAACATGTTGCTCTCAATTTGCTGTGTTCCCAAATTGTAAGGTGATGACTTTCTCTTTAAAGAAAATGAAGGTACTTCCTAAGCAGTCTGAACATGTCTATTTCACCAAGCCTTGGGAACATTAAACAAATTATTTAATTAAAACGTTTCAAGTGGAATTAAATTATACATTGAATTAATACATCTTCCCATCATTTTTCAACATACAGGGGCCGAACCCTAGATATCCTTTTAATTTATGATCCTACATTGGACTGTTAAATGAGACATATATGGACTAATTATAGTAAAAGTTAGGTGGGAATTCATAATAAGTTTAGTTTATTCCACGCGGAATACAAAATTGTCGTCTGAACCTTGAACTTTTATAGAGATAAATAGTTAAGTGAACTAATTCCTGTATACTAATGAACTTACGATTCGATACGTAGTGTTGTAGTAAAAGCAAAAGGGATGATGAGTTCTCATATTCGTTAATCTATCAATCCTTAACATTAAAAATTGATAAAATTGAATGCATGAAATACATATATATCGACAAAAATTCAACTTTAGCCTTTTTATGGCCAGCGTAACGAGTTTTGAAGAGAAAAAAATTCACCGACACTGAAATTGGTGGTAGATCCAAATTTGTTACTGCGAGAGCTGCATTCACCTTCCACATGGCCCTTGTTGCATGTTGATCCTAAGCCACTTGCAAGACTTTGCCAAGCCTAAATTACGGGACACCAACGTTTTAGAGTGATCAGATTTGTAAATTTGGACGAAGGTACGTAGTAGAGGAAGTGATTTGCAGTTCTAGATGAGCAGTAGAGCATCTCACCAACTCTTTCAAGCTGAAAATTTCAAAGTTTGTTAACGGTCATGGTTGAGATAGTGGGAACACACCAATAAAATGTTGACAAAAGACATTAAAAATAGGAAATTTATAGCGTTAAATCGAGGTTATAATGATAATCGTTAAATATATCTTTGTTAATAGTGATTGGAGAGCTCTATATAAAGGGTAGAGCATCCATGCTTTCCATGCAAACACAAGCAGTAGTTCTAGAGATGGAAAAAAGGGGGCAGCTGGGACTCTTGTCTCAAATGATTTATGCTTTAGCATTTTGCTTGGTTGCCACCAGTGTGGTAGCTAGAGAGCCTTATTACTACAAATCACCACCTTCACCGTTGAAGTCTCCACCTCCTCCATCTTTGTCACCTCCTCCACCATATCATTACTCATCACCTCCTCCTCTAGAGAAATCACCCCCTCCTCCGTATGTCTATAAATCTCCACCTCCACCACTGAAATCCCCGCCACCCCCTTACCACTACTCTTCACCTCCACCTCCAAAGAAGTCTCCCCCTCCTCCATACCACTACTCATCCCCACCTCCTCCTAAGAAGTCCCCACCTCCTCCATACCACTACACATCCCCACCTCCTCCAAAGAAGTCTCCCCCTCCACCTTATCACTACTCATCCCCTCCTCCACCAAAGAAGTCTCCCCCTCCACCATATCACTACACCTCCCCACCTCCACCGAAAAAGTCTCCACCACCTCCATACCACTACTCATCTCCACCTCCTCCTAAGAAGTCTCCCCCTCCCCCATACCACTACTCATCTCCACCTCCTCCTAAGAAGTCTCCCCCTCCCCCATACGTCTACAAGTCCCCACCTCCACCGTCTTCCTCACCTCCACCTCCATACCACTACTCTTCACCTCCTCCTCCGAAAAAATCCCCCCCTCCACCATATGTAGACAAGTCTCCACCTCCACCGTCTCCCTCACCTCCACCTCCATACCACTACTCTTCACCTCCTCCTCCAAAGAAGTCTCCCCATCCCCCATACGTCTACAAGTCTCCACCTCCTCCACACTACTAAGCTACTTTTTAATCACTTTATGAGATGTATACGTAGCAGTAGCAATAACGTACTTCTCCGTATATCATTTACGAGCAAATTTCCAAAATGAAGGCAATGATCTTGAATGAAACAAGTCTTTCTCTACAATAAGGATCTAGAGTGAAGGTCCATGGTGAACTGAAATAGTATTATTTATTGTATCACTTTGTTGTCTCGTAATGTAATGGCAGTGATTACAATTCCAAGAAGGATTATATACTTGCGCTTTCTTTATCAAGTTCACATATTGCTTTCTATTTAAAATTCCATGAATTGTCTGATTCCAAGCTAAATGTGATGCTCGGCTTTCCTTATCTAACTGTGGAAATGCACGTCAGCTTTCCTTCCTTGAGCCGGCCAAGTAAAAACCCTAAGTTTAAGTAATTTATCTTAGGTTTGATCCAATTAAACAGATCATGTCATAATGCTTATGAACACAAATTTTTTACTTAATTAATTGAATTAAGTAAGCTGCTGCTGAAAATATTAGTTGCAATTAAAGAATGGCATGGTTTAAAATGTGGTGCTCTTTTGATGGAAGGTATAAAAGACAACATATAGCCAAAAATAAAAAGATAGAGCTACTTATATCGTGCTCTCTATCTCATAGTTATCATATCTACTTTGGGGTTTGATCTTAGCTGGGACTGGTTTCTAAATTTATCGAGTTAATCCCAAAACAATAATGTTTTTTTTTTCTTAAAATAAAATAACATTATTTTAAATAGAAATTAAAAAATTTGTTGAAGTTAATTTAGTGATTTTAAACTCGGATTTAATAGGATCAATCGAGGCTGGTGGGTTTAACTAAAATTGTCAGATTTGATTGGCTAAACCTCCAACTTAAAACTCAGCCTTGACTAGACTCCATATTAATAAGCCACCAAGCTAACTTGCCGGACCAAAGCGAGTTTAACACCTATGGTAGTTATCGCGTAGGCAATTCATTATATTTAATGGCAACTGGAGGTTATTCTATATTGGAAATCTCGTGGTTGGATGTTCTAAGTCACATTATAGCTTCATAAATGACAATCGGATCGTTGATAACTTAGAGTTCTGGACAAAGTTACTATCTGTATTTCTGCTAGAAATTTCTAGTGGAGTCAAAATTATCAACTTAGAATGGACATGTGATACATTCTAATTAGCTAAGATTTTAGCAAACTTTAACCATTTGACTATTTTTTTTTTATTAACGTGGGTGTCCGGGCTAGTTTGCGCATACCTTGACTAATCCTATGGTCCTGAAATTAACGATCATGTAAGACTTTAATGATCATCATATTAGCAACTACAGGATTTGAATCTAAGATCACAATAGAGAGCAAACCTCTTAATCTCAAGCTATTACCAATGAGTCATCTATTATATTGTTACTATTTGACTAAATTTGATTAACAATCCAGTCCCGAATTTGTGCAATTAAACACCAATTAATGCATGCCGACAGATAAAAGTGATCTATGAATCAGAAAGATGTTAGTGCTGCATTCTATTGTAATGTTGTCCTGTGTTGCATGAAACTTGAGCCATTGAGGTCCTGGAATCCCAATCCGAGGCCAGAAATATTGTTCAATCGCTGAAACCAGGCCAGCACATCATGATTTTGAACCATTAAAAGATTTGTATACATTCTTGATATATTTGATCAACAAAACCTTATGGTTGAAGTCTACACCTCATCTTAAGTGAAAAGAAACTTCGATTTCAAACCTCTATCTACTCATGACCTCCACTATCTGGAACTTCTGGAGAACATGATTTGATACAACGTGTTCCTAACTTCCTATCTACTGGCGATTTACTATTTATATTTTCTGTTTAATCCACTCGATTTTCAGGCAAAAAAAGAAGATATTTGTTATCGAAATACATTAGTGGGAAACAACTATGCATTAACAAGTTGACATAAAACAAAAATGATAGGAAATGTTTGGCAGTCAACTCGAATTTGGATCGTATTTTAATGGTTTAATACAGGCCGTAAACAAACATATATCTTTCTGCCTTTGCGATTAATGATCGAAAAGATCACTAAATATAAGGGGCTAGCATCCATGTTTACCATGCAAAAACATCAGCAATAGTTCTAAGGTTGGAAAGTGAGCGGGACATTTGTCTCGAATGATATATGATATAGCATCTTGGCTTGTAGCCACCACTGCTGTTGCTTACAAGCCGTATTGACCAGTTGAGAGTGTGATAAATACTGCTATTTTATTTTATTTTTTTCACTCAGAAACATAATAAAATGTTTTTTTTTCAAGCCTCTACATGCCATGAATGTAAGAATAAAACTGGGACAGCAAGAAACCAAGTCATAAACAAAGTTTAAGTTGCAACAGAATTGGAATGACAATAGAGTTGTGAGAACAACAATGTCTGTTTTCAAATCAACACAAATTCTGAGAGATTTAATCAACTTTAAGGATAAGATAAATAAATTTTTTCAGGAAGCATAAGGACTCCTAATTAGCCCAAAAATCCTGAAACAATTCATCTCTGCAACCTTCCTTTCTTTTATGTTTTTTTTTTTTAAAGATAAGGCAAATAAAAATCATTAAGCTTTGACCTGATCATTTTTTCGCTCTTAAAGCTTTCATAATTGAAAATAAAATTTCTTATTAATCTTTATTTTGATTGATGTTGAGGAATTGTTTTCTAATTAATCTTTAATTCTTTGATTAAAATAATTCAAGATAACATAACTTGATTTATATATATATATATATATATATATATATATATATATAAAAGAGCTATAAAAGGCTAGGAACGAGATACAACAACTAGAGAAAACAATTCACATTCTGAAAAGAAACAGCAAATTGTTAGGGCCTAGTAATGGAACATTGCTTCAAGAAAACACTTTATTCCACTACATAATTGAACAAATTGACAGGCTAATTGATATGGAGACTCGAAAGGCCAACAAGATGCGGATGAAAGATTTTAGGATTGGCAACAGCATTAATCTACATGAATTTTACTCATATCTAACAAGAAAGTAATGGATTGACCTTCAAACAATTTAATCTACATTCGTTGTACATGTATTTGCATTCACGTGCATGCATTTATTCATTTTATTCAGCATGACAAAAAATAAATAAAAAAGTGTACAGTCAAAATTTTGACTGAAATGGGTCATGGCAGGCATATTGGACTTCACATAATTGATCTGATCGTCACGAGATTGCTAGAATATATAAAATTAATTTCCAAGCTAATTTTCTTCTCGTCATTATCTACTTTACATATAACCTTTTGATTTCCAAACTAATTCATGTAATATATACACACACACACTTTTTTGTTTTTAATGTGATTAGGGAGTGGAGCAGATACGAAATAATTGAATTCGCTATTTTTTGCCCGCAGTTCTAATTACTTTGGTGATGATGATCTTTTGTTCTTTAGATAGACAAAATATATAAAATTCTAGCTTTCAATTTAGAAAAATCATTGTGCACAGCTCTTTTTCTTTCCCTTTGTACCTACTGAAAATCCTCAATCATTGCACAGTCGTCAAACAAATTGCGTTAAATTATATAATTTATATTATCCTCGATTTGTATTTTACAACCAAACAGAAAGTTAGTCCTTAGTTTCCACCACATGGTCCAACCATTAATCGATCTCAAGTTTGTAATTGCATGGCATTAACTACTATGTCATTAATTTCTACTATACTCTCAAATAAACCCTAATTTACAATCAATTTCAAGATAGAAACCAGGAGGGTAGACTTCTATTCATGAATTTCTATAAAAGACAAGGCTTATTTAGAAGTCTTTACTTTATTTGTTTTATTTATTGCTATAACTAAAGAAACACTAATTTCTAAAACACACTAATAATATTAAACTCTCAAAGTATTGAGTTTTTTGTATACCCTATTGTGTTTTTTTCCACATTTATTTATATATATATATTAAACTAATTGTTTTCACTTGAAAGTTTCTAGCTTGAAACATCCAGCATGGCATATAATAACAAGGCGCACAATCAAAATTAATTCAGACTGAAATAGATCATGAGATGCATGTTAGGCTTAATTAGCTGTCAGGGACTTCACATAATTGAACCGGTCATCATGAGGCTGCGGGAATATTTAAATTTAATCTATTCATTTTTCCAAAGATGAATTGATTTTTCTTTCCGCCATCATCTACTCTATATTTTTTAATCTTAAATCTCCCAACTAATTCTTGTAATATATATAATATTATATACACACATTTTTGTTTTTAATGCGCAAAAGAAAGTGGAGCAGATATGAAATAATTAAATTAGCTCTCTCTTTTCCACATTTTTAATCACCTTTTCTTTTGGTGATAATGATTTCTTGTCTTTGCATAGCCAAAATATATAAAAGATAAAATCACTCTAATTTTCATGAAATTTACTCGCCATTATATTTTGTTTTCTAAAATCTTAAAAATTATATTCGAAAATAAAAATCAAGATGATTTTTCCTTGTCATACTTTATGTCAACGCAAGTTTTCTCAATCACTTTGCAGTCGTCAAACGAATTGCATTGAATTATATTAGGGGACTATGCAGTTGTTATTATTGAATTTTCCATCTAAAGTTAAATTTCCTTCGCTAAAATAAATTTCCATCTTGTTAAATAATAATATAAAATTATTCTTAAGTTTTTTTGTGTGTGGGTGTCTTGAGATGAACCTTCTAATTTTCCATAACATGCACCGAATACACCCTTCTAAAAATAATATAATATATTGTTTTAGCGATAAATAATATCATATATTGTCGACATGAATCTTCTCATTTTCCATGATATATACAGATTGCAGTAGATTGAATACTCTCAATCTTTAGTCCTAATTAATAGGGTAATATATATATATATATATATATATATATATTATATATATATATATATATGGCTCCTCACCAACTCTCAAGCTGACATCTTCAAGGTTTATACAGGCGTGGAAACCACAAAGAAGAAGAAGACAAGGGACATTAAGAATATAGAGGTTGTACCTCAGTCAGATTTGAAACACAGTTTTATTATTTAATCCAGGCTGTAATAATCATTAAGAAAAGCATATCTTTTTTCAACAATGATTAAAGAGATCACTATATAAAGGGCTAGCATCCATGCTAACCATGCAATAACAGAAAGCAAGAGTTCTAAACATGGGAAGCCAGGGGAAGCCGGGGCATTTGTCCTCAATGATGTTTGCCATTGCAATTTGCCTTGTAGCCACCACTGTGGTGGCTTATGAGCCTTATTATTATAAATCTCCCCCACCTCCATCTCAATCTCCCCCTCCACCATACCACTACACCTCCCCACCTCCACCAAAGAAGTCTCTCCCTCCTCCATACCACTACTCATCCCCACCTCCTCCTAAAAAGTCCCCCCCTCCACCTTATCACTATACATCCCCTCCTCCACCAAAGAAGTCTCCTCCACCTCCATATCACTACTCATCACCACCTCCTCCTAAGAAGTCTCCCCCACCTCCATACCACTACTCATCCCCACCTCCTCCTAAGAAGTCTCCCCCTCCACCATACCACTACACATCCCCTCCTCCACCAAAGAAGTCCCCTCCTCCTCCATACCACTACTCATCCCCACCACCTCCATCTCAATCACCCCCTCCACCATACCACTATTCATCTCCTCCACCCCCAAAGAAGTCTCCTCCTCCTCCATACCATTACTCATCCCCACCTCCTCCTAAGAAGTCTCCCCCTCCACCATACCACTACACATCCCCTCCTCCACCAAAGAAGTCCCCACCACCTCCATACCACTACACATCCCCTCCTCCTCCTAAGAAGTCTCCCTCACCTCAATACCACTACACATCCCCACCTCCACCAAAGAAGTCTCCCCCTCCACCATATCACTACACCTCCCCACCTCCACCAAAAAAGTCTCTACCACCTCCATACCACTACTCATCTCCACCTCCTCCTAAAAAGTCTCCTCCTCCTCCATACCACTACACATCCCCACCTCCTCCTAAGAAGTCCCCCCCTCCACCTTATCAGTACACATCCCCTCCTCCACCAAAGAAGTCTCCCCCTCCACCATATCACTACTCATCCCCACCTCCACCAAAGAAGTCTCCCTCACCTCAATACC
Source organism: Salix arbutifolia (assembly GCA_025169955.1). Classification (NCBI taxonomy): domain Eukaryota; kingdom Viridiplantae; phylum Streptophyta; class Magnoliopsida; order Malpighiales; family Salicaceae; genus Salix; species Salix arbutifolia. The sequence continues at coordinate 1,386,918 of CM045902.1, forward strand.
ACTACACATCCCCACCTCCTCCAAAGAAATCTCCCCCTCCACCTTATCACTACTCATCCCCTCCTCCACCAAAAAAGTCTCCCCCTCCACCATACCACTACTCATCTCCACCTCCTCCTAGGAAGTCTCCTCCTCCTCCATACCACTACTCATCCCCACCTCCTCCAAAGAAGTCCCCTCCTCCTCCATACCACTACTCATCCCCACCTCCTCCAAAGAAGTCCCCTCCTCCTCCATACCACTACTCATCCCCACCACCTCCATCTCAATCCCCCCCTCCACCATACCACTATTCATCTCCTCCTCCCCCAAAGAAGTCTCCTCCTCCTCCATACCACTACTCATCCCCACCTCCTCCAAAGAAGTCTCCTCCTCCTCCATACCACTACTCATCCCCACCTCCACCAAAAAAGTCTCCACCACCTCCATACTATTACTCATCCCCACCTCCACCAAAGAAGTCCCCCCCTCCACCATACCACTACACCTCCCCACCTCCACCAAATAAGTCTCCACCACCTCCATACCACTACTCATCCCCACCTCCTCCAACTCACTCCCCACCTCCTCCGTATATTTATGCATCACCCCCACCACCAAAACACTACTAAGCTGTTGCAAGGTCAATTTGAAGTGAAACAACATGCAATAAGTTACTATTTCTTTCTTTTTATTTGTTGTTTACAAACAAATTTCTAATTTGTTTAAATCAATTTTCATTGTGTAGTAAGGATCGAGATTGTTGATCCATGCATGGTGAATTCTTTTGTACGAATAAGTGCTCATTGGAACATTTATTTATATCCTTTGCAATGTAATAGTTGTAATTGCATTAAATTGAAACGATAAATATCACATTACATTTCTCTGTCTATCGAAATTATATACTTTTGCTTCTTGCAAGTTTGAAAATCAATTTCTTCAAAACCATAAGCTAAGACATGGTGATCTGGAACTTCTAAAGAAATATAGGATAGGTCATGTACTTTGACTTATAAGTAAAGATATAGTATAGGCTGAATAGTGGACTGGAACGTTCAAGAGTTCAATTTATGCTCCAATTAATCACTTTCAATACAAAGCAAATATTAACAAGTGAGCTTTATTTTATGTATATGTCGTAACCCAATTTTTGGGTTACTCCCCAAAATAAAATAAAAATGAAAAAAATAAAATAAAAGGAGTCGGCGTGGGTAGAAAAATTAATGTGGAAATTTTGGTTCTTTTCGCGAGTCCAATCGTATCTCTTTGGTTCCAAAAATAGAGAAAAATACAGATTTAAGGCAAACATAATTTATCGTTGGATGAATCTGTGTAAAAACTAAGTTAAACGACATAATTATTTTTTTATGGGTTGATTTGATTTAATCGTCAACAAATGTAAAGTTTAATTATGATCGGGAATTAATTTAAGGTCCAATTGAAGGATTTAATTAAGTGCAAGGACTTAATTATACTTTAAATTGGTCAAATTAATTTTATTAAGGGCTTAGTCAATGAGAAATCAATTTCTTGAATTTAATTCGGGCTCAATTGATGAGAATGGAATTTTCGGAGACCGATCTGAATTATGCAAAATCAGGGGCCAAATTGAACGAATTGAAAATTTAACGGTCAATTGAGGGTTAAATCGCGCAAATTGAAAACCAGAGACCGAAATAAAAAGGCGCGCACATTTAAGGTTGTTTTTGAAATTTTGACGGGGATACAATTGCATAAAATTAAAAGTTTGAAACTAATTGGGGGTGCGATTGAACCAATCAAACATTGAAGTACCACATTGCAATTTTCCAAAAACCAAAATTGCATGTGCTGCACTGTTCCAACACCAGAACAGTACAGAGCACAGCCCTGCAAGCCACCTCTGCAAAGAATTGCAGAGGCAGAGGCAGAGGCAGTAACCTCATGCAATATGCATGAGAGCTGCCTCTGGCCCTATAAATAGGGGGAGAATCACAAAACAAAGGAGGAGAAAAGATAGAATTATGTGAAAGAGAAAGAAAAGAAAAACAGAGGAGAAAAGAGAAAAAAAAACAAAAGGAAACAAGGAAGACTTATGTAAGGTTTGCAAGGAAGACAAACACAGAAAAAACTGAAAGGAGACGAGAAAATAGAGGGGAGACAGAGAAGAACGAAACAAAATATAAACAGACAGAGTGAAAAATTGCAGAACTGGCATGCGAGCTTAAAAAACTAGTCAAGCTCTATCTCTCTCTCTCGGTCTGCACATCTTTCTCTCTCTAAAACCAGTCCGGCCAAGCTCTCTCTCCCCACCAGTGACGGTGGCTTGACCACCCATCACCACCCTTAGCACCACCGTTAACCTCCCCTCGACGACAACAACTAAACGATAATCTCAGGAGAAGCAAAGGCCACCGTTGCTGTAGTATTCTGAAATTTTTAAAAAGGAAAATACATGAATGCCCTTAGTGGCTTAGAATTAGGTTAAGGGTGTTGTAGTAATTGTACAAGCTAGTAAATATAAATAGAAAAGAAAAGGAAAGTAATCTGAAAAATTGAGAGAGAGAATCGGGAAGAGAGGAAGAAAGAAGAAGAAGAAGAGAAAAGAGGGAAAGAGAAGAGGAGGAGAAAAGAAGAAGGAGAAATAAGTTGTTAAGGTAATGTGTATGTTTTATTAGGTATAAATGTGATTATTAGCTATGATTTTTGCTTGTATTGATTGTTAGGGTTTGAGAATTTTATTTGGGTTTGATTGATGAATTAAGAGAGATGTTAAGGGTTGAATGTGTTGGGTAATGGTTTAATTAGTTTGATTGTAAGTGATTTTGAAGTTTTGAGATGTTTGGTTTAAGAAAATATTGAGAAAAATGGTGAAATAATGTTGAGAAATTTCGAAAATCCCTTGCTGGAATTCTGGGTTAAGGTTGAAGATGATGAAAATTCATTTTGGTCCTTTTTGGTGAAAACTACAGTTTAGTCCCCTAACTTTGAAAAATTTCAGTTTGGTCCCTGGAGTGAAATTGGAGATTCTGGACAGAATTGAGGATGAATTATGGACAAGATTTTAGGATAGCTATGAATTTATGAAGTGTTCAATTTAGTCCTTCAATTTGATAAAATTACAATTTGACCCTAAAAATATAAGAAAATTTCAGAATGGTCCCTAAGAGAAATATTAGTATTTCAGATTGGTTTGATGGATAATTGAAGCTCATTTGATGGATTAATATCAATTTTACGAATTGTGTATTTTGGAATTAGATTTGGAAGAAACCTTTGTTTTAGGTTTTTGCGAAGAAATTGATAGTTTGATTCAAAAACACATAGGATTATAATTTGAACTCTTAGATATGTTATTAAAGGTATTTTACTTCTTTTGAGTCATTTTTGAGTATATCTTCTTTTATATATTCAGATAATCCCGATATTCTACCCGCGGAACATCAGTAAAGTTTCATCAACATTCTGCTTTTGGACCTTGTCTGTTTTTCAGTCCGGTGAGTGGATAATATTTAATAAGCATGAGAAATAGTATAAATATTTGAATTTGCTAGTATGAATTGGATTATGCTTTTTGATAATATATACCTTGATTATATTCTTGATACGATAAAGCATAATCAATTTTCGAATATATGTTCTTGATATGAGCCTATATCTGTTTGTGAAATGATAGCTCCTCATTTGAGTGATACCATGAGTTGAGCCTTGAGATATGAATATGTTTGTGTTTGTTTGTTATAAGATATACCTATGGGATGCCAGTCAGAATACCCATGCTAACAGGGTAGTGTTAGCCTTTGTGCACATCGTATCTGAAACCCTAGTTGGTCGGGGGAGTCACCAACCTGTATGGACTGATCATCCCACAGTACGGAGCCTCATGCTCATTGCATTTTGATTTTCTGATGAGCTTTACCTATTAAATTCTTGTTATGACCTATTTGAGAAACTTCTTGTAAGAACCTCGAGCCGATTTGTTAATATACTTCTCTTTGTTGTATTATCTCGTGTGTGTATATTGGATGTTATCTACTCAATGAGTTGTTGAACTCACCCCCTCATTATTTATTATTTTCAGGCTTGTAGCTTGCTAGCAGGTCATTTTTGTCATACTCTCGGAACCTGCTATTTTGGTTGTAATCGATACTTTTGTTCATATGTCTAGTTAATGCTCCACAATTATAACAGTATGTAATCAACTCTTGTATAAAGACAATTGAATTATGTTATAAAGTCTACTTTGATATTTTTGCTGCGTTGAACTCTGAAAGTTAATGATAAGTTTGTGTGTAAGTTTGGGTTCGCATAGGTGTGGAACCTTGGAGGGGAACCATGCCTATGTGCCGGTCACAGATCCAGGAATTGGGTCGTGACAGTTGCAGCAGCTGCAACGTAAGCCCCGATAGCTTCAGAAGCTTCCTCCGGCCACCACAGGCCACCGTTGACGACGCCACCACGACAGGAATCATCACCTCGACCTCCTCTACCCAAAAGTACTAACAGGTAAGCCTTTTGCCACATTCGAAAAAAAGACTATTCATCGTCTTCCTCGGCTCTGCATGCAGAAGCAGGACGCAATTTTCGTCCCCTTTTCATGCGCGCGGGCCGAGGCAGAATAAGCAGGCAGGCCCTCCTGTCCGGCCCACGTTTTCAAAGATTTGGGCTTCCAGCCCAAGTTCATTTGGGCTCCTAGCCCAAACACATTTGGGCTTCCAGCCCACTAAGGCTGGGCTGTCAGCCCACTGTGGCTGAAAGCCCAGCCTAGAAAAAATAAAAAAATAAAAAATACAAATTGACAAAAAAAAATATTTTTTTTACTACTATTATTATTACAAAAAATTCAAAAATATAAAAAAATGTATTTGTTTTTGTGCATACGGCCAAATTCCATGATTTTTTCCATACATATTTTTCGTAAAAATTATGTTGCATCTTTCTCATATTTTGAAACGAAAATTGGATATCGTAACCAGTTTATGATTATCCGTTGGAATTTGGCCAAAATATCAAAAATAATTATAAATATTTTTGTTTCATCTATCAGGGTGTAAATTTACATTGTAAAGTACACCCGCGAATAAATTTGTTTTTACTACGGTGTAAAATTACATTGTAAAGTACATCCATAGATAAAAAAAAAGATTTTTACTACGGTGTAAAATTACATTGTAAAGTACATCCGTAGATTAAAAAAAATTTATAACCGCGGTGTAAAATTACATTGTAAAGTACACCCGCAGACAAAAAAAATGTTTTTTTGAAAAAGCAGTGTAAAAATTTTAACTTAGAAAAACAATCAAACAACAATGCAGCTTATCTTAGGTAGGGTGCACTGGGGGTGATGCGTCTTCCCCTTGCACAACAAGTCTCCTTACCCTAGACTCTCGCAGACCAATAGGTTCCTAGTAACCTTAATACTAGGTGGCGACTCCCGATAATTATAGTCGTAAATTTTACGACTATAAAACACCCCTCATTTCACCGCGCGCCGTTGTCTCTCCCAAATCACGGGCGGATGGCGAGGCGCGAAACGCGTAAAAAATCACCGTCGCGACAGTATAAATAAACAAGTCAATTATGTCCAACAAAATTGTGCATATGATGAATTTCTACCCCTTTTTTATATAATACTCGAGGAATTGATTGATAGATGCTTGGGTTAAGAAGCCGGAGGCATATTAGCATTATTCCAATTGATAAACTCTTCTTGAAAAACAATTTGTCTCCTAGCCAACCAGATTCCCCATAAAATACCATGAGAGTTGCATTACCTGAAACGTTCCTTTAACAAGCAAGCAAGACTCAAACAATAACTTTTCTATGGTGCTTGGTATGCATCATTGCAAGTCCAGTCATACAGAAAATAGTTCCACAAAACCACAAAATTAGTGTAGAAAAAGATTATTATCCACGGTTTCTATTATTTTTTAAGAACAAAATGGACAAGTTGCTTCCTCTAAATGTATTAGATGTCTTCGAGAAAAAAACTTCTTTAATTGTGCATATTCAGACATTAAATAAAAATACATCAATTTTTCCTTTCCATAATAAATTTGATGGAAATAAATAAATACTCAGGCAATCAATTCTATCAACGAAGTTGTTGCACGATTTCATGGAGTAAGCACCATGTTTTCCTGGTTTCCAACATCTATAACCAACTATATTTTGCTTCAGCTTAATTTCTTGAATCAGATCAAGAATTTGACAATGCTTCAACTCTGCTGGTCTTAACTTTCTCTTCCAAGTTAAGTTCCAACACCCAAGTGAATTTGTACCCCTTGCATGCTTCCAGGTGTAGGACTTCAAAACAAATAATAAAAGAAATTACATGTTAAGAAACAATTTCACCTAAAAACTTAAATTGATAGATAAGACCCCAAAATATGATTTATATTATTCTCTAACACACATACACTCAAATGAAAGCTCTTTGGGCTTGTAACTTGCACAGACTCACACTACTTTGAGCTTGATTTTTTTAATCTAAAAGCTTAAATTGATAGGTAAGGCCCCAAATATGATTTATATTATTCTCTAACACACACTCTCAAGTGAAAGTCCTTTGAGCTTGAAACTTGCACAGACCCAAGTGAATCAACTATATTTTGCTTCAACTTAATTTCTTGAATCAGATCAAGAATTTGACAATGCTTCAACTCTGTTGGCCTTAACTTTCTCTTGCATGCTTCCAGGTATAGGACTTCAAAACTAATAATAAAAGAAATTACATGTTAAGAAACTATTTCACCTAAAAACTAAATTGATAGATAAGGCCCCAAAATATGATTTATATTATTCTCTAACACACATACACTCAAGTGAAAGCTCTTTGGGCTTGTAACTTGCACAGAATCACACTACTTTGTGCTTGATTTTTTTAATCTAAAAGCTTAAAGTGATAGGTAAGGCCCCAAAATATGATTTATATTATTCTCTAACACACACTCTCAAGTGAAAGCCCTTTGGGCTTGAAACTTGCACAGACCCACATTATCTTGTGCTTGATTTATTATCTAATAATGAGGTTGTGAGATTCGAACTTGTGATCGTTGGGTCAACAAGACTATGATAAAATATCAAGGTGTCGCGACGATGATTTTTTCACGCTTCGCGCCCCGCCATCCCCTGGGTTGGGGAGACAATGGCACACAGTGAAAAAGGAGTGTGTTTTATAGTTGTAAAAATTACAACCATAATTATTAGGAGTCGTCACCTAGTATTAAGGTCACTAGGAACCTATTGGTCCGCGAGAGTCTTGGGTAAGGGGACTTTTTATGTAAGGGGAAGACGCATCACCCCCAGTGCACCCTATCTAAGGTAAGTTGTATTGTTGTTTGATTGTTTTTCCCGAGTTTAATTTTTTACACTGCATTTGAAAAAAAAAACATTTTTTTGTCCACGGGTGTACTTTACAATGTAATTTTACACCGAGATAGCTAAAACAAAAATATTTTTTAATTTTTTTGATATTTTGGCCAAATTCCAACAGATAATCATAAACTGGTTACGATATCCATTTTTTGTTCAAAATATATGAAAGATGCAACATATATTTTTTTACAAAAAATATGCTTGAAAAACCTTAGAATTCAATTGTATGCACGAAAACATATTTTTTATTTTTTTAAATGTAATTTTTTTGTATTTTTAAAAAAAATCTGGGCTGGGCCTAGCCCAGCTAAATGGGTCGACCGAGCAAAGGTGGGCCAAAGGCCCAACTCATCTGGACTTGGGCTGGACACGGCCTTGCCAACTAGGTTGGGCCCATAGCAGCCTAGCCCACCCCAATTCACGTTGCATGAATTAATTCATGCACGTGAACAATAAAATGGTGATCGGCCGACCACCACGAGAGGCTCACCTGCCACTGCTGCCGGGTAGAGGAGATCGAGGTGGTTCTCCCTGTCATGGTGGCTTTAAAAATTGTGGCTTGTGATGGCTGAAGTAGGCGTTAGAAGGGCTGGTCTGTTGCAGCCTCACCCCTGCTGCTTTGTGCTGCTACTGTTCTTCATCGTCGGAGCTGGAGAAGAAGGTTGGGTGGTGGCTGGCGACAGAGATGAGGAGGGAGACCAGGTGGTGGTCAACGGGAGCTGGCTTGAGTTGCTGTGGATTGTGGCCTAAACATTGTTGTGGGAGACAAGAGAAGAGAGAGGGAACTGTAGGGGAAAGGAGGGAGAGAGGGAGAGAGGCACCATCGGGGAGAGAGAAAGAGGAGTTACAACGAAGAAGAGAGAGATGTTGTCACCGGACAATGAGAGAGGATGTTGCTGGAGTGACTTTGCTGGCGTCAAGGAAGAATAAGAGCGGAGTTCCAAGTGGTTTGCTATAATTTTTTGTGTTGTCTTCCCGTTTGCTATTTTCCTCTTCTTCTTCTTTTCAGCCCTTCCCCCGTTCGTTTTTCCCCTAAGTCTGTGTTCAATCGTCTGTTAACACGATCGTCCCCCAGTCAAAAAATTCCCCCGTTATGTAAATTTTCCCAGTATTATTTTTGTTCCCCCTCCCTTTGTGTTCAATCCTCTCCCTTTTATAGGCTCAGATATGTAACTTGCAGTATGGGAGGTGTCCAAGGAATGGTGTCTCGTGTGATGCAGAGGGCTAGTGGGCATGGTTGCAGCATGGTTCCGACAAGGCCACGACAGGTTCAGTTTTTTTTAAATATAAAATAGACTGGAAAAAAATGTTATGTTACAAAAAGAGTTTTTCGATAGGAAGCATGATGTTTTTATCTTCAATTTTGGCTTCCGATTTCACCCAAAAAGTTTTGTCACCGGTGCCATAACCCAATTTTGGGTTATTCCCAAATCTACTCAAAAATAACAAAAAAAATAAAATAAAAGGGGCTAGTGTCGGAAGAAAATCAAAGTGAAAATTTTGGATATTTTTGAGGTCTCGATCGTATCTCTTTTGTGCCCAGAAAGGAAGGAAAATGCAGATTCAAGGCTAAAGTAATTTATTATTGGATAAATCTGTGTAAAATTTAAGTTGAAAGATATAATTATATTTTTATGGGTCAGTTCGATTTAATCATTGGCCAATATAAAAGTGTAATTGTGTTGAAGAATTAATTTAGGATCCAATTGAAAGATTTAATAAAGTGCAAGGACTTAATTATATTTTAAATTGGTCAAATTAATTTTATTAAAGGCTTAATCGATGAAAAATCAAGTTCTTGAGTTTAATTCAGGTTCAATTGAAAAGATTGGAATTTTCGGGTACCGAATTGAATTTTTTCAAGCCAATTATGCGAAATCATGGGCCGAATTGAACGAATTGAGAGTCTAATAATCAATTGAGGGTTAAATCACACAAATCGAAAGCCAAGAACTAAAATAAAAAAAAAGGCACGCAAAGCTAAGGATACAATTGTACAAAATTAAAAGTTTAAAACCAATTAGGATGCAATTAGAACAATTGCAAATTAAAGGACTAAATCGTACTTTCACCTTCCCAAAATACTCAAAATCTACAGCATGCCTGCACTGTTCCGACACCTGAACAGTGCAGGGCACGCCTCTGCAACTCTCTGCAATCTGCAAAATTCAAAGGCAACAACCTCATGCAATGTGCATGCCTCCTTCCCCTATAAATGACCATTTGCATGCGGAGGAAAAAGTAGATGGATGACAAAGGAGAAAAACGGAGGAGGTATTGGAGGAGGCAGAGCATTTTAACAGAATAGGGGAGAAGAGATAGAAACAGAAGGAAAATTGCAAGAAAAAAAACCACCGTGAAAATACTTGCAGGCAAGACAACCACCAGTGATTGCCATCTCCTTCCCCAGGTCCGGTGTGAGCTCTCTCTCTCCCCTCTGTCTCTCTCAGTCAGTTCTCCCTATCTCTCCCTAAAACCAACAATCATCTCTCTTTCTCTCTCGGCCAACAACTCCAGCGCCAACTCCGACCACCTAGCACCACCCTGTCATCGCCAGCAGCTCCCCCTTTACTCCAGTAGCCCAGCCGTGGTCTCGGGCGAATGCAGCAGTAGCAGCAACACAGGCCAGCCAGCTTCCGACGCCTCCTCCGGCAACCACAAGCCACCATTTCTGACGCCTCCTCCGGCCACCACAAGCCACCATTTTTTACGCCACCACGACAGGAAGAACTACCTCGACCTCCTCTACCCAACGGTATTAATAGGTATGTCATTCATCACACTCCAAAATTTAGCATTTCATTGTTCATCTTCATTTACATGCATGTGGGGGGAGTGAATTACACTCCCCCCATAAGACGGGCTTCCAGCCTGAGGTGGGTGGGCTGGCAGCCCATCCCACCGAAAAAGAAATTAAAAAAATAGAACAAAATACAAAATTTGCATAAAATTTTTTTTTTAGAATATAAAATGTGTTTTTTTCGTGCATACTGCCAATACGCTAACATATTTTGGACATTCCTTTTAAAAAAAATATTATTTCGGAGTTTAAAAAAAATGATTTTAGCATGGATTTTGTAAATAAAGAAAAATTATTTTCTCGCATTTTTGGATTTTACAACATGTTTGTAAAATCCAAAGGGTATTGGCCAATATTCCAAAATATCAAAATCTTATTTTTGGAGATTCATATTATTCACTATTAATATTTGGGTAAAGAAATCTTAAAGGGGTTAATATCCAAAATATTGGCGGGGATAATTTGTTATTATTCACTGTTGATATTTGGGTAAAGAAATCCTAAAGGGGTTAATATCCAAAATATTAGCGGGTATAATTCGTTGTTATTCATCGTAAATATTTGGATAAAGAAATCTTAAAGTGATAAATGTCCAAAATATTTTTACAGGAGTAATATGCCATCATCGTTTAACCAACATTTTTTTTTTGAAAGATCTATACCATAGCAAATCATAAGACAAACCAAAACACCAAGCAGTTTACCTTAGGTAGGGCGCACTAGGGATGCTTAAACCTTCCCTTTATGCAACCAATCCCTTGCCTTAGAATCTCTGAAAGACTAGTTTAGGTTTCTTAATAACCATAATATTAGGTAGCGACTCTCTTTTTCATAAAAAAGATAAAACTCTGACATGAATTCCCTGTTCATGGGGAGAGTCGCCGCGATGCCGCGCTCTCGTTGAGGGTGCGACAACCGAAAATTCCGATCTTCTCAATTTAACCCAAATTAGGCTTCCAAACTTAATTTCTCACCAATTAAGCCTTTAATAAAATTAATTTGACCCATTTAAAGTATAATTAAGCCCTTGCACTTAATTAAATCCTTCAATTGGGCTCTCAATTAATTCTGAAGCATAATTACACTTTAAAATTGACCGACGATTAAATCAAATTGACCCATAAAAATATAATTATGCCTTCCAACTTAATTTTATATAGATTTATCCAATAATAAATTATTTTAGCTTTGAATTTGCATTTTTCTTTGTTTCTGGGCAAAAAAGAGGTACGACCAGGCTCTCAAAAAGGTCCAAAATTTCCACATTAATTTTTCTTTCGACACCAGCCCCTTTTATTTTATTTTTGTTATTTTTGGGTAGATTTTGGGGAATAACCCAAAAATTAGGTTATGACACAAGGAATTATCTCATCTAAAAATTTAAGTTGTTAGGTAAGACCCTAAAATATTATTTATATTATTTCTAGCCCTACATACACTAAACAGATGCACCCTCCATCAGTTATCCATTCTTGTCCTACACAGGCGATCCTAACTGGGAATATGTTGACCAGTCCCAGAATAATTTAATTCACCCTACATAATGTTATCAACTAATTATTGTCTCACATGTGGGTACGGACGGGAAAAACGTTGACTAATAAGCATGGAGTAATTCGTTTTTGTCACCAGTAATCATCATTTGTCTTGTGAGGTTTTTCCTGTCGAAATATGAAGGAAATAAAAGCTCCATGTGAAAGTGGAATTAGAGAAAATGGAAGAGTTACTCATCATTCAAGTTGGCCATTATCGAGGTTAACAATAATTGATTTATGCTAAAAGTTAAAATTAAACAAACAACAAAATGAACCAATTCTTCTGGTTGCTGTAGTTTAATTCCTTTCCAAGAGCAAGATTTCTTGTTTATATTTGCTAGATGAATTCTTCCAGTTATGAAAATGATATGAACTCGATTGGTTAATTATCTTATCTTAGTGTGTTCGACAATGGCTTTTAAATTTGTACGGACATACACACACATTACAAAAAAAAGAAAAAGGAGTCAATGTTCCACTGTGTCCCTGAACACAAATCACTGTCAATTTCAGTAGTGAAATTATCATTTTGTCTTTCCGACCGTAAAATTTAACCCTTGATATCGGGGTATTTTTGGACATTTTCAGGGGACTTGTGTGGCATTTGCATATTGTTTGGGGGTATTCTGGTCTTTTCTGTTTTTATTTGCACAATAAAACTATCGATTTATCTTTGGGTACTGCCAAGAAGATGAAGGCTGGTTAGGAGTACTAAACCCCCGATTGCGGGGGCATGGTGATACTTTTTAAGTCTGGTTTTTTCGCGGTTATCACTGGGTCTAGGAGTGTTTAGGTAATTCTATATTTTATTATTATTATTTCTTGAGGTTATTGCAGGCGTGTCCTCTGGATGCGCCGTCAGTTTTCACGCATATGCGCCTTTTAGACGATATGTTTGGTGTCTATCGGTCGTGGAAAACATCTAGTCGTCGTGTCACTAGGTGAGTCATTATGTCCTCTTTCTCCTAGTGGTGTTCATGTCGTTGTAAGGCGGGCAAAGGATCGCTAGTGGATGGGTTTTTCTTTTTTTTACCCTTTCCTTTATCCTGCAGCGGCAAAATGCATGTCAGTTCTTTATGTTTTGGCGTGTTTTATTTCAGTCCTCGGTCTTTTGATTTTGTTTTTCTTTCTAATTTCTTCAATAGAAATTTTGATTGTTTTCAATTGTGCCCTTCAATTAAAATTGATCATATATATTATTTTTCACTTCAGTCCTTATTCTTTTGAGTTTTGTTCCTCTAATTTTTTTTGGCCTATTGGTTTTAATTTGTTTCAATTTTTCCTCCAATTGAAATTGGTCATGCATGCTACTTTTCATTTCGGTACTTAAATCTCTCTATATATAAATGGTCTCATCTTGTATGATAGCTGGCAGGGAATACAAAATTGTCTTGGTGGATAGTAATCAGTAGGTGATGTTTGGTGGTACTTGAACAGTAGGGTTGGCCATGTAGCACCCGTTTGGTATTGAGGTGCAACCGGCGTTTTCAACAAAACGCAGGTTGCACCTACAATTTGGTGTTTGGTTAATAAAAATAAGCACTTTTCTTGTGTGGGACCCACACCATATTTTGTACAAAATGCCGGTTCAAAAAAAGCTGGAAATTGGAGCTTTTCCGTCTGCGGTTCATGTTTATTGAAACCACGTTTTGTATCGATAATTTTACATGCAAATGAGAATGCAAAACTGTGAGAATTTTACATGCAAATGAGAATGCAAAACTGTGAGAATTTTACATGCAAAATGTGCAGCTGCCATGTCTCTCTCTCTCTCTCTCTCTCTCTCTCTCTCTCAGAACAGCCATGTCTCTCCTTTTTCTTCAACCTTCAACTTAACCACAGTTTTAACCAAACACTTAACTGCTTGTTTTGAACCACAGTTGAAAACTCCATTTTTAAAACTCCATTTTTTCAACCACAACCGCAACCGCTATACCAAACGGGCCCGTAATTCATGAGTATGAGTTTCGTAAGAAGAAAACAATGGTGTGAGTAATGAGATTCGAGTATTAGTATTTGAATCTGTTAAACAATTATTTCAATCCAAAACTTAAGTTATAGAATGAGTTCTAATAATGGTTTTTAATATATTTTATTTGATTTATTGGAAAAATGAATAGATTAATTTTATAAATATTATTAAAGTGCCACTTTAAGCCAATTAAGTCATGCCACCACCCATTTGATTGTTATTTTGTGCGAGGCTGAAATGTTTCCACCTAGAAACTTTCAAGTAATAATGTCATAAATTGATGTGAAGTGTTCTTTTTTTATTTATTTTAATGAAATATATAGATAAATTAATTAATATAATGTCTTCTAGACCAGTGCTCGAGTTTCTTGTAGATGAAGCATTCGAGTAAAACTTTGATTGTTCGAGGTTCTTATAATTAATATACATTCTGACTTGAACTCGAGACCTAATATATAAATTACAAGCTTGTTATCATAACACCAAATCCTTTATCATCAAGTCATCACAAGCCCTTTGATATTCTTCTAGACTAAATATATACCTAATTTAATATTATATAGATTGCAAGAACTACGAGGGAGTTTAAAAGATTAAAAAATATATAGTAGAAAATGAAAAAAAGAAAAATCAATTCTTCCTTGGGAAAATGAATAGATTAATCTTAACTAGTCTAGCCACCTCACGAGACCAGATCAATTATGCAAAGAGCCTTCCTCTGTCACCTACTTTCAGACAAAAAAATTATTCTACACCTTGTAATTTTTGTGCCAGACTGGAATGTTTCTAGCTTGAACTTTCAACAAAATAATGCAATATATTGATTTTTTATTTTCCATTTGATTTTTCACAAGGAGTTTATTCGAAACTAGATTGGATAGTTTTTATTTTTATTTTGCTGCAGTGATAAATAATAACATATCTTGTCGAAATGAATCTTCTCTTTTTTTCCCCATGATATATACAGATTGAATACTCTCGCAGTCTTATTCTCCTTGTTAACAGGGTAATAAATATCTGGGAATTTATATATAAATATATTGAGAAATCAAAAAAGAAAATAATAAGTTATTCCCACTCCTACACCATTACTCTTGCAATGGTTTCTCCTTTTCAAACGTTGACGAAGCTAGTGCGAACTCCATGTCCATGTATCTAGAGATAGATATTTGGAATTAAGACAAGCAAGACTGATTCTTCCGAATGCTCCTCCTATTCATAAAGTCAATTAAGATTGCGGATTCACAGAAACCTCACGAGCTCTGCGGGAGTTAGTGGCATTTTTTAATAAGCTGTTTGACATTAGCTCTTACAAGATAGGTTAATGTATTGTGCAGATCTGTTTATTAATATCACCGACAGTGAGATATGTTTTTTATTTATTTATCAAAATGCAAGAAAAAAAACACAACTGGAAAGCCAGAAAGTACAAATATACAGCACACACAAAACAAAAGATATCTTGCTTGGATCAAATTAACATAGATTTGTTGGAGAGCTGTTGAAGTAAATTGCAACCTTTCAAACGTTATCCCTTTCCGAACAACGTTCAGCAATTTCGCAGGAATTTGCCAAGTACAAATGAGAGAAGGTACCGCATTTTTAGTGTAAGGTAGCAGTCTTTGACTTGATTTTTTGTTCTGGCACACTCATTTTTCCAGATCATAAGCATTTTTTATCTTTTGAAATACGCTAAAACATTACCAATTTGGCTACAAACGCGTTTTACAGTTCTAAGAAAGAATTTTATGGCACCTCACCAACTCTCAAGGTGACATTTTCAAGGTTTACTACATGCGTGGGAACCACAAAGAAGACAAGGACAAAGGACGTACATTAAAAATATAGAGGTTGTACCTCAGTCAGATTTGAATCATAGTCTTATTATTTAATCCAGGCTGTAATCATATTAAAAAAAACATATCTTTTTTCAACAATGATTAAAGAGATCACTATATAAAGGGCTAGCATCCATGCTAACCATGCAATAACAGAAAGCAAGAGTTCTAAACATGGGAAGCCAGGGGAAGCCGGGGCATTTGTCCTCAATGATGTTTGCCATTGCAATTTGCCTTGTAGCCACCACTGTGGTGGCTTCTGAGCCTTATTATTATAAATCTCCCCCACCTCCATCTCAATCTCCCCCTCCACCATACCACTACACCTCCCCACCTCCACCAAAGAATTCTCCACCACCTCCATACCACTATTCATCTCCTCCTCCTCCAAAGAAGTCTCCTCCTCCTCCATACCACTACACATCCCCACCTCCTCCTAAGAAGTCCCCCCCTCCACCATACCACTACTCATCCCCTCCTCCACCAAAGAAGTCTCCACCACCTCCATACCACTACACATCCCCACCTCCTCCAAAGAAATCTCCCCCTCCACCTTATCACTACTCATCCCCACCTCCTCCAAAGAAGTCTCCGCCTCCTCCATACCACTACACATCCCCTCCTCCTCCAAAGAAATCTCCCCCTCCACCATACCACTACACATCCCCTCCTCCACCAAAGAAGTCTCCACCACCTCCATACCACTACACATCCCCACCTCCTCCAAAGAAATCTCCCCCTCCACCTTACCACTACTCATCCCCTCCTCCACCAAAGAAGTCTCCCCCTCCACCATACCACTACACATCCCCACCTCCTCCAAAGAAATCTCCCCCTCCACCTTATCACTACTCATCCCCACCTCCACCAAAGAAGTCTCCCCCTCCACCATACCACTACACATCCCCTCCTCCACCAAAGAAGTCGCCACCACCTCCATACCACTACACATCCCCACCTCCTCCAAAGAAGTCTCCTCCTCCTCCATACCACTACTCATCACCACCTCCTCCTAAGAAGTCCCCCCCTCCACCATATCACTACACATCCCCACCTCCACCAAAGAAGTCCCCCCCACCTCCATACCACTACACATCCCCTCCTCCACCAAAGAAGTCGCCACCACCTCCATACCACTACACATCCCCACCTCCTCCAAAGAAGTCTCCTCCTCCTCCATACCACTACTCATCACCACCTCCTCCTAAGAAGTCCCCCCCTCCACCATATCACTACACATCCCCACCTCCACCAAAGAAGTCCCCACCACCTCCATACCACTACTCATCCCCTCCTCCTCCAAAGAAGTCTCCCCCTCCACCATACCACTACTCATCTCCTCCTCCTCCAAAGAAATCACCCCCTCCACCATACCACTACACCTCTCCACCTCCACCAAAGAAGTCTCCACCACCTCCATACCACTACTCATCCCCACCTCCCCCAACTCACTCCCCACCTCCTCCATACCACTACTCATCCCCACCTCCTCCATATATTTATGCATCACCTCCACCACCAAAACACTAATAAGCTGTTGTCAGGTCAATTTGAAGTGTAACAGCATTCAATAAGTTACTATTTCGTTCCTTTTTTTTGTTGTTTACGAATAAATTTTTAGTTTAAATCAACTTTCTTTGTGTAATAAGGATCGAGAATGTAGATCATGGTTAATTCTTTTGTACGGAGAAGTGATCATTGTAACATTTCTTTGTATCATTTTGAAATGTAATAGCTGTAATTGCATTTGAAAGGATAAATATCACATTATATTTCTCATTCTGTCGAGATGATATAATTTTGCTTCTTCCAAGTTTGAAGATTAATGCTTTGTTATTAAATGTCTATTTGCCCTAGCTACGTTGATTTCATTTTTTACAATGCCTGTCTTTTTTCCATTACAAACTCCGAAGACCTCTGGCTTTTGTCTTATCTTAGCATATCAGAACCCTAGGCTAAGAAAACGGTTCTTTTGGAGGTATATATATTGGTTAATTCTTGGGAAGCACATAAAGCGTAACTCGCAACTCCCAGGTGTGTTTTTCTGTATGAAAATTAACAACCTAATGGTTGGCCGCGTAAACAACAACAATTCTAAATTATTACCTAAGCTATTTCTAAGAGTATCTCTAATCCATGATGGTGTATTGAATAACGTTCTAAACACTAAAACAATGTTTTGATCAAGTGGTGATTAATATAAATTAGGAGACTCTGATTGTTTTATACACCCACTCTGGTCAAATATTGATTAATTACGTATCTATCTATCTATATATATATATATATATATATTGTTTTGGTTAAACACGTTATCTTATAACATGTTGGATCCACATTTCTGTCACCATCAATCAATTAAATCAGGTGAGAGGAATAATACAGAAGCATGTGATTTTTATAGTTTAGGTAGCCAGCGACCAACGAAAGACTTGGTGATCTCGATATTCTAAATAAATATAAGCTACGTCATGTACCTTGACTTGTAAGTAAGGATATAATATAGGCCGAAATAGTGGGTTGAAACATTTGAGAGCTCGATTTATGCTCTAAGTAATCAATTTCAATACAAACAAGATGTTAACTAGTGAGCTTTATTTTATGTATCAATTAATAAGTCAACTATGTCCAGCAAATTGTGCATATGATGAATTTCTACCCCTCGTGTATGGCCATGTATTTGGCCTCAAAAATGATTAAAAAGGTGACCCTTTATTAAATATATAAAAATTATGTGTGTTAAAAAACCATTTCAACTCAAAAAAATAATCTTATATTATTTTTCCAACAAGTCCTATACGGTTACACTAGATTATATTGAAACTTACATGTATCCCTTACTATTCCTGTGCTGGTTTTTCATGAGAAAAGAGATTTGGAAATCTTATGGTTGTTTAGTCAATCAGATATTCTAATACCATATCAAAAATCATCTCAACTTCTCAGCTCAAAATTTGAATTATTGAATAAAAGTTCTAATGGCTTGGTGATGGGGATAGCACTCTCTATTCTTGCTGGGATCATAAACTCCAATTAAACAGAATTGATAGTTGTAGTCAAAGCACCAGAACTTGTTAAACAATAATATAAATTATATTTTGGGGTCTCATCTAAAAATTTAAGTTTTTAGGTGAGATGGTTTATTGACATGATATTAGAGCCTTGTTGACTCAACGGTCATGAGTTCTAATCTCATTACTCTCATTCTATTTGATAAAAATCAAACACAAGATAGTGTGGATTTGTGCAAGTTTCAAGCCCAAAGATTTTCACTTGAGAAGATGTGATAGAGAATAACATAAATCATATTTTGAGACCTCAACTAACAGCTTAAGTTTTTAGATGAGATGGTTCCTTAACAGAAATATACTCTCTGATGTGTTCATTAATAAAGAAAATGGTGCACGGTCCTTCGATCTCCTTGGCATTCTCTACGAGGGCTCATCTGATTATGTTTATAGTGCTGGATGTTGTCTTCTGCTTCCTTGATATTTAATCAATTTTCTGAAGTAATCTCTTTCTTGATGCTATGAAATGCTGGTTATGGAGCTCAGAAGGATTGGTGGGGAGGGCTTCTGTTTATTTTTCTTCAAAAGCCACTGCAATCTGCAGATTTCTTCCTCTAGTAGATTGCTATCGCTGTCTGCTTTCGATGAATTACCTGCTGCTAGAAACTCATCGGAATCTCAAGCAGATATATTGCTCAGGAGTACGTATGATTCGTAGGAACTAAAGAAAACTGGGTTTTCTAACAAACAGAGCATCACAATTATATTACGTAGCCATGGCGACTCGATAAAATTATTAATTCATATAATATAAACCTGGCAGGTGCTGGTGGAAAATATGAAATTGGAGGCCTTGATATATATCAACTTGGCACGAAGTGTATGAGCATCTTTATGATGAACTTTTCGTTGAAGACTTGTCGAGCTCACCTTAAAATTCAAGCAAATATAGGGTCCCATTCGAATAAAAAGCTTTTTACCAATTGGAAATTTATTTTTATATTTTTATTAACTAAATTTCAACTATTTAGACTCCAATACCAAGCAATTCACTCACGGTTCAAAGTATAAATTATTTAAATTCATACATAAATTACCTAGTTGATTTCAGAATTTAATTAGATTTCACTAAAGTCCGACTCGATTTAAATTTTAGATCATTAAATTACACGTATTGTAGATGATATTCTTCTAAACTAAACATATAGCTAATTTAATACTATATAGATTAGAAGAACTACTTGGGAGTTTAAAAGATTAAAAAATATATAGTAGATAATGAAAAAAAAGAAAAATCAATTCTTCCTTGGGAAAATGAATAGATTAATCTTAACTATTCTTGCAACCTCACGACGACCACATCAATTATGAAAGAGCCTCTGTCACCTACGTACTTTCAGTCAAAAATTTATTCTACACCTTGTAATTTTGTGCCAGACTGGAATGTTTCTAGCTTGAAACTTTCAAAAGAAATAATGCAATAATAACTTATTCCCCCTCGATCCTACACCATTACGCTTGCATTGGTTTTCCTTTCCAAACGTTGAAGAAGCTAGTGCGAGCTGCTTGTCCATGGAGCTAGAGATAGATATTTGGAATTAAGACAAGCAAGATTTGATCCTTCCGAATTCTCCTCCATTGATAAAGTCAATTAAGATCGCGGATTCACGAACTCTGTGAGAGTTAGTTGGCATTTTTGAATAAGCTGTTTGACATTAGCTCTTACAAGATACGTTAATGTATTGTGACGATCTGTTTATTAATATCACCGACAGTGAGATATGTTTTTTTTATCAAAATGTAAGAAAAAAAACACAACTGGAAACCCAGAAAGTCCAAATATACAGCACACACAAACCAAAAGATATCTTGCAATGTTCACCACACGAACTTTCGGAACAATGTTCAGCAATTTTGCAGTACAAATGAGAGAAGGAACCGATTTTTTAGTGTAAGGTAGCAGTCTTTGACTTCATTTTTTAATTCTGGCACACTCATTTTCCAGATCATAAGCGTTTTTTATCTTTTGAAATACGCTAAAACATTACCAATTTGGCTACAAACGCGTTTCACAGTTCTAATAAAGAATTTTATGCCACCTAACCAACTCTGATCAAGCTGACATATTCAAGGTTTATACAGGCGTGGAAACCACAAAGAAGAAGAAGACAAGGGACATTAAGATTTAAGAATATAGAGGTTGTACCTCAGTCAGATTTGAATCATAGTCTTATTATTTAATCCAGGCTGTAATAATCATTAAGAAAAGCGTATCTTTTTTCAACAATGATTAAAGAGATCACTATATAAAGGGCTAGCATCCATGCTAACCATGCAATAACAGAAAGCAAGAGTTCTAAACATGGGAAGCCAGGGGAAGCCGGGGCATTTGTCCTCAATGATGTTTGCCATTGCAATTTGCCTTGTAGCCACCACTGTGGTGGCTTATGAGCCTTATTATTATAAATCTCCCCCACCTCCATCTCAATCTCCCCCTCCACCATACCACTACACCTCCCCACCTCCACCAAAGAAGTCTCCCCCTCCTCCATACCACTACTCATCCCCACCTCCTCCTAAGAAGTCCCCCCCTCCACCTTATCACTACACATCCCCTCCTCCACCAAAGAAGTCTCCCCCTCCACCATACCACTACTCATCCCCACCTCCTCCAAAGAAGTCCCCTCCTCCTCCATACCACTACTCATCCCCGCCTCCTCCATTTCAATCACCCCCTCCACCATACCACTATTCATCTCCTCCTCCCCCAAAGAAGTCTCCTCCTCCTCCATACCACTACTCATCCCCACCTCCTCCTAAGAAGTCTCCACCTCTACCATACCACTACACATCCCCTCCTCCACCAAAGAAGTCTCCACCACCTCCATATCACTACACATCCCCTCCTCCTCCTAAGAAGTCCCCTCCTCCTCCATACCACTACACATCCCCACCTCCTCCAAAGAAGTCCCCTCCTCCTCCATACCACTACTCATCCCCGCCTCCTCCATCTCAATCACCCCCTCCACCATACCACTATTCATCTCCTCCTCCCCCAAAGAAGTCTCCTCCTCCTCCATACCACTACTCATCCCCATCTCCTCCTAAGAAGTCTCCACCTCCACCATACCACTACACATCCCCTCCTCCACCAAAGAAGTCTCCACCACCTCCATATCACTACTCATCACCACCTCCTCCTAAGAAGTCCCCACCACCTCCATACCACTACACATCCCCTCCTCCACCAAAGAAGTCCCCACCACCTCCATACCACTACTCATCACCACCTCCTCCTAAGAAGTCTCCCCCTCCACCATACCACTACACATCCCCTCCTCCACCAAAGAAGTCCCCTCCTCCTCCATACCACTACTCATCCCCACCTCCTCCTAAGAAGTCCCCTCCTCCTCCATACCACTACACATCCCCACCTCCTCCAAAGAAGTCCCCTCCTCCTCCATACCACTACTCATCCCCGCCTCCTCCATCTCAATCACCCCCTCCGCCATACCACTATTCATCTCCTCCTCCCCCAAAGAAGTCTCCTCCTCCTCCATACCACTACTCATCCCCACCTCCTCCTAAGAAGTCTCCACCTCCACCATACCACTACACATCCCCTCCTCCACCAAAGAAGTCTCCACCACCTCCATATCACTACTCATCACCACCTCCTCCTAAAAAGTCCCCACCACCTCCATACCACTACACATCCCCTCCTCCACCAAAAAAGTCCCCACCACCTCCATACCACTACTCATCACCACCTCCTCCTAAGAAGTCTCCCCCTCCACCATACCACTACACATCCCCTCCTCCACAAAAGAAGTCCCCACCACCTCCATACCACTACACATCCCCTCCTCCTCCTAAGAAGTCTCCCCCTCCACCATACCACTACACATCCCCTCCTCCTCCAAAGAAGTCCCCACCACCTCCATACCACTATTCATCCCCACCTCCACCAAAGAAGTCCCCACCACCACCATATTACTATTCATCCCCACCTCCACCAAAGAAGTCTCCCCCACCTCCATACCACTACTCATCCCCACCTCCTCCTAAGAAGTCCCCCCCTCCACCATACCACTACACATCCCCACCTCCTCCTAAGAAGTCCCCCCCACCACCATACCACTACACATCCCCACCTCCACCAAAGAAGTCCCCCCCTCCACAATACCACTACTCTTCCCCACCTCCTCCTAAGAAGTCCCCCCCTCCACAATACCACTACACATCCCCCCCTCCTCCAAAGAAATCCCCCCCTCCTCCATACCACTACTCATCCCCTCCTCCTCCAAAGAAATCACCCCCTCCACCATACCACTACACCTCCCCACCTCCACCAAAAAAGTCTCCCCCACCTCCATACCACTACACATCCCCACCTCCACCTAAGAAGTCCCCCCCTCCACCTTATCACTACTCATCCCCACCTCCTCCTAAGAAGTCCCCCCCTCCACCATATCACTACACATCCCCTCCTCCACCAAAGAAGTCTCCCCCACCTCCATACCACTACACATCCCCACCTCCACCTAAGAAGTCCCCCCCTCCACCTTATAACTACACATCTCCTCCTCCTCCAAAGAAGTCTCCCCCTCCACCATACCACTACTCATCCCCTCCTCCTCCAAAGAAATCCCCCCCTCCTCCATACCACTACTCATCCCCTCCTCCTCCAAAGAAATCACCCCCTCCACCATACCACTACACCTCCCCACCTCCACCAAAGAAGTCTCCACCACCTCCATACTACTACTCATCCCCACCTCCTCCAACTCACTCCGCACCTCCTCCAAACATTTATGCATCACCTCCACCACCAATACACTACTAAGCTATTGTCAGGTCAATTTCAAGCGTAACAGCATGCAATAAGTTACTATTTCTTTCCTTTTCTTTGTTGTTTACGAATAATTTTTTTATTTATGTAAATCAACTTTCTTTGTGTAATAAGGATCGAGAATGTAGATCATGGTTAATTCTTTTGTACGGAGAAGTGATAATTGTAACATTTCTTTGTATCAATTCTACATCTAATAGGTGTAATTGCATTTGAGAGGATAAATATCACATTATATTTCTCATTCTGTCGAAATTATATTATTTTGCATCTTCCAAGTTTGAAGATTAATGCCCCGTTATCAAATGTCTATTGGACCTAGCTACATTGATTTCTTTGCTTACAAAGCCTTTCTTTTTCCATTACAAACTCCGATGACCTCTGACTTTTGTCTTAGCTAAAGCAAATCAGAACCCTAGGCTAAGAAACGGTTCTTTTGGAGGTATATATATTCGTTAATTCATTGGAAGCACATAAAAGCGCAATTCGCAAGTCCCAAGTGTGCTTTTCTTTATGAAAAATAATAACAACCGAATGGTTGGCCGCGTAAGCAATAACAATTCTAAATTATTACCTCTAATCTATGATGGTGTGCTGAATAACTTTCTAAACACTAAAACAATGTTTTGATCCAGTGGTATTAAAATTAATTAGGAGACTGTGATTGTTTTATACACCCATTTTGGTCAAAGATTGATTAATTACGTATCTATTATTTGGTTAAACACATTATATTATAAAATGTTGGATCCACATTTCCCCCCCATCAATCAATTAAATCTGGTGAGGAATAACAAAGAAGCATGTGATTTTTATAGTTCATGTACTTTGACTTGGTGATCTCGATATCCTAAATAAATATAGGGTAGATCATGTGCTTTGACTTGTAAGTAAGGATATAATATAGGCCGAAATAGTGGGTTGAAACATTCGAGAGTTGGATTTATGCTCTAACTAATCACTTTCAACCAAATGTTAACAAGTGAGCTTTATTTTATGTATAAATTAATAAACAAGTCAATTATGTCCAGCAAATTGTCCCTACGATGAATTTCTACCCCTCGTGTATGGCCAGGTATATGACTTCAAAAATAATAATACAAAATGTGACCCTTTATTAAATATATAAAAATTATGTGTATTAAAACACCATTTGAATTTAAAAAGTTTAATTGTTAGGTGAGAATTTTAAAATACATATTATTTTCCAATACGTCCTATACGGTTATATTGAAACTTACATGTATCCATGTTGATTTTTCATTAGAGAAGGGATGGTGGGAAGGGCTTCTCCTTTTTTCCAAAAGCCACTGCAATCTGCAGATTTCTTCCTCTAGTAGATTGCTATCGCTGTCTGCTTTCGATGAACTACCTGCGTTTAGAAACTCGTCTGAATCTCAAGTAGATCCAAGAATATATTGCTCAGGAGTACGTATGATTCATATGAACTAAAAAAAACCGGGTTTTCTAACAAACAGAGCATCGCGATTATATTACCTCAGCATAGCGAGTCGATAGAATTATCAATTCATTTAATATATACCCGGCAGGTGCTGGTGGAAAATATGAAAATGGAGACCTTGGTATACATCAGCTTGGCACGAAGTGTAAGAGCATCTTTATGATGAACTTTTTGTTGAAGACTTGTCGTGCTCACCTTAAAATTCAAGCAAACCCATTCGAATAAAAAGCCTTTTACCAATTGGAATTTATTTTTATATTTTTATTCACTAAATTTCAACTATTTAGACTCTAATACCAAGCAATTTACTCACGGTTCAAAGTATAAATTATTTAAATTCATACATAATTATCTATATAGTTGATTTCAGAATTTAATTGGATTTCACTGAAATCTTATTCGATTTAAATTTTATATCATTAAATTTACCCGTATTAATCTAAAAATGATATTATTTTAAGGGGGGAAATAGCAATTTATAATAAAAATCTTAAAAATATATATTAAATTAGATCCCATCAAAATTTACTTAGTTATTAATTCATCGATGCTTAACTATACCAATGTTTTAAAATGTTTGAAATAAACCAAGCATAAGTTTAATAAATACGCTTGGGCCTAGAGCTTCTAATAACCAAGAAATGGACCATAAAACTATCACGACGGCCTCATTTTCTTCTTAATTGATTCTTCTGTGAGCAACCTTTGGGAAGTGGATGAAGTCATTACAGATAGATTTAAAGCTTGAACAATAATATAGCAATTCTTTCCCTCTATCGACAGGGAAAAGAAAAAAGAAAAAATGAAATTCAGCCACGATTGAATGTACAAGTACTTGGAGGTTGTACGGCTCTTGACTTCATCGTGCCCAACACTATGAACTGATCTCTTGTCTTGAGAATTCCTGATCGGGAAGCCACTAACTAATGCCTGACACATAAATTAACCTTCGATAACTAGAAATGGGAACTCGGGGAAGGCCATGGCATTGCCCTACGCAGCTTATTTACGCGGTGGCATTTTCCTTATAGCCACTAGCGTGGCTGCCTACCACCCTTAATTACATTTATGTTTCGCCGCCGCCGCCACCTCGCCACTCTACAAACACCCATCTTATAAATTTCCAACACATGTTGCTCATCTTCCACACCACTAGAAACCTCATCACCTAATGCATGGAAAATCTTATATTTACAAGTCACTACCACCACCATCATAACATGCGGTGCGTCCACCATATTATCACCGTATTATTACAAGTTGTAGCCGTTTTCTTACAATAGTCTAGGTGTTTTGTTTCAAAATTATATCTACCAGTGAGACAATAGTATCCCAGATACATTAAGTTATTAAAGAGAAAAAGAATTGAAGTGTGAAAATATCGGTTCATCACTTATCTATCCACTCTAAAATATTTTAAATAGATCATTCCTTGTATATGAGAAATATGTATCCATAGCCTTCATCCAGAGAGACAAACAATGAAGAATATGCTCAGACATTGTATTCCAAATTGAAATAATAGAATCATGAGATAAATTAATAAAGGGAAATAATCTCAAATATCAAAACCAAGATCAGCTTCTCTTACTCATCATTAGAAGCAAATGAGATAAACCTACGAGGTTAAGGAGATTTAATGGAATGGCATATTTTCTTTTCGGATAAAATAAAGGTATGTTTTGCGTTCGACCGACATGGTGGGATTATGAACTATATACTCTAATAGCAAGCAATTCACAGGTAGAACAGTGTTGTCTATTTTGTTTCGTTTCAACTGAAATAACCGTAATGTTTTGTACTAGTTAAAAAAATAAGACAAAACAGCATTGTTTTTACCTCGGTTTAAATTTTAGCCCGTTCCATATTTTCGGTCAAATACCAGCCGAAACATTCCGGTTTCGTTCCGTCCATTCCGTTTCGGCAAAATAGTATTTTTTTTAAATAATGGATAATTTTACAATATCAATCATATCTCTTAATCTGACTGTTAGATTGAGATAAAATTTTATGAGTCTCTTGACATATTTATATATATTATGTTAAAATTTCAGAGCAATCAGAGAATGTAATGACCTTGTGAGATTGATGATGATATTCTCATAATATTATACATATTCACAATTTTGTTCAGAAAAATTATTTTACTGTGTCTTTTTTTAGATTAAATTGCACAATTTTAAATAATTTTATTTTTAGATTTGAACTGATTTTTTTTAATTAATATATTTAATTATATATATACATAAACAGTACAATCCCGAAATAACACACTAAAATACTTCAAAACCAAAATATTTTATCCCAATAAAAAAACAAAACACTAATCAAAACGGTAATAACAACATTGGGTGGGTTGAAGTGCAAATTATCGTTCACAAGTATATATGTGGTTGATTTATGGGCTCGTTAGTGTTCGGCTTCAAGTTTCTGAAGAGTTATTCAACAAAAAACACCAATCTATCATGGATTTAGAGGTTAGTAGCATGGGCTACACAATCCTAAAGACATCCACCTTCCAACAAAGCAAACCCTCGACATTATTTGAAAGGAAAAACTACTTATGGAGACTATCTGACTTCAAGTTTCGCAATATTGTTCATGTACAGATTGTTTCATTTGGTTTAATTGCTTGTTTATTCTTCTTTTGTTTGGCGTAATGGCAAGCAATGGACTTTAAAACTATAACGAAGACAACAAATTGTTTTTCCTATTTGATTATCATGTGGGCAACCTTTGGGAAGTCGATGAAGTCATTACAAATAGATTTAAAGCAACTTGTTGTTGTTTGAACAGTGATATTGCAATTCTTTCCTTCTTTCGACAATAAAAAAGATATTTAAATGAGGAACACTTAGAAGACGTAACACATCTCACTTGGCAAATTGATGACCCATGCCATCAAACTCAAAAAAAAAAATTAGTTAATCATGTCAACGCATGGTTTATGATATGAGAGTGTGACACCCTAATAAAAAAAACAATAATATTAAAGAATAATTAAAAAAAAACATTATTCAAATAAATAGTGAAAAAAGGTGTAATACAAGCATCACTCATCTTTTATTATTTTTCAATAATTGAAATTAACCCAACAAACAAGTATATTGTAATTAAATGTTACAAAACTTTTCTCTAATAACATTTCAGATATTTGCTTGTAAATAGTCGTGATTAAGCTACATCGGTGTTTATCTTATTACTCGAATCTAAAAATTACATAAAGAGATACATGTCACGATTCATAATTGGGGCAAGTTAAACCTAGTAACTCGATAATCTGATATAGAATATGGATTAGGTTATGAATTGGGTTTTAAGTTAAACTATATAAAAGTGGATCTAGTTGAACTTGATTAACCCTATAAGTTAATTTACGACCCGATCAATCTAATCAAAATCTATATTGAATGTTTTAAAAAAACAAATTAAAATCATAACATTTTAGATTTTTAAAATATTTAAATTGATCTATAGTGAATCAACTTTCGACTTGGTCTATAACTATACGGATTTAATAACTTTTGTTTAGCCATGATTCGAATTTTATATAAACTTTCGTACATTTGATTCACTTTTGTCTCATATGTAACTTGTAATATTATCTTGAACTGGTATACACTGGAAATGATACTATCAATTAATAAACTATCCATCAATCTCAACGTCCTTGAAATTCATTTTCATTTCTTAATGTTTCCTTTTGTTTGCGTAGACTTTGTGTCCATAAGATAACAAGGGCAGTTGCCTATATCCCAATGAGGAGCACAAAGTGGAAAAACCTCTTAGCAGTTAGGCAAATTCTACACACACAAACAAAAAGGAAGTGACAGACAAAAAGGAAGCATAAAAAACCACTTGAGAGATGCTTCTTGTTGGTCCCAGAATCTTAACATAGATCAGGTAATAGCTCTCTATCTCTCTTTCTGACTACAAGAATATCTAGATTTTTTTGGTTCCCGTTTCCATCGAACACATTTTTCTTGGTATTTTTGCAGTGTAAAGTTATGCTGTTTTTTTATTGTCACTTATCCGAACGAGAAACTTAAGAATGTTGGATTCTCTTCTGCTGTTGGATGATTTATTCCAATCTCCATCTGAATTTTCTTTAAATTGGTTAAAGAAAGAAGCTTCTCTTTTTTTGGATTGAATTCAACTTTTAAAGCTTTTTGTTAGTTTGAAATGGGGGTGGTTGTGTTTTTTTGTTGATTATGACAACTGAGGTTGTGGACAGCTATAATATTATGTTCTGTGTATGGACTCCTTGCCTTTGCATATATTCTTAAGCTATTATATGGGCAGTAATCATGCAAATTGCAATGCCACTTTTGCGTTACAAGTTGATGGTTTTAGTTTGCTATAGGCTGAAGTTGTTCGATTTTGCTTTAGGATTACTGGTTTGTTTGATTAGTAGAAGTGATCGATCTTAGACAAGTTAGATATGTTGGTCTTGCAGATATACTCTTTCTTGAGCTGCCTGGCTGAAAGCAGTAGCTTGTTTGGAGGAATGAAATGAAAAGCTGTAACATGGATGATGGGGAGGTAGAGCTTTCGGATCATGTTTTGTTACCGAATCCTGATTCATCTGGCAGTTTGCAGAGTTCTGCGTCTGTGGATTCACTTCTTGATGAATTCTTGAATAATACGAGGACATGTACTCACACTCACACTTGCAACCCCATTGGCCCTGACGCAATCCATACACATACGTGCTACCACACACACACCCAGGTCATTACTTCTGAGGAAGATGATGACTTGAACAATAGAGAGAATTCCAATTCTAAAGCGAAAAGGCCAGCAGGAAATAGAGAAGCAGTTCGAAAATATAGGGAAAAGAAGAAGGCACACACTGCTTACTTAGAAGAGGAGGTGAAGAAATTGCGTACATCGAACCAGCAGCTGATGAGGACAATACAGCAGCAGGTAATTCTTGAAGCCGAGGTTTTGAGGCTAAGAAGCATATTGGTGGAACTGAGGGGAAAGATTGATACTGAATTGGGTGTGTTCCCATTACAAAATCAGGGTGACACCAATGCTGCTTTCAAGGATGGCAATTGTGGAGCGCGTGAGTCCACTGGTGGGCCAATGAATCTACAGTGCCAGACAGATTTACGATGCTTCCATACTCAAGTAGCAGGTTCATCTTCGCAGGTTAATATTGACGGAAATGGCAAGTTGATGGAGTCATGGGAAGGGAATTGTCAGCCTGTGATGGAAAATTGTCAGGCAAACATGGATAATATGGCAACCACAGAAGGACACGCAATGGAAATGGTGGAAGCCTTGATGTCATCTGCCTCTCGAGTTCAATAACCATAGGGAAAGATAATGTGTAAGCTCTTCTGATCTTTTGATCTTCCTGCATCAAAGATACGTTGAAGTTGAGAATACGGATCTTGTGTATACTAAAATGGATATAGAAATTAAAAGGTTGATCATTGCCACTGTAGAGTAGTATATAAGTGTTGTACTCTCAATACAAATTCAGCCACAAAGTCATATATATGCTTGACAAAAGACTTTTGCTTGGATTTTCTCTATCTATTGTGTGAGGATTAGAATGTAAATATTACTTTCCTTTTCTTCCTTAATGAAGGTGAAAAGGTGTGGGGAAAATGTATGATCAGCTACTCGATCCTTGGTAAAAATATATATTAATCGAAGTAAAATTGGACAAGTAGTTGATGAAGCATGCTCACCGAGTGCTATGATGCAGAGGCTGGAATCCTCAGCTTGAAGACCTCCACATGATGAGATGTATCGAGGTATTTAGCATCAGTTTCTATGTCCACTGTAAGCGATACCAAATGCAGCAGAATTAGGTTAAAACAATCCCTCGATCCCACGTCAATGAAAATTGTGTGTGCCGGGATAGATGGAATTTCCACTCTTACCAAATCACCTAGGTTTGTAAAGTGTTGTCCTATCCCCTGTCCCTATCCCCTTTCATATTTTTCAAGAAAAATGCATGGTGGTGACATAGTGGTAATAGCTTGGGATTAGCTGATATGCGCGCAAACTGACTCATCTAGTGGGTGACCTAGTTGTAAGAGTTTGGGATTAGTCGAGATATGCACAAACTTACCACGACACTCAAGATAATCAAAAGAGAAGAAAAATGCATAGCAGGTAGCACCTAAGATTGAATGGTGCATGCAGATGCCCTTGCCGTTGCCTAGGTCTTGCTTCCGATCCTGCTCTCCTTGCAAAATTGGGCCAAAACATGGATTGAAAGTAAACAATTGGTCCTAACTCACCATGATCTCTTCAAATATAGCCCACAGATTCACAGTGGCATCGGAACTTACACTGCAGAAGAATAGCCGCTGCTGTTACTTGAATGCAGAAAGAAAAAAAGCTGAACCCCATCGTGGTAGTGTTAGAAGCAGTGAATGAAGAGCTTTCTAGTAATGACACGCATGGCGGTGTGGGACCAATGATGTGGCTATAGTTTTTTCCCCTCCTTTCCCTTTTCTCTCAACTTGACTTAGAAAAATACATAAACTTTCTTTTATTTATTTTATTTATATAATATAGTAATTATTCTTTAAATTTTTATCTATTTTATTTTTTATAGGTTGATTTTTATTTTCAATTGCATCTCTATTATTTAGTTTTCATTTTGAATTTAGCCCCTATTCTTTTATTATTATTATCTATTTTTTATATATATATATTATACTTTTTTTTATTTCATCCCACATCATTTAATTTTTATTTCAAATTTAGTCATTATTTTTATTTGTTTTTTTATAATTCTATTTTTTTCAATTTTATCACTCAATATTAGATACTGCAATTTGATTTGAACTCAATAAGTGTTGTTTTGACCTGCCCAAACAAGTCAGTATTTTTTGAATGGTTACCTTATCTAATGAGTAATAAATAGGATATGAATATTATTAATACTTACTTAGAGCTCGCCCGAACTAAACTAGAATATAAATTTATATTATACTAATATATTTATAGAATTTTTTGAAACATATATATATATATATATAACATTTTTTATTTTGACATACACACTTTTTGAATTTATATGTTAGTTAATTTATTTTTTATTTAATATTAAATATTTGTTAGATAATAGATATCCATGGAGATAAATAATTTTATCCCTTGATGCTAAGAATAATAGTTTAATATAGACTCTGTCATAACCCAATTTTGGGTTATTCTCTAAAACTACCCGAAAATAACAAAAAAAATAAAATAAAAAGGTCTGGTGTCGGTAGGAAAATCAAGGTAAATTTTTGGATATTTTCGAGAGCTCGATCGTACCTCTTTTGTACCCGAAAAATGAAGGAAATCACAGATTCAAGGCTAAAGTAATTTATTATTGGATAAATCTGCATAAAAATTAAGTCAAAAGATATAATTATATTTCTATGGGCCCGTTCAATTTAATTGTTGGCCAGTATAAAAGTGTAATTATGTTTGAGAATTAATTTAGGATCAAATTGAAGAGTTTAATTAAGCGCAATGACTTAATTATACTCTAAATTGGTCAAATTAATTTTTATTAAAGACTTAGTCAATGAGAAATCAAATTCTTAAATTTAATTTGGATTCATTTGATGAGATTTGAATTTTTAAAGACCAATTTAAATTCTTCCAAGTCAATTTTGTGAAATCAAGGAGCCAAATTAAACTAAATTGAGAATTTAATGATTGTGCAACTCAAAAGTCAAGGATCAAAAGTTGAATCAGCAGAAGAAACCAACTCGGGGCCCGTTCCTGTAGGAGGGGAGAGTAGCAATGAATGGTGTTCGATTTCCAGCACGTTCTTGTCAGATTTTGAGAGATATCCCCATGATCTTCCTTGTTCTTTCTTGATTAACAAAATGCCTCCCATGTTTGACAAACGTGAGCAACTTGGGGCCAAACACCATTTACAAATACTTAAACAACATTAGTAAACCCTAATAACAGAGGTAGCATCTCCATTTCAGCAGACAAATGCAGCAGTGCAGAGTCACATCCACGAAAGCCACATCTCTCTGTGGCATTATTCATGTATTGACTATTCATATCTTTTTGACCCCACATGATATTCATTTCGTGCAAATGCCTGCCCCTTGGATATATATATTTTCTCTTGTTTGAAATTGTTTTTTATGAATTGTTTCGTGATTTTAAAGAGATAATATATCATTTTTTTAATTCTAAGAAGAGGGCACATGTTCCCTCTATGCCTTGTTTCATTTATGTTTCACTCTTCTTTTTACCATATCTTTGCATGGTTGTCTGTTTCCTTTTCCTGATTCAGTGCAGGGATTCTCCTTACCGAAACAGTTTGGTCCATAGATGTGTATGTTTCGTTCTATTTCGAATCAAATATTTCATTTTAATTAAAAAAAATAAAATAAAATAATATTATTTTTATTTTGATTTAAATTTCAGTTTGTTCTAGGTTTTTTGGTTAAATATCAGCCAAAACATTTCGGTTTTATTTTGCATGTTCTATTTTGGCTAAATAGTATTTTTTTAAAATAATAAATAATTTTACAATATCAATCATACCTCTTAATCTGGTAGTTAGATTGAGATGAAATTTTACAATGAGTCTCTTGATATATTTACATATATTATGTTAAAATTTCAGAGCAATCAGATAATATAATGACCTTACGAGATTGATGATGACGTTCTCGTAATATTATACATGTTCATAATTTTGTACTGAAAAATCATTTTATTGTTTTTTATATATTAAAATTGCACAATTCAAAATAATTTTAGATTTGAACCAAAAAAAATTGGTCAATATATTTAATTATATATATACAATCCCGTAACGATGTGCGAAATACTCCAAAACCAAAATATTTTGTTTCAATTGATAAAACAAAGCATCAATCCAAACAATATTGAACACCTTAATCTCGTCGCTCTTGGTTTGGTCCCTCTACTTGTTAGTAAATGAACATCATAAGCGTTTAGATTTGTCTATCGAACCACATAAATGTATGTAGAATTAGTTGAAGCCGATGCAGATTGAGATGTTCTGTGCAAGATTGGATTTTTCTAGTTGGTAGCCCACAGACATGTAGATCCCAATCAAGACAGAGTTTTAATGCGTAGGACGAACTTCTTGCATGAAAATCTCTCACGATTGAAGTTATTAAATTCAGCTGCTCCTGGGCAGATTCATTTAAATCAACTTGAATTAATTAAAATGTTAATGGCATTTTTTTATTAATTTAATATTATATTTTAATAAAAAAAATTATGTCAAGTTTGATTCTAATTAGATCAGCTTTAAATTATTATTTTTAACCCAAATCTAGATAGGAGTTGAATGATGGTTGGATAGTTAAAACTTAACTTGATTTTAAATATATATATATATATATATATATAATTAACTTAGATTCAATCAAGATTAATATGTCTAACATGTAGTTTAAATTTTAAAACAAATCAGATTTAATAATTTTAATAATTATGAATCATGTACCATCCAACTAATGAAATGGCTACCAGCACAACTACCCCTGATACAAACATTTATCAAAATAGATTTTTTACAAGTCATGATGTGTACTTGTACAGGAAGATTTCGTTGAGCTATTAAATTTCCTTGGCCCAGCTGCTTTATAGAGTGCTATGCTTCTTGTACTCGGTTCATCGATCGTAGGAATAATACATCTCACCTTCGGTAATTATTTAAAAAAAAATATTTATTTATTATTTTAAATTAAAAAATTTGGTGTTTTTATTTTATTTTCATGTACTAATATTAAAAATAATTTTTTAAAAATAAAAAAATATATTATTTTGATTCATTTCTTACTAAAAAATACTTTAAAAAATAACTTAAATTACACTAACAAAAATAACCTGTTTGGGAGTTCTTGTCGGTGCTTGGTAGTGAAAATAGCTTATCAACAAATTGCTGCTGTAAGAGATAAGGGGAGGTGCTAGTATGTCTAACTTATTTTAATGCTCAATATACCATCTTAAAAGTTTATAAATATTGTTGTTTTTCACATCACTAAGTGTTATTAAACTCAATTGGATTTAACATATCAATAATCTATTAATTTATGATCTAATCTAGAATGAGTTTTAAATTAAAATAAATAAAAATTAACTTGATCTACCTCAGTATTTTAACATGAAAATAAAATAATTGTATATTTAATTGATCTCACTCAACCTTTAATTTAAATCTGGAGTTGAGTAAAGTAAGATTTAATAACTTTGTCATTAGTTGATCTCGAAGCTCCAATGAAATTTTTTAAGGAATCATTCCATCTAAAAATTTAAATTATTACATAAGATTCAAAATATGATTTATAATATTTTCTAACACACTCACTCAAGTGAAAGTTTTTTGGGCTTGAAACTTGCACAGACCAATATTATTATGTGCTTGATTTTTCGTTAAATAGAATAAGGATGATGAAATTCGAACTTGTGATTACTGGGTCAACAAGATTTTAATATCATATTAAAAAATCATATAATTTAAAAACTTAATTTATTAGATAAGATCTAAAATATAATTTATATTATTTTTTAATAAAATTGTATTACATCGGCCAACATAGGGGGTCATTTCAGGAGAGACATCATATTGTTGATTGGGCATAATATCTATACGTAGATAAGAGTGATTGCTGCTTTATATCTAGCTAGGGCAAACTGAAGTGAGAGAAGGGCAGATACGACGGATTAAGAAGTTGTTTGGGATAGCTTTTGAAACCGCGTTTTCAAAAAATTCAATTTTTTTTTAATTTTAAATGAATATGTTTTGGTATTTTTAGATCATTTTGAATTCAATTTTTTTTTTAATTTTAAATGAATATGTTTTGGTATTTTTAGATCATTTTGATGTGCTGATGTCAAAAATGATTTTTAAAAAATAAAAAAATATCATTTTGATATATTTCGACACGAAAAACACTTTGAAAAGTTACAGCAACAGCTCTCCCAAACAGCCCTAATTCAGGTTCAATTATAAGAATTGTGAAAAAGAATTCCGAGAATGAATTGTGAAAAAGAATGATAGGAATGGGTCTACTAAACTTTTATTATAGTAATTAATTAGTACTAATCATTCTTTAAATAAAGTACTAATCATTATTGTTCTTATAAGTTATAGCGAAACTATTGGAATTAAACCATGGTTTGTTTTGATTGTCATGCAACTTGTCGAACAACTTGTGGAATTATGTTACCAAATTAAGAAAACCAAATTAAGAAATTATTAGCTAAATTATTTCATTATGAATTACAATTTTATTTTGTTTTTGCTCTGATCAAGGTTTTCCAAGTATGGAGAAAAAAGGGAATGTTTTCATGCAAAAAAGGCTGACTTTTATATATCAACGATTTTATTTTGAATTCATAAAAATGTGAAAAACATTAACGATTGTTAAATTTTCTTGTTTATTATATATCCAGCGGGAGTCCTTGGCAGGTAGAGAAGCTACCTAATTGTTCCAACAGATTATTTTTTTCTGGGCTCCAGAAATTTATGAGGTGATGAGTCGGGACACAAATTCTCAGCCGAGGGTCCCTTTCCTTTCGAGTTTCCACACCCAGTGTCTGGTCCTAATCTGAAAATTTGCTGTGTTTTTGGCCTCAAGTGACCACAGTAACCTTTGATAGGGGGCATCCATTGATACCTTTCGGGGAAAGAAGAAGGTGGGCCTTTCATATATTTATGAGCTTTAATTTTATTTTAAGGTGTAAAGTATTATGTTTATGTTGATTAAGTTTTTCCGACGATTTTATAAATATTAATTCGGTGTAAACACATGATGATATGCATCTCCTTGATCAACACAAGGGCGATTCGTTGATTCATTAATATTTTCATTGTTTCTCTAACTCTTTTTTTAATGGTTTTGATATAAAAATACCACAGAATCTGCAGAGAAATCAAATCAGTGTGTATTTTTAATTCAAATGTAGAATAACAATAATAACTATTATATACGTGAGTTCATAGTATTATATGATTGAATATAGACTTGATATTTTTGTTACGCAAGAATATCAATGTTTTTTTTGTAATATGGGTATTCGAATTAACTTGTATGCATCTCGATTAATTTTACGGATCTTGAAATGAACGATTAATTATCAGTTTTCATTAATCTTGAAAGTTGGGAGACTTGAACTGGTAATCTTAAGAGAAAAAACCTAGAATCGATACCAATGTTGCTACCTCATGCGTGCCAACACAGAACATCTATTTATATTTTAATGTATTAAAAATTAGGTTTAAATTCAAAAAAAAGGAAAAGTATTTACATTTTAAGCATTTGCAAGATGCATTAGAATTTGAAATTTCCACACAATAATTACCATGCAAATACATTCAAACAGGGAGGTTAAGGGGGTCACATTTTAATTTTAATTTCAGATTTATTCACAATGCAGTTTTGGATCGCATGCCTTAACAATTTCTGACCTCAAAAGCATACAAACAAATAAAAAAACAATAAAGAAAAAAGAAAAAAGAAGAAACAAAGGGATCGTTGGAGGTGCAAAAGTCTCAACCCACTCACAAGTGGGGAATGAAGAACCAAAAAAGCAATAGCCTTTCTTTAGAATGAAAAGAAAAAAAAAAGAGGGGAGGGGGTGGCAACTTTAGGCCTTTAGCACAAGAAAATAGAAAGCAAATTGAAGGAGACGAAGAGAAAAGACAATGGAAAACTCAGGCCATGGCACGTGCAGTGAAGCGTCCAAATTGCAGAGGAAATCCTACAAAAATGTCTGAAATTTAAAACACAAGACAGCATCTTTGTCTACCAAACGCCCTCTTCATAACTGTTCACTGCAGTTGCTGTTGTATTTGTTTTTCACCAGCAAAAAATAATAAACTATACTTCTGCTGCGATGATACCTAGAAGAGCTTGAAGAACCAACCACCTCGCCCCCTTTTTTCACCAGACTGTTTTCTTACAATGCTGTAACAGATGACACAAATTAATATTTTGTTGGTACGATAATTAAAAAGTTTCCTGTTCCACATCCGAAAGTAAATCCATGTATGCAGAAATGTCACTCCTAAAAGATGTTAGCTTCATTTGAATCATAGTTAGTTGACCATATGATATAATAATTAATTATCTCAATTAAGTTAAGACTCATTCACTCCAGTGTCTGAAATTTTAGTTCTGTCATAATTAGTTTTCTGATAACTTGGTCGTATCAATATCACGCGTAAGCATTTATTAAATCTTCAGCGTTAATATTATTTATGATAATTCATATAATAGTGTGTGGACGTGAAAAGTACAAATATTTCTTTACGAGACGTATTTTCAATGTATAAGTTAATTCTTCAAAAATACAAAAATGGTAGTAAAGTTTTCTTATAAGATTCCGGGTTAATGTATGATCAGTGATGGATCACTGATCAATATTATATATATATATATATAATGTATCTCTTGATCAGACCCAAGCATTCCCGAATAGGTTGCTTGCTGGGATGGTTGGATTTCATCAGAGTCAAAAATTACATGCAATTATTTAATGCACAATTGGCCTAGGGACATGTAAATTGAGTGCGTAGCCTTTAAGATAATTTTGTTTTATTTTCTCCTCCAATTAAGCTACTTGAAAATGTGTTCCACCCAGCTAGTTTCTCGAGGTTTTACAAACAATTTTGATGAATGTGCACACATTAATCTGCTAGCTGCTCAACATCCCACCATGATTTTAGGATAGCGTAGTAGTTCTTCAGGCTGTAAGACATGACTCAAACACTAACCATGTGCTGTCTTTAATAAATTAAAGTATGATAATTGACTATTGATCTCGATTTCTGATATAAATGTGATGGAGTATAGTACTTTCTGCTTTGTTAAATCACGGTCTACCATTTTTTATCTTATATATCTTCTGTTTAATGTTTATTTGAATTTTTTTAAAATATTTTTTATTTAAAAATATATCAGGAGAATGATAATTGATTGTTGATTTTTTTTCTTCACTGGAGGGTATTCAAAAATATTACAGAAACGACTATCTTCCATTATTTAATCCAAAATCCAACAAACTTGTCCTGAATAAATTGTACAATCATTACACATCCATGCATAGCTTTCATTAAATATAAACCAATTTAAAGCTCTCTTTTTTTTTCTCGAACAAGATCCTTGAAGAAACTTTTCTTTGTGACCGATGAGGTTGTTGAAACTTGACGAGGATGTTGAGTTTTCCACGACCGATCTTGAGCTTGGATTCCTACCAAAAAAGAAACAAGTTTTCTATGCAAGTAAAAAAAGGAAACTCGGGATACTATGTAAAAATATAGTTATGGGTTGGAGTAAAAGGCATGGTCTTGTGTAGGTATGTTATTTTTGTTTCAAGTTATCTAGCGATCATCCTTCAATCATGAGTGAGTTGATGGTAAATGATAGAGTTGCCGACCTATAACAAGGATATGGTGGCAAGCCTGTCGGAGCAGGGTAGGATTGCAAGCCTATCACATGGGATGGGTTGCGTATTCTTCGTGAATCTCTTATGTCAAGTTGTTTATTTTAATGTTAGCCACCGCAAGGCTATCTGCGACGGTGTAGGGGTGGCTGGCACCAGAAACTAGTGCGCCGATTTGGGTGAAGTTAGAAGTATTTATCCTCATTTTTTTAGCTCACTTCTTCCCCCACCTTCGGTTAGGCCTTTGGCAAACTAGCTCGGTTCTTGAGCTTGCTAGGCTCGACAATTTTAGAACTAATGAAATGATGAGTTCATAATTTTATGGAAAGGATATATATTATATAGAGAGGGGAATGCACAGAACGAGGTCTTTGATTAATTAATTAATTAAGTTAAATAAAATTGAAATACGCTGAATATTCAATGATATAATAACGTATTGATTGCATGTTAACATCAATACATGTTTGTTTAGAAATGTGATTAGAATTGTTTTTAAAAATATTTTTTATTTATAAATACATTAAAATATTTTTAACATCAGTACATAAAAATAATTTAAAATTATTATTTTTTAATTTAATGTAAAAACTAAAAATAAAAAAAATTATTTTTCTTAAAAACATTTTTAAAACGTTACAACAAATAGGGCCATTATCCATTTCAACATACAGCTATTGTTCACGTTAAAACCTCTCGAGCAAGGATGTCTAAACAAGAATTCAAGAACCTTCGACGAGGGTTGTAGTGGAGAATCTGAGACAATTTGAATATGAAATTGCGACATTGCAAGAAAATGTCAAATCTGAAAACCTAAAATGATGTGGAAGTGTTAATTACCCCTACAAGTGACAACACCACTTTAGTCAACGGTTTCTTTTTAGTGTTCAGTTGCTATGAGAATGGGTGGTGGCAAAATTAGCACTCTTCAAAATAAAGGTCATGATTTCCCTTGAGACGGAAATCTGTGGTTTCCAAGCATCATTTCCCAACAATTTTGAATGTGGAAATCTCATTTTTTCTAATACTTATATTATAGTGCACGGATATATATATATATATAATACTATATTATAGTGCACGGATATATATATATATATATATATATATATATATTAGTTTCCTATAGTTATTTTGAGAATGTTGTTAACAAGAACTTTTATTTTTTTAATTACCATGTGCTTGCATGGGTCATTATTAGAGAGGATAATGGGTATTAACGGCTTGGGTTACTCTATAAGTCTATATAATACTATTAGGATAAGAAATTTAGAAATAGATGCCCCGTGTAAGTCAAGTTTTGGATATCTGTAAAAGTATTTATTATTCAAATATTATTTAATATTCAACAATATATATATTACAAATATATATATTTTGTATTAGATTTGGATTAAATTTCAAATCGAGTTTAACAATGTTTATTACCAATAAACAACTATACCAAAAAACTCATTCGAAATTTTTTGGGTTGATATTCATCGAGTTTATATTAAAATTGCATTCTAGTAATGACGAGAAATTATTAGAGTAACTTATTCTCCCATGTTATATATAGATTAAGTCAATGAGTATAAAATAAGTAAACAAAATTATATGAAATGCATATATCATTAGATAAAAATCATAGAATTTTAACTGTATATTATATATTTTATCAACTTATAAGTTTAAGCTTCGAGATGAAACTAAAAATATAATTTATATTAATTTTTAACATATATCTTCGAGTAAAAAAAATCTAAACTTGAAACTTGTATAAATCCGTATTAAATTGTGCTTAATTTTATTGATTAGAATGAAAATAATAATATTTGAATTCGTGATCATTTAGCCATCGAGATTCTAACATCATATTAAAAAATCATCTTAAATAATATAAAAAAAAACTTGATCTTTCAAGCTAGTTATAATATATAACTTATATTATTTTTATATATATTTAACATAGAAGCCATGTAATAGAATATACATCTATCCATGACAAGTTTCTTTAAGAGCAAGGCCTGCAAGTGACTGCAATTGAAAAATTAGGGGATTGAAAGTATGATATATTTCATTTTTTAATTCTTCTGAAATTGATCTGAATTTAGTGCTTGGCAGATTCCCGCACCTTAATCTCCTCGCCCTCTTCAATGGCCATTCAAGATATTGTTCAATTAAAATAGGAAAAGAAGATGTCGTCACCAAACGTTTGTACATGAAGTTTTCATCGCAAGCATGTCACGCCCAAAACGATTGATCTACATGGGAAATGTGGTTTAAATTGTTTTTAAAAATAATTTTTATTTAAAAATATATTAAAATAATTTTTTTATATTTTTAAAAATTATTTTTCATATCATCATATTAAAATAATCTAAAACATCAAATAAATTATTTTTTATCAAATTGTTTTTTTTCAAATCTTTCCTAAAGCACTTTCCAAATACATTCTCAAATATCTCCTTAATGCTAGAAGCACAGGAACAAAAAAAAGAGAGGTGGAAATGAACATTCAGGATGTTTACGTTGCAACATTAATGATAGTAATAATAATAAAAAAAAGATGAATATGTAAATGTTTTGTTTTATATTTTTACTGTTACACAACCTAATTTTTCGATTTGCCATACAGTCTGGTAATGATGGCGAGAGAGGAACAGTTTTGATCGTTGATACCTTATCCAACCACCCCAGAGAGCATAAATTTAGACAAGAACGTTTAGTTGGCAGGATTTTGTGTGTTGGATATATGATTCAAGGAAGATTTTAGCAATCAATGGTCATATGTTAAACATGTGAACTCCTCGTTCATAAATCTTTCTGAGTAGAAAATGGCAATCATGACATAGAACGATATGGTAATCATGACTTCCATTGTGAGTAGAAACCTTCACTTGTACATAGTAAAAATATCAAATAATAAATCATTGGTGTTTTTTTTTTTGTTTTTTAAAAAATAATATAGATGTTTGAGGTAGCTTGTGTTAAGTTTTCAATGATCATTATATTAATAACTATAGGGCTCGAATCTAAAACTATGGGGGGAGCAAACTCCTTAGTGCCCGTTTCGGAGTGTGGCTGAAATTGTTTTTGAAAGTGTTTTTCATTCAAAAATACATTAAAATGATGTTGTTTTATTTTTTTAAAGATCATTTTTTATATCAGCATATGAAAATAATATAAAACATCAATTTTTTAATTTAATATAAAAAATATTTTTTTTTCAAAAACACTTTTAAAACGTAATGTCAAACATGATTTTAATCCCAAAATTATACCACTAGACTACCTAGTAAATGGTTCATTGTTCCCTTACTCTGCACCCGGGTTCGATCTTCTTTGTGCATGTTTATCATCCCCGCAGTGTCTTACCTCATACTAGGTTTGCAGTGGATCCGAGAATTAGTTGTGGTGCATGTAAGTTGATCCGAACATCTGATTATATAAAAAAAATGGTTTATTATTTGGTGTTTTGCTCTAGTTTCATGCCTTCATCAAAGCATTAGGAAAGAAATATTGTATGGTGTTATTGCGGTAATGGGATGCATAGTATTTTTATATAAAAAACAATTAATGGATAAAAAATAAATCGATAAACCATTAAAAAATAACAAGTTTAACACATTACCAAACTTGCTTTAAGTGTTAGCCTTATTTTATAATCTGGTAACTGGTAATTCTAAGTGCTCAATTTGAGCTCTCGTCATATTTTAAATCAGTTATGTTAAAGTTGATATGATTATTTTAGCAGGTTAGGTCACCTCATTATTAATAAAAATATAATTTTTAAAAAATATTTTTATTAATAATTTAAGAGGGAAGTGTTTTGTATTTTAGAAAATTGTTTCATAGTATTATTTTGATAAGATCAAATGGTCACGCCTCAAATTGTGGAACTACATTAAATATGTTAATTATCGATTGCAAAAACCACAAAAGTCTCTGTTTGCTAACAGAAAAATCATCTCTTTTAGCAACATTACACTTATAGATCTATGGCATTATGCATAATTGCCTTGGATCCGATATAGGTAAAAAAAATCTAACATGACTGCCACTGTAAGTGACAAACTTTATTGTATATAATTAAACAAATATCACGCAACAAATATAGAAAAGACAAGGAGTAACCATATAGGTGGTAAAAGTTTGGGATTAAAGAATTTATTTTATCTGTGGTTGCTAATATGATAGCCACTAAAAACCCACATGATTGTTAATTTTAAGATCCGTGAGATTAGTCGAAATACGCGTAAACTGACCGGAAAACCCACGTTAATAATAAAAAAAGAGAAGGAGAAGGAGGACTGTTTGAAATTTCAGGGAGATTTCCTTCAAAATTAATATAGGCATAACTCTCAAAATAATTGTCAGTAGAATTTAATTTTGATGGTATATATAATATGGACAATTTATTAGTGTCTGCAACATATCACTAGTTGAAAGTAAAATCATGGCGCCCACACCCCATGTGAAAACTCAGAAGATTTCTTTCTCTCATGAATGCCAAACTTTTAGTTCCAACATCTGTAATTGACTCACCATCTGTATGAAAATGAGCACCAGCTCGGCTTACTGCTTGGGTCATGGAGCACTAGTTCACTCGAGTAAATCAAAATATACTAAAATTAAAATCATAAATTTGTTTCAAATCATCCCAGATGCTGTTCGGGTCATATATCAATCTGAGTTTTTATCAGATATCTTTCGAAATAATTCTCTGAGTCAAACTGCTAGCAGGTTTTAATAGCAATATCTGAAACTCCATGCTCAATACCTCCCTTTCTTTCATCTTTATTAACACATCATTAGGCTAAGTAGAATTTTAAAAAGGTATAACAATGAAGGGTGTGCGGTGAATTATA
The DNA here is from genome assembly GCA_025169955.1 of Salix arbutifolia. NCBI lineage: Eukaryota > Viridiplantae > Streptophyta > Magnoliopsida > Malpighiales > Salicaceae > Salix > Salix arbutifolia. The sequence goes on from CM045902.1 coordinate 1,430,982, forward strand.
ACGAGCTAGGGTTGGTCACGAGCTGGTTGATAGCTTGCTGTTTATAAAAGAGGAAAAAGATGATGAGAGATTCAGTAGTCTCGTTTATTTATTATGTGGGGACGTGTTAAAAACGACAAGTGATGTGGGAGGTAATGGCGCACTGCCCCCTATTCAAATACCACCACCTTTCTCCTATTCTCTTCTGCCATTAAAAGAATCCTTCAATCCTTCATTTTATTTTCATAAGAATTTCTTTTATCATTTAAAGCATGCATCATCGTGTGTGTGTGTGTGTGTGTGTGTGTGTGTGTGTGAGAGAGAGAGAGAGAGAGAGAGAGAGAGAGAGAGAGAGAGAGAGAGAGAGAGAGAGAGGTGCATATGTTAATATTTATATTACTATTATATGGAGTGTTTTTATAAGAATTTCGAAGAGTTTCAGTGCATATGTAACAAATTTAAAACTTATTATCTCTAATAAATGTGAACTAGAGCATATATAATTCCATCATTAATTAGTCTCCTCGCACTGCTTACCAAGATGGCTTCAACATAATCAAGAAGTCTCAAGGGAATTCCCAATGGTTTATCCTTTTTGGAGTGTGGTATTTTATCAGCAATTTTTCACAAAAACAAAAAATTAATCAAAGAATTGAGCATAAATCTTACTATATTTTTTATTTAAAATTAAATCGGACTCACATGTTAATTTTTTTATTTAACTATATTTTTAAACTAACAATATATTAAATACCGTATCTCATATATATATATATATATTTTTTTTTTCTGTGTGTTTTTGGCATGCTCGAATGATTGCCAGCGATGCTTCAAGTAAGAAAGAAGAGCACGTGACAACTCACACGAGACATTTTTGCAATGCAAGGATTCTAGACGTGAATTGCAATTAGCTTGATTTGGTGAGAGCGAAGGGGAGATAGAAAGAGATTTAGAACTTAACAATTACTACCATTATCAAGATAATTGTACTTGGTGCGAATCAATCCTTACTATTATTGTAATGTTTTGATCATTAACTTTTGATTATATTTTAAGCAAGTGTTTGTTTTTGAGATTCAACTTGCAGTAAATATTAAATTAATATTTATTTAAGTGCTTTATAATAATGTTAATGTGTGTGATGTTGTTGACAAAAATCTTTAAAAAAAATACTATTTTAATGTATTTTTACAGCAACAACGCATTACCAAAACAGTCGAGTAAATAATTTCAAAGAAATCCAACGAATACGGAAATCTCTCCACTAAACAATCTCCAAAGTTGGATGAAAAGAACCATCTCTTCTATTTTTATAAACCATCTACAATCACAATCATGATCACCTCGTGATATCAATAATTTGAGTGAAACACTCATGGAAAATGAAAAGAGGAGGAGAAAGCATATGATGCTCGTGGGGCATGGCCACGTAACCTCTCTCAAATAACGTGTTCAGAGAATGGAGAGGAAGGGATTTTTCAAAGGAGATGATGCATGACTTCACAGGTTATTTTTGTTTTTATTTTTATATTTTGTGCCTAAACAATTTGAAAAATATAGCTATCATTTGCTACTGAGGTCATGCATTAATGGATTTTATATACTAATCCTAAAACTTAAACAAAAAAATAAAAAAAAGTTTAATATATTTTCTTAATTATCCATCAATTCCTTAAAATTATAAAGAGTAATAATTAATTGAGGAGATGCATTGAAATAATGTCATTAAATTTGATCTGGCCAAATTAAACTGTTTTGTGTCCACCAGCCTATGCGAGTTTCCGATTAGACTGATGGTGGGGTTAAAATCTAATTTGATTTTTTTTAGTTTTTTATAAATTAATTTAAATAATTTGAATTAACCCTAAGTGAGTGACAGCTTTCCATGCATATAACTATCCAAGAACACCAACCCACAGCACAAAACCTATTATGAATCAATCAAAAAGACAATAAAGGCAGAAACCATGGTGGTCACACTCTCCAATCACTCACATGGTGATCATCTCAAAAAGGGTCCCACAAAATGAACAAGATACTCATCATCAGCGCGTATGATACACAGTCTACATGATCAAGTGGGCAATCAAGAAAACCCTAAAAAAGTTTCTTGAAAAAGAAAAGAGTTTTATGGTGTGTCAGGTCAGGGGGGTTGAGCAAGAACGTGCATTATTTGAAGCACAGATCTGGATCCACTCAAAAGACCCAACTCCCCACACGCTCTCACTCTCCCCACTCTCGTGGGTCCATGTTTTTATAATCCTAGAGAGAGAGAGATGGGGAGAGAGAGAGAGAGAGAGAGATGGAGACAGCGTGCGTAGAGGGATATAGAGAATTACTATAAAGAAATATAGCTTTGACTGTCTGCTAATTAAGCCCAGAACCCAAAATACCACCAGCAGCTGCCTCCACTGAATCAATTGATGGTTTCTCTGCTGCTGCTAGCTCCTGGCAAACAGCCTAGTAAGATGGCGGTGGTTTGGCTTTTGTAGCAAGTTTGAGAGACGAAAAAACTCCATAGAAACTAGAAAGTGAGAAAATATAAAAAAAGATCCTTGTTTTCTTCATGGGTAAGTTGTGCTGTCTTGACTAGACCTGAGTTACTCCTACACACTTCTTTTGTTACTGTTTCTTTCGCATTCTTGGTTTGCTTTGTAGAGAAATTCTACGGCAAAGTTTTTTCGATTTTTTACTCTTTTGGTTTGCTTGTAACAAAGGCAACTACTAAGAATATTACTCAGTTTCTTTCTTCTGTGTAGCTTCCTTTTAATCAACCGCACGAGAATACTCTCCTTTTGAAAGCTTTCTCCTCTTCTCTTTACCTTTCTTTTCATGGGTTTTGCAGGAGTGAGGGAAAGTGGACTGCTTTAATACTTCTGCTAGTGCCTGCGTCAGCTGGTACTGATACTCTTTCTTTGATTTTAGTAGGTAGGGTTTCGTGGTTGAGAAAGAAGTTTTACTTGTAGAAGAGAGTACACAAAACTTGCTCTCTAACAAGTCGAGAAAAAGAGAGGAAGAACAGGAAGAAAACAAGTCGCTATTGGCATAGACTAAACAACTACCACTTCAACAACAAGGTTTTGTAAGAGAGGTGGGGTTTGGTGCGAAACATAGTACCAGCTCTCTATTCACTGCTACTGCTACTGCCATGGATGGTTATGAAGCAACAAGAATAGTTTTCTCAAGAATCCAGAATTTAGACCCAGAAAATGCTTCAAAAATCATGGGTCTTCTTTTGATTCAAGACCATGGTGAAAAGGAAATGATTAGGTTAGCTTTTGGACCAGAAGCACTTGTTCATTCAGTGATTCTCAAAGCCAGGAAAGAACTAGGACTTTGCTCTCCAACAAACCCTTCTAAAAGTCCTTCGCCTCTATATTCAAGCAACCCCATAACCATCTCTAGACAGAACTCGTCCTCTTCAACTTCAAGACTAGGGTTTAATATCCCACCTTCACTTACTATCCCAAACCCTTCATCAAATAATTCTTCTTCCTGGAGTGACCTTCCAAACCCTGATGACTTGATTAGTCCTAATGGCAGTTCACTGAATCCTGCTTCTGTTCCTTTCTATGCTAATGGAGTAAGATGTGGAGGAGAGTCTGATTTGATGGATGAGTTTCAGCTTCAAGACCAGCTTTCATTCTTAAATGACAATTCAGCAAATCTTGGTCCAAAAAGTTCAGATCTTTTTTACTCTCAACTTGACGCTTTATCAAGCCCAACTGGTGCTAGTGATTCTATGATGTTTCCTTCTTACTGGGGTGGGTCTGTGCACAGAAGGAGCTGTTCTGTCAGTGATGTTTTGGGGTCCGAGGATCCAATTTCAGGCTTTGGGTTGAGACCTTGCCATTACTTTGCTAGAGGGTACTGTAAGAATGGAAGTAGCTGTAGGTTTGTACATGCTGGGCCTGGAGAATCTGACGGTGCAGGTGTTGTTGTGGGTTCACCTAATGGTAACAAGAAGGTTGATATGGTGGACCAGTGTCATGAGCTGCTTAGATCCAAGTCTGCTCAACAGCAAAGGTTAGCTGCTGCTTCTCAGCTCATGGGTAGCTCTGCTGCTTCTTTTCCTTACACTCCTAAGAACATGAACTTTCTTCTTCAACACCAGCAGAATGATAGCCAGAGGTACTTGATTGAGTCTGTTTAAAGAAAAAACTTGTCAATTTTTTTTAACTTTTAATTGATTTGTGAGACTCCTTTTCTTTCTTATGCAGGGCTGCTGCTGCTGCTGCTGCTGCTTTGATTCTGGGGGAGGACATGCATAAATTTGCAAGATCTAGGCTTGATAGGAATGATCTGATTAATCCTGCTTCTAGGCAGATCTACTTGACTTTCCCTGCTGATAGCACTTTTAGAGAGGAAGATGTGTCAAATTACTTCAGGTTCATCTTCTCAACTTGGTTTATTTATTTTTTCAAGATGAACATATCAGAAAGCTTCCTTGCTTAATCATTTTGTTTTTTTGCTTGAAGTATTTATGGGCCAGTGCAAGACGTGAGGATTCCTTATCAGCAGAAGAGGATGTTTGGATTTGTTACTTTTGTGTATCCAGAGACAGTGAAGATAATCTTGGCCAAGGGGAACCCTCATTTTGTTTGTGATGCAAGGGTGCTTGTTAAGCCTTACAAAGAGAAAGGCAAAGTCCCAGACAAGTACAGGCATTCTATCTCACTATACACTCGAATTAAAATTTCTACAGGCTTAAGATTTTCATTGAAGTTTTTCTTACATGTATGAGCCTGTTTCCTGCAGGAAGCAACAGCAGCAACAAGCTGAGAGGGGTGAGTTCTCACCGTGCGGTACTCCCACTGGACTTGATTCGAGAGATCCCTTTGATCTCCAACTTGGTAAAGCAATGCAAACAATCCAGCTGTCGAATTTTGTTTTGTTTTGCACTTTAGACATTGTTACTTAATCTTTGTATCATTCTCTTAATTCAGGCGCAAGAATGTTGTACAACACACAAGACATGTTGTGGAGGAGGAAGCTAGAGGAGCAGGCTGATTTGCAGCAAGCCCTTGAGCTTCAAAGTAGAAGATTGATGAGTTTGCAGCTTCTTGATGTGAAGAAACATCATCATAGGGCTCTCTCCACTGGCAGCCCTCTCCCCTCTCCAACCCACTCTCCAAATATTTTCAATCAATCTCATGTTTTTTCTCCACTCCACAGCAACACTGAAGTTCCACGAGGTATACCTCTCTTTATTAGTCCTTTATAAACATGTAAGAAAATTGATCTCTACAACCTAGCTTTGGGTTGTTTGGTTGCAGAGAATTGTTCTAGCCCGATGCCAGCCATTTCAGTGACTGCCCCACCTGAAAAACAGATATCAAATGCTAATTCTGGTAAAGAATATAGTGGCAGTGAAGACAATGGCAGTGGTAAAGAAAGCTCCCATGGTGAAGACAGCGATTTACAAGAAAGGTAATAGGCCAGTACTTTTGCATTTAGCCATAAACAGCAAGGCGACCTAGAATAATTAATAACCACCTTTTTTTTGCACAAGATTTGCATCTAATTTCTGTTTTGGACCATGGTTTTAAATTTTTGAAACATTCCCAATTTAGGTAGAGTTTTTATAAATGAATCTTATCATTGATGACACAGTTTGGAGCACAACCTCCCTGATAGTCCCTTTGCATCTCCTACCAAAGGCTCCGGGGACTACTACTCTGCCTTCATCCATGGAGTTACTGACCTCTCTCATGAAAGGGACGCTAACATCCCAACTCAATCTTCTGCTAACAATAATTTGGTCGCTACAAGTCTAATCTCTCCTAATTCTTCTCTAGAAATGGCATCCTTCAAGTCCTTCAATTGCCAAATACCTAGGTAACAATGAAAATGCCTACATGTATATATGATTCGTTAAAGTATAATATAAAGACAAAATGACAGGCTTGTTTGACTTGATTTGGATCTTTTTTCCTCTAGGTTTTCATCTGGGCATGGAGCGATCGGGATGTATGCCAGCACAGATGGACCTACCTGCCCTGTTGGAATTTAGCTTTGCTGTCTGCCTGTAGGTAAATTATTCAAACTTTGGATTCCTTCACACGTTTATTTTGCTCACTTCATAGGCGGCATGCAAGCTCGGATCTGTATTTTAATGGTGTTTGGTTGGTTTTTTCTTTAAAATTTACAGGAAGATCGAGGGAAGCGTAGAGATTGAAACATCACCACCACTAGTCGTACTGCTAGCCTGCTACCTTCATCTTATCTTGCCACCATCATCGCCATTAATACTATACTACTTACTGCCATACAAATTGCTTACGTGAAAGGTAGAAAAGGAAGTGGGGTCAGCCATTCCTTTTGTCGTTGTACCATTTTCATCACTCATTTCATTTCACCAGTAGTTGAAGCTTGGACCACAGGTAAAGAAAGCAAAGAAAAAGAAGAAGAATCACACAATGTGTAGTTGTAAGCTGTAATTTCATGGAGCTGTAATTTCTTTCCCTTTTTTCACCACTCCTGTCTTCCCTGGAAGAAGAATCAAAGGAAGCCCATATTTAGTTTTAGTTTGTGTTGTTTTTAGGGTATAATCATCAAAATCTTTGTACAGCAGAAGCTGAACCCCAGAGATCAGAGAATCTATAATACTAATCTATGTCTGTGGATGAAGATAGGGACTGACACTGTTCCCCTTCTGCAGCAGCAGTTCTCCAATTTCCATTACCACTTCGCTTTTTTCACTTGTCAGCTTTTCTCCACCTTTCTCATCTTCATTTTGAATTCAAACGTCTACCTAAGATAATAATTATTTAATGTCCAACGATGTTTAACATCTCACCTGATTAAAGTCAACTGATTTGAACAAGAAAATAAATAAATTTTAAAATTAACTGGGAAATTAGTTTTTATTTTTTTAAGAAAAAGAGTTATTTATAGTTCTAATTTAGATCTATGAAAATCCAATGATTTGATTTGATAATTGTATTGATTGGATAAAGTTTCAGAATATGATTTATATTATTTTTAAATATATTTTTAAGTGAGTTTTTAGGGTTTGAAACTTGTATAAATCTATATTATCTTGTGCTTGATTTTTATTAAATAAAATAGAGGTGATGAGATTCGAACTCTTGACAGTTGGGTCAACAAGATTTTGATATCATGTTAAAGAATCATCTCTTCTAAAACTTTAAGTTATTAGGTGAGGTTCTAAAATATGATTTATATTATTTTATAACATATTACTAAGTGGAAATCTTTTGGACTTGAAAATTGTTCAGGCTCACATTACTACGTGCTTGATTTTTATCAAATAGAATAGGGTGGCGAGATTCGAACTCGTGACTGCTAGGTCAACAAGACTCTGATACCATATTAAGAAATCATCTCATCTAAAAACTTAAACTGTTAAGTGAAATATTGGAATATAATTTATATTATTCTCTAACTGATCCATCATCCGATGCTAAACTTGAGAGCTTAGAACTCAAATTTTACTTTAAAATATTTTTTAATTTTAAATTTTAAATGAACATTGAATATTTGATTTTTATTTTAGACTTTCATGTGTTTAGGTTTCATTGCCGGGTTATTTTCTTGTGTTTTTTTTTTCTTCAAAAAACTAAATAAAGGGGTGATTTGTTTTCTTTCTTTCACTAATTCCATTGAAATATGAAAACTTGTATTGAAAATGAGATCAAGGACAACATACGATTGGGAGAAAATGTAGAATGCAAGTAAGATGTAACATTCAAGAAACCAATTCCAATGTTGGCGGCGATGGATTTGGAGAGTTTGGCCCTTTTATTCCTTGAATTTGTGTTGGTTAACATGCAATTAGGTAAGAAATGACAAGAACACCGTCCCTTCCAAAGAAGTCACTTGTTGCCTTATTTTCCTTCTTGCAAGCTATTAGGTGCAAGCAAATCCTTGGGCTACCTCTCTCATTTGGTGTCAAGCAACCATGAATTCATGACTAGAAATCTCAGCTTGTCATGCACACTTTGAATTGTATATTTCTACCACATCGTTATTATACACGTGTCAGCCCTTTAGATTATGAGAAAGAAAGAACAAAAAAATGGCAAACCCTAAAAAAAAAATCAATCATGATTAGAGAGAGAGGAGGGTGTAAAACATGGAAAAGGGTTGTCTCTTCATCTTTCTATTTGTCTTTTTGCCTCGTTATAAGAAGAATTATTATTTGTCATTCAGTGATGGATTGAGAGTTTAGTATTTTTTATTAAAAAATATATTAAAAAAATATTTTTTTTAAATATTTTTGATATTAGTATATAATAATAATTTAAAAATATAAAAAAAATAATTTTAATAAAAAAAATAATAATAAATTTAATTTATTAAAAAATATTTTTAAAATTACTCAATTGCCACTAATAAAAACTAAAAACTTGAAATATTTTCCATGTATTTATTTTATTATATCTTAGTGGGGTCTGGCTTTAATTCATGCGGACTGAAAGAAAGACAAAAGGGGCCAGAAAGGATAACATCACGTGGGATGCTGACGGTGCATGTGGGTGCTCCTCCTCTTCTTTTATTTTGTATCTGATTTTGCGAGGTTGTGTGTGGCCCCCCCCGACCATGTGAATCCACTCTCTTTCCCTCTTGCTCGTTTGGGAAAGTGCTACATGTTTTTCAAAGTGTTTTTTATTTTAAAATAATATTTTTTTCAAGGGAAGTACTCGCGTTGAATTGGAGAAGGATCCCCGGTGATTATAAAGATATGTGTGACGTTTCTTGACATCGTACTTAATGTCAAAATGAATGACATAATTTTTTATTGTTAATAACGTGAGTGTTCGGTTCAGTTTATGTATATCTCGATTAATATCATAGATCTTAAAGTTAATGACCACATAAATTTCTAGTAGTAATTATATTAACAATCACGATACTCGAAAATTATACCACAAGAAAGTATTAGAATGAGATAAATATTAATGAGATTTGAGTTGATTTTTATAAGATTCTTATCTAGGAGCCTTTTTTTTTTTAGTATTTGTTTTTGTATTATCAAATATATATAAATCACACCAAGGTTGTAAATAATAAAAAAATAATATATTGTAAATACACAATAATTAAGGCAATATGTTGTTTACATCTTGTTATTCATATTATAATTTAAATTTATTATATAATAAGTGATAAGAAAATAATGTAATTTGCTTCGGCGATGCTCCTATTAACCTCTTAATATGAATTACAAGCTACATGTATTATCTATAATTAAAAACACTAAAAAATAATAGTTTTATTAAACATGTTTTGACTCCACCAATAAATATAATATACTAGCTTTAAGTCCAGCTTCTTATTATTTATTACTCGTGGGGTTTTTTTAAGATAGGTTATGTAACAAAAATTTAAAAAAAATATATTTATTTTTAATCATTAACACATAAAATAATATAAAATATTAAAAAGAAATTAACAATGATGACAGGAAAGGACACGTAAATAGGAAAACAGAGCAGATTTGGAAATAATAATAAAAGTAAAGAAGATGGTGTGATGTAATTAAAAGGCACACACGTATGACAAAAGTGAACTGTTGTTGGAGGAATCTTTTGGAGTCTGTGTTCTCTGTGTCGTTTTGGGTAGTGCTATTTTGGTGGTTGATTTTTAAAATATTTTTTATTTAAAAATATATTAAAAATAAATTTTTTTTATTTTTAAAAATCATTGTATACACAGAACATTAAAAAAAATTTCATTTAAAACAAAAAAATAAAAAATTCAAATTTCTTCTTGTTCTTGTTCTTGCTCATAATGGCACGGATCTCGGTGCACCATAAAATATAAGCCTGGAAGCCCAGGTTTGGGATAGAGTCGGACTCAGATCAAATCATAGTAAAAACCCCACGAAAAAACTGGTCCAAGCACATCTCGTTTCGCTAGAAGCAGTCTATTTGATGTTCATGGCATGATGGAGGCTGCTGCCGTTAGCATTTACTTACTTAAGAGTGTGTTTGTTTTTATAGTGCAAACGGAGTTTGTAAAAAAAAAATTATTTTAATGTTTGGTTAAATATTAAAATTAGAAATTTAGCAGGGGTCATAGAGTAAAACAATATGAATTGCCGGCGCAAGAAAAGTAAGAATTAACTGTTTTTTTTGCCTCGACTGAGGGCGGGGGTGTGTGTGTGTGTGGCTGAGGGGGGTTGGGGAGTTAAAAGTTTTTTTTAATAAAAAATATATTTTTAATATTAAAATAATCTAAAAATTAATTAAAATATAAATAAATATATTAGAAGGAGATTACAATATATTTTTAATGAGGAATTTATATGATTAGGGCTTCTCTAATCATGGATTAGAAATAATAAAATATCAGTATTAGATAATATTGGTCAAATTGATGGAGACGTGATCTCATCAATATATTTAAAATTGAAGCGCATTAAATGATAAAATAGTAATTATATTATTACAATAGCTTATAATGTAATATCTCAATAAATATATATATCACCAGGGTGGGATGCTCTGTCATTGTCTGCTGCAAACTCAGTGAGTGGTCTGGAAGAAACTTGTTTATAAATAACAGAAATTTCATGATGTTTTTTTTTTAATGTAATATGAATTAAGTAATCATATGTAGCTCAGAAGTGTCTGTCATGCAAGCTTATAATATAAATCTTGTCCATGATATCTCTTTCATCAGTAGCCTAAGCAATCCCATGTCTATCCCATGATGATTCCCATCTAATGGTCAGGCAGCTGTGCCAGCAGTCATATATTACTAGACTCCTAACAATGTCGTAAAGTGGCACACTGAGCTCTTCTTTCTCCTCTTCTATTGTATCTGTTACTGTATGGGTCAACTATTGTATATTTTTATTATAAATATTATATTTACAAGTTTTTTCAATACATTGCTATAACTATTTTTTATTAAATACAAAATTTATTCTCGATTGAGAAGAAATTTAGTCTCGATTGATATGCCATAATTTGGATAGAAGATACCTCCATTACTTCATTGGTTTAAAGTTGAGCCGTAAAGAACAGGAAAAAAAAAACTTCATTACTATAAAGGATCATCACCATTGGCATAAACTTTTATTTCTACAGGTAGGAAACTACAGTCTCAGCCGTTTTTCTCACAATCCTCTGGACCAAAACTCAGCACTCGAGCTTTAGTATCGTACACAAACTTTTGCTTCATCTGCTGATAAGCACCGATTATGGTCTTAGAATCATCAGAAAGCATTGACAAGCAGAAAACATTTTTGCCCTCAAACTCACGGAACAAAAAGATAGCTTCAGGTTTAACTTCAAGGTCAGCATTCTCCAGATGGAACGTAACAACAGGAAGGTTCTCGCGGCCGGCACCCGATAGTTGTTCATAGCAAAGATCCTTGTGCAACTTGTGAATGATCCATCTCTTCAGGTTTTGATCATTTCTTGACAAATGATCGGCCAAAGCAGTGTGGAGTGTATCAAAAACAGGTTTGACGAGTAATGTGGCCAGGGTGCCAGCATCTATGCTGCATCCTCTGCTACCATCTTTTCTCACAGCAAGATCAGTTTTGGTGATGTTGAGCTTCACCCCATTAACATTTATGCCCAGCAGATTCACATGATAAGCAGCAGAGGGCTTGACTTGCATTATATTTGTAGTTTGTAAATTTTTTGATTTCACAATATGTTTCCCATACCTTAAATAGGTATTCTGGGTGTTGTTCGCTTTAATGCAATATGAGAACTTTCCATGGCTGATTGAGCCTAACTGTGCCAGAAAAGATCGAGGACCCCATCCCATACCCAGAACTCCGCTCACCGGATTCTTGTCGAACAAGAAAGCATACTTCATGTTTCTACTATCGGTGCTGCATCCAAAAGTGCTGTCCTCGAGACCTGCGTGTTTTCCATGGCTAGAGTAGAAGGTGAAAGTTTCACTGGCGAGATTGCCACTTGTATACGAACCTGGACCATAGGTTACATGATAGGTACACGTGCCTTTTTGCATTGGTTTGGCTCGCAAAACGAGTGCTGATTGCAAGACATGGGCCTGTAAGATCTGGATTGAGAGTTGAGGTATGGAGGATCCTTGTGAGGGAAGCACATGTTGCCTTTATTTTGGCAACCTTCACATTGAATCCAGGAGAGCTCGTTACCAGTGTCAATTTGGAAGTTGTAGGTTTTGAAATGTGGATGATCAGATTTTTCCTGGAAGGAGCCAACACCAACTTGTGCAAAGAACAAGAAGGGGTCACCGTAGGAAGTGAGAGGGCTCATCATCTTGTTCGTGGCAGCTTTGCTGGCTGATATGATCATGCTGGTCTGGTGATGCAAACCTGCAAAAGGCGGATGGCTTTGGGATTCGCTCAGCAAGAGGAAGATTGCCGGGATGAAGAGGGGATTGCGAGGAGTCTCTGTGGATGAGCTCCATGGTCAACCCATCAAGCTGCAATGCAACCCGATAACATGGATGAGAGAAAGAAGTGAAAAACGAAGGAGATTTCTGGGGACATTTTACAGGCTAGACTGAGGCTCGAGATGGATTCTGATGGAGAGTTGTGGCAAGTAGAGGAGACTGTAAATACTTTGCAAATCAATCTTGCATGGCGTCGGTGGAGATGAAGGGTTGCGTCAGCTTTCGGTTTTTGCTACCTCGATTTTGGATTGCTGTTAATTATATCATGGAAGGTGAATCTGGAGACCAGATACTGGCTTTCAATGCTCATTAATGTTTAACAGACAGCTGTTGCAAATGCTGCAAGATATCCGATTGATGCAACTTTATGGATCATCTTCAAGTTATACTATGATAGGTACTTTTTTTAAATCACTCAAATTATCCCAGAATTAATCTGATATGATAACAAATTTTAATGGCTTAATTTAGATGCAATTTATTAGAAGGTGATGAATATTTCAATTGTAGTAATTTTAGGGGGTGTTTGGAAGCACTTTAAAAATAAAAGTGTTTTTTGAAAAGAAAAAAATATTTTTTTTTATTTAAATGAAAAATAATTTTGTGTTTTTATTTTGATGTACTAATATCAAAATAATTTTTAAAAAATAAAAATTATTATTTTAATATATTTTTAAATAAAAAACACTTTGAAAAGTAACCGAAACCATATTTATAAACACCCTCCTACTCATAGTTTTAAGCCTAAATTTGTCTGCTGGGTTGATCTGGAATTTAGTTGATTCAAGGTTTAGTTTGATATAGGATGGAAAAAAAATAAAAAATTGAATGATTTATTAAAACCCAAGCTGGCCCAATCATTAGCCTGTTAACTTTTTTTTTATAATTTTTTAATTTTTTTAGGATCGATTCTCATGATTCATAACATGGACCTTACTCCAAGTTACATTTTAAAGTTATGATTTTTGTGATACAGAACACAATATATCCTATACTATTTTTTTTTATTATAACCTATATGCTAAGAATATGATATGAATTAATTTTGATAAAAAAATTATTTGTGCCTTGAATTATACAAGTGTTTTTTGAAAAAAATATTTTTTTTTGCTTTATATAAAAATGGCTAGGTTTATTCTCTATAAGAAGTTGCTGTGGAAATCTTAAATAGACATAATCAATGAGTCATAGACAATGATACTAAATTGATTTATTGCAGTAACTAGCATTTCATATCTAGAAGGGTTCAAATCCTTCAGTTCCAGCACTGCAGGTTTAATATTTTATCACCTGTCTATAAAATTTCATGAATCCCACTCCAAAAGTAGAGTTTCTTGCCGTATCTCCCAAGAATTCTGCAGACAATCCAATCACACTGCAACGCAACAACGATTGAGGTGCTTCCCACTCATTTACCAGACCCTACGTACCTTCAAATAATTGAAAGAAATATATGTTTCAGCTCCACCTGCAAATAGTGTATACAGCTTCATTTTGGCTGCTGATTTCATTGCATGTTGCCTGAAGTATTTTGCTTCAGACCCTTCACAATTCCAATCACTCTCACGCCAGATCCGGGCCGCTGGGTAGAGGCTCATAACCATCGTGATGCTTGGCAGTGTTGCCATCTTTGTTTGTTTCGACAGGAATGCACTTCAGGATGACGGCGATGACTAAACTCGCAGCTCCGATCAAGACACTGGCCAGCCATAATTCCCAGCTTAATGGAACAGTATTAGCAAACGTTCCCAGGAATTCAACTATCACAATCTGGAAAACCACCGTGGAGATCATGACAGCCAAGAAAATCCAGCTGCTAAAGATGCCTTTGAAGACGTTTATCTTCTCCATGTCTCGGCTGTTTATTTCGTTGAACACCTGAACAACACATGTTGAGTATTTAGCGATGGAATCTGTACGGGATGTCGTGATGCTAAGAAAGTTGAAGATCGAAGTATGGTACCTGGCAGAGAACAAAGGTGTTGAATATGAAAGTGTTCAGGATTTTAGTAGCATCTGAACCCGACAGCTTCAGGAGATGTTTCCCATCAAATTGGAGGATAACAAGGACAATTATTTGATAGATGCTCTGTCCAATGATATTCCTCCACATGGTCTTGGTGATTATGCTCACATTCCTGCCGATCGGAGGTCTTTTCATCAGTCCATCATGAGGTGGTTCTGTAGCCAATGCCAGAGCACCAAGAGTGTCCATGATTAAGTTCACCCAGAGCAGCTGAACTGTGGTCAATGGCGCATTGCCTGCAAATCAATTCACCAATTTTGGTCATGTATTTTGAAGTGCACATATCAACTCCAGAAGAAAGTCAGTGACAGGAAATTATGCAGTTAAAAGTTCTGCCAGAGGAGGGTCCTGGAAAGTGTTAAGAAATCATCTAATTTAAAAGCTTAAGTTGTTAGATGAGGTCCCAGAATATGATTTATATTGTTCTCTAACACACCTCCTCAAGTGAAAGCCTTTTGGGCTTGAAACTTGCACAGACCCACACTGTCTTGTGCTTGAATTTTATCAAATAGAAGAAGTGTGATGAGATTCGAACTCGTGATCATTGGATCAACAAGGCTCTGATACCATGTTAAGGATCCATCTCACCTAAAAGCTTAAGGTGAGATGGTTCCTTGATAGAAAAAAGAATTTATGACATTCTTATCCTTCAGGATTTTCCATGAATTGACTGCTCTAGATTCTCAAAACTGCGTCCTTTTTTACTTTAGCAAGTTTACGAATCAACTATTGCTCCAAGAATTGGTCCCTGAGGCCTCGAAAGAAAGATAAATAAAAGATGAACATCTAGAACTTATCAGGTCAGGGATGCAAAGGTACTAACCAGAGATGCATGCAGAAATAAAATTGATCATCAGGGCAACAACGTTGACTGTTAACTGGAACTGAACAAACTTCTGTATGTTGATATAAACTGCTCGACCCCATCTTGCAACATTCACTATGGTTTTAAAGTTGTCATCCATCACAATAACATCGGCACTTTCTTTTGCTACCTGCAGGAAACAGGAGAAAAATGCTGAGCTACTGCCAGCTGGAGGTAGCTAAAAAAGACAACGAGGAAGTGTATCCAGGAGGACCAGGACTTTAACAAACCTCTGTTCCTGCTATGCCCATAGCAAGCCCAATATCTGCCTCGGACAAGGCTGGAGCATCATTTGTACCATCTCCAGTCACTGCCACAACTTCCTTAAACACATTCCTCAACTGAGTAACTAGTTTATGCTTGTCTAACGGCGATGATCGAGCCATAACCTGCATTGCCATTTAAACATTTTAGGAACTTTTCCACTTGATTAAGAATAAGCTGTTCAAGTTTCAAAGAAGTTTCAAGACCTGAAGTCTTGGTATTATTTCCTCCAACTCCTGAGGACTCTTGGTACGGAAATCCGGCCCTTCAATTGCCAGGCCAGTATCTGTCAAGATGCCACATTCCTTAGCTATGGCTTTCGCGGTGTTGATATTGTCACCGGTGACCATCCGCACGGTGATTCCGGCAGCTAAGCAAGTCCTAACAGCTTCCTTGACCCCGGGGCGTACAGGATCCTTGATTCCAACAACAGCGATTAGTGTATAGTTGTTGTCAGGTATACTGTCTGCGTCAGAAGTCTTCTCTATATCCTTGAAAGCCAAGCATAGAGTTCGTAGGGCTTCACAGGCAAAACCATTTATGACATCTGTGATTTCCTGTCTTTGATTTTCAGATAGCGGCACCGCTTTGCCGTCAGAAGTTAAAATCCTGTCACACATTTTCAAAACTATTTCTGATGCACCTTTGCAGAATGCTCGAACTCCACTGCTGTCAGGAAGAGAAACAAGCACGGACATCTTCTTCTTTTCTGAATTGAAGGGCTCGACTTTCACAATCTCGGATTCGATATGATGGGTTTTAAAATCACCTCCCATAAGCAATCCAAACTCCAGTATTGCTGTCTCTGTCGGCGTTCCCAAAATGTTAGTCTTTCCATCTTTTCCCTTGGTCACCTCTGATCCTGTGTTCTGAAATATAGATTGCAAGAGGATTCCATGCGCACCTTCAGAGATAGAAGGCATCAACAAATCTTTATTGTCATCAGTTTGTATAGATTTTGTTTTCTCACATATCCATATCTTGTCCACCACCATATGATTTGTAGTCAACGTTCCGGTTTTATCTGTGCAAATGCAGCAAGCAGAACCCATTGTTTCACACGCAGAGAGATGCCTCACAAGTGCTCTATCTTTCATCAATTTCTT
Source organism: Salix arbutifolia (assembly GCA_025169955.1). Taxonomy (NCBI): domain Eukaryota; kingdom Viridiplantae; phylum Streptophyta; class Magnoliopsida; order Malpighiales; family Salicaceae; genus Salix; species Salix arbutifolia. Next base: position 1,447,588 of record CM045902.1, read on the forward strand.
CATTGCAAATGCAAGACTGAGTGTAACTGCTAGCGGAAGCCCTTCAGGGACGGCGACAACAATTATGGTTACAGCAATGGCGAAGAAATTTAGAAGCTCCAGAGCATCCCTACTAGACCATTTTGTGATCTCATGGTGGTTCGCCTTCGTCACCAGAAACCGCGCCACCAGAACCAGAAATGTCAACACAGCAAAAGCCAAACCAATTTTCCCGATAATAGTTGCAACTCCATTAAGCTTCACTTGCAGTGGTGTTTCATCTTCCCCGACTTCGCTCAAAGTAACCATCAGCTTACCCCATTCAGTCCTCATACCAACCGCTGTCACCAGCATTTTACCAGACCCATCCTGCACTTTGGTTCCTGATAGAAGAAAGGGCTTCTTCTCATTTATGTTCACCGGCTCACTCTCACCTGACAAGCTAGATTCATCGACTGATAAGCTGTGGCCTGATATAAGAATGCCGTCCGCAGGAACCACATCTCCGATTGATAGATGAACAACATCTCCGACCACCAGATCAAAGATGGAAACCTTCTGTCTGCTCCCTTCTCTGGTAACCTGAACAATAACATTTTTCTTCTCCTTATCCAAGACCTTGAATTGCAGGGACTGCCTGTAATCACTGATTGCAGTGACCATCACTACGAGCAATATGCAAAGTACTATTCCCACCCCGTCATACATTCCATTTGGCCAACCTTCAGTAGCAATGCCAACACCAATGGAGACCACGGCACATGCCATTAGTATAATTAATGTCAAATCATGCAAAGCATCCCAAACAAACATCCATAGAGATCTGGCAGGTTTCTCAGCATATCTGTTAGAGCCATATATATTTTGCCTAATAGATATATCACTTGAGACAACCCCATCATTCAAAGACACAGAGATTTCTCTGGCCAATCCTTCAACTCCCCCGTGAGATTTCAAGGTCTTGTTATCTTGGGACTGAACGATGGCTGCGAGTTCATCCGGCTCAATGCCGAAACCAGTTTGCCTGACATTGTCTGAGAGCTTGTGCTCAACTCGATTAGCAGCTGTGTCAAATAAAACCTCATCATTCAGGAAAAGAAAAACAGAATTGAAATAAACAAAATGTTACTGAGTCTAGCAGCGATAGTACCCTCAATGAAGTGCAATGCTGCCTTTTTCACATAAACAGCTATCCGTATCTTTTCCTGGCAAACATGAGAGTATGTTAATTCCAGGAACTGTAAAAAACAGGGGGGGAAACCCTTCCAACACTCTGTCTTCTACAGTGATACAAATCTAACTACTAGTCCAAGATCAACCACTACTAGAAAAGAACGAGATGATATTACTTGGGCTATAAAAAAAACATAAAATTGCAGTTTTTGCAGAAGGTTGAACATCATTACTACGATTTCTGTGAGAAACTCAGGCATATACTTCGACCTAAAAGATTTTGAGTTTTCAAAAAGTCATTAGCACCCCAAAACTTTATGATTGATTAGATAGACCTCATAATTGGCCATTATACACTAGGCCACCAGTCTCACTAACCACTCGAAAAATATTTTTCTGGTTAGATGTCATTATTCATGAAGCACTATCATCTAGTTCTGCTTCTGTATGTTTTAGACGGATTAGCTACCCTTGTCTCAGCAAAATACTCCGTCTGGTAGTTCTTTGTATGGAATATTTACAAGCCAAATTTCAGTTTAGAATCACACTCTGATGGACTGGTTACATGTGATCAACTTGTATTTAAATTACTGAATTAAACATACTTCAAATCTGATCAACATAGCTCGAAAAGTACTTTTCATCTTTACTTTAATGAACCAAGACAGCCTCACTGCAACATCAGCATAATCAAAGCAAGCTATGCGATTGGTCTGGCAGTTTATGGAGGATAAGTTTTAGCTCTATCAAATCGAAGCTAGTCATGGACTTATGGAAGAAATGAATAGTGTAAAAAGTAGATCAATAATGGGAAGAAAAGACATGATCTGGTCTCGTGTTAATAATTTTTAACCTAGGTTAATTTCCAGATAATATATTGCCTAGCCTTCCTCCCTAAGACAACTTGTCATTTCAATAACTGGGAGCAGCCATTTGGTACTCGTCGTAGGACACCATCAGAGAACATGACATTCGTCCTTATTTCAACGTTAATAGTCAAATGCGATGCATGGTTAGCGGGGGTTGCTAAGAAAGCTGTAAATTTCGGGCGTGTTTAGGAAGACGTTTCTATAAATTTTAAAAAAATATTTTAAAAAAATATTTTTGTTACTTAAATTAATTATTTTGGTATTTTTAGAATATTTTGATACATCAAAATCATTTTTTTTTATAAAAAAAAACATTATTTTCAAATAAAAAACAACCTACCACATCTTTGAAAAGAATACCTGCCTGCTTTATCAGCTATTTTAAACAGCATACTAACAGAGGAAAGAAACATTGTGTAAAAAGGCAGGCGCAAGAGCCAGCACCCAATCGGGAATATGATAATTGACAACCAGGGAATCTTAGAAGTCTACTAGAAGAAAACTTTTTTTTTATTAGAGGAAACTCCGTGTACTTTATGGATCTAGTTGAGCGAGTAAAACCCTGATTGTCCTAGATTTTTACAAGAAGTGCACGCTCTGACTCAAACTCAAGACCTGCTGTGCACATCTCAACTTTTTTGTCATCACGTCACGCCCCTCGGGACTACCAAAGTAAAACCAGTAAACGAAATGCTTAATTTTCAAAAACTCAGCAACAAGTTTAGAAAACGAATTCAAACTGCTATTCAAGAAAAACTCCAGGTTTGAATGCATATGAATAAGTCAACAGATTCGTCAAAAACAAACCAAGATACAAAGACCTAAGAGGAGGGCTTGTCTCCTTCTGTATGACCTTTCCATCAGAGGAAAAGAAGGAAGCTACAGCAGCGGCTCACCTTTTCTTCTTCATGAAAAGGCAATTTACATATATAAACTGCGTACTCAGCCTAAATCAAGAGGCTTGGCCCACGAAACCAAGATTTGTACGACCTTTTCCAGAAGTCAAAAGGTGTAGACAGAGGGTTTCTCACTGTTTTTTCTGATTTGAATATTCTTATTTGCTAAGAAAACAATTAAAACAGCTCTACCTTGATACATGAAGTCCATCCCTCCACGTAGAAGAATGTGGGCGGCAAGAAAGAGAGTTTGGTTAAATTAATGAGAAAATTGCTTCCTCGTAGAAATCAGTAAAAATTGAGCACAAAAATATTTTGGTTTCTGCCAAAACAAATTTCTTGAAAGAATCTTTAGGATTTTTTACAAAGTGATGATATTTAGCTCAAAGATTTTGGTGAAATCAACATGCACGATTCAGTTTCTTTCGGATCAACTAACCACGTTGGAGATATAATTTATTTGCTATCTATAGTAACATATGGTAAAACTATTCCATGTCTTGTCTCAACGATTATGCAGCAATTCGTATCAGTTTATATGCAGCAATTCGATCACCTGGTCCTTCTTGGATCCGATCTTAAGTAGGTTATCTAAACATCTGGACTTATATATATATATATATATATATATATCAACAATTTAATTTCTAATAGTAACAGAAAATCATCTGTTCAAAGAAATTCTGGAAAAGAACTAAAAAAAGATCAAAAAAGAAAGAAAGTACTGAAGAAGATCACAAGAAACATGACCAACAGGCATTGTAAGGTCTGACCTGGATATTTTGACGTTTCTTTTCAGCTTCAGCTCTTTTGGCAAGATCAGCAACCACTCGAAACCTCCGGCGAGGATTCCTGACGACTGAAACCGCGGATCTCCATCTTCTTAAAGCCTCTTCAGAGGGTCTCTTCGCATCGAGTACGAAGTTTTCTTTCAAGTATTTCTCCATAAGCAATCAAGCTCGTCCAATCCAAATATAAAAAAAGAGAGAATAAAATGATGAATCAAGAAGTTAAGGGTTTCGATAACATGGAGCTAGCAATATTCTTGACGAGGAAAGATTCAAACGTAGCCGTTAATGGCGCGCAGGAATCAGGAGAAGCAGAGACTGAAGGGAAATAGTGCGCAAGGTCTCAAATATTTATAAGCATGTATAGTTAACCTACTTTATTTGGGTCGGGTCAAATTCCAGATAAGATGGCTACCAAGTTTTATAAGAACAACTGTCAAAATTGAATTGATTTCAAAGATTTCAACATTTTGGAAATTGAAACTTGATAAAGAAAAAATGATTTTCTTGTATCAATATAGAGATAAATTCCACGGGGCTAATCAAAGGTGTAACACGTGATCATAAAGTTTATGTTGACAGAGACAAACATGGAGAGAATTAAGGTTATACCAAGAGAGTTCGTTGAGTAAAACAAGTAATTACGTGGATACATGCACAGACTGCTTACAATGGCTTGCATTTATTTTTATGAAAATAAAAACTTCTTTCTATTTTTATTATGAGCCATTCATCTCGTAGCTATTAAATCGATAAGAATTAAAAATAAAAGGAATCCTTTCATCAAACAAACAAATCAGAGGGATGGTGAGCAATTTTATTTAATCTTTTTGCCTCCAACGATTTGCCCATTTCGTAGCATGAACAGCAGAAGCACTGCTCCCAACAATCTTGGGTTGGGATCACGTAGGCCTTGAAAAAAAGTGGCATTTGACAATATCAAAAGCATCACCGCAGCTTTTAAAAGCAGAAATCATCCCCATGATTTTGTTTAAAGAAAGACAAAACATTTACAATTTAATTTCAAGTTTGTCTGCTTTGTATCATGGCGTTCCCCCACGATAATAATAATAATAATAATAAATAGATAAAAAAGTTGATGGCTCTTTTGGATCCTTCTAATGAATCCCCTGCCACCGTTGGTCAAGATCCGGCAGCACAAACTTTTAGCCACCGTTATTTGAAGATATGAGTTGAATTCACGTCGTGTTTTGCTCCAAAAAACAACATTAATTGCACCTGGGTTAATACAACAAGAGGTTACCTGTATCGGTTTGATTGCTATAGACTCGACCGATTCAAGATTTGAACCGATCCAGATAAAAAATAATATATGTATAGCCAAGTATATAAAAATGTCTGAGCCAAATCATTAAAATCCAACTTTCAAACTGTTATTTTTTAACTAAAATAACATTATTTTAATTATTTAAAAAATAATAATACGAGATCTCAAATCAATTTCAGATGGGTTTTACAACTTATAATTGCAAGCTTGTGTCCGTCCAAATTGAAAAAAAAAAAAAAAAAAAAAACAGTACATTAGCCGTGTTACTAACTCTGGTGCAATGTCTAACAAGTTGGAGCTCGGCTGCTAATTTTGTCACTACATTTTTTAAATATTTTTTTATAATCTTAGATCATATATATATATTGATGTTACAAATAATTATTATAAAAAAATATTATTTTAATAGATTTATTAATAAAAAAAACACATTAAAAAACAACTTCACTACCAAACAAATATAATCCATGATTTTTCACGACAATTCTGATTTGAGATGACGACTGTATCAGGAGGTAGAAATATGGGAGATTTTAATTTATAAAGTTTATTTAACCGAGTCAATCAATTAATACATTATTCATGGATGGTCATTAACTAAAAACAAATAAAACGATGGTGGATCAAAACCAGATAATAGTCCAGGCCCACAATTTGCTTGCACATGGATTACTCACTCGGCCCAGAATAGAGCTCATGTGAAGATTGGGCCTAGCGATTGAGCAGTAAAAGAGAAATGATCGCAGTCATTGGCCTCAAACTTGGCAAAAATATAAATAATTTTTGAAGAAGTTTGATAATTGATAGAGAACATAAACCATGCACGTTCTCACACAAACGGCAATAACCAAAACCAGTTAAAGAGGCAAGCACTGAGAAATGTTCCAAGCATGTAATTTTAAATGTCTTGAGTGATTGCCTTCTAGAGGCCATTCCAATGATCATCTCATGATCTGAAAGTTCAGTGAAACTCAAATTTATATATCACTGTGTTTAAACCTCAAGAGAAAATTCCCAACTTGAGGTTCTGATAGGCAGTGAATTTTAAACAAAAAAAAAATGCTTGAAATTCAGCATACTCTTGCATGGTTTTTAAAATATGACCCCCAGGAGCTGCTGTAAAAGATCTTGTTATAGCCTGGATATGAATATATAGTGCAAATTATCTAGCTGTACCTTGGTGAGCCAAAGCAATGCTCCAAACAACATACACAAATGCAATTCTAAATAGCAAAAAAATAAAATGTCACAAATCACATCTAAGAATACATGCCGATACGTGATCATCTGCTTTTTAAAAAAGGTCCAGGAAAACATAACAGCAGAAGTTCATTATCATAAGAAGCAGAATGCAAGCAATAAATCCACTCTCAACACACTAAGATAGAACAATAAGCACATAGGTTCTTGCCACATGAAGCACAATGCCTGCAACAAACTCCATTGTTCACACAACTACGCATCCAGAGGCGTGTAAGCAGAAATAATAAACAAAAATGAAAATGGAAGTCATTTAAATTTCAATGGAATATCTAGAGGCCAAATGATGTCTATTCTATCAGATTGCCAATGAACAAGGTTAAGAATGTCATGAGTTGCAAGCATGCGCCACAAAACTTTTTGCATTTATACAATTCAAAGATCTCAGGATACTAACAAAGATGTTTGTGCCATTATACACAGTTACAGAAATGTCACATGTAATGATACCGTCACTGATCTGGAGGCATTTTAGTGAGAAGAGGGCTCTGCTTGTCTTCTTACAAACAGCTTCCCAATATCTTCTGTCACAACATTACTCCTGGAAAAACCACAGTTCAAATAATCAACAGCAATTTTATTTTCCTTTTCTTGCGCTTATGATATGATCAAAATTGGTGTCTATAAAATAAATAAAACTGTCGATGAATAGCAAAGAACTAAGCCCTATCAGCTGCAAAAAGACAAGATTAAGCTTAAGAAGCCTCAAAGTCAGGTTTACAAGCCAAGTTTGTAGCCTAAAAGGAAATTGATGAATCAAGTACATCACCCCTCTAGAAGCAGCTTTTTGTGTGCACATACATGCATGAGACATGGTCACATTACTATACAAAACTAAATTGCAGAGGATATATATACTGCATCTTTTTGTGTCACATACATGCATGAGACATGGTCACATTGCCATACAAAACCAAGTTGCAAAGTGTATGTATACAAAATGCTAACATCCTAATTCCCAGTCTTTTTCAAGGACAAGAAAGCAAAATTACACAGAATCATATTCGTCTATGCACAAAATAGCAAGCTCAAATGACATACCTTCATCAAATAAAAGAAAAATATAAAATTAGGTCAAACAGTAAGCAGTCCAGTAGTTTCATTTCCAGGATAGAGCAATTCCATAATATGGTAGCATACATTTAAGGCACATCACTCTCTACATCCAAGGTCATGTATGAGGCTGTCATTTCCTAATCTTACAGCCAAATACTCAAGCGAGTTGGGAACACTAAATCAATCAGCTGCTCTTGCAAACGCTGCCTTTTAGAGAATTATTAGGTTCTACTTCAGGTGCAAATATAGCAAATCAAGTAACCTTATTAAACCCATAACTCTAGCTCAACTTTCACATATTCCACAGCATAAATTTCACCCAACAACCTTAATCCCACCTCCATGAGTAACCTTAAAACCTTGATATGTCTCCAACTAACTATGATCCATACTCTAATTCAACAACCCAATCATTAAAACAATGAGGAAAACCACTTATTTAAAGTTCCACTAATAACTAACAGAAAGCAGCAAAAGGGCAAATCTTACACAAGATTTATAACAGAGTCCATAAAAATAACTAAAAATCTCACCTTCCTTTAAGCTGAGGAGGAACTAACAAGCCCCCACCAGTATCTGGAACGCTCTTGTTAGCAATCAAATTCCCTCTAGCCACTTTCCCACTACGCGAAGACCTAACATTTAAGTCTCTCTTTCGCGACGCATTCTCTGCCATTGCTGCTGATACTCGCGACTCATGATCACTTCCACTTCCAGCTAATCCAACTGTTGGCGTATTCAATAGCATTGAAGCATCTGGAAGCTTCGATATCGAAGGAAGAGGACTTGGCCCTGCAACCCGTGGTCTCGACAATGACAACCCAGATGACCTGAAACAAAAATAAAGGTAAAACTTTAAATCATGAATTGAAAAACCCATGACTCAAACTTTTGTTTGAAATTTAAAGACTTGCTGCTTGTTCTGTGGCTTTGCAACTTGTGGTTCGTTTTGAGGTTTTGGTTCTTGAGGGTCTTCTTCTTCTTCTTCTTCTTCTTCTATATTGTCAGGAACATCTTCGTCCGATGAAGAAGCGTAGTCAACCAAAGACATCTTTTGATTCTCTCTCTTTTTTTGTCTCTCTCTTTGATCTCAGAAAAAAGCGGCTGTTGTGGTTCTCCTTCTCTTGTTTGTTATGTTCATCAAGCCCCGGTCAGTGGCTGGAGAATCCAGGACTAAAGCTAATGACCCTGCATGCCTAATACTAGTGGGCTTTCAATCACCGAATGGATCTTTGGACCCATTTCTATAAATTTAGCTAAAACCCTAAAAAGTTTATAATAGAATAAAATTCTTTTTTTCTCTTTTCTTCTTTGATGAGTGTCAAAATTCACTCTTAGATTGCTAAATAGTCAATACTAGTAATGATCTTTCCCATGGAAAATAAGTGTTAAATGGATATTAATTTCCGTTCAAATATTTTTTGTTTACAATTAAATCTTTAAATATTATTTGTTAACAATTGAATCTAATTATTGGATAGTATTGCAAAGATATGATCTGATTTTATTTTGTTTTTTGTTTTATTTTGAATCGAACTAAATAAAAAAAAATTATTTATTTTTTATATTTTTTTATTAAAAAAATCTTACATATATTTCAAACAAAGGAATTAATTTACGTGTTAAGTATTGTGGTACAAAGTATTTTTCATTTAAAATATATATCAGAATAATTTTTTATATATATTTAATATCACCTCAGCAAAATCATTAAAAAAAATATTAATTTAGTATTTTTTTTTCCAGCCAGATATCACTTTTGACACGCAACCAATCTCAAAAACAAATGGTATATAGGCTAAGGTAACTTAGCAAGTTAGATAACATTAATTTGATTTTCTTTTTTTTCATGATGACATAACGCAAAGATTTATGAGTCAAACAAGCATCCCACTGAATCTTGAGAAATAAAATGCAGCAAGTCTTTCTTCAATGTCATCAACGAAGGCAGAATTCAACAAGATGAGGGAATTGATATAACATTACATATATTAACAACTCTAATACACAGAACACGACCTTCTCATCCTATGAATTTAGCTACTAAACTTATGAAGTACCTGGTGGTATCGAACTTATTACTTTTACATCCACTGAGGAGTGACAAAAATGCACAAGAAAGAGAGGCAACAGAAGCTGTCAAGGTTTCTGACCAAGGAGTGCTGGTCTGTAGAAAACATGGGTTTGCGCAATCTCGATTCGATCTCTTGGGTCGTTCATTGTTTCGTCCCTTAATGCTTGAAGAATGGCCTGCACTGTGAACTCCCTGAATGTCCAAGCACATGAAAAGAATCAGAAAGCACAACGAAGCACATGGATCCAGACAAATGGTGAGCATCAAAGTACTGCAATTCCAAGTGCAAGTGTGAAGATGAACCATGTACGACTATAGAACAAAGCCTCACATACCTTGTTATAAGTATTCTATATAGCATCTTCAAAATGGGGCATAGCTCAACTGGAGCTACGGGTTTGTTTTCGTCAGGATGTAGGATGCTTATGGAGGACTGGCTTAGCAGCTCGTAAAATGCTTTCACTGCTGAAACACCCTGCAAAGCAAAAGGGTGGGCTTAACACGCTGATCCGGAGGAAAGTAAGAAATATAAATGGTGGATCAGGTTGTGCAAGGTTAAAACCAAAATATACACAGCTGGAAGGACAAAATTGACCGCGGACAACATTGCAGAGAGAAATGACTAACAAAAGCAATAAACATCTTAAGCAAAGCAATTGGTTTTGTACGGGGGCTTGTTTTTTACGATCACAAGCACTGAAGCCACAGTTGTTTTCAACTCCAAAAAAGAGTGAGTTTGGAGTTGTTTAAAATTGTTGATAGATTTCAAATTCAATTTGTACTGGGTCAACAGTCTCCAAGTGATGGATGAATCATCACTCAGATATTCTCCCTCCCCTCCAAACCACAAATTTGTAAATACAAGTTAAGAAGCATCTATTATAATCCTCTCATATTATGTATTGGTTGACTATATCATGCATAGATTTCAATCAAATTGGCAGTTTTGAATCTGCATTTCCCGGAGCATGAAATAAGGATCTTTAAAGTGGTGGTAAAAAATAATTGACCGGTTAAGTTTTCTCAGAACAAATTCCTATGCAGACAACTTCTAATATGAAGCAAGTCCAATAGGCTTGAGAAACTTAATCGATCATGTCTGTGAATAGCAAAGATTGATACCTGAATCATTCCTTTTCCCTTGATGCTGTCTCCCATATCAAGACTCAGCTCCCCCTCGGCCAACTTTTGACCATACCATGAATTACGACCTTTCAGTAAGGTCACATAAGTGTCGGCTAACAAGGGGCCAGCAAGTTTTTCTGGTTCTTCAGTCAACAAATGTGTAATAAATATCATCTCTGATGTGCAGTGGGCAAAGTACACTGATTTACTGGTTGCACTCTCATTGGTCAGAGCTGCTACCATTCCTATATAAAAATCCAGAGTTAGATTTTCAGATTGAGGACTCAAAATCAAAGAGGAAGTAGGTGCATATAATCAAACTAATCCTTTAAGATGAGACAAATGGAGGGTCTAAACACTGTGCCTGGCTTCGTAATTACAATGATAAAACAATCTCGCTCTTGAGTTAATTTTCTATGACAAAAACCATTAGCACATGAAAATTGTCTAAATTCATTGCTGATTTAGATTCATTTCATTCGGAAACTGCAAGATGCATGGAGCAATTTATACCAGAAAGCTGACATCAAAGTACTTTCTGGCATGTGGCATGATAAATTAGGTGTCGTTGAGAACATACAGATCCTTAATGCCAAACACTACTCACTAGTTGAGCATGGAGCTCAAGCATTGACTACTTGAGATATGAATAATATCATCGAATAGAGTTATAATATTGGAATTAAGAGTTACCGAAATTAAAGCTTACCAGCTCCAATTGCATAGACATTTTTTAAACCACCCATAACTTCATGAGTAACGAGATCACCATTATCCCACACCACAAAGTGTGGCTGCCTCAGAAAATTAGCCAACGGTTTCCTCCACTTTTCTGCTCCACAAATCCGAGCATTAGCATATTCCTTGTGGTAAATCTCTGATGCAATATTAGGTCCTCCAAGATAGAGAATGTTTTCCATTGGAACTCCAGCTGCAAAGCATGAAATCATCAATTATGATGTGTGAAAGGTTGACATTAAACAAGGAAATATTGCATGGCTACTTGGGGGGAATAAGAGAAGGAATCTTACCCGCACGGTTGATCATTTGAGTGGGGGTTATTATGCGTGGCTCTGGCTCCAACTCAGCCTCCACACCTTTTGCCAAAGAGATGATGATTGGCACAGTAATTCTCTCCTTCCAATACCTACCAATTTCCTCAAATACTTCATGAGTTTCAGTTGATGGCAATCCATTAATAACAACATCAGCATCCCAAACAGCCTCCTGTAAATTGGTCACAACCTTCAACGGGCAAAGCGGGGTGTCTATCATATTCAAGCAAAATCCATCTTTCAAAAGCTCATCTGCGTGTAAAACTCTATCTCCTAATCTAGCCTCGACATACTTTAAATAAGCACAGCGTCTAATCAATCTCCTTAACACATCTTCCCTTGAATTGATAACTTCAAATAAATGCTCAGCCGTGGCCCTATCAACCGATCTACCAGGCCGCCTCCATATCCTTATCAAAACCTTATCTCTCAGATGACCATAACTATCTTGCAATAAGGCAGTAAACACACTACCCCAAGCACCTGCCCCAATGCCAACAATCCTCAACGGATCACCTTCTGCTTTGCCTATCAGAGCACGAAGCTCATCAAGCTTCTGTTCCAAAACCCCGTTTAAGTTCTGAACCGACCCATTTGAATCGCGATTCATTTCTTCAGTATTTTCAACCATCCTCTCCTCTCTTTCAATTACTATATGCTTCAAGAATTTCAACAAACCAATACAAGAAAGAATACAACAACTAGTACTTATACCACCACAAAAACCTTTCTTGGTGATATATCCTAAGCTTCAAATGCAAAATTCTAGTCTTTAATCCTTCTGAACATACTAAATTTTCAGTGGATTTTGAAACAATATAATTTTAATTGAGAAATGGATTCTATCCCTCGAGCAACTATAAAAGCTCCAATCATATTTTATAGGTGGGCTTTGTCGGCTAAATCAAAAACAATTCTTTCTGGCCACCATTGACCATTTAGAACACGACAGAAGAAGGTGCAAGATGGGTTTTGCCACACGAGATTTTTATGGCATAAGCAACATCTATCAAGGAAACCCACATGAGATATAACCAAGAAATGTTAAAAAGATCCCAACTATGACAACAAAGTCTTGAACTTTGGCCAACTAATCATAACCAAACCCAGTCAAACGTGAGCAAAAAACAGGTAAACGCAAGAGAAAAACGAAAAGTGAACCAACCCTTGTTTGTCAGCTTCTTCGGACAAAAAAACAAAAAAAAACACGGAAACACCAGATTTGGCCCTCTGTATGAACACAATGCTCCTCGTGTCTTTAGTTTTTCTTACAAGAAAAGGAGAACACGCAGATGAAGAAACAAACGTAAATTTCGAAGAGGAGAGGAAGGAAAGCTGTTTTTCTGACTGTCGCTTGAGTTACATTGCTGCTGCTGATATGAAACGAATGTTTCGTTTCTTGTCTGCTTGATTTTGAATCGTCATTTTTTTTCAATTAAGATATTTTTGAATTTAATAGAAACGAAATCATTTTTAAGCAATTTAAAAAAAATACACCTCTCATATTAATTTGTTATATCAAAAAAAAAATTAAATACTAATCCTAAAATTTGAATCTAATAAATCAATAAAAAGAATATTTTGTTTTTTACTCCATTGGTATATTTTACTAGAAAAAAAATATTTTGTATTTATAAAATCACAATAACGTAAATAAAAATTCTATAAAAATTTTATCATTATTATTATTATTATTATTATTATTATTTTCCTTCAACAATCAAAGATATTTTAAATTAATTTAAATATCAATAGGTATTAAATGATTTTTTCAAAATGATTAACATGGAAAATAAATTTTCAACTACTAGAGACATTTTTTAATTAAGAAATAATTTTTAGCAGTAAAGTTCTAAAATAAGATTTCAACAATGAAAAACTTGCATTGGATACCTTGACAGAAGAATCCAGCTACTTATCTTGCCTTACATCATCACCCTTTATTTTATTTTTTATTTTTTTTTTCTTATAATGAGAGTTAGTTTTGTATTTTTATATAATGATTGTACGGTAAACTAGTCAACTTACTCTTGGAAGCAAGAAAAGAAAATGAAGGCAAATGGAGGCCATTTTGTGATTTTCAATTTTATTTTATGGTAAAAAAACCCATGTGCCTTTCATGTTAAATAATTTTAATCCTAATTAAAAGGTATTCAATTTATTTTTATGTTTTTTATATAGTTAATAAGTAGGGGTGGGATTGTTTAAGTATTTTAAAAAAAGAAGTATATATCAACACATGTTGGATACATATTAGTTGTCAAGTTTCTAAAAAACATGACGCGATGACAAATGACTTACGATTTGCATAATAAGTCTCGAGTTTGAGTCAAGACGTGTATTTTTTATAAAAATCTGTGACAATCGAGATTTTATCTCTCGCTTAAACCCACAATATATATTTTTCAAAAAATAAGATTTACTCAACATAAAAAAAAGTATTAAATCGCTCCAACTAATTAAAATAGTAAAAAAAAAAAAGGTTATTTCTGGATGGCATGACATCTACTCCATGGATATATAATGCATCCATTGATACGATCCATGGTTTTTCATCCTCAATTACTTTTTTAATCCTCCCTCTTCCAAACTGTTTGTGTGCTTCCACCTAATTTTCTAATCTAGCCCATAAACTCATATTTCTTTTTTATTTAGTCCCTTTGATAATTCATTGAGGTAGTTTTTGTTTTAATTTCATCCTCATTGAGTTTATTTGGTTTGTCAAATTTCATCCTTGATCTTTCAGGTGTTATTTTTTTGTGGTCTAATATAATTTTTATATTTTTTTTCTAGCCCTGCCGTCCTTATTCTTTTTATATTTATATATAGTAGATTTAATCTTTAATTATTTTTTTCGCTTTGCAAAATTTTCAAAAGTTTATTCTTTTTACATAATTTAATTCTTAGACATTTGATCTCTATTTCTTTTTTTACAAGTATTGTCACTGACTATATATATATATATATATATATATATATATATTTAATGTAAGAAAATGATATGTTTGACGTATAGCACGAGTAATGTCTAGTTTGATGACTATAACAAAAATGAAACACGTGATTATGATTACAATTACATCTTGTTAATATTTTAGAATAAAAAGATAATATAAAATAAAATATAAATGTATTTTATAAAAAATATACAAATAAAATATGTTTTTTCAAGCATAAACAAATTAATTCTTTTAAGCGTTCATAACCAAAAAATCCAGGACAAAATCTTAATCGATGACCAGACCGAACAACAACAGTGGCCCAATCCAAGGTAACCCAAGACAGTAACTGGGCTACACCGACCACCTTGTCGAACTTATATTCTAGTTAGCTGTTATGGACAAAGTTGGTTTTGTGAGATGAAAGAAAGATGGGTTCATTGCAGAGAAAGAGACCAATGGAATTGCATTTAGCTCAACATTTGATCACAGGTAATACCTTCTTCATGTTAGTTTCTGTTTTCTTCCTTTTCTTCTGGGTTTTTTATTTTTATTTTTAAAGCGATCATGCTATGCTTCTTTTTGAGCAAGAATTGATGTAATATAGGATAGGACAATGCAGGGAAACAAAAATGTAGAGGGTTGTTGATTTGACTTTATTCTCTTCAGGCGCTATGTCTTTTCCCACGCTGTATGCATTTGAAAGAGCTTCTTGGGGTCTGTTCTTCTGGAGATTGAGGTCTTTTTTTTGCGAATATGAGCTATAATATGGGTTTTGTAGTCTGTTTAGGAGGGTGTTGTTGGTTGTTCTTGTTAAATTTCCTAGCAGATGCCAATCCTTGTTATCTTGATAAAAATTGTCTTTGCTACTAAGCTCTTTAAGAGTTAGGACTATGTTTCGATTCGGCTGTCCCATATGCTGAATGTTCCTGTATTTCTTGGATGATACTGGTCAAGTAAACTTGATTTACCTTTTTTTTTTTTTTTGGATATCCATATTGGAACGGGAACCACATGAGCCGGAAAGCGCACTTTGTGGGCCCAGGGCATGCATAAACCTCCGGCTGTCCCAGGCTCTTACAGGGACCTTACGGTTAGCCTTCGAAGCTCGAACCCTGACCTTCCGCTTTTTTAGCGAAACAGCCAAGGCCTTTGCCGCTCGACTGAACCCCTGGGGATTTGATTTACCTTTGATCAAGTGTTGCACTTCAAATTGTCAAATGGCTTAGTGGGGAAAAACAGAGAGCTCTTATTAAGTGTTAATGTAATTTGGGTGTCAGATTTTCAAAGCAGATCATTCTGTTATAAGAGGAAGTTGACGAATCTTGTTTTTTCAATGGTTACTTGGAATTTGATAGTTGAGTTGAGTCCTGGTTAACAGAGTTAATGAAGGGAGACAAGAAGCAGGTCTCTGGGGGTTTATTGGTTTAACATCAAAGGTAATTAGAACATCTTTAATGCTTTGTAAGATGTTGGCACCATTTTTCTTTGAACAAAGCTGTAGCCTGTAGTGTGAGTCGTGGTGTCACAAGAGGGTGGCACATCGTGACTGCATTGTAGAACTTTACTTTTTATGGTACTAATCACCCTGTTCTCCCTGCTTTTATCTTGATTCTACTCGACCACCAAAGATTTTCATTCTTTGAAATTGGACAAATTAGGTCATGTATTGTTATTGGCTGATATCTACGAGAGAGCTTACTTTCCATTTGTTCAGGTTTGGCTGTACCGCAAATATGTTCTTGGTTGGTTTATTTATCTTTCTCTAATAAGCTGGCTTGACATTTGAAGTTAATTGGACAAGTTTTCCAAAAATGCAACTGGGACAAGTTGAGCTCTCCACAGATGCTTGATCCTGCCATATCAGGGCCCAGTTAGAGAACATTTGTGATGGTCATTGAATTAAATCAATGACACTTTGGAAAATGGTTTTCACTTGCATTGAAAACTTCATCAATCAGAAGACTTTTCCCAGGCTTTTAAAATAGTTAGCTTGCCTGATATGAAAACAGTTTTTCTCGGTGTAAAAGAAACTTATACAACTAAAATTAGAGGTGTGCTCTTCTTCTGACGTTGTATAGTGATCTACATAAATCCAAATTCATGTTGGATTTACAGGGAAAACATTGGTTTAAGTCTTATCCTGTATTAGACTGAAGCATCCAGTATTGCCTGACCTCACCAATTCTTGTAACATGCATTTGTCTGAAGTCACGCTTGTCAACATTTATATTCTTTAAACTTATATGGAATTTGTTTAGTGCTTGGTTTATCACAAGGAACTTAAATCAATGTATTAAGTAATATTCTCCACTCTCTCCCTACAGTTTAAGATCTCAACAGATTAGGCTTTCTGGTTTTGTTTTTATCATTTTTGAATTTCTGTTCCCTTTTTAACAACATTAAAAACTCATGCCTTAAGAAAAAGACCAAAAAGGTCCTTTACCAAATATATTTCTAATGTATTTCTTCAATGCCACTTCATTAATATAAAGAAGGGAAAATAAAAGATCGATCTTTTTCTTACATAATGGAAATATATTGCTCTTTTTTAAACAAAAATCCAGAATATCTCAGCATATTTTCTCATTAGTATAGAAACATGTAAATGTAGAATGAATCAACTCTTGCCCCTCAGGAATAGAACTCAGGAATGAATATTCTTGAAAGCAGTTTGTGTTTGAGCTTAAATGAGCAGTGGTGGCCTAAGTTTGGCTTATGCTAGTTGACTCTATGTCAAATCACATAATTGTGTCTTTTATGCTATTGTTGTTCTGTGTTTTAGCTGTTTAATCTGCACATTAAGATGTGTTATGCTTTGTCTTTCCTTAATGAAGTCTATATGTTAAACTGATGCTAGCTTGCTGATGTTGTTTTTTATGTATCTTTTCAAATTTATAGAAGACATTATGGTTTGTTTTCTTTATTCATATGCTTGATTTATGTGCATATCTTGGTAACATTTTCAGCAGTTGAATAGCTATACTAGATGACTATCCTTTTCTTTCCTTTATCCCATTCATTTCATAAGCTTATTCTTATAGATCTTCACTTTCAAATTCTCAGTAGTCTTGCTAAGGTTTCAAATTCTAGTTCCGTGGATTGAATTGCTGAAAACATGTTTAAGTTCTAATTTCTATCTACTTCCCTCCTCATTTGACAATTTTTCTGCTGTTTTAAATTTTCATATTCTATTGTTGATGAGCTGTTGAACTGTAGTTCCTGTAGATGCAATTTGTTTAAGGGAATGCACAAGTTCTGCTCGTGCCATTTTTCTTATTCCAGGATAAGCAAAAAGAGAACCTGTCCTTTTGCACTTGGTGGACACATGTTGATGTTTATGTTGCCACCAAAACTTTTCTGTGGATTTGGAAGATCATGAGAAAATTTGGCAGCAACTGCTAGTTGGATAGGTTCTCTGTCAAAGTGATTTGAATAATGCAACCTTTTACAAGCCAGGTGCAGTTCTAAATATATACTTTATGAATTAAAAAATTTCAAGAAATGATGTTAAATGTATGCTTTTAATTATTAGTAGATTGTCGGGAGCCAACGTTTTAGATGGAACATGGAAGAATACATTCCAAAGTTTAGATTTATTGTAAAATGAAGAAAAGAACTGGGAAACATGTACGCTGTGTGATTTATTTATTTATTTAAGAAAAATACCTGTACAAAGTGGTGCCCATGTATTGTATTTTCATGGTGAAAGATCATCCTTTTTGTAATTGTCTATGAATCTGTTTTCATTGCCCCAATAGAATTTTATGGAAACAAAAAAACTTGGTGCACCTGCTACTCAGCTAGCAAATATTTGTACTTATTAGGTGCTTAATTAGCATTTCAATGTTGTCAAGATGAATACATCCGAAGGTATTGGTCATTTAGAATTAATTTTGTTTCCCAGCAGCAAATGGTTTTCTGTGCAATTTCCAACAGAAACTTATCGGAATAACCAATAAAACAGGAACTTAGATGTATAGTACTGTGCCATAATGTCATTATTGGAATCAGTACCAAACACAGCCCTAATTTGGGGGACCCTCAGCACAGTGGCCATACATTTTCCATTGACACCGGCTAATGTTATCTCTTTCACTGGGCAGTCTTTACTGCTTGATTTCAGTTCTTGAGTTCAGAGAGAAGTTGCACAACTCAGTTGTTTTTTGTTTTCTGGATTGTTATTATGAATAACTATTACATAGTAATCGGCACCATGTAGATCAAGTTTTGACTGATGAAATGCTTGATTTGAATTGCTTTTGCTAGTAAATGACTTTTCAGTTGCTTTCTCATTTTCCAACAGGATAAACTGTCATCACAAGAAGGCAACACCAAAGTTGCAATGTCTCCTAGCAGAGCAACTGTGTTCTATGGTATGTCTAGGCATTATATTGCTGACAATCTGTAATTGTCTTATAGAATCTTAAATCTGTAACTTCTAGTGAAGTAGTAATGGAAATTGCTTCCAGCATGAAAGACTTAAATAGTTTATTTGATATTTCAACTCCTGTCACATTCATGCCCTATTAAAGGTTGGCTCCTTAATGTGCAAATATTCTATGTTAAAGGTCTTTAGTGTTCAATGGAGAAATTAGAGATTCACTTTATTCTGTAGCTACTGTAGTTTTGCAAGTGTCATCGGTTGTTTGAGTGTTTTTGAAAACAAAAGCAGGCATTCTGTACCAATAAAATTATGGGGATGTCCATGTCTGCCTCATACCTTTTTGCTTGAATATGCAAGTACAGTGATTACGCAGAGAATGAACTGCATGAACCATTGAAAGTTATTTCCAATAGTCTGACACATAGATATGTTAGAATCTCTAAACAACATGTTGCTTCCTTTTGAGTTTGCTTTTCTTATTAGATCTTTTCTCTGTGGCTGACGTTGGTTGAATATAAAATGAAAATGGGAAAGATTCATTACACTAACATGAATTGAGAAAGCAAGGATTAGAGAATCATGGCAAATGATTTGTAGGACCATTAAAATACAAACCTCACTCAGTTTTAGGGAACTAAAGGACAAGTATATTAGGTTTCAATCCCACATCCTTGGCAAGATATGTATTGAGGATGCTTTACCTGCATGTATGGGGAGCGAGACAGGTCTATTGGACAACACTAACAGTAAACGCTTAGCATTTCTGATGTTATTTATGATAATTGTTTTCTTTTTCTTTTTCAAATTGTTATTTTGGTTCATTACGGATCAACCTTGTATAATGCACTCTTCTGAAAACAAATAATTTTGTTTAGGCTTGGCTGCCAACGAGTCAAGTTTATGGCCGAATAGTGGCTGAATAATCACGTGGAGGGATCCTGTTAATGATTTTTATTTGTGACTGTTCTCTCCAGAATGATCCCAAAAAAGAAAATTGACTGGTGCAGGTTTTTCTGCTTCCTTTTTTCCCTCGCTATACATCCTGCTTGGATCTTTTGCCCCTGGATTGCTGTATCGCACCTAAGACGGCAATGGCTGTAGAACAGTTTCACACTGCTACTTGGCGTTCTGTCATTGGTGTAGACTGAACGCTGCAAAAGTGGGTTGAGAAGTCTGAGGTATGTCCATGATAGACCAGTATACTATCTACTGTTTATAGTCCTTTAACTCTCCTATTGGTTTTTTCTTTGCTTTAAATATTTGGAGCAATGGGACCTGGCTATTCTTTTGTCATACATAAGCTAACTCTTCTTGCAAGAAAAGATATCACTGCTGTCTTTAGAATTAGATTCACTGTAGGAATAACCGACACTTAATTGCAAAATGATTACTATATACATTTCGTCTACGGCTACTGATTTCAGTGCCTTTTACTATAAATACTAGCTCATATTGGAAATGTTTGGCTTGTTTGATGGAATAAATTTCAACTAGCCCCTGCAGCCTTATAGTTACACTTTCTGTATATGAGAAGACAGGAGACCATGATAGCTATCTATTTACTCGGGTTAAGGCATCCCCCTCACATGCCACAAAGGCTTTTTTTTTTTCTTTCAAGACAAGCATATGGCCAGTGTCATGAGAAAGATATTCCCTTTTGAAATATTCTCTGGCCAGGAGCTAGTATTGCCAGGGGGTCGTAAGCAGATTTTCTCTGGGCAAAAACTTCCCATCTTGGGCCAAAGTGGGCTTTCCATTCTTCCTGTGTATTGTAGTGGGGCAGATATTGCTTCATCCCAAGGCGTGCTGTTTCACAAACTTCTAGAATTCTTTTATTCTGGGTTAAGATATGTTCTAAGCCATCAGTTCCCACGGATGAGGGCATTGCAGAGTTTAGGAAAGCCACCAAGTAGAAAATATCTTCCTCTGGAAGAACAGCAGAAGTTCTGTTGTCCCATCTGAAACAGAATCAGTAAATGAATCAGTCAACAAAACTTGGAGACTTCACAGAATTGAAATTAATTCTTTTGTCAAACTGTTACTTTGATTTGTTAACTGGGTAGATAAGGATTGGACCGTTGCTCGTGTCTGTTAGGATGTTGCCAAAGACTTCATCTGCAAAATCGTTTATTTTGCTTTTGGGGATAAGAAGGTTGAGCCATGGATGCGGAACTTCCCACAAGCCCTTTGACCGTAGCTTGACCTCAGACACATGAACTCTATCCAAGAATTCCAAGTATGAAACTTCTGTTAAGAAAAGTGTTGATGTCATGTATCTTAGTTGAGACAACAAATTCCCGACTTCCTGCATAAAAAATGGATTTGTGAGTGAATGCCATTTTATTAATTAGTTTACTGAAATATGAAAACCAGAAGAAGGTAGTGGACCGTGTGCCTCACCTCGTTTAGTGCATCCATCCTGTCTCGGTTGAAGTATTTGGCCAATTCTAAGCAGAATAGAGTTCTTCCATCCGATTGAAACTGGCTAGCTTGAACTGGGTCTTGAGGATCGAAAGATGACCTCCAGTTATTCAGAAGAGAAGTCCTGTTGATTATAACAAATCCTTCAATGTAGTCGAACGTGTTTTCCGCACGTATTAAACGCTCCTGGTCTGTGGCAAATGTCGTAAAGTCCAAGTAGAGAACTCTAATCCATTTCACCTATTCAAAATATGAAATCGTGCTGTGAGAAACGAAAGTTACTGCTATTGGCTTTATTTCATTACCTTGCTTTAATTTATAAAACTTCTACGTGGACCCAATGGCCATAATTTTACCATGTCAGGTGCTGGCTCCAAGGATATTCTTGCCCGAGTTATGATGCCAAACTGACCAAGTCCTCCCAGAACGCCGTGAAATAGGTCACTATTCTGCTTCTCAGAGCAATTTAATACTTCTCCCTTTCCTGCACGGAGTTTCAGTTATTTTACATAAGGATTTGTGAGATGCACATGATATTTTCTTCATGCCATGTTTGCGTATTTGTGTGCGCTTGTACACTCTAATTTTTGTAGTTGAACATCAAATTATTGGCAATGGTCGAAGTATATTTTGTGAAAGCAAGGTCTAGCACAGCATGCATAGCTAGGACAATGTCATGAATACTTCACTTTCCCCTGGTCCCATTTGCCTAGATGCAAATTATCCATGTGTGTTGCCTACTGTGTTTTTGTTTTTTCCTCCCCTATCCTTTTTTAAAAAAAAATGAACTTTTTTCTCTCGCAATTTTACTACTTTTACTTTAACGAACCTGTAACAATTTCCATCTGATAGACATTACTGATCTGGGGGCCATGCCGAAACGCCTGCCCGCTAACCCCAGCATTAGACAAAGTACCTCCAACAGTTAAGTGTAAGTAGTCTGTCCATGATTTCGGTGCTAACCCATACTTCAGGCATTCACGCAGGATATCTATCCATAACTCACCGCCAGGGGCATCCACATATGGATAGTTTCCACTGTAAACATGCATTTTGTGAGCTCGGAGTGATTCCATATTGATTACAACTCCTTGGTGGGCTTGTGCCTGACCCTGGAGTGAGTGGCTGTGGCCTCTAGCTGCAACTGTCAGCTCTGAATTAGGACCCATCTGCCAAACATGTCTTATCGTAGTGGCAATATCAGAAACTGACTTTGGATATAGTAATGCCAAAGGGAGTAGCTGAAACCTATTGCCGAAGTCTTTGGCTGCATGGTGAACTTCATCAAAGCTGAAATGGCCGTCAACGGGCAGGGTTCTCAATGAAGAAGGGTTGCTGGAAAAACAATGGTTTATTCTTATGGCCATGGAGCAGCTCAGGAACAAAATCATGAAGCTTCTTACGAAAAGCATATTGTTTTGTTTGAGGATACTCACAGGTGGATATCTCATTTATTTTTTCAGCTGGAAAGTTGAGGAAAGAAAGGTGTTTGAGCTGGTTTTCTTGCACGTTTGTATGCAATAAAGCAAAGGAAGTGGTGTGAGGAGCCAAGGAAATGAAGGGTTGAGGGGAGAATTTAAAGGTGAAGATTTTGGGTGGCCGAGTCAACCAATATTCAGTTTTAAGAATCCGTATGAAGACTGCCTACTTGTAAGACTTTCTTTTGGTTCTCCTTTTTGTGCTCTTTCATTTATAACAGAAGCCATCATTCATAGATGCCAAGTTGAAGAGAGAAGGCAAAAGAAAGAAAGATTTCACAAATCTTTGCACCTTTTCCCAACAGTTGTAACCACAATCTCACCTTTTCCTCCCAAGACAGGCATGAAACTTATCTCTCTTACCATGTAAAAGGAAACCGTGTCCATATTTAGAAAAGTGAAATACTCATTTGCTTCGCCGGTCTGTGTATCCCCCCATACATGGATTATTATAGATTATGTTTTTCTCATATCTATGGCTGTCGGAATGTAAGCATCGCGAATCTGCTTTGAGATCAGATGAGAGGCACCATGGGGCCTCCCTTTGATTTTATTGAAAGGGAGGGATGGTCAGGTGGGGTTTTTATGGGCCCACAAGACACGTGAAGTGCTAATCCATGTGTGCTTTGCGGGATGAAATGAATGGCTACGATTGGTTCTGCTGGGACCCTTTTGAGCCAGTGTGATGAGGTAAGAAGAAGAGTGGTACTGTAGATGGGGAGGACAGCTTGAGGGAACCACTGAAAGACTCCTCTGCTACCTCTCCATTGTTTGTTGTTCTGAAGCCCAAGTTCCCAGCAAATTGACAATTCTGAACGATTCTCCTGTTTATTTGTTTGCAGGTGCACTTGAATTGCAGCAGTTCAATTATTGTCTTTCTCACTTTTCTTGCAAACAAGTTAGAGATTTGCACTTCCAGAGGGAAGCATCTTACACTTGCTCTGGTGAAGATGCTGAACTTGCTGGGCCTATACTTCTGTACTGCTGAAAAGTGTAGGCACTGGTGTGAAAGGAGAAGAACAGCACTCAGTTCTGAGCAATGGACTGTTTTTTTCAAGCTGGTTTGGACTGCCTGGGGTAACCAGCCCTCATGAAAACTGAAAGGATTCAGAATCTTCATATTTTCAACCCTGTATTCGAATACAAATATTTGTTTGTGTACTTGCCTAGAACAATGTGCTTTGGAAGTGCCAGCTTATGGGCATGTGTCCTCGATGATCCCAGCAAGATTAAATCTTTGTTTTATGTAGTTTTAAAAGTTTTTTTTAAAAAAAATTTAAAAAAATAATTTTTTTATATTTTTTATTTTAAATTAATTTTTTTTTATGTTTTTAGATATTTTGATGAGCTAATATCAAAAATAATTTTTTTAAAATAAAAAAATATTATTATTATATTTTTTAAAATAAAAAACAATCTTATTTATATTCTCGAACAACACTATCAGCTTGTGATACCATAATCCTGGTGTCTATTGCACCAACCAATCAGACAATTTTTGCTTACACAAATCTAATCAATGTATTAATTTCCCATACTCATTCAATGTTAACATGTGCTAACTCGATGTTTCGTCAATCTATTCTAACTATAAATATCTTTAAAAAATATTATTTTAAGATTTTGTTTTTACAATAAAAAAAAGCTAAAATTGATATAAGTCTTGCAATTTAGATCTAGACCCAAATAGATTCCTTGAATTGGATTTTATAGCTATACCTAAAATATAATAGACACGTGTCTTCTACTGGTAAAGTAAAGTGTGCGTATGCATATGATGATGTATTTTGGAATGATGGGGTTAGTTTTTACTGCTAGTAGTTGCCGAGGTGAAGTGAAGAGAACTGAAGTTTAAACTTTAGTTTAACACAATGACATGAGAAAGAAAACAACACTAGGAAAACTGCTTTGACAAATCCAACTATGGACTCCCCTTTAACTTCACCTTTTTTAGGTGGATTTTGACGACATAAAATTAAATTAAATTTTATTTTTTTTCAAAAACGTTTTTGAAAGGCAGGACCAAATTGTTAAAAAATCATCTTACCTAAAAGCTTAAGCTTGTAGGTGAGGCCCCAGAATATGATTTATATTATTCTCTAACACACCCCCTCAAGTGAAAGCTCTTTGGGCTTGAAACTTGCACACAGGCCCACACTGCCTTGTGTTTGATTTTTATCAAATAGAATGGGGGTGGTGAGATTCGAACTCATGACCGCTGGGTCAATAAGACTCTGATACCATGTTATGGAATCATCTCACCTAAAAGCTTAAGCTTGTAGGTGAGACCCCAGAATATGATTTATATTATTCTCTAACACAAATATCTCCAGATTAATTTAGAACCATTTTGGTTTCGCAATAATGCTGTTTTTCAAAATTATTTTCATTTGAAAATGCTTTTAAATAAATCATTTTTTAAATCAATATGTCAAAACAATATAAAAACACTTTAAAAATGTTATGTCATATACTTGGAGTAGACATTGCACTCGAATGCCTCAAGCTGCGTGTGAATGTGTTGTGTGACCATATTGTTCTTTTAATTTGTGGTGAAAACCTAATCTTTTATTACAAGCTTTCTAGAAGGAGACCGACCATTAATAAAGAAAAATAAAAAGCATAATTAACATGGCATAATGATGGCCAAAAACACGTATCAAGGGGCCTTCGTGTCCATTGATGCTTCGTTTTTGCAATGCAAGAAGCTCTTTAAAAGTTAAAAAAAAATATATATGTTGAAATTCAATCGTAACTATTTTTCATCCAAGAATCAAGAGGACGGCTAGAGTGGCTCCCATGCAAAGATCATGCTAATGCAAAATCATTAATCAAATCAAATTTTAAGCATGCCACATAAAAATAGCTAAGCGGCTTGATTGGCTCGCCGAAGAACTAATAATAACTCGACAAGTGGGGTGGATCGCCACTAGGCCGGACGTGATGGGTGGATTACCGCCTTCGGGTTCACCTTATCCTTATGCTAATACTAATCATGACAAATGAGAATCAAGAAAATCACTTAATTGGAGGGGATGGTAGGGCACGAATTTCATATAAAACTAAGAGGTTATATATTTTTTTATTAGCATGGATATCCAAATCAGCTTGCGTGCATCTTAATTAATTCTAAAAATTTTAAAGTTAATGATTATGTAAATCTTCAATAATTATTATATTAGTAATTACAAATCTCAAATCTGATATTACATAAAAAGAAGCTTTAACTACTGAAATACATAGTAAATGGTCATATGAGGTTATAAATTAATCATACTTATCATGTTTTTCTTAGAAATTTTATTCCACTTTAATCAATGTTTCCTTGTCTCTCCTCTCATCATATGAGTTAACAATAAAAAAAAACTGTGATCTCTTGTTTTGTCGTTTATGGCCTTTAGTACTTTCAGCCTAGCTAATCGATTTGGTTTAGCTAGCTAGGTTAAGAACATGATTAGAAAAGAAAAAACAAAAAAATCTATCCACGAGGTAAAGACCAAAACTCAAGAAATTTGTTTTGTCTTTCAGATCTTTACAATATATTCGTGAATGACAAGCTGACTGAATATCGATCTGACTACAAGATTCTCAGACGTGATATTGTTGTTTATGTGTGTAGACATTGCATGTTTCATGCATCACCTTCATACAAGATTTGACTTGCCACCATGTTTCGAAAATCGTCTCTGATATAAGATCCTGATTAGAGTTCTCTGGCATGCATAAATGTGGTTGGATGTTATAATTAGGATTACAATTTTATCTCAATTTGATAAATTAAAAAAAAAAAAATTAAACCGCATCACTTAAACACTACAATAGTATTTTCGATTTTATGCACTAACTGTGAACAATAAACTCATTTCTTTTCCTTTAGACAAAAACAGTGCGCTGACGGTGAGGATATATACAGTTTTTTACATTTAGGTGAACAATATAAATGCTAAAATACCATCAGAAAAGACAAAAATAGAACACGGGGGCTAGGGGCATAATGATATTTTGATACTAGGTTTTTTATTATTATCTCCTTCGAGGGGTATTTAAATAGTTTCATGTTTAATGAAATAAGATAAAAAAAATTAAAAACAATATTAAGTCACAAAAGTTCTTCAAATCATTAATCTGGGATATTAGAGTTGAGATATTTTATGTAGAGAAATTACAAAAATTAATTCTTAATAAATATAACATCGAATGATAAATTACTTGAATTATTATTCTCATTATTATTATAATGATTGAAAGTAAAACCAAAAATAATATTAGTATTATTGAAAAAAAAATGATATAAAGAACATATGAAAATGATCAAAGAACAAAATTCAAAGACAACACCAAATTTAGTATTATTATCATTATAAAATATGACCAAATTATTGAACACAATCTAAGTTAATTTATTATTTTCTTTCCTGTTTGCCTAAAAATGTTTTGATTGTTTAGTTTTTTTATATATATATTCATTTTATTATGGATAAGGTGTTGAAAATAATGATAATTATTATTATTAAAATATATTTTATTAAAAATATGTTATGATAAATATATATTTTGATATTTGTTTAATATTAACACATTAAAATATATATAAAAATGAAATAAGATTTTTTTATCTCAAATTAATTTAATCTCAATGTTCTAAAATAATTTTAATATAATAATATAACAAATAAATCTTTAAAAAAATTATTTTTTTAAAAATAAAAATGAATTTAAACCAAAAATATATCAAGTCACACATAGACAAAACAAATGAAATAAAACACACGGATAATAGATCACTAACAAAAGAATATTCACTATACATGCATAAAAGAGAGTTTCACTCTCTTTTCATACCACTAAAGTTAAATTTAGTTTGTCCTTTAACGCAAGTTGTATTTAATATAGAGATAAATAGCAATAAAAAATAAAACTATGAGTATAAATATATAAATACAAATAAAAAATATCCTAAAAAGGCCAAAAAAATTGAAGGATTCGAAACAAAACCAAAAAAATAAAAGAATAAAGACTAAAATATAAACACAATAAATTGTATGCATTGAAACGAGATAAAAGAAATTTCTTTATGCAGGCAAATAGATCTAAATTAAATTAAATTAAATGGGAGGTTTTTTTACTGTTATTTTATATAATAAAAAAACAATATGATATAAATATCATCAAACTCGAAGAAAGGAAGCCTTTTTAGGATCCAAAAAACTCAGATGAAATTTCCCGTCGGCTTTGAATTTTGTTTTGCCAAAGAATTGCACACACCTGTTCTGAAAGCCTAAAGGCAAGATATGTAAAGGAGACAGTAAATTCTAGAATATTATTATTAATTAAAAAAACATGTCTGGTCTGTAAATTCATCATTAACACACTACATTTTATCTCTGGATTAGCTATGTATGGACTCGTTTCCATCCTTCTTCATGTCTTCTAGTCAAACTTACACACGCACGCACACACTTGTGAGTGTTTAATTCCTTAATATTCTCTTTAATCAGTGCATTTCTTTCTCTCGAAAGTTAGGCAAAGCTCATTGTAGTGAGGCTTTTTGGTCTGTACAAGTGAAGAGATGAACTGTCCACCATAAGAAGAAAACAAAGTTACTCAGCATGTTCTTTTTTTTTAATTCGTCAGGCCAACTTTCCCCCTTCGTTCTGCTTTAATTTGTTCACAAGCAATGATGTTCGTTAAAACAATATATATTAAGACAGCTAGCTAGGGTTATTGCATCATTTTCATTGCATTTCAAAAATATTTTTTTAAAAAAATTATTATATTTTTTAATTTAAATTAAAAAAATAAGTGTTTTTATAATATTTTCATGTGCTAACATAAAAAAATTATTTAATAAAAACATCATTTAAATATATTTATGAATAAAAAATAATTTTAAAAAAAGTCACTATGTATGCCTTTCTTGTCTTAGATTTCCTTTCGATGGGAGTGCATGTGTGTAGCTTTATGCTAACATACTACACTATAAATATTAATTATAGAAAGAAATAATAAATAAATAAATAAATAAATAACTTGTTTATGCCCTGCGGGATGTGCTTAACTTGATCGCCTGCTTTTTGTGATAATAAATTGGATTTTTCTTCTCTAGCCTAATTAAATTAAAAGTAGCTTCATAATTAATGTCGCAAGATACTCAAAGCAATTATAAAATAAGAGTACTTTCAAAGATATATAAATACTATTTAATTACAGGCAATTAAGATAAGAAAGATGGAAATAGAAGGGACAAATATGATATCTCATTAAATTTTATGTTTTGAAAATATAAAAAATTATTTTAAAATTGTTACAAATATATATTTGTTTTATATCTTTGTTTTTATCTATTTTTATTGTATTTGTTTCTTCTATTATGAGACAGTAACAAAACATTACCATAATAAGCTTTTTATTAGTACTATAAGTATTTTTCAGATATAGATAAGTTGAGTTTAAGTCCATAATTATATCTAACTTAACTTTTAATATTTTAAAAATTATAAACTTGACTCTTTTTTTTTTTAATTCGAGTGATTTGGATATATTGGACCGTGCTAGATTTTTTTATATAGATATTACATATATTAACAAGATGAGCTTATTATTAATTTTTATGGATTCATATTTAGAGGCCAACATACTATATGAACGATAGGTACCCTTAATGTTAGGTCTAATTTTTGTAACTTGCACCATAAACTATCAAGTATAAAGATAAGTGGAGTATATGGTATACAGGTTGGGTCAGTTTTATCTGGTTTCAAAAATTCAACCTATGATGATATTTATTTTTTAGATTCTTTGACACATTAGTTTTTTTTTTTTGGACACAAGTGACTTGGATATATTGGATTATGATAAACTTTTTTATGGATATTACATATATTAACAAATTGAGTTTATATTAATAATTTTTATTGATTTGCATTAAGTGTCTGTTTAACATTGTGTTTTAAAGGTGTTTTATTTTTTTAATTTTAAATTATTTTTTTGGTGTTTTCATATCATTTTAATATGATAATGTCAAAAATATTTAAAAAAAAACATCATTTGATATATTTGTTTTTGGTAGTGTATTTTTGATATGAATGAGGGGCAGCAAAATGCACACGCAAAAAGGAAGGGGGGGTGGAAGAAAAAAAGAAGAAGACGACAATCCCACCTTCAAGGACATATGGTCAAAGTTAAAAGATTGGTTGACCACTCAATTCAAGACCTAATCAGTAAAGAAATATGATTTGTTTTTCAAAAGTATTATCATTTTAGGGTTTTTTCTCTGTTTTTTTTTTATTTAGTTGAGAAAATATTTTCTTATGATTTTTTATTTAGTTTAGAAAATAAAATAGTGTTTGGTAATTTTATTTATTCTAGAAACCCTTGTACTAACTCCTAATTATCTATTAGGACTTTTTTTCTTTGTAATATAACCCTCAACTTATATATTATTATTATTATTATTATTATTATTATTATTATTATTTGCGTCATGTTTTGAACTAGACTAGCTAGAAAGGAACCGTGGCTAGGCTACTCTTTGTTTCATATCTCAATTTCTAATCATTTTCAGCATAATCTGCGTGACTTGGAATATAGTGTATAGTGTTATAGATATATTTCTTTCTAGAAAAAAAAATTATTCAAGACGAAACTTTTGACATGCAAATTTGGATAATTTTATAAAAAATAAATCAAAATAAATTATTAAATTTAATACTTTATAAATTCAATATTAAAAAAAATTAAAAACAAATCTTGACAATTCACTATTCATCACTTCAGTTAAATACCAAAACCTTTTAGTATATATTAATATTAAAATTATTTTCTATTACTTTTATTTTCTGTCTTTTTCTTCTTCTTCAATTTTTTTTTTTATAATGACAAGTATAGAACATATACATCAACATTCAACACAAACACAGTCGTTCCTCTTACCTCCTTACTTTATTTTTTTGTTCACATCTAACTTATAAATAATGAAAAACACGTTTATGGAATCCATTATGATCATTTCTGACTAGCTAACTACTGTTAGGTTAAATAAATCTAATCTTAATAAAATAAATTGACCTCATCTTCCGGAAAAATATTTTGTGGACTCAACTGAACGAGCAAAACTTCGACTGTTCCAGTTTTTTACAAGAGGTG
Source organism: Salix arbutifolia (assembly GCA_025169955.1). Classification (NCBI taxonomy): domain Eukaryota; kingdom Viridiplantae; phylum Streptophyta; class Magnoliopsida; order Malpighiales; family Salicaceae; genus Salix; species Salix arbutifolia. Next base: position 1,478,521 of record CM045902.1, read on the forward strand.
TACGTCATGTCTTGAACTCAAGACCTACAGTGCAAATAACAAGTTCCCTGCCATCAGGTCAAGCCTTTTTGGATGATATTTTAGAAATTGACTTGACAATATATGAAAATTGAATCGAAAATGTATGTAGAGAAATCTAATCTCGATGATATAAAAATCAACTTGACAATATATGATAATTTAATAATTGACATGAAAAATACAAAAACCGACTCAATAACATACTCTTGGCCATTTTGATTGTGTTTCTTGTTTAAAATTATTTCTTTTATCAAAATACTTAATTTTTTTTTGAATTTTAATATAAGCATATCAAAATACAGTAGAAAAATCATTAATTAATACTTTTAAAAACTAAAACACCTAAAAACAAAAGCAAAGGTTGCGTCAAACATCCCTGGTGAGATTATTTGACTTATCAAAAACGAAAAGGGGAAGAATCTTACCTAGAACAGTTTCTTAATGCATTTCCCCCCCTTACCGACTGCATTATGATTATGATCAATAAGCATATATATATATATATATATATATATATATATATATATATATATCAAAGTTTAGACTTTAGAGATTTATTGCTTCTAGCAATGAACCACTCAGCATGATAGAGAAATTACAACATATAGAGCACGAAAAACATAGCAATCAAGTTGATATGGACTTTGACTTAAACACGCCTTGACTGCCTCAAGAACATTGGGTCCAAAACAACACTATAAGACGAAACCATTTCAATTTTCAACCCTCGAATGTCATTTTCTTAGACCAGATTAAATCAAAACGTGTCATTCTCTAAAAAAAAAATAAGTAAAAGAGAATGATTCCCACAAGTCTCAAATTGAATATATTTGTTTGAAAGTATTCTGCCTGCTTCAAACTCCCTTTGCAGCCATCGATATCTCTCTCTTTTTCTCTCCCTCGCAAGTCAATTTTGTGTTTTACAAGTTATATATGCCGCCACACACACAATATATGTACTTGTTTTGGGAATCTATGTGCTGCCATGAGCACTGGTTTTGGTCCAAGACCATTGCACAATGTTGGAAATCAAGGTCATCTTGAAAACAACAACTATGGTGGGAGACATTCACTAGTGGAAGCGATGCAATTTTTCTGGATTTTCCAAACATATTCACTCTCATTGATAAAGCTCGATGACCCTAGAAAAGAAAACTTCATGTGTTCTAGCCAAGTAATTCAAAACCCTAGAAGAGAAAACTTGAAGTGTTCTAGCCAAGTGGTTCAAAACCCTAGAAGAGAAAACTTGAGTGTTATAGCCAAGTAGTTCAAAACCCTAGAAGAGAAAGGGGTAGAAAAGGGACAAATTAATTCATAGCAAGAATTCTAGCTACTTGAAACTCTTGTGGTTCTTATGAGGAACTACATGAGTGGCATAAATTATCTTCCCACCGATCAAGCTGCTTACTCCCAATAAGTTTCCAAGAAGAGATGTACGAAAAAGGGTGATTGATGGATCTATCACCTTCGCTGGTTGTGGCTTGAATTGCTAAAAGGGAAAGGACCTCGATAGCTTTTATTCAATATTCCATGCACAGCTGGGCTGGCAGATGAGGAATTAGGCGGACTGGACAAGAAATTGACAAATTTCTAACTTGATTCTTTCCCATAAAAGTGTTAATTGATCAAACTTTTGCACGAAAATGATTTTTCATTGTCTTTCACTTTCGTTCTTGGAATCCCGTTGTGTGGAAACCTTCTCACAGGTTATATCACGATTTTTTAAGAACATTTATTGATGATCAATCATTGAGAGCCACGAAAACATCCCTGGAATATAAGCTAGCTAGCTATTATTGCTTATGATCACAGTACTGTTCTTGTTCAATGGCGTAAGGCCTTTATGATAGAAGTTGAAGAATGGGTTGTCAGGATCTAATTACAAGAAAGTGACAACCAAAAAATAGTTTCTAGAAAATGACCAATAATTAAGTTGTATGTATGTAGTTGTGACCTCGAGGTCTTCTTTTTATGATATATTAAAAAAACATAATTTTTTTGATATATTCAGTACAAGTTCTTATTAATTTGAAGTGTTTTAAAAAGAAATATGAAATAAATAACACGTTTTTTCCTTTCTAAATATATAATATTTTTTTAATCATCAAAATATACTATTCATTGATCATTTTATATGGTATAGTGAGTTAATATGCTTGATAATTCATAATCTTATGAATTAAATAATTTTTTTTTTCTTTTAAGGTGATAATACTTAATGAATTGCATAATTACGAAGGGCCTGTTTGGGAGGGCGATTGCGGTTGCTTTTGAAAGTGCTTTTTGTTTAGAAATATATCAAAATGATATTTTTTTTTATTTTTTAAAAATTATTTTTGACATCAGTACATTAAAATGATATAAATACACCAAAAAAATTTCATTTAAAATGAAAAAAAAAATGAATTTTGGCCAAACCCGGTTTGACCGCTGTCCCAAACAACTTCGAAGTAGTTAGTTAAATTTATGGAGTCATGAGATAATTTTTTACACCATAGTCAATAAATATACCTAATACTCGTTTACTTAGAGGAACTTTAACTACAATGTCATTTCTATATTTTTATTTTTACTCTTTTGAGAATCAACATTTAAAATTATTGACATGTACCATTAATTTGAAATTTCTTCATATTCCACACATGTTCTTGCAACACATAAATGTAGGAATTTATTTTTAAATTTTTTTAATAAAAAATGTTTTATATATTAATAAATTTAATATGTCTGTAATTTACTTTTGAAAGCTATATAATCATTCGCCAACTCTCCTCTTCAATGTTCGGATCCAGAAGCTATCCGGCCATACTTGATGAAACTACATGTGATATAAGCCCAAGCTCACTTCTTTCTCATAAAATAAAAGGCCCATATTCTAAAGAGTTTCTTAATGGCTCAAAACCATCTTCATGTCCATGCAAAATAGTGGTTATTATTTTTTGTTCGGTTTTGTTTTTATCAATAAACACAATCAAATTGAAAGAAAAAAAATTGAATTGAACTCGGTTTAAACTAATTGGTTTTGGTTCGGTTCAATTCAGTTCGGTATTTTTAGTTTTTTTTTTTTTTACTTTAACCAAGTTTTCCCTTCTCTCAAGAACAAACCAAAAAAAAATTGAGGTGGGCCGGAACAATAAAAAAAAAATTATAGCAATTTTTTTTTAATTTGAACCAGTTCGATTTTGATTTACCGGTTTTTTACTTAAAAAACCAAAAACTAGACCGAAAGTTTTTTAAAAAACTCTAATTGTTTAATCGATTTTTTTTCTCGATTCAGTTTTTCTCAGCTAATTTTTTTCGGTTTTCTTGGTTTTTTTTCTCACCCCTAATGCAAAGGTTGAAAATTTCTTTGCTGAAATTATTTTTATACATGTAAGAAATATCTTCATGTCAATCACCTAATTTTTTTTTTTTATCATAATCTTGATCATGTAGGTTTTATCCAGGATTATTTTTGAATTTCTTTTCATTCAAAACTTGAGTGCTTTCCAATTAATTATTAAATAATTTATCTGCATCTAAACTAATATTATATTTGTAATCAATTATGTTTTATGATGTTTCTTTAATTAGAATAATAAATTAAATTGTTTTTGGAAGGGATGGTAAGAACACCATTTCCTTAAATACATTTTACTGTAAATGGGAATAGTGTTATCACAAATACTCATAGATCAACTCTCAAATTTTTCTTTGCAATAGGATCATTTAGGTATTTTAAAATTGATAAATGAGATTTTTTCTTTATGATTACATGATGAAATGACACTAATGCCCTTAAATTAATTCTCATACAAATTTTAAGTATTTTCCAATTAATTCTTAAATAATTTATCTAAATCAAAACTAATATTTTCTTAATCCATATACCATATCAAACTAATATTTTCATACAAATTCTGAAAAGCTTCTTTGTGACATGAATCAACAGGCTTGTAAGGTTTTCATGGACATGGATTAGTCGTTACAGGTTAAATCTTCCTGTTCATGTGCTTCCAAGGGAAGAAAAATCCAGATTAGCAGGAAGGGCATGGATAGAATCGAGTCTACCAGGCCATTTGTTCTTTCTGAAGAAGAATCCACTCATGAATAGTTGAAGCTATGCAGCAGCCATATAGCTTCATGAATAGTTAATGGCTTTCGGAGAACAAAAGGAATGAGACACATATATCCGCTCAAATTGTATTTAGTTACAGACTAATTCTGCACTCAAAACTACTGAAATCTGAAATCATCTGAAGGAACTTTGTTGATCCCAAGTCTTTAATGAGCAATCCGAATCAAAACTAAGAACTTTCAACGATGGCCGATTACATTTTATCGGGCCCGAAATTCCTTTCAAGCGTGGAGACCTTTGCTGATAAGCACCAGGCCTTCCGAACCTAGCACTGCTTGGAACCTCAGAAACTGTAGATGATGTCAGAGATAGCTTGTTCTTGCATGGAGAATAGCTGTCGGAGTAAGCATCGAAACCTCCTGGCCTTAGCTTTGGTGAGCTCATCGATCTTGTTTTAGCCTTGGCAGATTCAGTTGCCGCCATGTAAGTTGGAACCACAGGAGATCTAGAGAAGGAATTTTCTTCTCCCCATGAGCATTGCTTTCTATGGAAGGATTTTCTTGGAGCTGAAATGGGAGAATCTACGCTGTCAAGGTGATACAGTCTCTGCAAACCTCTCAGTTTAATCTGCTTTCCTCTATATTCCACTCCGGATTTTGGATTTGATGTTAAAACTGAGTCCAAATCTTCAAGCTCTTTACTCTTAACAAGTTGAGTATCCACCCATTGATCTAACCAGTACCTCCACCTTCCGCTTGGCTTTCTTCGCTCCGATTCAGCTGAATTCTGAAAGTTTTTTTTTTTTCAATCCATTCTGAGAAAACACCGCTCATGGAAAAGCTATCTAAAAAGTGAAGGTGCCATAATAGAGAAGCTTACCCTGCGGTTTAACCAGTATTCTCTAATCCGTTCTCTCTTCATCGCGGCCTCTTTCTTGCTTAGAGACGAGGCACTTGCCTCCTCCTTTGTAAGAAGGCTGCCATCCCATCTTCTTTCACTGTTCATATCCATCTGAAAACACAAAAAAGAAATCCTTCCATTATTCAGATATCATCGCACAGACCTGATAACTTCAGAATGTAGTCAGGGCTGTTAATTTGGGCCCAGATAGAGTTGAATTGGTGACACAGACTTAGATTCTAAGATGTTTTTTTCTGATTGAGCTGCTGAGATGACAATAGAGATTGTTAAGAATCATTTCACCTAAAAATTTAAGCTTGTAAGTGGGGTTCCATAATATGATTTATATTATTCTCTAACACACCTCCTCAATTGAAAGCTCTTTGGGCTTGAAACTTGCACAAGTCCATATCACCTTGTGCTTGATTTTTATCAAAATAAAATGAAAGTGGTGAGATTTGAACTCGTGACCGTTAGGTCAACAAGGCTCTGATACCATGTTAATGGAACCATCTCACCTAAAAATTTAAACTTGTAAGTGAGGTCCCATAATATGATTTATAGATCCTCTATACCTACCTTTATTATCTTGTCACTCAAATCTTCTAACTGTGTATTTTCACTGCAGGTCCAGCCACCTTCCACCTTTTGGATCCTTTTTGCACAGACTTTTGACTGGATATTTACAATAGATTGCAAGCATTTTAGAGTGGTCATGGCTTGGCGTCTCACGTTCCGCCCTCGGATAATAGCCTGGAGCTTTACTATCCCCTTCAGAGCCCGCAAAGCTTTCCTTGCCTGCCGAATAGAATAGTTGAGATTGTTGCATGTTCTATGAAAAGCTTTCGATAATCAATTGATTGAGGTAATATAAAAGGATCTTTGATGTCAAATGGAGAGAATATCTTGAACAAACTCACAAGGTAACCCCTAAAGGTAGCTTGAATTTTGATGGCAGCCAGTTCTTTGATCCCCATCTCACGCTGATGAGTAGAATGAGGGGCATCGCCTTGAACTTTGAAGTCTAGATGATCGGATTCTTTCTCATATTCATTGATAGAATGAGGAACACCGGTGTGCAAAACCACCTCGGCCGCCGCCTGAGCAGCTGCGACAGCTGCTTCAGCAGCAGCAGCGGTGGCAAGAGCAACACTTAGAGCACGCTTGCTCTGCTCCTTCTCTGCTTCTTCTCTTAGTGGCGATGATGGTGCTGCAATGGAGGCTAATCTATTCTTGACCTTAAACTTTCCAAAAAACATCCATTTTCTTCTCCTTTCCTGATGATAAAAACACATAATACATCAAATCATGCGTTTTAACAGACATCGAGAGATGTTACAGAGGAGAAAAACTATCTACCTTTTCTTGTCCTGACTGCGTGTCAGAAGTAAATAACCTTCTCAATCGGTAGAACCAGCTTCTGTTCTTAGCCATTGAAGCACCACAACTTCACACAATTCTGTGAGATCCTCAATGATCTGAAAAGCTCTCAGCAAAACACTTGCATATTACTTTTTTTTTATGCAGCTTGCATAAAAAGCTTAAACTAACTAGAAAACGCTAAATTTCATGAAGATCTTACCATCTCCTGAAATCAAGGTATTTAGTGAGTCAAACAAGAAAAGCTGCTTCAAATAAAGACCAGGTGTTGAGGGCTTGGATCACATTTCAGAAACTGATAAGGAATGATTTTTCCTTGAATTCTCAAAACACAAACACCAAGAAATGGGATGGTAATAAAGTAACCAGGAGACTAATGAAAACAGACTGAAATCACAAACACCAAAAAAGTTTGTTAAATTCCCAAGTTGGTGGCATTCATGCTGGTATGTTTTGTATTTCTAGGCAATCATTCATCTTTTCCATGATGAGTTTCATCTGTATAAAGTTGTGGGCCTTGGAGCAAGAGCTGTGTGCAGTGGAAAAACTAAAAATAAAAATTGGAGCCATCTATTTTTTTTTTAACCGAGGTATCCGGGTCAGCTTGCGTGCACCTCGACTATTCCCCGAGCTCATTGAACATCCTGTAAACTCAATGAGCAAGTAAGGCACCGCGGGGACGACAGGCATACCAAACAAGAACGAACCAGGATGCCACATGAAAGAGACACCCCCCAGGATCAGCTGGGACGCTCGAACCGGGCTCCCGAGGAAGGGGGGCGCCCACCTCAACCACTGGAACAACCCCTGTTCGGTGGAGCCATCCATCTTACTTTCATGGAAAATACCTCATATAAACATCCTTCTCAAGACTCATGGGACCTCCCATCTCCTCTCCAACTGTCATATTTCTCAACTCTGCTAGACCAGACACGTACAAACGTTTGTCGGGGTTGGAATTATTGAACTACCCTCGTAACACCTCCATCTGCTTACATGAGATGTAACATACAAATTGGCATTGTCGCAGCTGTTTAGACTAAAAAACGTAGATCTAAAACCAACTATAAATTACTGCTAGGCTCAAAGATAAAGTTTTCAGAAACAGTGAAATCACTTTATTACAAAGTCTATATATATATATATATAAAGTCCTATATGTTATTTAATGCAGAGTTTTTGAGTGAATCCATGAAGAAGCTATATTTTTCCCAAAAAGAAGAAAAGAGCCCTCAATTTTTCAAGGTCGCTGCTTGCTTCCAAGGTCATCATTACAAAGTCTTTGCGAAGAAAAGAATGTGTTATAAGATTGTTTTTTAAAATGTTTTTTAATATATTAAAATATTATTTTTGATACTAGTTTATTAAAATAAAAAATGAAAATTTGAACTGTGAAAATGATAAGAAAACAAGGAAGAGAGTGTTAAATGGGCAGTGTCCTGCACATGATCACACTCCTGCTCAGACATACAAGAGTAAGTGAGTGATTGACGAGACCATTATTGAGCACAGCGGAGAGGGTACCAATCTGCAAAAGCTGAGCGGGAATGTGCAGATGATGCCAAAACACACTCAGCTTGCAAGATGGAAACACAGCTGTGTAGGCCCCCTGGAGGAGAGAAGACGTCATGATTTTACTCCACTTTTGGATTAGAAAATAATTAAAAATGAAAGAAAATTCTCCTTCCTTCATCGACCCTCATAGTTGCCACTCTCCAAAACAGACCATTAATATCACCTGCATAACCTTAACTCCTTTGTCTCGGTCCAGGTCTGGCTGGCAAGCTGGAGTGAATGGGCTTAAAATGGTGATGGCGACAGTGTTAATGCGATCACTGTTTCACGTGTTTCTCCCTGTTTCAACTGCTCTGTGGCTGAATCACCGGTGGAGCTACAGACCAGAGCAGGAGCATGGAGTCTATGAACATACCCTTGATTTTGATTACAACTTTCAAATCATGTTAAAACAACTCAATTTACTTGGCCAAATAAGATATTATAGAGAATCCTCTCTCTTTTTGTTTGTTAAGGTAATATGACCATATATTGAGTCTAAATTATTGAATTCACATGGAATTATCATGATTTAGCATACAATACCACCTTAATTTATAATGTATTTTCAACAACTTAGCAGTGAGATTTGAAATATTAGAGGTTCGTGACCCCTTATTTGAGAATATTTCATGAAATATTATATTATTTTCACATTTGAGCCTCGTAGACACTCAATTTTAGAGTCCAAGCCAGAAATTTCATGATGACAAGTAGGCCAAGTTGATGGACCGACTTGTATCATTAAGAACGAGAGTCGTTGTTGAATTATGTGATTGCTAATATGATAATCGCTGAAAGTTTATATAATTGTTAACTTCATGACTCGTGGAATTAGTTGAATTGCACGCAAACTGATCCTAATATTTAAATACTATGAGAGTGAAAAATAAATGAATGATTAAAACAAAGCCTTTGAAGCTCATAATAGCAATGCCTCAAATTGAGTGGTTTTTGACTTATGATTTCTAATTATAGCACTAGGATTTAAGATAGTGTTTAAATACCGCTTTAAGATATAGAAAAAAATAAAAACAGTAAGATATTTCTTTATGCTTTTTTTTAATTTTTAAAATATATATAAAAAATAATTTATAATCATGCTGAAAACATTAAATAATGTTTTCGTCTCCTCTTTCATCTAAGAGGTTGTATTTTTTATATTAAAAATATTTTTTTATATTTATAAACAAAAAAACATTTAAAAAAAGCATTGCTGCCGCTCTACAAGAGAAGTTCTCGATGAAATCTAAAACCTAACCCAGAGGAATGCTGAGTGATGTTCTTATTTTTGTTTTTTTGTAAAAACGGTACATTTTTTATGTCACTGTCAGAATGTACAGTGTTTGAAAGCACAAAGTCAGTGCTTGCCTGACATACTTTATCCTTCTGCAAATGGCAACCGAGGATGAGTACATGTTTCCCACCTGCCATTTCTTACTTTTCAAATAAAATAAAATAAAATAAAATAAAATATTTAAAATGTGTGGGGGTAAACCCTCCTTCTTCCAAGATGATATGGATGATCACTAACAATCTACCCTTCGTTTGAGTTTACATTTTCTTAGATTTCATATCGAATCTATACAGGGTTTGTGAGGGTGGTTGCGGTTGTTTTTGAAAATATTTTTTGTTTAAAAATACATCAAAATAATATTTTTTTTATTTTTAAAAAATTATTTTGACATCAGCACATCAAAATGATCTAAAAATACCAAAAAAATTTCATTTAAATAAAAAAAAAATGAATTTTGGTCAAACATCAGTTTGCCCGCAGTGCCAAACAGGCACATAATTATTCTTAGTTTTATTTTCTGAAAAATAAAAAATGGACCGATTGTTTCCTCGTAAAGATTAAATATAATTGAAAACTATACCTCTCATAGTAAATAAGTCGAGATTTACAACCGTAAAGGAAATAAACAAAAAATCAAATTAAAACATAGAATCCCATAATAATATAGGTAAGATAAAAAAAAAAAAAAAAGCTCAACACAAGAGCATCGGGATCTAAAATCTGATTCTAGAAAATTTAATGATCTGATTAGCAACCATGTGATTACTCGTATGAAACTGCTATAGAATTACCTGGAAGAATTTAAACCTAAAAGCTATTTGAGATATCTTTTGAAACACCATTTTTAAAAAAATTTAATTTTTTATTTTATTTTAAATGAATATATTTTAAGTTTTTTAGATCATTTTGATGTGCTGATGTCAAAAATAATTTAAAAAAATAAAAAAAAACATTATTTTGATATATTTCGGCACGAAAAACATTTTGAAAAGCTACAACAACAGCTGTCCCAAACAGACCCCTAGTTTATTAGTCAAACATCTCATTTTGCATTTTTAAGATGCTAATTTATCTTTTAGTGTAACTAGATTATCTCTTCGACTTGGACTTGTCCCATTAATTAATAAAAATATTTTTCGGGTGTCGGGTCTCTATCTAGTAATGTCAAGTCTTCATCTAAATGTTTAAAACTTTTAGTTTCTACATGTCTTGTTACATCCGAGCTAAGATTTTTTCTTTTTTCATGAAAAAAAATTAAATACTTCAACTTAAAAAAAAAACACACAATAAATTTAACTCTCAAGTCATCGAGTTAATCATATTTTTATAAAACAATATCATTTTATTTTTTTCTATTAATTTCTTGAAATTAACCTTACCCAACTAAATTGCAAATTAACCAATCAAGTCATAGAAGGTTGATCATTTCACTGTCATTATGAAATGAAACCTAATTCTAAAATAAGCTCTAAATCACCAAAATATCATATAAAATCTATCATGTTTAATAACAATGCTCTTTATTAATAATAGAAAGAGATATTACACCATGTGAATGTGTCTTTATGTAACCTATTTTTAATAGTAAATAATATTTTGACAAGGTTTTAAGAAAAGTATCTGCGTCAAAATCACTGCGTTTCAAAAGCATTTTTGAAAATAATTATTTTTATTTTAAATTATATTTTTTTGGTATTTCTATCACTTTCATGTGCTGATGTTTAATGTCAAAAATAATTTTTTTAAAATATTATAAAAATAATTTTAACCACACTATCAAACATGTCTTTTATGTGTCAACGATAAAAAAAAAAAACTCAAACAATCACTTCCAAGTTACTTTGTTCATGATTTTGCAGGCTCAGAATTCAGAGGCTTTAATCTTTCCTATGATCCAACTCAATTTTAGGCCCATAGGTCCAGATAACTTTGTAAAATGCACAAGAACACAAGCCCATGACATCCTCTAAGAACTGCACATCCATGTTTCAGGCCTGTGATCTTTCTACCTTTGAAAGGACCTCTTGTTCAGGGCCTGGTGGTCTCTCATGGAGTTCTCGTGAAGACAACACCCTCACGTGAAAAAACCTTTTGCCCGTTTATATAAAATTTATTACAATACCAAATAGACACAAAATAAAACAACACTAGTTGCTTTCCCGTGCCTCGTCGTGGCCGAAATCATTTTTTTTTTAATATAAAAAATTAATTGTGTGAGTTTTTTATTGGAATATAAATTTGAAAAAAAATAATAAATCCTTGCAGAATTCTTGTGAAGTTCAAGTTTTTTTTTATCAAATATATGGATTTTAAATCGATATAAATTTATTTGTTTAATAAGTTTAAACAAAATCATCACCATGCAATTATCATCATCATTAAAAATACAAAAATATCTGGATATCTGAATTATTGAATTTATTGTATTAATATTAGTTCATTTTATAATCTAATTTAAATTAAACACAACAAACAAAATATAAATTATGAAAACACCTGAAATAACCAAATAAAAAAAGTAGTTAACTCTATCTACAAAAAGAAAAAAACCATAATTGAAAATTTATCTCTATGTTACCATCTTTATCATGACTATAATAGTTAAAATTATTATTAATATTATTTCCCAAACAATTAAAACCATTAAATTGCCAAAAAAAAGCAAAATATTTTTACAAAAAAAAATTAAAATAATAATCACTAAAATTATCATTATTATTATGCACAATGAAATCATAAAAGAATAAGGCATTTAAAAAAAATGCACTGTAATTTTGTTGAAAATTAAAAGAATAAGAACCAAAATGAAAAGAAGCAGTATGACCAATTTCAATTGGAGGACGAAATTAAAACATGCATGCCGAAAAATTAAAGGAGCCAAAAACAAATCAAAAATCAAAAGAATAAGGACTGAACTGAAAGCCAACATATATAATTGGTTTTAATTGAAGGACATAATTGAACAAAATCAGAATTTAAATTGAAGAAATCAGGAATAAAAATGAAATCAAAAGATGAGGGACTATAATAAAACAATCACAAACATGAAGGACTTGCATCTAATTTTCGGCGATAGAAGAGAGAAAAAACAAAAAATCATTCATCGGTGCTGTACCGACCACCTTTAACTGAAACGCGTTTCACCGGGAGGCAGAGAAAATGACGGTGCTCCAACACGACAGAAGGACAATTTCCACCGCCTCACGCCCCGCCTGAAAGGCGCTTGCACGTGAAACACAGCTGGCACATCCACAAGACGCGCTTGGGGTGTTTCAGAAAAGGAAAGAATAATAAAAATAACAAATTATCTATACAACCCTGGACCCAACTATAACGATGAAAAAACCAGTGGGGAAAGTATCACAATACCTTCGCCTCCATGCCTTTTTTTGGGTTTTTTTCGGGGGTTATTTTTGTAGTTTTACTGTACACAATTTTGTGAAAAAACAAAAACATCCCTAACTATTCTATGTTCTTTTGTGAGCACCTAGGGGTAAAATAATAGTTTTATTGTGCAAAGAATTCAAAAATACCATATAAGTTCCCTTGTAAATGTCATAAATGACCCCGATTCTGAGGGTTAAATTTTTCAACCATAAGGTAAAATAATAATTTTGTTGTCGTAATCCACAATAATCTGTGTTTATATATAATTAAAAACTCTACAATAAATCAGCCACGGTAATTATATTTTAGTTAATGTGAAGTGAAGGTAAAATCCATTATTAAAGAATAATGTAAATTAAATTCTTAAATTGAATATGGATAAGAAAAAAATGATTTTTTTTGAAAATTATCACGTAGATAATTGAATAAAAAAAAATCGTTCAGAAATTTCATGTTTTTGCAAGAAACCTTCCCTACCCCACCTTTATAGGGCAAATACTCTTCATACGACCCGAATCAAAGCCTTCTCTTATACCCCGCTGTCTCTTCGTCGCTAACCTTTACACGAAATCCAATCTTCTCTCTTCCACTACCCCCTCCCTCCTCTTTCTTCCCCTTCAAACAAAACCAACAAATTTCCACACTTTTTTAAATAACTTATTTCACTGTTAAAGTAATTATTTTTGTCAAATAATGAGAGAGTGAAAAGACAGAATCCTGATTTGTTTTGGAGGTTGTTTGATTTGTTTAGTGTAATGGGAAATTGGAGAAATCGTCCATCACGTAGATTCTATAACAAAACATCAACAACGTATTCTTATGACTACCCTGAATCTCCTCCTCACTCAAGTAAGTATTGTTTTGATATGTGATCATGTATGTATTAGTTATTGTTTTTTTTGCATATATTTTGTGTTTGCACTTAAATTGAATTGGGTTACGTGAGATTGTTGGATTCTTTATTTTTCATGATGGGTTTTGTTAGAATCTATTTATGTTTATTTGTTTGATTTGTTTAGTTAGTTTTTGTTTTTTCAGTTGGGAGTTTAAAAATCGTTGCTTTCCTGTTGTTATGTTTGGTAGCTGAGAAAATGGTGGATAAAGAATGGAAAGCTTGATATTTTTTAGTGCTGCTTGCTAAGAGAAAGCGAAACTTTGGTTGGCAAGTTTATAATCGGTGCAGTATTAAAAAAAAGAATCTTCATGTCATGTTTGGTTGCTGAGAAAATGGTAGGAGAGATTGGACATTCATATCTTTAGTGAATGTTGCATGTTAATAATTTTTTAAATGCAGAGATGGTATAGTTGATGTAGTTTCAAAATAGTGTTTCTTATTCAAGGGAAGTTAGATAAGAACAAGAACATGATACAAGAAGGCAATAGAATTAGGTTTGGATATGCTACATGCTTGCTAGTTGCTATTACTAAGCATGGAAAGTGGTTAACATCAAATAAGCATTTATCACATAACCAAATCTATATCAATTTCAAAGTTTTTTCGTCCTAATGCATAGTTATTGACTGTATTCATGATTCGTGATGGTGAGAGTTACACTTGTAGCCTTTGGGAGGATATTATCTCAGTTTTTACTTGAATTTCTTAGCTGTTCTTCATTGGACATGATTTTCCCTTTCCTTTTAGTAGTCGCAATTAAGATTTCTTTCTTTTTTCCTTTTGATCAGATTTAGTACATATACAGATGTTGCTTGTTAGGAATTTATTCTTAGAAGCTGACAGCAGTTAATTGTTCTTGAAGCAAATATTTCACTCTTTTTATGTTCATTGCTTATGTGGCTTTGTTTGCACATGTGCTTGGCTGTTTATGAAAAATGCATTGTATGGGAGGGTGAAGATTTTGTAGCTACAACTGAATAACGTAAAAGGAAACCTCTTGGGTTGATTGGTAGTATGCTAGCTAACATATTAACAGTTCAAGAAATTACATGATATTACACCAGTCTTCATGAGCAAGGGCAGATCACATCCTCATTCTGATGAGTTTTGTTCCACCCATCTCGAAGTTGCCAAAATTGGTGGAGTTTTGGACTTTGGTCAGGTCTAACACTAATAATGTAATGAATGGTGGAAATTGTTTAAGCAAAACAGCTTTAATTTATAATTAATTTTTGGAAGTCCATATTGAGAGGATCCTTTTTGATTAATTTATTGATGTTTTGCTTATAATGAGAAATTTGGAGATAAGAAAGGAGCAACATGCTTTGAAAAGATTAACATTATTTTATGCATTTGAATTTGAGCTTATTTTCATCTGCCATTGACCCCTTCTTTTTAAATTGCTAGACTTTAGTGCTGACAATTATACATGACTTTTTTACTTTGGGCAAAGCCCCGATGTAATTTCTTATCCTAGCTTCAGTCCTTTACTTCACTGGTTGAGTGGGACTGTAGTTGATAGGTATGGGGATTTTTGAATTATTTTTTCTTCATGTTATGTGGCATATACAAGATTTTTAAATTATAGGCTGTACATGAGAGAATGCTTGGATAGTTCTTTTATGTTTTGGTAATAAACTCCTTTTCCCTTTATGCTATATACTCTTTAAGGTATTTAACTAATTTTTCTCTTAACCTTTTGCAGGCTTTGTTGATGATGGTATTCCTTCATGGGAAAAGAAGTTCTGCTCTTTGATTGGATCAGTACCATGGCACAAGGTTGTAGATGCTAAGAAGTACATGTATTGCCACGGTAACATACTCAATTGGGATGACTCAGCAGGTGAAGAGGCATTTCATAATGCTAAAAATCGCTTCTGGGCAGAGATCAATGGTGTCTCTTGTGTCATCTCTCCACCTGATCCAAATTTATATATTGATGAAATAAACTGGAATGTCTGTATTGATCCTGAAGTCATCAAGGACTTAGAACAAGATCTCTTTGTCCCTGATGGAGATACAGATACAGGTGGCAAGGTAGGGCGTAAAAACAAAAAAAGAAAGGACTTTGTCTCCATTACTTCAAATGGGTGTTTTGAGAATACAGATACAGATGATGTTAAAAATCCTTGGGAAAGTAATGACAATATGCAAAGCAGCTTGTCTTTGATTGATAAAGCGAAGAGCTGGAACCAACGGGATTCTGATATCAACAAATGCAGCAATTTAAATAACATTGATAACCCCTGGGAGCGTGGCTTTTCTCAGGAATCTGAAGCTGTGAAGGGCAAGCCATGGGGTGTCTGTGGTAATAAATCATGGGGATGGAACCATAGTGAAAACCATGTTGATCAGTCAAATGATTGGAATAACAACAGTAACCCTTGGCAGCGTAGCTGTCTAGGAGTTGACCCTTCAAATGACAAAGGGAGGGGCAATTTGAGGGATAGTTCTCGGGCCTATAACCGGCATGAATCAAAGAAATGGAATAATAGTGAAGCTACTAAAGATAGAAAATGGGAAGACAACGGCAGCAATTCACAGGGTTGGAAACAGTGGGATAATTATGGTAAAAATACAAAAGGTTTGGATTTTAGAGAACATGGTGGTGGTTGGGAAACCTGGAATAAGGGTTCCTGGCAGAGGGAAGGTGCTCACCAACATATAACTGGCTACAAAAGCACAAGGTTTCAAGGGGATGGTTATCAAACAGGTCATTCCTGGAGTGGAGGAAGAACCAAGAGGAGGTTTAGTTTTGCTTTTGAATAGCTAATCTTTGTAGAATATTCTTTCTTTTTTCCTTTTTCCTTTTGCCTGGGAAACAGATGCCTGTGCTGCCAACTCATATTTCTGAAGATGACAGAATTTCACAGCATCAAATGGAGCAGGTTTTTGCATCATCAAGCGTTTAGATTTCCGTTTATTTCTTTGACTCACTAAGATTTGCTTCTTTTGTGCAATTCACACCACACCCTGATAAATAAAGAAAGAAACAATCCTACTGGGTGTTCAAAGTTCATACATGCAATTCCTTGAGAGAATCTACAAACAATTTTTTTTTTTGTGTTTTTGGAATTCGTCATCAATGGAGTATTTAGGCTTCTGGATTGTATCTTGTGCAGTATCATAAATTGAATGCGAACCTGCCAAAACCGTTCCCCTTGTGGGTGGTTAATTCTGTGCTGACATCTGATTGTTCAAGTCAGGTGATTCGATTATCTCTACCGTTGTAAGTACTTTTGGTAAATTGAGAATTTCGAAGCCAGATGAGGTAATGCTGGACTCACAGGAGATGACATAACTTTGGTAATTTGGTAATGTGCTGTAACCGTAACCAATTGTATCACCACATTTTTAGTTTCAACTTGAGCAAATGGTGAAGTACTTGTCTTGGTTGTTCCACTGAACCTGTAGATAACCCTGTAAAATCGTGTGAGAACTAAAACGTATGAACATAGAGCTTTGCAGGCAATTTCATAGAGAAGTTTACAGCAAACATCTGGTCAAAGGTCAGGAAAGAAGCAAGCAAAGAGGGAGGTAAAGTGGCACATGATGTTCACATAGGAGTACTATCCACCTATAACATGGAGTATAATCATCTGAATATAATTTTCCCCTCTTTTGCTGCAATATGTGGCAGTGAGACTAAGTATACAAGAAATGATCGTGTGATTTAAAACTTGGTCGAAAATACTCCCTAGCTAATTTCTATTGATGCAGATTCAGTGTTCAGGGTTTTCTGTTTCAGACAAACACTGACATTAAAAGATGACAGCTTGGATAATCAGTTAAAGATGCAGATTCAGTGTTCAGGGTTTTGTGTTTCAGACAAACACTGACATTAAAAGATGACAATCCAACAGTATCAGGACTCTGGAGCTGATGAAGGTGCTTTTTACCATGTGAAAGAAAATACTCAATGTAGAGGAATTTTTTGTAATCTACTTGTTTGAAATTGCTGCGGAACAACTGAAACAACAGATTCAAAACCCTCGGTACAAAGCATGATCAACAAGGAAACCGCTGGTTTGCTTTCTATAACACTACAAAATCTATACATGACATTTAATTGAAAAATGTCGATATAATCAACACAAGAAATACAGTAAGAACAAACAACATAATTCTACCAGATAAGATCATCACATAAAAATTATAATTCATTTTTTTTAAGGAAATATTTCTCTTCAATTAATCGTCAGCAGAAATACAGGCTAGGGATTTATATACTAAATAGAAAAAATAAAATTACACCACTTTCTTTAATGTTTTAGGCCAATGTGGCACCCTTTTCTTTAACAAGAACATCGTTGTTTCAACAAAGGATACATCGAGCTTCATGTCGGATTTCAGAGGTATATCTCTACTTTTCTCTGTGCTTGAAAATACCGCAATTTTAACAGCAAAGATAATTAATTCACAGTGGATACTGTCACCATCACCAATCATGCAGTTCAACCTGGACACGTGCAAACTCGAAGAAGAGGGGAAAGAGCAGAGCTGATTTCAAGAAACTTGAGATTTGCAAACACCTTCATGAGGGCAGGGAATGATGGTGGTGTAACGTGGTGCAAGCATAAGAGAGTATGTTCATCTTCACCACCACCACCACCCTCGTTTTGACACAAGGATCTAAGGGAGACAGTGTCGATTTCGGAGACGAGGGGAATGCAAGTTCTTGCAAACAGAGGAACAGCGAAGGGTTTTGGTATCAACTTGGATGTTTGACAAGATTTTGAGGATTAAGTCATCTGGGAGTTTCTGGAACTAATACTTCAGATCTTCTTACAGTGATGTTAGGGTTCTGGGATTGCCCGGCTGATCTCCTCATTGTCTTGAACATGCGAGTACAGACGTTTATGGAATGGAGCAGGAGAGGATTTGGAGACGTACGGTTTTGGTTGCCTAGGGTTTTAACATGTTCGGAAGCACAAGTCAAGATTGTGGGATTTCTTACAGATTTATGACCAGAGAGATTGAGAACAACACAGATTCCACACTGTTACTTGATAATTAAAGTGCTAAAGCTAAAATAAATAAATAAATAAATAAAAGAGATCGTTAATTTCCTGGTTAAAGACATGTTTCATAGCTTATAAGATAAAGCAGCCAGCAACTCCTTCACATCACTCTCCTCTACATCCAAAGAAAGTCCTGCTGAAAGGCAAGCCACACCTCGTCTATGATCCATTCCTCATTGTTTGATTGGCTCTTGAGCCAACAAGTCACTTTTTTTGGGTTATTATAAGTTCTTTCTCGTACTGAAAATCAAATTTATGAACCTGTTCAGTTCTTCATTTCCAAAGAAATATGTTCCCACCTGATCTGAACGCCTTCATATTAGCACTTAAAATCAATATGCTACGAAGTGTTTGAGGCCTATGTAGTTTTATTTTATCGCAAAAGGAGAACCCGAATCTCCTACTCCAGAGGGTACTAAGTTCAACCTCTTTCAATTCAAGGATAAGATATTCGAGGGCATCGTTAGAGGCTGACACTTTACGTGATATGGCTCCGACGTCCACCACCGCGCACAACTGAACGTCGAGTTAGGGATCAACCACCGTTGCCTTCAGCCTGCTGGCATATTCATAACGAAGTGGTGGTGAAGTCGAGAAGGGCAACGGCAATGCAACCAATATAAGTGCTTGGAGACGCGCGGTGGAACAGCGAGTTAGGGTTTTGGGGTCATCTTTTTTTTTTTGACAAGATTAGGATGACTAGATCATCAGTTGTTCATATATATATATATATATATATATGAACAACCTCTCAAAGAAAATCTTTCTTTTGTTGATAAAATCTCTCAAAGGGCCATGCCATAAAATCTCCTAAACCCACTACTAGCTGTTGAATTAGGAATCCATAATAAAGAAATCAATCTTCATCAAATAAGGAATTTTATACCAAATAGAATTCAACATAAAGACTTATATATACATATACATCAACAAATCTTATGCATGCTAAACCTCATTAAAGCAAGAAACCATATCTATTAGAATATGTAAAGCATATCTTCTATATATAGCATGTGTAATTTTCCTATTTAGCATAGCTACATTATAGCCGAAGGACTCTCTCAAAACATTGTATAAATCAAATTGTATTATCAATGAAAGGCAGGCAGATTGTTCTTCTCAATATTATCTTCTAACATGGTATCAGAGCCTTATTGACCCAGCGGTCATGAGTTCGAATCTCACCACCCCCATTCTATTTGATAAAAATCAAGCACAAGGTAGTATGGGCCTGTGTGCAAGTTTCAAGCCCAAAGGGCTTTCACTTGAGGGGGTGTGTTAGAAAATAATATAAATCATATTATGGGGCCTCACCTACAAGCTTGAGCTTTTAGGTGAGATGGTTCCTTAACATGGTATCAGAGCAAAATTTCTTTTGCTAAACCTAGCTGCCGCATTATCTCCCTCACCATCTATTCTCCAGCACTCTGTTAATTTTACAAAATTAACTAACAATGACAGACAATACAGAAAACTCAGAGATCAATCTCACAGCCTCTCATGCCTCTACTCCCACCAAACCTAATCACTCTCATCCTGCCCTCACAGTTTCAAATATTGCTACTTTCATCAAAATCACACTTGACATTGAGAAGGGGCAATACATCACATGGTCTGAACTATTCAAGATACATGCCAGAGCATATCAAGTCCTCGATCACATAATTCCTACCTCAACAGAAAAGATGAAACAAACCTCTTTTCAAGACACGGATCCTGACCTTTGGTCCCGTGTTGACGCCATTGTTCTCCAATGGATCTACAGCACCATCTCGGAGGACCTTCTGAACACCATACTGGAAAGGGACTCCACTGCCGAAACTGCATGGAATCGGTTAAAAGACATCTTTACTGATAATAAAAATTCCAGAGCCCTTTACCTGGAACAAGAGTTTTCCAAAGTGCACATGGAAGATTTTGGCGATGCTTCATCCTACTGTCAACACCTCAAATCTCTCTCGGACCAGTTATCGAATGTTGGAGCCCCTGTCTCTAACGAAAGGCTGGTCCTTCAGCTTCTTTCAGGCCTTACCGACGCTTACGCCGGAGTTGGGTCACAAATCCGCCATGGCGATACTCTTCCCTTATTCTACAAAGCACGATCCATGTTAGTGCTTGAAGAAACAGCAAGGACAAAAAGAGCTGCCCATTCCCCCTCTAGCTCTGCCTTTTTTGTCTCTCCGGCTGGACATTCCGGTGGCCACATGACTGGAAACCCACACAACCAGTCACAGCACCATCACAGTCCCAGAAGCTCCCCCACTCGCGGTGGAAGAGGTGGTGGGGGAGGCGCTCGTCACAGCAAAGGACGAGGGAGAGGTGGTCGTGGCAGCCAGTGGAACCCCTCTGCACAACCACGAAGAAATTTTGGGAATGGAAATTTTGGGCAGAGAGATACACACGGGAACACATTTGGGCAGAGAAACGGAAATGGATGGACTTATCCACCATGGGCCGGGCCTTGGCAAGCATGGGCCACGCCCCCATGCCCTTATCCCACAGCCCAGGCGCAGCAGCCCACTCAGCCAAGCTTACTCGGGCCTAGGCCGCAACAGGCCCACATGGCAGCGGCCCACTCCTCAGCCCAGTCATCATATGCTCCCACCGACATCCAAGCGGCCATGCACACACTCTCCATTGCTCCCCCTGATGATCAATGGTATATGGACACTGGAGCTACATCTCACATGACTGCAAATGGAGGTAATCTCACGTCTTATTTAAATTTGAGCAATAATCGTAATATTACTGTCGGCAATGGTCATACTATTCCAATTATTGGTTATGGACATGCATTATTACCTAAGCCAAACCCTCCATTAAATCTGAATAATGTCTTGCATGCTCCAAAATTGATCAAAAATCTCGTTTCTGTGAGAAAATTTACCATTGACAATAATGCCTCTGTTGAATTTGATCCGTTCGGTTTTTCTGTGAAGGATTTTCCGACGGGGATGCTTTTAATGAGATGTAACAGCTCGAGTGACCTCTATCCAGTTACCACAAGACCAACCATTGGCTTTTCAACACCATCTACTTTTACCGTTGTATCTCCTGATTTATGGCATAATCGTCTAGGACACCCAGGATTTCCTATTTTAAGTTCTCTTCGTAGAAACAATTTTATCAATTGCAATAAAATTCAAGACAATTTTTTTTGTCATTCTTGTGCTCTTGGGAAACAAGTTAAATTGCCATTTTATGATTCTCTCTCCTCCACTTCTTTTCCCTTTGATATTGTGCATAGCGATATTTGGTCATCACCTACTCTTAGCTCAGGAGGCCATCGTTACTATGTTTTATTCCTGGATGATTTTACGAATTTTTTATGGACTTTTCCACTTGCTAATAAATCTCAAGTTCATTCTTTTTTTTTATCATTTCGTACTCATATTAAAACCCAATTTGAAAGGGACATTAAATGTTTCCAATGTGACAATGGAAAAGAGTACGATAATGGACCCTTCCACAAATTTTGTGAATTAAATGGAATGAGTTTTAGATTTTCATGCCCTTACACCTCCTCTCAAAATGGAAAAGCCGAAAGAAAAATTCGCACCATCAATAATATCATCCGGACCCTCCTCGCCCATGCGTCTTTACCAGCCTCCTTCTGGCATCATGCCCTTCAAATGGCCACTTATCTCCTCAATATTCTACCCAACAAAAAGCTTGCATATCATACACCAACAAAAATTCTCTACCAAAAATACCCCTCATACTCACATCTTCGAGTCTTTGGATGCTTATGCTACCCTCTTCTTCCCTCCACTTCTAGAAATAAATTGCAAGCTCGGTCTACACCCTGTGTGTTCTTAGGGTATCCTACAAATCATAGAGGATACAAATGTTATGATTTATCCAGTCGGAAAATACTTGTTTCAAGGCATGTCAATTTTGATGAACATACTTTCCCTTTCTCTACACTCCATACTCCTACATGTCCTACTTACGAGTTTCTAGATGCAGGTCTCTTACCATCTCTCCCATCACCTACTCCTCCCACCTCTCCTGCAGCTCCACTTACTGATCAATCAGCACAACCCATACCACCCATTCAGGTGCAAGAACCAACACCCCAAAACCCAATTCTTACTTCTCCACATCCCTCACCACAGCACACATCACCTCTCACTACCAACCCCCCACAACCTCACAGTCCTAATCCACCAATAGCACCACCACAAACCCTTCCCCTTGCCCATGCTCCTCACTCCCCACAGATGACAACCCGATCCCAACATGGTATTTTTAAGCCCCGAAATATCCTTAACCTTCATACTTCGGCTGAAACTTCCATCTCTCCATTGCCCACTAATCCCTGTAATGCATTACATGATCATAATTGGAAAATGGCTATGAAAGATGAATACGATGCTCTTATTGAAAATAAGACGTGGGACTTAGTACCCCGTCCATCTAATGCTAATATCATTCGAAGTTTATGGATTTTCAGGCATAAGAAACATTCTGACGGATCATTTGAGCGGTATAAAGCCCGTCTTGTGGGTGATGGTGCAGGTCAGCAAACGGGTATAGATTGTGGTGAGACTTTTAGTTCGGTGGTCAAACCGGCTACCATTCGGACAGTGCTCAGTATTGCCTTATCTAAATCTTGGTGTCTTCATCAATTGGATGTCAAGAATGCCTTCTTGCATGGCAATCTCGATGAAACTGTTTACATGCATCAACCTCCAGGCTTCCGAAATACAGAACACCCAGATTATGTCTGTTTGCTAAGGAAGTCTCTTTATGGACTTAAGCAAGCTCCTCGCGCGTGGTATCAACGGTTTACTGATTATGTGGCTTTATTGGGTTTCTCTCACAGTCTTTCAGATCACTCTTTATTTATTTATCGACAGGGCAATGACATGGCCTACATTCTCCTGTATGTGGATGACATTATTCTTGCCGCATCATCTACGGCTCTTCGAGAATCCATTATCTCTAAACTCGCATCCGAGTTTGCTATGAAAGATTTGGGCCCCATCAGTTATTTTCTGGGCATCTCTGTCACACGACATTCCGGAGGCCTGTTTCTTTCACAAAAGAAATATGCAGCAGAAATCATTGAGCGGGCAGGAATGTCTTCTTCTAAACCATCTCCTACTCCGGTGGACACAAAATCTAAACTCAGCATTTCTTCAGGAAATCCGTATCATGATCCGACCGAGTATCGTAGTCTTGCTGGAGCCTTACAGTACTTGACTTTTACGCGGCCGGATATTTCTTATGCAGTTCAGCAAATATGTCTCTTTATGCATGACCCCAGAACTCAACATATGTCGGCCTTAAAGCGTATCATTCGCTACATTCAGGGTACTCTGGATTTTGGACTACATCTTTATCCCTCATCCGATCATGCTCTAACTTCTTACACCGACGCAGACTGGGGTGGATGTCCAGACACCAGACGGTCCACTTCTGGGTATTGTGTCTATCTTGGGGATAATTTAATCTCATGGTCTGCCAAACGACAACCCACGTTGTCAAGATCTAGTGCAGAAGCCGAATACCGGGGTGTAGCAAATGTAGTTTCTGAATCCTGCTGGATCCGAAATTTACTTCTGGAGTTACATTGTCCTATTTCGAAAGCTACATTGGTATATTGTGACAATATTAGTGCGGTGTATCTTTCCGGGAACCCAGTTCAACATCAACGCACTAAGCATATTGAGATGGATATACATTTTGTACGAGAGAAAGTTGCTCGTGGTAAAGTTCGTGTTTTACATGTCCCTTCCCGTTATCAGATTGCTGACATTTTTACTAAGGGACTTCCGCAACAACTCTTTGATGATTTCCGGGATAGTCTCAACGTGCGACAACCTCCCGTTTCAACTACGGGGGTGTATTAGAATATGTAAAGCATATCTTCTATATATAGCATGTGTAATTTTCCTATTTAGCATAGCTACATTATAGCCGAAGGACTCTCCCAAAACATTGTATAAATCAAATTGTATTATCAATGAAAGGCAGGCAGATTGTTCTTCTCAATATTATCTTCTATCAATATCAATCACCATTATTTAACTCCATCAATAAGAGAATATAGTGACAAAATCAAGTTCCAAACGACAATGCAACCAAGAATTATCTTGGTGAAAAAACTACCATGTGATTTAATCTTCTTAATCTTGTCCAAAATACACCAAACCAAAACCTTAATACACTGTTATTTTGTCTTTAAATATATGATTTACTGCATGTCTAAGATCAACACCATGAGTTAGTCATATGAATAAAGATTCTCTTTCATGCCAGTGAGATAACCACTCCTCAAAAATGCTATCTATGGCCTCATGAAGGTGTTTGCAAATTTAAAATACTTTAAAATAAGATTTTATCCAAGTTTTATTTGTTCAGGAAGTTGTATTTGGTAATGATTATAGTAATGCACTATAATTAGTGTTTATCATATGATGTTAGGTCATCATCAAGGAAGACTATTGATGATGATGCTATTAAAAAGTAAACTAGATCTTGGTTTTTTTATAAAACAAAAAAATGATCTACCAATTGAAAATCGGTTGATCGATTGAATTAAATGAACTGAATAATTGGCTGAGAAAGGGTCAACTAATTAAGTCTGAGGAATACTTTCCTAATCAAATTAGAATTAAATTTCTTATTTAGTTTATTTTTTAATTATCTAGGACTTTAGACTTATAAATAGACTTGCAATAAAAAACATAATTAAAGTGTGTAAAGAGGAATACACAAAAGAAAACAATTAATATGATTGTTTTCCTCTTTAAATATTCTCTTTGTTCTTTAACCATTGAATTGATGATTATCACACTTGCCTAAAATAGATGGAAACTCTATCAAATGGATGTCAAATTAGCTTTTTTAAATGAATTTCTTAAATAGAAGGTACACATTGAGCAACCTATGAATTAGAAAGTGAAAAGACATGAAGACAATGTTTTAAAGTTAAATAAAGTTATATTTGGATTGAAGCAAATTGTAAGAGTTTGGTATAGTTACATTAATGGTTGTTTTTTAAAGAATGAATATGTAAAATACCCCAATAAATATGTTATTTATATAGAGATAAAAGAGAGGTGATACTCTCATTGTATGCTTGTATATGAATGACTTCACCTATACAAACTATAATCCAAAGATGTTTGAAGACTTCAAGAAGAAATGATCAAGGATTTTGAGGTGATAGATATTGGGTTTATGACAAACTACATAGGGATTTAGATTAAGCAAGAAGA
Source organism: Salix arbutifolia (assembly GCA_025169955.1). Taxonomy (NCBI): domain Eukaryota; kingdom Viridiplantae; phylum Streptophyta; class Magnoliopsida; order Malpighiales; family Salicaceae; genus Salix; species Salix arbutifolia. The sequence goes on from CM045902.1 coordinate 1,504,262, forward strand.
AGATGAAATCTTTGTGAGGCAAAAAGTTTAAGAAAAAGAATCTAAAAAATTCAAGATTAAGGATTGTGCAAAAATGAATAATCCAATCAAGTGTGGAGTGAAGATATAAAGGAATGATGAAATAAAAAAGATATACTCTATAACATTTAAAACCCTAGTTAGGAGTTTGAGATATCTGACATACAATCCTTTAGATATTCTATTTAAAGTAGGAGTAGGACTTGTAAGCAAATTTATAAAGACACTAATTATAATGCATTTCAAAGCTTTAAAGTAAAATCTTTGTCATATCAATGATATTGTTGATTTTAATTTTTTTTATGGATATTCTAACAATTTTGAACTTGTAGGTTATAGTGATAATGATTGGACTAGATATGTGTATTGTAAAAAGAGCACTACAAATTTTGTTTTTCTCATAAAAGACACAACATTCACATGAAGTTTGAAAAAGAGATCAATTGAATAAAAACATCTTACATTGGAACTTATATAGTAACGTTAGTTGGTTGTTGGGATATATTTTTATGAGCTTCAATGAGTCTTTTGACACCTTGTTGTTAAGAGGGATTGAAAGAATGATGGATAAGAGAAGGTTAAAAAGGAGGGATTGGATGTATCCTTCTTTTTATTTAGAAGTATAGTTGTTTGACTTAAAAAAAAAGCCTAAGTCACTAGGTTATCAGGTCAATTATTTTTATTTAAATAATATAATTTCATTTTTTATATATAAAATCAATTCTCATAGTTGACATGACTGGATGGTTAAGACCGGTTATAACTAAGTTAATAACATTATTAAAAACCTAATTGGATCAATTGGATTCACACAGTGAATATCTTTTCTATTCTAACTTGAAATTGTATTCAAATTAGATTCAAGTTGCTCTAAATACAGGTGTACTTATTAAGGTTACTAGGCAATAAAACTCTAAATTTAAAAAAGAAGTTGAAATCCATGTAAAGGTACAACAAAAATACATGTAAATAATTCTAGATGTTTAAAGTCAATAGAAAAGACAAAGTAAACATGATAGGGTTAAGGCCTTCCTTTCCAAATTCGACAATCATATGCTTAACTGTGTCAACAAGAGTTTTTGGTTAAACATTAATAAAAATTTAAGACTCTCTACCATACTCTGTAAGTTCATCTCTATAAAACTCTTCTTTAACCCTTCACTTTTGATCCCCAAGATGTCATCTTAGAGCAAACTAGCTATCAAAATTTGAAAATATAGCTTCTAAATTGCTTATTGTTTTGCTTTTTTAATGCCCTAGTCTTCTCCTCACGTGTTAGGAAACTTGTAGCTAGAAAAGATTTGTTATGGATGAGAAAACTTTGTTTCAAGGCACCAAGTTTAGTGGAGGCCTATGCACGTCAAATTAGGGAATGAGACTAAATTTGACAGGGGGTGTTGGGGTTAGGGTTGGAGATGGAATAAAAAGAGGTGGTGGATACAAAGGAATTAATAAGGGTGTCAATAATGGTTTTAATGGTGGGCTTGGTGTTGGTAATGGCCTTGAAGGTGATGCTGAAGGTGGGGGAGGAATGAGGTGGTGGTGGTGAGCTTAGAGGTGGTTGATCTTAAAAAAATAATCATATTTATTGCTATCACTTAATCATAACTTTAATAGAGCATATGTTAAGACAATCTCTTAAGATATACTTATCTTTTGTTGCTTATGTAAAGTACCAATTGTCGACTATTTTCACTTATAACTTTAATTTTCTTTAATCCATTTTTTTCCTGAAAAAAGGCACAAAGCTATAACTAAGGAGAAAATGTATTAATTTCACTTTTTTGGTCAAATTAAAAGGTGAAGGTTAAAATTAAAAGGATTCGATGAAATTAAGTTAGGCATGAACAAAGATTTGATAAGTCTGACTCGGTAACTATATGCTTATAATGCATCTTATTGCTATTTGGTTTCAATATTTATTGTATTTTTTTAGTTTTTATTGATTTATTTTTTGTGCTAAATAAATGAAAAACTTTAAAATATATTTGAGCTTTACACGGATGTACTGTGATCTTTGATATAGTAAAGTGATTTGGCTTCTCACTAGTTCAAAAGGCTAATGATGACTTTCTCGAGCTTTCTTGTAAAATGAGTTGAGTGAGGTTTTTTATGTGGTGACTTAAAAACTCATTATCACTACTACTACTACTATATCTAGTTTGTCAACTACACATACTAGTTGGTTAAGGACACCATCGTTTCTGTTACACGTGTGACCTTTTAGTCATAAGTGATGATCTTTTTTATATCTATAAGTTCTTCTCAGTAAAACTCACTGCTTCGAGGGCAAACTTGGATGAGGTCAAACTTGGATCAAGTTTGTCAATAAACCAAACTAACAATTAAGCCAAATGAACCCAAGTGACTTGACTAGGTTTTTATTGATCAGGTTGACCTGACTAAATCTAGTGTAGAACTTACTAGGTCATTTTATTATTATTATTATTATCTCTTAAACTTTTGTCCGAAAAAATGTTCAGTTTTTCTTTTTAAAATAACATTAATGAGACTCGCTAACCTACATGTTAATCTAGATTATGATATCCAATTCATTTTTAATCAATAAAAATTCTTGTTGAAAAAGAAAATTCACTCTAATCCAATTTCTTGCGAGAAAAAGAAAGGTACATTATTAGGATTCATCTTTAATATGCCCCAATCAGAAAGTTTCCATACCATGGCACGAGAATACCCTAACCATTAATCAAAAAGGTAATGGTGTGAGCTCCGCGAGCTAGCTAGCCGTTCCTTATTATATTCTGATTGTGTGCTTAATTAATACATTTATAGCTTGCATTTTCCTATACAAATTCACCATTATAGTCTCCGACCTAGTGGTAATTATTAGGTCTTCAATAAATGAAGATTCTCTATAATTGAGTTGTCGGCATAGATCAGTTGACAAAAAGATGATGTAATGGAGGCTTCTAGAAGTCTTGAACCCTAAATTAAAGACACAGTTGAAATCCATGCAGAAAGTAGAACAAATTAAGTGCATGCAGATAAATCTGGACGATAGAAATCAACAGGACAAGCAATTATCCAGTTGGAATGGCCAGGATGGTAGGGCATGGTTTAGGTTTTCTTTTTCAAAAGGGACAGCTGTGTGTATTAACTCTCTCATGCAACACGGTTATTAGATGAGAAGATGAGCAAAATTTAAGACTCTCAACTGCCCTGGAATGATCATCACGTGCATCTCTATAAAACCCTCCACTTCTGATCACCAAAGCATCACCTTGGAGTAGCTTGCTATCAGAACTTGGCAAGATATGGCTTCTAAATTGCTTCTTGTTTTGCTTTTTAGCGCTCTAGTTTGCTCCACCAGTGCTAGGAAACTTGTAGGTGGTGAAAAGGGTTCGTTTGAGGACGAGAAGAATCTCTTTCGCCACCCCGGGTTTGGTGGTGGAGCTGGAGGAGGCGGTGGGTTTGGTGGTGGAGGTGGGCTAGGTGGTGGATCTGGATTTGGTGGGGGTGCTGGTGGTGGGGCTGGAGGTGGACTGGGTGGAGGTGCTGGCGGGGGTGGTGGATTTGGTGGGGGTGCTGGTGGCGGGGGAGGATTAGGCGGCGGTTCTGGTGGTGGGTTTGGAGGTGGTGCTGGAGCTGGTGGTGGCCTTGGAGGTGGAGCTGGAGGTGGAGGAGGATTTGGAGGAGGTGGTGGTGGTGGACTTGGTGGCGGCGCTGGCGGCGGGTTTGGTGGCGGCGCTGGAGGCGGGTTCGGTGGCGGGAGTCCTTGAAAGAATAAAGATGTCACTATTCCAAATAATTTACTATTGCTGCTTGTGGCTATAACGAGGCCGGTTTGGAGGTTGTACCGTATGTTAAGACAGCCACTTAAGATTGTATCTCTTTTATGTTATGTCGCTTATCTATCGAGTATTTCTACCCTTAGCTTTTAATCCTTGATTTGTTTTTTTTTAAAATAATCTAAATGCGAAGATGATCTGGCATATGAATGAATAGAGTGCAGAGTTTTTAAATTAAATAGAAAACAACATCGAAACAATATATTTATAATTATTTTTAAAATTAACACACATAAAAATATAAAATCACCAAAAAAAATTAAATTAATTTAAAACGCAGTCCTGAAAACACCTTAAAATTGCGTGCAAGACAGGGTCTTTCTGGCCTCCCGAGGTTGCCGATCGTGATGCTTTGCCCTGCATGGAATTTGAGGGAGAGAGACAACTGCTGAACGGACATGGGATGTCTTGGATTGAGATGTGTCGATGGAGAGAGGCTTTAATTATTTTGCTTTCATTATCAATACAAATATACTCTCCACATCAAGGTCTAATCTTTTGAAAAAAGCATACATTATAGTATTAATCCAGTTAATTATGTTATCTCATCCCATTTAATATACTGAATTTTGACCGGTCAAACTAAATCAAATCTGAGTTGATTGAGTTTTGACATCTAGGCCTAGGCTACGTTAAAAACAAATCAGTCGGGTTTCAAGTTCAATCGCATGGCCCAGGATGGTTTTAATAATTGTGTTTTTACAATTACTTGCTTGTGTTGGGATTATTACATTTATTAAGCCTAACATTGTTGAAATTAATAGAAGGACCAATATACTAAAGTATCAAAAAGCAGGTACTACATAGTGAGATTTCAATGAAGTACAAGGGCTGGCTAATTCGTGTGTTTAAACGTTAGGGACTAACATGTATAATACACCAGAACCAAGTAATGCGTGTGCCTGGTTCGCTCTCTACTCTGCTTCAAACCTCCGATGCTCTGACCTCTCCCCTCAAAACCCTCATTTCAGAGGTTACAGATGGATGCTCAAACTATCGAGTCCAATTCAAACTTGATTCTCTAGGATTCGGAGAGGAGAGGATATCGTCGTATCATACTTGGAAGTGGAGGCTGCTTAGTCTCAATTCTTTTATTCTCACAGGTTAGGGTTTGCATTTTGAACTCTAGTCAGGGTTTCAATCTTGTTTACTAAAGCTGAATCTTTCATTTTATTGTTTATAGGCGAGGTCAAGTGTGTCTAGTCTTGCTCTTAAGTAATTCAGAAACTTGTAGACTCTTGATGGGAAGAAAGCTTGAACAATTAATGTTGTTGCTGGGCATTCTTGTTTGATTCTTGTTTGTGCTCGGAAAATGCCAGTAGGTTTGTGATAATTTCTTAAGGAGAGGTTATTGAAGGCATTCTAGCCATTTATTTAGTTTTGACAAAATAGTATTTTCTTTAATTCTAGGAGGAACTTTTGAATTCTATCTTTCATAAAAGAGATTTCAGTATCAAAATTGAACTGGAAAGATTATATTTCAGATGTATCATGCAGATTCATTGAATTACCTGATGAAGTGATTCTAATCGTCCTGAATAACAAGAGACCTTAAAACCCATATTTGTTGCCCCACAGTTTGCAAGCACCTGCAATGTCTGTCTCCAAAGTTGACACTGTTGTACTTAGGTTCTGGTATTCGGGTGAGGCAAGTCTCCCATGCTGGAAATCACATTGCCACGTTCTACATTCAGCAATCGCTGCCCTCATGAAATTGTTTGCTTATATGGAATCTCTTAAAATTAAGCTCTGCCTTTTCCCTTCAGCCAAGCTGATGGAGAGGGTATGAGTGATAAAATGCACTCATTTGCGTTTGGATTTTGAGGTTGGATCTTTGTCATGTGATGATGAAGGGATGTTATCCCATGAATGGAACAGGTTCTATCTGGAAAAGATTGAGAATTCTCTGATGCTATCCTTTTCTGTTGTAATATTATGTCACCAGCCTAAAATGCTGAGTAGAGCGGTGATTTTGAGTGCTGGCATACGGGGACATAGTTCAGAAGATAAGCAAGTGTATGTCTTTTTAGGAGAAAATGTATGATTTTTGCAAACTCATTTTTTTTCTTTTAACTTTTTGTCTCAAAGAAAAGTTATAAATATGCTTGGACTTTTGAGTTGAATCAAAGGTTACAAAATTGAATAAAGATTTTGTTTTAATCAATTTTTCAACTTGTAACTTATTGATTCTAACTTGTGCTATCTTTCCTCTTAAAAAAAAAAATTTCAAGTATTTTTTTTACCAAACCTATTCCTAACTTAAACTCATTTCCATCACAAGTTATCTGTGAAAAATAACTTTTGAATCAAGACTCAAAGTAAAAAATGAGTTGAAAACAAACTTGAGTAATAAAACATGAAATTGATGGAAGAACTAGATTATAATAATCTGAAAAATCTAGGGACAATAAAGAATAATTAATAGTTTTTCTAACTTAGAGAGACTAATTATATTTAACTGTATAACCAAAGGATATGTGTGCTTGTCACGCATGTATTCTTACATGTTTTTATGGCAGGTAGTAGGTGTAGATTAACTTCTGTATAAGCAATTTCATTTCTTTTTTCTGCTTGGTTGTCGTCGTTCTGCTTTGAACTTACCGATGCTTTGATCTTTTCCCTCAAAACCCTAATTTCAGAGCACAAAGATTGATCACTCAATCATTTGAGTTTGAGTTCAACTCAAAATTGATGCCTGAGGAACCTGAGAAGAGTGAGATCTAGGTATTATACTTGGAGGTGTGGCAGCACCTTTTTAACTATGTCATTCTCAATCTCTAGCTAGGGTTTGCATTTTAGATTCAAACCAGGGTCTCAATCTTTTTTCCTACTGCGGAATTTTTTTTTTCCATTGATTTGTGAAGTCAAGTGTATCTAGTCTTGCTCTTTATGTGAAAAGTAATTCAGAAACTCATACTCTTTATGAGAAAAAATCTTGAAACAATTAGTGTTGTAGGCGGTCATCATTGCTTAATTCTTTGTTTTTTTTTTAAAATCCTTGTAAGATATTTTTTTTGCAGGTACTCTTTATGAGAAAAAATCTTGAAACAATTAGTGTTGTAGGCGGTCATCATTGCTTAATTCTTTGTTTTTTTTTTTAAATCCTTGTAAGATATTTTTTTTGCAGGTGAGATTATTGAAGCCTTGCCAACCATATTTAATTTTTACTAAAACTGCATCCTCTTTAATTTCAGGAGAAACCTTTGAATCCCATCTTCTAGAAAGAAATGTTTGTATCCAAATTGACCAGGAAAGACTATATTTCAGATGTCCCAGACAGATTCGTTCAATTACCGGATGAATTGATTGTAAGCATTCTGGAAAGAACTAAAGATGCCAAAACCCTTATTCGCTGCTCCTTAGTTTGCAAGCGCTTGCAATGCCTTGTCACCAAAGTTGACTCAGTCTTCCTTAGATTCTCTTATCCAGGCGAGGCAGGTGACTATCTCCCATGCTGGAAATCACATTACCACATTCCGCAATCAGCAATCCCTGCCCTCATGAAACTGTTTGTTGATCTGAAAGCTCTAGAAATTAAGCTCTGCCTTTGCCCTTCACTAATCTCTTGTTATTATGGAGTATCACGCGGGCGTAACTTCAAGTTCCTGCTGAAGTCTGTGGATATGAATGATAAAATGAACACTCATATGTGTACAGCCTTTGACATTGGGTCGTTGTTACGGGCTGATGGGAGGATCTCTTTCCTTGAATCGAACATGTTGTATATTGGAGATGTCAAGAGCTCTCTGATGCTGTCCTTTTTTCTTGTAATATTATGCCATCGGCCTAAAACGCTGAGAACTGTGGTGATTTTGGGTGCTGAGAATTATGGGTCAGGTAGTGCTGAGAATTATAGGTCAGGAAGCGAGGCGCGGGATAGATCTGAAGGGAACATTTTTATGGAACCTGAACAGCTCGCCAGGTTTCGTGAGTTGAGAACTGTGGACGAGAACTGGCTCAAGGACCCACAAAATTCGGTTTGTTGGCTCAAGAATCATGAGGAAAATAAGCATCAGCTTGCAGAGAAGTTGTGGCTTATTCATAAATGGGAAGGAGAGAGATGCAACATGAATGAGTCAACTGTTAAGAAGAGCGATGTGGAGGAGCTGCTGCGTGCTTTTGATGAGGGCATTGATGGAGACAATGAAAGTGGAGATTTCTTCCTAATGGAGCTGCTGCGTGCTTTTTTTGAGGGCATTGATGGAGACAATGAAAATGGAGATTTCTTCCGAATTTAGTAACATGAGTACAATGGTAAGTTCAAGGTCTCGCTTTACTCCCTGAGGTTAGAAAATAAGGCTTGAGTTAAACGGCATTCTTTTAACTGTTACAAGCATGTTTTATTTAGTTAGTTCAAGGATGGAAATGTAATAACCTGGAAGGCGCGAAAGTAGTAACTTTCGACGTGGATGACATGCAACTTTGATTGAGAACTCAGTTTTTCATTGAACTATGGAATGTGTTATGAAATTGTTGTTTCCTTTATTGCAATACAAGCATGTTCTTTTTTTTATTTAGTTCAAGGATGGAAGTGTAATAACTTGAGAAAGGCACGAAAGTAGTAACTTTTGTTTGGATAGCATGCAACTTCGATTGAGAACTCAGTTTCTCATTGAAGGAAACCAACATTGTACACAGGTATTGTGTGCCACAATTATATGAACGATTTTCACAGATTAAAGAGTGAAAATACTATTCCTATTGAGCACTGCATTCACAATCTGCTTCGATCCTGATTTGCGTCGGAAGTTGTTGATATTCATACGTGCTGATCTTGGCAAGATAAAACTGCCAAGCACAAGCTCAAATTCAGCAATACTATATGGTGGTTAGATAAGCAATGGTGATTATTCTGGTCTTTTAATTCATGGTGATGTTATGGCTGCTGTTTGTGATATGGTGTTTTTTGTATTTTTAGTTGGCTATGCTAATTGCTATGTTTATTCTCTCTCCCCTCGTGATATGGGTTGTCAAGCTCAAGCAGGTTGCAGATGGTTAATTAATTGATTAGAACTCTGCAGAGAAGTCAATCAAGCACCTTACATTTTGTGACATTTTTGCATTTTTTTTTAGGAATGTTTTGTCTATCAACTTTCTTTGTTGATCGTCATGAGATGCTTAAAATTCCTAACTGGCAAGATGCATGCTTTGAATAGGATGAAGCTAAATTATAAAACTCGGTTTGGCCTAGAAAGGAGGTGTTTTTCACTGTTTTTCGAAAATATTTTTGAAAACAATAAAAAATATATTTTTATTATTTAATTTACTTTAATTTTTTTTGTGTTTTTAGATTATTTTTATACGATGATGTTAAAAATAATTTTTAAAAAATACAAAAAATATTATTTTGATATATTTTTGAATGTAAAGTGAATTCAGTGATCTAGGCATGGTTGGTTTTCATGTCCAACCATTATTTTTTGTTATTTAATCACAATAATTTCATATGGAAAACCTAACCTGGGTTTTGAATAGAATAAAAGCTTTTTTCTTCTCTTTTTCACATTATTATTTATCGATATTTTTAATTCGTTGTTATATGTTAATGATAAAATTAAATTTTGAAAATCAACCGCTGCATAAACAATCTAGCTCTAGGCAACTGAGTCTCGTAACTATAGGAAAAGGAATGAGAATGGGAACGGAGAGGAGAGGAGCCTTGTGGCATCTTTGAGTCGATCTCTTGCAGTGAGTTACAAAGCTATGTTGGATAAAAAATCAGGTCAAAACTATTTCTCCTTCTTTTTGAAATAAAAATAAAAATAAAAATAAAAATAAAAATTATATTGAATATTTTTCTACCAATACGGTTTTACCTTAAGCATATTTTTCTGTTAAAAAGTTATCTGTAAGGTTATAAATTCAGCTTGGGTTTGAATAAGTTAATATAACCCAAGTTAACTTGAATTAATTTAAAATAATATATTTTTAAGAATTTAAAATGTTGTTTTGGGATTTTTCTTTTAAAAAACATTAAACTATATTTTGATGGTGTTAAAAAGTTTTTTTTATCTAATTTAATATAAAATTTAGTTTGACTAGTAAAATTTGCTAGGTCAGTCCAAGTTTAATACTATTTTATTAACATAAATTGAGTGGAAGGAATAAAATAAAACTAAAAATCCAGTGACAATATAAAGATTAGTTAATTAGTTTTGTTAAATTAGAGGGACTAAATTGTATTTAAAAAAATAATCTAAATGCGAAGATGATCTGGCATATGAATGAATAGAGTGCAGAGTTTTAAATTAAATAGAAAACAACATCGATCCAATAAAAATGAGTTAATTGACCATGTTGATATATAGCAAATAATAAAATATTTTTTATTTTAATAAAAATAATTAACTCAATGATCCACAATAAATTGATCCAGAAATTAGTTGCTCGAGCTCTTCTTTGAATCAATTATTAAACCAAGTCTCGGAAACGATGCATAAAAATAATATTATCTTCACGGGGAGAGGATGATTTGGTTTTGAGTGTACTCTATTTAAAGATTATTTTTGAAAATATTTTTTTGTTTATTTTTTAAAAAGTAGTTTTTTAAATTTAAATTAAAATTATTGAAACACAATGATAAATGCCTCTTAGTATTTATATAAAAACTTCTTTTTAAAGTTTTTTTTATTTAAAAATATATTGAAATAATATATTTATTATTTTTTTAATATTAATACTGAAAAATATAACATAAAAAAAAATTAATTAATTTTAAAACGCACTCCTGAAAACACCCTAAAATTGCATACAAGACAGTATTTTTGGCCTCCCGAGGTTGCCGATCGTCATGCTTTGCCCTGCATGGAATATGAGGGAGAGAGACAACTGCTGAAAGGACATGAGATCTCTTGGATTGAGATGTGTCGATGGAGAAAGGTGTTGATTATTTTGCTTTCATTATCAATACAAATATACTTTCCACAAAGAATATAAATTATAGTATTAATCCAGTTAATTATTTTGTGTCTGTTTGGAAATGTGGTTGTGGTTATTTTTAAAAGTGTTTTTCATTCAAAAATATATTAAAATTATGTTTTTTTATTTTTTAAAAATTATTTTTGACATCATCATATCAAAATGATCTAACAACACCAAATTTTATTAATTTAAACTTAAAAATAAAAATAATTTTTCTTTTAAATGTTTTCAAAAACGTTTTTGAAAAGCACTCCCTAACACCCCTTTTTATCTCATCGGATTTAAGTTACTGAATTTTAATTGAATTTTGACCAGTCAAACTAAATCAACTCTGAGTTGATTGAGTTTTGACATCTAGACTAGGTTAAGACCCCGTTTGGAAGTGCGTTGCAACCGGCGTTTGCTGAAAATTTGATTTTTTTTCATTTTAAATGAATATATTTTGGTGTTTTTAGATCATTTTGATGTGCTGATGTCAAAAATAATTTTTAAAAAGATAAAAAACATTATTTTGATGTATTTCGGCATGAAAAACACTTTGAAAAACTACCGCAATCACACTCCTAAATAGGTTCTGAAAAACATATCAGTCGGGTTTCAAGTTCAATCACATGGGCCAGGATGATTCTAATAATGGTGTTTCTTACAATTACTTACTCTTAGTGGGATTATTACATTTAAGCCCTACATTGTTGAAATTTGGTTTCAATTCATTGTTTTTTTTAGTAAACTGTTTTTTATTTTCTATGCATCTATTTGTTAAAAATAATTATATTTAAAATATATAATGTAAAAAATGCTACTTTACAAAAACGTTGAAATTTAAATTTATTTTGACTATATCCATAAAAAATAATTGAAAGTTAGCCCTTTATTATTATTATTATGAAGTTGGCCTAGAAATAAATAAATAAATAAATAAATAAAAGTAAAACTTGATTTGAATCTAAGTGAGCAATTAGCAAGAGAATTTAACAGTAATTGTGATTAAATGTTAATGATATAATTATTAATAGTAGTTGGATATTACTATGAAAATCTAATTACTTCTGAAGACAATAAATATATGAAATAATTCTTATTATCAGCATTATATTTATTTTTTAAAATCAAATATGTAATTTACAAATAATATATTAACAAATTTTAACCTGGTCAAATTAAGTCATGACCTTAGTTTTTAGAATTTGACGTGGATTTTCCGGGTCGAGCTAAAGTTTAATAAAAAAAATTAATAGCTAAAAAAAGTTAAGAATTAATAGAAGGACCAAGATACTAAAGTATCAAAAAGCAGGTACTACATAGTGAGATTTCAATGAAGTACAAGGGCTGGCTAATTCGTGTGTTTAAACGTTAGGGACTAACATGTATAATACACCAGAACCAAGTAATGCGTGTGCCTGGTTCGCTCTCTACCCTGCTTCAAACCTCAAAACCCTCATTTCAGAGGTTACAGATGGATGCTCAAACTATCGAGTCCAATTCAAACTTGATTCTCTAGGATTCGGAGAGGAGAGGAAATCGATGTATCATACTTGGAAGTGGAGGCTGCTCAGTCTCAATTCTTTTATTCTCACAGGTTAGGGTTTGCGTTTTGAACTCTAGTTAGGTTTTCAATCTTGTTTACAAAAGCTGAATCTTTCATTTTCTTCTTTATATGCGAGGTCAAGTGTGTCTAGTCCTGCTCTTAAGTAATTATGAAACTTGTAGACTCTTGATGAGAAGAAAGCTTGAACAATTAATGTGCTAGGCATTATTGTTTGATTCTTGTTTGAGCTCGGAAAATGCCAGTTAGTTTGTGATATTTTTTCAAGGAGAGGTTATTGAAGGCATGCTAGCCATGTATTTCGTTTTGACAAAATAGTATTTCTTTAATTTTAGGAGGAACTTTTGAATTCTATCTTTCATAAAAGAGATTTCAGTATCAAAATTGAACTGGGAAGATTATATTTCAGATGTCTCATGCAGATCCATTGAATTACCTGATGAAGTGATTGCAATCGTCCTGAATAACAAGAGACCATAAAACCCATATTTGTTGCCCCACAGTTTGCAAGCACCTGCAATGTCTTGTCTCCAAAGTTGACACTGTTGTACTTAGGTTCTGGTATTCGGGTGAGGCAATCCCATGCTGGAAATCACATTACCACGTTCCACAATCAGCAATCACTGCCCTCATGAAAGTGTTTGCTAATATGGAATCTCTTAAAATTAAGCTCTGCCTTTTCCCTTCAGTCAAGCTAATGGTGAGGGTATGAGCGATAAAATGCACGACGTAGTTCAGAAGGTAAGGTGGGGTATTGATCAGAAGAAGGGAAGGCATTTGTGGATTCTAAACAGCTGGCCATGTTTTTTTATTTTTTATTATTAATACAAGAGTGAACGAGAGCTGGCTTAAGAATCTACAGAATCTTGTTTATTGGCTTAAGAAGCATGAGGAAAATAAGCATCAGCTTGGAGAGAAGTTGTGGCTTGTTCATAAATGGGAAGGAGAGAGATGCAATGTGAATAAATTGTTCGTAAAGGAGAGAGATGTGGAGGAGTTGCTGGGGCTTTTGAAGAGGACAGGCACGACAACAATGAAAAACAATGAAAATTCAGGTTTCTTCTAATGGTAGTAACTTGGGTACAATGGTAAGTACTAGGGTTTGCTTTACTGTCTAAAGTTAGAAAATAATTCTTTAATTAGTATATCTTTAATTGTTACAGATGTGCATGATTTTAATTTGAGGATGGAAGTGTAATGGACTGTGCTGTGAAATTGTTGTTTCCTTATTTAAACATATAAGCATGATTTCTTGAGTCCAAGGATGCAGGCATAATAAAATGAAAAGGTGGGAAAGATAGTAACTTCCGATGTGAGTAGCATGCAACTTTGGCAGAAAACTCTGTATCTCATTGAACTAAACTAACAATTTACACACAAATCATATGCCACAATTATATGAACGATTTTCACAGATTCTAAAGGAGAAAATACTAATTCTATTGAGCATTACATTCACAATCTGCTTCCATATCAATTGCCTCAGAATATGGATGGCTGAACAGCATAACTGATAATCAAACCTACTGATATCTGTAGGGGAAAACTGACAAGCGGAAGCTCAAAATCAGCAATTATTTATGGTAGTTAGATAAGCATTGTTGATTATTCTGGCCTTTTAATTTATTGTGATGTTATGGCTTATGTTTTGATTGTGTCTTGTATAATATTAGCTATGCTATGCTTTGTTTATTGTTCTGCCTGCCCTCTTGATACACGTTACCATGCTCAAGCTGAAACAGGGTGCAGATAGTAAATTAATAGACTGTAGAATTCTCAAGAGAAGTCAATCGGGCTCCCTTTTGTGACTCTTTTGCAGACGTGTTGCTTTCTTTCCTTCCTCATTCCTTGTTAATTCAATCTTCTTTCTTGATCATCATTAGCCACTTCATAAAATTCCAAATTGGCTCGAACAACAAACTTGAAAGCCTTGAGTCTCAACTAGAACATCTTTTAATTGAATGGAGTCTATGGCAGTGAATTACGAAACTATGATGTTTGTCATTAAATTGAAAAGAAGTGAAAGATAGTGACTTCCAACATGGACAAAGCACCTGATTTCTCATTGATCTAAACCAGTGTATACACACAGGTTTATGTGCAAGATTTACAGGAATGGTTTTTACAAATTAAAGGGCAGAAGATACTAATCCTATTGGGCATTATGTTCTGCTTCCATATCTACTTGCTTCTAAATCTGCATAGCTGAATAGCATAACTGATAAGCGAGTGTATCAGTCTTTTTAGGAGAAAATGTATGATTTTTGCAAACTGATTTTTTTTTTCTTTTAACTTTTTGTCCCAAAGAAAAGTTATAAATATGCTTGGACTTTTGACTTGAATCAAAAGGTTCCAAAATTGAATAAATAATTTTTTTTAATCAATTTTTCAACTTGTAACTTATTGATTCTAACTTAAACTCATTTCCACCACAAGTTATCTGTGAAAAATAACTTTTGAATCAAGACTCAAAGTAAAAAATGAGTTGAAAACAAACTTGAGTAATAAAACATGAAATTGATGGAAGAACTAGATTGTAATAATCTGAAAAATCTAGGGACAATAAAGAATAATTAATAGTTTTTCTAAATTAGAGAGACTAATTATATTTATATGTATAACCAAATGATATGTGTGCTTGTCACACGTGTATTCTTACATGTTTTTATGGAAGGTAGTAGGTGTAGATTAACTTCCATATAAGCAATTTCATTTCTTTTTTCTGCTTGGTTGTCCTCATTCTGCTTTGAACTTACCGATGCTTTGATTTGTTCCCTCAAAAACCCTAATTTCAGAGCACAAAGCACGCAATCATTTGAGTTTGAGTTCAACTCAAAATTGATACCTGAGGAACCTGAGAAGAGTGAGATCTAGGTATTATACTTGGAGGTGTGGCAGCACCTTTTTAACTCTGTCATTCTCAATCTCTAGCTAGGGTTTGCATTTTCAATTCAAACCAGGGTCTCAATCTTTTTTCCTACTGCTGAATCTTTTGTTTTTTATTGTTGATTGGTGAAGTCGAGTGTATCTAGTCCTGCTCTTTACGTGAAAAGTAATTCAGAAACTCATACTCTTTATGAGAAAAAATCTGGAAACAATTAGTGTTGTAGGCGGTCATCATTGCTTAATTCATTGTGTTTTTTTTTTTGGAAAATCCTTGTAAGATTATGATTTTTTTTGCAGGTGAGATTATTGAAGCCTTGCCAACCATATTTATTTTTTACTAAAACTGCATCCTCTTTAATTTCAGGAGAAGCCTTTGAATCCCATCTTCTAGAAAGAAATGTCTGTATCCAAATTGACCAGGAAAGACTATATTTCAGATGTCCCAGACAGATTCGTTCAATTACCAGATGAATTGATCGTAACCATCCTGAAAAGAACTAAAGATGCCAAAACCCTTATTCGTTGCTCCATTGTTTGCAAGCGCTTGCAATACGTTGTCACCAAAGTTGACTCAGTCGTCCTTAGATTCTCTTATCCGGGCGAGGCAGGTGACTATCTCCCATGCTGGAAATCACATTACCACATTCCGCAATCAGCATTCCCTGCCCTCATGAAACTGTTTGTTGATCTGAAAGCTCTAGAAATTAAGCTCTGCCTTTGCCCTTCACTACTCCCTTGTTATTATGGAGTATCTCGCAGGCGTAACTCCAAGTTCCTGCTGAAGTCTGTGGATATGAATGATAAAATGCACACTCATATGTGTACAGCCTTTGACATTGGGTCGTTGTTAGGTGCTGATGGGAGGATCTCTTTCCTTGAATCGAACATGCTGTATATTGGAGATGTCAAGAGCTCTCTGATGCTGTCCTTTTTTCTTGTAATATTATGCCATCGGCCTAAAACTCTGAGAACTGTGGTGATTTTGGGTGCTGAGAATTATGGGTCAGGTAGTTCTGGGAATTTTAGGTCAGGAAGTCAGGCGCTGGATAGATCTGAAGGGAACGTATTTATGGAACCCGAACATTTCGCCAGGTTTCGTGAGTTGAGTTCAAAGACAACTGTGGACGAGAACTGGCTCAAGGACCCACAGAATTTGGTTTGTTGGCTTGAGAATCATGAGGAAAATAAGCGTCAGCTTGCAGAGAAGTTGTGGCTTATTCATAAATGGGAAGGAGAGAGATGCAACATGAATGAGTCAACTGTTAAGAAGAGCGACGTGGAGGAGCTGCTGCGCTCTTTTGATGAGGGCATGGATGGAGACAATGAAAATGGAGATTTCTTCCGAATGGAGCTGCCGCCTGCTTTTGATGAGGGCATTGATGGAGGCGATGAAAATGGAGATTTCTTCCAAATGGAGCTGCCGCCTGCTTTTGATGACGGCATTGATGAAGACGATGAAAATGGAGATTTCTTCGAAATGGAGCTGCCGCCTGGTTTTGATGAGGGCATTGATGAAGACGATGAAAATGTCGAAATGGAGCTGCCGCCTGGTTTTGATGAGGGCATTGATGAAGACGATGAAAATGGAGATTTCTTCCTAATGTAGTAACATGAGTACAATGGTAAGTTCAAGGTTTCGCTTTACTTTAGAAAATAAGGCTTGAGTTAAATGGCAATCTTTTAACTGTTACAAGCATGTTTTATTTATTTAGTTCAAGGATGGAAATGTAATAACCTGGAAGGCGTGAAAGTAGTAACCTTCGACGTGGATGGCATGCAACTTTGATTGAGAACTCAGTTTTTCATTGAACTATGGAATGTGTTATGAAATTGTTGTTTCCTTTATTGCAATACAAGCATGTTCTTTTTTTTATTTAGTTCAAGGATGGAAGTGTAATAACTTGAGAAAGGCACGAAAGTAGTAACTTTTGTTTGGATAGCATGCAACTTCGATTGAGAACTCAGTTTCTCATTGAAGGAAACCAACATTGTACACAGGTATTGTGTGCCACAATTATATGAACGATTTTCACAGATTAAAGAGTGAAAATACTATTCCTATTGAGCACTGCATTCACAATCTGCTTCGATCCTGATTTGCGTCGGAAGTTGTTGATATTCATACGTGCTGATCTTGGCAAGATAAAACTGCCAAGCACAAGCTCAAATTCAGCAATACTATATGGTGGTTAGATAAGCAATGGTGATTATTCTGGTCTTTTAATTCATGGTGATGTTATGGCTGCTGTTTGTGATATGGTGTTTTTTGTATTTTTAGTTGGCTATGCTATGTTTAGTCTCTCCTTCATGATAGGGGTTATCAAGCTCAAGCAGGTTGCAGATGGTTAATTAATTTGATTAGAACTCTGCAGAGAAGTCAATCAAGCACCTTACCATTTTGTGACATTTTTGCATTTTTTTTTAGGAATGTTTTGTCTATCAACTTTCTTTGTTAGATAGCAGACTTGAAAGCCTTTACTTGCATCCTCATTAGGAGGATGCATGCTTTGAATAGAATGGAGCTTAAATATAAAACTCGGTTCGACCTAGAAAGCAGTGTTCGACATTGTTTTTCAGAAGTATTTGTGAAAAAAAATATTTTATTTTATTTTATTTTTTACTTTAATTTTTTTTGTGATTTTAGATTATTTTTATGTGCTGATGTCAAAAATAATTTTTTAAAAATAAAAAATATTATTTTGATATATTTCTAAACACAATGAATTCGGCTATTTTTGATGTTATTTACTCAATGATTTCATATGCACAACCTCTGAGTCTTGAAACTATGGGAATAGGAATGAGAATGCGAACGGAGAGGAGAGGAGCCTTGTGGCATCGCTCTTGCAGTGAGTTACCAAGCTTTAGAGTGCGATTGCGGTAGCTTTTCAAAGTGCTTATCGTGTTGAAATATATCAAAATGATGTTTTTTTATTTTTTAAAAATCATTTTTGAAATCAGCACATCAAAATGATCTAAAAACACTAAACCGCCGGTCTTTAAAATGTAAAAAAAAAAAAAAAAATTCAAATTTCGGCCAAAAGCAGTTCCAATCGCAATGCCAAACAGGACCTTAATGGATGAAAGATGGTGGGACCCAACATGAATGAAGGAACCCAGTTTCTCATTGCACATTATGTGCAAAATTTAAATGGATTACAAAATTAAATATACTATTGTTTTTATTTAAAATAGTAAATTTTAAAAAAGTCATCAATATGTTTGATCATAATTACTTTTTATACCTAAAATCAGAAAGTTAATACAAAATTGGGTCAAAAACTTGTTTAGATAAAAAATCAGGTCCAATTTATTTCTCCTCTTTTTTAAAATAAAAATAAAAATAAAAATTAGATTGAATATTTTTCTACCAACACGCTTTTACCTTAACCATATATTTTTTTTAATAAGTTATCTGTAAATTTATAAATTCAGCTTGGGTTTGAATTAGTTAGTATAACCCAAGTTAACTTGAATCAATTTAAAATAATATAGTTTTAATATATTTTTAAGAATTTAAAATGTTGTTTTGGGATTTTTCTTTTAAAAAACATTAAACTATATTTTGATGGAGTTAACAAGTTTTTTTTATCTAATTTAATTTAAAATTTAGTTTGAATAGTAAAATTTGCTAGGTCGGTCTAAGTTTAATACTATCTTTATTTGTATGAAAATTACTTTTGAATTATAACACAAATGCGGTAATAAAACATAAATTGAGTGGAAGGAATAAAATAAAATAAACCTAAAAATCCAGTGACAATATAAATTGCATGAGAGTGTGATTGAGTTTTTTTTTTTGAAATTATCTTTGATATCAACACATCAAAATAATTTTAAAATACCAAAAAACATAAAAAATAAAATACATTTTCTTAATTTTTTCAAAAATAATTTTAAAATGAAGTGCAAGCACCCCAAAGATTAGTTTGTTAGTTTTATTAAATTAGAGGGACTAAATTGTATTTAGTATCTAATTGAGCGTGCGGTTGAAATTGCTTTTGAAAATGTTTTTTTGTTTAGAAATGCATCAAAATGATGTATCTTTATTTTTAAAAAATTATTTTTAATATCAATATATCAAAATTATATGAAAATATCAATATTTTTTAATTTAAAATAAAAAATAAAAAAAATTATTTTTTAAATTTTCCTATAAGCGTTTTTAAAACAATCACCCTATTGACTGTATAGCAGAGTGAAGCGGGTGCTTGCCACGTGTTTTGTAACATGTTTTTATGGTAGTGAGTAGGTATGGATTGACTTCCATTCCCGGTAAGCAAAGACAACGAGATTGTGTTCTGTCTGTTTGGTTGTCTCGTCACTCTGCTCGTAACTTACCGATGCTCTGATCTCTCCCAACCAAACCCTAATCTCAGAGCTCACAGATAACTAATCACAGGTTAGGGTTTGCATTTTCCATTTCAAGTTAGAGTTTTAATGTTGTTTACTACAACTAAATCTTTTTTTTTTTGTTGGGTGGCGGGGTCAAGTGCATCTATTCTCGCTCTTAATTTTAAAAGTAATTCAGAAACTTATAGACTGTTGATAAGTATAAATCTTAGATAATGAATGTAATAGTTAGTCATTATTGTTCAATTAATTTGTTTATGCTTGGAAAAACCTCTACTTTTATTTTGTTTTGTTTGTTTTTTGAGGTTATTGAAGCCATGCTAACCATATTTAGTTTCTGACTAAAACTTTATCTTGTTTAGTTTCAGTCGAAACCTTTCAATCCCATCTTTCGAAGAAAATGTCGGTGTCCAAATTGACCAAGAAAGACTGTATGTCGGATGTATCATGCAGATTCATTCAATTACCTGATGAATTGACTATTACAATCCTGAAAAAAACTGGAGACCCTAAAACCCTTATTTGTTGCTCGGCAGTTTGCAAGCATTTGCAATGCGTTGTCTCCAAAGTTGACTCAGTCGCCCTTAGATTCTCGTACCCGGGCACTGCAGGTGAGTATCTCCAATGCTGGAACTCACACCATCACATTCCACAACCAGCAATTCCTTCCCTCATGAAAGTGTTTGCTAATCTGATCTCCCTCAAAATCGATCTCTGCCTTTGCCCTGAACTGGTCCCTTTGTATTCTGGAATAGCTCGCACCCATGGCTTCAAGTTCCAGCTGAAGTCCGTGGACATGACTGATAAAATGCACACTGAAGTGTGCTTGGCATTTGAGGTTGGGCTGCTGTCAAGTGATGACGACGGGGTGTTATTATCTGAAGCAGAAGCAGAAGCGTTGCATATTCTAAACGTCAAGAGTCCTCTGACGCTGTCCTTTTTTCTTGTAATTCTATGTTATCGGCCAAAATCGCTGAGAAGTGTGGTGATTTTGAGTTCTGGGTTACTGGGTTATGGAATAGAGCGGTATCTACCAAGACATAAGGTGATGTATAGATCAGGTGGGAATGTGTTTATGGAGTCTGAACAGCTGGCCAAGTTTCGATCTTTGAATTCAACTACAGGACTGGACGAGAGCTGGCTGACGCATCCAGAGAATCTTATTTGCTGGCGTAAGAAGCATGAGGAAGATAACTATCGGATTGGAGAGAGGTTGTGGCTTGTTCATAAATGGGAAGGAGAGAGATGCAACATGAAGCAATCAGCTGTGAAGAAGACTGATGTGGATGAGTTGCTTCGCGCTTTCGATGAGGATGCTGATGAAAAACCATGAAAATGCAGATTTCTTCTGACAGTAGTTGGGTGAGTATAATGGTAAGTTATAGGGTTTGCTTTACCGCCCTATGTTAGAAAATAATGCTTTAGTTAAAAGGTATATCTTTCATTGTTTGTGTTTGAAATTTGTCTGAGGATGGAACTGTAATGGACCGTGTTATGAAATTGTTGTTTCCTTAATAACATCACAAACACATTTTTTTTTTTTAAATTTTAGTTCATTGATTGAAGTGTAAAATATTGTAAGGGTATGAAGGATTGTAACTTCCGATGAGAATGATATGCAACTTTGATGGAGAACTCAGCATCTCATTGAACTAAACCAACGATACACGTACACCAATGAATTTTCCAGATTGGAAGAAGAAATACTTATCAATTTTACAGATTGGAAGAAGAAATACTAATCCTGTCGAGCATTGGATTCCCAATCTGCTTCCAAATTGATTTGCTGTCGGAATCTGAATACCTGAAGAGTCGATGAGTTTGAACAATCTGCTTACTGCCTAGAAACCATCTTGTTTTCCAAAGGCTAAGACATGATAAATTATCACCTGTCACTGCTTCGGCAACGCCTTGTTTTACCGCCACGCTGTGGCAGCAAAAGCTGGGGAAGATGCTCTACTTTTTTGCCCTATAAGATCGTGTCTGAGCTTACTTTATCAGATATTAGCTGTTCCCTAAACTTCATGCGATCATCTCTAAGAACGGAACGAGATGTGAGATTTGTACTTGTTAGCCAGGCCGGTTGGCCAATAGGATAGCTTGACTTTGAACTTGCCGCAGGGAGTTAGGAGGATCTTCAAGACTTTCTGCCTAATTCCAAAAAATCTCAGATGAATCAGTCCTCAGAACCTTTTCAAGGTTTCAAGATGATACCGAAACCCTGATTCACTGTTTGCAACAAGTGGGCTTCTCTTGTCTCCAAACATGATGCTCTCACCCTCAGATTCTTCATTCCAGTTTTTCATGAAGGTTTTACAAACCTTAGATCTCCTGAAGACAAGGTCTGCATCAGCTAATTACTTCTAATGATCAGACCTACAGATTGAAGACAATGATTGCTGACAGTTATGCAGGTTCTTTTATGATGACAATTCGAGATGGGATTGTTAACAAATGGTGTTTCATTGTCTCTTGAAGCGAACCGAGGGAAACCCAGTTGCTCTTAGTCATTCTTTGTTGGAGGTTTATAGGCTAATGTTAGAGAATATGCCTGAAACATTGTCAAGTCTGGTGATTATGAGCGCTAAGGTAAATCTAAGTCCGAATTATTTTTGAAGTCCCATACGGCCGGGGAGAAAGTCCTTGCGCAAACAATTTCAATGGCGAAAAAAAATGATGTTAAAGAGTCTGAGATCATCTCTTACTGAAGGAAAACTCTTCTCCGTTTTATGATTCCCAAGAGGGTGGAATTCATGGCCGAGTTGCCAAAAACCTCAACAGTTAACATTCAGAAATTCCAGTTCATGGGATTGGCGCAAAATCTTGTTGTCACTGAGCAAGAAAACTGCCGGAAGGAGCCAACATTCAGCATCTGGTGAGGTCATATACAGAAGTACCAGGATATGCTCAGGCTCATGAACAACAAAACAAGTTTTGATCTGTCTCGTCCTCGTCCTCGAACTTTAAATTTAATATATGATTTAACATTGGAATAAGATGTGTAGAGAGTGGTCTCGTAGGTAACTTTTTTAAGACTAACAAAAATATCAACAAAAACATTTTTTTTATTTTTTTCATCAACAATTACCGATTGAATATTTTTCATCGATGTTTTGTTTTTATTTGCTAATTTTCTAGTGGTAATAGGGCTAGGTACAACAATCGTAAAAGTCATTAATCTAGGTTATGAAATCTATTTGGATTCATTCAAATAAGATTAAATCTTTTAATAGAAATTTTATTCAATAATAAAGGAATAAATCTTTTTTAAGAAGTGAACAAAGAAAATTATCGTGGCTATTAAATCCTCGTCCACCATAAATGGCAACTGAAACCTCGCGCTGTTCACCAATCCCATAATTTCCCTCTAACAGGAATCCGATTCTTGTCAAACTTGAACCCTACCCACTACAATCTCTCTCGACTAGAGGAAAACAAAATGAAGAGAGCCCAACAAAGCCAAAATCAAGAGTTGACGATGAGGAGATCAACAAGATTGACAGACAAATTTCAGAAACTACCTGATGAACTGACCACCAAAATCTTTTCAAAATTGGAAGATGACCCCAAAACCCTCATTCGCTGCTCAACTGTCAGCAAGAAGTGGGCATCCTTTGTCTTCAAGAAAACCGTCCATCTCTCCTTTATATTTTCCTGTACACCTGAAAATAATCGATCGTTTCCAAACTCAAAACTACACAGCCACATTTCATCATCTGCAATCCCTGCTATCATGAATGCGTTTTCAAATCTGGAATCCATCGAAATTAAGCTCTGTCGTTGCCCTTCTCGAACTCCACAACCACCTTGCTGTCAAAACATCACCAGGATGAACGTTGTGTGGACAGGCGATGATTCTCAGGCTGATACCTGCCTGGGATTTGATGTTGGATTGCTATCAACTATAGAAGGGACTAAGCTGTCTCATGCTTTGAGCGAAGGAAAAAAACTCGCTACCCTCCTAAGTTCTTCGGTGATGGACTTCTATTGGACAATGTTAGAACACCGCCCGAAAACATTGAGAAGGGTTGTGATTATGAGTGCTAAGGTGGAAGGGTTTCGATCCGGGGGGAAGGTTTTCATAAGATACGAACAATTCTCAAAGCTGCGTGATTCGGTTTCGAAGTCAAGAGTGAACGAGAGGTGGCTAGAAGATCCACAGAACGTGGTTCATTGGCACAGGAAGAACACTGACAGGGAGCATTTGCTTCAGGAACAGGTGTGGCTTGTTTATCACTGGCAACTTATACTAGCCAACAGAAAATTTACAACGAAAGACCTGAGTTTAAAGAAGGATGATGTGGTGGAGTTGTTGGATGGATTGGATGCTGGTGCTGCTGGTAGTGATAATGGCACTGGAAAGCGCAGATCTCAGTATCAGCAGGAATAATTCTCCTGTAAGTTCTGGATTGTCTTTCTTTCGATTATTATTTGGTCTCTTGCTTGACACTCAATATAAAATTATGTTTGCATCATATCATATTGGAATTTGGAATGACTTTTTTTTTCCTACACACATTTATACTCTTTTATGATTTTAATTAATTACAAGTCTATTTGTAAGTTTAATGTACTATAGAAACAAGAAATTAAATTAAACAAAAAAACCTAATCTGATGAGAGAAAATAATTATACCGACTTAATTGATCGATTATTTTATTTTAATCTCTACCGGAAGACCAGTTTTTCTATTATTTTTTTAATTAAAAATCTAATTTATTTCCGACTAGGTATAGTGTTATCATTCTTGTTACCAAGATGCATATGTTTAGAAACTTGCACGGTTCTCAAATCTTCGAAGGGACATAGCATGGTAAAAAAAATACTTAGAAAAAATAGCATATGCATCATAGACATGATCAAATTAAATTGTTAGTGTCGTAGCCAATAAAATTTAATTTGTAGTCAATGACACAAGTCAATGCACTCGGCTATTTCTTCAAATAAGTCTTCTATTGTGCTATTTCTCCCAAAACATTTGGACCCTTTGCTGGCAAGTTTTCCAACGAAACTCCATATGTTGCATATGAGGTTTTAGTCTTCTGCTATAGTTAGAGAAAATAATGACGATGAGATGGTGAAAATTGTAATTATTTTACAGAACAATTACGGTTATTGAATTGTGGATGGTAATGGGATAACTATCCTTGTCAATTTAAGAACTGCGGTTATGGCGCAGCACGATTTCGATCGTCGTGTTTCTACAGTTTCACCATTTTTTGCTGTTCATCCTGTGACTTATCTGCTATGCCAAACATTGTAACATTTGTTTTAATTCTCTGCAGAGTGGAAATGGCAGATGAAGAGCTCCGTGTACCAATAAGTCTGATGAGTTTTGATTAGGCATTCGCTGGTTTCACCACCTCGAAGTTCAGAAAATCTCTGCAGACATATTCAGCAGATATCTTTTTCTGTTGTATTTTAATACGCATACATGGTTGCTATGTTTTCTTGTTTGGTTTGCAAATTAGACATGAACTCTTAATCATTATTCAAAACTGCTTAAATTTGAGATCTGTTATAATTGGCCATGAACTACTCCATGGTTTGAGTTTCAATGTAGAGGAGCGTGCAATGCATCTTCTACCTATACACCATCATTTTCCATTTAGTTTTTCTAACTCAAGGTTTATATTTATTTGAAAATGTGGCTGAAATTGTTTTTTAAAATATTTTTTTGTATATAAATATATTAAAATGATATTAAAAAAAAATATATTTTTAACATCAACATATAAAAATTATCTAAAAAATCAAAAATTTAAAATAAAAAATATATTTTTTAATTATTTTCAAAAACAATTTAAAAAACTTTTTTTCTAACTTGTCACTCCCATATCTTAGAGATGATGTCATGTTCCAGAATGACATGTCTCCTTGGTGTAGAATTGTGATGGGATTTCACGAGTGCGAAAATCTCATAATATCATATTCTTTGATTGCTAGAGTTTGTAGTTTTCTCTCTCTCACACCATCTGACAAAACCCAGAGCTCTATCAAATGATTATGCGACTAGGGCTACATCGATGGAAATGGGTTTTGAAGATGCAACTCGGTATGCACTACTTGACTTTCCTCCAACGTATAGCTTTTAGAAGTGCAAGAAAAATAAGGACAAAATATTGAAGTTACAAGATTTGAAAATTCATGAATTCGAGGGCTGTTAAGGAGGTGTTTGTTCCATTCCTTGACGTTTTGAATTCAAATCTTAGAGTTAATATATATATAAATACACTAAATCAATATGAAGATTATTCCAGGAGAGATCTAATCTTGAACACCGACATGGCATATGTTTTTTTAAGATTGTTCAGGTAAAAATTTCAAGGGGTGTGGCGTGATAGCATAAAACATACAATCTGTATAGCAGATCTAGAATTCGAGTCAAGATGTATATCTCTTGTAAAAATCTAAAACAACCAGAATTTTATTTATTTATTTAAACCTATAAAGCATGTTTTACAGAAAATATAATTTACTTGCATCCAAAAAAAACTTGGATAACATGTTCGGGAGCCTTAGGGACAAGCAGGTACAGTACAAGAATCCCTTGGAAGTTTGAGTAATTATAGGGCTTTTACAACATATAAGTTAAAAGAGGTACATCAAAGACTCATATCTAAACGCAAACACATGTCAAGAGTCATAACCCTAAATGCAAACACATGTCAAGAGGCATAACCCTAAATTTAGTGTGTTCTTGCTCTCAAACAAATATCAGTAGCCATAACCCATAAAGGGATATAATCCTTCACTGAAGAACGAAGATGGGAATCAAACAGTTGCTTAAAGTAACAGTTTTTACGAACCAAACATTCGTTTTAAAAAACATAGAATTGTCTCCAAATTATAGGTTTAGGTATGTTCTCTCTGGTGGGTATATGATTGTAAGTGAACAAATTAAGGAAAGAGACCGATTTCAGTTTTATGGAGAATTGGCTAAGGTAAGAGCCATCCATAGTTCCAAATTATTGGTATGTTCTCCTTTTCTTTTTCTTTGTATTAATTCAAGGAATTTTATGTGTTTTTCACTTGATTTGTGTCACATGAAATATATATATATATATATATTTTTAAATGAAACATCAAAACTTTAAATTGAAATTGAAATTGTGAGATTTTTCAATTACTACATCCTTAGAATTACTATTAATTTTATTACTTAATGATGCATGTGTTTTCTTCTTGATATTTTAGGTTTGCTTTGTATATTATCTATACATTTTAATAAAGTTATGGCTCAACTCGATAAATTTACCTTATACATTTATTCCAGAAACCATGAGCTTTTTATTTTATTTGAGTCCGATTTTAAATTGACTTAGATTTTTATATATATTAAAAATGTATTAAATCCTTAGCATATTATAGATGTAATTTTGCAGCCGTAAATCTTTATAAAAATAAAGAATTGAAAAGGGGAGAGAATTGTAATGAGAGCGAATGCGCAGGACAACGACTCGTGGTTATTAAATCCTCGTTCTCCCAATATGGCAACTAAACTTCCTACAGCTCAACGTTTCCATAAACTTCCTCTCGCATGAATCTAAATATTGTCAAACTTGAACCCTACCAACTACAATTTCTGCATCTGCATCTTCAAGGAAAACAAAATGAAGAAATCTTCAAGCCAACAAAGCCAAAATCAACACTTCCCGTTGAGGAGGTCAGCAAGATTAGCAGACAAATTCTTGAGTGTGCCTGATGAATTGACCACCAAAATCTTTTCAAAATTGGAAGATGACCCCAAAACCCTCATTCGCTGCTCAGCTGTGAGCAAGAAGTGGGCATCCTTTGTCTCCAAAACTGTGAATCTCACCCTGAGATTCTCGAGCACAGGTGAGAAGGGTCACTCTCTTCCATGCTCGAAACGGCACCACCACGTTCCATTACTTGCAATCCCTTCTATAATGAAGGTATTTGCAAATCTGGAATCTCTCAAAATCAAGCTCTGTCGTTTCCCTTCTCCAACTCCCCAGCCTTGTTTTCAAAACTTCACCAAGATGAAGGTTGATTGGGAGGGAGATGATTATCATACTTATACATGCTCGGCATATGAGGTTGGAATGTTATCAGCTATGAAAAGAACTATGCTGTTTCATGATTTCAGTAAAAGCACCTTTTCTGCCATCCAAGGTTTTCCAGTCACCTACTTTTATTGGAGAATGTTAGATCACCGGCCAAAAACCTTGAGAAGAATGGTGATTATGAGTTCAAAGATGGAAGGGTCTAGATCTGGAGGGAAGGTTTTTATGAGATACGAACAGCTCCCATATTTGCGTGATTCAGTTTCGAATTATAGAGTGAACGAGAGGTGGCTTGAGGATCCACAGAATGTGGTGCACTGGCACAAGAACCACTCGGACAAGGAGCATAAGCTGCAAGAACAGGTGTGGCTTCTTTATGAATGGCAATATTTTGTAACAGACAGAGAACTTGATATGAAAGAAATGATAGTAGAGGAGACAGATTATACAGAGCTGTTGGATGGATTGGATTATGATGATGATGGTGGAGATCATATTAGAAAACACAGATCGATCTGATGAATACCGACCGTAATAATTCCTGCTGTAAGTTCTGCATTTTCTTTACTGTTTGAAGTTAGTATAATTAAATTCTAAATCATTAGGTAGTTATTACATATATATTTATTATTGGATTTTCTTCAAGCAACTGCTGCTTGCACAAGGGAGTGTGTGTGTGTAGAAAAGCCTGTTCTTGTTTTTGTAAAGCTTTACTATTGAAGAACAGTAAACAATCCCATGTAGTAGTTCTTCGATTTCTAGCCCTAATTAAGATGTGAGGTTCTTTCTAGAACAAAAGTTGGCTCTTAAATTGGATTCACATAAAAATTTTGAGCCCTAGTTAACATGCGAGTGTCTACCGAAGTGAAGTTGTTTATAGGACTGGGATAGCTGCTATTAAGAAGACGAAACCTATTAATAAACACAGAAATTTTTATCTTGGGGGATCAGAATGACTTGAAATAAAATGGTGTTTTCGGAATGAAATAATACTTTTCTATCTTATTTTTCGGAGATCGACTCTTTGGTTGGTTATGGTCTACAAACATAAATTTTCTTAGATCCTAAAGAAACTATACAATGAACAAACTAGATTTTTAAAGTCTTGTTGTCGGATAGTTTCCGATGCAAATTTCATTTCATTGCTAATATTTGTTAGGCATGAATTTCTTTTTTAAATGTAACGGATTGATCTGCTGTTAATAACTTTATATTTTTTAGTAGTGTTTGATATAGAGCTTTTCTTTCTTTGTTCTATGTATCTATGTACACAAACATAACTTTCTTTTTTAATGGCTCTAGCTTATTCTAAATAATATTTTCCCTTGATTATTATAAAAAGATAAAATAAAATTTTGATTATATATTATTAAAATAAAATTATCTCATTGTAATTGTTCGAGGTTTAGGTAAGAATAGTTTGTATTTCTCAACTGTAGTGGTTATAGTGGTTATGAGGGAAGCGATCAAAAGGTAGTTGCTTGCTTATCATTTTCTTCATCTTTATGAGATAATTTGTTTGCTAACTGGGGTTCCTATATCATCTCTAACCATGCAGGTTCAATTTAAAAGGTAATTCTTAAGAAAATGTTAGAAAAGATTGGACATTCTTATTGAAATTGAATGCTGCTGCATGCATCTCAACAAAAATTTAAAATTGATATGCAATATTTAATATAGTGTGAAAAAAGGGTTTCCGTCCGAGGAAGAAAAGGTAAGATCAAGAAAAATGATAAAAGTAAGAAGGTAGATTTAGGTTTGAATTTTCGAGCTAATGATTTATTTTATTACTTGCATTGTTGTCCCTGTCAATCGAACAAGTACAGTTACAGCGCCATGTATTCTCGTTATGTTTCTACAGTTGCACTGTTTTTTGTTGCTTACTCTCCTTGTGTTTTATCTGTTCTGCAGTCAAACCTTGTAACATTTTTACGTTTTAATTCTCTGCAGAGTGCAAATGGAAGATGAAATGCTCCATGTATCAATAAGGCTGATGAAATGCTCAACGTACGTATGAAAAAGGCTTCTCTCGCCACAAAGACAAGCTCTACAGATCTTTTGAGTTTATCTTTTTCTGCCGAATAATCCTTTGTGGAAACTAGTTGTGAAACCTTAAACTTTACTTTGAACATTTGAAATGCAAGATTTGCAATCATTGGCCATGACATTTTCTATAGATCTTTGGATAAGGAAAAGGAGCATACCGAATTTAAAATATGAATATATCTATAGTCTGAACCTCCATGAAGAGGAGCCTGCAATTTATCATCTCTGCATGCACACCCACATTATGAATTCAATTGGTTTTTACCAAGCAGATTAGCTCGTTTATCAGTGTCATGTCCGAGGATGAAATGTCTTTTTGATTAAGAATTGCACGAATGCAACCCCTTGGTTGTCGAGGGTAGCTTCCATCCCCAGGACCCCCGCCTCGTGAAAGTATTTGCGAATCTGAAATCTACTGAAATTAAGTATTACTCTCGTTGCTCTTTTCTGGTTTCAAAACGACCTCTCTACAGAAAAGGCATTTCTACCGAAAGGAAAGGCGTGGTAGTTGGTGATGAAATCTTAACATTCCGACATAGGAAGCATCCGACATAAGATTGTTGCAGAAGAAAAAGGAACAAAAACAAGGATCTAAAACTGGACGTATGTGGCTATGATTACTCAGACTTGAGAACACAAACAAGGATCCACACTGTCCGAAAAGGCTGATCAATATGTTGAGGGCTCGTCTTTGTGGGAAAAGAATAGCTGCCGGGGGAATTTTATGATATGGATTCGGGTTCCAGAAGCATTAGATTGCAAGGTTCTTTACCCTCTGGTAGCATGAGGTTTCGTAGGAACTGTGTGAAATCAATTAATTTCAAGTATTAAAGTTTTAATTAGGGTGTATTAAAGGGTAATTAAGTGTCATAAACATACAAAAACTAGTTATTAAACTAAAAGCTTGATCTAGATTAGATTTTTTTTTTATATTGATAGGATATCTAGTAACTTTTTTTTTTTTAACTTAGCCCTCTCACATCAAAAGTTCAAAACCAATGATTTTTTTTTCTTTTTTCTAAGAAAAATAAATTGAAACCTTGTTATTTTAAAAATAATAATAATTAAGATTAATAAAATAACCTAGCGACATAAACCAAGTCAGATCCTAGGTTGCAATAGACTAAACTACCATGAGAATGTGGTCCAAGCAGGCCAAATAGGCCTGTTTGGCTGTGCGATTTAACCTGTTTTTGGTCGAAATTTGAATTTTTTTTTTGTATTTTAAATGAATATGTTTTGGTGTTTTTAGATAATTTTGATGTGCTGATGTCAAAAATAATTTTTAAAAAATAAAAAAAATATCATTTTGATACATTTCGGCACGAAAAACACTTTCAAAAGCTACCGCAATTGCACTCCAAATAGGCACTAAATTGGTTTGGATTTTAAGTAGGCATACACTCAAATTGGTAACAGAAACCTAGTGCAGTTCACCATTCCCCTAATTTCCCTCTACCAGGAATCCGGGTTCTTTTCAAACTCAAACTCAAACCCTACAAACTACATTATCTTGAGTTGTATCTTCACGGGAAAAAAATGAAGAGATCCAAAAAATCAACCTAACAGAACCACAATCAAGAGTTGACGTTGACAAATATATTCCAGAAATTACCTGATGAATTGACCACCAAAATCTTTTCAAAAATGGAAGATGACCCCAAAACCGTCATTCGCTTCTCGGCTGTCTACAAGAATCGGGCCTCCTTTGTCTCCGAGACTGTCAATCTCTCCCTCTGATTCTGAAGTTTAGGTCAAGAGGGTCATTCTCTTCCATGCTCAAAACTTCACTACCACAATCTGCAATCCCTGCTATTATGAATGAGTTTGCAAATCTGGAATCACTCGAAGTTAAGCTCTGCAATTACCCTTCTCGAACTTCATATCCACCTTATCGTCAAAACATCACCAGGATGAAGGTCAAGAGAGAAGGTAACGTCGAACAAGCATATACATTCATGCATTTGAGGTTGGAATTTTATCAACTATCAAAGGAGCTATGCTGTTTCGTGATTTCAACGCTGAAAAACTTCTTATCACCCAAAGTTCTTTTGGTATCGTACTTTTACCAGAGAATTTTTTATAACTGGCCGGAGAAATTGAGAAGCATGATGATTATTAGTTCTAAGATGGAAGGGTCCGAATCAGGAGGGAGAGATTTTATAAGATACGAGCAGCTCCCAAGGTTTGCTTGATTCAATTTCGAATTTAAAAGTGAACAAGAGCTGGCTCGAGGATCCACAGAATGTGGTTTATTGGCACAAGAACCGCACGAACAACGAGAATTTGATTCAGGAACAGGGATTGGCTTGTTTATCAATGCCAATATTTAGTACCCGAAAAAGAATTTGGAGGGGAAAGAACTGACAGTACTAAAAGAGACAGACTTTAAGAAGCTGTGGATGGATTGGATGATACTGATGATGTCGAGATTAGCAACACAAGCCTCAGTAGCTACAATAATTTATTTATTTTTTCTAGTAAGTTTTCATTTTCTTTACTGCTTGAAGTTAATATTACATATTTTTAGCTATATGTTAAACCTTTTGTTAGTTATTGCATTATATGTCTGCATTTATTTCAAGTTATGATAATGAAATTAAGGAATTGAAATTAGTAAACGCAACTTCTCGTTCGGTCGCGGAACTTGTATGTAAGCTTGTTCTTTTCTTGTCAAGCCTAACTGTGATCTCGAGGCCTGATTAAGACGTGAGATTCTAGAACAAAAGTTGGCAAATTCAAAAACTTAACAAATGGTGGCTCTTAAATTGGATTCACTAAAATTTGTGAGCGTGTTCATTTCTTAGCCTCCTAAAATAGTGACTACCTTTGTTATTTCAAACCCTAAATAAGATGCGAGGTTCTACTAGAGGGAAGTTATTTATAGGACCAGAGTAGCTGCTCAAGTTCGATGTGAGCATGGCATATTTTCTGGGGGAGTAATTACAAAGACGAAACCTTTAATAAAAACTCATTTCTGAAATTTATATAAGGCTCTTTCTTTCTCAATGTAAATGGTGGATTCTTATTGATATAGCTAGATTACCATTAAGCCAATGGAAAGCTAGCTAATAATAAAGAAAGTATTCTTGTATGATATTATAGATTGAAAATCTGCTCCCTTTATTTATAGACTTGATTATACAAGGATAAACTTGATTGCTGGAAAATGGCAACAACTTGAGCAAATCATAAGAACAGACATCAAACTTTCGACTTCAATGGTGGAACTCGCCACCTACTGGAAATCCTTTCCGGAAAAGGTGGTATATCTCTCAAAGAAGCTGATTGTTGTTGGGATCCAGAAATTGCAAAGGCAGGTTCTTTGATTGTTATTTCTCTTATGCTATATAGGGCCTTGTTTGCGTAGTTCTTTGTCCTTATGGCTTTCAGACCCTTGTGGTCTCTTGATTGTTGTAGATTCGATAAAGAAAACTTACTTGTAATATTTTGTTTTTTTATTTTTGGATCAATCACTTCAGGACCACTTCAATTACTAGAATTAAAATGATATTTCATAGTCCGAACACCTTTAAAGATCTTGTCAAGTTAAAGTTGTTGAATATTCAGGAAAGTTAAGCTCATGAGAAGGACTTCTCTCCTTATTGTCGACTACTGCCTCATGTATGTGCTTCACTAACTTAACAACCAAATCAGAGACCATTATCACTTCAATATGAGCTTCACTCATATTCATATACTCTTTTAGCATTCATCAATGACATCTTGTTTCATTTGTAGTTGGGAAACTTGTCCTTGTTCTTTCGAAAGAAAATGCGTGAGTCCTCAACCCTTTTTATGCATGTGTTTTCCAGATTAATTGATTGATTGGTAGGGAAGTTTCTAAATGGTAGTTGATGTCTCTTTGTCATCATGTTCTTGCTCTATTAACCATTAAAAAGAGAATTGACAAGAAGAAAGGAAAAGAAGTGTTGTCTTAGGGAGTTCATAGAGACTATGATATGGTTACATAAACATAGTCTTCATTCATAGCTAATTAAGTTTGCTCGATTCAATGTTTAGCTTGTAATTTTTATGGCTTATCTTTTGTGACTTTTTTTTCTCATGTTTAGTCATCCCTTCATTAGCTAAATCGAATGATTGATAAAATTCTCGTCTTCCAAAGACAAATAGTGTTGTTTCAGGAAGTTCCATTTGGTTTTGAGTTTTGGCATTGAATTTGGTCTTGATTCTTTTTGGTTTATTATGTGTGGTTATGTCGAAGCAACATCTCCATCGTTGTGTTCTGGTTAATTGTGTTTCTGTAGTTTCACTAATATTTGTTGCTCATGCTGTGCCTTATCTGTTATGCCAAACATTGTAACACATGTTTTAATGGAAATGGCAGATGAAGAGCTCCATGTACAAGGAAGTCTGATGAACAAATTATAGAACTTTGACAAGAAATTCAACGGGACACCACCTCAAAGTTCCAGAAAGCTCTGAAGACATTTTCAGCATCTTTTTCTGTCGTATAATCTTGTGTTTCTCCTATTTTGATACTCCTAGCTAGATACTCGCTATCTGAAACCTTAAATATTACTTAGAACATCTGAAATGTGAGGTTTGCAATAAGTGGCCATGATTCACTCCATGGTTTGAACATCAATAAAGACGAGCCTGCTATATATATATATATATATATATATGCGAAATGCTTAATAATTCATGGAATTCAGTTTGAATATTCTGGATTCATTAAAATAAAACAAAAACTACTATTTCGATTAATTAAAAACAAATCACCAAAACCTCCTTTAGCAATATATATGACATTGTAGCTAAGAAGTTTATTCACTGATTAGGGAATAAATCTATTTTACAGGTTATTTGTTTTTTTCGAAAGCCCTCAGCGACATAACCATTCACTATTTTATTGGTTCGATATGAGTAAGATGGCTTAGCCATGTTTCATAAATGGAAAGACAGTCAGGATAAGAATACAGTCCACCTAACGGTGGAAAGATGATGAAGAGATTAAATGCATTTCAAGAAATTCAATTTTCTTTTATCTGTCATGACTCGATTCGAGATTTGTTTTGATAGGGTTGAGAGATAGGGCAAACCCAGATTCTGCTAACCCTAAACTGCTGCCAGGTAATGTGGGCCTCAAGAGCAAGCAGGCCTAATAAAATTGGTATGGCTATTAAATCCTCGTCCAACCAAAATGGAAACTAAAACCTCGTGCAGGTCACCATTTCCATAATTTCCCTCTGATATGAATCCAAACGTTGTCAAACGTAAACTCTACCAACTACAATATCTGCACCCGAGAAAAAAAACATGAACAAATCCGAATCATCCAAACAAAACCAGAACCAAGTTATCATGCAGTGGGGATCAGCAATGTTATCAGACAAACTCGTGAAGTTACCAGATGAACTGAACACCATAATCTTTTCAAAAATGGAAGATGACCCCAAGACCCTCATCCGCTGCTTCCTTGTCTGCAAGAACTGGGCTTCCTTTGTCTCCAAAACTGTCAATCTGTCCATCAGAATGTCGTGTACGGGTGAGAATGCTGATTCTCTCCCATGCGCAAAACTTCACAACCACATCCCATCATCTGCAGTCCCTGGTATCTTGAATCTGTTCGAAAATCTGGAATCTCTCGAAATTAAGCTCTGTCATTGCCCTTCTCCAGCACCGGGACGACCTTGTTATCAGCACGTTACCAAGATAAAGGCTGAGTGGGAAGGTGACGAGTTTAAAACTTACACATGCACAGCAAATGAAGTTGGATTATTATCAACTATACAAGGGCCACTGGTGTCTCTTGAATTAGAGAGAGAAAAGTTCAATACCATCGAAGGTTCTTCGGCGTTGGACTTGTATTGGACAGTATTATATTACCGGCCGGAAACAATGAGAAGCTTGGTGATTGTGAGTGCTAAGATGGATGAGCTTAGATCAGAAGGGAAGGTTTTTATTAGTTATGACCAGCTCTCAGAGTTTCCTGAATCAATTTCGAAGCTAAGATTGAACAAGAGCTGGCTTGAGAATCCAAAGAATGTGGTTTATTGGCACAAGAACCAGAGGCGCAAGAAGCGTAATTCGCTTCAAGAGAAGGTGTGGCTTTTCTATCAATGGCAATCTTTAATAAGCAACGAAATACAGAACATGAAAGATCTGATTGAAACAAAGGAGGATTTGATGAAGTTGCTGGATGGATTAGCTGATGATGATAGTGGCAATGGAAAACCTAGATCTCAGTTCGGAAAGTGATGATTCTTGAAGTAAGTTCTCGAATTTCATAATATGATAAATCATTTGGTACTTGTCTAAGTTATATGTTTGGATTTTATTTTTCTTTAAGCAAAGTACGTAGTTCAAGCTTAGAAAAGGCAAAGACAACTACTCCATGGATTAACTGAAACAAAAACAACATGAAGCAGGAAATCATCACATCTTGTTTTCCAAAATCTATTTGAAGAAGCTTATCACATCCATGCCGTAAATTCAAAATTCTCAAAACTTCTTATTTCGCAAGCTGGTCTGCTATATGATTTGCTTCCTTTATGTGTGAAATTTACAATCCTCAAAATATATGAAATTTAGAAGCCAACATGAATAGTTCTTGATAATACCACGCTCTATTACTTAGGGTAAGCATCCACAAGACCATATTAGCAAGTCAAATTCAACCATTATCCTTCTTCCAAACATTGTAGTCTCTTAAAACTCCACCAATACCAGCCAAACTAGGTTTACCTAGAGATGAGCCAT
Source organism: Salix arbutifolia (assembly GCA_025169955.1). NCBI lineage: Eukaryota > Viridiplantae > Streptophyta > Magnoliopsida > Malpighiales > Salicaceae > Salix > Salix arbutifolia. The sequence goes on from CM045902.1 coordinate 1,540,595, forward strand.
CAACATTCCATTTAAATAATGTAGTCTTTGGAGCAAACCATGTAACAGAAGGTCTAGTCTTCTTAACATTTGTCCATTTCACTAGCCCATCAATAGAAATAAATATATCTAATGCACAATATGAGAAATCAGGATATAGTGTACACATAATCTTGTTAAAATTAGAGGCAAAGTTGACTCATAATCAGGTTTCTTGTTATAAAAAACAAAGTCTCTTTATTCTATATTTTTCACAAAATTTATTGAAATAATTAGAACAAACTTCATCTTTTATTTGTCCTAAGTGGTTTTATGTTTGCCTTAAACTTTTTAAAACAACTAAACATATTAAACTTTTCTTTTAAGAAATATACCCAAGTTTTATATTATAATAATCAATATAAAGTAAAAATGATAGATTTTTATTAAACAAACATGGTTTGATAGGACCATAAATACAGGCATGTATTTCTTGTAAAGGTTGACTTGCTCTTGATATAGACTCCTCTAGGAAGCTCATATGGAATTGCTTGCCCATTAAACATCCTTCACATAATTGATATGGATGCATAACAGATAATAAACCATTTAACATTTCTTCAAGTTATCAAAATTTATATACCTAAGTCTCATATGTCACAGTCAAGTCTCGTCATTTATACATGTCTATAGGTATTTAGACACATCCATCTTTATATGCAGTAAGAATATTTTATTCTTTATCATGACTTCTTTTGCAATCATAGCTCCATGATTATTAAGTAATGTTAAAGTATGATCTTTCATCTTGATTTCATAACTTTTCTCCAATAATTATCTTAAGCTCAAAATATTTCTTTTTATATAAGGGATATAGTAATTATCATCAATAAATTAATGACCTTTATCTTTCAATTTAATAAGAATTATACACTTTTCCATTGATAGGAACCTTTAAATGATCTGCAAAGGTGACATTTCCTTCAAATATTTCATCAAGCTCTAAAAATTTGTCTTTGTCTCCACATATATGATTGCTAGCACCATTGTCAAGATACCATTTTTTTGGCTTGCATGTTTTAATCATGAATTAACAATAAGATGGTTTCTTTTTCTTTTTCTAGCAAAACATTAGCATTCTCTTCAACCTTTTTGTTTGGACTCTAACAATCCCTAGCATAATGACCTATCTTTTGACAATTATAACATTTAATTTGTCAAAATTGGATTTTAAATTGCTACTATTAGTGGAACCAATTTACTAGTTTACTTTATGCAGTTGACCAATCTGCTCATATGGTCGACCACTTGATTTATTGAGGCTACCTCAACCTCTTCTTCCAAAATTGCCTATTCCTCTACCTTGTCCATGTCTTTTACCCTTTTAGGTATATTTAGAGCTATCTTTTATAGAGAATTATAAAAGCATTGACTTTTTCTTCATATACTTATAGTTTTCCTTTGAGAGCTTGAATTGTAAGAATATCATGTTTTACAACTCCTTTATCACAACTATAATATAATGGAGTTTCTTTTACAACATGCATAGAATTTTCTCTATCACACATGTTTACTTTATCTTCTCCTCATATATCTTTTTTTGATTGTATATGACCAATACTCAAGCAAAGAATTCTGAAATACCTTTGCCCTCGAACATATATAATTTTTCAAAGTCATCATGTTGTTTTTATAGACATGTTTTTTTACTTTGTCAACCTTTTGGTTTGATTATTCCAAAACTTTTCATGTTTGCCTAATAGTGGTTGTGTTGGTCACTATCTCAAAAACAACATCATCCAAACATAGATGGATGATTGTGAGTGCATGTTGATCCTTTCTTCTTGCTTTTTGCATGCTCTCTCTTTGTCCTAAAGTCAATATTATTCCTAACCCAGACTCTTCAAAGCCTTTTTTAATTGTTTCCCATATATTTTGGAAATCTAGCCAAGCTTTAACTCAAATACACTAAGTTTCATGGTTATCCTTTGTCAAACGAGTATATTATAGTGGGAAGTTTGGATTGATCATATTAAATAATCAAACCTTATCTCTGATACCATTTTTTGAAGAAAAGATAGGTGTGATAAAAGGTAAAAAAACAATAATGTAAAGTTAAAAACTTAATTAAGGCCAAATGTTTGTTTTACTTAGGATTTCGCTAAGTAATTTAAAATAATTTTGGTGTTTTTATAAAGAGTCTGTTCTTTTTTCTAGTAGCAACACGTCTTTGGTTATCTTAGTTATCCTTGATTATCTTTTACCTATTCATCCAACATCATTTAACTCCTTATTTTTATTTGTCTCAGCATTGCAATCAAATTACTTGAGATCTTTTGGCATACACTAGTTGTGGATTGCATTAATATATCTGAGTATTTAGCTTCAGTTTTCATATATAGTTATTGCTAGTCGGTTACTCAATGATCATGAAATTGGATTTCAAATTCCATGCTTTTATTTTGTGTATGTTGATCTGTTACTTTCATGTGTTCATTATTTGGATTGCAATTGTACCAATCTTGGTATAAATTGTATTGACTGTTTCATGTGGTCTTGGTCTTCTGTGTTAGAGAATAATATAAATCATATCTGGAGCCTCACCTAACAACTTAAACTTTTAGGTGAGATGGTTCCTTGACATGGTATCAGAACCTTAATGACCCAATGGTCACGAGTTTGAATCTCATCACCCCATTCTATTTGATAAAAATCAAGTACAAAGTAGTGTGAACTTGTGTGCAAGTTTCAAGCCCACAAAGCTTTCACTTGAGAGTGTATGTTAGAAAATAATATAAATCATATTTTAGAGCCTCACCTAACAGCTTAAACTTTTAGGTGAGATGGTTCCTTGACATTCTGATGTCAAGATAGGGAAAGTGATGAGATGATAATAATTGTAATCATTTGTATCATACAATTATGATGATCATGAGGTTGAGGATGGTGATGGTGCATTTCGTTTTGGTCTGAGTTCTGGTTATTTTTCTATAGTTTCACTATATTTTGTTGTTCATCCTGTGCTTCATCTATTCCACCACACCTCGGGACTTATACTTTTTAATTATCCTCAGAATGCAAATGGCAGATGAAGTCCTCCATGTATCAATAAGGCTGAAGATTGATTGGGATCACCTCCACAAAGAACAGAAGCGAAATTGACTGTCATCGATAGATATCTTTTTCCTGTAATATCTTCTTCTTTGTGAAGCTTTCAATGTCAATAGAGATGGCTGTTAAGTTTCTACATTGGCGTGAAAACTAGATGTGAAACCTTAAACAATAGATTTTCTAAGCATTAGCCATGGCTGGTTTGAACATCATTAATGAATAAGGAGGGGCCGGATTTTGTTGTTCTGTGATTAGAAACATAATATTTGTTATGGAAAGTTTTAATGAAACAGTAGTTGTCAGAATATTTGAATAATCTTGGTGCTTGGATTTTTAAGTAGAATATCATTCAAGATGGTGATGAGATGTCTCTCCTGACTGTGCATCAAGGGGAATACTTGTTCACTTTACAGATTCTATCTGTAGCCTGTGGAGAGAATACTTTGGCGTCCTTTCTGTGATGGCAGGAAAAGATATTCGATAGAAAAGTCTCGATTCTTCGTGGAGATTCATGATAGCTAGATGTACTTTATTTATGTTTCTGTGATTTGCGGTTAGCAGACATTTGAGCCACCTTGATGAAACCAAGAATTAACAAGCCCCGGTAGAGAAGTCTCATTCACAGTGAGAACAACGAATCTTGGCATGCTTATCCCATGAAGATCATTTGTTTATGGAGTGGCTAGTTGAAATTCTCACCTTAAATGTCCTAACCCTAGTTATGTGATAAGTAATTTTCTACCAGCTGTAAAAAAAGGAGGAGGGCAGAGAAGAAGAGACAGACGTGGGAAGGTTTTTGGTTTATTTTCAACATAATTTAGAACAACCTATTGGCTATAATTTATAGCCTACTATTTGGAAGAGTCAATACATGCGAAGCATTAACAAGAAAGAAAACAACAATAAAGAAATAACCTCCCACTACACTACTTTCCAGCCACCTTCAGTAACCCACGAAACCACAATCCTCCTGCATTTCCACGTACGTATCTTCACTACATGCACACTCCCCACGTCCCCCTTCTTCATGGCTCATGCACAATGCACAAGCCCACGTACCCATCATTCTTGGAACATATCACTATGACTCTCTTGCAAGAGCTAATTTCTTGATTTAGGAAAAGGTCATAACAATGGAGTGTAGATGATTCTGAGCAGTTAATTATAGATTTGTACTTAAAAGAAGCCTAGGTTATCTAACCAATGACTTTCTACGTGACCCGAAGACTCAAGTTTCATGTCAGCATGGTAAAAATTTAGCTGAAGAAAATGTTGTATTTGTTTCTCTGAAAGATATTTTAGTAGTATTTTTTGTTTTTGGATGCAGCGAAATCCCGCTTCCTGAAAAATATATTTTGTGAGTTTAAGTGAGTGAGAAAAACTTCAGTTGTCTTAAGCTTCTATAAAAGGTGCACGTCCTGAATTCAAACTAGAGACTTGTTATATAAATTACAAGTCCTTTATCATTACATCACACCCATACCTTGAGTACATATTTTAGTAGTACGCTAACTTACTTCAATAGCTCTCTCAATGGTATTTACATTTTCGTACACAAGACCCATCTTCTTCACTTCCTCATTTGTTTTCTTGGCATAGTGAAATGCTAAGTTATAGTCATTAATTAACTTCAATCTCTCCCATTATAAAGAGATTGATTTCTATATGAGAAAGAGCCATGCCATAAGGGAAAACAATAACCTTCGGGTTTCTGACAAAATCCTTTTAAATATTCGTCCAACAATTGTAGTTGTGTGTCGAGTGTAATCCTGATTGATGAAGCATCGGCATTCAATTTAGGCACAAGATCTTCTGCTGATGAAGTTGTAGCACCACTGAACGCAAAATTCTCTCCATTGTGAGAGTGGTATCCAAGCACGTAGGCTTTAATAGACGAGAAACCAGCCGAACTAACTGCAAATCGAAGAACCATGAGCAATTTAGCAGCATAATTATTTACTTGCATTGTTTTCAAGGTGGAAATAATCAATCTGGTTGAAGATTATAAGTACAGCAATTATGTTTTTACTCATAACTTTTAATAAGATTATTAGATCAGGTTTGAATTTTATTAGATAATTCTATAGCCTCGGTTGTATAGGGCAGTCAATTGTTGAAGCCAACAAAACTCTTTAAAACCCTCAAAATAGTGTGGAAGATCCAATTTTCTTTTTTCTTTTCGGCTTTTTAGCTAGCTTAATTTTAGATTTTATATTGTTCTTCATATTAATTTGACTTAGGATTCTTATTTTTCTATCTTTTAAATGAATGGTTTTAGCTTATTTAAGTAATTGTAAACTTGTGTTACCAGATTAGAGAAAATTATATAATTATAAAATATAAAATAGAGTTCTTGTGATGATAAATCCCGTGAAGTTGGCCTAAAGTAGAAGAGTTGAGAGTTCGCAGTATGCTCCTGTTTAAGATCTTAGGCTCAGCTCTTGTCAGGTGAAAACAATTTTCACGGGGCCATTAGACTTAGACAAAGCCCTTGAATTAACCCTGATGCATTTACAGGAAACTCATTACCAAGAGCCTGTGCAACTCAGGATTAGTCAAGTCTTAGCTCGGATACCTGGTGTTAATTCAAAAAAAAAAGTTCTATCTTTCTTTTACTTGTTGTCGTTTTGTGTTGTTAGGGGTGGAGCCATGATTCTTTGAATCTCTTGGCTAATCTTACAAATCGATTACAGGATTGAATGTTCAAAAGCAACATGCAGAAACTCATAGTATAGTTCGAGAAAAAAATCTAAAGTAGAACCTTTTAGAGTTTCCTCACTCGGTAAAACCCAAATGGCATGGTGACTCAAACCTTCTTCTGTTCCTTATTTTCCCCGGTGTTAAATTTCTGCCATGATCATATCTTCCACGAAAATGAGAAGCTCCAAGCAAGGCCACAACCTCGATATCACTGTGAAAAGATTATCAGGCAAATTCAAGAAACTCCCAGATGAGTTAATCCTCAAAATCTTGTCAATAATCCAAGACCCAAAATCCTAGTCTGTTTCGAAGCACATGCATTCCCGTCGAAAAAAGAAACTGAGAAGACTGGAATAACACAATATATAGTTCAAGATATTAATTTTGAAACCAGCACAAGCATGCATTGTGCACAAGAAGGATCTGCATGATGAGTTCACTTTTCTTTCTATTCAGCAAAATTAATTTGGACTGAACATCTATCAGGTCTAATAGCTACTTGACAGGAATTTCCATCTGCTACATGGCAATGTATCATCTTTGATGAGATGTACTTGTCAAGCTTGAAAAAGCTAAAACATTAACTATTGAAGTCCTAATAGGCAATCCAGGCATTTATAAAATAGGCTTGCTTATAAAATAAAATAAAATAGGCTCCATGAAGAAACAGAAGCCGCATTCACTAATTTCAAACCCTACTTTTTTTTTCATAATATGACGCAAACCCAACCATATAATGTAACAACGACCATAAGATTCGGCAAAAACATGTAATATAAATTAATTAAAATCAAACATGAGTAAACAAAATCAATTGAACTTACTACACGAATTATTACTGTGGGTACTGAGATCTGTGTTTTACAATACCATATTACATATCATGATCATGGTCATCCAATCCATCCAACAACTCCTTCGCATTTTTCTCCCTGACAATTATTTCATGATGTAGCCCATTGTTTGTTACGAAAAAATTCGATCGATAGACCAGCCACACCTGATCATGAATCAAATGCTCCTTGTCCGAGTTGTTCTTGTGCCAATAAACAATATTCTGAGGATCCTCGAGCCAGCTCTCGCTCACTCTTGAATTCGAAATCGAATCGTGCAACTTTGAGACCTGTTCTATTGTTATAAGAACTTTCCCAGATATAACCCCATAATTCTTAGCACTCGAAATCACCAACGTTTTCAGTTTTTCCGGCCGGTGAACTATCATTCTCCAGTAAAAGTCCATTACCAAAGAACTTTTGATGGTTGCAAGTTTCACTTCGTCAAAATCATGAGACAGCATAGCTCCTCCAATAGTTGATAACGTCCCGACCTCAAATGCCACCCATGTATCAGTTTGAGAAACATAACCCTCCCATGTGACCGTCATCTTGGTGATGTTTCCATAAACAGGTTGCTCTGAAGCTGGATGGCATACCTTGATTTCTAGAGATTCCAGATTTGCAAACACCTTCATGATGGCAGGGAGCGCAGATAATGGAATGTGGTAGTGATGTTTTGAGCATGCAAGAAAATGACCATTCTTAGAGAATCTGAGGGTGAGACTGACAGTTTTGGAGACAAAGGAAGCCCATTTCTTGCTGACAAGGGAGCAACGAATGAGGGTTTTGGGGTCATCTTCCATTTTTGAAAAGATTTTGGTGGTCAATTCATCAGGTAAATTCATGAACTTTTCTGCTAATCTTGCTGACCTTCTCAACGCGAAATCTTGATTTTGGCTTTGTTGGGTTTCTTTGGATCTCTTCATTTTCTCTCTCTTATCTTTGGAGATGAAGTTGCAGAGTTTGTAGCGGGTAGGGCTTAAGTTTGACAACAATTGACAACAAGATTTGGATTCCTATGAGAGGGAATTTATGGAAATGGTGGAACGGCACGAGGCATTCGTTTCCATCTTAGGTGGACGAGGATTTAATAGACATTTGCTATTTTTCTAGTGTCCCGCAGTTGTTTTATAAAATCCGGCTTGAAGATTGATAATATAACTCACTAACTTTAAATTTAGGTTATGCAAAGTTTCAGTGAGAATTGATTCAGTTAATTAAAATTTAATTTAATTTTAAAAAAAATCAAAATAATATATATATATATATATATATATATATATATATTTTGGATTGATCTGATTAACCCTCTCAACTCATGATTCCAGTCTTGGTTACAATCTGATTACATCAAATAGCTATTGATTATTTTTATTTTCAAATAGCCATCAATTATTTTTATTTTTTTGAATTTAAATAATATCGTTTTTGTTTCAGTAAATTCAAAATATCCAATCTCCATTTCAAATGTGTAAAACTTATTTGAATTTGCTTTATCATTCCAAAAATACTATCCTGATTTTTTGCTTATGTTCATTGGAGGATCAATTGAGTTAGGAACCATTACTTGCCTTTTCAAAACCAATCAAAAGCTAAACGAAACACCATTTGTTTAATCTGAAGAACTGGATTGCTTTTCTAAGCATGGCATGTCATAGAACTTGGGCTCCGGCATATATGATTTCAGTCCCATACACTCACCAAAAAGATATATTGAAAAATGAAACATATATATATATATATATATATATATATATTTACATTATAAAATGGAGAAAAAAATGTGTGTAAAATGCTCTTGAGATGGAAGTGTCCATCCTTGCATGCAAATATATAAAGGTTTATATATGTGTATCAGAATCAGTGGTTCAACTTCAATTAATTAAAGTTCTAATAGCTTAGTTTGCTACCCTGTAAATAAGCAAGAGAACTAATCTCCAAGCTATAGATATCGCATTCAGAACGTTAAATCCTTTCATTGAAGGGTGGGCTAGGTTTATGTATATGAATGAGATTTATTAACATGTGAATGATAAATGGGAAAGGAAAAAAGAAAAAGAAAAGCTTTTATACAAGATATGATAGATTAATCATCCAATAATCTAGGCTTCTGACCCTTGAGTTAGACAAACCTGAACACAAAAGATCATTCAACAGAAAAAGGTCTACAGAGCTCCTGTTCTTTAAGGTGGTGATGAACCATTGAATTCATAATCAGGATTATGCAATCAACCCATCAGCCCTGTTGGTACATGGAGCTCTTCATCTGCCATTTGCACTCTGCAGAGAAATAAATCGTGTTTCTCGTCCAAAGCGTGGTTGAACAGCGAAGCAAAGGATGAGCAACAAAAAAATGGTGAAACTGCTCAGGACAAAACAGCTGAAATTGCACTGCGCTGTAACCATACTTCTTAAATTGACGAGGATACTAACGCCATCAACATCAACAACTCCATCGCCATAATTGTAGAGTGAAAACAATTACAGTTGTTGCCATCTCGTTACCCTTCACCCTTACTTGACAACAGAAGATCAAAACCACATGCAAGAGTGGTATTCAACTGTGTTTTAAACTGAGAGGTGGAAAACATCTTTCTTGTTTCACACTTGTCGTTCATTTTTCGCCCTCATAATGTAGATGAGAATCATCTAAAACACAAGAAAAATATGGAGTTGACGAATATCAGCAAAGGAAGCTCAAGAACAAATAATCAGAAAAAACAGAGCATTTTTCCTGTGCCTAGCGAAATCTGCCATTAAATTTCTCTCCCCGAAATTTTGCACCAGTTCATCATCCATATTGGTACATAAAACAGTTCAGCAACCACCTGTGCTCTGCAGAGAAAGGACATCATCTGTTACAAAGAGTGGCTGAACACATATAAGCACAGGATAGTGCAACTACAACAAGAAGACCAGCATTGCCCACACCACAACCATAAATCTCAAAATGCAAATAATTATAATTAATCTCATCTCCCACCTTCTCTAACTTGCCAACAAGAAAACCAAACCCACATGCAAATGCTATATTCAACAGCGGAACCATGCATCTTCATGATATCAAGAATAATTAATTATAGCGATCCTAAATTAGCTACACATACAGAGGATTTCCAATTAAAAAAGTTATGTGATCGTAATCCAGTACCAAGATTGATAAGTAATGAAACTAGTTGCATTCAACCTCAAACTGAAACTACAATCGTTAGATATAAATGCATTCCATAATAAGACTATGCTTATGGATGAACAGTAAATCAGCTCTAACACAAGCAAGTTAACACCAATATAGAAAGGACCAGAATAAATGGAGAAAATGAAAATGAAACGGAACTTCCCTACAGTAGTGTGATTGGAGACAATATGAACATGGCATAGAGACTAACCAGCACAAGAAAATTAAAGGACATGATATTCAAGAAACCAAAGGCCTTTTGGTCATTTCCCCATAGATCAATCTTATCAAGACATATGGAAAAACGACCACCGATTTTGTTAGCTACTAGAGAAAAAAAAATATCAGGGAGACATCAGCACAGGTGTGTAACCATGCATTCATAACTAAAACGACGGGATGATCCTGGTCCATCAATTTAAATTGCTGAGTTACTGAAATTCATTTCATGGCATGGATCAAGGATTAGACTATGTTTATATATGGTTCAGCTTATCCATCTTAATTTACTACCATATGCTGTCATATTGTTTCAGAAGGCAGTGCAACAGTTGCATTAATTGCTCAAACCTAGAGTTGAGGATAAATTCACCGCAGGCCCTTAAAAAGTATCGACTGCTATCATTCCTTGCCAGCCAACGTTCCCATAACCTTATGGATCCATCCACAAAACACATTTCAAAAAATAGTAAAGTAAATTGAGAGCATGTTGTCAGTGCAAATTATTGGTGACACAAATTAATTACTAATAATCAAACAGCAGAGTTAGTAACTATCACGTACCTCCACAGTTAAATTCTCATTCTCATTGCACACCAACATTATCATCATTTCAGCTCTTGTCATTACTATCATGACTGCAATCGCCTGGTAACTCTTTCACATCATTTTCCATCACAATCAGTTGGTGAGACTTTGTAACACTTATCTACAGCATTTCTAAATGATAGGCAATTCATGCCTCTTCTCAAAGACAACAAGCTCATACACCAACTCATTCACTCAAGACTCAAATATCAACAAAACATGCCCAGCCCTTTATTTTTCTATAAAACCCTCGCATGGTGATCCTCCAGACTCCCACATCTTCCAAACATAAATCACCAAGCTCCTTGCCCCATAAGGCCAAATCAACATATTTTGTTAAGAAAGTAGAAATTTGTTCGATGAGGAGGAACCTTCCATAGCATCAATTTTCTCCTGATAATATTCTTCATAGTGATATTTTTTCAATGGAGTGTGGAAATAGAGAGAGGATCAGATTACATAGGGTGTATTGAGATCCTCTTATGATAAACTCTAAATTATCAACTTCAAAAAAAATGCACATGTTGAAATGGAAAATAAAGTTATTTGATATAATATAAATCTTTGAATTCAAATTGAGATCCATTTGATTACTTGACATCTTGTATTTATTTTTTTAAATGTCACAAACGGCAACATGTGTCTTTATCTCCTAGCTTGTATAATTAATAACAATAATAAATAATTAAAGAGGTTGAAGTTCTAGAATTTTGCCAATGAGGATCTAGATAAGTTTGGAACCCATGTCCTCTTCCCTCAAAATCTTAGCATGCAACTCTCCTGATAAAATGAGTTAACAATCAGGAAAAATGTTGGATCTATCAAGGTTAAAATACATAATTCATGAATAGCGGAGGTTATTCATCTTCTCTATGACATCTTATGTGGTAATTGTTTCATCTTCTTCAATGGTTAAGTTTTAAACATAGAATATGCTGATATATTCTAAGAAGGAAACAGGCAAGCAGAAATGGCAATTGTCAAGGAGCAGTGCAATCAGCTGCATTACTTAACTAGAAAATGAAGAGTAAATTGAACCGCATTCTCAACAACTATCTAACCATTTTGCATTCAACTACAATATTTCCAATTAAACTACTGTATATCTTCACAAATCACACTATCCTATACCCTTGCTAAACATATTTGAACAGAGAGTAAAACAAATCAGAGAGCACAATGCCAAAATTAATAAAGATGCAAATTAATGTTAAGAAAAAATGAAAAAATCAACAACAATATACCTTCAAAATGTTAATTTCCATCTCCTTATTGTTGCTCATCATTATAATCATGGACACAATAACTCCTTCACATCACCTTCTCTCACAACTAGCTCATTGCGATCCTCCCATGGCCACGGCAATTCTACACGACGAACAGCCCACATAATTTCTCTAAGACAACGATGCTCATCATTAAGTGGATTCTTGAGCCAATAAGCCACATTCCTCGGGTCATCAAACCATTTAACCCAACTCTCATAATCCCTCAAACTCGAAACCACATCAGCCAATTTTCCCATCACTTCTTGTCTAACAAAAACCTCCCCTTTTGATCCAGACCCCCGCATCTTCGCACTCGAAATCACCAAGCTCCTCAGCGTTTTCGGGCAGTGCTGTAATATCGTGTTAACAATGAGAAGATTCATTTCAACCACGCCAGTATTCACAATATGAGGCCTCAATTTCAGAGGTAAATCCCCGCTTGTGCAAGTTCCAGACAAGAACCCAACTTCGAAAGCAATTGTTATTTCGCAGTGCATACAATCATCATCATCAGTATGACGCAAGAACTTCAACCTGGACATCTCTCCGTCTTCAGAAGACGGAGCAGGACAAGGACAGAGCTTAAGTTGAAGAAACTTGAGATTTGGAAAAACCCTTATGATACCAGGAACGGCCGCTTGTGGGATGTGGTGATGTGAATGGAAGCATGGAAGAGAAGCATAGTCCTCATCAGGATACGATAATCTGAGGGAGATACTGTCAAATTTGGAGATGAGAGCATGCAAGTTCTTGGAAACAGAGGAACAGCGTATGAGAGTTTTGGGGTCTTGTCGGATTTTAAACAAGATTTTAAGGATTAACTCTTCTGGTAGTTTCTTGAGCTTGTCTTCCAATCTAGCAGATCTTCTCGGCGTCAAGTCTTGATCTTGATGGTGGGTTTTCTTGGATTTTCCCATTTATTGAAGAAACTAGGTAGGATAGGAAATTGGGTAAGGGAGAGAGCACCATTTTCGGTGGCAGGTTGTATGGCTTTAAAAGGTGCGTGCTGTGGGCATGCTTGCTTACACACAAGCATCTGTTTGGTAGTGGAAGCACACATGAAACTAGTGATTTTTGTCCAAGTAAATAATGTATTTAGATACTATTTTATTATTGTCTTTTTATTGAGAAATAAATAGTTTTAAAGCTCGAATGAGTTGAAAATTATATAATGATTTGTAACAAAGTAAAATTTTATATTCTTTGGTTGATGAGAGATGATATAGAGTACAATATAGTTTTTTATTTTATTTTTAGAGAATATTAGAGTTTTCTCTTCCTATATCATCGCTATAGTTTGATGTTGTAATCTCAAAAACCACTATGTTTTGCGTCAAGAGGACTCAAAACTGCTTCGTCATGCCATTGCAAATTTCCTACAACGTCATTTTCTACGAGCATTCCACATTCCTGGGAGTTTTGGTAGGTAAACTCATCGGTGGTTTACTGCAATGTCATTGTTCTAAGACCTGGAAATTGCCTGCTAAGAAGAACTCTGTTGAGTTTTCAAAAAACAGAAAGAAGAGAGAAAGAAAGAGAGAAATATGTCGAGTCCGTTATGGCTAACCATGGAATTTCAAGTTGATAAACTTCGCTCCAGCTTTGGTGCACAGCTCTGCAACAACAGCTATTTCTCCAAGATCAATGCTACTGCAAATATTCTCTCTTATTATATGAACTATCTTATTTAAAAATTTAATTTGTTAGGTGAGATCACAGAATATTATTTATATTATTCTCTAACACACATCCTCAAGTGAAAAACCTTTGGGCTTGAAACTTGCACATAGACTCACACTACCTTGTATTTGATTTTTATCAAATATAATGGGGGTGGTGAGATTCAAACTCATGACGGCTGGGTCAACAAAACTATAATATCATATCAAAGAACCATTTAACTTAAAAGTTTATGTTGTTAAGTAAAGCCTCAGAATATAATTTATATTATTTTCTAATAGTATCTAACGATAATGTTCACCATACAGGAAAACCAAAAGACAATTTAAATCAAAATGGGAGATACAAAATTACAATGACTATACTAGAAGATTTGGAAAACCAAGCTGGGTTAGGGGGGGAGGGAAAGAGGAGCTAAAATTGGCTCTCTGTGTATCTACTAGTGTGAATGCACCCAAGTCCCGACCAAAATCATGCAAAGCATGGAAGATGAAGCCTAGGCTTCCCGTTTAGGCCGGTTGCGAGTTCGTGCACGCTGAAGCACTGGCTGCAATTCCTCCTCTAAAGAAATGTCAGCAGTATTGCCATCATCTTCCTCATGGTCCACGTCATCATCTTCTTCCTCGTCATCATCCTCTTCATCTGCTTCCTTGATTGCTTGAATGATTTCAAGCTTTGCCACAAAATTGGGAGTCAAGAATTGTCCAAGTACAGTCTCACTCTTAACACGTAAATATTTGAAACAAGCATAATAGGATCATTCCTCACACATTCTAGAGATCTCAAACTGCAGCCACTCTCCCACTAAATAAAATTAACCCCAGAAAGAACAAGAAGTAGGAGTGAATAAAACTTTGCCCCTTCCAATGAAAGAATACAGCAAGAGATGGACAAAATAATTGCAAGAAATCCAAGCACCTGGGACCCCATAGCTAAAATGAGCAGCTGATAGCTTTAGCATTCAGAAACTCATTTCACTTTTGCCACAATTAGAAACAAGTAATCCGGCACAGCTTGAACATTTTAGACATCTCAAATTGCATAGTTTTTTTTCTTTTTCTAATTAAAACCTAAACCAACTTGAGACTCCAAGATCAGAAATCTAGCCTCTAAAATAATATCTTAGTCATATTATACAATCATGATGGTTAAAATGGATAATGCTTCGCAGGCAGCTAGGAAACTGGCTTGTCTAAATTCACCATTTCACATGCTTGTTCACAAAAATCACACAATTTGACCGCTTACCAAGATGAAAGCAGAAACCTTTACCGTTCAAGAACCAAGGCTGAAAATCTAAAATACTAAAAACTCACTAAAAAAGTAAACCGAGACAACCCATTTAGCAAAAGACTAGAAATTGAAGGATTTTGTACCTCCTCGAGATAGTCTTGATCAAGCTTATCAGCAATTCTAATAGAAGTAAAGATAGTGGCAGCAAGGAGAGAAAGAGGGAGAAGGAATGCCAAGACGTAGCTGTTGGCGCTGAGCCCTGCACGTGTCACCACTGTCAATCCTCTCCTCCTCCTCCAAGGGTCATTGGAGATGCGGATCGCCGGTAAGGTTGGAAGGTGAAGGGGCTTAAAGAAGGCACGAGGGGGTGTGGTGGAGAGAGGAGAGAAGGGGATTGGGATAATGGCCATGGTTCTTTTTGGTGACAGTGTTGGCGATGATATATATATATTGAACATAATAAATAATATATATATATTGAACATAATAAAATAGTTCAAGAAAATAGATTGTTTTGGTTTTGTCTAAAATCTTGTTTGGAATGATATATGAAAAATGAATTTTGATTTTGAGTCATGATTAAAAATTTATTTTTTATAAATAATTTGAAATAAAAATAAGTTAGCTTAGAAGCATGTATGATAAAAAGGAATAATTTATTCAAATAATTTTTCAAAAAAATAATAATATAAATTGAATGTTATAATTTGTACTATTAACTAGATTAGATTTTGGATTCAATTTTCTAAAGATTTTATTTAATGTAAAATTTATTTATCAAGAAATATATTTTTAATTTTTTAAGTTAAAAAGTAATTAATAAATATGTAAAAGTTATATCAAATATAATATAATAAGTAAGTATATGATTGGGATTAGGTCATGTTATTTATGCATTTAAATACCAAAATTTCAGCACATTGTTTTTTTTTTTATCATTTTATTGTTTGCACATTATTGTTGTTGTAAATATTTTGATATATTAGAAATAAATTAATTTTATAAAAACATATGAAAGAATAGTTAATTATTTCCATCATTATAATATCTTGGTTGGAGAATTGAAATCAAATGTTATAATTTATAGATACAAATTTCCAAGTAAGAGAAGAAAAAACTATACGAATTTAGGATGATAAAATTAATGAAATTTAATTGATGGGAAATTAATTGTTTTTTCTAAACACAAATATCATCATAATTAGCACAAAAAAAACTCATGTTTTTCATTTATTCACTCAATTATGTTCCGCCCTCCAATTTTTTATTAATAACATGCAAAACTCTACACAATTATATTTAATATCAAAAAATAAAATTGAAGAAATAGACTTGGAAACTTTTAAAATATAATTTTTTTCAATAAAAATGATACATTTTTATTAATGATTTCTTAAGAAACCTAAAAGGGCTATGCTTTCCATTGTAGTTTGTGTCTAAATTTAATGCAAATTACAATTGTTAAGTAGTGATTATTCCAAGAAGGTTTTTGGTCATTTATTTATCATTACTTGATTACTCTTTAAAATTGAGAATTTAACCTTGGTTGCAAAAAAACAGGATAGCATTCAAGTGCCTTTTACTTTATTTAAACATAAAGCAAATTACTTTATTAACCTTCAAATTAAAATGTCTTTCCTTTTATTAGGGGCAATAAGTCAATTAAAAAATATAAATTAATAGCGCGTGAAAAGTGACCATGGATTTTAGGAGGGCAATAAGTAAATTAAATAAGTAATTTTTTATTTTTTATTTTTAAATTAAAAAAATCAGTGTTTTTAGATCATTTTCTATATCAAAAATAATTTTAAAAAAAAATATTATTTTAAATAAAAAATATTTTAAAAAACAACCTCACTCCCCGACACTAAATAATATGTGTGATATTTTTAAACTACTGAAAACCTGCTTCCAAGAACCGAACAAATTACCTTAGTGATTATTCATACCCAGGTGGCATATGTGGTTCGAGTATCACTTGTTTGACATATCTTCCTTTTTCTTTGATTTTCACGTTGACCTTTCGAGTCTTCAAAACAACTTTTAATCTTAGTTCATCATGATTTGCTTACACACCTGCAACTCAAGTAATAAAATTGAAATAATTTTTATAAATAAAAAATAAATTATAGAAATCATTAAACTCATGTAAACTCATATATATAATGAAAAACATTGTTTACTACCCAAATCAACGAGTCTCTTTTAGAAAAAAAGACACCTGTAAATACTCTTTTTTTCCTTCAATTTTTCAACCCCCCCCCCCCCCCCCCCCCCCGGAAATTCTTGAAAAGGAACAGATGTAAATGATGAACTTCCAAGGTCAAGTAATTAACTTTTTCTATACATGAGAAAAACAGGTTAAGTTTTTTTTCTAGTTGCAAAGGAAAAAACACGGAGTGGCCATGAATAGAAATGGATTAAGGTAAAAGTACACAAGCGCTTGGATGACGATCGGGAAGAACCAATTACAACTGAACACATACACCGCAATGAGAAGCCCTGCTTGCTCTTTCTTTTAACTCCTGATTCTTCCCTTCAATTCAAACAGGAATGAGAAGCAGCAGCAATCATTCCAGGAACATGGATCATACTTCCACAAGCAATCCTGGAGGAGAAAGTGGTGGAACAGCTGCTTCATGAGATAACGCAGTAGTTTCTAAACCCAGAACCTTCCTAGCTGTTGCTTGATTCCCTCTACTTTTGTTGGTCTTTCTTGACTGCATTGATTCGGAGGAAACTGTTCTTGTCGAGTTACTGCTATCGACAGATGCTAGAAACTTGTCTCGTGACAGTGTAGTTGGCGCGGATTGTACAACGGAGCTGAAGACACCCGACTCTCTTAAGCCCTGAATTATGGCCTGAAATATACAAGCAGCAATCATAAACGAATAAGGAAATCACCGAGCAATTGATGCACACGCTTCAGATGCAATGGCCTTAGGCCTGGAGATTTTCACATCTTGATGGCAAGGATCAGCTAATTGATTGCACACATCACAATTTATTTTCTCGGTTTGAACAGGATAATTTCCACCATCTTAATTCTTAAGCTATGGATTCCATTTGATCTGTTTATTTTTATTAGCAATAAACAATTAGCTATGGATTCCATTTGATCTGTTTATTTTTATTAGCAATAAACAATTAACTATGGATTCCATTTAGATTAAGTTACTAAGCCTTGATCTTAGTAAGCTCTCATGTCAGGATCATAAAGGGCGAGTTACCATGTAAAATCCATATGCTTTCTCCTTCCCTAATTTTTTCTTGTGTTTTGGTTATAAGCTCCCCCCTAATTTATAGATGGACAGTTGGGGGAAAAACAAACTATATTTGGTTGTATCTTTTTCGTTTTACTTTGTGAAGATGTCTTAGTCTTGCTTACCATAGGAGAATATATGCGAGTTAAAATGCTCTTCCTCAGGAGCTTCAATTTCAAGTCTTTGTCACCCCATACGACATGTTCGCGATACCTGAATTGGGAATAAAACACCATCAAGTGTTGTTATGTTTCTAGAAATGTTGTGAATGCCAGCAGTCCTCTCAGAAATAAGAAAAGGAAGTTTCTTACCAGTTTCGCATTTCCTCCTCGGTTGCAGTTGATGCAATTATGAATGCCTGCAATAACATTCGCTCGATAAGATGAAGAGTTCGAAAAAAATGGAGTTCAAAACAAACTAAATTTCTTGATAGCAATGTTTTAGTTATAAGCTTAAACCCCTGTATTCTTCCATCAACTTGACCTATAAAGAAATGAAATAAACTAAAGTAATTATCTCTTGTTCATAAAAAAGTGTCATTACCAGAACCCTAACCAAGAAGCAGTTATCTAGGGCTAAAACCCCTGGTTCAACTAAGAATCAAGAGTTATGAGAAAATCTGTAAAACAAAAGGCACCTGCACCATCAACATTCCCTCAATGAACTGGTACTATAATACAAACACCTGATTAATGGAACTCGGATCTTATTTCTACGACACAGACTGACTTTCAGTTTTTGCACTGTGCACTGATATCATAAGCCATACACCACATGACTCCTATATCTTCAGAATGCAGCAGGGAAACCCTTCTCAAGGATATCATTATTAGTCAACAATGCATAGTGGCCGCCACTAGGTATTGGCTCTAGCACAATGCAACTTGGCCACCCAGTCACTGCTATATATAAAATAAACAGTGAACAAGAGGTGGCTCACATCACCAAAAGCACGATCCAACTTGACCAGCCACTAACTGGTTTTGTAAGCCATAAAGAATGAAGAAGTAGCACCGTGGCATCACCATTATCAAAAACATCATTACTTGAGTCATGTATCAATGTCAGCCATTTTTATGTGGTGTCCCTGTATTCTACACTGCTACTATGCACACAGGGATGTAGGGCTAAGAAATGCACCTACTCAGGCATTTCTCAATCATATTACTTACTGAACACGAGTTTCGAAACAAAAAGCTAAAAAAAAGGATCCAGAACACAATTATCCTAACACGTTCCAAAGGTCCACGTTCAAAATGATTTCTCTTTGGAAACTTGACTCTTCAAAGTTAAATAAAGAAGGCACTGAGTTCTAAGTGAACAAATTACTCTACTTCGAGTCCCCTGTGCAAATGTGCTCAAATTGGAGACTGTAATTTTTATATTCATATTCTTACTGCTACTTGTCATGAAAAGGCAGCAGAAGAAATGAGAAAACAAGATAAATATTAAGAGAAAGAACTAAACTCACAGATCTGTCAAAATCCAACATAAAGCATCTTTTGACATCCTCCTTTGTAGGCTTGCAGCCACACCGATCACGTCTAGAAGTCAAGTCAGAAAATTTGGAATATGTGTAATGCAGAACAGCAGCCTCTTCCAATTTCACCTCACTGACAATTTGTATATCAGATATAATGTCTTTGTTAGAAAGCAGAGATACAAACTCTCAAGAGCTCAGATTGAAGAAGGTAGCATTAGCACAAGTTGTAAATCAAGAAACAAAAGGAGGGAATTAACATAATTAAATAAAAATATTGCTCACAATTACTGATGTATATCTCTACATGCAAATAGACATGTAGCCCGCAAAAATGAAGAATCTATGCTTAACATATAAATATGCTTGCCATACTTTGGGGTTTTCATATAGTTGTGCCATCTGTGTGCGCCATTAGGACGTAGATGATCTTGAACTCGAGCAGCTGACTTCCCATTTCCATAAGTCAAGAAATAATTTGGATTGCCACGAGTAGATTCCTTGTACATTCCAAAGTAGGTATCCCTTGGGAGATGGTCATAATTCTTCTTGAACATTGACACCTGTTAGTGTAGATACATGAATACATGGCATAGACTACACAGTTATCTTCAAGGACAGGCAAACAATGATAATACACATTATTGTTCAAAACAATAAGAAAACTATGTCCAGAAAATTATTGTTAGAAACTAGAAAAATACAGGACACACCATGGGTTCAAAATTTATAAGTCATCCACAACCATATAAGCCCTTTCTAACTCTTAAAATTAAATCATAAGAAGCAGCGTCTCTCAAGTGTCAAGCATGAAGCAAGTTGAACATAAGCCAAGAACAGAAATACCTCTAACTTTAACCATGTATAATGATCAAATACATTGCAATTGATATTAAGTCTTCAAGCAATAGGAATTTAACCATACCAGAGCACTAATATACAGCATACAATAAATTCATCATGTTCAAATACAAACTGCTACACTCAATGCATAGTTAGAGATATTTACCTCACCAAAAGGATCCTCAATATCATCTCGCTCAATACTGCTCTCCTGACAAATAAAGAATCAACACTATTTAGAAGAAGAAAAAATAGTTGAGAAATATTAATAGGACTGGCACTTCTACATTTATGAATCCCCTAATTGCATATCACTAAAAAGGCGTTCCACACAATGTGACTCACATAATTTGGAAACACAACCATATCCACATTTCCAGGAACATCAAGCAGCAACTGCCTCAAAGAATATTCACGGGCACCAGCAGGGTGAATCAGTTCATCGGTATCAAGATGAAGTATCCAGTCCATTCCTGCATCCTAAAATTTTGTTGTTTGTGAGAACAGAGAATGTTCAAAACGATTTGTTATTACTAGAAATAGGATGAGTACTGTTATAGATTATAGATGAGTAAATAGTGGTGCATAATGCATACCCTTGCCATGACAATTGCCATTTCCATGTTCAGAGATTGCTTCACAAACAGCTCATAATTGCATGGTTTGTAAAAGAAACTGGACAGCCATGTCTCATTCCATATCCGACTGATTAAGAAAAAAGGAGCATAAAAACAATTGAGGTAAGAGGAGACAAAACAGAAATCACATTGAAAATTTTCATGATGATTAAATTTGAAAACAGCAACAAAACGCATGGTTCAAACAGAATAAACACTTAGACATAGAATCATCAACATGAAATAGCTTTAAGCAACAGTGAATCTTTTTTCTTTCTTCATTTGAAATAAGGGTAATACAAGGAGAATATACTCAGTTAGATTCAAAATGAAACAAGAATGAATTAAACATAAACATATGAAAACTAGCCAACCTTTTAGCCTGTTGCTCCTCTAGCTCTGTTGTTCTATAAATCAATTTTACTCCCTGGGAAATCGAAAAGATAGTTCATACTAAATAAGTCAGAAGAAAAACAAAAGAAAATAAAACCAGAGGAACTTCAATATAAGAAGAAAACAACAATAACAAATTGGTAACACCAAAGGTCATGTGAACTCACAGGAATGGACTCCAAAACTTTAGACGTGTTGGGAGACGCTGCCTTCCCCTCCACGAAAAGGAAAAAGGTTGTCACCCCCATAACCTTATGATAAAACATCCACGGTAGAATCTGATCCAAACCAGCTGAAGTACTTGTTGTGATACATATCTGCACATTGAGTAACAAAACAACAAAATATCAGATAAAATAATCCAACTTACAACAATTGACTCACCTGATTAAGTCTTTCATTTCTCAAAATCAAAATAGCATTAACACTAAACAGAACACCCAAAGCTTAAAACTTTCCCTCATTTCCTTCTCTCATCAACCAAAGCAGCAAATAGATCACAGATAAATTATCTCATAAAATGACCACAAACCAAATCCTATTTAACAAGCAAGACGAGTGCATCACTCAGTTTCAAATCCAAAATATCTTGCAAACCAGGATCAGCGAAGTTCACACATCTTTCACAGCCAAAATAAAAGAGCTAGAAGAAAACATAGAACCATATAACTAACCATTAATTATTCATAACTAAAGCTAAAATCTCACAGAATCTACCAAAATTCAATAAAAAACCCAGAACCCAGAAACGGATCCATCACCATACCTCAGAAGCCAATACGAGTCCAAACACAAAACTCGAAACCAATCAAAATTCAAAAAAATAAACCCATTAAAACTCAGCAAAAAACAAATCAACCCAGAAACAAAAACATATCAAAAACAGACCTTAGGCCTCAAATTGGCTTGAAAATCAAACTTCCAATCACGAAAATAAGGAAAAGAAGGTGCCCCACTACGTCCAAGACTAGAACAGTCCGATGATTTGTGAGCTTTAGGCGATAAAACAGATAATTCCATGCCAGGGAAGATCTCATGGTTTTTGATGTGAGAACCTTGTGGGGCCCAACGAGAGTTGGCTGTTGTGGGGTCCATCATGAAGCCGGAATTGCCTTTCCATTGGAGGATAAAAGCTAAGGCTGCAAGAGAAAGAGGGAGAAGGGTTAGGAGGAGGAGTAGTCTTGAGGTGAAGGATTGAGTGGAGATGGTGGTTGAGGTAGCGGTGGAGGAGCGGAGGGGAGCGTGGAGGTGGTGGCTGGGCATGGTGGTTGTGTGTGTGTGTGAGAGAGAGAGAGATGGAAAGGTGGACTGCTGGTAGTTAAGTCAGAGAAATTTAATTTTAATTTTTGGTGGGAGACATTGGAGTGTGTTCTTAATAATTTATATATTTTTTTATATTAATTTATAAATAAATTTAATTGAAAAACAATAAAGGTTTAAATAATATATAATTTAAATATTATACTGCAATAGTATCTTAAAAAACTCAAAAGACTTAAATACGAGAAGATTTAGTGTCGATAATTTCTACTTTTAAAATATTATTTACATGGAAAATCATTAAATTAATATATTTTAGATGTTTTGTATGATTTTAACAGGATGATATTAAAAATATATATTATTTTAATATATTTTCTATTAAAATAACTTTTAAAAACACCACATTGTAAGAAAAATATTTAATATATACCTTCACTCAAAATTATGTCATAAGCTTTTAATTGTTTTGAGTGGAGATAATTTATAATAAATCAATGTTGAGGTATTTTAAATTAAAGTTTTCAGATAAGTTTTTTTCTTACATTTTAGATGTTGATTTGCTAATATATAATAAAATATATTGATTAAAGTTTAAATATATAAAAACACAAGTAGTTTACATGTCTTAATTACAAAATACCCATTACATTATATCACAAACACCCTTAACATTATATCTTCTTTATGAATTAATCAATGATATTTTAATTTGACACTAGAACATTAAAATCATAAGAAAATTAAAAAAAAAATTAATAATTTGTTTGATGTAAAAAAAAACATTTTCAAAAGATATATAAAAATAAAAATTATTGCACTCCAAATATAGCTGTAATTCACATATATCTTTTAATAAAGGTAGCATAAATTTGTTTTCTACTTTTGAAAAAATTGCCATGTATTTTTTTATTACTTTTCTTGTTTTTAAAAAAATATAATTTAATATCAATTAATTTACAAACTTATCTAAAAAATATTTTCCCAATGAATGTTAATAATGAAAAAACATATGCATCAGTAATTGCAAATTATTAATTAGTTTGTCAACTATTTATAAGCAATGTTTTTTTCAGCAACTCATGGAAATTAGCATGAAGAATTTTATTTTATTTTATTTTATTTTATTTTATTTTATTTTATTTTATTTTATTTTATTTCTTTGAACTAGTCAATCTATTTATTTATGCAATATAATCAATTCTAAAAAATTATCAAACTAACCATTAAAGATTTTATTTTGATCCCATAAAACTTCAAAATAAAGAACACATTATTTAATTTACCATCATATTACGGCGCCGTATCAACTAAAACAACACATCTCCCCCCCTCCCTTCCAAAAAAAAGAAGCCTAACCCTAGCCTAGAATCAAACCAGCACCAGACCCACTCTCCCTCCCCCCTCTCCATGTTCCCCTGCGTCAACTCTCTCTTCTCCAATAATCAGAGAGAGAGTTCGATCCTTAAATGCTCTCTCTCTTTGAACCCATCCAATCTTGTATCTTTTTCATGTCTTCAATCAACCACACCCTTCTTTTGCCTTGCTCACTCTGGACGTGGTCTCAAACCCTTCTAACTTTTATCACACGACTTGTCGTTTTTGTTGCTTCTTTAGCTTTCCTAGTCCAAAAAGGAGACAAATTTAATACTGATTATACATCAAAGTTTGTTTTTTTCACAATTTCCAGTTTCTCTAGCTCTGGTTTTTACACAACATGAGTGATTCTACGGTGGGTTTTTTTTTCTCTCTTATTGTTTCACTGCTTAAAGTTTTGATCTTATGAGGTTTTTGAATGTGGGTTTGTTTTGAATGAGGTTGAAATATAGAAAAATAATTATGGGTTTTTGTTGTTTTGTGGCTTAGTTTGGAAAAAAAAATGAACTTTAATGGTGTCATGTGTTTTAAGTCTGGCAATGGGAAATATTAGTGTGTGCCCAGTTACATTTATGAGTTTGATAGCTTGGCTTATTGTTTTCATTGGTGTTGTTTGTGATGGTGTCTTGTGGCTTACTACACGAGAAGGTACTGCTATTTGGTTCATTTACTGAAGATGAAACGAAGTCGTTGTTGGGAAAGCAATCGTCTGGCAATGTTGGAAAGCCGGCAGAGAAGACAGAATTGCGATTTGGGTCTATTAATTTTGGAACTGGAATAACTTTTGGTAATTTTGATACTGCATTGAATACGAATGGAAATGTTACTTTTCAGTCTAAGAGTTCAGTTAAGAAGGAAAAAGATGTGAAGGTTGCGGAGAAAGGTGATGGGGTGTTAAGAAGTTTACAAGAAAATGGAAGCATTGGCAATTCGACCCGTGGTTCTCCCCTTACTAATCGTATGAATGACTCAAGAACTGAGAGTATTGGTTTGACTTCTTTGCACTTATCTGAGAAGGAAGATGGTCCAGCAAATCCATTACAAAGCTCAAGCTTTCAAGTCCTCAATAGTGAAGGTATGGAGAATGGAAATCATGACGGGACTAGCAACAATTCATCAGTACATGTGGGAAAAGAGGATGTCCAGAAAGCAACTGATGAGCCTGTTCCTGCTGTTAAGAATTTACTACCTCGTGGCCTGATTAACTCAGGGAATCTATGTTTTCTTAATGCGACGCTGCAGGCTCTCTTATCCTGTTCCCCTTTTGTGCAGCTCTTGCAGGAGCTTAGAATCCGTGACATCCCCAAGGTTTGTCATTTTAGTTTCGTCATGTCTTTTTCATGTGCTTCAATATGGCTTTAGTGGACCGAACAATGCATAAGATTGCTCGTAGCAAAACACATATTACTGTCTATTTTGTTATTCTGAAGATAAGTTGTATAAAGGTTCCCATACTTATGATAGCTATGCTTTTGTTGAACTATGATTTGCTAGGCTGGCTTTCCAACATTGGCTGCCTTTGCAGAGTTTGTCTCTGACTTTGATATGCCACCCAGTTCAAACTTGAAAAAAGATGCTGTTGAGACTGGTCAGCCTTTTCATCCTGCCATGTTTGAAGCTATTCTTAATAACTTCAACCCAGATGTGTCAAATAGCATATCAGGATGGCCAAGGTTTGTGCATTCACTGTTGTTTTAATTTTTCTATCAATATTTATTTAATATATCCTTCTGCTCATACTTTGTTTTCCTGGCAGAAAATCATAAAAACAGTAAAATAGCCCCTTTAGGACATGGTAGTTTTGAATACCATTTTTTAAATTCAATTTCCCCAGGAAGATTATAGGACAAAGATAGGGAATGTGCTTTTTGTTTGGAAATGCATCAAAATAATGCTTTAAAAAAAAATCATTTTTGACATCAACACGTTAAAATAATCTAAAAACACAAAAAAAAATCTAATTTAAAGCAAAGAAAAAAAATCATTTTTTTAAAAGTGCTTTTGAAACGTGAAAACAAACAGGCTCTAAGTCTGATCATTATTATTGACAACACATTAGAGGCCTGACCGGCCCTATATGTGACATGTTTGTCATTTTGTTTTGGATACCATAAAGGGCTTGACTGGCCCTAAATGTGAATTGTTTGTCATTGTGCTTTGGCTACCATAAAGGCTATAGATTACTTGGTTAGGTTAAGAAATGTCAAATCTTATGTGTCCAGATGTGATGAAAGTTAGTCCTGGCTCTTTGGACCAAGAGACTTTAAATCTTGATATGGTTCATGTGCTAATGATTTTAGCAGAAACAATTTTATGTAATTTTTGTCTTGGATTAGAAATTAATTATTGACTTGAATGCACTGCCAGAAAAAAGTTATTAATTTGATGGTACTGGCCGAAGGGCAGGCCTATTGATATTTCTTTCTACTTTATGCTTTCAGGCAGGAAGATGCTCAGGAGTTTCTGAGTTTCATCATGGATCAAATGCATGATGAATTGCTTAAGCTTGAAGGACAATCTTCTGGTATAAATGGTTTTAAAACCACTGTGGTTTCTTCTACAGAAGAAGATGAATGGGAGACAGTTGGCCCAAAAAACAAATCTGCAGTGACTAGAACTCAAAGTTTCATTCCTTCAGAGCTAAATGATATTTTTGGAGGACAGTTGAGAAGTGTGGTGAAGGCAAGAGGTATGAGTTTCATATGTTTTAGTTTTTGCACTTTCAGAAGTAATTAGCTTCTTGGGCAATCTTAAGGACAGAACCAGCTGAATGTTAGAATTGCTTGTTTCCTCATTTCTTTTTTCTGATGTACTTCTCCTGTTCCGTAGGCATTCCTAATAAAATATTCATTTTTCAGCCTTTATTGTTAATTATCTGTATTGTTGAAGGTTCCCACTGTTCCGACAGATAGCTTGCAAACCAGTCCAAAATGACATACTAGTCAATTAGGGCAAGGGAACCTATAGATCTGTGGTTACATAGTTTGATTCAAAGAGAAGGTGGTGTCATGCTTTTAGTCTTAACGAAACCTTTTCTATATAAAGCAATTACTCTATTTGCTCCCTTCTCCCTCTCATTCTCTCCCTGAAATCATCTGGCTGAGCATGGCAGCTTTTTGCATGGGCATTTCTCATCTCCATTTATGCAGGACACCATATTAGGTCAATGAGTAAGCAAGTGCTATTTAAGCGATCAACTTTGGGTGAGAAAATTAATTCTGAAGCAGCATGACATCAAAATGCATCCATACAATTTCTGATTTCATTTTGCATGTGCCTCCTGTATATCTGGAGGGGTCAGGTATCTTTTTATTTTAATTTTTTGGTAGGAAAAAATTGGCGGAGTGGATTTTTGTTTCGTAGGCCCTGTGGCATCATACTGATATTCTGTCCTTAATGCTTCTTTTTGTGTGGTGCAGGAAACAAAGCTTCTGCAACAGTTCAGCCATTTTTGTTGCTCCACCTTGATATTTATCCTGAAGCTGTTTACACTATTGACGATGCACTCCATCTGTTCTCGGCACCAGAAAATCTTGAAGGTTACCGGACTTCTGCAGTTGGGAAGGTATTCACTGCACTCTTAATGAATGAACCTCCTACCATCAAAATGAAAAGCATGACTTACAATTTAAACTTGCATCATGGATAGGTAGATTAAAGGACATCTGTGAAGATACATTTGAGTTTGACATTGTCAAGCAACATCCCACTGGAAGTATGGATGGATGAGTCATAACTCATACTTTGTAGAACTATTAGGATTTGTTACTGCTATTTCTGAGTGTATTTTCACTTTCAGTCTCATCAGCTGAAGAAGATATTCCACTCACTTGCCCCTTGATGAGGATGATAAAGTGACCAAAATATCATGATAGAGGTTACATTTTAATGGACAGAACATTTTTTTTGTGATAATCAAGTTCTGACCCTTTGTCATGCTTTACAGGGTGGTGTGGTGACTGCAAGGAAATCTGTCCAGATTCAGACACTTTCAAAGATAATGATATTGCACTTAATGCGTTTTAGTTATGGAAGCCAAGGGAGCGCTAAACTTCTCAAGCCTGTGCACTTTCCTCTTGAATTGGTGCTGAGTCGGGAATTACTTGTTTCCCCATCATCAGAGGTAACCCACCTCACCTTTTTCTTACCCTCGTATTGGATAATCTTAGGTGAAGAAATCTAGTTCTACTCCAACATATGATGACCCTTTTAGTGGGGAACTGAAGAGTGGCCATGAGTTTTGAGCATTGGCTGCGAAATACAATTTTATGATATTCATGTTTGATCTGTGGCCATGAGTTTTGAGCATTGGCTGCGAAATACAATTAATTTTATGATATTCATGTTTGATCTGCGCTTCTATGATGAAAACATATCCTTTCACAACTGGTTTACCATTTTCTTTTTGTTAGTTTCCACTTTCAACCCGGGCAACTGTTACTTGTACAGTTCTAATTGTCTTTCATATATTCAATGTACAGTAGCGAAAGGTCATATTCTAAAGCTGAAAGTGGGTTATACTAAATGCTACACTCATCTTTCTTTACTATCATGCAGTTTCTGCAACCAGTTATTCTATTGTCTAATTGAATTGAAGTCGGAATGTTGTTCTGGTTTAATCCTTACTGGATTCCTTATATTTGATTTTACAGAGCCGAAAGTATGAACTTGTTGCCACAGTAACTCATCATGGGCGGGAGCCTTCAAAAGGTCATTATACAGCTGATGTACGCCACTCTAATGGCCAGTGGCTACGTTTTGATGATGCATCTGTCACTGCCATTGCAACTAGCAAGGTCTTACATGACCAGGCTTATGTTCTCTTTTACGAACAAGTTTAGAAGCCGATGGAGGAATTTTGTCATTAATTCACCATGTAAAAACGAGAAATCTTCTCCTTTCCATTATTTAATGGGGACATGTACCCCCCACCCCACCCTTTTCAGCTTTATATTGTGGCGGAAACTAATGTAATCTCTTCTGGAAATCACAAAAATATAAGTTCTTGCTATTTAATTTAGAAAATGGTTCATATTATGAATAGCCTTTAAAAGGTCACAAACTTAACTGTATGCTACTTGAGTCTTGATATGCGATGTTATAAGCAGGCTTGATAATTCCGCTCTGTTCCAGCTGGAATGGTCAGAATATTCTATGCCATTAAAAAAATTAAGACGAAACGGTGTTATTTTCGTCTCGGTTTTAATTCCGGTCTGTTCTAGAAATTTCAGCCGGAACATCTCAGTACTGTTCTGGCCGTGCTATTTCGACTTAAAATCATAATATTTCTTTTATTTTAGAACATTTTACTATCATAATATTTTGGAATTTTAGAGATATTTCTAATTTTGAAATTATGTTTGTTTAACTTTGTGTTTGTATTGTATAATTTAAATTTAATTTATTTTGAATTTAAATTATACTTGTTAAATTAATATTTTAATTTTTTTTCATATATATATATATATATATATATATATATAATTATATATGAACAGTATAACCATGAAACGGCATGTTGAAACGCTTCAAAATTAAAATGTTCTGTTCTAATAAAAAAACCGGAACAATGACCGGATGGTATTGACAACCTTGATTATAAAAGCTAATTAACTTGCTTTATCTTGACTGTCAAGGGAGAAAGATGTGAGGTCGTGATTCTGTTTCATTTCCTTTTTGCCATGGATAAGAATTACGTCGATTGTGATGTTTCGGATTATGTTTTGCCGGCTGGCATATGCTTGGAGAAGATGGTCTGAAAAAAACAATTAATTTTAGCTTTGAGGTTCCATCCAAAAAGTCAAATTTCGTCTCTTCTATTTTAATATCCTCCATCACCAGCAGAAGTTAATGGCATTAAAGTTTAAAATAAAGTGAAGATACGTCAGCGCCGGTGTTTGGAAATCACTATAGAAGTATTTTATGAAAAAAAAAATGATTTTAGTTTTTATTTTAAATATATTTTTTAGATTATTTTAACCTGAAGTATTAAAAATTATTTTAAAAAAATTATTTTAATATATTTTTAAATAAAAAATATTTTAAAAAACAATATGAAACTCTCAAACACTTCATAAGCCAACTTTAAAGCACGGTTTGATTTATAAATCAAATTTTCTTACTTGTTGTTTAAGCAAACCAATCACACATCCTGTAACTTTCATATCGATTATCATCAGATCATCCTGGAAATTTCCTGTGACTTTCATATCGTTTACCTCCCTGGAAATTTCCTGCTCCTTTCCCTGCTGTTTTCTCAACTCTATTTGTCAATCAAGCATATTGACACGTAGCTGTAGGTTTTAGCATCAATATGATGGCACACATTAATTGTTCTGAAAGTTAAGCAACCGATTATTTTAAAGTTGAAAGCATCCAAATATGAATTTATTATTGTTTGTAAAACATCTCAAAGTTGTCGTTACTTTGGATTTGACAGAACAAAACTTTCCTTGATTGCTTACTCCTTTAATCATAATCCTGATATCTTTGTTTCTGCAAGTAAAAGAATGTCCGTTGGGGAGGTATTTCTTGCAGCATTTGTGGCGATACTGTTTGCAAAATTGTCAGCTCCTGAGTTATGGACGTTTATATACAAAAAGAGCTTTCAGAAGGAGCTTGTGAAGTGGAGAAAAACATTACAGATGCTTCAGGCAATGCTCAATGAAGCAGAAGAGAAGCAACTGACAGACCAGACCGTAAGAATGTGGCTGCATGATCTTAGAGACTTGGCTTATGATGTTGAGGACATACTGGATGAGTTTGCTACTGAAGCCTTGCAACATAAGTTGATGGCGGGAGATCAGGCTAGCACTAGTAAGGTACAGAAACTGGTTACTGCTAACTTCACTAGACTCATGAATCCAAGTTCCGTGAAGTTCCGTGGTAGAATGAGATGCAAGATAAAGGGGATCACTTTTCGGTTGAGTGAAACTTGTGACCAAGCCGCGAAACTTGGTCTCCAAAGGGTCCCCCAGGGTCCATCTACAAATTTATGGCGAAGAACACCGAGCACGTGTTTGCCAAATGGGGCTGGGATTTTTGGCAGGGATGAAGATAAGAAGAAGATCCTGGAATTGGTGTTGCAGAAGGCAACCAGCCACGATGCCAATTTTGATGTCGTTCCTATTGTTGGCATGGGAGGAGCGGGAAAGACAGCGCTAGCTCAAGCTGTATACAACCACAAAGCTGCTTACCATTTTAGTCCAAAGGTGTGGGTCTGTGTGTCTACTGAGTTTGATGTTATGAGAATATCAAAGGCAATTCTTGAATCAGTCACCTACAAGCCCTGCGAGCTGAAGGAGTTCAATCAAGTCCAGGTCAAACTAAGGGAGACATTATCTGGTAAGAGATTTCTCCTGGTTTTAGATGATGTATGGAACAGGAACTATGGCCTGTGGGAAGCCCTGAAATCGCCCTTTGCGGCCGGAGCTCCGGGGAGTAGAATAATAGTGACAACCCGCTGTATTGATGTAGCCTTAACGATTGGAACTGTTGCGTATCATAAGCTGGAGCTTCTGTCGGAGGATGACATCTGGTCTGTATTTGTGAAGCACGCATTAAAGGATGGTGAAGCTGGTGAGAATCTGGGGCTGGTCCGAAAGAAGGTTGTTCAAAAGTGCTGTGGCTTGCCGTTGGCAGCAAGGTCTCTTGGTGGCCTTCTACGCTCCAAGTCAAGAGACGAATGGGAAAAGATAGTGGATAGAAAATTATGGAACTTGCCAGATGAAAGTGACATTCTCCCAGTTTTACGACTGAGCTACCATCATTTGCCTCCACATCTGAAGAGGTGCTTCGCCTACTGCGCTGTAATCCCAATAGGCTACGAGTTCGAGGAGGAAGAGCTAGTCCTTCTATGGATGGCAGAAGGTTTGATTCAGCCGAGCGATGACAGCAGGCACCTGGAGGAGCTAGGTGGTGAGTATTTTCGCGAGCTTGTTTCAAGGTCCATATTTCAAGTGTCAACTAATGATCGCTCTCTCTATGTGATGAATGGCCTTTTGAGTGATCTTGCTCGATGGGCCGCGGGAGAAACATATTTCAGTCCAGAGGATGAACTGGAGGCTCACTTGCAACCTGAAAGGTCTCGCCATTCTTCTTACACTCGTGATGATTATGATGGCATCAAAAAATTCGAGGTTTTCCATAAAGCAAAGTGTTTAAGGACCTTTCTGCCATTCCGAAATGGTGAGACGAGCTACGTAACTAATAATATCGTTGGTTTGCTGCCAAATTTGAAGGGATTGAGGGTTCTAAGTTTGAGCGGTTATAACATCTCTGAGCTACCTGATTCCATTGGGGAGTTGAAACTCTTGAGGTACCTGGACCTCTCTTCCACCATGATTAGAAGTTTACCGGAGTCAACTGGTTCCCTGTACAACCTGCAGACATTGATTTTAAGGGACTGTTCTTATCTCACAAAGTGGCCTTCAAAGATGGGGAATTTAATCAATTTATGTTATCTTGATATTACAGATGTGTATTTGATAAGCGAGATGCCATTGGGAATTAAAAATCTTAAGCGTCTTCGCAAGCTGTCTGATTTTGCTGTCAGCAGGAAAATTGGGCATGGGATAGAGGAGCTGGTGGATTTAAACTCTCTCCGAGGAAAGCTTTGCATTTCAAGGTTAGAGAACGCGGTTGATCCTCGGAGAGCAAGGCAGGCCAATTTACAGGAGAAGCAGGATCTAGAAACTTTGGTGCTGAAATGGAGTTCTGATATCACTGATTCAAGAGATGAAAGGATAGAAAAAGATGTATTAGGCATGCTGCAACCTCATCAGGGCCTGAAAGAGCTGACGATCAACTCTTATTCTGCCACAGAGTTTCCATCTTGGGTTGGAGATCCTTGCTTCTCTAACATGGCGCTTCTACGTTTGGAGAATTGTGAAAACTCCACGTCCTTGCCAGCACTTGGGCTCTTAAAATCGCTCAAGGACCTTGCCATCACTGGGATGAGTTCACTGCAGAGCATAGGCTGTGATATCTACGGGGAAGGCTGCTCAAATCGTTTCCCTGCACTGGAGACTCTTTATTTCAAGGACTTGCCTGGATGGAAGTACTGGCATGCCTGCGACGAAGAACAGGTTGAAGTTTTCCCTCGCCTGCGTAAGCTTTCTATCTTGAATTGTTCCCAGTTATCGGGAAGATTGCCATATTACCTTCCTTCATTGGAAGAGCTCGTTATCTGTGAATCCAAGTGCTTGTCGGTTTCCATTTCAAGTTTTCCGATGCTCCGTAATTTAGATGTTGATGGATGCAAGGAATTAATCTGCAGAAGCACGATTCAGTTCAGCTCACTCAACACCGTGGCTCTTTCATGCATTTCAGATTTCAGTTTTCTAACTGAGAGCTTCATGCAAGGGTTGGCAGAAGTTAAGATTTTGAAGATTACTGGTTGCCAGGAGCTCACAAATTTCTGGCAAAATGGTGTCAGATTACTACAACATCTGAGATCCTTGCGTTATTTGAAAATCAAAAGTTGTTCCAGACTTGTTTCCTTGGGTCCAGAGGAGGAAGGACAAGATCTGAAACTCGGCTTGCCTTGCTCTCTCGAAATGCTGAAACTAATTAATTGCGAAAGCCTCCAGCGACCACTAGTTTTGCATGGCTTCAGATCCCTTGAAGAACTACATATTGAAAAGTGTGCGGGACTGATTTTTTTTGTTCAAACCACTTTGCCCTGCACTCTTAAAAAGCTATGCATCAGTTACTGTGATAATTTGCAGTGTTTGCTGGAGGAGGGAAAGGATTCCAACATTAGCAGCACATCTCTTCTCGAGTGCTTGGATGTCAGGAATTGTCCATCTCTCAAGTGCTTATCGTCGACAGGAAAATTACCTTCACCTCTTAGACAGCTTGTGATTTGGGACTGTCCAGAACTGGGTTCAGTAGCCGACACATTTTGCAACTTATCTCTTGAAAAACTCGAGATCAAATATTGTGGAAAACTCGTTTGCTTGCCCGAGGGTCTGAATATGCTCAGTCATCTTCAGGAGATCACTATATGTAACTGTTCGAGTATAGTTTCGTTCCCTGAAGGAGGGTTTCCTGCCACCAGTCTGAAAAAGCTCTACATAGGCTGGTGCGAGAAGCTCCAGGCTCTGCCAGAAAGATTGCGAGGTCTCACCTCTCTTGTGGAGTTGGATATTCATAAGTGCCCAAGCATTGTGTCTTTCCCACAAGATGGTTTCCCAACAAATTTGACATCACTTCTGATCACAAATCTCAACTTCTGTAAGCCACTCTTCGACTGGGGATTACACAGACTTGCCTCTCTAACTCGCCTCTTCATTACAGCAGGATGTGCACATATTCTGTCTTTTCCATGCGAGGAGACAGGAATGATGCTGCCAACTTCTCTATCCAGCCTGTCCATTGTGAATTTCCCTAATCTCCAATACTTATCCTCCAATGGTTTCCAGAACCTCACCTTTCTTCAAGAGCTTTGGATCTCTGATTGCCCAATGCTCAAATCCCTACCAGAAAATGGCTTGCCTTCCTCACTTTTGGAACTATACATCCATGGCTGTCCTCTTCTAAAAAACAAGTGCAAAAGGGATACAGGGAAAGAGTTTTCCAAAATAGCACAAATCCCTTGTGTGTATATTGATGAAAGATTCATTTATGATTCAGAGGATGAAGAGTGATTCCCATTTCATCTCAGAAGAAAGCAGCAGCATAGAAGCTGATATTTGCTTCCTCCTATTCTTGTATTCAACTCAGTATGCCAGTTGCTGGAAGTACACCACTCCACTCTAGAAAAGCGTATTTTGTGAGCTCAGATAAGTGAGTAAAAAACCCGGTTGTCCCAGGTTCTTACAAGAAATGCATGTCCTGATTTATACTCGAGACCTGCTATGCAGATCTCCAGCACTTTGCCACCACGCCACACCTCTTGGGGACTGGAAGTACACCTATTATCAGCATTAAGCTTTCATTTTCTTCCATGATGATAGATGTCAATTAAACCAAGAAATTGAACAGAAAGGAATCGAAGATATGGGAAAAATGGATGGAATCCATTTTTATCTTGTTTTATTTAACCTGAAATGTCAAGAAGATATTCCCTTGTATTTGAAAATTGATACCAAACTTTATTCTTTCATTGTTGACGAGTACAAAATATACATGTATTTTTATTCTTTTATTTTTTTTTTTTAATGTGTTTTAAGCTTATTAAAAGTTGTTTTTATGAGTTTAGCATGCCTCTAGAATTATTTGCTAAGAACATAAGAAATTCTGCATTTTATATTTCTTATCTTTACTTCTTGTAACAGGTTTTTCACCAAGTTAAGAGTTCTAGAATATAACTATAGGCTTCATCTGAGTTGAATTACACATATCAAGTTTTGCAAAAAGATATTATGGGAAGAAATTCAAGATCGCTTGAATCTCTAAATAGACCTGCAAAAACCAAGTCTAAATTATACTCGCAACAAGTTTTTTTGTTCACATACTAAACATTCAAACGAGTATATTTTGAGATTCAATTATCAAAATCAAGCAATTCAATAGCCCGAATTCATCTACATATTCAGGGCTACAACTTTCAT
Organism: Salix arbutifolia; assembly: GCA_025169955.1. Classification (NCBI taxonomy): domain Eukaryota; kingdom Viridiplantae; phylum Streptophyta; class Magnoliopsida; order Malpighiales; family Salicaceae; genus Salix; species Salix arbutifolia. The sequence goes on from CM045902.1 coordinate 1,576,154, forward strand.
ATCTTTTACAATATAAAAATCCTATTGCATGTCATAGGACGAGTTTTATCTCTTAATTTAATGAGAAAATGTTGGTGTGGAAATCTTATCATTAAGAAGAAATTTGACTGGATTAGAGAGGCTTTATCTACAACTTTGATAACTTATGATGAAGGATATCCATTGGAATAAAAAAAACAGGGGAGATCAACTAGAGATCATCATTTATTTGCCTCTGGAAATTCCTATAGGATGAGGAAATAATTCTTGATTCGGTTGAATAGAAATAAAATCCATCTCCATTGCTGTGAAAGGCATAATGAATTTTGTGGACTATCTGTTAATGGGCTTGTAAGCATGTGTGTTTAGGCTGACATGATGCATGTATATATATATATATATATATATATATATATGTTCCAAAAAACCATAACACTCAGTTAGAAGTTAGAACTGTTTAAAAAATCAGTTCTGCAACAATCCAATTATTACCCAGTGAAGATATATTGGCTGAGAAGAAAATATCTTCTCATATGAATATTTAAAGATGTCAAAAGGTTTGTGCATGAAAAGTAATTGTTTTTTGCTTTAAAATCTCACTTTTTATCAGCCTATGAGCCTAATTCAACCAAATTAAACTGGGAATTGTTTTTTTCTTCAAAAAGTGCTTGAGCTAGTTGCTCGAACTTTTTGAACGGTCCCTGAAGATCAGAATAGATAATACTCAAAGAATATAGTATCTGACTTGGCTTCATTCCTTTAATGTTTTGTTCTTGTTTCCTGAATGGCTGCTTTATTTCTTCTATTATTATATAACTCAAAATGGAATGTTCTTCCACACACATAAAAGCATAGAGTAGTCCAGTTTAAGAGGTTTCTTGATCTTTATACTAAAATACATACATATATATATATATACATAGAGTAGTCCAGTTTAAGAGGTTTCTTGATCTTTATACTAAAATACATACATATATATACATATACATATACATATTATCTAGGATTCAAACTCAAAATTACTTGATAATCAAGATTTTAATACCACAGAAAACTATGATTGAGGCTATAGTTGAGGCTATAAGAAGGATTTCATATGATTCTCCAACACTTTATACCTAATAGAAAATTATACTATCCCTAATGTTTTGGTAAAAAGGACCTGTGTATGCATTGCTTTAGTTGGTAATTGGTATATCTTCTTTCCTTTCTCATGAATCAAGGTTTTTTTTATTTGCTTTGTGGTCCAGTAGGGTAACAATTGCCTCGGTTTGAGCTACAACGCCAAGATAAAGCAGAAGCTAGACTGGATGTTGTGTACAGGACAACGGTAAACTGGTTGCGAGTTCAACAAGCTGAATGGTTGCTTTAAGATGAGTTAAGATCCTGCCCTAAACTTCTCCTGTTAGGACCATTTCTGGTCCAAAGATGAAATGGAAATGGCTAAAGTATTTTATATTCTAACCGACGATTGACAGACAGAAACTAGTTTATTGCTTCAGACTAGTGGAAAGAATTCCAGGGAAACTAGTTTATTGCTTTAGATAGTCTTTCGGTGTAGTTTGCCAGAATTTCCACAAAAAAAAGCCTAACATTGCTGGCTGCAGCAGATCAGGAAAAGCGCGAATATAACAGCACCTAAACCATCTTGTTAAAATTATTAACAACAGCAGGTAGATGCCTAAACAATGAGATCTGTGCTCTTTTCCAGATCCTGTTCCGAGTCCTTGAAATGCTTGTCAGCTTTCAGGAGAAAAAAAATTAATACAGGGAAAATTAATAGCCTCCATTAATCTATCACAAGGATGAAAAGAACAAGCAAATAAGGTAAAGATTCCTTGGCTTATATGTAAATCAAACTCATTGTTGATAAAGGTTGTAAGAAACATAAGATCATATCTTAGGGTTCTTTTCCTGTGCTGGTGGGGTAGCGATGCCATGTTCTGTGGTATTTGTCCCAAAGCTCAACTCATTAAGCTTAATTTTGTCCTTAGCAAAACACAGATTCCAAATTAGGAATTTTTAACTCTACTTGACCTCTGAAATTATGCAAACCAATCGTGTAAATGACAATAAATATATTTATTTCATTGATTGAATGATTCCTTCAACACACTAATTACAATTTATAGAAATGTAAAACCTGTATAATACCCCATTCCAAGGAAGGAAAAAAAATCAATTCACACCACGCTAAATGAGCCCTATAAACAAAATCACAACTAAAATCAAAATCTGGAAAAGAAAAAAAATAAAATCAAACTGATCCTCTAAGGATTCAGTTTTCCCTATGCTTTTCACACTTGAATCTTAATCAACAAATATAAAACCAATTTAGAGGCACTGCAAACACACGAAAAAAAAACTGGGAATCAGTGCTCCAAGACTCAACCTTGAAGGTCTTACTAACACAAGCTTATGGACTTTTCATCTGTATTCTGTAATGTAGATTGTTTGGGCACCCACCAGACCCTTAAACTTTTGTCAAGGCCACCACTGTAAAGCAAGAATCCACCGCCAACAATATTAGGCGATGCTTGTAGACACTTGACAGGCCCTTCATGGCCATTGATGACCCCAACCTTGGAAAGCTTACCAAAAGCCTCTCTCTTCCATATGCCAATATTCTTATCAGCTGATCCACTAAACAAAAACTCCCCCGCTAGACAAATGCACAAAACAGCCACCTGATGTGCTTTTGTCTCAGACACCAACTTCCAACTCACAAAATCATAACTCCCTTCCCACCCCAGCACAAACCCATCTGATCCTCCTCCATAGACCCACTTTCCATCATCTGAAACAATAACTGAATTGAGGGAAACATCTTTATGACCCTCCAAAATCCCCTTCAAAGAATGTGAACTCTTTCCCTCTTTCCCCCAAGCCTTTATTTTCCCATCTGCAGATGCTGAATAAACTATCCCTTTACAAGCCACCAATCCATTTATAGCATCATCATGAGCCTTAATTGACTCCAAACACTTCAAATCTGATATCCTCCAAACCTTAAGAGTCTTATCCCACGAACCAGAATAAACAAACCCATTATAAACAGTTAAACAAGAAATACTATCAGCATGTTCAATCCATAATTTCTGATGATGCCTCCTAGTTTGCACATAATTACTTTGTTTCATAAACTTCCCTAAATAATCCTTTGTAGTAGGAAGTGTATCAGCAAGCCTAAACACATTTTCAGACCTCCTTGACACCTTCCATACTCTAATTCTACTATCTTGATGAGCAGTAAAAACCTTATTGCCAACAGTAACTAATGCCTTAACAGAACCATCACCTTGGCCAAACTTCGTAAACAGCCTCAAATCAGGCTGTTGCCAAACTATAATATCCTTACCTTGAGACGCACTTAAAATGAATTCCCCACATAAAGCCAAGCAAGAAACTGGTCCAACATGACCTGATAAAACAGCCAAAGGCCTATATGAATAAGCCCCGGATAGAGATTTGCTTGGATAATCGTACTTGACATCTTGAAGCTCAAAACGAAATGATGTTGCTGGGCTATCTTCACTGCTGCAAATACTGCTGCTGCTGCTTGTACTACTCATACCAATAGTACTTGTAGCTGTTGCAAATAATAATGGGGTTGAAGGAGTTGTGATATCTGACACAAGAAGATCCATTGAAACGACCATAAACCAGCCTGGAGTTTTGTTTCCTGATCTGAAAAAAGGTTTTTCTTGGTAATTGAGAGAGAAAGAGAGAGGAGCGGAGAGAGAGACGGATTTCTTGATGGAAAGCTAAATTATTCTCCGAGAGAGTATTTAAATGGTATAAGGAGGAGGACCAACGGCTACTTTGAAACGTTAGTTTTACCATGGAAAAGTATGCTATGGACCTCCATTTTCTTAACTCTCTTTTATTTAATGGAGGATTGAGCTAGCTAGCTGTTATGGGCCTCAGGGCCTTTATTATTATTATTATTATTTTGTTTTTTTAGCAATCATGACAATGATGTGGAATCTCTGTTCACCAGACACAAACCCTTTTTGCCATGGCTCTAAACTCCTCCTCGTCTGGCTAATTAACTCGATAATTTAATGATTTTTTTTAATTTGATAAAAAATTATTTTTTGAAAAGTGTATTTTTTTATTTTAATTGAGTAAGTAAAATTTTGGTTATTTCATATTTTTATAAAAAAATATACACCTCAATTCAAATTTAAAATTTATTATGTAAATCACAAATGTTTTATCATCATGCTACGACCCTGGAACATAAACTATAGACTCTTGAATCATAAAACTCTGTCTTGCTAAAATAACATGAAACCAAGAAAAGATATGTTGTTTCAATAAATCAAAAAGTTGATTAAGTCATCAATTCATGTCACGAGACTTGAACAAGAATTTATAAACTCCTGTCGACAATAAATAAAAACATAAACAAATTCTGATTTTTTGAACGCAAAAAACATTGAAAAATTGGAGTAGAATGTGGGGTTAACCAAGTCAAAGTATAAGATAATTCAATATCTAGTCTGAATTAACAAATTATATATCCGGCCAACCCACTATCATTAAATTGATTTCTAGAATGTAATAGATAGTAAAAATTATTGTTAGAGAGTAAAAATTGTTGTGGGGTTTTGGATCACAAACTAATGAATTCTAAGTGCATGTTTGGGAGTGTTATTGTATTAGTTTTTTAAAGTGTTTTTCGTTCAGAAATATATCAAAATGATGTTATTTTATTTTTGCAAAATTCATTTTCTGATATCAGCACATGAAAATGATCTAAAACCACCAAATTTTTTTAATATAAAATAAAAAAAAATATTTTTAAAATACAGTGTCAAACACCCTCTAAAGCTTCAATTCGGACATTCTTCCTCGAAACCCGATTCACCAAATCTTTGTTTCGAGCATCAAAAGGCTGCCTAATATTCTTCGCAGCAGGAAAGGAATGTTATTCTCCTCTTTCTAGAATCTCTTTTGCCCTAAATAATTCCTAAAAAACCCCACAAAAAATCTTGAAGTGGTGCATATCTTGGTTAAGTTAGATTTAGTGGAGCACTAATTTCATTACATCACATGATTCACACCAATCAAATACTTTTTAATTGATGCACATAAATTATTTGAGGGAGAGTTGTTCTAAAAGCTCACCTAAAGCTTCAAGTTCAATCAATCACAAGCTGGAACCACTAGCTTCGATTATTGACACCACTATACCTAGTTTATTTATTAATAAATTACTAAGCTTGTTTATTGCATCCAACTTTTAAATTACTTCCAAACCTAAAAGTGGCCGGTCATTAGCATACTATTTTCTTCTAGTTATCTTTCATTACGACGAGTATCGAACTTGGTTGACCTAACATTTCGAACTCAAAACTCAGATAACTTATTTATTGTTTAACTGAATATATATATATATATATATATATATATAAAGTTTTTAGATCTAATCAACTTGAGACCCGTCCAACTTGCTCACCTAGGTCAAGTTTAAGAAAATATCGACCTAGTTAGATCTAATCGACTTGGGCTTGATTGCCTCATCCCTTGACTTAGGTTGGGTGTCAAAAAAATCTAACCCGGTTAGACTTGGTTGACTTGAAACCTGGCTCATGTCGAGTGTCAATTTTTTTTACTAAGATTGACCCTATCAACCCAAAACCCAAGTTGATTTTAATTTATTATCAAAACCACATGATTTTGGATTTAAAAAAAAAACAATTATTGACCCACCTAGGCTTTCCAAATAAATATGATTATTGTAGTGCTAAACTTATAATGAAGGAATGTGATTGTGTTTCCCATCGAATTATTAGGAGAAGTTGCTAGGAAAAGCATGGAATTATTTTACAAACAAGTTGTGCTCGAAAAATTGGACTGAATTTACAATGTTAATTCTGTGTTCAAACATGTTCAAAAAAGGATGGTAGACTTTGAGTATACCTTTGAACAATTTGTGAAGACTTTGGTGAAAAGTAATGTTAAACAATAATATTGTTTAACATAGAAATTAAACTAATCGAAAACCCTAATTACATGCATGCATGTTTCACGAGGTTGAATGAATGTGCATGTTTACATCCATTTTTTTAATTTACAATGCTGTGCCTTTTCTTTTAAAGCTATCAAGGCAACCCCCCCTTTGGTAGTCGTCATCGATCGATCGATCGATTTTTGGACAAGTCTCAAATAACCCCAAACTATGTAGGTATTCTCAATTTTGTTGCAAAACAAATCCTTGTTGAATTTTACTCCATCTTTTTTTTGTTGTTTGAAACGACATGGTAACTTGACTAAAAGAATATTAATAGAAGGACCCGATGAAAAAATCTGAATTGTTTAGGGATAAGATTGGTACAAAAAAATGATGGGGTAAAGTTGATATTAACAAAAAAACACAGAGGATTTGCTTTGAAGGCATGTGAAGCTGCAATGCATAAGCAGAAGCCGTGCAATGGTAACAAACAATTGTTCTCTCAAATGTAATAGGGTTGGTCATTAGACATGGTTAAAGAGTGACACGTGTATCAGCCAGGGAGATATTGATTTTCTTCTTCATTAATTTGGTGCCTCACCTAGTGTTATTTTTTATTTGAAAATATATTAAAATGATATTTTTTTTATTTTAATATCAATATATTAAAACAAAAAAAAAATAAACTAAAAACATTAATTTAAAACTTTTTTTAAAAAAAAAGTTCAAGAGTTTGAAAAATTATGATGTAACCGCACTCCAAATCCATCACTGTTTTTAGTTAAACAAGATTTTTGATCTGTATGGTACAACAACATTGCTACAAAACAAATATATATTTGTTTTGTTTCCTTCATGTAGCACGTAAGGTTGGTTGGGTTTGGTGTGCTGGAAAATACTTAACAGGGCATGCAGGATTGAGAGGTCTCAAGCTTCCCATATGTGAAATTAAAAAAATGATTTTAGCATAGAATTATAACTGAGATATCCGGGCCAACTTGCATGTACCATAACTAATCTCCGGATCCACTGAACATCCTGTAAACCCAATAAACATATCAAACACTGTAGGAACAACAAGCGTGCAAGGCAGACTCAAACCGAGTAGCTAGCAGGAACAAACGCTACACTGAACAAAGGGCAAGACCATGTTTGCAAATTATGTCATCTTTGCTTGACTTGAAGGAAGCTCCATGCCGAACAGTCATGAAATGGGCTTGTTTTTTCATTGTATAACCTATATTTTGTGTCTCTAGGGGTTTGATTCGGATGGTAAGAAGAATTACTTTGTTTAGATGGACATTTTAGAAATATAATATTAGTTTGTTTAAGAATGCATTTTTTTTATTGCAGCTAAACACAGGTGTTAGCCGCGATCCATGAAGAGTTTATGGTACATTTAGGTAGATATTAGTCTCATTTATATATAAATATTCAAAATTTTGACATGGCGACAATAACTCATAAATAAATCTCAATAGCTCTTGACATGTATGGCAATGTAATCAGCTAATTCATCTGTCAATTTCAGATATTGAAAAACTAGATGCAAGACAACCAAGGAAACATATTTTCCTTTCAAGACTTGTAAAGTTGAAAAACCTGCGTGAATTAGGAGTGACAACAACTATAACTATTCCATGCAGCTACTTTTCGTTTTTTAACAAGCACAAAATTCCTTCTCTCCTTTGGGTTAGACGCAGAATTATTAAACTTGATTAGGTGCAAAACCCAAAGACATTCTTCCACATAGATTCTATGCTTCTTGAGCATTCTGCTATAAAGAAAAACACTTACCTGAAAACTTTAGAACGTGGAAACATTTTCAACAAATTGGCAATACTGAAAAATGAGAGTTTATTGATATCATAACTAGGAAGCAAGTCATCGCCATCCTACAAAATTGCAGATATAAAACCTCAGACATGAAATAAATATCAACAAAAAAGATGGCAAGAACTTGAAAAGCTCAGCCGCTGTTACTTTGCGAAACTACAGAAGCATGCTAACAAGGCCCTAAGAAGCACGAGTTTGCAGAGACTATATAAAGGCAGACCTTAATGGCACTCTCCCCCCATTTATACTGATGCTCAGATACACTGACCAAGAAAATATATCTTACAAAGTGGAAGAATTTCTGGACTTTTGCCTTTTATCATCCTGAGAGGGAGGAGGTAATGAAGGAGCTGAGAATGCTGCATGGTAAGATGAGGAAGCAAGCTGCGCCAGCGCTGGAACAGCACCACCTATCGCATTTCCAATGTTATGAATCTCAAAAGGTACTGTTACCCAAAACTAACAGAATCAATAGCAAGTAACTGATTTTGCCCCTTTGGGCCATGTCCATACAGTTTAATCATTAAGTATTGAGCAATATGCCAAAATAAACACCAAACAACCATGCAATCCACTCAGAAAATGCCTGCTCAGAACATTGGGACATGACATGTGCTTGAGCAGATACCGACACACTTGCACACTGTTGCAGAGCAACAAGCAAGATTTTACTTTTACCAATCCAATAGAACAGCATCAAGACTAGCTATCGCAACTGGGTCTCAAGAAAATGGGCTAAAGCCTCTAATGTCCATGAAAATGAAGTTCAACTTCAATCAAGTACAGGACATTGGGAACCACAGTTTCAATTTTTATTTGTTTTTGGCTTCTTTCTGAAGAGAACAAGAAAATAAGTTGACATTTGAAACATGCAGTAGCCTGCAATTCACATGCAGGCCAAACCAGCCAACTATGTTTCATTCTCTTGCAGATGGACTGCCACCTCAAAAGACAGACAGCCTCAGCCTCTACTTGCTATAGGTCTTTAGTTATTAAGCTAGTAGCTATGCAAGGAAATTCTAAGGAACAGGGTCCTAGAAGGATACTTCCTCTTTCACCCCTTTGGAGATCATCCCACATCCCATAACAGTCAAAGGATGTTTCGCATAGTTATGGCCATTTACAGAACAAGCCCCATTAGATTTCATGGATATAAAACACCAGGTTCATTATAACATTCATGTAATTGAATGCCAGTAAAATAATAAATCATTCCACAAGAAAATTTAAAGATAGTATTGCTGACCTGCCAATCCCGCACAAGCTGAAGAGAATACTATTACAGGTGGTGCCTGCACGCACACAGAGACTTTGATTAGTAAACAGTAAAAACTGTTCAACAAGAAAGTATAATGGACAAAAAACATGATTTTACAGAAGTTTATGCATACATGGAAAACATATTAAGGTGATTGAGCACTCTAGGAACCAAGAAGTTAGAAATGAATTCCCTGCCGCATATGCAGATTGAGAGAATAGGAGAAACCCTTTCATTTTTCTGGAAGTGTTTTTGAGATTTTACGAGTCAAAGCATAATAAAATGGCCTCAAGACATGATTCCTTTGAGAGGTCCTCTGTTTGTCGCCATCCTAGAATGATTATTCACTATACCAGGTCCAGTGCTCCCTCACACATTCATGCAAATGCAATCATAGCCAGTAAAAGGGGATCCAAAATGAAGGAGAAAGGAGGGAGCACTGCCTTGAGTATAGTGAATAATTTCTCATCATTCTTGAGACAAAGCATATACTTATCTCAAGGTTTTTTTTTGCTGACAACAGCTGGGCTTTAGCTTCATGGAATGGAATGAAAATTGAATACATTAAAACATTCTTCATTAATTGGGAGAGTACATGAAAAGAATAGGAGGTACCACTTTATCAAGTAGACAACCATCCAATGTTTTCTTTCCTTTTCTTGGCATTGAGACTTACTAAATTTTGCTTTCTGGTATCTAAATATTATAATTCCTTTAATTAGTCAGTACAGAGATCCAACAATGCCTTTAAATGACTGAAAATATATCATATCTTCTATAATATCAGCATATTTATGCCTCGTATTCATATACATCATCAGTTTCATACTTTCAAAGTTGTCCCTAATATATATATTTTTTACTAAAAAAAATCAAAATGGGATAGAGAGGTAAGAACATCAAAGGCATTTGAGAAACTTACACCAATAAAGAAATGGAGCCACATTGGCCCTTTTACCCATCTCCGGACTACTGGCATCACTGCATCAACAGATATATTAATCAAAAAGGAAGGAATAGAGAACAACTCCCAGTTGCAAAATTTTATTAACAAAAAAAGGTTACATGCGGTCCAAGCCATGAAGTTAGAAAATAGCTACCATAAAGTAACTGTGATACATAATGAAATGCAATGCAAGTAAGAAGTGAAGAAAGATATAACAAATAGCTTTGTAAGTTATACGCATATTTGTGCAGGATGTGTGCGCCAATCGCATTTTTATTTGGTCAGAAAACCATATGGAAAAAAGAATTGTCAAACATTTATAATCTGAAATGGTATAAGGAAAAGCAATTTGCAATGAAATTACAATCTATGAACTAAAGTTCAAACAATGAAAAGGCTTGTAGACTGAAGTAATTTGGAGCTCTCTTTTTCCTCAGAGCTGGCCTTTCTACCCACATGATGATTCAAGATATAAAATACAGTATTCATAGAAAGTATATAATGAATCCAGATTGGCAACAAGCAAGGCAGATGCTAAATTGCAACTAGCATGTCCTTTGCTTTCCAGTATTCAATGTCAAGCATTGTCTTTCTGGTGCATGGGCCACTTCCAGAATCACACTTGTATCTTTCATTTGCATTGTTGTTCTAGATGGAAAACACAAACTTGATGGCTTCAGCAACATGATACTCCATTGCTTTAGTTTGACAATGGTTTTATGGTTTATGATGATCCCACTCTACCAATTTATAATGGCACTTCACTAATAGTGAAAGAAATGTTTTTGGATATTCGCTGAAGTTTAATGCTGTTATAAATTGATGGATTGCCATTATCAATGCCCTGGTTTTATTTTCCTTCTAGTTTTTATTTCTCTCCCTTCTATTTTTCTTCTGTTACTTCTTTTAAACATTAATGGACAACTTGGTACTGAACAAAGAAAAAAAATATAAGGGGAAATGTGAGCCAAAGACAAAGACGACAAGCCACATAATAGCTGAACATCATACAAAATATGAATTTAATAATAAGAGAAGAAAGATGGTCAGATAATATCAATTATCAACTTAACCAAATCAACAACAGATAGCAAAGAGTGCAAGAAACAGAAACCCATACCATGGTTGAATCCATAGAATGCACTTGTTGTACCACCAACAGCAGAGCCAATCTAAACCAAAACAACAAAAAGAAAATATAAGCCCCAACCTCTAATGTTTAGAAGAAACTCCTGTAGCATAAACTAAATAACAATTAGTGTGCCACTACATGCAATCCCTTCAAATACATGAAACAAGTGATTGGTTACTGATCCCATAACCCAATTTCATTACCTCAGAAAAATCAATCAAACTTTCAAAATTCAAAAAGATAGCAGTCAATATGTGATATAAAGCAACCTCATTTACACAAATAAACCTAAAGTGCTATTATATGTACTTCCACATTATACTCCCATATTTTAATCCTAGACATGCCACCAACAAGTCCATTAATATTTGAGTGCAGAGCAGGCACTACAGATAGAAGGATCATCTTATTACACTCTCTTTTACAGTGCAAACAATTACCTAAGATTTGAAAACAGGAAAAATCATAAAAAGTATTTACCATGGAAAAGCTATCTCTGATTAAAGGTCGAACAGTCCACTGACTAGTTTCCTGCAATCAGAAATTTTAATTAAAAAAAAAAAACAGACAAGAGTAGATTAATATTTTATATTTCAAGGTATCAATGAATCATTCTATGAAAGATATATTTAAAATTATGCATTATACAATATTGAGCTGCAGAAGAGGGTACCATCTCTTTGGTTAGAGGGCCTGCACAGTGATGGCATCGCAAACTACTTTGAGGATTTGTCTTTGATTCTGGCATTGATAATCTTTGCATAAACGCACCAAATTTAAAGGGTTTGACTTTCAATCTGCCACTGTTAAGCACACAACAACTCAACATACACAACCAAAGTACAACAATCCATCATATTAACTGAAAATTCCAATCACCCTGAAAAACATTAACCTCTTTTAGAACTAAAAAAAATATGAATATCTAAAACTACTTAAGTGGGTTTTTCTTGAATGTGCAAAAAGGCCTCTCAAAACTCAAAATTGTGAAAAACTAATTTTGCAACCTTAAAAACAAGTATCAGCCTAAAACCCTACAAAAGTATTAAACTTTAGCATGCAATACTCCAAACTTAAATATCTACACATTCATTACACTATGGAATTCACAAGAGACTGGATATGATAATTATCAATGACACAGCAGCAGAAGCCAATAATTTTGATTCCCGCAAGCAATTTTTAGCTTAAACCAATAAACCCCACAAAAGGGAGATGAAACAAAAATCAATTTGAAGAGTGGAAAGAGAGCTTTTGTTAACTGTTGATATCGATTTAGACCTTTCGTGTTGCTTGGGAAAGAGACTGTGCAGTTCTTTCAGCTGAGAGAGAGATAGAGTGTTCCACGCAGGAAGAAGCCTCTAATTCAAATACAATGTAGGAAGGAGGAACTGATTTAATTATAATTATTGTTTAATTTTAAGTTTTAACTGTGGGATAATAAATAAATTATGTACTAGACATCTTTGAGCAAATCTCAAAAATAACCCCAATTATATAGATAACCTAAATTCTACCCCCAAGTGAATACTTCATATCTGTATCAATTTTTCCCTCCAAGTTTCAAATATTTTCGAATAAGACTTAATCCATAGCTGGTCATGAATCATCTAAATTTTACCTTTTGGGATAATTACATAAAACATCTTGTAGTTTGATTTGAATTTCACTTTCCCTCTATACTTCATAAATTACACCTTATATCCTCTAGTTTATATGTTCAATAACACTTTACATCCTCAACCATAAAAAAGTTTGAGCATTTACAGGTGTGCCATTGTATTTAGTTTCATGTCCAAGCCCTTGAGCATAAAAAAAAAAAAAAAATGCCACTAGCAATAAATCATCTCCATTTGCAGCCACAATAATGAATAAACCCAAAATTCCACCAAACTTGTCATCCAATTTTCCACAAAAACACATCCAGAGATTGGTAACTGCAAAAAGTGTGAGAAAAAAGGTTTATTGGGTTAAAGTAGGACACAAACTAGCATCAAAAGTCTAATATCCATGACGGAAAGGATGTAAGCTCTTGTGTTATGTTGTAAACATCACTTCCTGTAATCTCCTCTAGTAAATCAATTCCTAAAGTTTCATTGGGTTCACTAGGAATTAGATTTGCAAAAGCATTCATAATTTCATGGTCAGAAATTTTCAGCATTTCTCTATTTGGTGGAATACTTATCTCCAATGTCTAATATTATAATATCAAACAAATAATAAAAAATCATGAATCTTTTCTGGACTTCTCGGCAAAATCAAATGGGCCACCAAAATAATGTATTCATATTTCTAAACTTATGATAAAAAACAGAAATGGCGTCATCAGGAATCCATCATGATCAATCCAATAACGGAAAAAAAAATATGAGCATGAATGATTTGATTAGTGAGATACAGTGACTGTGCACCAAGGTCTCAACTGAATGATAGCATGATAAAGAGTTTCCAAAGAAGACTACAGCCCAGAAAAGAAGCTTACATTTATCAGAAGAACAGGGCATGATAAAGAGTTTCTAGAGAAGAGTAAAGCCCAGAAAAGATGATTACATGTATTCAGAAACCAATATTCAAAGTCTCGATCGAATTACATCGCAGAAAAAATATACTCTCATACAATCTATGAACAGTAACCCTGCAAATTTAATGGTTTTTTTTATATTGAACATGCCTAATTAGGCTTGGTCACTGTAAAAACGTATCCTAAACCCTTATTTTTATCGATTGAACAGCCTAAAACCAATATTCAAAGTCTCGATCGAAAAATAATTGTTACCTGCGTTTTTGAGTTCCAGGCGAACGAGAGGGAGAACGCTTTTGATAATCAGTAGAGCAAGAGAGAGTTTACACGAGAGAAGAGCACAGGAAATCGGGAAATCAGTGAAAGCAGATGATCTGTTGATTTCCTTTTCAGCTCTTCGTTCTAGTGATGATATTTAAATAAATCTGAAAAAATAAAAAATAAAAAATTTAATTTTAAATAAAAATCACTTTAAATAAAAAATAAATCAGGCCACATATTAACAAAATAGATTAAAAAAAACACAAAGATAACAAATCACTAACAACAGGAGATTCACTATACATGTTTAAGAGAAAGTTTTACTCTTTCACGCCACAAAAATTAAACTTAACCTGTTTTTTAACGCAAGCTGTATTTAATACAAAAATAAATAACATTAAAAATTAAAAATCAAAACTAAGAGTATAGATACGTAAATAGAAAAAAAATAAGAGTTATCCCAGAATGACCGAACAAATAAAAATATCAAAAATAAACCAAAAAAATAAAAGAATAAAAACCAAAATACAAAACAAAAAAATTATATATATTGAAACAAATTAAAAAAATCTCCCAACAACGAAGCGCGGGGTAATGGCTCGTATCACCTAATCATGAGAATAAATAATTTATTTATTTTTACTTAAATCTATCATCATGCATAAAAATGCTTTTAGCAACAAAATCACTTAGTAGAATATTATATAAATTAAAGTTTAATCAAATAGAAGTTTATTTCAAATTATTTAAAATATCAATTTAATAAATCAACCTTATAATCAATTGTTCATTCCTTGTTATTAGTTTTGTGAGTGCATCTACAATCATATAATTTGTAGAAATATGTTTTAGAATCACATCATGATCAATAATCATTTATTTAATGTAGTGATATCTCATTTTAATATGTTTAGTCAATCCATGATATTTTGAAATCATAGCCGATAGTATTCAAATAATATTCATATGCATGCATGTATTTATTATAGAAAAATTATTTTCATGAACGAATCATTTCGAGAGAGAAAAAAAACTTACTTGTGAGAATTTTTTTATTTCTGGATCAATCATTTTAATATCAATTCAATTACTAGAATCAAAGTGATATTACACAATACAAATATCTTTATAGATCTTGTCAAGTTAATACAGAGAATTAAGATGAAAAAAGAAGAAGAAAAAGAATTATGCTCTTTCAATAATAATAAAAACTTATCTTTTCACACTGAATTATGTCTCTATTTATATATACACCAGATCCATCTCTCTCTCATAACGCAGACCATGACTAACCTGGTAACCAACAAAGACCAAACCTTGATTCTCTCTTAATTGGTTAGACCACTGATTTTAATATGATTAATCTGAATAAACTCAAATAAAATCTTATATAATCAAGATTTTTTACTATTATTTCTTAGATAAAAAATAATATAATTTTAAAATTAACTTAATTATTGACCTAATAATTTGTGAATTAAACCTGGCCCCTCAACAGGTCTGATAATGACAGATCCTTCTTGCTAAACTAAATCACATCGATCGATGATGAATGATAGATGTAATATCAAAAATTATTTCTAAGGTGTTTTATATTTGTAAATATATTAATTTTTATTTTTATTTTTTTAGAATTATTTTTAACATAATCTTTTAAAAAAACTAAACAAAATAATAATTTAATTAAAAAATCAATTTTTCTTATAAAAACAACCACTGGCAAAGAAAGAACCTTAACAATACTCACAAATAAGGCACTCTTGTTCATTTGTTATTACATGATTTGTTCAGATTTTTACATGGAAAGCTTAAATGAACTTGAACAAGGAAAGACACGAAAACGGCACAACCTTGCATGTACATATGCGGCAACTAGAAGAAAGTCTTCCTGACTACTCAATGTTAGTGACGACGCTACAAATGCAGCTCTGGAACGACGATCGAGTATTTCCTTCAGCGAGGCTGCTGGATTTTTGATGCAGCGCGCTGCTTCCCAGCAACGCAGTGCAGTGGCTTCATTTGGTACTTTGTAAGAGTTCTTGGAGATCTGGGATTCCTGTCCTTCAGAGATTTTGGCACGTTTAGGTCATTGAGCAAGGCTTTCACATCCACCAGGAGACCTGTTTTTCACAACAAAATTACTATAATAGTGATTGGAAGATGATGATATACAGCTTCAGAAAATCAACAGATTTGTTTTTGAAGTTGATGGTGTTTTTGAAGTTCGATCTCCTGATTCACCATGTTATACATATTGTAGCTAGCACTCAGAATCGTGTTGAGAAGAGAAATGCTATTGCTATGCACCTAAAATGTTATCAAATCCTCCATTTTTGAAATTGAATACAGCAAACACAAAACCAATATATACACTCTGCGATCATTCAGCCTAAATTCAATCCAATCTTGACAAGAAAAGGTCAATGTAAGGTATATTACCATTTAGAGGCTTCATTTCAACTTTGGGATCGGTAGCGCTAAAGTCAGTTTTCTCTTCAGCTTCAGCCAACATGACCATCTCCTCAAATTGAGCTTCCAAGTTAGGAAACTCCTCCTCAATACCAGCATCCAAATCCTCCGGCAGCAAATTCATAAGATCATCATCAGCACCAGCACTTCCATCAAAACACCCCTCCGGATGCTGACTCAACCAGAAGTCACTGAACCAACTCGAAGTTTTCACAAGCTCCCACCATTCCGGTGAGAAATCCTCCACTTGTCGATATACATTAGGAATAAAGAGAGGTGCATTGGGATTCAATGCCGATCTTTCAGAAACCAAAGTTGCCATCGCCAATCAATCCAATCACAACACTAGTTAATTTTCCTAAAAGAACAACCAAGAATCAATCTTTATTAATAAACTTAAACGATAATAAATTAAAACCAATAAACAATCACATCTAAACACCTCCTTAACAGAGGTCATGAATCCTAGACTCAACGGAACTTCAAAAACACATCCCAGATCATCACTAATCACAACACAAAAGAAACCCAAAAACAAAAACATCAGGAAACACAAAAACAAAAACATCAGGAAACACAAAAACATCAAGAAAAAACCAAACCCCAGAACAAAAAGTTCATCTTTATCATCACTAAAACGATAAGGCAATGAACTTCAAAGTTCTCATCAACAATTCAACCAAAAAGAAAAAAAGAAGAAAATTCGATATCTACATAAGCAAAGCAATCAGATCATGATCATTGCCTAACCTTTCGATCCAAAAAGAACTTGAATTTGTCCTGCGGCAAATAGAACGGTTTTCTGAGAGAATCTAGAAATTATTGCTGTTAACGGATATAAAGAGGGAATCTTGACAAGAAGAAAGATATATTGTCCGAGGCTAGTCGGTTTGGTTTCAGAACCTGAGGTTTGGGTTCTTAAAGCTGGAGACACCTGGAAGTCGGTGATTTAAACGAACACGTGGTGGGTGATTAGAGGTTTGGGTGTGGATAAAGTGTGATGACTAGATCTTTCGTTTGGGAAACAAGATCGACGGTAGAGAGTGTTTGGCGGGCATCGGCCGTTTTGAGGATACCGGGGAAGATATTTTTAGTTTTTTTTAATGTTTTTTCAAGGGCGGTGGGATGAGGCAAATGATGTGAGAGAAATCAGAATTGTTTCTATATTCACACCATAATTATTAAATGTTTATATTATAAATATTTAATAATTATGGTGTGAATATAGAAACAATTCTGATTTCTCTTGCAAGTCTTAATAACTATGGGATGAGGCAAATGATGTAAGAGATATAAGAATTGTTTTTTATATTCACACCATATTATAAAATATTTATAGCATATATGGTCCCAGCGCTTGGAGGACAGCCTAGTGCCAGGCACGAGGCCTGGTCTCAAAGCTATGCAAGACTCCCGGCGCCCCGCGTCAACCTAGCGTTGCACCTAGGCCCACCATAATTATTTCTTTTGACAAATGATTTTAACCGGATTGATAATACTTTTCCGTTTAGGCCGAATCCGCCGAAATTTTCTGTGTCGTTAAAAAAAAATTAAAATGATATTGTTTTTGTCCCGATTTTAATTTTGATTAAACATTAGCTGAAACGTCTCGGTATTATTTCGGGTATGCCGTTTCGGCCTTAAAATCCTTATTTTTATATTAATGATGTAAAAGATATTTGATTTATATTTTTTTTATTTTAGAACATTTTACTTTCATAATATTTTGGAATTTTAGAGATGTTTCTAATTTTGAGATTATATTTGTTTGACTTTGTGTTTGTATTGTATAATTTAAAATTAATTTATCTTGAATTTTAATTATACTTGTTAAATTAATATTTTAATTTTTTTCATATATATATTTTTTAAACATCGGCTGGTTTAATTTTTTCTTCTGAGAATAAATAAACAAATAAATAACTTCAATATTTAGGATTGGAGATAAAAGGCTTAATTATAATTTTCTTCTTCTTCTGTTTATGTACTGTACGTGAGTGATTAGTGTTAATTTCCATCAACAAACCCATTAAGTAGCAATTAAAATAGCTAATTTATTCTAAAGAAAATAAAATAGATAATTGAAGCTCCTGCTGTAGAGATGGCATGGAGAGACGAAACCAGACAAATTAAATAGAAATATTTATATATTTCATTGCTTCATCATATTATAAAAAGAGTTTTTATCTCCTGATACAACTTGAGCTCCTAATATTTATTTTAATATTATGAGTGACTCTTGAAGCCATAGATTTCCATACATATGCCCGATACTTTCTCCTCATGGAACTATGTAGCCTGCAATGAATCAAAAAATAAATATAAATAAGAAACACAGAAGAAAGAAAGTAATTCTATAGTGATGATAACTGATTTCAGGCATCGACCTGCTCAAGATCCGGGTTAGGGTTAAGTGAATTAACCTCATGTTTTGATTTTGAAACTAAATAAAATGATATAGTTTTGATTTTTATTTAAAAATTCATGTTTTTTTCCACTAATTTAGCTCCGGATCATATAACACCTGTCAAGAAACCATTTTATCTTAAAATTTAAACTGTTAAATGAGATTATATGATATAATTTAAATTATTCTTTCAACAAAACATAGTTACACTACTACTTACTTCCACATTTCATGCCATGGGCGAGTGGTTTGCCACAAGAGGCAGCAACATGAGCAACTTTTGCCATGTCAATGACAGTTTCAATCTCACTGGTAATGAATTTGCACACGCATGGGATATCAACAGACTTGATCACACTGCAACATTCTTGAGAAGGATCCTGTTGTGGCCCGACCCTCTGAACGTACCTTGCACACTGAGTTATTAGCCCTTGTAAGTCACCTAGGCAGCCCTGGCCAAGGGCTACATGGTCACCGGAAATGAGTATTCCGGCCATCACAAAAGCAGCCAACACCATCTTGAAGCTGATGTTCATCAAGATTGCCATCGCTTAATTTTCCTCTCTCTCTGGTTATTGTTATGATTTTCTGAGTTTGGAATGGTGGGAGCGACGTGGCTGGTTTATATAGAGACTTTGCGGAAGGGGGTTACGGTTCATTTGCATGGATTTTGTGACTTATTTTGAGCATATATTATACGTTACTCTCTTTGTATGGTAATCTTGAAATGAGTTGAACGTGAAACACTTTGAATTTCTTACTGGAGTGGATGAAAATCGAGGACTTTGCTCGTTTATTTTGGGTGCTGCTGCTTGTGGTGCATGCATGTGAGCCCGCCATGCGTTATTTCTGAAACTCGCAACAGATTTCATTTTTCTTGTGAAGGAAAACGTTCAACGGGCAAAGAAGCCATCCAATCCTTGCAAGTTTTCTGCAATTTGCATTGAATCGATTTCACTTTTGTATAATCTTTGCCTCGTGAGCTCTTTTCTTTTCTTTCTTCCATAGCTATTTTTATTTTATTTTAGGTTTAAAGATAGGTGTAAAGAGCCTAAAACTGTATAATGGGAGTAACTCTCTTCATTACACATAAATAATTACGTTCAATCTGGCTTAGTAGATCGATACGATGATCTAATAAATTAAAACTTAATCTGAATAAGAATTTTTTGCCAAATATTTTGAGAATAAAAAACAAGGTGAAGCTAAAAAGAAAAAGAAAATTATTGAAGAACAGGAGGAAGGAAACAACCATATAGCCACCGTCTCCCTTTCACCTTAATCATAGGCAATAAATTATTCAGCAACCATTTTGTGTTTCTAGTTAGATTAAAAAGAAAAATAATTTAGTGAAACCCGTTTGAATTTAGTGATTCAATTGACCATTCGAAGATGGTTTGGTCCAACCCATGTTGTATCTACATCATTAAAAAAAATTAATAAGCAAAATAAAAGGTGAAATACCACAATTTTATTATAATTGATTGATTGAGTTTATTCATTAACTTGTGATTACTTGATGATTTAGTAAGGCAAATGCCTTTTCAAGTCAATTATTATACCAATTATTTTCATTATGGTTCAATAATGATAAAATACTTTAAATTGGATTTTGCCTATTGAGACTATTTTTTTATGAAGTGTTTGATGTTTGATTGGTGCATTGGATAAATTTCTTATATTTTTCCTATTTTACAACTTATGCTTTTTTATTAACGTGGGTATCCAGGTTAGCTTGTGTACACCTCGACTAATCCCACGAGTCTTGAAGTTAATGATTATGTAAGCTTCCAGTGATCATCATATTAATAACCACATGGCTCGAACCTGAGACTATAAGAGGAGGGGAGCAAACAATTGGGTCATCTACTAGATGATTTGTTACAACTTATGTTAATTATATATATAACATACTTTGACTTTTATTTTGGCTATGCCGATGGAGTTGCTAAAACAGAACATGATGTGCTAAATTGAAAATTAAAGTATTTTTTTTATGATATTTGTTTTAAAGATCCTCTCTAATGTTGAAATTTGCACTCAACAAAAACTAAAGAATCAAAAAGGTTTCATCAAGTCATAAACTTCTTGTTGGAAACGCGATGAAGTAATTAAAAGTGCAACTAGCAAATAGGTATTTCATAAATGCTTAAATTTACTTTTATAGATAACAAGATTTTATTTTCCTCATTAATTACTCAATACATCAACTCGAGCAACCACTTTTTATTCTAGTCCCAGCAATTAGTAGCTCATAGCCATAACCTGGGAGTGTAGATGTGACCACTTTCATGGAATAGTAAAGCCTGCAATAAATCATGGAAAAATAGTTAGCAATTGCAGTCAATTCATTATGAAGATCCCGATTAAGATAAATGAATATTACTATCAATCAAGCATCGATTTTGATCATGGGACAAAGCTAGTTATATGACCTAAAATCCAAGTTACGAGATGGATAGATTGACTCGATTTGATATGAGTCAATCCAAAATAATATTTTTTAGATTGATTCGTTCTTAAATACGATCTAAGTTAAAGTTTAATTAAGTATTTGTTAATGAATCAACTCACTTAAAAACTTAAGTTATTAGCTGAGACTCTAGAATATGATTAATATTAATCTCTAACATTCTCTCTCAAGTAAAAGACTTTTGAACTTGAAACTTTCATAGGTCTACATATCAAATAGAATGGAGGTGGTGATATTTGAATTCGTTACCGCTAGGTCAACAAAACTCTAATACCATATTAAAAAATCAACTCATCTAAAAATTTAAATTTGTAGCTGAGACTTTAGAATATAATTTATATTAATCTCTATCAGTATCAAATATTACTATTAATCAAGTATCAATTATGAAGATGGAAGGAAAATAACAGCAACTTACTTCCACATGTGGTGCCATGAGCAAGTGGTATGCCACAGTATTGAGCAACATGAGCCACTTTCGCCATATCAATGACAGCTTGAATATCATCAGTGACGTGCTGGCACACACAGGGGACATCGAGAGTCTTGATTACATTGCAGCACTCGGGAGATGGATCTGTCTGTGATCCTTGTCTCTGAACAAACTTGGTGCATTGTGTTATCAAACCCTGGAAGTCACCATCGCATTCTTGGCCTAGGGCTACAATCTTGTTGCCTGGGATTAGAGCTCCAATCACCGCAAAAATGGCGAAGATCATGATGAACTGGACATTCGAGTTTGCCATCTCTTCTCCCTAGCTCTTCGGTCTTGGCTGCTGTTGCTGCTGTCTGAGTGTGAGGAAAGTGGTGGACATGGCTTGTTTATATATATAGGGTTTTGAGGGTGGGTGTGCTGCGTGCATGCTTGAGGTAGGCTCATAATCTGGCAGATAATTTGTGTTCATAATCTTGAAAAACTTCAAGATTCAAGAATTCGAGAGACTCAAGGGGCCAGGTGAGGATTTTGCTTGCTTTGTTTCGGCTAGTTTTTTGAGGTGGAACATATGGTGTGAATCGAGTCGTTATTTTTTATATATATATATTAAAGATAAAGAGTGTTCTCATACCAGTTTTTCTTTTCTTTTCTGGTTGAATATTAAATTAATAATTTAAATCCAAACATATACATGCAGTAAAGTGATATGATCGATCTAGGCTCTCTCTTTTTGTCCATGGGAATCAAATATTATAAAGTGGATCCATAATTAATTCTCAATTTTCTTCCTATTCAATAAAATTAACCGTTAAATTGCCCTTGAAACCCCCAAATCAAATAAAAAATTAAAATCCAATCACCCAAAATGCATAACCAAAAAGGATGCTTTGCCATGAAAATCCCTTTTGCCATGGAAATGAAGACATTGTATCTTACATGCTACAAAAAGAGGCAAAAAATAGCTCAAAGTCATAAAGGGTTATTATAGATAACTTGGAAACAACACTTTTACATTTGTATTTCTACGACAAAGGGTAAATAGAGAATATTTGAAAGTGTTGTGGTAATTATTTTTTAATTTTTTTTTACATTAATACATCCAAATGATTAAAAAAATAATTATAGACAGAAATTAATAAAATTTAATATAAAACAGCTTGCACAACAATTCCAAACAAACCCTTAATTATTGGTCGGTATTTAATTGATATTTTACATCTAGAAATATTTTAATTTTTTTGGTCAGGTTAGTTTAGTAAATATAGTTTGACTCTTTTTTTTCTAATTGTTGTGGTCAAGATAGTTTTGTAAGTATATTTTTTTTACCAATTTGTTTTTCTATTTATTTGGAGAATTAATTTGGAGATTTAGAAGTTCACAGCCACTGCAAATATTTTATAAACATATAATTATAGTTGATCGGAGAAGACTTTTTTAGTATTATTATTATTATAATGAAAAAATTCAAGTATAAAAATATGAGCGTGGATATACATCTTATATTCAACTTATTTTAGTCCTTTGATGATGCGGAAGCTGTCTTGAACCTGTCTAGTATTTGAATTCACAAACTGCAAAAACAATGAATGAACGATTTGACTTGCATCAGCTGCATAAAAATCAAAGCAATACTAACTTTGTTCATCAATTTGTGTTTACTCACCTCCAAGTTTATGTCTTCCATTGTCGCATGCCCTCTTAGATACCCAAATTCAGAAATCCTCACCAAGCTCCATCTTCTGGGCTGTACACAGAAATATCATAATTATAATTATACGCATAGTTATTAAACTTGTAATGGGATCAACCTTGTAACTCGGAGATTTGGAGACCGGGCAGGTCGAGTTTCATTTCGAACCATTTTGAGTTAGGTAATCTAGTTGCGCGGCCAAGTCCGGGTGAGACCAGTCTGGTCAATTTCAATGTTTTTGTTTTAAAAAGAAGTTTTTGTTCAAAAAAACATTGTTTATGCAAGTCTTGAGTCGGATCACACAAGTAACTATGATTATATGCGAGTTAACAAAATAAACACTTATTCAATTAGAAGTTGTATATTATTGATCATGGTGTTGGAGAATAATATAAATTATATTTTGGGGTCTCATCTAACAGCTTAAACTTTTAGGTAAGATGATTTTTTGATATGGTATCAAAACCTTGTTGACCTAACGGTCACGAGTTTGAATCTCATCACCCTCATTCTATTTGATAAAAATCAAGCACAAGTTAGTATGAGCATGTGTGCAAGTTTCAAACTCAAAGAGCTTTCACTTGATAGGTATGTTAGAGAATAATATAAATAATATTTTAGACAATCTAGTTGCGCGGCGAAGCCCTGGTGAGACCAGTCAGGTCAAATTCAATGTTTTTCTTTTTTAAAAACGAATTTTTAGTTCGTAACGACATCGTTTATCCAAGTAGTGAGTTGGGTCAGACGGGTAACCATGGTTATATGCGAGTTAACAAAGTAAGCACCTATTCAATTCGAAGATGTATATGTATTGATCATTGACCAACTTACTTGTGAGAAATTGTCCAGACTGAAGCCAGCCATGCCAATAACTGCATGCAGCGGGGCACTGAAATTGCTGTGGTCGTATGTGTCGATACCATTTCGATCCTTAGACGGCATGGCCAGGCAATTGCTTTCATAAACAGAACAAGTTCTCTCGTAATTGTGAACATGGCCACAGAGAACCATATCAACCTAGTTCGTGCCAACAGGGTTAATTACTTCTTCGGAGAGCAACAATGAATATTCAACCTGTGAATCAAGCTAACCTTATACTGCACCAGTAATGGTTCCACAGCCTTAGTAAATTTGTCGTCGGTGCTGAACAATCCATCAGTTGAGGAATACATTGGTCTGTGTCTGCATTTGATATGTAAATGTCTTTCAAAATCGTATGTTTCAAATCTATCAGAATATGAACACATGATTCTATAACCTTCAGAAATGTAATATATATAATATGATACTAAATGCAGCTTACCCAGCAAAAACTAGCCAAGGAGTTTTCGATCGATCGACCGAATATATCCTGTATTGAAAAATAAATAAAAAATATTTTATTTCAAGATTGCTTGAAAAATCTTGAGATTTGGGCTCGGGCTTGATATTAGGCCTGGGCTTAGAAGTGATAGAGTGATCCATGAATATATTGGATATTCTTGTTTAATGGACTTCGATAATCTTGGGCCTGAACCTTTTGGACTGATAGATTAACAGCGCAATGTACATTATCTTTATATACACGAGACATTTGAAACGACAGTGAAATTCTCTTTTTTGCGAATGTTTTGTTATTAGTGATCTGATATTTTTTTGTGTTTTTTTTATCTGTTTTGTCTACGTGTAGTTTGGTATGTTTTTAGTTTAAAATTATTTTTATTTAAAAAAAAAACTAAATTAATTTTATTTTAAATTTTTTTTCTTGATATTATTATATTAAAAATATTTCAGAACACTGAGATTAACTTAATTTATTTTTGCCTACGTTAGGAAGACACGCTTACAGTTTTCTGCAGAAAAAAATAATTAAAAATATAAAATTACCTAAACACCCATACAACCATCTCTTGGATTTTGCTTTTTCTGGGGGCATATCCGTAGTTTTATTGTTTAGAAAATTTTGAAATACCAGAAACACTCTATCGGCAACTCTTTATTTTTATCTTATTAGAGAGTAATATGATTATTGTATTGTTCACAACGGTGTAAAAAATCAAACCTATCCCTAGGTAGTCAACTATTGATGGCAAGGGTAAAAATATAATTTTACTGTGAAAAAATCCAAAAACAATTTAAATACCCTCAAACAATCAAAGAATTATATTTAGGTTAGTACCCCTTTTTATTTTATTTTATTTTATTTTATCTAGAAACCTTCTTTTAAATGAATTTTTTTTATTCATTTATTTTCTTATGATATTTTTTATTTTGATATAATGTTTTTAATATATTCAACCTTGTCTTATTTTTCTCATTTTCTACCCCGTGACCAACCTCCCAAACAAGACTAAAACATTAGACCAAGACAAAGAGCTTGTCGTCTTCATTAAACCTTTCTCTTTTGTCAAGAGTTTCTATCTCGTACACATAGCTAAGTTGAGAGAATATATCCAAATTAAGATGGGAAATAATATATACGATTGAATTTGTTTTTAAAAATATATATTTTTTTAAAATAAATTAATATATATTTTTTTAAAATACAAAGTAAAATATCTCCATGGCCAAACTCGTTCATCACATCACAATTCATCGTGGGTCCTTCATGTCTTGTCTTAGATCTCCACCTCTAATACAGTCTCCTAGGTTTGGCTGAATTCTAGGCAGCTTTTCTTACACAAGTCCTTGCTTGCCATGCCCGGCCACTAAGGTACAAAATGGCAATTAAATGCATTCCCTTGAAAACACCCCCACTAAACCTAGTTATGACCGTTCAAGATCTTCCACGAGAAAGAAAAAAAAACAATTTGGTTTTGTCTCTCTTACGAGCATGATTATCTTTTCTGAGCAAGAAATACAAAAAGAGAATTCCTAGTGTTCTAAACATAGAATTCAAAATTCCTCTGTCGATGATAATAACGAGGCCTTGAAATTGCGCACCCCACTAATGCCTGACGTGTGTATCTTGATTTCAATTTTGTATTTAGTGAGTGTTTTATTTATTTATTTATTGTTGTTGTTGATTTTTGTACATTTACCAACCTAGTTTGATTCATGCGATGGATTTGAACAGACCTAGACAACTGATGATTATGTTTCCTGTTAAGTTTAAGAAGACTTTGTCAAATTTGTACCCTCACGTTTTCTAGCCATGAACTCCCCCATCTCGTCAATCATTCATTTTCTTAGTATATACTTTGAGTTGTGAATAACAAATGCAAGGGTTCAAGATTTTAGTATATACTTCTTCTTTTTTCTTCAAATCCAATACCGTTTTTCAATAATGCAAGGGTTATTTATTCTTTATTGATGCTTTGTTTTTGCATTACACTCGATTTGTGTGGGAAATATATCAAATTATATATATATATATATATATATATATGTTTGAGATGATATAGATTATAGATGTATTGGTATTAAAAATAAAAATATTTTAATATAATTTTAATTGAAAAACATATTATATTACAATACACTAAATATGATAAAGCAATGCTCTTTATTTTTTTTTAATTTTAAAAAGTAAGACTCTCCCATGTGTGTGTTGTAGATTGAATGAACTTTTTTTTATAACTAAGAACTACAAAATTATTGTGATTGGTATCATCATCACCACTAAATAAAACAAAATCACAAAAATAATACGACAAAAAAAGAAAACAATTCACAATCAAGCAAGTGAGTGTCATACATAAATATTTTTATATCTTTAAGGGACGTGATGTGATAACAAATGGCTTGTGATCTGTACAACAAGTCTCGAGTTCGAGTCACGGCATGCACCCTTCGTGATAGTTAAGGTTTTACGCGCTCATCTAGACTTATAAAATATGCTTTCCAATGGTGAGGTTTTCTCACATAAATAACACTTATGGTGTGTGTGTGTGTGTATTCAACTTATCAAAGTATAGTGTTGTGGTATACCACTACCCTCACAATTACATGGTACGTGATGATTTGATTTTATGTGATTTATCCACGAAAAAATTAAAAATAAGTACAAATCAATCCCCAACCTATAAAGTATTTAACAAATCAATCCTAAACCCGTACAAATAACATAAATCGGATCACGAACTAACATTTCTTAGTTTTGGGATTATAGACCTAACATAATAACAAGAAAACACATTGAACTTCTAATTATTTTGTGTATATTTACTTATAATAAAATTCATCTCTATACTTTTACTTAAGACATGGATAGTTCTAAATAATGTATCTACACCCTAGAATTCGAAACTTGACAAATTTGACGCTAGGATCAGTAACCCAACGCCTACATTCAACACACAAGTATAAGGGAAAAAAATAGCAAGATTTTGAAGAATGAGAACTTACTTGTGAAGAATCAAATAGATTTGGGATTGAATTATAGTTACCTCAAGCATTTATTGTGAGCGAGGAATGGGACCGGACATTCCAAGAACTCCTAGCAAAGGCTACTTTTTTTTCCTCTTCAAGTAAAGCTTTTTTTCGAAAAACATATTTCATGAGTTCAAAGGAGTGAGTAAAATCTTGATTGTCCTAGATTCTTATAAGAGATGCACGTCCTGACTCAAAATCAAGACTTGCTATGCAAATTACAAGTTTTTTTATCATCACGCTATGCTAGTTGGAGACACAAAGCTAGTTTTTTTATCATCACGCTATGCTAGTTGGAGACACAAAGCTACTCACCTAAAGTTAAAATCTTCTATCAACTTTTGGATTTTTCCACAGACAATTCTTTGTCTCTCAGTCTAATGCCCTTTGAAAAGTAACAAATGGTGGTTTTGTTGGCACTCGCTAGGATTTGCCTTGCAATCCCCACTATCACCCACTAAGAAACAAGCAAGGGTGTTGTGTTGTTTTGTTTTGTTGGGGCATCCTTGTACTCTTCCTGTGTTGGAGCATAAAACACAAGTTTTTGGCCAGCTCTTATTCCCATCCACTTCACAAGATGACAAGAATATTTCTAGAGAGAGGCAGAAAAAAACAATGCCAAGTTTAAAGAGAGAGATAATCTAGGGTCTGTTTTTCAAGAAATTCCATTATTCCTTATGAACCCCCCATTGGAAAACAAAACAGATAGTGACAAAAACAACCACTTGTTTTGTCTCTAAAGCAGACATGATGGAAAGTCCTCTAAAGTAGAGAGCTTTAATTAACAACTCGATGCTTAGGTCAGAAAGAAAACCTTTGTAGAGTAGAGCAGGGGACTCTTAATTCTCTTTGATGGATTAGGAGCATTGAGGGACCAAACTTGAAACATTCTTTAGTGATTTTGGTGGGTTTTTGGTGAATTTCACAACCCAGTTGTGGATTTTGATTCACTGCTGGTTTTGAACAGTTATTCACAGGAGGAAACCAGTGAACTTTCCCTGGTATTTCCCCGTCTCTGCTTCATGTTTTAACATAATTGCACTAAATTTTAAAGTTTTTTTTCTCTCTCTCTCTTTGATTTTTTAAAAAACTTGAGGCTGTCTAACAAAACATAATCCAGTTGAGTTTGCTTTTATTTTTAGTAGAAAGAGCTTGCTTTTGTGTGTTTTCAATGTGTAGCTTGGTTTCTTGCTCTGTTTCGGTTAAAGAGAAATGGTATGGGGAAAAATGGAAATGAACTGGAGGGTCCTTTACGTTTTACTTTTAAGAATTGAATGATCTTTGCCTGGCAATTCCCCGTTTCTGTTTGGTCTCTGAGAAAATGCTGGAGTTCAATTTTCTCAATTCCTCGACTAAGAAAAGCCTTCTCTGTGTTTAGCTTTCCAAAGCTACTTGGCTAGTTTTGCTAGCTTTTTTCTGCTTCTTAGTAACAAGGAGTGTTAATTTTCTTCAGATTTCTTGTTATGGATCTTTTTTTTCTCCCTATGAATTCAATCATCTAATGCCTCGGAACTTTGGAAGCAGAGTACTAGAGTCTTCACCTTAAATTTTGTGTTTGTGTGTAATTTGTTATTCTAGCAGGCTTTGATCAAACATTTGGAAGATGTAAGAAAGCGAAAACTAAATTTTGAGATTAAACTCTCTTAACTTAGATTAACTCAACAATCTTTTAACTTAGATTAACCCAACAATCTTGCTAGGATCATGGAAATTGTTGTCATTTAATAATAACCCGAATTACATGAAAAAAAGATCATAATCTTATGTTCTTGTTTTTCCAATTTTTACGGTGGTTCCTCTGGGACTATTTTTCTGGACTTATTCTTGACTATTTTTCATTTCATTTTTTGTTGTCAGGTATTGAGCTTGGCCTGGTAGTTAGTGGCAGGAATGGCCCAAGAAGAAGGATCATCATCTGTAACTTCATCACCTCTTCAGTTCTTGCCGTGGATGCCACTATCACCAGGGATGGGATCACCATACCCTTGGCTGAGGGAGCTGAAATCTAAAGACAGAGGTTTGTGTCTGATCCATCTTCTGCTTGCCTGCGCTAACCATGTGGCGGCTGGTAGTATTGAGAACGCAAATATTGGCCTTGAGCAAATCTCCCATCTCGCCTCTCCTGATGGTGATACCATGCAGCGGATTGTTGCGTACTTCACAGCAGGACTTGCTGATCGCATTCTTAAAGGATGGCCGGGTTTGCACAAAGCTCTCAATCCAAAACAAGCATCTTTGATATCTGAAGAGATTCTTGTTCAAAGATTGTTCTTTGAGCTCTTTCCCTTACTAAAGCTTTCGTATGTGATCACAAACCAGGCCATTATAGAAGCCATGGAAGGGGAGAAGATGGTTCATATCATAGATCTAAATTCATCTGAACCTGCCCAGTGGATAAATCTTCTTCAATCATTAGGTGCACGGCCTGAAGGCCCGCCTCATTTGAGAATTACAGGTATTCATGAGCAGAAAGAGGTGTTGGAACAAATGGCTCTTCGGTTGACAGAAGAAGCTGAAAAGCTGGACATCCCATTTCAGTTCAATCCTATCGTGAGCAAACTAGAGAATCTTGACCTTGAAAATTTACGTGTTAAGACTGGAGAAGCTCTTGCCATCAGTTCTGTACTTCAGCTGCATACTCTATTGGCAATGGATGATAAGATGCATAGAAGGAACTCTCCATCAGGATATAATAATCCAAACTCTAACCATTTTCAGAGAGTATAGATTAATCAAAACCGACGTACTCTCGGTGATTGGCTTGAGAGAGATGTGGTTAATGCCTATAGCTCAAGTCCTGACTCAGCATTATCCCCTCTATCTCTTGCTGCTTCACCAAAGATGGGCAGCTTTCTAAATGCACTTAGGAGTCTCTCACCGAAATTGATGGTGATAACCGAGCAAGAATCAAATCATAATGGGTTTGCTTTAATGGAGAGGGTCACAGAAGCATTGAATTTTTATGCTGCACTATTTGATTGTTTGGAGTCTACTGTATCAAGAGTATCATTAGAGTGGCATAAGGTTGAGAAGATGCTATTTAGGGAGGAAATTAAGAACATCATTGCTTGTGAGGGAACTGATAGAAAGGAGAGGCATGAGAAGTTGGAAAAGTGGATTCTAAGGCTTGAGTTGGCTGGATTCAGGATCATTCCTCTGAGCTACCATGGCAGGCTGCAGGCAAACAGGTTTTTGCAGAGTTATGGCTATGACGGATATAAAATCAAAGAAGAAAACGGATGCTTGGTTATTTGCTGGCAGGATAGACCGCTTTTCTCCGTGTCAGCTTGGAAATTCAGGAGGTATGATTGAGAGATTATCAGACATATGGGGATTTTGCTTTCTTTTATTTTGTTACTGCTATATGTATAAAGGGTGATGACTTTTAATGTGCAGTTGCATTATGCTCTCCTGCAAGTTTCAAACATTTCCTCCCTTTATTTAACATTTTTGTAAATATTTCCTTATTTACTTTCTGATAGAGATTGGATGATATCTATTCCCCTCATCCTGATCTAGAACTTGGTTTGGTTTCGAGAAAAACCATCAACACTGTAAAATCAAACTTCCATGCAAATTTCTTGTGTCAGAACTGAAAAGAAAATATCAAATTTCTTGCAAACGATGCTGTAGAATGCATCATTCTGAACTCTGGAACAACATTTCTTTGAAGATCAAAATACTTCCTTACCAGTAGTGTTGGACATATTCAATAAGTAGGCGCTGGGTAAAAGAAAAGGAAAACCGCACGTATCACTAGTAATAAGAACCTTCAGAAATGCACAACAGTCACATTGTATTCAACGACAACATTTTAGTTCTTTTGACTAAACGAGACTGTCTTCGACAATGAATAGCCTCGAGCGAACCGGAAAAGCCCGCTACCTCCAACAATTGGCATTTCCTTCACATTATCGAGCACTGGACTGCGGCCTAGAATACTTAGAGCACTGCCATTGTACGTACCCTCCAAAAAGGCAAAACTTAAAACCATAAGCAATCCAGCATCGTGTTGAGAAGCAAAAGAATACATGCCCTGTGCTCTTCCCACAAGTTTTGAAGTAGGTTCTGGCTCTTCTGTTAATGGACTATCCACCATAAAAGTGCTGCCAAAGCTATCAGCTGTTGTCTTTGCTGGTCCAGCAATTCTCGTTTTTGTTGGGTTTTTCGCGCTAGGAATATCATGGAAGTAGATGTCATAACCCATTTTTTGGGTTATTCCCCAAAATCTACCCAAAAATAACAAAAATAAAATAAAAGGGGCTGGTGTCGGCAGAAAAATTAATGCGGAAATTTTGGACGTTTTTGAAAGCCCGGTCGTACCTCTTTTTACCCAGAAATGAAGGAAAAGACAGATTTAAGGCTAAAATAATTTATTATTGGATAAATCTGCATAAGAGTTAAGTCAAAAGACATAATTATATTTTTATGGGCCAATTCGATTTAATCGTCGGCCAATTTTAAAATGTAATTATGCTTTGGAATTAATTGAGAGCTCAATTGAAGGATTTAATTAAGCACAAGGACTTAATTATACTTTAAATATGTCAAATTAATTTTATTAAAGACTTAATTGATGAAAAATTAAGTTTGGAAGCTTAGTTTGGGTTAAATTGAGACGATCGGAATTTTCGGTGACGAAACATTTTGGGTGAAATCGGAAACCAAAATTGAAGATAAAAACATTTTTTTTCTGTTGAGAAAGCTTTTTGTCCCAACATATTTATTTAAAATTTTCAAATTCAAAATAAAAAACCTGCAGCAGCCGCCGCGCGGCTGAAGAGACAACCAAGGCAACTGTATCACGTCGCTCATCGCCGCAGCTGTAGCTGACTATTGTAGCTTGGTGTGACAAGTCCACCTCCTCCGCCTATAAATACCACCGGAAAGAACACGAACAGGGAGGGAGATCATCGGGGAAACTGGGGGGAAACAGGAGGATAAATAGACAGTAACGGGAGGGGGGATTTTAAGCAGAAAAACAGAGGATGAGAATCACGTTACAGAGGGGAGAAAAGGCTGAGGAAATAGCATGAAATCGGGGTGAAGACCAGAGAAATAACTCACAGACAGAGGATCGTTAACAGAGGAGAAGAAGACGCAAGCTTCCCACTGCCAGCAGGACAGCATCTTCATCTTCCTCATCTCCGGCAAAGTCAGCCACCTCTCTCGGCCATCTTCCTCATGTCCGGTGGAACAAGCAGCAGTCTCTCTCTCTCCAGTCGACATTTCTCTCTCAGCCCCGTTGCAGCTCCTTTCTCTCTCCCATCAGCCAACAGCTAACTCTCTCTCCCCGACATGGTTTTCTCTCTCTAAAAAGGGACGTGCAGCAGCTCCTCTCGCTCTCCCTCAGCAAGCTCGCCGTGAACACCACGCCAGAAGCTCCCCCCTCAGCTCCGTCGCCAGACACAGGCCCGCCTTCCTCCTCAGCTCCGGCGACACAGCAGCACGAAGCAGCAGCGCGAGCACTGCACAGACAAGCCACTTCCAGCCCTCCTCCCGGCCACCACGGGCCTCCATTTTTGACACCACCATGACAGGGAGAACCACCTCGATCCCCTCTACCCGACGACAGTGGCAGGTGAGCCTCTCGTGGTGGTCGACCGACCACATTTTACTGTTCACGTGCATGAATTAATTCATGCAGCGTGAAATTTACTTGGGGCGGGCTGGATTGCTCTCGGCCCATCCCAGTTGACTGGGCCGGGTCCAGCCTAACAACCCAAGCCTATCATAGTTGGCCCCTTGGTTGGGTCGGCCCATTTGGGTGGACTAGGCCCAGCCCGAAATTTTTATTTTTTATTATTTTTTTATATAAAAAATACAAAAAATATTATTAAAAAAATGTGTTGTTTTCGTACATACGACCGAATTCCAAGATTTTTCCATGTTTATTTTTCGTAAAAAAAATATGTTGCATCTTTCTCATATTTTAAAACAAAAATTGGATATCGTAACCGGTTTATGATTATCCTTTGGAATTTGGCCAAAATATAAAAAAAAATAAAAAATATTTTTGTTTCAGATATCTCGGTGTAAAATTACATTGTAAAGTACACTTGGAGATACTAAAAAAGATTTTCTTTTATTGCGGTGTAAAATTACATTGTAAAGTACACCGCAATTTTTTTTTTAATGCAGTGTAAAATTCTTTTGATTAGTCTTTCAAACTCTTAATGAGGTAGAGATTTTCTCACGAAGATAGATCTACATCGAACTTTAGAAAAGAGAAGAAAATATCAAACTTAGAAAAAAAATCAAACAACAATGCAGCTTGCCTTAGGTAGGGTGTACTGGGGGTGATGCGTTTTCCCCTTGCACAACAAGTTCCCTTATCCAAGACTCTCGCAGACCATTAGGTTCCTAGTAACCTTAATACTAGGTGGCGACTCCTAATAATTATAGTCGTAATTTTGCGACTATAAAACACACCCCCATTTTTCACCACGCGTCGTTGTCCCCCCAAGCACCGGGGATGGCGGGGCACGAAGCGCGAAAAATCACCGTTGCGATAGTAGAAACGCAGGCGAGTCATTTTCTCCATGCGTTTAGTGGATATGATCATTGGGGACTGCTCTGAGAATTTGCCATTAGTAGAGCTACAAAACGTCAAGAAAACAGTGAAGTACAAGAGAGCAAGAATTTGAACAAGAGAATAAGCCATAGGGAACAATTTTTCTGAGCTATGTTGGGGAAAGAATGCTAGAAGAGTCTAGTTATAGGATTGCGAGCAAGAATTGATGAATATTATAGTGTGAGGTTGGCTTTTGGAAGTGGGCTAATTTGGGCAAAGTAATTATTACTTGAACTTGATATTGCATTATGAGCAAGAATTTGTTTCTGAGAGGGACTCAAATTTCCTGAATAATGGAAAATGTAGTTAGGAGCATATGAGGAAATTAACTAGGTTAACTTGTCCCAGCTGGTTCAGCCATTAAACAAGTTCAAGTTTCTTAATTAAATATGACACACCATGATCTGCAATAACAGAAAATTCTTAAAAGATTAATGAATAATATATGCAATCAGGATTGCTTATTTTGTTGATGGGTAGATTCTGGAGAAAATAAAATCACTGAAGATGCCATCATAATGAGCAGTAGAAAGTGCTTTGAACATGGCCAACAACTCCA
Organism: Salix arbutifolia; assembly: GCA_025169955.1. Taxonomy (NCBI): domain Eukaryota; kingdom Viridiplantae; phylum Streptophyta; class Magnoliopsida; order Malpighiales; family Salicaceae; genus Salix; species Salix arbutifolia. The sequence goes on from CM045902.1 coordinate 1,611,004, forward strand.
GTCACTCAGAGCATGCTTGCTTTACAATCAAGGTTATGCAGCCTTACAATGGGGTATGCCATCGAAGCATACTTTGCTTTTACCTGAATTTTCCACCTTGGCTCTGCAAAGTTGAAGTGCACCTCCACTATAATATAGTAACAGGTTTATTTAAGCAAATTGCAAAAGAAAGAATCATATTCAGTTTCAGAACTAGCATATAATAGGAGTCTTGCAAGGATCCTGCATCCATTTTGAAATGAAATTCTCACATTTCCACATCTGGCAATGGAAATCTTCAGTAATAGAATATGTAAAATAGCTGGCGAGATCATTACACAGTACTGAATATTGATGTTAATTTGTTGTATAGGCCGTGTTAAACTATATTCGATACACATCAAACTTGTTATGAAATAGATTGAAAATAGAAATTTGGTGAATTTAGCATGTTGGTCCTGACTAAGGTGTCTTTTTTTTACAAAACCCATCTAGCAAAGTGCCCTGCCATTTGCCTGCTGTCGACATGAGCTTCCTATCAAGAAGAAGTTAGTCATTTCTAACTCTGTCAGACCTTCCTATCTAAGAATTCTCTCTCAATACTTTGTTCTGTCAACAAATCTCGGCCCTTCTGTCAAATTTTCTATTCTTCTCAAAATTATTTTGAGAGAGTTATGTTTATGAATTTGGTGGTTCGCTGCTTATTCTTGTTTGTGCTGCTGAGAATAAGTGATTGAGTAAACCTGGAAAACAACAAATCACTAGAGGGCGGACAATAAATTGTCCTGAGACTATAGGGTTGATCATTATCTATATCTTGAAATTCATATTATGTTAACAAATGTGTAAATTGATTTTCTTTAACATATACTGATTTATGTGTTTATGTAGAAATCAGATCATTACAAGGGATCAGCAGCTCGAAGGTGGGCAATTCTTACCTAGTCATTCCAAATTCCCAGGGCTACTGCCTTGACTTGGCATCAGATTTATTTATAGGATTCAAAAATAGTGCAGCTGGTAGGAATGAGTTTTCATGCAAGACATAAATGTATATGAACACACAAGAAAACACTAGGATTTCATTTCTGCAACAGTGGAAACGTTCAACAAGCAGAACTAGGTGAAATTAAGAAACGATAGAACTACAAACTGATAAGAAACGTTCAGAAGTGCACAACAGACACATTGTATTCAACGACAGCAACTCCTGTATTTAGATTAAATGAAAATGTCTTTGCCAATGCATAGCCTCGAGCAAGCCGGAAAACCCCGCTGCCTCCAACAACTGGCATTTCTCTCACATTATCAAAGACGGCGTTCCGCCCAAGAATACTTAGGGAACTTCCATTGTAGATACCATCCACAAAAGCAAAATTCATCACCATAAGCAACACAGCATCCTGTTGAGAAGCAAAACCATAGATTCCCTGAGCTCTTCCTACAAGCTTCGAAGTTGGTTCCGGCCCTTCCCTCAACATGTCATCTGCCATGAAAGTACTGCCAAAGGATTTGGGAGATGCAGTCATGTTTATGGGTCGAGCAATTGCTGTAGATGTTTGGTTTTTTCCACCAGGAATGTCATGGAAGTAGAAGTGCAGGCTTGTCTTTTTCTCCATGTCTTTCATGGTTATTGGGGACTGTTCAGAGAATTTGCTGCTGATGGCAGAGAAGAACGTCGAGAAGACAACAAAATACAAGATGAAGGGAATGAAGGTAGCCATTTTTGGTGCAGTTTTCTAATCCAAGCTAGAAGAGGTATTTATAGGAGTTGTGTGAGATAGCTAGGCTTCTGGAGGAGAGTTTCAGTGGGAGGTGATGATAACTTGAACTTTGTGTTGTATCAGAAGCAAGAGCCAAAGTGCAATATATTGATCTGATGACTTTGACAAGGCTGCCAAATGTCGAAAGAATGAAAAAATGAAACCTGAGGACGAACAGGATGTTTAGGTGATCCAGCGCTCTGTAATGCATTTACTACTAGCCATAAAGGCACATTGGTAAGTCTTTCAGAGCATGCTTGCTTTCGTAACAGCCTTATGCATTGCCGTGCCATCAAAGCTTTCTGTCCCACTCTTCCCAATTTAATCGTCTCGGGTTTGTCAAAATCGTTTTTTTGAGATGACATGAAAAATAAAATGAAAACTAGGATCATAAAATTACTAGTGTTTTTTTAACTAATTATATATTGACAATTCCAATTAATAAATGAAATTACATTAAAATCTAATAAAAGGGTCAATAATCTTATAATTAATTAATAAAATTTGCTAACATTTATCTATACATTCCAAATCTCCAATTTTCACAAATTCCTAATAGATTTTAGTTGTGATTTCAAACACATTGTTCTTTCTTGTATAGATGAATTAATAAACTTACCATATATGTTTAGAAATATTTAGATGTTTAGTATTTCTCAAAACTAGACTCGCAATAAATTTTCATTTGTAACTCTGAATGTGTCCAAAACAATACACAGAGTTCTACTTTGACAATATTTATCTAGTAACTTGATTATCTGAAATAATATGTTTTTGAACTCTGTTTGACTTGAATATTTACCACAATATATTTTTATGTTTTTAGTATTGCATCTAGATTTAATATATAGTTTGAAAGATATGACAAATATCACAAAACTGGTCAAATTCAATTTTGATTTGGTTAATATAAAAAATGTAGGAAACTCTTAAAATCAAACCTAGTTTAACAATTTTAGTGATTTTGCACGACCTAAGTCCAATTTCACAAGTTTTGAGTTTTTGGTTTTATTTTGTATATAAATACATATTAACTCGTAAAATCATATAATTTTATGAGTTAACTCGTGATTTTGATGACAAAGCTCTCTGGTGTTTAATTTTGATAAATTTCTTGGGTGGAGTTTTGAAGAATTTAAATCAAATCCTTCCCCTTCTTCCTATCAAATGGTCGGCCACAAGCAAAGTAGAATTGGTTTCCTCACCAAGCTTATGCTATAAATATTAATTACTTAGTTGTTTATTTACAATTTTACCCTTTTCACTCCTAATCGGATGAATTATCCATGATATTTATGAACATGATTACGTGTTTTTTACTTATAAATACATTAAAATAATATATTTTTTAAAAATATTTTTGAAATCAATATATCAAAACAATCTAAAAACACTAAAAAAAATTATTTAAAGCAAAAACAAATCAATTTTTTTAGAAAAACATTTTTGAAATGCTTCCCACACATCTATTAGTATATTTTCATATGTATTGTATTCGTTAATTTCAACATTCATAAGAAAGCATTATTACCCAAACCCAAATTGTTGGATTTCTCTTTAGAAAAACAAAAACAAAATGCACTTGAGACATCTAAATAAACTGGCTTTATTTGCATCATTTTTAATAAAAAAAAACAGAAATAGCAAACAATATTACATGTTTGATGAGTTAAGCCGCAATATTTGAGCTATTAGTTTTTTTAATTGATGTTTTTTTTAATTTATGTTTCAATTAATTACTCTCTCTTGTGATTTGTTTTTGCTTATTTAACTATTTTTAGATAGGTATTTTATTTTATTTAATGGTGTTGATATTTAAATAGTTCTCTTCCAATATGCTGTAGGAAGGAGGGACTTTCGTGCTATGTTCATGAAGAACCAATCCCGAGGGACTGTAATTGCTTAGAAAAATATCATTAGCTTTCAGCAATAATTAAGAAGGTACAAATCTTGCAAATACAAACCAATCCAGCTAACCCCAGAGCATAAAAAAGAGATCAAATTGCATGTTCATGGAGAAAGGGACTTCAGTAGTGTGACACATACACATTATATTCGACAGTAGCATCACCTTGCTCGTCGAACCAAACCGTATGCGCCAATGCGTAGCCATGAGCAAGCCTAAACAGCCCACTACCTCCAACAATTGGCATTTCCCTCACATCATTCAAAATCTGGTTCCTTCCAAGGATGCTGATGCTACTTCCATTATACTCACCTTCTGTGAATGCATAATTCATAACCATTAGCAAAGAAATATCGTTTTGCGCGGCCATGGCATAGAGTCCTTGAGCTTTTCCGACAGGCTTTGAAGAGATTTCAGGCCCTTCCGTCAACAGATCATCCGCCATCATTGTGTCACCAAAGGAGGACTTATCCGAGCCGGCAATTCTAATAGCTGATGGATTTTCCCCACTGACAATGTCATGGAAGTAGAAATGTAGGTGTGTGGTCTTTTCTACGCGCTTGATAGCTATGGCTTCAGCTTCTTCCTCACAGAAAGCCCCACTAGTGATTGTGAAAAAATATGAGAATAGGATGAATTGAAGGGAGAAGAGAGTGCAGGTCACTTGAGAAGCCATTTTTGTGATCCTGTGTGCTCCTTGTGGCTAGTCTAGACTATAATGTGAGCTTATGAAGGTTACTACTTATAGAAGAGAGTAAACAAGAGGCGAAAGGGCCTGAGCTTATGATCGGCACAATAGATCTTGAATTTGAATCAGGGTGTATATTCTTTGTAAAAGCCTGAGACAACTGATGTTTTACTTGTTCATCTATATTCACAAAATATATTTTTCAAGAATTCAGCTTTACTCTAATAAAAAAAACCAAGAGGCGAAAGTTCCATGCTCTTTCACAATACTAAAGGAGGAAATTTGCTTTTTAAAGGGGCTAGCCGGTATTGCTGCATTTCTAAGAGAACTGTTCTTCAGTTTAGTCAGCTTTTTTCTTCCCCCATTTACTATTAACTTGTAAGAATGATTACTTTCCTTCCCACGCCATCATCAACAGGGAGAGTTTTCATTGCTTCAAAGCATATGAAACTATCACGCTTGTGTTGCACTCCAGCTGCGTGTAAGCTACCTAACTTTCTGCATATACGACTTCTTTTCGTTGTTTAATCTTTGCTTCCAGCAATCCTAAATACAAAGCTTAACAGCTTTGCCCTCACTCCCATTAACTTAATCTTCTCTCAAGAGGCATCTTAGTCTCAGATTCCATGCTTCTCCACTAATTCTCGTGTCGGTCCCTTATCAGTACATTTCTAAGCAAGAATTAGCGTTGGAATCTTTCCCATCTATTCTTTATCAGAGACCCCACAAAGACATCTCCAAAAACCTTGTCTAGCACTAAAAACTCCGAGTTTGTTTTTATATGGCTTTAGGTTTAAATATGTGATTGCTAATATGATAATCACTGGAAACTTTCATTAACTTCAAAACATGTAGAATTAGTCGAGACACGCGCAAACTAGTTCCGACATCCACATTAATAAAAAAAACCCATTGAGTAAAGACAAAAGAAATAGATTTAGTGGTCTCATCCTGGACAAAAGAGGGAATTAATTCAAATCAATGAAATGATTCTAATCAGAAAAAGAAGAAGACAGAACACAGGGGATATATCAAGGAATTTGCAATGAGACTGATGGATGAGATTAACTGCTATCACTCACCTGGAATCTCACTGTAGTAAAAGAACTATTTGTATTTCTTGTGATGTTGGGAGAAGGCACAGCGGCTTGGATCAAGCAAATTGTTTAGAATCAGAGTCCCTTTAATCTCTTCAAGAAATCTCGACCAGCAACGAGGTACATAATTAATTTTCAACCCAGAAATATTTACACATCTGTGATATCATATTTTAGCATATTGTTCTACCTTGGCAAGCTGCAATCATAAGGCTGCCGTCTAAATCAGTTTGGATTTCATCTCCATTTTTTAATGGCTTCAACCACTTTATCATTTTTCAGGAATAAAATTTACTCATATAATTTTTTTTTAATTAAATATAATGAATATTTTGGCGTGCAAGTATAGATAAAGAGAAAAAGATATGGTATTAGGCTCAGCCGTATTTTTCAATTGATTTTTAGTTTTATATTAGATTTTTATATGTTTTTTTATCATATATATTAATATTAAAAATAAATTAAAAAAATAATTTGATGTATTTTTTTGGAAAAACAACCTTAATATAAATTAAGGACACATAAGATGAAGGAGAAGAGTAAAGTGTTTTTATGATTGAATTGACCTAGCTAAGCTTTTAACTCTTAAAATTGAAGCTAAACTATATAAAAAAAATTCAACTCAATAAATTCTAAATAATAATAATAAAATTTATCTTAAAAAATAATGCACAAAGGCAAAATACAAAATTAAAATAGTTATTGAAATATAAACCAAATAAAATAAAAAAACTTAGGCCTATCTAAAATTGACATCCAAAATTACTCAAACCAGAATTTAGTGATTTAATTGATATATTCAAATCAATCCTAATCAACACAAATACTAATAATAATATTTTAATAAAATAATTTATCTAATAATTTATGCATTTTTTCCAGATTAATATTATTATCGGATGTGACCAAGGTTGTCAATACTGTTCCGGTTTTTCTATTGGAACGGAACGTTTCAGTTTCGGAGCGTTTCAGAATTGTACCATTTATATATAATTAATTATATATATATATATATGAAAAAAATTAAAATATTAATTTAACAAGTATAATTTAAATTCAAGATAAATTAACTTTATATTATACAATACAAACACAAAGTCAAACAAACATAATCTCAAAATTAGAAACATCTCTAAAATTTCAAAATATTATGATAGTAAAATGTTCTAAAATAAAAGAAATATTATGATTTTGAGCCGGAATGCTACTGAGACGTTTCGGCCGGAATTTCCAGAACGGGCCGGAATTAAAACCGAGATGAAAACGACGTCATTTCATCTCGATTTTTTTAATAGCACAGAATGTTTCAACTATTCCGGCCAGAACGAAACAGAAATAACAAGCCTGGATGTGACAATAAAAAGGCAGTTAATATGGCGGCCAATTGCCACGTCGGCCATAATAACTATCATTTGATATCAAGATAGGAGATCAGGCCCTTCCTATAGGCCAAGCCATATAATTAAGCACAATATACCCTTTTGAAATTAACAAAGAAAAGAGCGGCCCAATAATGGCCCACCTATTTTTTTCAAAATAAGCCCAACCGTTTTTTTTCACAGGCTTCGTGGTTCCTGAATCCATGACCCACCTGTCCCTTGACTTCCTGTCAACTACTTCTTCTTGGACAAACGACCCGATTGATTCTCTTTAATTCAATTACTAACCAAAGGTAAAAACAAAAGATTTTTCTTGTATTTGAACAATAATCAATAAGAATTTTAATAAGGACTTCACCTTTTTTCGAGAACAAATAGTAAAGCTTTCGTCTTTGTTATTTCTTTACTGCTAATATTAGCCTAAATTTTGCTTATTGAGAGAAATATTTATTGTTGTTCTGAAGTTTTTTTAACTGGGTTTTTGTTGTTTCTTGGGTTGTAGTAGATGGAAGGTAGTATTGCTAAGGAGCTTTACGCAGAAAGTTTGCAACTTTCAGTTTCAAGTGCTGAATTGGTTTCTAAGCCAATTACCAGCGGTACGTCGAGCGATTTTTATGACATGGGTTTTGGTCTAATATTTGTTTGCTTCAAGTGTTTGTGATTTTGGTTGCTTTGTATGCCCTTTATATAGTTGAGTTAATGGTCTGTGGTTTGATTGATCTTTCCCTGTTTCTGTTTTCTAGTTCTTTATTGTTAATCTCTGCTTGGAAGATTTGTTTCGTTTTAGTAAATTTGGAGGCGAATGATGATAGTTGTTGAATTTACTAGATTAAGCGGCAGACAGGAATTAGTGAAGGAAAGGAAAAGGTCTGCAAATCGATACTCTTTCGTCCTGTATGTGGATGCATGCACATGTGCAATTTCTATGCTGGTTCATTGAAGAACAAAACTAAATGATTTTCAATTGTATAGTGTTCCTTAAAAACTACTTTTCTGCTTCATGTGCCGCATTTGGACTGCGCTTGTGTAACAATTGGCTGAACCATTTTGGCTTACCTTCCTTTGTTTCTCACATGTCTGAAATTTCTAATTTATGTGAATGAATCATGACATTTTATTTGGTGGCTCTTAAATAAAGTTGGTTTTGGATTTGGTATGAAGGTGACTTGCAAGATGATGATGGGCCTTTATGGGATGTTTCTGATGAGGAGTTGGATAGAGAATCTGATTTGGACCGGGAGTGGAAGAGGAGACACGATCAATTTCACTCTGTAATTTGATAACCCTGTTTAATTTGCTCCTCCTTCTGTTTTTTCACTTGCATGCTGAGTTTTAAACCTTTTTTTTCATTCTGGATGAATTCAGATCGGATATCGTGATGGCATCATATCTGGAAAAGAAGCTTCAGCGCAAGAGGGATTCAATATTGGTTTTAAGCAATCAGTGCTTGCAGGATACAACTGGGGTGTTGTTAGAGGTGTTGCAAGGTAAAGAAATAAGAACATGAAAGAAGAATTATACTATGGTGTAGAATGAATGCTTTGATATTCCTATGATTTTCTTTCAAATTCCTTTCCTTTTTCTTATTGTTTGTGGATGTGTATTTCCATGAAGTGCACTTGCCTGCCTTCCAGATGCATTGAAGGAGAGGTTGATTGAAGAACAAGAAAAAAGAAACAAATTCCAGGGCTTTTATGAAACAGTGCATTCTATTTCAACAACAGATGCTCTTAAGCTCTTTCATGATGACGTGTTGAGAAAGAAAGAAGAGGAGCAAAGTGCATCTGTTGTTGAAAATAGACATATTGAAAATTATGTTGGGGAGCTTCAATCACTCCTTCTGGAGTCTCCTGAAATCAAGTCACATTTATCAGTAAAGTAACTTGTTTACATAACAGAATAGTGTATGCTACATATTGTCTCTTTATAGAGAGGTAACATTATGAAGATAATCCTCACAATTGTATCACCAATTTTGATTTGATCCAATTATATTGCAAGTTTGTTTACTGCCAGTAATTTAATGCATATGATCTTTCTGTTGATATTTTGTTCCAAATCTTATAGCATATTCTCTCTTAAATTTACTTTTAGATGTTGTGGTCCAGAGATAAAAGTCATTATAATCATGTTCATCCTATGGTTACCAACATATCTACCCTGATTTTGGAGAAATTGTAAGCGAAGTATTGAAATCTTTCAAGAGAAAATATTCGTGTGAGACTGCTTGAATGTTACCAGGTGGGAAGGAAAATTAAACAAAGCAACTTTCAGTTTTCAAGAGCTTCTGTTCATCGGTCTACGGATGTTTACTAATCACAAGCTGTGCGTTTATGATTTGAATTATGCAGTTGCAAGAACATTATGTAGTAAGCATGAGTCCTGTTGGAATGAATCTTCTGGTTATGTTTACCATTGGTTGTAGTATGCATGTACTACAGAGACAATGGAAACTGAAGTAGTTTCCAATGATTATTGGCATGATTGTCCCTCTGCTTTTTAACAATGTAGTTGAGACTGGATAACCATGTTCTTGTTTATTCATGGAATTGATAGTTTAGTCTCTTCAGGACCTTGACCTGACATTATCATGTATTCCGGTTATGAAGTTGTTTAATCCTGTTAAGGAATATTTCATCTAAAAACTTAAATTATTAGATGAGGTCTCAGAATATGATTTATATTGCTCTCTAACACATTCCTTCAAATGAAAGTTTTTTGGGCTTGAAACTTGCACAGATCTATACTACCTTGTACTTGATTTTTATCGAATAGAATGGGGTGATGAGATTTGAACACGTGACCGCTGGGTCAACAAGCCTCTGACACCATGTTAAAGAATCATCTAATCTAAAATCTTAAGCTATTAGGTGAGGTCCCAAAATATGATTTATATTCTTCTCTAACAAATCCATAACCTCTTAAAGCTTTCACAGTGACATGGATGCTGGGAAATGTGATCGGAGATGAAAATAATCAGATAAACACAAACATAAGTTCAACAGTTACTGCACAATATTAGACATAATAACCGCACTAAATTAACAACATTTGAAGGTAGAAGAGTTTCTTCAACAACATATGATAGATAGTAATCATCTGGCTGACAGAACTCAGTCAGATTTCATACTGTTATTACATTTATAGAGAAGACTCTTCACTTGGACTTCATCCGTGGAGATTACTAGAAACCACCGAACACTGCATCTGCACTTGAATCTGCATTCTAGCCATCACATGATTGTCTGAACCCTGAAGTTCTGAGCGTGAACAGAACAAGATGTTTCTCTACCTGAGATTGTAGTTTACGCCTAGAACTTGGGCCCTGGTTAGCTATTATAATCCTCCTACTTCAACTTTTATTATAGGTAGAATCTACCCGTATAGCTTCCATTTCAGCATGACCTGCAATGAAATATTAAAGGAATACATGATTTGTCACATATTCTCTGTGCATTTCAACTTTCACTACTATAGCCACATAGAAAGAAATAACGCCTGCAAAGTGCTGTCTCATTTACCTCAGTGAGTGACATCAGCTACAAGCTTGAATCGGTCTTGTGTGAGAAAATGCTGCTGGTGTATGCCTGATACGAGTTTCATATTTCGGTGTTGGCAAGACGTTTTCAAAAGCTTCAACAAGTAGTGCCACCTTTTTCTTCCTAGCTGGAGCGAGTTTGGTGACAGTCTGTCGTAGTGCATAATCAATCATCCATTCTTCAGAATTTTTCCTTTCATCCATCATCTGGTGCCTGAGATCGACCTTTTCTGCCTCTGGATCAGGAACAACAGGAAGGAAATTTGGATCTCTTGGGTTGAATTCTCTCTCTTCCTTCAGGTCCATGATGGGTTTCTTGTCTCCGAATGTCCATTTCCTGTTGATGCAGGTTTCGTGAAGTTCTGGATGGGGATTTCCTCTTGTGTATACAAATGGACGCTTTGATCCTGTTCTGGTTCCATTATTGGCAGATAGGAGGCTTTCTTCCTTATCTGACTCGTTAAAAACTTCCACTTCTGTCTTCTCAGCATCTCTTGAATCATCTCCGGTTAAATTGATTTTCTGCATTTTTGAATCAGTATGTGCCTCAAAATCCATGGCAGTTAGGATTTTGATCTTGTTAGTTTCATCTTGATCTTCCTCAGATAAGTTCTGGCTCTCAAGAACATTATTTGTGTCATCGTGCTCATCCAATTGGTGGTTATGAGGCTCAGTTGGAGTGCTGTGATTAACAAGATCTTGACTTGAACTGTTGTCTTCAAAGGTTACATCAAGCTGGAAAGCTTCAGCTGTATCTCCTTGATCATTTTGATCAGCATCAGAAAAACTCTGGGTGGAATCAGAAACATTGATCTCAAATGTCAATTCAGCATTGGCAACTTGATCTTGATCTTCTGTTGCGTCTCCAGCTTCACAATAAGGGAGTTCAGCAATGGCAAAATCTTGATTATTCTCCGCAACCTCGATCTGTTGATCTATGGAATCATCCTTGTTTGCTCCAACCATATCCATCTTGTCAGAAATCTGAGGAGAATCAGCAATTTGGTTCTGAAGCCTCATAGTTGCATGATCAGTTTGAAGAGATGTATCGTCCTGGTGACCATTTAGAACTTCAGCTGAAATGTCTGTGGTGCAATCATTTTCATCGTCTCCAATTTGAGAAAGTGTTTCATTGACATCATTCTCCGTTTCATGAACTCCTTCATCCTGAATTTTCTCCCTGGCCTCCTCGGTTTTAAGCGCCTCAAATGCATCTTCAGCTGAAGACTCTTGATCATAAGCCAAGTCCCGTGCCCCTTGGATAGATTCGAGGATCTCCCAATAATGGGACATGCCATCTGATTCAGAATCACTATCGCTGTATTGCATATCAATGGAGGCAGTTTCCTCTGCAAAAAGTTCTTGCAGTACCTCATCAGCTAGAATTTCCTCTGTGCAGTTGCTGACTGCGTCGTCTGATATAATGATCTCAGAATCCTCATGCCAATCAAGTTTCTTGGTTTCTGGTGTGCCCTCGACTTTGGTGCAAAACTCATCTTCATCAGGCTTGTTCAAATCAACAGCTTCTGTAACAACCTCTGAAGTAGAAAGTTGGCCCTGCTCCCACTCCATGTCAGATTCTTCAGAGATGTCATCATCTTCCTCCATACTTGCTTGGCATTCCCCTTCACTGTCACTCCAGTTTTCACAGCTTCCCATGATTGCTTCTTCTCCGGACAAGGTTGATGAGCAGGTATCTGCATCCCCATCCCTTTCATCCATCTCTGGTGCATCGGTATCATTGGAATTTTCCTCAAAATCAATCTCTGATTCTTGTGATTCATCTGACGAGCTCTCAGAAACCTGATTGTTGCTGTCTTGTTCAGCTGCTGCTTCATGGCTAGTGTAAAAACAGGACTCGTTAATCCGTCCTTCAGGTTCTCCAGAAAAAGCACCATCTTCTGTATCTTTGGAGAAGAATTCAATGAAGAAATCCTTGCCAGTTTCTTGTATCATAGGTCTGTCGCCATGAATATCCTCTGTTCCTTCACCAGATGGCCTGGCTCTACGGGGGGATAGGACCTCCCATTTCATGCTCTTCTGGACCTTCAACGAGTGCCTCCTTGCCTTCAAGAAGCACTTAAGTGGAGGCACAGGTTTGTGATGATGGCCATTAAGAGAGCAATAGGTGTACGGGCATACCTTCACGACAGAAGTTCCCTCCGATTCAGTACCCCCTGGATTAAGTATAAGGTACGGCGGAAACTTGGAGTCCTTCAGGGTTGAAGAACAGGTAGATGTCTGTGCACTCACGTCTGCACAGAGAGCTACTGCAGAACATTTTTTCGCAGCGCCTCTCAGTGGCTTAAAACTAGGAGTCCTCACCAGCTTCAAACTAGATGTCTTTGATGAAGTTCTTGCCGGTTTGTTACCAGAAGCAGGGCTAAATCTCGAGCTGCCCGAGTTTCTACGATGAAGGTTCTTACCATCTGAACCGGTTTGAGTATTCAAGGGACTCACCAGGGAACGCTCCTTTCTTGCCTCTGAACTGCTGGTTGACTTCATATAATTCGGCGAGCCATCGGTTGTTTTGATCATAAGCTGCTTCTGTGGGGTTGCTTCTGTTGCTGGAGCATTGAGAGGCGGCGGCGGCTTTCCAGGCTGTGGCATGGATTTCCTCAAAGGTGGTGATGATGATTTCAAGCTCTCAATATCAGAAAGCTTGATTGATCTTGACCTTTTCATTTTCTTCTTCATATCAGGTCCTCTGTTCTTGCCATCCTGATGCTGACAAGAATTTGGTTTCAGGTTCCCCAACCTCTTCTCGGATTTGACATGATCAGCTTGGATACCAAGCTTGCTGGGTGCCTTTCTTTGCACCATCTTCAAAGAAAAGCCAGCAGCAGCATGAAATTTGATTCTAGTTTTCTTAGAGATGGGGAGGTCTAGGTTCGGAAGGAAAGTGGATTTGTTGGGGATTTGATGAAAGTAACACAGGAAGGGATGTTGACTTCTTGAGAGCCAAACAACCAAAGATTCGTCTTGTTGAGTTTCTTAAGATTTCTCAGTGGCCTGGCCTTTTGTTTTACTTCAATGGTCATTTGGTAGAACAAATTTGAACAAGGTTGAGATAAAGAGTTTGATGCTGACTTTCACCTTTTATTTACACATTTTCTGTGTTAATTAACCGGTTTAAGTTTTTAAGTGAGATCCCGGTATATAATTTTATATTATTTTTTAACACATTCCCTCAAGTGAAATTTTTTTGAGTTTGAAACTTGTACAGACACTTTAATTTTTTTATCAAATAGAATGAGGGTAGTGAAATTCAAATTCATGATCGCTGGATCAACAAGGCTTTAATACCATGTTAAAAAATCATATTATCTAAGGTCCATAATATAATTTTATATTATTCTCTTGTGTAATGAATTATTGCCTCTTTTCTATTGGAAATCCTACGTGTCTAGAATTGTCCTGTCAAGCCCCATGATGCACGAGGCTTTTCGAGAAAAATAAATATTATTTTAGTTAATTTTATTTCTATTAATTTATTTGAATATTACGTTTTTTTCCTTTTTTTTATTTGGTATTATTAAAAAGAAAAGTGAAAGATGATCAAGTTAAACCTAGATGATTTATTAGATAAGCTCATGACATGGTTGATTAGGTATTCGAAGAGAATCCATGAGACCCCATTTTCTGATAAAACATACTGTGGAGGATTTTCCCTGTTTTATATTATCAACTGTTGACTGGGTAGCCATCGGCACCAGGATTGGGCGGTGGAACTTTACAAAAGACGAGCAATGGTCGGCAATGTTAGGCTGCTTGGTGGGGTCTTTTTATTCCCTAAAGGTCCATTTCCAGACGCTCCTCTGCTCCATCCTCCACTCAAAAAAGCAAGGTGCCATTAATAATAATAATAATATATATAAAAAAAACACGAGACCCTGAAGCAATTGATAATCTTTACTCGCATGGCACTGCCCCATGATGGTTGAAGTTAAGGGTTTTTTTTAGTTCCTTCAGGCTTAAAAAGGGTCAAATATACACTTAAAGCCTATTGGATCAATCCGGTTCAAGCTCGAGTCGGAACGGGTTGAATAAAAACTCGGGTTTCCTAGCAAGTGATTAAACCATTGTAACGAATTTCTTAAAATGGTGTCCCACTAGGAAATTCAAACTGCAATGAATGTGCTGCTTCAGATTTATGCAGGAATTGTTACAGGGATTCATGTCTCTTTCAAAATGTACATGCATATATGGACAAGTTCAACTGAGATTTTGGACAAATACTGCCCAAATTTTGAAAATTTACAGGTGAGTTTAAAAATGATAGTTGGACTTTAGCAGAGGGTTTAGATTTCAAATTCGATTTAAAAAAAAAAATTCAAGCAGGCAATGTTGTAAGTTTAGACCTATCTGTGTGCTTGCTTGCTGTAAGTTTAGTAGTGGGTGCTAGCTTGAGTTTGTAAAAGTAATTTGTCATTTCAAGTACCCTGCAAATTATTATTAAAATTGAGAAAATATGTTAAATGAAGGGGATCAAGAAAAGAAAAGAAAAGAAAAGTAGCCATGCAAAAATCTCTAAAGATAGTCATAAAATGTAATTTAATCGGTAAAAGAAGATTAGAAAAATCTCGGAAACCCTAAATGGCTATGTCTAACACTTGCTTAAGTAATTAATAAAAGGTGGACTATTTTCCTCAAAACCCTAAGTTACTTTAGTTTCCCTAAATGTGAATCACCTTACAAGTTAGGGTTTACTTTCTCAAGTTTTCCAACACACACTGATTACCCTTTTGCCTCTTCTTTTGGTAAGGGTCACAACTTTTTGTAGACTCTAATCTAATGGCTGCTAATTAAGACCGAAGTTTCTTTCCAAACATTGTTGATTTATTTATTTATTATTAATTTATGTTTAATTAAAGGGTCCAATCCATTATTCCAGTACCGTTACTAAAATGATATGATGGGGATTTGTCAACAACGATAATTTGATATGGTCATGATTCATTGTCAAGATTCGTTTAAGGGTCGAGATCATCTGGGGCATGCCCTAAAGAATCATAAAAAATATATATTAAGTTTGCTGGAAAGAAAATTAAATCATGCTATTATATATTTGTTTAGAAAAAAAAAGTCAAGGTATTACAGATATACATATATAATATTTCAGTAGCTAATATTCAATTAATTTGGATTAATTATTGTTATTAAAACAATAATGTTTTATTCTTTTTTCCTATGGTGTTTACTCAAAGTTGATTAGATTTGCATGATTTAACCAAATCATTAAAAAATCAATTAGGTATATTAAATTTTACTTGATTAATATCTTATGCGATTACTCTAAATCTTAAACTTTTTAGGTTAATTTGCCCGATGCAGCTGTATATGTTTAACAACTATAGCGATTAGTGTTTCTTTTATTAGCATTTGATGGAATAAAATGAGTAATTCTAAAAGCTCCATCCATCCAACAAGCTGCTGTATATCTCATAGCAGTCTTCTATTCCACACAAATCATTGAACTTAATAGCTTGAGGATAGCACCATGTTTAATGAGACATATATATATATATATATATATATATATATATATATATATATATATATATATATATATATATATATATGATCTTTCAAGATTCAAACTTTAAGCTAGAGACAGTAAAAATTAGAATTTTTAATGGATACTCTAGTTTGGTACTGTGGATGGTTTATTGCTAATTAATTTGCAAAATATAGTGATAATAATTTTGGCCTGTGAAAATTAGACAAATAAGTTGATAATAGAAAGGAATTATGAGAATGGGTCCTTAAGACTCCCCTATAATTGACAATCTTTATTGCTTGTTCTCACTATTTTGGACAAATTCAGCCTTGAATTCTCTGATGATGGACAGATCATGGAGGATGGTCTAGACACCAATGGACCATATCCAGATAATTCCATGCCTTCTTTCCCTTCATAAAAAACCTTTTTCAAAACTAAAGAGAGTAAGCAGTCCAAAAATACTCAATGTAATGATAAGGACTACATGCAGCCTTTCCATGGGTTAATTAGGAGTCGAGAAGTTAAATAGTTTAATTATAAGCTTTAAATATCATAATTCTTTTCGAGATCGATTTGTTTTTCGACAAAAAACTCATCTTGCAGGGTGGAGGCAAGAATATTTTTTAAGAGGTTAAGATTAGGGAAAAATTTACCAGAAAATTCTTTTTTTGGTTCCGAGCCCCTGCCAGCCTTCCCCTTGCTATGAACGTGTCATCATGTGATTGTTTGAGAGTATAATTGATGTTGTTTTTTAAAGTGTTTTTCGTTTAGAAATACATTAAAATGATATATTTTTATTTTTAAAAAATTATTTTAGATATCAACACATCAAAATAATTTAAAAATACCAAATCTTTTAATTTAAAGAAAAAAAAAATAAGTTTTTTCAAACGTAGTGACAAACACCCTTTTTTAGATTTGAGAAAATTCTATCCCTCAAAAAACATATTTTATAAATCCAGGTGAGCAAATAAAACCTCGGTTGTCCCAGTACTTAGAAAATATACATGTCCTGACTCGATATGTATACACGATCATGTAACAAGATTGGACAGCCAGCATCACAAGAAAATAATAAGAATAAAAAAAAAGGAGATGTGAACGGGTTTGGTGCTTCTTCTGCAGGTCTAGGGCATGCAATATCCTGGCACGCACCATGTGAGTTTGCAAAAAACTAAGAGATAGGTCCTAGTGGTATGCATGCATGTAACATTCTGTCGTGTCTTATTCTGATAAACTTCCTTCCTTGCATAAAATCCATATTTTCCCATGTTATCTTGTTCCCTATATTCATTCAAGTTCTTTCTTTTTCTAGCTAGTTTTATTATCATCCCCATCCCAATGGTTCCCTGATCATTGCAACTACGTAAAATCTTGCCATATCGCCAATTTTTGGACGTGAATTCTGGAAATTGAAACCCTAAATGGATGTTACTGCAATCTCATTGATAGGCTAGTACTTTTTCTTGATGCTTCCAATGCAGTAACTTCCAGGCTCTGCGCGTCACTGTTGTTAATTTGCAAGCAACATTCCTGCAAGATTTGTCCATTTGACGACAGTGACGATTCTTTCCTTCAAGGAACTATTTGCCATGCTCGTGTTCCTATGGTACGTACTGATCAAAAGAGAGTGCTTTTTCATAGTTTAAAGCATATAGGAGTAGATTTGCTAGTTAATTACTTGAAGAAGTGGTTTGACAATATCATGAGGAACTGCTCATTAGAAATTGAGTGTAGATTAACCTAATCAATGATTAATTAGTACATAGCTTAGCCGATGATGATTAGACGACAGAGGGACCATAGCAACTTTAAGAGAAAAAAGAAAAAGAGATACAGTGCCATCTTTATGCACAGCCAGGAGCATAGTTGTAAGAATCAATCAAGTAATTGACCCATTGAATTATAATTAGATCCATATTCGAGTTATTGGCTAAACCATGTCAATTGTTTTTATTAAAATAACACTTTATTCCTTTTTTTTTCCTTGGATTTAGCTACCTCGTTCAATCGAAACACTAAAATCCCAGATTAAATAGGTGTGGTGAGGTAAATATTTTTCATAATTCAGCTGGGAATTTGGCATGAGCTCCAAATCAGCTTTTAATTGCATAGTCAAGGAGAAATATTTTATTTAGAATCTGCTTTTTGTTTGATGCATAAGCACGAGGTTTCTTTATCTCTGAAAAGAGAAGTTTCAGGTGGCTCCCTAAAAGCAATTGCATGCAAATAAAGCCACGAAAGCTACACAGAATCGATGAGAAGTGCCGAATTTGGTGATGAATACAAAGGCCATGCCTTGGAAACTTGACAGTGACAGCCACAGACATTACCAGCAAGTTTAACATAAGAACTTCTACTTTTAAAAAAAAAAATGTCAGTGGGCCATGTAATTAGTAATTTTCAGTGATGAATTATGGATTCACTGTCGAGAAGTTCTGGTTAAGTTCTTGCAGGCTGAGTTTCAAGGATATACCAACCATTTCCTTAAGAAGTCAAGGGTTAGATGATCAACTGGGATGCTTTAAGAGCTACCACTGTCAAATGAGGATAGGCGAGATGAATAAGTGGAGATTAAGGCACCTAATCAACTTTTTGAAAAGGGAAAATTAAAGTGTTTGGTAAACCTTTTTAGAAATCTTTGGTAGCATCTTTAGGTGGTTTATGTTTTCATTTATTCAGATGAGGAAGGGAAAAATCTTGTTGGGAATCTGCTTTTTGTTCGAGGCATAAGAAATACGCTGGCATGACCCAGGAACTTTCTGGAAATGTGTGATGAATTCGTTTTCTTTTTAGGAAAAAATGATCAGACCGGAGTATGAATCCTAGTTACAATGTCGGGTGGGTCTAATACATCGATTTAT
This sequence comes from Salix arbutifolia, assembly GCA_025169955.1. Lineage (NCBI taxonomy): Eukaryota > Viridiplantae > Streptophyta > Magnoliopsida > Malpighiales > Salicaceae > Salix > Salix arbutifolia. The sequence continues at coordinate 1,629,721 of CM045902.1, forward strand.
TATTTTTTTATGTGAGGAAATCTTATCTCCTAAAAAGTATATTTTATGAGTTCAGATAAACGTGTAAAACACCGACTATCCCAGACTCTTACAAGGATGCATGTTCTAACTTAAACTCGAGATATGTTGTGTAAATCGCAAGCACTCTGTTGTTACATCATGTTCATTGGGGACTGTAATAGATCAACTCGCTAACTCATTAACTTGAAATGTAGCTAGCTCAGATTTATTAATAAAAAAAACTTGTTTTTTAATCAAAATAATATTATTTTAAGTTTTTTCATTTTAAGAAAAAACTTAAAACTAAGTTGATACTAATTCTAAGTCCCTGTCTTATGAATAGTATGAGGAGTCGTGGGGGAAAAATTATATTTTGGGAATGGTTACCTACTTTAATTGATTGATGATGAGGTTAGTTGCCCTAACACTTTCTAACACAAGAAATAATGTGTTTGTGTAGAAGGAATGACAGAGTATTGAAAGTTTATAGATTAAGAAAATCATAATCTCTAAACTTAGGGTTTGATCGTTACAAATTACCTATCCGTCACCATCTTGGAAGTCAAAGCTCATCTCTATATCAGGAATTATTTGGGAGTGCTTTTGGGTATAAAAAGATGTTGTAAAAACCCTAATGACCTGGTAGCTGTATAGGAATTAGAAGCATGGTGCCCTGATTTGAGTTTTGATTTCAAAGATTTTATAGTATTCAACTAAATATAAAATATATGATAATGGCCTGCCTGTAGCTGCTTTAGAAACACATTTCCAGGGAGTCATGGCTAGATCGATTAAAAATATCAATTTCCAATTTCTGATATCTGGGTCTTGTGCTAAAATTCAAAAGATAAAAGATTTACTAACAAAATTATGAATTCAGGTTTTGTATGGAAAAAAATTTTGAATTTGATTTTTTGCATGAAAACCTTTTTTAAATTACTTGTTCTTGTTCTTGTAATTTTTGTTGTCAACATAAATTATTTGCTAACTAGTGGATATATAGACATGATAAACAAAGTCACAATGAAATGATGGATATAATTACAAAAATAAAACAATGATAAAACCCTAATCACAATAATTAAAGTTGCCGATTAACAGTAAAACACAAAAGCAGAAAGCAGGCTCAGGTACATACACTATTTATATATGTCCTTGTGAGGTGGAGGCAGGAAGACAACTTTTGGCCAAAAAGGAGAGGATTATCAGGAACATGGCAGGTAATTGCTTTTTTCTTTCTTTCTTGGCAACCTAAATCTTCAAAATCAAGGATCGATGTTTACTTTCTGCATAAAGATGATATGCACTGAAATTAAAATATTCAATATTTCTTTCACATGAATGCTTTTTTTTATTTTGGATTCGATTAAATCATTCCCTGAAAATACATTTTGTGGATCCAGGTGAACAAGTAAAATTTTAATTATCTCAAGTTTTTATAAGAGATACACGTTTTCACTCAAACTCAAGATTTTCTGAGGAACATTAATGCTTCTTGCTAAACCATGCAACTGGCTGAGAATACACGACTCCACTCTTGGAACTAGATAAGAAGAAAATAAACACAAAAAAATAATAGATTTTTTACTGAAAAGGGTCTCACAATTAGTATTGTAATTTATATTTTATTTCTGGTTTTTTTTCCCAAGAGGTTTAAATAAATCTGGTAGGAAAATCATAATTTTAAATCAGGAAAAACAATAAAAATCTTTCTCGGACAAACATCTTCCAGGCCAAATCGATCTTAAGGCCGTCTTCCGAACTTTGACTAGTTATATATATAGTGGGCCGACTACTATAGAATTGGGTTTCAAATTTAAGTGCAATCCAATATTTAGATCGAAAATTATAGTTTTTTTTAATCAGGCTAGTCGTCTTGCACGAACAGGTCTCTTATTCCTGTCCCACTAGCAAATAAACACGCTACTAAAATAATGACAGATTCATAACTAACTGTTCATAACTATAGTCTTCAAATCATCTACATCAAGTTATCTAAAATGAACGGTGAGAGTTTCAAATTGAGAATTGAGCTTAGGAAGAAACTTCATGGTGGGGGTGGGACAACGATGAATGCAGCAGTGATTGCTCAATGATCTTGTACAAATCCAAGGGAGAATTGAAAGACAAAAAACAAATTTATGACTTTCAATCCATGGTGGATACTGATCAGCACAGCAATGGTGATAGAAAACTATTCAAGATCACATGGTAAATGTCTGAAACTACAGAAAGGAACCATAATATCCCTTTAGAGAGCTTTGAAAATTTAGCATAATAATGCATCATCTTTCAACCATTCCACCTAGCACTATTGTTCTCATCTATGGAAATGATTGAACAAGTTTCAACAATATTGTCTCCTCGTTGTGTGCTTACCGACAGAATCGTTGCACAATAAGTGGAGCTAAGTGTTTCCCAAGAAAGCTTTCCACAACTATGTTAAATTTTATGATCTGAACAGTAATTGTTTAAAACAGTTACTGTTCAGATTGAAGAATAAAATTGGCAGAATTCTTGACAAGTTGAACACTGAAATTGGAATCAAAATCACATAACATTTTATTGAATTCGAAATGCCTATATATAGGCTTACAATGCATTTGAATTGAAAACCATAAATCTCTCAACAATCTGAGAGATTTGGATAAAAACAGATTTTGAAATTCAAAATCTGTTATGAACAATAGTTCTAGCTAAACACAAACACTACAGCTAATACATTTAGAAATCCTACAGCTAATACGAAATCTTCTTATCCAAAGCTGATCTCACTAGAAATCTAACACTCCTCCTTGAGTTTAGCTTTGGACATCCCTATCTTCATCTTCAAAAACTCCAATCTTGCTGGGGGAAGAGCCTTTGTCATCAAGTCTGCAAGCTGCACTTCAGTAGGACAATGATGAACTTTAATGAGCAAATTTTTCTCAGCTTCCCTAATGGCATGAAACTTTACATTTATATGCTTGGTTCTCCCATGCTGAACAGGATTCTGAGCAATTGCAATTGCTGATTTGTTATCGCAGAAGAGATCAACAGGTGAGCTAAGTTCTTGGCCAAGATCCTCTAATAATTTCTTTAACCACACTGCTTGATTTGCTGCAGCTGCTAGGGAGATATATTCTGCTTCTTCATCGAAATGAACATCCCTGCTGACTTGCACTTTATCTGTGATCAGGTTGTAAATCTTGTACCCTTTAGAGTTTGCTGCATATCCTACAAGGATTCCTTGTTCAGCCTTTTCATCAAGCTTTCCTCTCTTCACAGATGGCACATGAATATAGCATGGTGATCCAAACACTCTCAGGTGTTTGACAGCGGGCTTGACACCAGTCCACATCTCAAATGGTGTGCAATCATTCACAGCCTTTGTTGCCAATCGGTTCAGTAAATACACTGAGGTATTCACTCCTTCAGCCCATAAAAACTTTGGTAATTTTTTTTCAAACATAATGCACCTTGTCATCTCCATAACTGTCCTGTTTTTTCTCTCCACCACCCCATTCTGCTGGTGTGAATAAGGCACTGTTAGCTGGTGAATAATCCCAGCCATTTTACAGAATGTGTTGAACTCTTCCGAGGTGAACTCACCTCCATTATCAGTCCTCAGTACTTTGATCGTCTGTTCACATTGATTTTCCACCATGTTTTTGAAAGTCTTGAACATTGACAGAGCCTGTGACTTATTTCTCAGAAAATATACCCAAGTCATCCTGCTAAAGTCATCAATTAGTAACATGAAATACAGATTATGACTTAGCGATTCAGTGCTCATTGGTCCACAAATATCCGAGTGGACCAGCTCCAGCTTCTGTGTTGCTCTTCTTACCAAACCTTTGGGAAAAGGTTTTCGATGCAACTTCCCAAGTTCACAGCTGCCACATGTATGATCATTCACACATATTTCTGGTATATCATCTACCATATTTGCATCATGCATGAGCTTCAAAGATTGCATATTAAAATGACCATATCTTTTGTGCCAAATTAAGCTTTCATCAATTTTGGCAGTAAAAGCATGTCCTTCTACTGCATCCATCTTCAAATAAAAACTATTTCCATCCATTCCTAATCTTGCCATTACTGAACCATGTGCATCAATAATAAGGCAAGATCTGTCTTTAAAGAGGATTTCATACCCACTTTTTAACATTTGTGCAACACTAAGTAAATTTTGATCTAATTCTGGGATATACAAAACATGATTCAATAGTTTTGTACCTTTCTTAGTGTTGACAGCAATGGTGCCTCTCCCCCTTGCCTGAACAATATCGCCATTGCCAAGCTTGACTTTTGGCTGTATTGTAACATCAATTGATGAGAAAATCTCCAAATGCTTGGTCATATGACTAGTACATCCACTGTCAATGAGCCAAACATTGAAACCATGTGAATTTGAGGTTTGTGAAGCCATGAACAGATGCTCATCCTCCTCCTTTTCTGCTTCTGTTACGAGTGCTTGTTGTTGAATAGGTTCCTGAGACAGTTTCTTCTTTGCTCTGCAGAATTTTTCACTGTGGCCTAGAAAATTGCAGAAGTTGCATTTGACAGCAGGCTTGTTCTTATACCAACAATCCTTTTCATCATGGTTCGTTCTCTTGCAGTGAGAACAAGGTGTGAAGACTTGTCCCTGTGTAAGCCTTTCAGTTTTAGCCTCTGCACTCTTGAAAGGTCTTTTGATCACCATATTAGCAGAGTTTTTCTCCCTGTATTTTGCTTGAAAAGCACCTTCAATCTCTTCTTCATCCCTCATCTGAATCCTTTGCTCCTGAACAAGTAATTTACTTGTTAATTCTGCAATTGAGAGTCTGTTTAAATCACAAGACTCTTCAATGGCAGAAATTTTTGCTTCAAATTTTTGCGGCAAGGAAACCATGATCTTTTCCACCACCTTTTGCTCTTCAACCACATCTCCAAGTAACCTCATTTGATTCACAATATCCATCAGCCTCCCAGAATAGTTCTTGACAGTTTCAGCATCCTTCATTTTCATCAATTCGAATTCCCTTTTCAAGGCAAGAAGTCGAACTGTTTTAACTCGAATGCTACCTTCAAATTCTCCTTGAAGCTTGTCCCATACAAGCTTTGGTGATTCCAAATCCATAATTTTGGTAAAGATGTGATCAGCTAGGCCTGAATGCAAACAGGTGATGGCCTTGTCCTTCTTTAATTTTTCTTCCTCATGTGCTCTTATTTGAGCAAGGGTTGGGTTTGCTGATAAAGGGGATGGATCAGCATTAGTCGAAACTACATTCCACAGCCCTTGAGATCTCAAATAAAACCTCATTTTGACAGCCCAAATATGATAATTTTCCCCTGAGAACAAAGGAATTGCAGAAACATTGTTGCTCGAAGTAGACATTTTTGAAGGAAAATAACTCACTTGTTTTTCACTCAATTCACCCCGTGTTTAGCACTTACACTCTCTGTGTTTCACTCAATAAATTCCCCACAGTCCCGTAGAACCAAAAAGCTCTGATACCACTGTTAAATTTTATGATCTGAACAGTAATTGTTTAAAACAGTTACTGTTCAGATTGAAGAATAAAATTGGCAGAATTCTTGACAAGTTGAACACTGAAATTGGAATCAAAATCACATAACATTTTATTGAATTCGAAATGCCTATATATAGGCTTACAATGCATTTGAATTGAAAACCATAAATCTCTCAACAATCTGAGAGATTTGGATAAAAACAGATTTTGAAATTCAAAATCTGTTATGAACAATAGTTCTAGCTAAACACAAACACTACAGCTAATACATTTAGAAATCCTACAGCTAATACGAAATCTTCTTATCCAAAGCTGATCTCACTAGAAATCTAACAAACTAGGGTTCCTCCCACTTTAGGATGCCTGCCAGATTCCTTTTCATAACTAGTAATCATCGATTATTTCTCTTGCAACACTAATGCTACAATCAATGAGGCAACTATTAGCAGGGTATAGATTAACCATGCATCCATCAGTCAGAAAGGGAGAGAGATGATCTGGCCACAATATGAAATAACGAATCAAGATAAAAGTTAATCTTCCATCTAGATTAAGAGATGTAGTTATTAATTATATCCTAGTTGTTAGTTACAAGTATCTAGTTTGTATTCCCTCCCCGTAAAGCAGCAAACAGAACCATAAAAATGGGAGACACAAGAAAAATCACATATGGAAGGGCTTGATTCAATGCACCCAATTCAATTCCAGCCTCTCCTTGAGGGTAGCTGGTTTTATCTTCAACAAATTTCTCAAAATAGTACTGGTAGCCATTGCTTGACGGCGAGAAATTTGAGCCTGTGAACTTCAACCTCTCCATGGCCTACAATAAGTTAAAAGCTTTAATGATCACTTGAAATGGCTAGACATGAAAGACTCGAAAAGTACAGTAACCATTGACTTTTGATCATGCATCAACTTGGTTCTGGCAACTTTAGGTTGAAAATTGCAAGCTTGGGTTGCAGGAAGTTCATTGTATTTTCAGGTGTCAGTATATTAAACCATTCAAGATGTTGATTTAAATAGGTGCAATTTCTTTTGAATATTTGAATTTTCAGGCATCCATTGAAGCTCTTTATTATTCCTACTTCAGTGTTAATTACCTGGAAACTGAACATAAATTGCCTTGCTATCTTGCTCACTTTAACACTTGGATGAGACTGGAGTTTTTCATACAGAGCACGAGCCTCGTTTGGTCTGTCAAAAATCACAACTGCTTACTACCGATCTAGTAAACAAACATTGTAACTTGTATCAAACGAATTCAGATCCATTCAGATAGGCCATTCGAACATATATTAAGAATTGAGCTGAAAATTGATAAAATAAATGTACCTGCTGAGGGAATCTTGACAGATTGACCACTGCAAAGCAGCTAACCCATGAAGTTCACTCTGCAAAAATCATAATGTCTGTAATGAAATATAGGAACAGCGAAGTTCGTTTCTGATTAGTTATCCCCGCATCAAAGGAGGACTGTCTATCCTAACTTCTGAAACAAGATTCAAGGACCAGTGACATCAAAATCACAGATTTTTTCTGAGAATTATATTGAGACTTTTCTCCAAGGACCAAAGATACAGATTGGCAGAATAGGAACCGATTATCTTGGAAGAAATTCCTTTTCTGCTTTCCTAATTCAAACTGGAAATTGCTACTAAGAACACAAATATAAGAAGCCGAATCTATAAATTGACAAACATTGAACTGAGCATTAGAAACAAATTATTGATTTTTATGTAAATACTGGATGGAATCAGCCATGTCTAACTAGTATGAGCTTGCATTCGCAGAAACATACAGTAAGGGAAAAGGTACAGAATATTGCTATATGATGGATGAACCGTAAACAAAAATCAACACCAGCGCAGCTCTAAGTTATGATTTTATGAATGTCTGAGGTTTGTAAATATTTTTAATCAACATTTCCATAGCTTATAAACAATGAGACAAGTTGGTTATCTGTCCATGCAGGACTCAAAACTTTCAAGTCTTCAGTTCCTGGAAAATGTTCATTTCAACAATCATTTAGAATGGCCAAAACATGTATACTGATGAAACCTATCTGAAATAAGTACCATCAAGTAAATCTGGTTGGGAATTTGGATTTAGCCACTAAGAACTTCAACAAGATTTTAAGAATCATTTCACTAGACTTGCGTTGTCAAGTGACCTGAATGAAGACACTATCAGCCTATTCAAGCCCATTTACATTACCAAGAAAGTTGTGGCTCACATCTGATGTAAAATTACCTTAAATGGCAACTTATCCATAACCATTTGGTAGTAGGGTAGCGCGTCATTAAGCTTTCCAGAATCCATCAATGAGTCGCCATCCTTCAAGGCCTATAAACCTCAATGACTTGAATCAGAAAAATGGTCATTGAATAAAGAGATTTGTAATCTGATTGATATTCTCTATAGTTTTCAGTAAACAATGACACTTAGGAAACTCCAATGCTATTTCTTTTTGGTCTTGTAGAATGAAAGTTGGATTAAATGAACAGTATATACCTTTTCGCACTCCAATTTCACCTTTGGATCAACATTTAAGCCAATGCTCTTCCTGTAGGCAGCAATTAACTGCTTTGTGCGCTCATCCTTAGCAGCTCGTGCTTCTGCTGTTTCAAGTTCATCTCCGGGGCGAATAGTTTTTCCACCACCAAACTAACACCCAAGAAAGAAATATCAGAAAAATCTGTTTGTAAGATTAGTCCTTTTCCAGAAAAATCTGTTTGTAAGATTGAGAACCAATAAACTTCCATCAATTATTTCTTCAACATTGACTTTGAAAGAAAAATATCTTTTTTCCACTCAAGTGATTCAAGTTCTGCCTAATCTCATTTGAGGACACATTTACGTTTCGTTCTAATTAAATATTGCATTTTATCAGTTTCTTAGCAGCTGCAATATACGACTTCAAACCATTTTTTCCACTCCCATTTACTTTCTCCTCCTCAAACATCCAATTTATCTTGAATTTTGCGTTTCTCATAAAGTTACTTTCTCAAAACAGTAGCATCAACAAAAGTTGAGAGTTTGAGATTATAATGCACATCAGAATTTTTCAAAAAAACTATAATTAGCATACCGTCTTGGAAATGTTTCCAGGTCTAGGAAAGACACCCCATGTAGAAACCTTTGGCTTGTAAAGATCTGGATTATCTTCTTGGGTAGGCTTGGACGTCGATGTAGAGGGATCCTCAAATATACTAGTGTCCCCAACAATTATCTCTACATCAGGCAAGTTCCCTTCTGAAAAGGGGTCTGTGATTGGAACCAATCCAGCAGGTAGTCCCCTGCCCTTTTTCTTATCCGCAAATTCAAGCCCCACAAAATCAATGCCTGAAATCGACAGTTTTTGTTCTTTCTTTGAAGTTTTATCCTCTGCTCCACTTCCTAAATTCCCTCCCTTTAATCCTAAAACAATCATATGCACATTCTCAGTAGACATTCCACTTCCATATACTTATTTCTAATTAGAACAAAAGATCCTGATGATATCTTCCCTCTATTATAGCACAGATTTGAAAAATTAAACATATCACCAAGTTTTGAATCATTTATATTGATAAACCTTCAAATCAATAGAATGTAGATTCTCTTTTTCTCCATTAAAACTTAGTTGAAAGATGAAAGCGAAAATATAAAAGTGAAGACCCTGAAATTGGTTTCCATTTATAAGCTTCAGCCTCTTACACTCTTTCATTCTTTAGCATTTGGTTACTTCGCGTAACAAAAGAGACGGAGATAGTAGGGACAGAAGGGACATGCCTCCTTGTTTTAAAAGGACAGAAATTTACATCAAAAATGTCCTGGAAACAGATTTATTTTTATGTCTCTATCTCCATCTCTACAACTAAACTTGTAGATATCCCTTCTTTATCTGTCGCTTTTTTCATGAGACAACACAAACCAATCAAAACCCTAGAAGAACAATTAGATATGGAAACATCATCTAAATAAACTTAACCATAACAAAATCTTCTTTTACAGAGCTGGTAACGAAATGGCATTATATGATAACAACATATAAAGCTGAACATGCATTTCTTAGACAACAACTAGGCATATTGGCTATGTATGGCTGATCAAGGATCCACTGTGTCCTGTCTGTTATCACACTGCGGCTAATTACAAACTAAACATTGTTAATGGAGGCAACATTATAAGTAATCAATAATCATCAATTATCCAAAATGAACTGAATTTAGCTGAATCTGCCAATCGAAAATTTGAAATAAATACCATACCTGAATTTTTTTTACCATCTGCAATACCTTCCACAACACCACCACTACCAACAACTCCTCTACTTGTCTTGTACACCACAGAATCCATTACAGGATCTGACACTTGTTTATTTTTCTCAACATTCCCAATTATAGAACCACCAGAATCCTCAACTGGGTTAAGCTCAGTCTTCACATTCTTGCTGGTTTCAATGGAGTTTCTATATGCTTTAGCCTTCTCAAAAGCAAGCTTTACAGGGTCCACAGAACCTGGCTCGGGCTCTGATGGGTTCTTTGATGAGTTGTTTGGAGATTCAGCATTAGATGAGTTGAGAGAGAGAGAGACTTTGAATGGAGAGGCTTTGGAGGAGAAGAGGGTAGTAGGGTTTTTGGTGAGAGAAGATAGCCATGAATGTTGAACGTGAAGAGAAGCCATGAACTGGCTCGTGTAGGGACCTTTTGTATCAGGCTTTTAGGTCAAAGAGGGCGCTTTGCTTGTGAGGTGATGAAGATAAGTGGCCATTGCCTTTTCCTTAGGTTCTGGTTTTTTTGAATTACTGTTAGATAATGGTAGTTATTTTCGGAGGTTGAGTTTTCAAGCTCAGCTCTTTAACTATTTCCTTTCCTTCTTCTTCCCTTTTGGGCTCTCTTTTTTTCCTCACGGAGAAAATAAGGATTAATTTTTTCTTTCCAAAATAAATTAGATTAGATTAATTTACTAACTCGTAAATTAACTCGATCAACTCTGAACCGAGTCTTGATGAACCGAGTCTTGACTATGTGAACGTGACCCGAACCATATAACAACGAATTTATAGCTTAAGAGGTCTAGAGTATTTATTTTTGCAGTATTTTTAGTTTTTACACATTGGCTGTTATATTTTATTGGTGAATTGTTCTTACGGTGAACCATGGAATCAAAATTGTGGATTAGTTTTTATTTTTTTCCATCTCCCTTCAAGAATTGATAATTGTTGAGTTGATTATTCATGGGATGCCACTGCTCACCATAGCGTGCAGTCATTTACCCCGCAACGAAATCCCACAGCGAAAGTAAAATCACAAACAGATTTATGAAGTCTCACAGGATTCCATAGCTCAAACCTTCAGGATTTCAGAGAGAACCTTTCTCAAATCAGTTCCTTTGCAAATGCCTGTCTGAGCAAAGCGATCCCCTACTCTTCTTCATATCCAGCAATTAGTAACCCTAATGCCTGGCAACTAGCTGTTCCCTTTGCCGATGTAGTTTAGAGAATGTCGTTAGGGATCTGGAAATGGGTATTTGGTTCTCTGTTGCGTTTGGTTTGTGTTCAGAAACACAAGAGATAGAGATACGATGTATGGGAGGATTTTTTTGTGAATTCCTATAAAACAGGAAGTACAGAGACATATCCTCTCAGTCAGCTTTACAGGAATGGAAAATATCATCACATTTTGTATAACATACTGCAGTTAGATTCAAATTCACCACTTCCAAAATGGTGAAGTGAAACAAATACAGTTCATGCAAGAAATGGAGCAGCAGGTCGAATTAGAATTCATGATGATCGTAAACATGGGGGCTAGTCTTGAATCATACTTAATGAACAGAAATCAAGGTGCAATCTAAAACTGATAACATTTATTTCTTCTTTGCATCAGCGGCTGTCCAAACCTACTAGAAGCCGTGACACCAAAAGACTGAATTGTCAAGCTTGATACCACCTAAGACATTGCAGTGCGCCTCGAGAAAATTACTCATCATCTGAAGACGCGGAGCGAGTGGTTTGTGCACGTGAAGCCCCCGTCAAGCATTAGATTATCCCCACTGATGTACCTTGCTTCATCACTTGCTAGGAAGAGCACAGCATTGGCCACGTCATCAGATGTCAATTCCACGCCTTGCAAGTTAGCATTCCTCCCGATAAAAGAGCGGAAACCTATTAAGGCACCCTCAGTCCTCTCGTCCTCGGGCAAATGAGCCACAGCCAAGCCTGTTGGAACTCCATAAGGAGAGACACAGTTTACGCGTATCCCATGTTTTCCTAGTTCAGCTGCAACACTTCTGGTCAGACCCAATACAGCATGCTTTGACCCTGTGTAAGCATGTGGACCAAGACCCCCTAAGGCACTGGAAACACTGCCGAGAGAAACAATCGAACCCTTATTTAGAGGGATCATAATCCGTGCTGCATGCTTCATTCCAAGAAATGCACCCTTCACATTTACATCAAACACCTTTTCAAAGTCTGATAAGGCCGCCTTACGGATATCTGGACAGGGAGGACCTCCCAGCCCAGCATTGTTAACCATAATATCCAATGTTCCAAATTTATCAACAGTAAAGTCAACAGCTTGGCAAACATCATCCTCTATTGTGACATCACAATGGATATAACAAGTTTTTGTCTCACCACCAAGCGACTCGCAAACATTCTGTCCAAGGTTGTCTTGCAAATCAGCTATGCAAACTTTTGCACCATGTTTGCAAAATAGCCGGGCAATGCTCTCCCCAATACCGGTAGCTCCACCTGTTACCAATGCTACTTTGCCCAATAACCTACAAGAAAAGATATGAGCCTACAAAATCAAAATAAATCTAAAACCTTAGGCAAGATGCTAGGTCTGATATGGATTCCAAATAAACAGATTCATCCCGATACTAGAATGACATTAAACATGTCAAAAGAGAGATCCCAATTCAATTAGGTGCCAGAAAGACCTCTTAAGACGTAGTTATAAAATGTTAAGAACTGTGCAGCAAGATACAATCCACTGGTAGATGAATTGGATGGTCTGGCTCTTTTGATGTCAACAAAGAGCAGCAAACTTTTATGGATTATCCTTTCGTCTTCTTGGCAAGTTTTGATTATGTAAAAATATTTCAGTTGGTATGAAAGTTCCAGCATACCAGACAATTAATTAAAACATGAAAGTAAAAACTACATCAAATACCATATATGGAAGGCTTTATTTATCAGCAGCTCTCCTTTCAAAAAGAAAATAGAGCATTTAAACACTCTGAAATGATTCAAAATGACTCATACAATTGAGATTTCCAAAGCATCTTCATATCAACTTAAATTTCAATAGGATTATTTCTTGCCACGCAGATTAGAGTGAGCAGCAAGGCATGAAAAAAGGTTAATCTTACACAGTTTAACACACAGACCTGCTGCTATTTCAAACTCAAAATGAACATACGAAGTCACTCATATAAATTTGAAACACACACCCAATACTATATAGTCCATGGTAATTACTTAAATTCTAACTTTAAAACACAAACTACAGAACCTTGATTTGCATTTGAAGCAGGTACAAATTCGAAATCTCTAAGGACGCTAACCCACAGAGAAGGACGATAGGTACTTCGTGTATAAGAGGATGAGTGTCACAGACAGAAGAGAATAAAAAAGCACAAGCAAGCCACTGCAAAAGCCTCTTCCGCAAGGTGATTTCGGGTAATGAAGTGAAATGTGATATGTTACAGTCAATTTCTTTCTCGCAAACTCAAACTTGTATTACACCGATTTGCAACAAAAAGCAGATTTAAATCATTGCTAGAAATCTGGAAAGATTCAATAAATCCATGGTTCTCTGACTTGTATGAAACTAAAAACTTCTGAGAAATGCTTATGCTCTAATACTCTATAAAACTAAGAAATCAAACCACACTTCAAAAGACCCCTGAATTCCAAAAGGGAAGTTCATATAAAGATACAGCTCTTTATATATATAAAAATATATATATATAGAAAATAATAATATATTATATATAAAAAAAGAGTTGAACAACTATGAAATTGACTTCAAGGGTTAATGGCAAGCTAGCAACGGTTCATTGAAAGGCTAATTAGTCCAAGTGATTGTATTAAACTCAATCAGCTATCACCAATGGATTCCATAAGAATGGTGTCAAACCATGAATATATAGAAAATTCACCAAAAAATTCTCTTCACAAAAAGCAAGAATCTTTCTTAGAGGAAAGCAAGTTACAGAGGGGGAAAAAGAAAGAAAAAAAAAACATTTAACACTAAGGTGAAAAGGGAGATGACCAAAAGCTTTTTTTACCTTTGAGGAGAGAGGGATGAGTCAGTGGAGCTTGTAGTGGCCATCACTGGAGTGCTTTGTATAGCGCTGGCAAATGATGGTTGAAGACAGGATCTATAAATGAAGGGTTTGTTCCTGAAAGGCTTGAAGGAGACAGCCACTGGTATTTTTCAAGGGAGCTCAATTTTCTAAGCATGATCGTGTTAATGGACATTCTTTTGATTTTTTTTACCTTAGAAATAATCACATGTAAGAAAATCATAAATTATTTTTTTCAGTTTAATAGTTGATTAATTGGAACATTTTTAAAAACTATATATTTAATATATTTTTTTTGTAATTTATTTCTTTTGTTATTTTTTTACTATTTTTTATTTTTTCTTTCTTAAAAGTGGAATAAAAAAGAAGTAGGTAGTATGAAAAAAGAAATACAGTGAAAGAATATATATATATATATATATATATATATATATAATTGAAGATGGTCAACATTGGTCAAAGAATTATTTTATAATCAAATCTTATAATCAATGTATTAAATTTCATGATCCACCAAAATTTAACATGCCTAAAAAACCCTGAGAACCATCCTCTCTTGGGCTCATTCAATGGGAGGATCCATCCTCTCTTGGGCTTAGCCAAGACATTGATTCATCCTCACTTGGTCGAGGCAAAAAAAAAAAGACACTCATCCCTTAGGCTTGCCCAAGAAAATAAGCATCCTTTCGTGGGCTTAGCCAAGAGAAATACCCTCCTACCTTAAGCATAATCATACTCTATTGGATATGTCCAAAGAATTGACCATCCAACCTAAGAGACAAGCTCATCCTAGAAAATGAGTTCAGGTTATCGAATGTTTCCATGGAACATTCTTAGAGAGAGAGAGAGAGAGAGAGTACAGGTTTATTAAACCACCTTGTTTGACTTAGATTTTTTTATATATATATAGTTTATTTTATTATTGTTTAGCTAATTATTAATATGAATTTCATTATATAAAGTTTGGTTATAAATCAAGTTTTAAATTAAAATGAATAAAAAATTAGCTTGATTGGAGATCATATCTATACACATAGAATCATAAATAAAAAAATCTCATGAACAACTTTATACTCACGCCAAGTAAATTCTCTCTCAGAAGTAACTAGATTGAGCTTGCAACAGCTCAAGTTGTGCCAAGACTTTTGCGACTGTTGATTTCAATCTTGGATCACCATTCTGCGCAAGATCGATGAGGACTGCCTGAGCAGATTCTCTATATTGTGATCTATGTTCTTCAATTCTAAAAATTCTCTCCAACATCCACAGTGCTTTTCTTGACCCTTCACAGTTCCTGATTCCAGCACTCTTATTATGGCTTGAACACCAGATGTTTTGGCGATGTAGAGGCTTCCACTCTCCCAGATTTCATCTTGCAAAAGCGTTGCGAGGGCGTCGAGGGAAGCTTCATGAGCTTCCCTCTCTTTACCTTCTAATACTTGGATCAGAGGAGGGACAGCGCCGACCTTGACCAAACAAAATGTGTTGTTAACGATGCAAAAGCTATCATGTACTTGGCAGAAAGTGTCTGCAGGAGGCATACATTTCCACCGCGATTTTCTGGACTTTTGAAGGGCTGGGGAGTTCTGCGATAGTTGTGCGAGTGAGGTTGCTGATCTGAGCTTGGCTACTGGTGATTCACTTGACAGAAACTTCACAAGGATGGGAATAACCCCAAGTTCTGCTGAAAAAAGCTGCAATTTCTTATCAGAAGGAACGGTGAAGCGAATAAGTATGCCTGAGATGCTCTCTTCTAACCATGTTTCTGATGATGACGGACCTGAACTCATTAGTGAGATCAGAATGGGCAGAAGACGTAGTTTTTTCAGTGCCTCTGTCGATTTCTTATTGCTAACAGGAAGATTGCTTAGTATGTCGATTGCGGCAGCCTTTCAACTTTCAGATTCTGGCGATGAGATGATATTAACAATGTTACTGAGATAGGATTCTCCGAGCTGTTCCATGAACTCTTCGGGTGAATCTTTAGAAAGGGTGAAAAGCAAATTTAAGGCTGCAGTTCTGATTTCGGGTGAATCTTTAGGAAGGGTAAAAGAAGCTGGACATCACAATTTTCCTTCATTTTTCTTCTCACTTTGGATGCGCTAGAGTGGGATGCGATGCTATTTAGAGCTTGCAAGAGATGAAACTGAATCACTGGACTGGACAGATTCAAGAGCGAGAGCATCTGCTGGGCTACGTCTTTTTTCACCAGAATAGATTCTGATTGAGCAATCCTTGAAAGTATTGCCGATGCCGGCTCTCGGAGAGTTATCAGGACAGATGTCACGGAGAACAGTAGCTGGAGCAGGGGTACTGCAATGCCTGAGCTGATTAAACGGTGTACATTTTCTATCAAGTTGATAGATTTTGTAATGCATTTAAAGCAGATAACTTGGGTTCAAGTTTTCCAGATTTAAACATCTTTACAAGGGATTCAACTGCCCCATCTTCACCGAGGGAGGCTCTGCAAAGATCTGTGAGCTCCATCCTTGAAACTGCTGTTTCCATGAGGATCTTGGTCTTATCAGAGCCTGTAAAAACAAGATGATTGCGTTCAGACAACAAGTTTCTTGGGTACAACTATTTGGTAGGAATGAAGTTCAGATCTTGATATTCGATTGAGGATTCACACACAACTCACAGAAATCCCAAATGCATGCTTTTCCACTCAAAAGGCACATTAAACAACATCAAAACACATCTACATATCTAAACATTAAAATTATGATACAGAACATTTTTATTTTTTTTATACGAGGAAACCTTACCCTCCGGAAAGCGCATTTTGTAGGTATAAGTGAGCGAGTAAAACCCCGGTTGTCCCGAGCTCTTACAAGGAGTGCACGCCCTGACTCGAACTCGAGACCTTCCATACAGATCGCAAGCCCTCCGCCATCACGCCTCGCTTCTTGGGGACTATGCTACAAAACATGCAATGAGTAAAAGTAAGCTTTAACATTACCTTCCTTCAGACAACGAACTAGAGGTTTGAAGTAACCAGCCTCAGCCATGTGAAGCACATTTTGAGGATGGCTTGACAGTGAAACCAGCAACTTCGTCGCATCATGTGAAGCAGCTGGATCATCCCCATTAAGCATGGCGACTAACATAACTATACACCCTTGAATTCTCCCAATCCTTCGCCTAACTGCAGAAACACCAGAGAGCTCTGACAGCAGTCCTACTGCTTCCCTCCCTTCATCTGCTTCACGGGCCAAAGATTTCACCAGCACTGACAAACAGGCGGCATCTGTCATTTTTTCCTGCAGACTACCAGAAATGTAAGATAGCTGCAAACTTGAAATTCTTACACTTGCAACCAAACTTATAAAAGAAAAAAACAAATCATTTATCTTATGATTCACCTTGTTTTCATCATTCTCCAGAGCAAGAATTCTCAGAATCTGGATGATGGTTAACCTGCTGTGAGGCTTGCTCGAGCCTAGTCGATTAAGCAGAATTGGAATAATATCTTCGTCATTAATCAACTCTTTATCAATTACCTCATCCCTAATTAGATCACTTAAGACCCAAAGTGCAAGCCTGAATTCTTCATCATTGCCATACTTGAGATGTGGGACAACATCATCAATGCTAAGACTATTTTTTTCCTCCTCGATTTCATTAGTAAAAGAATCTTGCTCAGTAACAAACCCTGATTCTTTGCTTGGTCCAGGACCATGATTTACACAAGGACTAGGACTGAGACTTGGACTTGGAGTAAAACTGGTATCGAACTTCACATTCATCAACTCTTTGTGTAATCCTGCGATATTTTGTTTCACTTCTGTGGATGCATCAATACTTGCAAAGAGAACAAGGCCTAATGATCTCCCAAGTTCTTGAGCAACAACCTCAATCTGCTTAATTGGGGATCTTGAACAAGCTCCTTCAATTAAGTCCTTAGCACGACTAAGCTCTTTGTCAATAAATCCAACTGTTTTTTGAACTGGTGGCCTGTCCATGAGTTTTTCATTATCTTTTATTGCTATGAGAATCGGTGTGAACTTGTCAAGCAGAACTGCAAATTCAGCGAATACTTCTTTATCGAATTCCAAGCTCTTAGCAAGTGATACCACCTCTTCTGTCGAGGCTTGTTGCTCTGATTCAATCTCAGAATTGCTTCGGCTATTAGAATTTTCCATTTTTTCTTGAAATTATATTAGAAACTAACAAGAAAAAATCAGGAAACTTACAGACGTTGAGAGTTCCCTGTGGAAGTTTTAAGAGCTCAGAGAAAGAAAAGATTAACAAGAAATCAAAAGAACTGAACAGAAACCGAGCCTGAAAATCAGAAATCAAATCAAGCAGATATCAACGTAGGAGATGTGTGTGTGTGTGTTTTTACAACCATCTGTGCTTGTCTACAGACGCACACAGTATACAGTTAGTCTCATGTACTAGAACAAGAATTCAACAAGCAAGCAATTCAGAATTCGAAGGTAAAAGAAACAAACAAGACTACGAAACTGAAGAAGAGAATCTCCATCCATTAAATTCATCTTGACATGATTATTACAAGTAATCTGATTAAACAAAGACTGAGACCTTGTACAGTGGTCTATCTTGGATTCATCTGTTTGTCTACATTTCAGACAACCTCAAGTTTTATAAGATTCCAAAAAACAAATACATAAGTGAAAGCGTTTCTTGGGTGAGTGCAAAATGGATTTGGGCTTTCTTGTTTGGAGATATGTGGAGAAGGGTATCTACAGGGTCAGCGTCAATGGCCTTGACTTGTTCCTTAATGAGTTAAAGACTGCTGTAGATTTTCTTGTAAAATTTAATGAAGACCAAGTCAAGTAAGGAAAATATTGCTTTCAATAAGCTCATATAATAATGTAAATCATATTCTGACCTCATCTAATAACTTAAATTTTCAGGTGAGATGATTTTATCATAACCTTGTTAATCTAGTAGTTACGAGATCGAATCTCATCACCCCATTTCATTTGATAAAAATCAAGCAAAGGTAATGTGTACTTGTAAAGATTGAAAAACCTAAACATTCAGGCTAGGATCTGACATTACTTGAAAGAGATTTAACCCAGATAATATATCATATGATTTTATGATCTAGTAAAACAAATTTGGACCTAATAAAAAATAGGGTCATGTCATATTATGTTAACTTCTTAAAATCAAAATAATAAGAAATCTAAACATTCAATTGATCTCAAATTTTCCAGGTAATTTCTATATGGAACAATAGATCTTCCAAGTCTTGATGGTTTATGGAAGCCAAAACCTTCCGCACATTACTCCATAATGGTGTGTTTGAAGATTCATCGAGACAGCATGTGTTCAAGATTCATTGTAGTTCGACTTCGACAATCATTCCCCTCCATCCTTTCATCTTTTTTTCTCTATCTAGATTTTCATGGTATCTTAAAAATTCAAAAGCAGCCCTTTCATTTGTAAATTTCTTCAAATCTTATCTCTTTTTTTAATGATTTTTTAAAACAATTTATAAGGTTAGACTTATCTTTCTATTTCTGCCACCTTTTTTTTTCTTTCAAATTTATTTCTATTTATTTTATTTGAGAGAAAAATAAAATATTTTTATTTGTTTGTTTTCTCTAGGATTTTTTTTTAATTGTTGCTCTTTTTTGGATCCACTTTGATTGGTCTATATTAAATTGATTATAAATTGAGCTTTTTATTATAAAAAAAAATAATCAAGTATGATTTTTAAAGAAAAATTCCAAGTAATTCTTTAGAACAATTTCAAAGAAAATTGGATAAGGATTTGAAAAACTCAGAAAACCCAAATTATCTGAAATAAAAATATATTAATTCATAAATATATAAATAATCTGTTACCAGGTTGTAAAAAATGCATTGAATCGTGGGTTTTATGTTTACCTTTTCCCTTTGTGTTTGTTTTTTTTTCAAGTATGATTTGATATCCCCGGTCTGAGAGTCAATCATCGGATGTTGTCTCCGGTTCATGTTCTCTCTTGATCTGGGTTCTCTTGATTTGGTGTTTAATTCGCATGAATAGCAGCGGAAGATTATTTATGCATTTTGACGCTATTGAACAGCAATGGAAGATGATATTTGCATTGTGACAGTGTTTGCCTAGCAAGTCTCAGCCGGGTGATGACGATTTGTGGTTTGAAGTTTGGACATCTTTGAACACTGTCCAAATGAACAATAGCAGACAATGATCTGCGGTTTGGACAATGTTAATTAGCATGAACAGTCGCAGAAAAATGCAATCGAGAAGACAGTGAAATGCACTGTTATAATGAACATTGAAATCAGAGTGAATGAACAGTGATTCCACGATCTGTTTTAGCTGTATGTATAATAATATTCTGTTATGCCCTACTGATAACAGGATTCACGGCACAAGCAACAAGAACAAGCTTGCAGCAAGCTGGATACCTAACGTATCCGTCATCATAGCCTGGATCCAGATGAAAAATCGCTAACTCACATAGGGTAGCTACTGGGTATCTGACAGAGCTTGAGGCGAGGCGCCATGGCTAGCAGTTGATACTGATCATCTCCTCCCTGGAAATTCTCTCGATAATTTGGAGCAAAACACGTTCCATCTCTCCCCCGTCGATCCATTCACGAATTTCTGCCTTGACAAGCAAGGGATTCTCGCTGATTAAAGCCCACACCGGGAAATTCTTCTTTGGCATCACGTAGTCTGCCTCTGTAAGTTTCAAGCTCGGGCAATAATCGCCAGCGCCGTCTCCAAGATAGATGATTTTCTTGCTCCCCTCTTTAGATATAGAAGCTTGGATTCTTTCAATGATAAGACCCTATTTTACAGAAAGCATAATTAAGGAAAATTCGTTTTTTATATGACCAATTATGCCAAACATGTTCCAAACCTTTTGGATCCAATTGTCAACAAATAAGACCATAACATACCTTGCACATGGTGGGATGGCAAAGAGTGCAGCCATGGGAAGATTGAGTGAAATCATGGTAAGGAGAAATCCTTAGCCTCCCTTCTTCATCGACAAAACCTGGGTTCGTGTTGATTTCAGAGAAATAATCCTTCAATCCAAGATGTTTCAGGATGGTCTCGATGAAGAACATGTTTGCATCACTTACAATCCTCAACTCACACCTGCAAACAAATTAACATTAAACTCTTCACTCTTTAGCAGAGAGGAAAAGAAATCATTGAAGAGAAAAGGGTGTGCGGATTACCCTAAATCACGGGCTGCTTTAATAGCAGAGATAACCTGGGAATGAATAGGAATGCGCTTCAAAACCTCTGCAATGTCTTCCATGGTTTTTCCATCTGAATGAAGTTCCTTCATCATCCTATCCTGAATTTTTTCAAGAAAAACATCGAGAGTTATGGTTAACCCAACGCGAGTAAAACATGAAAAGAGAGGGGAGTGGGAACTAATGTAGGAGGGAAAAAACATAGAACAACGTGGGTATATGCTGACCATGAGAGAATTCCATGGCATGGTGGGAAGGAGTTGATTGAAGAGGTCGGTGAAACCCAACTCATCAATGACCCAGTTATCACTATCCACATCAATGATGGTCTTGTCAAAATCAAAAACCACCACAATTGCAGCAGCCATTGCTCACCGCTAAATTAGCGAAATCGAGGAACCACGATCTCGACAAGAAAGAAGAGTTTCTTGTTCGTTTAAGGAGTATCTAAGAAAATTCTTGGGATGCGGGTATTACAATTACAAAGAAAGCTAAAACAGAATGCTGAAATACTGTTCATTAAGACTCATTCAACTGTGGATATTGTAATATTCTCTTTTTGGCTCCACTTTCGGTGGAGCATCAAATAATTTCCTCCCGTTTCTTTTCCTTGACCTATGGGCAGGTAACAGTGATTGGGCAACAATGTTTGACTCACCTTCCAGTGGAGGCAGCAAAATTCATTTGCACCCTTTTCTTCCGAAAGGCATCACCGATCGACCAAAAGAAAACAAAGAGACGGGCCTGACCATTTAGAGCGCATACAACAAATAACCCTGTAAATTGACTCAAGGCTTTGTTTGTTGAAGGGTTCCATTGTACAGTCCCCTAGATTTTTCAAGCTAAGTGAGTGAAATCAACGCTTCGACCTTATTATGGTCAACAGTCATACGCTCTAAGCACCTCAGCTACTCCAGCTCCCCCTGTTAAGTTGTTAGCAGTTGCCACTGATAAGATATTTTGCACCGTGTTTTAAAAATATTTTAAAAAAAAAAAATGTTTTTTATTTATTTTTTTATATTTTTAGATTATATTTATGTGTTGATGTCAAAAATAATTTTTTTAAAAAAAAAATGATTTTTATTTTACTATATTTCTAAATAAATAAAATTTAAAATCAATCATACTCTCAAATAGACATTAGCTAATTTAACCTCGTTGTAGGAATCATGAGGTATTAAGTGAAAGAGTGTTGAGCTAATCACATTTCAAAAACAAAACCATCAATTTTAATGTCAATATATTCATTTTATAGAAAACGGTTCAACAAAGGGGATTTTCTCCTTCAAGCATATTCAAAAAAGTAAATCATTATTATTCACTCTCTACCTTCATTTTCTTATATCATCTTAAAAGCTAAAACTGATCAAGGTTTTCAATAGTGAATGAACATTGTGCATTGTTTATCTAGACTCAGAGGCATTGTGGATTGAAATAGTAAAATTACTATTTTACCCCTTGGTTTACTGTGTCTTTAGCCCTGGGTCCGAGGGTGTTTTTGGTTTTTTGCCTTCCCGTGCACAGTAAATAACCATAATATCCATGAATGAGACAAAACTGCACAGCTACCGTCGGGGACATTAAAGTTATTGAACATATTTTTTTAATGGCTAAATACAAAAATACCCTCTAATAAGACAAAAGTGCATAGTAAACCCGGGGGTTATAGCGATAACTGACTATTTTTTTAAAATGGCCAAATACGAATATACCCCCACATAACAAAAAAATCCAAGAGTTGACATTAAGAGTGTTCCGATAATTTATTATTTTTTAATATATATTTTGACGCAATACTGTTGTCGCATCGCCGGACGCGTTGTTTATTTTTGCGCTCACGCGGGTTTTAGACAGCTCGTGCAGTGGTGTCCAGCGTTTAAAAATACCCTATTGGCGTCTAGAATTAAATATGTTTACCCATGATCAAATTAAACATGTTTACCCGAGTTTGCTTTTTTCTCCTTTTCATTTTCATTTATCTAAGGTAATTTTTTTCAATATTTATTTATTTGAAAACTAGGTTCTTTTTTCTTTAGTTTTTGGTTTGTATTGAAAATGACCTAGTTATCTTAGGTCCTTTTGTTTATTACACTTTGTTAGGTTTGTTTTGGCTAATTCTTTGGAAACCAATTTTCTTGATCTATTTCTTTAATATTTGTAATGATTTTTTAAAACAATTTATAAGGTTAGAATTATCTTTCTATTTCTTCCACCTTTATTTTGTATTTCTTTCAAATTTAAATCTTATTTTTTTATTTCTATTTATTTTATTTGAGAAAAAAATAAATTATTTTTATTTGTTTGTTTTCTGTAGATTTTTTTAATTGTTGCTCTTGTTTTGGTATTAAATTGATTTTTTTAAAAAAAAAAAATTAAGTCTGGTAAGATTTTTAAAGAAAACTAGGAGAAGAATTCCAAGTAATTCTTCAGAACAATTTCAAAGAAAATTGGATAAGGATTTGAAAAACATATTAATTCATAAATATATAAATAATCCGTTACCAGGTTGGAAAAAATGCATTGAGTAAAAACAAATGCAAAATATTTCAATAATATTTTATGACAGATACAGGGTGGAGGTCACAGCTGTCCAGGTCTGGAAAGAACTTGGCATTGAAGACGAGCCCAGCAGTGGATCATCCTATCGATTCATGCATGTTTAAAGAAAGCCAACCAACCATCATTGAATTTCTTTAATCATACTACAGTAATAATTATGAGTTTCATAGATAATATAATTCTTTATGCCCTACTGATAACAGGATTCACGGCACACGCAACAAGAACAAGCTTGCAGCAAGCTGGATACCTAACGAAATCCTTCATCATAGCCTGGATCCAGATGAAAAATCGCTAACTCACATGGGGTAGCTACTGGGTAACCGAGAGAGCTTGAGGGGAGGCGCCATGGCTGCCAATCGATAAAGTCTGTAACTTGCAGTCAGCTGAGAACAACTGGGCAGAAATCTCCTCCCTGGAAATTCTCTCGATAATTTGGAGCAAAACACGTTCCATCTCTCCCCCGTCGATCCATTCATGAATTTCTGCCGAGACAAGCAAGGGATTCTCGCTGATTAAAGCCCACACTGGGAAATTCTTCCTTGGCATCACGTAGTCTGCCTCTGTAAGCTTCAAGCTCGGGCAATAATCGCCAGCGCCGTCTCCAAGATAGATGATTTTCTTGCTCCCCTCTTTAGATATAGAAGCTTGGATTCTTTCAATGATAAGACCCTATTTTACAGAAAGCATAATTAAGTAAAATTAGTTTTTTATATGACCATTTATGCCGAACATGTTCCAAGCCTTTTGGATCCAATTGAGTACCGCCGTGTGTTTTTTAATTAAAAATTTATTAAAACAATTATTTTATATTTATTTTTTTAATTAACACGCTAAAATCATAAAAAAAATACTTGATAAATACTACTTTAATAACGATATTTTAAAAAAAAATAAAAACAGAATAGCAACCTTATTTTGCTTCAATATGGATGGTCCTTTTCTAATTCCTATAATTAAATTGTCAACAAATATGACCATAACATACCTTGCACATGTTGGGAGGGCAAAGAGTGCAGCCATGGGAAGATTGAGTGAAATCATGGTAAGGAGAAATCCTTAGCCTCCCTTCTTCATCGACAAAACCTGGGTTCGTGTTGATTTCAGAGAAACAATCCTTCAATCCAAGATGTTTCAGGATGGTCTCGATGAAGAACATGTTTGCATCACTTACAATCCTCAACTCACACCTGCAAACAAATTAACATTAAACTCTTCACTCTTTAGCAGAGAGGAAAAGAAATCATTGAAGAGAAAAGGGTGTGCGGATTACCCTAAATCACGGGCTGCTTTAATAGCAGAGATAACCTGGGAATGAATAGGAATGCGCTTCAAAACCTCTGCAATGTCTTCCATGGTTTTTCCATCTGAATGAAGTTCCTTCATCATCCTATCCTGAATTTTTTCAAGAAAAACATCGAGAGTTATGATTAACCCAACGCGAGTAAAACATGAAAAGAGAGGGGAGTGGGAACTAATGTAGGAGGGAAAAAACATAGAACAACGTGGGTATATGCTGACCATGAGAGAATTCCATGGCATGGTGGGAAGGAGTTGATTGAAGAGGTCGGTGAAACCCAACTCATCAATGACCCAGTTATCACTATCCACATCAATGATGGTCTTGTCAAAATCAAAAACCACCACAATTGCAGCAGCCATTGCTCACCGCTAAATTAGCGAAATCGAGGAACCACGATCTAGACAAGAAAGAAGAGTTTCTTGTGAGAATTCTTGGGATGTGGGTATTGGAAACTAGAAGAGGGGGGGATTTATTTATATTGATAAAAAAGAAGAGGGGAAGCTTTTGCTTCCTGGTTTTTGAAGAATCAGCGTTACATTCGGATTTGAGATGCCAAGGGAATATTACAAGAAGTTGCGTGTGTTAATCAAACAGTAGGTGATCTCATATAGGATGCTGGAGCTATGAAGTTGTTAATATATTAGTGACTGAAATTTACATCGGTCATTCATTTTTTTAGAATTTGTGGAATTAATCTAGCTGTATTTAAATTGATTTCACATTATTAATAATTAGATTTAATAATAACGAATGTTAACTTACCTAAATACCCTGCAGCTAACTTGAATTTTATTTTTTATAGGGTATATTCATATTCATATATTTTCAAAAAAAATATGAGATTGCGGTAACTTTGGCTACAACTCTTGATTTTTGTTTTAATTTAGGGTGATATGGTTATTGTACTGTGCACTGAAAATATAAAATTCTAATAACACCCTCATACGGTAACTCTTGATTTTTGTCTTATTTGAGAGTGATATGCTTATTGTATTGTGCACAAAAAAGTAAAAGATCAAAAATACCCCTGAATCCAAAGCTAGAATTGAGGCACACTAAGAGATAAAATGATAATTTTATTATTACAGTCCACAGTAATCTGTGTTTTTTGTTACAATATTTCCACGATTTGATTTAGCTTATAATGTGATATTCTGTTAGTTTTTATGTTCTGAAAATATTTAAAAAAAAAAGAGTTATTTTTCTTTGTTTTAAATTATTTTTTGTTGTTTTTTATATTATTTTAATATACTGATATCAAAAATAAATTTGAAAAAATATTTTTAAGTAAAAATTACTTTGAATAATACCAAACAAACACTTAAATTGATTATAAAAATAAGTATATTCCTTCATCAAGGGTTCAAAATCATCAATTTGAAAATATTTTATTCTCAATATATGATATATAGTTGTTAAACCCGGTCTATTAGGATCAAAACCTAACCTAGGTTGAGAATTTAATTAAACCATACAAAACATTTGTTCGGTTGGGTCTTTAATGATTTATTCTTGATTCATTAATGAAAGAATGTTTTTTTAGTAAAAATTAATAACCCAATTTAATTCGATGACTCACAAGTTGAGTCCAACAATTATGTGCTTGTTTGGCAGTGTGATTGCGGTTGCTTTTGAAAATGTTTTTCATTTAGAAATACATCAAAATGATATTTTTTTATTTTTAAAAATTATTTTTGACATCAGCACATCAAAATAATTTAAAAACACCAAAACATTTTCATTTAAAATAAAAAAAATCAAATTTTGAGCAAAAAACGATATAACCGCAGAAACAAATAGGCTCTATATGATACGTGGGTGCCATTGCTAAAATGTATTAGAGATTAATTTTCAAGTATTTTTCACTTTAAAATGCTATAATATATTATTATTATTATTATTTACATTTGGCATATTATAAAAAAAATACTAATTTAAAATTAAAATAAATTCAAAACTTTTTAAAATCTCCATTGGGACTACAATATCAAATAGTCCGTTGAGCTGGCTGCAATTTGCTTGGGTAATTTGTCCTTTCGGCCTTCCTTATCTAGACTCTTATGGGCCTCATCGGCCCTTTGTAAACTCTTTTGGGCTTTGATTTTTATATTTAACAAGACACTTTTTAGATCAATTGAGCCCAAGTAAGCTTCCGAGGCTCCATCAGTTGCTCTCGAAGAGCACAAATAATTAATTTATTCAAAAACAATATATTATTTTCTCATCAATCTTTCCATAAAAAAGAGGTAAAAAGATCACTTAGAGCAACTTCTCTACAGCAGATAAAACTAATAAGTGGGTGTTTGGGACCGCGTTCCAACCTGTTGTTGCGTTGAACCGCGGCCCCAACATTGGATACTACCAAACACTCGGGCGACGTTTAGCTGGGGGTCCCACTAGTTTTATTGAAAACACGTCGCGACTGCAAAAGCTACTGAGAGCTGCTTTTGCAGCCGCGGCACATACACCCACTGAGCTGGGAAGTTTTCAACTTGACAATATACCCCTCATTCTCCTTCAAAACTTTTCCTTTTTATTTATTTTTTATTCATATTTAAATGATTTGGATTGTTTCACAAGATTGACAAGGATGATTTGTCTTTAGTAGCGGAGAATGACTTATATTGTTGCTAGCCGCTACTTGTGTTAGCTAGTATATATTCGAGGGTTTAACACTATATTTTAAAAATATTTTTGAATTTTTTTATATTTATTTTTTTTATTTTAAATTAATTTTTTTATGTTTTTAGATTATTTTCATGTTTTATGTGTTGAAGTTATTTTTTTTTTTAAACAATACATATTATTTTGATATATTTATTAATAAATATAAAATATTATTCCAACAAAATATTTATATAAATGTATGTGTGTGTATATCTATACATGTGTGTTTTTAATTAATTTAACAAGTTGACAGCAATATGAAAATCATGGTAACCAAACACACAAAACTGCTTTTCATTAAACTCAACATCAACCACAGTTTTAACCAAACACAAATTTCAGTTATAAACCACAGCTAAAAGCGCTTTTCAGAAACCAGCTTTTTTTCAACCTCAACCACAACAGCAACAACTGTGCCAAACAACCCTAAATCACAGCTCCGCATGGAGGTTCACGTCGTGTTCTAGCAGGCAATATGCAGGTCTGATACAAGTTTTATTCAAATGATGCAAGCAAACAGTCCCAATATCTCAAATGGTATAAATGATTTTGACAAAATGTACAGAGAGTGAATCAGATTCTTGCACCGAGTAAGGTCATCAAGAAATCTTTATAGTCTCCAGAAGTATCACCAGTAACTGCACCATCGAGGTTGGTTTTAAAGATGTTGAAATACTCCCCTCTGATTTTCATCGTATCGATCTCAGCTCGCGCTACTATTGCTCTGGTCAGTGAATCTTCATCTGTTCCGAACCCAATGATGGCTGCTCCAATGACCTGCCAACGCGATAAATATTTATGTGAGAAAGTTTCTTGAAAGAAAGTTTTTTGAAGCTGGCTTGTTCAAGATGAGAGAACATTAGTGAATACCTCAGCAAAGTGTTTCTCTGGGGTGTCTATGCACTTAACTACCACTCTCAGAAGAGATTCCAAATCGCCATTTCCACAACTCTTGATGTCCTGCAAATGAATTGCTCAGAAAACTGTCCAGAAAATGTTTTAAACAAAACTATCTTTCACTCTAGGTAGTTGAAGAAGCTGAACCTTGTCAATGGAATTTCCAAAGCTCTGGTTGTAGCACGCGAAAGTTGCCCTTAGTTGATGAAAGTTCCTAGTGCTGAGTATAAGTAATATGTCATCCTGATCTAATTTATTTGATTTGATCGCTTCATGTAATTTAGCTGCCTCTGAAGCGGCGACATTCATGTCCACCAGTTCTTTATCATACCTGAAAGAGCTTGCTACAGCCACCAAAATCTGCTCAATGCCAGCATTAGTCTTGTCAATGTTACGAAAACGTCTAAAATGCTAACAACGGTATGTGAATCTTTGCTCCCAGATCAAAATATATGAAGCTAATTATGCCCAGACCATACATCTAGACAAAATTACAAATTAAAATGCCATTTTCATCCACATCACGCCTAAGATGTTGATCATCTAAACAGATAGCTTTGTTCTAATTCATTTTTCTTTTCCTTTTCTTTTGAATGTCTCATCCTGATTCACAAAGTCATGAGGTGAGTAGTTGGATCACATAGAACAAGTCTACATTGCCTGTTACAGAGATTTTACCTTTCTGAGTGGCTGGGAGACTGCAGAAACAATATCTTCTTCAAGTGAGCAATCAAAAAGAGAGCAGTAGGCTTGCCTTACTTCCTGAAGATGGTTAGGAGATGATGCGCATGCTATCTCAACTATCACCTGCAGCTGTTTCATGCCTTTCTTCTTAGCTTTCAGTGCTTCATTTGCCAGTTTTGCATCCCTCTCTGGGGGGTCAGTGGTCCACAAGATCACAGCTTTCTGTTACATATCAAAAGCTTTAGGTGTTGGAAGTCAACGGACAAATTGACATTCGTGAAACCAAACCTCAATGAAAAGTACAATAAACTGAGGGTTTTCTGAAAAAAAATGTTAGATATGAGGAGTTTATGTGATGAAATGAATGATACGCACATTTAGCAGAAAAACTAACTTGCACAGAGCAGATTTCCTTACCAAGGCTGAAATTAGTCTTACTGTTCTTACTATGTATTACAGGCAAGCATGTTTTTCATGAACTAAAAAAAATATAGTCTTATTTCTCACTGGCAAACAATATATTACAGTCACAAGCAACATGGCTTGTACCTTATTGGTGTTTTCAATTTCAAATGTTTACTCTTTTTCTTCAGGCATCAAATTTCAAGATTTCATGCTTGTTTTTTCCTTCACCAGCAAAATTTTCTGTAGATTTTGACAGTCATTTTCTGATAAACAGAGAATTCAACAATGATGATTCTTGGAAGTTTCTCAATTAAAATTGTATTGATAAATCTGCATAAAGGGATAACAAATTCATACTCTAAAATCACCAGATAACTCAGAGTTGAGACGATCGATGAGAGATTCATTGTAAAGCTGTTGATATGTCTCTCTGATTTTCTTCCTTTGACTTGCATTTCTATGTCCTAATATCCATATAATTGCTTTCTCATCTGTCCCCAATCCTATTCACAATCACCAAACCGAATCAATAAACAAAAAATAGGGTAATATTCTTCTGTTTCTTCATCCACTAAATACATTAGAAAGCAATGGCAAAAGAATATGCGATTGACCAGAAAATCTAGAAATTCAGAGATCCCAGTAATGGCAAAAGGAACAAAATCAAAACCCATAAATAAATGGAAGAGAAATAAATCTTCTTTCAACATTTCCTGAACTCATACACATAGAAACTCATGCAGGCAAACCAAAAGGCTGGTGTGTGTGTGTGTGTGTGTGGAGAAAAAAGAGAGACCTTGGACAGCATCTCTGAGTTTCTCACAATCTTGGGTTGGAGAAGGAACAGCCTCTGGTACCCTGAGAGTAGCCATTTTTTTCTCCCAAGAATTTTCCCTGGAAATAAACAGAGCCTAATTAAGAATGGGGTGTCTTTTTTTATCGTTTTCCTTCGTGGGTTAAGGTTAGAAAATCTATTATCTTAAGACAACATTCAATCTGAAGAAGAAGAAGTGAGTGCTTCCAGTTCTTTTTCTCAGTTTAATGTCGTTTCCTTCTGTTTCTACTTTCCCTCCTAAAAGGAAGCAAGAGCTGAGGGGTTCTGAACTTCTTTTATTGGACATCAATGCCCCTCTGCCAAAAACCTTGCACTCCAGTGCAGTTTTTGGATAGCAACAGTAAAAAAAAGAAGGTAAGGGCTGTTTAGGAAACTAATTTATGAATCATTGTATAAAGAGTTTTTGCAGTAGAGCCATCAAATTTAGGTATATTTGTAGTAACTCCTATGAATTTCCAAGTTTCATGTTTGTTTCCATGGAATATTTGTATTTGATTTCGTGGCAAGCTAATTAAGTTCTTCGGGACAGTTTGTCAAAAGCAAAATAAATGGGGAGTAAATAATGCTCATATTAATTAATTACTGTTTTTTTCTTAATTAATTATTGAAAATAAACCTTCTATTTCTCATGCATTGGAAAATCTAAATGAAACATTGTTGATTGTTAAGATATAAACAAAAATAAAAACAGATTTTTATCTCATTTAGATCGAAGGAGTCCCAAATCCAAGATTGTATCTGATAATCTTTAGTTTCTTTCAGGAAGTAGTTGTACTTCACAGGGGTCTCAATTGCTGCAGGCCCCATTTCTTCATTACCACCAATGCAATCGATCTTTAAACAAAATGATGGCTATTTTTTCATTCGTCATCCGAGCTGATAAACTTCTGTCAAGCAAGAAACCTAATTGCAGACATCTTCACTTGAGAACTCGTATCTTGGAGCTTGATTCGAATCAGGTTTCATGAATATTAATATGAATTGACTCGATTGATTTTCTAATAATTTAATTGATTTATTCAAAACTGGTTTAATTAATCTGTGGTATTAATATAGTATTAAAAACAGTTTCAGCCTCCATCTATATCAGAAGTAAACTATGCTGAAGGAAATTAAGATGCTCAGAAGAATAGAAAGTTTTTTAAGGACACAAATAACTTTAAAAATCCTGACAGCCTAGGCAACTCAAGAAAAAGAAATAAAAAACACTGTAAACATGAGTGCAGGTCTCGAAAAAACGTGAAGAGACATGATCTGTAAACTTATCTGTTTTGGACCCATATCAATAATGATGCATTTCTTGGCTTCATTAATTCTCAACTACTCAAAGCATTATCACATTGTGAGTACCCCACGTACTTATTTCTTCGTTCCCACCTTACCTTACTCTTTCTTATGTAAGGAATCAAAATATCAAGATCTAGCTATGCTTCTACCACAAAAATTAAGGATTGCAGACCAATCATCTCATTACACGAGTACAGACAGTTTTAAATCTGGAAAATTTAAGGTCAGAAGATGTCGGAGAAAGGCATTTGCACATGTGTTTCCACTGTGATTGATACGCATGATCTGTTGTGAAACACGTTTTGGCATTGTTTACTTTATAATTAATGATGCCTTTGCTTCGTTGATCACCTAGCAAACAATGATTAATGGATATATATATGTGCCCAATGTGAATGTAAGCTGTTCATAATCTAATTATCAAATTATTAGTGATGTGTAAGAATATTTTAAAGAACGTGCATTTTCAAAGTCAAAATGTTCAGTTCATACATTGCTTTCTTGTTGTTTTCTCAGCCTTATTATTTTATTTTTCATTTAAATTTGATATACCCTTACACCGATATGATATCATGTCCTTAATTAAGATCGATGTCTTCATATGATTTGAAAACATATTAATCCAATTATAAATGTAGCTCATCTGCTCAGGAAAATAAAAAAACTAGTTTCTTGGCTAACAAATCTCAAATGAAATCTCTTGATCATGCAAGGTGGTAAACCAGTGCGAGAGCTTTTGATCTTAGATTATTATTGTTGCTGATAGATTCAAAGATATGATCCACCTGCCTAACATGTTTAGTATTTTCCCCCCCACCATATGAGGATTTGAGATTCTCTATAATCAAGGATAATATCCCTCTTATGATCCTTCTCACGGCCATGTCTAGGGCACAAAGCATTAATTTATGATTTCTGAACCTCACCCGATGAACAACCAACAACTCCCATCAATCAGACTCTGGTAATCTACGCAGACAAGACATCAGCAAGATGATTTATCCTTCGACGAGATAGAAAGAGAGGTTTGTGTGGGGCGGTCCTGTATAAATAATTGCTGTCAAATATCAGACAGTTCATGCTTAGCTGTAGCGATAACTGACATGCATCTCACATTTATGCTCATAATGTAATAAAATGATCGCACCAGGCACTCAACGGCACCTCTTCCGTCGTTTCTTCAACAGAAGTATACATATAATTATAATTGAAGTAGATGTAAGAGAAGGATGTTGAGGATAAGGCATTGAATGTCATCAGAGTCCCAAGAGGCTTGGTTTGATGATAAAACTTTTATGATCTATACAGTAGATTTCGAGTTCGAGTCAGAATGTGTAAAATCTAAGATAACCAAGATTTTACTCGTTTACTTTGATCCATAAAAATATACTTTTCGGGAATGAGAGTACATGCATCCAAAAGAAAAAGTCATCAGGAGGAAATAAAAACTTGCGTGCCTGTTACTTGTGAGGATTTTGATAACATGAAGTTTCTGACATGTGTGTCCAAGGAAAAGTAGGGGGATAGAACAATTAGCAACAAATAAATGATTTGATGAATGCCAATATGACATTACAGAGAGAGAGAGAGAGAGTAAAGCACGATGAGTTGCATGAAACTCAATAATGATGGTCTGCATAGCTTTTTGTTAGTCTTTTAAAAAAAAAACTAGTTCGATATTAGGGCAAACTAGAGAAACTAGGATTCTTTAAAATTCGGATTAGGTATAAAAAATCACTGAAATGAAGAAAATAAATAAGATAAATTAACAATGGAAACTCCAAGCAATACAGGAAGATCATGTGGTTTGAATCTTTAAAGAGACATGATGAGTTGCTTTTGTGATAAAGTTTTTATCTTAGGGAAATCAAAACTTATCTTTCATTATCTCGATCAAATAATTATTTTATTTAAAAATTTAAATTGTTAAGCGGAGTTTTAAAATATAATTTATATTATTTAATAATATATCATCTCAAACGAAAGTTTTTTTAGGTTTAAACTTGTATATACTTACACTATATTATATTTTATTTTTATTAAATAGAATAAGAATAATAAAGTTCGAACTCGTGACCGCTTGATTAAGAAAATTTTGATATCATTTCAAAAAATTATTTATCCCTAAATCTTAAACTATTATGTAAGATTTTAAAATATAATTTATATTATTTTATAACAAGTTTATATATGAATATTTAGAAATTATTATACTGCAAATGTTTTATTATCTATAAAGATACTAATAAACAGTCACTTCAAATGTTTTGTTTGTAGGGTTAATGTGTTCGGAAAATGGGTAAAATAAAATTATATTATTAATATGATCACCATATACATCTGACTTAAATAATTTAATCAAGTTAGATATAAACATAAATGAAAATTAATTTTGTAAACTACAAATAATGTGTTATTCTAATATAATCAAGGATCACCTTTCATTTCTCTCTTACATATTAATGCCTCCACGGAAATATTCTTGAATGTGAACATGGCGAAAAGAAAAGAAAAAACCTTGCTGCTCACATTAAATGAAGAAGCAAGCAAGTATCTATTTTGGTAATTTCAACTCTTAAAACCACATTAAAAAAAAATGGTTGTTAGAAAGGGCAAGAAATGCAAAATCAGAAATGTGTAGTCAAAACTATAAAATGCAAAAAGAATGGGTTGAACTCGAATTTATGCCAAAAGACAGGGACTTCTTGCAAAACAAAACAAAGCATCACCAATTAAATATTTTAATTATGTTGCATTAATTGCTTATAACTCCCTAAATAAAAATAATTAATTTAAGCCTTTAATGGGTTTGAGCTCTAATTAAACACTGTTATTAGCTTTCAAAGCCTTTGAAGAATACTGAAGGAGTTATATTATTATTATTAATTAACAAGTCCTTCAAATCACTGATCAGGGACCTGAATGTCATTTTACCTTCATAATTATTCAATTTCTCTTATATTTCTTCCATTAATTGCTCTTTAATAAAGGGTTTAAATTCCTAAAACACCCTTGTACTAGTTCAATGACAAAAATAGCCTCTCAGAATGATATAAATGCAGGTGATGTCTTTCTCACTCCATCCAAGACATAGAAATCATAAGAAATGGCTGATTTGGAAGCTCTTGCCAAGGCTTTCACAGGTTCTTTCTTATTCTTTTCATCTCTTTCAGCTTGAATTTTCCGTCATAAACCAACATCCAAATTCATTTCCCAACAGCTTGTTCCATGGCTTGTAAGCCACAAAATTCATCCTGCAACCTGATTGTTTGCATGTTGGTTCATATTGGTCGCGTAATCAAAGTTTTCAACCCAGAATGCTTCCTGTTTTCACATTTTTGTGTCGTCAAAATCGCTTTTGGTGGAAGCATTCTGCTGTAAAACTGTTATCTAGCTATTTTTTAGATTATTATGTTAGTAGTTCTACTCTTCTTTTTATATATATATATTTACAATGGGATATCTTTATGGCTTCAAACTGACCGCATCAGGTCTCACCAGCACCTCACTGGTTGCCACATTACCCTCTTTCTGAGCACTTTCTCATTTTAATATATATACTATAATGGACTTGAGCTAATTTCAGCACAGTCCCTTTTTGTTAGAAGAGACTAAATAAGTTTACGTTTATTATTTTCTTAAAACAGGACTTGGAATTGATGAGAAGTCATTAATAGAAAATCTGGGAAAATCACGTCCTGAACATAGAGCATTGTTCAGAAAAAGAACTCCCCATTTTTTCATAGAGGATGAACGTTCTTTTGAACGTTGGAATGATCACCGTGTCAGACTTCTTAAGCATGAATTCGTGCGATTTAAGGTACTTCTTCACAACTTTCTTCTCCTTTTCTGACTATACAAGTTACAGGACAGCAAGATTTGTGACTCTTTTGTGTGATTTTCTAGAACGCTTTTGTGCTTTGGGCTATGCATCCTTGGGAAAGAGATGCTCGTCTGGTAAAGGAGGCATTAAAGAAGGGTCCACAATCTTATGGTGTGATTGTAGAGATTGCTTGTACAAGATCATCAGAAGAGCTGTTAGGAGCTAGAAAAGCTTACCATTCCCTCTTCGATCAATCCATCGAAGAAGATGTTGCCACCCACATCCATGGCAGTGAGCGCAAGGTACATGACAATGTTTGCATAGGACTTGACAGAGATAAGCATTCGGTATGAAATGAGTATTATTCTGACGGTATCTGATATGATTTCTTGTTTTCTGTGCCGTGAACAGCTTTTGGTAGCACTTGTAAGTGCCTATAGGTATGAAGGGCCAAAGGTTAAGGAAGACGGTGCAAAATCCGAAGCTAAAATACTTTCTAATGCTATTAAGAATGGACTCAAGAAGAACCCCATTGAGGATGAAGAAGTGATCAGAATACTGTCAACAAGAAGCAGGGCTCATCTCAAATTAGTTTACAAACACTACAAGGAGGTTTCTGGGAATATTATTCATGAGGTATGGCAAGTAACTAAGTGCCTATTTGTAGTTGTAACAGGCTTTAGAAACAGAAAGGGGCACAGCTATATAGTTTTGAGGAATCTTCAGAAAGTTAGATGAAAGGAATTCAAAGTAATTTGACTGATTTCATGCTTTGTTCAGGATCTTGATGCTTCTGACTTGATCTTGAAAGAGACAGTTGAATGCTTATGCAGCCCTCATGCATATTTCAGCAAGGTAAGATAAAGCCACTACCGTATTTCCAGTCATGGTAAAGCATATTGTGTACATTCTTATGCACTGCCTGTAAATTTTTCATTTATTTAGGTTTTGGATGAGGCAATGGGCAGTGATTCACACAAGAACACCAAAAAGGGTCTGACTCGAGTAATTGTGACCCGAGCAGATGTGGATATGAAGGAGATTAAAGAAGAATACATGAACTTGTTTGGAGTTTCTCTATCCAAGAAAATTGGAGAAAAAGCAAATGGGAACTATAGGGATTTCTTGGTTACCCTGATAACAAGAGATAATTGATTGAAAAGACGGGTTTGATACTGTTATCTGGATCTTGAGTCAATGTTGAAGTCTGGCTTTACTGTTCATCTTCTCTGTTGATCCTTGCTTCATGGCATGCGATCTTCTGCATTTACGAGTTGTGTTAGCATAAGGTGATGCCTTAATAAATGGAAATTATTTCCTCTCATGGCATCACCCTCCCAGTTTTTTTCCTTTTGACATTACAATGTTTTTAGCTCCATTTGGCAACTTAGAGAAACAATGAAATGGTGAGGATTGGAGGGAGATACCACATGTTGTAACTTTGAGCATTCTTCTTTGATGGAAATTGATAATTTATTGTTTCTCTTCTAATAAAGAGATTTTGGAATTTGATTCTTCGACAAAATTGTTTAAACTTTCATTTACAGATAGAGCAGTATTGCAGACAGCGCTAGAAAAGCAGAAGGTATTTTCAGAATTCTGTCATTGCTTAGGGAGACACTCAGATTACAGAAAACATAACATAGGATCACATAATGTCCAAACAGGTAGGAATCCAAGACCATGGCCATAGAAACCTAAGCCTCACAGAAAGAAAGTACTACATAAATCATTATTGAATTGTGACTGAAAACACTGAAATGCTAAAAGAAGAACGAGATTTAATCCTCCTTTCCTAGCAGAGATAAGCCCCTTGATATCATTCAAGTCCTTCTCTGCCCTCGTGACAATCACACGAGTCAATGCATCCTCATCAGTTCCAAACTTTCTGATGGAATTGCGCAAAATCTATAGCAGAAAGTAACAAGGTATTAGTTTATTGGTATTTCGTTGCTGAAATTACAGCGACAGTCTATAAGGAATCCAACTTTTTCATAGAACTTTTCGTGGTTGCAGTTCGGAGAACTGTTTTGAACTCTTCAGCAGGCTCATCTAGTAAGGCCTGTTAACCAAAAACAACTTACAACTGTAAACAATTTTCCTGGCAAGTAGAAGTAGTTTATCATTACAAGCTATATATATTGAATTTTTGCTGTGTATCTTAGTGATGGAATTGCCATGGTCATCTCTGTAGCGCTTGAAAGTTGCCATGAGCTGTGTTTTGCTCCTGGTGGTCAGGATCCTGATGAAATCTTCATGATTAAATTCCTTGTCTGTGATTGCATCATGGAGAATATCAGCTTCTGAATCAACCAATCCAACCGAGAGCTGTAAAATGATCATAGATGCTGTCACTAAACCTTAATATAAATGAAATCTCTTGCAGAACACTAATAATTGAACAAGACCCTTTAACAAATGTGATCTACCTCTGACAGATAAGACTGGAATACATATCAGGGAAAATTATGATGGAGTTTGGATTGTAATAACATGATACTGGTGAATACCTCAAAGTCTCCAGAGAGTTCAGACACGGGACGCTTTGAGAAGATCTTCTGGAAACAATTCTGCAAAAGCCAGCCTGATTTGCTTCCTTTGAGCAGCATTTCTATGACCACGTATTGAAATTATAGCCTGTAAAAACAAACAGGACAGATAAAATACCAAGTTTGATACATAATATGCTTAACCTAGCAACCCATGTTTTTTCTCTCTCTCCATAAGTTTTTTTTTTGGTATAATCATTTGGTGTCTGGCCACTGCCAACTAATCCGGATTCGAGCCGGGTGAGACCTTTAAAGACAGCAAAGCTCTCCCACATAGCACTGCTGCATACCCAAGGTCTCGAACTCCATAAGTTATATGTTGATATTTTAGTCTCACCTGGATACCCGATACTAATAAATATCATAAAAAAACTTATTAAATTATATTATTTTTCTAATTAAGTTTTTTATTGTGTTTTTTTTATTTATTACTGTGATACTTCAAAAGAAAAAAAACAATTTGAATACTTTAAGAATTTGGAACGCAAAATACTATTCTTTTATATTAGGAAAGAACTGTCGACATATAGGACTCCATGGCCCAATGGATAAGGTGCTGGTCTACGGAACCAGAGATTCTGGGTTCGATCCCCAGTGGAGTCGCATTACTTATTTTTTGCCCTGCCCATTTTCATGCTGAGGCACGATAACAAAAAAAAAAAGAAATCGGTGAAATGTTATTGGGCCTGTTCTCTTAAAATTCCATAGCCTTTGAAGAAAAATCGTTTTCATAAAATATAGCCATCAACCTATGCTTGGAGGAATAATGAAAATTCTTTCTTTTCAAAAATTATATATTTTTTCTATAGTTTAAATTTTATTAGGATAGCTTTAGGTATGATTATTTTATTTTTATCTAAATTTAAATGAAATATTCACACTTGAATTGTTGCTTCTAAAAAAATATCTTCTTATATTTTGTTTTTAAAAATATATTGGTGAAGAGCAAATAATTTTCATTCTTTTTTTTTTTTTATCTCAAGTTAGAATTCATAATGTATTTTCTTAAGAACAAACTACCTTAATTTTAACACCTACCTACTTGACCTTTGATCCATCTTTTATATTATTTATATTTTTTTCCACAATAATAAATATATTCTTGGATAATTTGTACATCAATCAAACTAAAAAAAAATTATAAAAAAAAATTAAGAACGCGCATGTTGAACCTATCTCGTATATATATATTTTAAAAAAAATTATAACTCCCTAGTATTTTTATTCCAAGATTTAAACCTATAGAATTTAAATTTTAGTGAAGTTTTGTTAATCATTGGAACACACATTTTCTTGTAATTATAATTATAAAACTTGATTTAAATTATATAAAAAAAACGAGTTATAGGTCAATATAATCAATCCAAATCACTATTTCAATAAAAAAAAAATAGATTGATAATTAACTAGATCATGCTTGAAATAACTAGATAAGCATATTAATTAAGGTTTTCGTTTGAATCAATCAAATTAATTATAATTAACTAGATAAACATACAACTTTGGATTATATGTAATTAAGCAAATCATACGAAATCACGTGAATATGTCTCATGTGCACACGTCAACGACCTGATCCCTCCCTTTGAACCCTAATCCTCAATCATGACCTAATTAGTAAAATATTCCACTCTCTTAAACGTGATAATATTTTTTTTACCAAAAAAATGGCTGCCTCGAAAACCACTACGAGGTCAATATGGTCCCTACAAGCCGACCCACAACCCTCAAAGCAACCACAGCCACATAATCCCACCAATTTTTCCTAAATTCACATGAAATTCATCCAGATGTACTCAAATCAAACTCGCCAGCCCGTTACCCAATCACGTTCAAGTAATAGATCCGTCCTTAACTTATAACCACAAATTTAGATACTGTCTGAACACACGTGTCACTCATATAGCCATTAAACACACGTGAGACTCGTGTGGACTGGAGAACCCTTTGTGGCATTCCCTTGTTTTCTTTCCTACTCCTGTTTCAGTCTCTGGAGAACTCTGTAAATTTACTCCTTCGACGAGTGTCAAAGATTCCTGTTTCTTGTTTTGAATGTAAAGTGTTTTTTTGGTTTTGTTGGGTGGTTAGAGGGTTTTGATGCTTTTTATGATAACTTAAGTTAATGATTCGTTTTTGTTTTGTTAAGGTTTTGAAGGATTGGCGATGTTACAAGAGATGATAAGTGATCTGTTCTGGTTTCTTTAGATATGTTTGATTGGAACGACGAAGAGGTAACTACCCAGTCCCCTCCGCCCCCCGCCCTTTTTTCCTTGTTTTTTTCTTCTTTTTTTTATTAAAAAAAAACAAATATGTGGTTAATACTGTGAATTGGGCATGTGGGTTGCTTTTGGATTTCTTTATTCTTGTTTAAAATGGCTATTTTGAAGTTTTGAGGACTAGTTTGTGGATTAAATTATTTGTGTGCAATTGTGGTCGTGGCTTAGTTTTAGAGTATGGTCAAGTTGGGGGGTTGTTTACGGGGAGAGCTGTGTTGAATTGACAAGTATGACTTGTGTGGTTATTTTATTGAAAGGATTGAATTTTTGAAGGAATAAGGAATTGCCCAAGTGTTTGAAAGCGATTCATTTGTAAATTGGATGGAGTTTGTATTAAAGGAGACGAGAGATAGTGGTTTAGTCGAGGACAAAGGAGTGGTTGTGGAACGGGATTTAGAAAAAAAGTGAAAGGCTACGAGGAGGGAGGATAGGTGAGTGTTGTTTGAAGGTTGCGCACTGAAAGAGTGGAGAAATAATACCGAGAAGGTCTTAGTGGCAAACTATTAAATTTTCGCAAGTGTTTGAACTGGGGAGCTGTATTGCTATGAAGTTGGTGGGAGATGTGTGGGATGTGGGAAGCAAATCAAGTTAGGATGTGAGAGAGATAGAGCTTGGGATGATAAGAGAAACTCAGCATAGTGGTTGGTGACTCCATCTGCGCTGACTCATAAAGAAGTTAAGAAAAAACTCTCTTTGAAGGCACCCCCCACCCTTTTCCTGATAAAATAGCTTGGAACAGGTGGAAAATGCAAATTTATTGGTTGATCAGTTGATGAGGTGCAAGGTGATATCCTTCCCTCTTAAAGCTTATCACATTCTGAGGCATTTTTTATATTGAGAACCAGCAGAAAATTCTTGATATTGCTTGGTTAGGTCTTCAATTGATATGATAAAAAGGTGCAATGTATGCCTACTGGAAAATGTACTTCCTTCTTGTCGGGTCTGAAATACAAACCTATTTTTACAAGGGACCTTTTGGCGAGTCATTAACACAAACTATTTTATCGATGAATTGCCAAGTCTTGTGAAAAAACAGGCTATTTCTTTTTGACTCAAAAGTCAAAACAGGAGACTGCTGATGGTCCATTAGTCAGAGATACCTATGATTCACATTTTAACGATTCAGAGTCCCGGCCAATTTATGGCATATAAGTTAGTATTATTTCTTTTTGATAAGTAGTTAGTTGAAGTTAGAGTGAAAGTCTACTTGAGCCCGTGTATCATTTTCTATCCTTCTTCTTTTTGGGAAAGTGTTGTATTGTTTGTGATAATGCCATTCTAATTGATGATTGTTTTCAGTGATGATTTTGATGTTGTTTAGATACCTTGTGAAGGTTCTGTGATTCACAATTATGCCTAGTATTATGATGACCTGAAATGGTTTTATCAGGGGGATATTTCATTATTCAATGCTTGGTTTTCATGGCCCAGTTATGATATACACCTTATGCGCATACATGGAAATAAATTGTTAAATTAGAATGATACTCAGAATATTATGATTGGAAAAATAGTATTGCTAAACTGTCAGAGATTAACTTGTGGTGCTGTGTTATTCTTGTTATATATACCCCATATTCTAATGTTGCTTACCCACTATCTTTTCAGCTTACAAACATAATATGGGGTGAGACCGATGACCATATTGTGCCGTTTCCAGACGCAAGTGAAGATTATTGCAAGAAAAAAGAATGTAGTGGAGAAGCTGGTACCATTAACTCTATTGTGCAGAAAGCAGCTGGGGCTAAAGTTGATATTGATGGCAGAAAGTTGGAGAGCAGTTCAAAATTTGACACCATTGAAGGAACTTCTGCCTCAGGAGTCAATATAGACCAATGGCCTCGCTTGTCGTTATCTACTGCTGCCAAAACCGATCAGGATTCCTTTGACACTTCAATGCCTAACAGTTCATCTGACATTACCAAACTTGATTCATCAGGTGGTGGTGAGATTTCAATTACTAGGACAGAATGTAGATAGGGTGATTTGTTGCATGATATTTTGATAGCATAGTATCTTGCATGTTGCTACATTCTAATGCTAAAACTTTCTTACTGCTGAGACGGATCAACTTGATAAGGACACTGACATTTTTCAAACGTCTCATGAAGGTAAAGAACAAGGTGATTTTGTTGATTATGGATGGGCTAGCATTGGAAGCTTTGATGATCTTGATCGGATTTTCAGGTAAAGCACAGTTACCATTTCTTACTTTCTGCGCTGCAATTAAGATGGACTGCAAGGTTTTATGAACATTATATTTTTATACACTGTCTATTTTCACTTCAGAAGAAAAAAAAGTACAGGAGTGTTGTTGTGACAGAGAAGCAAAACAGACTCTTTTGAAAAGCTTAGTTTGTTCTGGTTTTTGGATCTAAATCTTTTTCCAAACCAGTTTTGTCTGCTAAAAGATACAATAACAAAAGTTTAAACGACTAGTTGTTTGAATATTTGTGGTTTTTGATCCTTGGCTTAATTTTGTTAATTGAGAAAAGAACCTGAAGGAAGCCATTTTTAGTAGCTCAGTATCTTCAATTACAAGTATAAATGGCAGAAAGAATGTCAGATTGCAGTCCTGAATTTTCAAGGAATTGGTGAGCTTGTCCAATTATGGGAGGGTTTCCTGTTTTTCATTTGTGTTCCTATATTTATTTCATTTTTTGGAGACCAGTGATAACCATCTGACTCAATATCCTCACAAGTGGTGATTTTGCAGCAACGGTGACCCAATATTTGGCAATGTAAATCTTGGTAATGGTGATGACCTATGGTCTTCTTCGAAAGATATCACGAACAGTCCGGTAAAGCCCTTTCCAATATCCATGGCTTCAAGACAAGAGC
This sequence comes from Salix arbutifolia, assembly GCA_025169955.1. NCBI lineage: Eukaryota > Viridiplantae > Streptophyta > Magnoliopsida > Malpighiales > Salicaceae > Salix > Salix arbutifolia. The sequence goes on from CM045902.1 coordinate 1,672,840, forward strand.
ATGCACAAGAAGATGACCAGCTGTTTACCCTTGGCTATGGCAAAATGAACGATCCTGCATCCCGTGGCCTGCAGAATACACAGGTAAGTCTTGCTCATGTAGAATATGGAGGAGGTCAAAGTAAGCATATAGTAAAGGCGTAGGTATAGAGATCAATTTTAAGTAATGTGTTAGCTTATTCATGCATCTTGCTCAAGTTAGAAGCTGAGAGAAGCTTACTATTTTTTTATTTTATTTTTTTGCAGACAGGGTTGGCCATTGTGGGGAAGAGCACTGCAACTAACTCTCAGCTGACTGCAGAAAATGTTGCCCTGCCAAATGAATTAACAAATAGGGTACTGTTTTTCACTTCCTTCTGATACTTTCAAAATCTTGATACTCAACCAGACATGTCACTGAATTTTTCCTTCTTCATTCAGGATTTCTTTTAGACTCGATAAACTCTAAATACAATCTGGGTTCATAGAACCCTGCTCTGCTCTTTTGAGTGCTCCGAGATGTGTTCATGATTCAAGAAAAACTTATATCAGTGAATTAAACTTGGAAAATCCTGATATTTAGCTCTTAAATTTGACTGAAGGGACAGGGAAGTCTAATTGAGCGGGGAAAGGTAGAAGATACCCTATATATTAACTTACCAAAACGACTGAGCACTCTCTGGAATTGCCAATAGCAATTAGGTAAATATGGATTTTCATTTAGCTCATCACTTCTTTAATGCATTAATTAAGCTATCCAGGCTGCCAATTCATGAATTCACTATGATGTCATTTTCCTAAACTTAAGCCATTGCATAGTTTTCTGTTACAAAGCAGACAGGAATAATATGTGAAAATCTGAAACATTTATTTTAGGAAGTCATATTCTCCCTTGGTGGATCAGTGATTTATATTTCTAGCATAAAATCCACCAATCTTCCCAGGGACGTGTAGATTCTGTTTGCTTGGCATAGTTAAGTTGATACATTAATCTACTCTGAACGATAGCAGATCTTTGGAACATGATTTGTGATGTGCTTGGTATTTTCCATACAAGTTAGATGATCTTAAGGATTAGCCACATTGTGAAGGGACAATTGCATCAGATTGCTGGCGTGCCATGCCCATACATCAGTTGTCAATTTTTTTGAATTAAAGATAATATGGGTGAATATATCCTTAAAAACCATGTACGACATTAAAATACTAACTGTGCCTTAGTCACTCTCCCCTGCAGGCCTAGATCGTTAGAATGTTGACCTATTTTAAGTAATTTGTTAAATGTCTATTGTTTTTCGATCAGTTTTACAGGCAAAAGAAGCTTTTGAAGGGTCGGAAAAAGCTGGAAGAAAAAGGAGAGCTGAAATCCTGCCAAGATTTTTATGGAAAGTGGACTCCATCTGGAATCCCAGCCGGTCAACTTAAGAATAAGTTTGCACCCCAGATTATGCAATCTTCTCCCCCTTCGATTGTCAGTCAACAGAAGCAGCTCCAGGGACCTGAGCAGTTGCAGTACCCGCAGTTATCCAATCCATTTGTGGTCCCTTCTGCTTACAGGAACATGAAAAATCCATATTCCATGTCTGTGCTATCTCACATTCAGTCTGGGGAATTTAAGCACCAACCTTTAGCTTCTGGTTATGAATTTTCTTCAGGTAATGCTTATCCTGTGAAAAAGTTTTCATCATTTCCAACAAATTTCTAGTTATTTATTCATCAACCTAAATCTTCTTGTTATGAAGTCTCTTCAGGCAATACAAATCCTATAAACATCTTAGCTGACTGTCCAGTGAAACCCCAGAGAATGACACCTCAGGAAAAAATTGAAAAATTAAGGAGGCGGCAACAAATTCAGGCAATGCTTGCCATTCAGGAACAGCAGCAGCAGCTTGTTCATCAAAAGTGTTCCCAAGAAAATCAAATCCAGCATGTTGAAGGAGCTGACCTAGAAGTAGAGGATCAAAGTACTCTTGCTTCATTCGACCCAAACTCGCCTATTGAGCAGGATGATTCCAATACAATCTCTCTGGTAGTTAATGATGACCCAATGGAGGACACAATACTCTACAGGCTTCAAGAAATGATTTCAAAGGTACGCTTCACTTACAAGTTAATTCTTTTCCTGCCAGAGTAATTTGAACTTGGTTACAATTCCAAACCAATGTTTTACAACAGTTGGATGTCAGAATTAGACTCTGTATTCGGGATAGCTTGCTCCGGTTAGCTCAGAGTGCAATGCAGGGGCATTATGGGAGTGATACTAGAAGTACAAACAATAGTAGCAGGGGTGAACAAGTTGCCATGAATGAGGAAACAAGTAGGCATAGCAGGTTGGTTAAGGAATTGCAGTTCTCATGCTTCTGTTTTGAAATTTAATCTATCCTGTTTTTACATTTTTGCTCCATGGGAAAGCAAAATTAGGATCTTTTAACACCATCACCATTTTTTTGTTTCCAATTCCCATTCTCTCCCATTGACTTTTGATTAAACTTATTACTCTTGTTGAACAATCTCTCTTTCTAGTAGTTAAATCAAGTAAAATTTCTCAAGCATGTTGTGCCCACTCATTTAAGCCAACTCCCTAGTTAAAATTAGCTACATTGCATCTTCTTTTTTATGGAGATAAATTGTTTGTTTATATTCTCAAGAAAAAAAAAATTAGGATTTTTTTGTGAGATGCAACATGTAAAGGGGTAGTAAATGAGTTACTGAATACGGACATTGCACCTGGTAGTGTTTCCTATGCTCGCACCTAGGAGGAAGAAGACCACCACACCCTTCACAGCTTTCAAGTCTTCTGAAGTTCTCTGTATCCTATTTACTGAACACCTCCACATGGATTTATGTAACTTGCCTGATTGAACTCGAACTCTTGAGTAAAAAAGCACAATAGAAATTGCAAAGGAAAAATCCAGAAGGAAAAACTAAACATAGACATCCAAGTCTATATGATTGGAACAACATACTTGAGAAATTTTGCTAGGTTTAACTACTAGAGAGAGGGAGAGATTGTTCAACAGGTGTAATAAGTTTATTCAAGGACAAATTGAAGGAAAACAAAGATTTGCACCCAAAGATGGTGATTATGTACAAATTCACTGGAATCGACCATGCAGAAAACTTGCATTGGGTTAAACCGGACAAAATTTAATTTCCTTTCTAGTTTAATAATCATCTACATGTTCATGTTACATTTCAAGCAAGAAAAGACTTAAAGAAATCAAATAGTCGGCTAATTGGCTCTTCTATGTCTAAATGGGCATTACATCCAACCAAAACAATAAGCTGTTTTCATCTGAAACTCTCGAGTTTTTGTTGTCTTCAACTATGTGGTTGTCTTACAGTTCCAGTGAGTTTTCTGTTTTACATTTTGTCCTCTCCAAGTTAAATCTTTAAGATTGTTTGCACAAAATTGTTATTCAAGTCTTCCTCAACAAACTCAAAGTTTCTGTGGTTTTCCTCTTCGATTTGATGGTCTACTGCAGGATGGTTAAGATGCCTGAAGAGGAAACAGAAACCAACCCCATAGACCGGACTGTGGCCCATTTGTTGTTTCATAGACCGGTGGATTTCGCTGGGAAGCATCCTGAATCACCTGTTTCTACTAAGATCCCGTGCGAGCACAAGACAGTGGGCATAGCAAAACTGTCAATGGGAAGCTTGCCTGACACTCCAAAAAGTAAACCGAACTTTTCTCAACAGAGTTCTAAACTTTCTAGTCTCTTGACCGATTTCCAGCCAGCCAGCCAGTGTAAAAGCAATCCCTTTTTAGACACATCGGAGGATGCATCAAACAATGGACCTGCAGATGAAGGAGCTAGGGAGGTTAAAGCTTCTCAATGAAGATAAGGGTAATTCCTTCCTTTATCTCTTCCATGAGTACGTTATGCTAACAGTTATGATTATATTGATTTGCCGGTAATGTCAAAGTTTTCTCTAATGTCAGCCAATTGGATCATCATCAAACGAGGGTCACACAGATTAAACACTATTATTGCCGAGGACTCGTCGACATCATTTGCAGCTTAACATCGCATTTGTGGATATGAAAGTATTGTGGTCTATATAGCTACGTGTCTACTACCACCAGAATTTGAATTCTCAAGATGATGACTTTTTAAGTTTATGCTTTTATCCTTTCTGTTAATTATGTGGAAGGGTGATACGCCAATAATTATTAGCAAATTTATATGTGCCTACTCTGTGAGTGACATTGGCCTCTTTCACTTGTTTCTGAATTGTGATTCCAAAAAAATTCATTTTTGTTATGAACTTACCATGGGTTTGAGTATAAAAGTTTTCTCTTCCTCTGCTACAGCATGCTGTTGCCAATTATAGGCAAATGGATCTTGGGTTTGGTTTTTGTGGCTGATTTCTGTACTTAGGCTTTTGTCTGCTGCACTAAATCAATGTGAGCTTACATGTGTTAATAGTAGGGATGGAAATTTAACTCTATTTATCAGGAATTTATTCCGTGTCATCAGTTTCAATTTGATCGAATTTTAATTGGGATTGGTTTAGTAAAATCAGGGGTGATGAGTAAAATCCGATCTAGTTTACAGGTTCTTTTTCTATCACTTAATCTTGACTTTGATTTACTACTAAAAAAATCAATTTTTAAAATATTTTTTCAAGTGATTTTTAGGTTTGAAATTTATACAAAGTCTTCATTATTTTTAATATATTTTTTAAAAATATGATTCAATACCCAATTATTTAGATGTTTTGATGCGTTTTTTTATTCTATATAAAATTGTGAGTCAAATGAAAAGGCTCACACACCTCAAGTAATCTCCATTGGACCACTTCACCATGGAAAGGAAGAGCTGGGAGAAATGGAAGAGCACAAGAGACTACACCTGAATGAATTTCTTGAATTGAGCAAAAGTGAGTTTGAAGGATTTTATTGATTTTCTAAGAGTCTGTCAGCAGCCAGCACAGCAAATGCAGCAGCCAAAGAAACTTTCAATTCTAACCACACCTAGTGTAGCAGAGCTCCATGAATCAAGTTTAAGTTAGGGTCCAGCATAAACCTACTTTTCTGGCGGTGTTGAAGATCTGAAAAAGTACTCCAGGTAACCTTGAAACAGAAGTATTTCCATAATCCATGGACTACGATCTCTGTTGTAGCAACTGCTGTTCTTCTCACACTCACTATCATACGAACAATGTGTTCAATCATTCAAGTTGTTGGGACATTTTATAAAAAGAAGTAATTTTTATTTATCAATTCAGTTTTGCTCGAGATATTTAATGGGAAAAATGGTAGCTTTAAAAACAAAGCATTTTTGGGGCTAACGGTTTGATTGAGACTCATTTCACCAGACAAAAACTAAAATATTTTTAAAAGTACGATAGCATGGCATTTATATCATTGAAAATGCTTGCTAGATGATCGAAGTAGTATATTTTTGTTTGCTTCACTCGGTGCGCTTTAGCCATTTGATTAAATGCCAATGCCCATTTATAGCATGAAAAATGAAGTTGGTTCATGATACTCCTGTGTTGGAGGCTGCATCCGTACATGTTTTTTTTTTTAAATCAACTGCTAACAGTACACCTATGTTACTGTTAAGGCTGCATTGACATACTTTCAGGAGTTAAGAACTAATCAATCGTCTCAAATTCAGAGCTCTGTGACCAAAGTAGAGAGCCTGACACTACTGCCAAACTAGATCAAAATTAACAAAATCACGTAAAAAAACATGGAAAAAAGAAAACCCTCTTCAAGCAAACATCGTTAACCAACAAAAAGCTTATTATTAACCATAAAGAATCCAACCAACAATCCACAAGCAGTCTAAACTCAATAACATAGCAAAAGTACCTTGAAAAAAAACAGGGTTCGGTCTAAAGGTGACTCAGTTAGTCACCACCAGCCTTCTGATAAACATAGGTGAGGCCACACTTGCCACAATAATGCCTATCAAAATGATTCGCCATAAAAGTACCAGCCCCGCATTCAGCATTTGGGCACTCTTTTCTCAGCCTCTGGACTTTTCCACTGTCATCAACTTTATAGAACTGAAGAACAGCAAGCTTGACCTTCTTCTTCTTGTGCTTGATCTTCTTGGGCTTGGTGTAAGTCTTCTTCTTTCTCTTCTTGGCTCCACCCCTCAAGCGAAGCACCAAGTGGAGTGTGGATTCCTTCTGAATGTTGTAGTCTGCAAGTGTACGTCCATCTTCTAGCTGTTTTCCGGCGAAAATAAGACGCTGCTGGTCTGGCGGGATGCCTTCCTTGTCTTGGATTTTGGCTTTTACATTGTCGATTGTATCTGAAGATTCGACCTCGAGGGTTATGGTCTTCCCCGTCAGGGTTTTCACGAAGATCTGCATATCTTCTGGTTTCTTGCTTTCCTCTTTTTTGCGACGCAGCTCGTGCTGGGGAGCAGCGGGTAGCTTTTATATTAGGGTTTTGTTTGTTGCCTATGTACGATTTTCTCCCATATTTTCTACTTATTTACGATGGAACCCCATAATTTGGTGCGGGCGTTTTGCTGGGCTGGACCAAGATTTTCATAGACCAATTTTATTTTAATTCTTCTGGGCTGGACCATTTACAATGAAGAATCCATGCAGAGAATACCTCTTAAAAATTTAAAACAAATATTAAAAGAAAATCAATTATTTTTTTTAAATAAGATGAAGCTGATGATAAAAAATTCAAGTCAATCATGGTTAAGTTAATTAACTTATTGTCTAGGTTATAAGATCATGATAGCACAACAAAAAGAAAAGTTGAACAAACAATGAAATCAAAATCATAATAATCAAATCATATTATAAATTTTTAAAAGATATTTTTCAATAAAGATTGCCCGGTTGAGAGAAAACTATGAAAAAATAATAATGTAAAATATCATGTCATAGAAAAATGTAAAACTCATATAATGCAGACCAAATAAAAAAAAGGGCTAAATTTAAAAACAAAAAAATAAGAAAAATATTAAATATATATATATATATATATATAAATCAAGAAAAATATAAGAATATACAAATCAAAAGTATAAGGACAAAAAATGGATTAAGAAAACAAATGCATTAAAATTAGAGGAGACAAAACTTAAAAAACAATCAAGAAAAATACAAAACATAGAAATAGAGCAATTAAAATTAGGGAGAACAGATTAGATAAATAATAATAATAATAATAATAATAATAATCAAGTTGAATAAAATACCAGGGACAAAATTGAGAAAAAAAAGCTCCTAAACATATCAAAAAACAAATAAACAATAATCAAAATTGTAACCATACAACCCCTAACCAAATTATAAAAAAAAATCATAATAAAAAGACTAAGATATCCTTGAAATTAAACTCTTTTTTTTCCAGATTTCAGTGATAGTTTTGCAATTGCATTGTTTTTAAAAATGAAAAGGACAGAAAATCCCACCCCAAGTAATTGTGTAAATTGTTCTCAAAATCAGACTAATTTGTTTCCAATTAATTTTGTAATGGACTTTTGAAAAAGATAATTGTATCCTAATTTTTATATTTTTAAATTATTTTAATGGGATGATATTAAAAATAAAATTTAAAAAATATATTATTTTAATATATTTATAAATAAAAAATATTTTATAAACCAACATGTACCACATTCTCGCACATGCAATTAACCGTGAGGGACGAGAGTTTTGGACGACATGTCATCTACCTTACACAACAAAAATCTGCCATTTGCTTGCAAGTTGCAACCACCACCAGCGTCATTTTCACCACCATTAAAAATTCCCAGACACACAGAGAGCGAGAGCGAGAGAGAGGTGGGTTGGGTTTCATGGAGGAGCAAGGCAAGCAAAAAAAAAAGGATAAAAAACCATTATCATCATCTTTTTGCCCCATAAACAATCTTGATGATGGTTGCCTTATGCACATCTTCAACTTCTTATCCCCAATTCCAGGTCTGTATCCTTTTCTTTTTCACCTTTATTTTTATGTTTTTCTCTGCTTGTACGTGTTGTGTGAACCTTAATTGAATAAAACGTTTAAATTTTTTGCATGTACTTTGGTTTAGTCAGGTGTATTTGTCCTTATGGTGTGAAACCCTAATATCGGAATTTGTTGATAGATCCATGCAAGATTGAATTTTCAGCTGTTGTTGTCATCTGGTGTCCTAAGTGATTGGTGTAGTTTTGTGAAAAGTGTTGATCTTTAGTTTATTTTTGCCTAGATTTTGTTAGGTTGACCATTTGTATGCTTAGTCTTTGGAGTTTGTGATCTTTTGGGAATTGGAAGAGTATGCAATTTAATTCATTTGGTTGATAAATTGCAGAATAGAGAGTAGGAATCAGCATGAATTATGCTGGTGAACCTCGTTAATTTATATAACTTTTGCATTGCTTATTTAAGGTTCACCAACTGAAGAAGATTCGATTGGAAATTGCAAACAGAATTTACAGGGGAAAATGAGGGGCTAACAATGTTAAGTTAAAACTTTATTTGCAGTGGTTGCATACATTTCAATGATTATTTTTAGTGGCTACATTTGCCTCAGTAGTGATACAGCCGAGGAGGGGGGGGGGGGGTGTCATGTGAAATTACCTTTTAGTGCAAGAATATCTTATATTTGTATTTTGGTGGCTAGCATATTTTTCTGTTATTGTTTGTGTTTGTTCTCTTAGGCAAGTAATTTTTTTTTATCTTAAGTGGAAAACAACAATATGATAATTTCGTGATAAATTTACACCCTTGACACATGTGTGGCATAATTTTGAGCAATTTGTGTCATGAATTGCTATTGAGTTTGCAGATCGGTATAACACCGCCCTCGTTTGCCACAGATGGTGTCACTTGGCATGTCATCCTCGCTTATGGCTCCGAGTAGAACAATCCGCCAAAGATTTATTAGAACCTGGAGTTTTCCCCAGCATTGAGAAGGCTGTCTCTGCTGCTAGGTATGTGTGATGACATTTTCTACATGTATTTTTCAGGAAAGGGAAACAAAATCTTATCATGATTATTGTTCCTTAGGCCTGGTGACACCATTCTAATTGCAGCAGGTGGGAGGCATCTTGCCTCTAATATTCAAATAAACAAACCCCTTTGCCTGGTATGTTCTGATGATTTATACCTATTTATACCTGGTGATGTAATTCTGTCTTTAAGTATAGCCTATTATTAATAATTACCTCACAAGTGTACTCGTTGGTGGAATCCTCTAGCTGTTAATATCTTCTACTTTGGTTCTTGACTAAGGATAAATCAAACATCTTGACCTCTAGGCTGGTCTGGAAAACAATGACATAACCCGGTTACATTACTTCAGGGGTTCAGGCATGTTTTTGTAGTCAGTGCACAATACCCTTAGGATAGGGATAACATTGATTCAACCATACTTGCCTGATCCACTATCCTTGTTGGAGCGTCTGTGCTTCATGTTTTGCCCTTGGAAATTGATCGTCGTTGACCAACTGCTTATAGTTCGCCCCATTAATTGAACCAGCTATGTGTAGGTGCTGTCTACATATGATGGTCTTAGTCAGGTACACTTCAGCACACAGTTTATGTCAACTTAATGTTCAAAATTCAATTGGCATCACCTTGGTGAATTGTGAAATGCAGATCCATTGTAGGTGCTTTCTTTTTTCTCTTTCAACGATTCTAAATTTTACCACATGAAGAAGCCAAGCTTCATGAATCATAGTCATGCAAAAATAAGCAACAATGTGTGAACCAGTATTTTGACCATGATGTTGTTTTCAGCACTAGGGATGGGGATTGTGCTTTGTTTTCGATAATAGTCACGTGCACTTTTTGATAAACCTATTCAAACTACAAGTGGCTGACATCCTTCGATTTATTACTAGGGAATTGAATAATGAACGTATATAGTAGATAAGTTTATCCAGATTCTGCATCTTCTATCACAATTTACTTTGTTCAGATTGGTGGTGGTGAGCTTCCTGATGAAACAACTCTCTTATGTTCTCGAGGTTCAGACAGGTGTGTTGAGATTTTATTTTTCTTGCACATCATATCGTTGGATGGTGATCTGACTAGAGTTCTCTCCACATAACTTATGTGGAGCCTCAGTGCTTTAGGATCTCAATTTGCTAATATTGAAATTAACGGATGTCTTTCCTGTCCTCTGAATTTTTGCTTGTACCATTGGCATGGCATTCATATTGCTTAGTGATGAACTAATGCAAATCAGAACATCGCTAAAACAGGCTTGACTTCCTGTGTATTTCTTTGTATAATTTTAATGAGAAAATTGCTTCAAATCAACTAATATGACTGGAGTAAGGTTACATGCCCACAATATTCTATGCGAGTGGGATGCCTGATCGTCTGGCTGTCTCTTTTGATTTTAATGTTAGCTACTTTCCTTGCCTGGCCTCTGTCAGAGGATTTTGTTGTCCAGCTGTTTAGAGTGGATTCCTCAAAATGTTACCATCCTGAGCCACAAAATTTGGTATATCCTGTTCAATGCTTTATGCAGTGCACTGGAGTTCATATCTACATGCAAACTAGCAAACCTAACAGTGAAGGCAGAGCTTGGTTGCTGCTTGCTCCACAGAAGTGGGAGGCTAACCATTGACAGTTGCATACTTCAATGCGAGGCAAGCCCTTTGGACTATCTCTCGTGCCCCATCATCAGTACAGCAGGGGGGAATGAGGCTGTGTCTTCCGCAGTGAAAACTAAAGGTGATAGAGTTTCTGTTTCCCAAACTAGGATTGAAGGAGGTGCCAAAGCTGTCCTGACAAACGGGGACCTGACATTGCAGCAAGTTCGAGTCATTTATGCTCGAACTTTTGTTTATTTCTGGTTTGATGTAGATTCTCAGCGATAATCGATTGTTCATCCTGATCTTGTCTGTTGTGCCATAATGATGAAACTAGTTACATAATTGTTTCTCACTGCTGTATTGATTCCCAATTTAGATAATTTCATCTACAAAGATGCTTTCTAGATTTCTTTCCATAATTGCCGGTACAGTTGCCCCCCTGTAGTTTCACTTCATGTGAAAAAACCTTGTTCAGTCCTTTTCCATAATTTGACAAGTGTATTTTACCTTGCGTACCATAATTGTCTTTATCTCCGGCATTCCAATTCTTATAATGCATGCTTTTGCTCCGAAAACCCACAGTTGATTTTCTTAAAAGCTCGAGGGCTTTTGCTCCGATGCCAAAACAACTGATCATAGACATTGAAATGGACTCAACGACTGTAGAAATGAACCCCGGGACCATTTCTTTTGCTTGATGGCAACTAACATCGAGCCAAGAGAAACTCATCAAGTTCCATGGATGAGATCCCAAACCCAAGGAAGGTCTTTTGATAGTAGAAACATTGCTTATGAAAACAAAAGTGCAGGGTCCTTCCCAGATAGAAGAAGCACACAGCTCGAGAGCTACAACCATCTAACTTAGAGAGAGCATTTCAACAATGACGCAGCTAAACCACCATATCTCAACTACAGGATTCAAAATCTTCTATTGCACCATTTTTGGTGCATGAGACAGCTCACAACAAACCATAACCAGTATCTGTTAAGTGGCCCTTGATTAGTATTTAAGGATAGAAGAGAAGAATACGTATTTGGTTATAAGGATGAAATCTCGAGGATAATTTTAGTATGAATTTTTGTTACAAGAAGACATGTCCAAATTGGCTCCGCTGTGTCTAAATTGTCTCATTTATTTCAAGACAATAACAAAAAACTACTCAAGTATACTCATCTTGTGTATTGTCTTTCAAGGCTAGAAATGATAAGAATCAAATATATTATATTTCGCTTGGAAATACAACAAACTTGAAAACTGCAAAATCCCAGTTGAGGAAATAAAATAGAAGAGAAAGATGAACCGAAAGATCCGAAGCAAAATTATTAAATCAAATAAACGTCACGCTCTAAAAAAACTAAAAGATAATCCATGGCTAAGTGCCTAAAACCTAAAAGAAACACATTGTCTAATAGAGAGACCTAATGGCAAAAAACAAAAACCTAACAAATAGCCTCCACAGCAAGGGTCTTGATGACATCATCACCACAGGTCGTCGAGCCAAATGTATCTTCGGAAACATCAATGGTGCAAGACTCCTGGCCAACACATGCCTGTGAAGAAGAACAAAAATGAAGAATTAACAAGGTGCAGAGAATGATAAAATCAAAGAGTAAAAACACTTACCTTTTCGACAACAGATGATGCATCCTTCGATCCCTCGCAATATCCCTTCACAAAAGATCCACAGGACCCCTGTGGATTACCGAAGCTGGCAAATTTAACAGCAGAAATCTGTCTTCCTTGGCATGAGAGCTCGATCTTCCTGTTCTCCTCCGCGCTGATGCATGCTGAACCGACGGCGACGGTTTGGAAATTAACCGATGAAGGGTTCCCACCAAATTCTTCAAACAAGACCAGTGTGTTGTCACCATTGCCATTAAGGAATGATCTTGGGACATGATACCTGACAAAGAAGACATGATCTCGAATGTTAAAAACAGCAAAATTATCCTGAGAAAATACTTGTTCGAAGGGGGAAATGATTACCATCTTTGAGATGGATGGCCACAATTAGAGAGACATTTGTTGCTATCGTATGAACCTCGATAATCACATGGCTCAAGCTTGCAGTCACCTTCTGCAATGAAACTCGGCCAGTATCGACCAATGCTGTTGCCATTAACCCACGCTAGACCTTTTCCCATGCCAAGTAAATCTACCACAACAGGATCTGTTCCCAGAGGAGCTTTGAAGGAAGACTACAAAAATAAAATAAAATAAAATTATATATATATTATATTGCGACCATGCTCGTAAGCAGACAGCCTTAAATTTCATATATGAATACATTAAAAGTTAATTTAATTTACCTTGTACCAAGTTAAGGTCCTGTTTACAGGGAAACTGTCTTGTTGCCACTTGAGAGATGGACTGCTGTAGAGTTTTTGATTCAAACCTTCCAATCCAGTCTTGTACGACCATTTTTGTGATGATAAATCTTTGACAATTGTCTCGTCATCACCGCGGTAGCCAATCAACTCCACTGGACCAGTGATCCCAGACGGTGCCGTATCAAAAAAAGCTCCATAGTTCTTCAAATTTATTGGGAAAAAAATAATTAATTAACAATACTTATTAATTAAAAAAAATAAAAATCGAACTGGTTCTCACCGTGAATCCAACTGTAGCACTGAGCAAACTAATTGTGTTTTTCTTATGATTCAATTTCACATTTTGCTCAAAAACAAATCTCTCGCCGCCATTCTTGGCCCATTGAGAACCTAACACCAAAAAAACAAATACTATCCTCATTGTAATTAAATTTTAAAATATATATATAAAAAAAGAACATATTAGAATTATTTCTTCTCACCAATAAGTTCTCCATTAACAAAGGCATGAAGAATCTGGCCACTACTTTTAACTCGGAGTGTCATATTGTGACTCCAAACTGGATCATCTTTTTTAAGATCCACGCTATTAAATAAATTAAAAAAAACAAATAAATCTCAAATAATATTAATAATAACGTGTTGAAACAAAAATTAATAAATAAATATCGTAAAATAACCTTGTCATGTAGAACAAGTAATCACTCAAATCATTAGCTGCCTCTTTCTGGTCAAGAATCTGATCGGTGGTGACATCACCCTTTCCGAGAAGAATAGTCTTCTCGTTCATTTCAGGTCTCCAGGACCATTTAAGAGAATTGGGCTCTTCTTCGGCAACGTTTGCTTTCTTCACCATCACTGATGTTTGGGTAGATACCTGGTAATATAGAAGATTTTAATATAAATAAATAACTTATAAAGTTTTGATAAATAAATACTATAATAAACTATAGATTATATTTACCTTGGCTGTATTATAAGCCACATTTTGGCAATCTGGGAGTACACTGACAGACCATGCTGGCACTGTATAATTCATGCCTTGGAAATTGATTGTCTTATCATTTCCTGGGTCTACATTGGCCAGAAAACAGCTCGATCCACCTTCCTTTGAATATAGGGTGCCCTAAAAAATAAATAAAGATGCAATATTAAAACAAAGTCAGGTGCTAAATAATATTAAAAAAAATATTAAGTAATTAACAAAAATAAAAATAAAATATTACAAAGGTAGAATCCCCGAGATCGACGTAGGAAACGTTCCCTGTTGTGAGACTATCCTCCATGGAATGCAGTAGGTCATGAAGTTGCTTCAAATGCCCCCATTTTGGTTGGTTCAAGTTTCCTGTTAAGAATTATATTGAAAAAAAAAATTAAGATCTCAAACTTTGTAGATAAATTAATTGTTAAATAAATTATTACCATATTCATCGAGCGGTGCATCATAATCGTAAGACGTGGTTATGTATGGACCGCCAGCCGATCGACCGAAATTAGTCCCACCATGATACTGAAATAGCATGGTACAAAAATTAATTAAGCTAATCATGAAAAAAAATAGTTATTATTAAATAAAATTGTGAAAAATAAAGATTTAAAGCATAAACTAACCATATAGTAGTTCTGGAAAGTGCCTCCCAGTTGATAAAATCTTGCTACAGCAAAAGCAAGGTCCTCAGCAGTCCTATGTGGATCTTTACCACCCCAGTTCTTATACCTTGAATAAAAATAATTTTGAAAATTACATTTAACTAGTATTTTAATATCTATGGAGTTTTAATTGATATTATGTAAATAATATATATAAATAAAAAATATGAATTACCAGCCGGTCCAATTCTCAGTCCACATTTTAGGAATATTTGATCTAGGGGGTTGGTATTGATCACAATACCAGCCATTGCATGTACTGATCTGCTCACAATAATTACAAAAAATTAATCACAAAATAAAAAAAATATTAGTTTTTATAGTAAAGTTAGAATTAAGATTACCAAGATTAAAAAAAATATAAAATAAAATCAAGAAAAATATAAAATAATATAGTATACAATTGGTTCTGGAGCATCATTCTGCTGGCACATGATCCATGGCACGCCAATGTCAAGAGATTGAGCCATGTTTGCACACCAATTCATGTATGCCTTCCCTTCATCTCCATAAGATGACATCACATTGCCGTATTCGTTCTCAATCTATGTCCAATTTTATTTTAACATGTTAGTATACCAGATAGTTAATATTTTAAAAAAAATATATAAATTAAAAATATATTTGTGATATACCTGAGCAAGAATAACAGGACCTCCTTGTGATGCAAAAAGGTTTTCTTTTTTCACCATATCAACGATCAATGTGGTGAAATTTTGCATCTCGTTCTGCATGGAGACACAAATTCAATTAATTTAAATAAATAAATAATAACAAATTGAATTAATACAATTAAGATGGTCTAAAATCAGTCGATTTATTTATTTATTTTTACCTTGAAAACATCATTATCCGTTCTCATCTGAATACCAGGCATATTATGCAGCCACACAGGAAAGCCACTGTCCAATGAAAAATACATCAGAATTAAACTAAATAAAAATAAAAATATATATAAAAATATAAACCTGATCTCGATCATACCCATAATTCCATTCAGCACAAACATAGGGTCCAATTCGAAGAACAGCATAAAGCCCTTCTTCTTGGATTGTTTTCAGAAACCTTATAAGGTCTAGATTGCCACTAAAATCATACTGCCGACGAGCTGGTTCATGAGCATTCCAGAAAACGTAAGTCTCAATCGCATCTAGCCCACCTTCCCTCGATTTCTTCATCAAATCCGGCCACATCTATGTATATATAAAAACTATTAGAAATACAGTAAAAAAAAACTCAAAATACAAAAAGAATATGTGTTTGTGTGTGTGTGTAAAATATAACCTGAGTGGTGCTTCTCGGATAATGAATTGATCCGGACACAAGAACCCTGTGCTTGCCATCAATAATGATGGCCCTGTTATCATAAGTCACCTGAGCCGCAGTGGCGCAGAGGCTCGACGCGCAGAAAGAAACGATAACCAGAGCGAGAATTCCCGCCGGAGACATTTTTATCGATCAAGCGAGAGAGATTGACGAGTGAAGATATATCGTCGCCACCTCTACTTATATAGAAGTAGAGAGTGAGGGGGAGTTAGAGATCCACTTAATCTCAAAAACATTTATCTTATCCTTATCTTTTTTTTTAAATCAGATACTTAATTTTTATATTCATCTAAACTGGAATATATCAATAATAATACCAACAAATTCATGATAAATTATTCTGTTTTGATACCGGTCTGTGTCACGAACTGCTTTTGCTGTCTCGGGAAAAGACTTGTTGATCAAACGTTTGACTAGAAGTTTAGTTTGTAATCTCCACCTGCCCTGGCGGGTCCCTTAGGGCAAAGACTTCTTCTGGCGGGTCTTCTGCGATAGGGAAACGACGACTTCTGGCGGGTCTTCTGTGTTAGGGAGAAGACTTTTTGAAACGTTTTTGCATCCATATATTTCGAGAAACCAACAACAATGAGCCTAGATTTCAAGCCGGGCTTGGCAACCTTGGATCAGTGATATAGTCTGTGGTTATGGTTATTTTTTAATAAAAAAATATATTAAAATAATATTTTTTTATTTTAAAAATTAATACATCAAAATAAATATAGTAATATCGAAAAAATTTAATTAAAAACAACTTGAGGTTCTGTGCAAACAATTTGCCAAAACTTTACAGAGGTAATTAACTTTTTTTGACTCGCGAACAGGATATTAATTTTTAAAATAAAAAAATCATTACTAGATTATGAAGCTGTTTGTGACAGCTTTTGAAATGCCGTTTCCAAAAAATTCAATTTTTTTTCCATTTTAAATGAATATATTTTGATGTTTTTAGATCATTTTGATGTGCTGATGTCAAAAATGATTTTAAAAAAATAAAAAAACATCATTTTGATATATTTCAGTACGAAAAACACTTTGAAAAGCTACAACAACAGCTGTCCCAAACAGACCCTGTATTTTAAATTGTGCATTTTTATCTATCATTCTTTATTGATTTTCTTAAGACAAAAAATATAGATGTTTAATAAAATCTAGGGATGCATCTGGATCCATAGATTCATGTTTAAATTTATTTCAGAAAATGATTGTCTCTTGACAAAAAAAACTAATGGAAGTTGATTTCGAGAGATGCTGTGGATGGGTTTTCTTTAGCAAGAAAGTTCATATCTAATGGCAGATAAATGGAAGGGGGGGGAGACCATGAGACTGAAGATAAAAACACTAATTAATAATTCCAAATGCGAAAACAAAAAACTCTTGTTCAATAGAGAGAGCTGACACTAATAATAATAATAAAAAAGAAACCCTAACAAAACGAAAAAATTCAAATACGTAGCACTACAGCTAATATTTCCAAAAAAGAAAACTAAAATCCCTCTAGCAAATAGCCTCCACAGCAAGAGTCTTGATGACATCGTCACCGCAGGTAGTCGAGCCAAATGTATCTTCAGAAACATCAATGGTGCAAGACTCCTGGCCAACACATGCCTGTAAAAACAAGAAATAAAAATGAAAAATTAGTATTCGATCATCTGTAAGAACACTCGGTTGTAACAGTGAACAGAACAAGAAAACCTTAGTGACGAGTTCATAGATAGAGAAGTAAGATTTACCTTTTCGACAACAGATAAGGCATCACTCGAGGCTTCACAGGTTCCGCTCGAAAAAGATCCGCACGTCCCTAGTGGATTGCCGAAGCTGGCGAATTTAATTGCAGAGATTGGCCTTCCTTGGCATGAGAGCTCGATTTTCTTGCTCTCCTCAGCACTGACGCAGGCTGACCCGATTGCGATAGTTTGGAAATTAACAGAGGCGGGGTCTCCACCAAATTCTTCGAACAAGACCAGAGTGTTATCACCTTCGTTGTTAAGGAAAGATCTAGGGACATGATACCTATATATACAGAATATATATGTCAATTATTGTATATTGAGAACAAAAAATCATAAGAACAGCAGAGTTTTACCATCTTTGAGTTGGTTTGCCACAGTTTGTAACACATTTGTTGTTATCATAGGAACCTCGATAATCGCATGGATCAAGACTGCATCCATCCTGATCAGCAATGAAACTTGGCCAGTACCGACCAATGCTGTTGCCATTAACCCACGCTAGACCTTTTCCCAGACCAATTAAATCTACCACAACAGGATCTGTTCCCAGAGGAGCTTTGAAGGAAGACTACAAAAATAAAATAAAAATAGGTTGATGCATGAATTAGCTACGTACTGCATGTAATAGATCATCAATTAGGGTTAGATAGGTTTCAGAATTTAATTTACCTTATACCATGTAAACATCTGGTTTGTGGGGTAATTATCCTGCTGCCATTTCGAAGAATCGGAACTAAAAAGTTCTTGGTACAAGCCTTCCAATCCAACCTTGTAGGACCATTTGTGTGAAGATAAATCTTTAATTACTATTTCATCGTCATGGTATCCAACAAGCTCGACAGGACCACGAACACCAGCTTGTGTCAAGTCAAAATTAGCACCATAGTTCTATAGATCAATAAAAGGAAAACGTTAATTAGATAACTAAAACATTAAAAATCTTATATTAATTAATAAATAATTATTAAGATTAATTACCGCAAATCCAACCGTAGCACTGAGCAAAGTAATGATGTTTTTCCCCTTGTTTAACTTTATTTGCTGCTCGAAAACATAATCGAAAACGCCATACTTGGCCCATTGAGAACCTGGTAACAAAACAACATTATTAAAGTTCTAATTAATATACATAAAAAATATATAATTAAATAAGGATTTTGGTTATTACCAAGAAATTCTCCATTGACAAATACATGAAGAACTTGACCACTGCCAGTAATTCGAAGAGTCATATTGTTCCCCCATATGGGATCATCTTCTTTAAGATTCACACTGTAAATAATTAAAAACAATTAATTAATTAGATGATTCACCAATAATTAACATTAAAATAGAAAATAGAAAGAAAAATTACATACATATACATATATATATATATATATAGAAAATACCTCGTCATGTAGAAGAGATAGTCGCTCAAATCATTTGCTGCATCTTTCTGGTCAAGAATTTGATTAATTGTGACATCTCCTCTTCCAAAAAGAATCGATTTATCGTTGGTTTCAGGCCTCCACGACCATGAAAGAGCAGCGGGCTCATCTTCAGCAACATTTGTTTTCTTTACCATCACTGATGTTTGAGCTGACACCTGATAATATTAATAAATAGCTGTTATCAAACTTAAATATTTACTAAAATAAATAAAAATAAAACTTTACAAAAATATATAAATTCCATTTACCTTTGCCGTATTGTATACCACATTTTCACAATCAGGCAGTATGCTAACAGACCATGCTGGTACTTCATAATCTATGCCTTGAAAATTGATTGTTGTGTCATTTTTAGAGTCTGTGTTTGCAAAAAAGCAGCTCGATCCCTTCTCAGTTGAGTATATAGTGCCCTGAAAGATAAAATAATGTTAAAATATATAATATATATTAAGTTTCCGATTAAATTTTTAATAATATTAAAGAAAATAGAACACATACCGAGACAGAATTGCCAAAGTCAACTGAGGAAATGTTGCCTCGTGTAACAGTATCTTCCATCGAGTGCAATACATCATGAAGCTCCTTCAAATGCCCCCATTTTGGCTGGTTCAAATTTCCTATTAAAATTAAATAATATAAGATTAGGGTACTTTGATGATAAAACAAATAATGATTTAGCTGCATAAAAAACTCATAAGAATATTAATTAAATATTAAATAGTTTCTCTACCATATTCGTCTAGTGGTGCATCATAGTCATACGATGTAGTGATGTATGGACCGCCGGCCGTTCTACCAAAATTAGTTCCACCGTGATACTGAAATACATAATAAATTAATTATTGTTGTCATTAATAGATAAAATTAATGAAAAACACAGGATTAATTAGACTAACCATGTAGTAGTTTTGGAAAGTTCCTCCAAGTTGGTAAAATCTTGCAACAGCAAAAGCAAGATCCTCGGCGGTCCTGTGCGGATCTTTACCACCCCAGCTCTTAAACCTAAAGAAATCATTTTTAGAAAATTTGATTACAATTGAGCTTGTATATTAAAAAAACAAATAATATAAACTTATATTACTAAATAAATAAAATGAATTACCAGCCGGTCCAGTTCTCAGTCCACATTTTAGGAATAGTTGGTCTATTAGGAGTGAATTGGTCACAATACCAACCATTGCATGTGTTGATCTGATGGGGGGGGGGGGGGGGGGGAATTATATAAGAAAAAGAAATCACGGATAATTAAATAAAATATTAATGAAAATAAATATAAAAAATGATGTAAACCATCGGTTCTGGGGCATCGGATTGCTGACACATGATCCATGGAACTCCAATGTGAAGTGATTGAGCCATGTTTGCACACCATTCAACGTATGCTTTCCCTTCATCTCCATAAGATGACATAACGTTGCCGTATTCGTTCTCAATCTGTAAACAATTGAATGTATTTATTAATATTTCAATTAAATGATTTGAAATAATAAATATATATTAAATAATGAAAAAATGTACCTGGGCAAGAATAACAGGTCCTCCTTGTGATGCAAAGAGATTCTCTTGTTTCACCATATTAACGATCAATGTAGTGAAATTCTTCATCTCATTCTGAGAAGAAAAACAAATTAAATTAATTATAATAAATAATCAGTAGTAATAAATCTTATAATTTAAATTTAAATAACTATTTCTCTTACCATGAAAACATCATTAGCGGTTCGCATTTGCACACCAGGCATGTTATGCAACCACACAGGGAACCCCCTGGAAAACAAATAAAATACATTAAAACTAAATTAAAAAATAAATAAACTTATGCTAAATATATATATATAAAACATACCCATAATTCCATTCAGCACAGACATATGGTCCGATGCGAAGAACAGCGTAAAGTCCTTCATCTTGGACTGTTTTAAGGAACCTTATAAGGTCGAGGTTGCCACTAAAATCATATTCCCGACGAGCAGGTTCATGAGAATCCCAGAAAACATAAGTTTCAATGGCATCTAGTCCACCTTCCTTGGATTTCTTAATCAAATCCGGCCACATCTACAAAATCAAAATATAAATTATTAAACTAAACATCTTATAAAATTATTGGGATTAATAAATATTATAAGTGTGTGTATATATATATACACACACACCTCGGCTGTGCTCCTTGGATAATGGATGGAACCGGACAGCAGAAGCTTATGCTTGCCATCGATGATGATAGCTCTGCCATCGTAGGTAACCTTACTGGCAGTAGCAGAGAGAGCGAGTGTGAAAAAGAGAAGAGCAGCAAGCAATATTTTTGAAGGATGCATTTTTCTTTATCTGTAAATAAAAGAAACCGCAGAGTGAAATATAATGTATCGTCTGCTTGAATTTATAGGAGTTGTGTTAGCAGAGATTTAGTCAATCTGAAAGTGATCTTCTATTATCTTTTTAAACAGATATATTTTATCCTAAAATCTGATCTCCATACGTATCTTTTATATATATATATATATATATATATATATATATATATAAAAACATAATTGAAAAAAAAAGAAGGTATTATCCCTTTTCAATTTGATTTCTTTTTTCCTTCCTTTCATTTTCTTTTTTCATAATTGTAATCTTTTGAAAAACAAATTTTCTTATTTTATTTTTAAATCTGAAATCAAATTATGATTTTGTTTGCTGATTTTTTTAATCAAACCGGGCCGTTCGGAAATTGCGAAACAAACGCCCCTCGTCAGCTTATTTTCAAGAAACTACAGAATCCCGGAGCTTAGCTAATCTAAACAACACCACCGGCCCTTCCAGGGGAGATTTTTGGCCGGACAAGGAACTGCTCTCAGAGCAGTCCTAGCTGCCATGGACTGTTAAAATAGGCTTCGATTTCGGAAAGAAAGTAGAATTAGAACTCTGCATGAGATCTCGATTATTTTTACCTATGTTTAAAAACCCGGATTTGTTACCGCGATCTAATTAATACTGTTTGGGAGAGAGATTGCGGTAGTTTTTTAAAGTATTTTTCGTGCTGAAATACATCCAAATGATGTTTTTTTTTATTTTTTTAAAAATCATTTTTGACATCAGCACATCAAAATGATCTAAAAACACCAAAACATATTCATTTAAAATGAAAAAAAATAAAAAGCTACGGCGCGAAGGGTAAAACATCACGCCAAACAGCTTCTGATCTGCGTTTTATATATATATATATATAATTAACCAAGTTAAAACTCAGGTTGTTCATATAACCTGTTGGTTTTTTAAAAAAAAATAGATTTTTTTTTATTAAAAAACAACATTGTTTGGTCAATATTTCCATCTAACTCGTGGACCAAACTTTACTTAACAACTATTCACGGCTCTTTATTTTCAAAGAATTGAATAGAAATTATTTTTTATTTACTTGCATGGTTGTGGTATGAAACGCAAGGAACATTATACTGGTAAGACCCGATACGAGAGCCTATCCGGTCTCCAGTGGAGATTATTTGTTGTTTATAGGATTATCTAATCATTTTTATTAAAATAGATGAGAGCGAAAGAGATATATATATTGCGATATTGCAGTAAGCTGAAATGGAGCCCCAGATACTGGCAGTAGCTGAAATGGTGCCAAAAACCCTAAGATAAAACACCAGAACCACATCGCCAGAGTCAAAACTCAAGTGTTGAAGGGCCATTGCAGCTCCATTTTGATAGTGCTAAGAAAGAGAGAATTATTTACACATCTGGTGGGTCACTCTGACACTGCTCTCAAATACCATTCTCTTAATAGAGATTCTATTCAGCTGCAATTATTTATTCTGCTGCAATATAAATGATCAATTAACAGATTTGACAGCAAACAAACATCAGGCAAACAGATGAAATGTTTGGAACCAAATCAAGTGAAGATGCTGCTGAAAGATTTAAAGCAGTGAACTATAGCAATAGAACGGGTCCCTTGCTTGAAACCTATACCGGTCCACACTGCTTGATTTTTATCAAATAGAATAAAGGTGTTGAGATTCAAATTCGTGACCGCTACCATGTCATGGAACCATCTCACCTTAAAAGCTAAATGATGCAAGCAACAAGAAGCAAAAAAAGCACACAACTTGATATGCAAGCTACACGCATGCTAAGATCACTGTCTTTCTAAGACAAGCTGTGTATTAATCAAGCAAGTACTCTTTGCAAAACGTAAGGTACAGATACGTATTTAATGCCCGTTTGGAAATCACCAGTTTTTGGCTCTTTTTTTCAGCTTCCATGGCTTTTTCATTCAAAAGCAGAATTCCAAAATGTTTGATGATACTTACAAGCTAATATCACAGCCATTCCACACATGATTTTACAGTTACAATTTGTAGCTTTTGAGAACCCTACGGCCACAGCTAAAAGTCATAAATGGAACCTAATCACATCATTTTACCCCCAACATTAACAAAATCAGCAGAAATTTTATAACTTACATGTAAATTAAACATCATAAACATTACAAATTTCCATCCCTAATGGGGCATTTTCACCTACAAAACACACAAACCTAATAAAACCTGAATCTCTAAAAATTAACACTAACCAACAACAACTCTTAGTCCACTTAATTATCACTATCACTGTTGTTAACATTATTGCTAGCAGTAATATTGTTACCGGTATGGTGGTTGTGGTGGTTGTGGTGGTAGTGATTGCCACTAGCATTCCCTCCCTTTCTCCCATTCTTCAACTGCGAAATCTCCATCTGTGTCTGCATGAAAAACTGCATCCTTTGCAGCTCCAACTCTTTTGCAAACTTCATCCTCGTCTTCTCCATCTCCACCACTTGCTGCAACTTCGCAGTCTCAGCTTGCTCATAAGCTTCCCCAAACTTCAACATTGCTTGCGTCAACATCCTAATCGAATTCCCCCACCCTCCTTTTTTTTCCTTCCCTCCTCCTCCCCCTTTCCCACTCGGTTCCCTCTCCACCACTACTCTCCTCTTCTTCTGCGGCGGAAAACTACCACCCTCCTCGTCCTCCTCCTCCTCCTCCTCCTCGTCCTCCTCCTCCCCCTCCTCCTCCTCATCATCATCCTTACCCCATTTCCGATTCCGAGTCTTCATATTCTGATTCGTCCTAAAATGATAATGATTAGTCCCAGCCCTCCTACTATTACTACTTCGGACCCTAACAGGAATCGCGACTGGAAATTTACTACCACTTTCAATAGCAGGAACCCTCGCAGTAGACCCAATTAGTCGATCCAAAGGATCAAAAAAAGGCCAAGAACTTACCCCACCGCCAGAAGCCATTTTCGCTTTCTCCAATTTATACTTCTTCTTCACAGTATCAATTCTATTCTTACATTGGATATCAGTTTTCGCAGATTTTGAATAATCTTCTCTACTACTTACAATTTCAGCCACATCTTTCCAGTGCTTCTGCTTCAAGTTCCCTCTGCTCAACTCTAAATACCTTTCTCCCCAAGCATCAATCAGCACGCCCGTGGCTCCTTCGCTCCAGCAATCCTCTCTTCCTCCTCCGCCTCCGCCGTTCACTTTCGACTTCGTCGGCAAAACAAGTGCCAAGCTGTTGTCAGTCTGTTGTGGTGGAGGCACGGTGGCGGTTGTGGAAACAGTTACGGTGATTCTTCCGTTCGGTGGTGGTGGTGACGGTGAAGGAGACTCGGTGGTGTTGGAGTGTGACTGTATATCATCATCATCATCCATGATGGAGAGTCGGTGAAATCAACGATCAGATCTGGTTTCAACGATTCTGATGAGAGAAAGCGAGTGAGAGAGAGAGATAGGAGATGGTATTTTAGGAGTTGGGTTTTCGATGGTTGACGGGAAAGTAAACGGTGACGGTGAAGAAGTGACACGTGGAGGTAGAAGGATGGAAGAGAAGGGTTGAGTTGGAGGAGTGTGATTTGTAAGGACATAAATTCCGCCACCGGTAACTCGGTAAGGATGGAAGTGGGACTGAGGATTGTGTTGCCGGCTCGCAAGGTGAAAGCACGTGTGAATGCAACTACTATGCTGTCAAAAGGGTAAAAACCATTTATGGTCCTTCAAACATTCACATATGTTCAAATGAGATCCCTTACTTCTATTTCTCAATTTGCTGACTAGTTTTTATATAACTCGAAATGGTGAAGATGAATAGTTAAGGACTTGATCGTTCATAAATTGAAATTAAGAAATTCAGTTTGATAACAGAATAAAGTAAAAGTATTGTTCGACCAAATTGTAATATTTAAGGGATCATGTTTACTTCACCTGTCAGTTTTGGTCTTCCAATGATTTCTTTTTTACAAGGTGGAGGGGGTTTCCAAAATTAACCTTAGCCGACGGACGAGTAGCATGAAAGACCTCGTCCCCGAACGATTGTCTGAAATAACTTCTCCTTTTCACGCCAGACTTCGGAGATCCGAAGTAAAAGCTGTAGAAGACTTTCCGGTTTTTCTTATTTAATATAAAAACATATTCAAAAAAATAATTGAATCTTACTATAAAAAAAATCATAAATACATTAAGGTTAAAATTACATTATATTTTTTTATAAAATAATCATCATCTTAATATTTTATACTTGTGATAATGTAATTGAAAACAGCCAACTCCAAAATAAATTGTATTAAATTTATAAAATTAACCCTCTCTATATATAATTTTAATACTAAATAAATATAGAAAAATAATTTTAATCAGTCATGACATTCTTTTAACTGCAATTTTTTTATAAAAAAAAATAGAGAATAATTCCATTTCCATTTCCATTTCCATGTTTGAAATTTTCTTTTCAAAGTTTCACAAAACTTAAATCCGAGAACTCTCGTTGGAAGCGATTACTTTCAAAAGTTGTAACACAACAAAACCAAAACCTATTACTTTCAAAAGTGCCAACACAACACACAGCCCACTAACTACGCGCAGTCTCCATGCCCAAACTAAACTACTATCAAGTTTTCTGTCAAGCTCAGTGCAACACAGGTTGCTGTCTACTTTTTTCTTCCTTTTTCACAGTTTTGTCACGGCAGACAAGGTTTCTATAAGCGTCGTATCATTCCTTCTTTCTCAAAATGGAGCTCTTAGACTACTGCTTCATCGCTATCAAAAAAATGGCCATTCTTGGCCTCCCTCTCTCTCTCTCTCATTTTTCCCGATCAATAATCCCGCTTCTCTTCCAGCGTAAAACAACGGTAGACATTCTTCCATACACTGAGCTAAAATTTCCATCTGCCAATCCACCACTTCTTCCATGGTAACACCTACACTACCTGAAAGTTGAAACCAGAAAATATAAGCAACGTGCCGGCAAATGAGCAATGGCTGTGTTATGTCCTGAGAAAGTAGGAGAGTTGGAAGCATTGATATTTTCAACCATTTTTCATAAGCATTATCAAGGCCATCATGATTTACCAAACAGGGAGTGAATTGGGGTGGCAGAAATGCTAGCATTCTAGCAGCTAAACAAACTTCATTCCCATTTGTTTGGCAAAAGATCAACAGAAAGATAGCATGATTCGTGCTTTGCAAAGCACACCTCTTGGCAAACTCTATTCAAAGAGGAAACTTACCGAGAATATAGTAAACAAGGCGATCTGAGCTCAATTTCCCGGAGCAATCCTTCGTCGCACCACCAAATCATCAGCAGAGTAATAATCTGCGATGAGTCGATACATGTATGATGGATTGTGCCCTCCACTGTAAAGTAATTAGAGTTTAGAAACTGTTAGAATTGCATAAGAATAAAATATAGATAAAACTGAATTACTTAAAAATTGGAAGTTGGAACTGGACAGAATTATATCAAACCCCGTCTGATTTGGCACAAGAGGCCAAACAATGTTTAGTGGATAAGAATTATCCTTATCAATAATTTGTCACTTTGCATTAGTGGTTGTCAATAAGTCAAAAGTATTAATTTAAAATAAATGCCATTCAATTTGTACCTATCCAAAATAGATGATGTCCTCAAAAGTACTAGGACTTACGTGTCAGTGATAAACAGACTAACAAGCTTCGGTGGCACATAATCGAATGCTGGATTGACAACATGAAGAAGAGGAGAGCCAGTGCCACTCCCAAAATCCAAGCAATCTGAGAATTCTCCAAAGTCCAGCAGCTCGGATGGAGATCTCAATTCATTAAGTAGGACCTCAGGATTGTGAGGGTACAGGGTACACAACTGCCATGCCGGAGAAATAGCCAGGTGTAAGAAGGGCCAAACAAAGAATTAGAATATTTTTTAAAAGTCAAAGTCAATAATTATCACCACAGGTGTCATTAACATTGTCCAAAGTCATTTTACCTACTGTTTACACCATCCAGTTACAATTCAACAAAGAAATCCCAAATTTATTTTTTCTCACTTTGGCTTCATTTTTAGATTCATAAACAACTTCTGACCTCTCTGGGCTTTTTCATCCATGTAATGAATACTCGATTTCAAGAAACTAAACATTAGAAGAAAAAAATCATGAAATCAATATGATAAACAATTATCTGAGTTCAGAAGAATGCAACAAGTTACAAAAACCAAAATGTTAAGCATTTAGGAACACCAAACGCAAGAGTTCTTTGTTATAACTTGCAATTTTTATGCTTGTAACTCAAATCAATTTATAGCCTATTAGGGTTTTGCTAAGTCAGCATGAGCTGCCACCACGGCCAAGCAAATAAAGACTGACACTAACAGAATAAAGAAGTTCATAAGGAAATGACAAGCATCTTCTGGGCCACTGAACAAAGACTGACACCAACAGAATAGAGAGCTGAGAAGGGAATGCCAAACATCTTTTGGGTCACAGAATAGACATTCCATTTATTACAATATAGCTGTCTTTTTTTCCCATCACAAGTTGAGCAGCATACCATTCATAGAAAAAATAGAGCAAAATATTCAAATATGGCAGTTTGTTGCTTGCTATCAAAACTCTAAGGGCAAGTACGGGTATTATTTTGCTAAATTACCTTGTGACTGCCCGCAAGAACAACAAAAGGTACCGCATGCTTTTGAGCTGCAAGTGCAACCATATTGAGCCCAACAGGTGCTATCACACCACCATTGGCCATTACAGCGTGAGCTCCAACTATAACCTTTACATAACAAATTTAAGGGGGATTAAAATAGGCCGCATACCAATACCAAAAATTAGAAAAGGAAAGAAAAAAACTAAACTCCCTCTTACCATGTTCACTCGGGATATTATGGCAAAAACTGCAGAGTCGGTAATCAAAGTAGTCTGTAAACCTCTTGCAACCAATTCTTTCGCAAGAAGATGCCCTTGATACCTAGTTAAATACCAATTGACGATGAAAAAAGTTGTATATAACAAAGAGAAGACTTAAAATAGTCATCCTGCTTTGTAACTAACATCAAGTGACTTACAAACCTTGGAGCACCCTCAGCGACAAACACCCGGAATGATCTTCTTTTTTCCTTTGCAGCATAAAGAAATTCCAACACTGTCTTTGAACTACCTAATGTTAATATTACCTCACTGAAAATATGTGTTTAACAATCGAATCAATAAAAGAAAGTGTCAAAAGCAATGAACTAATATATCTAGCAATTAAAAGTCTATGTCATGGAAACTGAAAGTTTACACTAGGAGTGTTTTCAAATTACTCAATGAAAGACAGCATGACCTTGTACATGTGAACAGGGGAACTTATGTTAGAATATACACTAGGAGGGTAAAATTGTAATAAGATACATAACTCAGGTCATTTTGGCAAATGATAAAGAATCCACAGGGCAAAAAGCCATGCAATTGAGATAACTGAACTGAAACTATACTTAAGCCCAGGACATTTTATCTTTGCAAGAGAAATTTAGCACTGCAAAATTGGAAAGATAACAAAAATTGAAAGATGATATCACATCCTCATTTGAAATTCCACCAGTCAGTTCAATGATCGCACTTTCATTTAAGGCACAAATAAGGAGTTCACAGGATAGAAAAAGTAATACCATGACACCCCATTTAAAATTGTTACCCCATGAACCATAATAACCCACAGCATAGAGTTCATTGATGAATGAAGACATCCCAGTATCCCATGATAACCCATGGCATAGACTCAATTGCCTCTAATTTTTTCGCCTCAACTCAAATACTACTAATTCGAGTAAAATTACTCTCATACTGCTAACTGCTAGGAGAAAACATAAAGCACTATTCAGAATCAAAGTAAATACACTACTTATGAAATCTGACCACCGATTACAGACTACAAGCATGCCCATGGATGCTTGTGAATGAAACATTGTATGCATGACAAAATTGAAGTAAAAACAATAATAGGGACAAAAATAAAAATGAACCAAAGACCATCATATCAATTCTTGTATGTCAAGTGGAACTTTAGTGCCAGCAACACAAACCAAAACAGAAAAGGAGATCATGAGAAAAAAATGAACTTGATGGTCAAAGCTTGATTGAGAAAAATTACTTTTGATGAATATGTTCTATGGCTTGTTCAGCAATCTGTTCATGACAGGTGGTAATATCTTGAATAAGCTCATTAACTGCTTCAATGATATCATGCTTCAACCTTCGAGTTCTTGAACTTTTATCAGCAGCTGTTACAGAAAAAAATCCTTACATATCAAAATGCTCCATCACACACACACACACACACACACACACACACACACCATATGCTAGCTAGACCACCACAATCATCCAAGTTTCAGATAAATACTTGTTCAACCAAATGAACCTATTTAATGTGCAAAATGATTGACTTGCATACTATGTGCAATCATAAAATAATAAAAGAACTGGGAATGACCATCCATTAAAATAAGAAACTCACATTTGCTTTTTCCTTCAGAATCACCTCCTGATGAAGGAGTATGAGGAATAGCTGCTGACTCAGGCATGTCCTCCAGCAAGGTTTGCAAGGAAGGAGGACGCAAAGTGCTTCTCGCAGCAGCAGCAACAGAAGCAGCTGATAGAACTGTATGCTCATCTCGCTCACCATCATCGTCATCATCCCCATCACTTGCCGCTGATAAGTTCAACCCCGCAACAGCAGCTGTTGCAAGAGACAGATTCTCCTCCCTAATAATGTGCAAAACACGCCTCACAATATTACCCACAGCAAGCTCTGCAAACAAATGTATACAATAACAGAGACATTACCAAAAGTAACAAAATACAAGACTCTGTAAGAAACCAGCACATGACTCGTTACCCTAAAACAACACTCTAGTAACTAGCATTCATTTTATCAATTGAAAAACTCACCAACAGGATTGGCAGCAATCAGCTGCTCACCAACAGCCCTCACAGCATCAATTAAAGCTCCAGCCTGATTCGTGTAGGGAACTCGCTGCTGTGAAATAACTGATCTTAACAGTTCTGCTGCCTGCCTCGCCGTGGCCTGCGATCCCTCAATCTTACTGCCAAATAAACAACAAAAAACAAAATAACCCTATAAGCTTATTTTTTATAAAACAAAATTCACTCAATACACACAAATAGTGAAACATTAATGAAAATAATCACCGTTTCTTAAGCTTGATAAGAAAATCATTAACAAGAGCTTGCACGTCCGGCATGATTTTCCCTTGAACTTCACCTACAAAAAATATATTTAAATTATCAATATCATTTCCTTCCTACAGTAACATTAAAAAAAACGATATAGTATTCCGAAGTTAATATTTCCTCACATTTCTACAGTTTTCTTAGCAACCAACCAGAGTATAATACAAAATTAAAAAATATATACTAAAAAGGACAAACTGCAAGTAATTAAAAATTCAACAAATTTCACCTGAAATTAATTTGAAGAGAAAATTGTAAAAAGAAAAAAATAATAAGGATAAATCAGAGAGAGATACTGCATATATACCTAAAGCAGAGATCAGAGAAGCATGTGAACGGGAGCGAGAGAGTGAGAAAGAGAGGAGAGGTTTTTGCCCGTGCGAAAACAAGAGAGTTTTTAGAGCTTCTCACTGAGTGTTATATTATTATTTTTCCGCTTTTCGGGTTTTTCATTTTTTATGTTTGTAATTGCATAGCTGTTTTTTAATGTGTACTTTTAATATATTAAAATATATATTTTTTAATTTTTAAAATTATTTTTAATATTAACATAGTATTTAAAATTAAAAAAAAAAGATGTAATTGCAATTTCTTTAAGAGAGGTTTTTAAAAAAAAAAGTTGTTTTTGTTTTTCACAGGGGAATGTTTTACATATTAGTCAAGCTAATAAATTAATTTTAAAAACAGTATATGTAAAGTTTTAATATTCATACTAAATTATCTATGCAAATTCATATGGTATTTTCAAAAATAAAAATTTAAGATAATTTCAGCCTATTTTTTATTTTTTTATAATTTATTGAATTTTTATTATTAAAACATGTATTTAAAAATAAATTATCGAATTGATAGACAAGTCATGGCATATCATGACTCCAGTAATTTAAGGATAGAAAATTATAATTGAATAATGGTTTTGCACTTCCGTGGTATATTTGGACTCTCTCCTTCGACCTCATTTCGGGTTACTAGAAAGGGAACTTATTAGGCAATCCTTGTAAAGTCCTCTAACTATAATCTAGTCTCAATCGAGTCCTCAAAGAACTTTTATCTCAATTGGATCCCTCCTGTATTGAGTAATTATTTGAAATTGAAGTTTCCATCTACTCTTCACATAACTTTAAGACAAAACATCAAGTTTTTTGAAAACCTACTTGTTTTTTAACGAAAAAACGAACAAGATGGATGTAATTCCTTGACATCTATGGATGGTTATACTCAATTGAGGATTTACTGAAACTTTATGAATCCAATTAAGAGAAAAAGTATTTTGGGTGCTCAATTTAGAAATCCCTTATAGTTGGGGGGCTTTTTTAAGATTTGTCTTTTCTTTCTTTTATTTTCGCATGAATGACCGTCTACTTCACATTGATTAATCGATCAATTTTTACCCATTCTTGATAACCTAATGAGAATTTGATTTTGGAGGAATTCTCACAAGGCTTCTACTTTTTAATATCCTTCCCCTGTTAAAAATTTCAACTTGCAAGGTGGTCATTTCATTGGTGTTCTCTTTTGCTGCAGTGTTCAAATGGTCAACACATTTTGTTCCAGTTGCAAGCCCAGAGTTCAAAACATTAGAAAATATATATTGTTATTTTGAATTAATTATTTTTTATGTTTTTATATTATTTTCAGCTGATATCAAGAATATTTTTTTTAAAATAAAGATATTATTTAAAAAAATACTTTCAAAACAGATATGTCAAATCAAATCCACATGAAGTTGTGAACGCAACATGGATGTCGACGGTATCGTTTCTCTGTATCCTTGTATCTATTCTGGTTCATGGCTTCCCTCTAATCCTAAGCAAAGAAGGGTTTTCTTGTTTTTATCTGCATAGTTCCCTTTAAACGCCATATTTGTGGAAAACTAGACATCTTTCAATTAATGATACCTGTGAACGGAAATGTCCTTTTGTAGAAGTTAAAAGGGTTTCATGATCTCATCATTGTATGTCTTCCTGCCATTAAAATCTGGCGTGACATTCTAATTTATTGCTGGATCGAGCTTTTGTTGTTTGATTCCTTTGCAGAAACCTGTGTTGTGGACATGTAAATGATTTGCTCGCTATTTTTTTCACCCCAATTTCCAGGTTTTTAGCTGCTTTGGTCAGTGTTTTTGTCTGCATTTAGAAGCATTCCAACTTGGGATGTCCCCAGTCTACATGGCATTTTGAAGGTTCACGACAGTTTTGATGGTCTCGTTATCCAGCGCAACATGTCCCTTTTCTTCTCTAGTGGAGATCGGAAGGGATTGAAGCTTAGGGTGACTGGTCGGATTTGGAAAGAACAGTGACAGGATGATTAAATCAAATCATCACAACTTCATTCCACGTTTTATTATAGTATGACAACTATCAAACTTGCGAGTACTCGATTAGGATAACTGGAAAACATTTTTTCACTTATATTGGAACGCATTAAATGATGTTTGACAAGACAGCCATGTAGTCTTCAGCAACATTTGCTGGACCACATGTATACCACGCCCAGAAGGGGATGAAAACCTTCTCATCTGGTTTCACGTGACAATAGAAGACGTATCGGAAAAATTCAATCAAAACTTGGCTGATCTGTTCATCAGCAAAATCCAGACAAAAGCATTAAAAACCAAGGAAGTTGACCTAAATGCATTCTCACGTGCATTTAGCCAAGTATGCATCCCATCCTTGAAGACGGTATTCACGAGCTGCTTCTGCAGGATTTGCTGCCTTTATAATCCCACGTCCCACAATAATGATATCACTACCCCTATCATAGATGACCTGAAACATATCATTCATCCCACAATTATTAGAACTGTGACAATTCTCATTGAAATATCATTCAAAGCAAGTTGCGATGAAGTGAATGGATTGATCACTGATGCATACCAATGAAAAGATAATCCAATGAATATGAATCAATGCTGCAACTTATAAAAGAAGAAGAAAAATCAGTAAACAGTGAGTTGAACATACAGAATACGGGGTGTTGTACTGCTGGCCAAAGGCATCACCACCAGTGACCATTTGAACTCCAGGTGTTGCTTGAATAAATGCTGGATTTACTGGTGCACCAGGCCATGAAGCTGGATTTACTGAGATGAAGCCCATCACAAAATCAGAATGTTCTTCAGCAATTTTTACTGCCGCAGCTGTGTAATCTCCCTTAGCAAAGTTACCAGCTGAACTCATTTCTGCAAGCAGCAAGAGGCCCCTCCCACGAGGCAAACCCTAAATAGAGTTCAAGGGTATTCAGAAGTTATCTTAGATAATGGTCAGGTATAATCCATTGATATGATTCAAGATAGAAGCTGTGCAAGCTATGAGGCATACCTTCAATTTCAATCCATCCACAATTCCAGGGCCAGAAATAATGTGACAATTAACTATATCAGCCCAATCCAATATACGGAAGATGCCCCTGCAAAAAACAAGGCCACAAACCTCAGACTTCGGCAAGGATACTAACAGAAAGGAAACCGTAACATAAAAGCCACAGGGACGCTGATGCTCACCCTTCATACTGCATAGTCACTGTGTTACCAATGTCTGCAAACTTACGATCTTCAAAAATTAAGAAATTGTACTTGTCTGCAATCTACAGCATGAAAAAGCACAATGAGCTTTATAAAAAAAAAAGGAAGAGAAAAAGAAGCAAGGACAATGCTATTCAGATGCTAGGGGATCTTAGGACAATATAATCAAATTACCAGTACTTCTACCTAATTACCAACCAAACCAAGCTCCAGAAGAACATTTAGAAATGTCTGAATATGCTCATTTTGTACTGGTAGTTGCAGATCAACAACAGCAATTTCAAAAGATCCATTCTCGTCATTACAAAATATATAAAGGACGTTCATCAAACAACACAATTTCGACCCGCCCCTCAGCTAATTAAGTTACAGCTGGAAACAAACGAGATTTACAGTCCCAATGTCATAACATGCAATTATTATTTTGCCATCCAAAATGATAATCGATGGTCTAAAGTTGGCATTGACATAAACTCCATATCATCAAACGGTAAAGCATTTCGAAGTAGAATTTCATGCTTCCATAAAATCTGAAGAATTTAATCTCTATGCAACAACTTAAATCATAATACCCCCCAAAAAAACACAGGAAAGCAGCAAACCTGAAAAATACCAATAAATTTAGAAGCATACCGCACGAAGTTTTGCTCCAAAATCAGGAGTGAAATCAGGCAAAATATCAACGTGGGTTTTCAACAAACATATCTCCTGTCCAACCTACATCCAAAAGAATATCAAAACCAATTCAGCCAAACAAAAAACAAGCATCACACTCCAATCATCCCCGACCCACCCCTATATCAAAACACTTACTTTCTCAGCAAGCTCAAGCAATTCCTTAGCAGTACCGACATCAGCAGCAACACATAAATTACTCTCCTTTTTAACCATAACCTCAAACAACCTCTTCCCCATTTCATTTTTTGCTAACTTCGCTCTCTCCTCAAACCCTAAACTCTTGACCCTAACACTCTTCTCCACCCCTTTAACAACACCAACCCTTCTATTCTCCTCCAAAAACCTCAAAACTCCCTTCTCCGTTTCCTCTTCTAACTTCCCCTTGTCCCTCAAAACCCTGACCATCTCACTCAACTTAATAATGGCATGTAACTTAATCCCATTCTCCTCCAAATTCTCCCTCCCTCCTTGTTCCCTGTCAATCAAAACCACCGCGTCCGTCACCTTCAACCCCGCCGCCCTCAAAGGCGCTGCCGTTTCAAGAACAGAAGTCCCACTAGTAACTAAATCCTCAATTATCAAACAAGCCTGGTCCTTTTGGTAATTTCCCTCGATAGCCTTCGAAGTGCCGTAATCTTTCACTTCTTTCCTGCGCATTACCATGGGGATGTCGTTCGAGATTGAGACGGTGGTGGCGATTGGAAGAGCTGTGTAGGGAACGCCGCATACGAGGTCGAAAGTGGTGGTGGTTGGGATGGAGGTGATTAGGGTTTGGGAAATGTGGCGGAGGAGGGAGGGGTAAGAGATTATGAGGCGGAGATCGATGTAGATTGGGGAGGTTATGCCGGATTTGAGCTTGAAGGAGCCGAATTTGACGGCGGATATTTCATGGAGCTGGAGAATTAGGGATTCCATGGAAGACATTCTGTTGTGGTGGTGGTGACGGTGAGAGAAGCGAGGGAAAGAGTGAGCAAGTGCCCGTGTTGGAGTGGGAACGAAAGAGTTTATGTAAGGAAGGAAAGTTATCATCTTTACTCACATTTTCTGTTTTTTTTCTTCTTGATTTATTTATTGCTAGCTTGTTTCTTTATTTTAATAATGACTTATTGAAACAATATTTGCCATTGACTTTTTTTAAAATATGATCTGCCCTGAGAAAATAGCTTAATTTGTAAATAATTTTAAAAAATGGGGTAATTGAACCTAAAAAACAATATATTATTATTTAACTTTATCCATGTCTTTTCTATTTAAATTAAAATCTAAATTGGATTGTATTTAATTTATTGGATCTAAGCCAATTTTAATAACTATAAAAACATTTTCAGATCTTTAATTAACCAGGTATCAAGGAAATCGTGTATGTTGAGACATTCATTGAGTTTTTTCTCCTAAATTTATTAAAATTCATGAATTTATTTTTTTGATATATTTTATTGGATCGTTTTAATGCTTATTATGTTAGATTTCAAGGATCGAAACTTAACCTTTCTTAATTAACATGAAACTTAAGAACAGCAAGTGTAATTCAAACAGTAAACTGATTTTTATTTTATTTAAAATCCAAATTAGTCTAATTTGAGCTTTTTTTCTAACACATGGTTTAGGGTGTTTGGGACAGCTGTTGCTGTAGCTTTTCAAAGTGCTTTTCGTGTCAAAATATATCAAAATGATGTTTTTTTATTTTTTAAAAATTATTTTTGACATCAGCACATCAAAATGATCTAAAAACACCAAAATATATTTATTTAAAATGAAAAAAAAAACGAAATTTTTTGAAAC
Organism: Salix arbutifolia; assembly: GCA_025169955.1. Classification (NCBI taxonomy): domain Eukaryota; kingdom Viridiplantae; phylum Streptophyta; class Magnoliopsida; order Malpighiales; family Salicaceae; genus Salix; species Salix arbutifolia. The sequence continues at coordinate 1,709,309 of CM045902.1, forward strand.
GGTTTGAGAAGCTGTTCCAAACAGCTTCTTAGTTTAGTGTAATAAAATCTAAAATTGAAACTAAACCAAACTTCTGTTTTTAGTCAAAAAAATACCCGAATTTTTTTATATAAAAAAAAAACATTCAATTCATCAAACTCGGGTCGTTATTCACAAATATTCTTGATAATTCATTTAGCTGGTACTTATTTGTCACTACTTTTAAAAATATTTTTGAAAAAAATTGATTTTTTATATTTTTAATTTTAGTATATTAAAATAATATAAAATCTTTAAAAAATACAATTTAACTGCATTTTCTAACCGTGGTGTTTTTTTTAGCATTGTAATAGCTTTGACTGTTATAATTTAAGAATGTAAGCCTCAACAGATTATAAATTATAGTTTTTTTAATTAAAATTTTAGTAAATTTTCCATTATAGCCTGCTTTAATGATGGATCGTTGACACTTTCTGCGTTATGGCATCTGTGCTTAGCACTTTTAAGGAGACATCTAGTCGTGGTGTCCATTAAAGAATGCGATACCATCCATTGCGTTGTTCCTCCTTCAGAAGAATCGGAAGTGGATAGATATAAGATTTAAAATTAAAAATATATTTTTTTTAAATTGCAATTTAAACTGCGTTTCCAAGCATACATTAGAATGCAATCGAGATTATTTTTTAAAAGTATTTTTTTATTCAGAAAAAATGATGTAATTTGTGGTCACTGCTCGCTTCTCTTCTTTTTCAAGCTTGTTTTATGCCTCCATCTTTATTGCATTCTTTGGTCACCTTCACCAGTACTATCAGTTTGCAACCCTAGCAACTAGATTTTAATCTTTGCTCATTAAGATTCATTCATCAATCTGCACTGCCACATCACTAAAAACAACATAAGCATAAGATGTCGAGCTTCACTGTGAATTTGTTTCCCAGATGAGCTTGGCAACCAGTTTTGGCCTGTCTCGAGAAACTTGTCGATTGAGCAGATAGTGGTGAAGTGAGTCCTCATTTATTATATCTTCTTCTGGAACTCGTGATATATACAATCATCTCTCTTCTTTGCAGTTGTCTAATCCACAAATTTGTTCAAGGGACCTCTTAGAATCTATATTTGTACTCACATGGAGTTGAGTGTCAATGGCAAACACGGCCGTACAAAAGCAAAGTCCTTTTTCTGAAGGATATTTTACTTGATAGTTTTCTGGCTTTCAGAACTTGAGAACTATGCATGTGATATTTGTTATGGTATTCACGCAGTTAATGACTTTGCCGATACTTTTCAGTTGGTGCATGCTGTGCTTCGAGTGTTACAGCTGGTTAAGCATGATCTTTTCCATGAAGAAAAGACCTGCAGAAAATGATTGCATCGAGATCGTTCTCAACATCATAATATTCCATGATTGTATGATGTTTGATTAAACGCGTTGCATTTTAGGATCTGCTCCCTGTCCAGATGATCTCCTATGTTCGAACAAAGAAAGTTGTGGCAGAGGAAAAGATCAACTGAAATCTTCTGGTATATGGAGCTTTAATCTTCAAACCTTTTGTTTGAAACTCTTTGTTATTCCAAAAGCTCACTCTGCTTGTTTAGGAATGTGAGGCCAGTGTTTGAGCGGAAAGGATTCAACCTTGAGCTTGATGAGATAATTTATGATCTTAGAACTAGCAATGAGATTGAATGTGACAGTAAAGAGCCTGAGAAGCATAAGGAGTTGATTGAAGGTTTATTGAAGGATAATGGGATTGGGTTTTCCTACTCAGAAGCTATCAACTTTGCAGTTTTTCGATCTGGGAAATTGCCCTAAGAAGAGAAAGAATGTGTTTTTCTGAATTATAGTTTTCCTACTCGTCTCTCTTTTGTGATGTTCTCTAAAATTTGCATTTCATTTTTACTACTTTTTTGAATTATTCTTGACTCTTCTTGCTTCATTCTCTAAAACTTGTACCTGGATAGAGACTTCCAAGCATATCTCATCCATACCTGAACACCCAATTGCCATCCTATATGTTTGTTTTGACAGATGGTTGCGATGATAATGGGGTTGGATTGGATAGACAAAGCCAGCTTATCTGCGAGCACCAATTCATTCATTTGAGTTTGTTAAGATGAAACACTAATTTCCAATCAATGAAAACAATGAAAGTGCCAACAGAAAACATTTCAAGATGGAGACCTGTCACTTCTGTGCAAAAAAGAAAGACTTGTAAATTCATAATGGGAAAGAGATGGATTGAGATAAGATCATCTCTTACTATTCCTCTACCTAGATTGGTCTGACATTTCAATCAACATGATGGAAACTCAGGTAGCTATGTGCTAACTAAGCGGATTTGACCCCAAGTGGAAGCTCGGACAGCTATAAGATCATCAATCCATTCTGCCCCACAGTTCTCAAGCATGAGCTCCAAGAGAATAATTACAAGTTCTTGAACTAAGAAATAATTCTATAAGCTAAAAAATATCTTGAGCAATTTCAATAACCAGGCTAACTAATATTAGAATATTCCTAATATAGTAGATGCTATCATTCATGCAATCATATACTCAATCAATAAAATTATTAAGGCTAAGTTTAGTTTTATGAATTGATAATGGAGAAGTGAATAGATAAGTCTCCTTCATTGCCACTTCAAAAGATTTCACCGCACTCCAATTCTTTTAAAGGCATTTAGAGCCTGTTTGGCATGCCGGTACAACCAGAGTTTTGCCAAAATTCAATTTTTTTTTTAAATAAAATATTTTTGATGTTTTTAGATCATTTTGATGTGCTAATGTCAAAAATAATTTTTTTAAAATAAAAAAATATCATTTTAATATATTTCTAAACAAAAAACACTTTAAAAAACAACTGCAACTACACTCCCAATCAGGCGTTAACCTTGAACCTTGAAAAGCTCATCTTCTACTTTTTTTAACTGTTTTTACTTTGAAAAAAGTATCAAATTATTATTTTTTTAAAAATTCATTAATTCTTCTAAGAAATGTGATAGTTTTAATATGCTATTATAAAAAAAAAAAACATATTTTAATAATGAAACTAGAAAAAGCGGCGTTCCATATTCTCAATTGTTGCAGCGGAATCAAATCCAACAAAAGCTTGCAGAGAATTAAAGAAACCAGGTAGAAATAATGAGGACACTGCATCATCTATTCTTGAAGAAAGCAATCGTCTGGTTCACAACTTCTATATCACTATTACATATTCTTAACGTTGTCAAGGGAAAAATATATTCTCTCAATCATGAAGCGAACACGACATACACAAGCAAAAGTTTGCAAGAGCTTCATCAGCATATCCTTCAGTACACGATTATGCATTCCGAGAAGAAACGGAAAATACTCTATGGAGCAGAAGAGTAAAACAATATGCAGAGAAACAAAAAATCTCCCAATATATATAAGCAATCCACAAAGACAACCATAGATGCAAAGAAACCTTTTGAGTTTACCTTACATTCATGTCTGCACTATTCATCTGGGCAACAGAAGTAGAGGGGAAAATCTACACTTTCAACGACATAAAGGATTAAGGATAGAAAGTTAGGGTTTAAAAGCACCCATTTTCATTACGATGCATCATTTGCAAATTCTTTTGCATTGCATGAGCACTAAATATTTACAAATCCCAAAGAGGAGAAATAATCTCTCCGGCGTAAAATACAAACGAAACTCCCAAAACCAATTTGGAGTTTTGATAGCACATAGTAACTACTATTGTTCAAGACACTTCTACATAAAACAACCATCATCAGTCCCCTAGACAGATGTCAATACAATGAACAAAATGAAAAAGGCCAAAGAATCCAAAGAGTATATTGAATCCAACCTTACATTGATTACATACAGTAACAAGACAGCTAAAAATTCGCAATCAGGTGTAAGCATCCAATTTCGATCAGGAGCAGCAATCTGGGCATCGAATCAATCCATTCTCATTACATTCCAAGCATCTCTTGAGCACCCCTTCATCTTCATCAAACAACTTTCTACTCCCACTGCAATTCCCACAAGGCACAAACCTCGCATCCCCACACCCTTCACAAACAAAGCCAGGCTGCTGTCTTGGAAACCGATCAAGAACCCTCACCAGTTCGCCTGTCTCGAACATTTGCTTAATCACCTCAGCACCACCCACATGATCCCCCTTTATAAACACCTGCGGCAAGCTCACATTTTTCTCTCCCAACACGCTTTGCAGCTCCTTCTTATAAGCCGAATCCATTGAAACATCTCTCTCATCAATCCACACTCTAAACCCTCTAAAAATCATCCTAACCGCATAACAATCCTCATAAGTCCTCCGAACCCCTCGCAAACTTGTTAAATACACCACAATCCTATCCTCAGTACCCGGCAAACGAGTTTTACTATTGTTAATAAACCCAAAAGAAGGGAACCTATTATACTCAGGTCCCATCGATTTCAAAGATTGTAGCTTATGAGTTGCTTGAATTTGCAATTCATCGGGATTCGGTATCTGGGGTTTGGGGGTCTCAAACAAAGAACGGAGCTTTTTGACCTTACCTTTCATGGACTCAAACGAGTTGTAGAATCTTGATGTTGTTTGAAGGTAAGACTTAGCCATAGAAGCTGAATGAATTGTAACAGACCTATTGAATATAGAACTAGAGGTGGTATTTTTGGTGGCGGGTTTTGAATTGGGGGTAATTTCTTGATTCTTTTCAACTTCAGCCATCGACCCAGATCACAAAATCAACTCAATTTCAAGAATTTTCCTTCTGGGTTTCTTAACTAGATCAAGATTGAATTAACCTTGGCCCTAAAATTCAGCTCTAGAAATGCCAAAACAAAAGGAAAGAAAGAACCTTTTTTTTCAAGTCACCTTAAAAAACAACCCTGACCCGTTCAAACCCGAAGCTGATCGTAGCAACGGCGAGGAAATAATCAGAAAATCCTAAATAAAGAAAATGACGGTGGACGATTGCTTTTTGCTTTTCAGGTAAGGTAGATCGAATGAATTTGTGGGGGGGCGCTCTTTTTCGAAACAGCTTTCTGGTGTTTTGCTTTTTTCTGGCTTGCTTTCCTGTCTTTCTTTGGAGCGTTTTCAGTTTTGGGTTTGCTTGATTTTGTTGCCGTGAGAGAGAAACGTGGAGGAGAACGATTTTTGTTAAATTGAATACTAAGCTAAGAATAAACTAATATAAAAGTGTAGATAAATAATAAAGTTTACTCCTTTTTTTTGTTTTTGTAGAGAGAGAGAGAGAGGTGGCTTTCCACAACATAGACTTTTTGTTGGGAGTGATGAGGTCAGAGTTACAGACAGATAAACCACCACCGCCTAGTTTGAAACTTACGAGGTCGCTGTTTTCTTCTGCTATAGTTTTCTTAGATGTTTCAAGTGTTTTCTTTTCTTTACTCGTGGCAAGAGGTAATGATGCCGGTTGAGGTGCTGGGTGTTTGAAAATTAGTTTTTTTTAATACATATTAATATTAAAAATAATTTAAAAAAAATAAAAAATACTTCAATAACAATCTTTATCATAATCTGGTATTTATTTTGGTGGTAGTGTTTTTTAAAATATTTTTTATTGAAATAACTTTTTTTTAATTATAACTTAATTTCAGACACCACTTGACGACAAAATTATATTGGGGAGAAACAATTTTTATGACTAAAATTGTTATATTCAAATTCAAATACCTTTTGGCTTCTCAGGTCTTTTGGGAATGTCTCTAACGCGGTAATTTCTGAATTTAGCATGTTTTGAAAATATTTTTTATAATTTTAATATGTCAATGAAAAAAAGCATTTTAAAAGGGCACTCTGTATTACAGTATATAAAAAAAATAGTATGCTTTGTAGGGTTTATGGGGTGTGATATTGGAATGCCATGTGTATACTTTATTATTTAAAATAATAAAAAAAAATAGCAGAGGAAATCATTCTTCCCGATTATTATTTTTTAATTGTGTTCTGGGTCAACTATGACACGCATTTGCATTACTTTAAAGAGTATGCTGATTTTTAAAAAAGAAGAGGTAATGGTGACATGTTTTTTTTTATTAATATGATTGTTCCGACAAATTAAATATATTTTAACTAATTTTTTGAGTTATAAAATTAATAATTATATAAATTTTTAGTAATTATTATTTTAATAATTACATAGTTTTAACCTAAAATTATATGGGAATCAAACCCTTAGCCACTGATGTGGGTGACATGTGTTTTTAGAAGAAAAGGTGACATTGATTTTTTTGGATGGTTGCGATTTTATTTTTTAAAATAATGTATGAATCTAAAAGAAAATAGTAATCTTTTCATATGATCTCTTCACTCGAGTCTTGTTTTCAAATTTATGTCCGTATTGAAAACTTGGGACTTCTTGTCTAGTGTAAAGTTTGGATGTTAGCTGGGCTGGAATCACTTTGGAGATTTGATTGATAGCGTGATTGAAGATGGTTTTTTGAGTGATTTTTGTTTGATAATATATAAGAATAATTTGCAATATTAAGAATAATTAAAGTATAAAATAAATAAATATTTTTAAAATACAATACCAAATAAACACTTATTAAATTGATATTGTTTACCACCGAGCGTGTAGATCAATTTTTTATTTTAAAATTTATTTAAAAATATTTTTAAAACACAATATTAAATAAACACGTGTTAAACCAATATTGTTCAATCCATTACAATGCCGGGTCACAAGTTAGACAAAGAAGTAATACAAATTGTCAAATTATTTGTTTTTTTTAGACCAGAGGCTTTTATAACGTGGGTGAAGTTGTATTATAAAGTATTTTTATTTTAAAATATATTAATAATATTTATTTATTTATTTATTTATTTATTTTACTTTATCATACTAAAATGATTTGAAAATACTAAAAAAACATTTTAAAATTAAAAAAATAAAAATTAATAAAGAAATAAAATTAACCAAGAATTTTTTCTTTCTTTCAAAAAACTAATTTTACCTCCAATCTCACACACGTAAATTCTGTCGTTGGAAATTCTCAGTGAGGGATTTGAGAAATCTTTTGATACAAAAATCATTTTTTCATAGCAACAGCGCCGCCCCTCCCCTGTTTCTTGTTGTGTTTGATCTTTCACAAAAATTCTCTTCTTGCTTGCAGGTAAGAGTGGCGATGAGATAAACAGCCATTGATGTCTTTGGTCAAAACCATACATGTTTTGGCAGATATCACAAGAACTCAGCAAGGGACAAGCCCTCACGGCCATGCAAAGAACAGAGTTTTGCTAACACAACTCAAACATGGGTCACAATATGGATATGGTAAATCGGCAATTAGGAAATCAGGAGACCAAACTGAAATAATTGCATGCAGTATCAGAGACAAAAGCTGCCATAACCAATTCAGACCTCCTAGTTCAAGAACAAAATGAAGCACAACAGCAATCTGTGTTATGCTGCAGGAATACAATTCTCTTGACAGAAGCTGTAACCGAATTGAAATAAACCAACCAAGATTGGCCAAAAAACAGAAGTCAAGTTCATCGATAAAGTCTCAGAAATAATGATCATATTTTTTTGATTTAGACAATTTATAGAGAATCATGAGATAACCTTGTCTGGTATATGTATGAAGTGCAAGAATCGCACTCCAAATGCAGTGAAAACACAAAACCTGATATCTTTCCATTGAACTATCAAAAAAAATCTTAAGTTTCAAATAAGATGCAGTTTCTGAAGCACATTACGTGCACACAAATTATTTAACTAGCAGTAGCTCTGTATCAAGAGCAGGGCTGAAAAAATGCCAGCTTGAATCATGAAAAGCAGTAAGATAATCGTCAGAAGCTATCTTGATTACATACTCATCTGTGAATTTTCGACCAGCCAAAATATGCCCTGTTGAATCAACAACAAAGGATTTCTTAATCTCTGACAAGAACTCATACATTTCAAAGCTATTTCCAAATAATACAATATGATTCAGCAGTTCCAGCTCCCATTTGCCTGTAAGAGATTGTTGTATAGCTCTGCCTCACAATGTGGCATATAGAAAAGTGTTGGCTTTGTAACCCGTCTGCGACCATGCTCATTTACAGAAAGAACAGAACAACCAAGGGATTCAAGAACCCGAGATTCCGTTGCAGAAAGAATTGGATCAAAAACCTCCACGTCCCCGATCCAATCGAACTTCCTCTTCATCAAGATTGCAAGGCTAAGCTGAAATCGAGGGGTTTCATATGATTCAATGCTGCCAATTCCATATATCACCATCGGCTAAAATTTAGATTATCGACCATAATAACTGCAATTAAACATGAAAAAAAATTCAATAATCAAACAAACTCACGGGGAAAAACTTTTTCTTCAAGGGGGTCTCTAATTAACAGAAGATTGAGACAGTATTCAGTAATCACTCTTCCAGATTCACAAGATTGCATATTGGCAGATTAAAAGAAGTCGGAGATGAATTTCAAAAGATGGGTTCTGAAAATACTAAGGTAACAGAGTGGCGATCCACCGGTGGCTGCGGCGGCAACGATGGCAGTCAACTACATGGGGCAGAATTTCTTCCATCCTCATCTTGATTTAGATAAATAGAGATGGATGTGATTATGGCTCTCATATATGAATCGTAGAAATATTTCCCATTAGTTTGTCTGTACAATTACTTCTGACAGAGCTAGAAATAATAATAAATCAAGTTTCTTGTCGCGAATCCATGCTAGTTTGCATGTGTGTTATGCTGCAATAAGGACCCATCTTTTTTAAAATGTAAGAGAAATTCAGGTCCTGGTAATTTTTTTATATTATTAATAAGTTTGAAAATACAACTATTTTGAATTTCTTTTATTAAAATAGATTTTTTTATTAGTGCATCTATTATTTATCTTAGTAAATGTAAGATTTTTAATTTAAGTTCAAAGACATACTTATATTTTAATAGGCCAATTTGAATTAATCACGCGTCAAATTTAAGTTTAATTATGTTTGTGAAATAATTTAGATTCCAATTGAATGATTTAATTAAGTACAAGGACTTAATTATACTTTAATGGGGTTAAACTAATTTTATCAAGGGCTTAATTGGTGAAGATTAAGTTTGGAAGCCTAATTAAGGTTAAATTGAGAAGATTTGAATTTTTGGAGACCAAATTTAGTTTTTACCAAGTCAATTGGATGGGATCAAGGGTGAAATTGAAGAAAATTGAAAGTTTAATAGTCATTCGATGGTCAAATTGCATAAATTAAAGATTAAGAATCAAAATAAAAAAGACGCGTAAATTTGAGGCTGCTATTGAAGTTTTGTCTGGGATAAAATCGCATAAAATTAAAAATATAAGGCAACTAAGAGTGTAATTAGAAAGAATAGTTATAAATTGAGAAACTAAATTATACTTGTCACAATGGTGCCGGTCTACAAAATTTGAAGGCAATTAGTGTAGAGTTCTATGCCTTGGCTTGCAACAATGCAGACACATCATTGTTTTCATCATTGTAGAAGCGGAAGAGACAACTTACAAAAACCATTGTCTGCACGCAACGTTAGTCATCTTCGTTCCTATAAATACCTGCGAACAATGAATAGAAAGGGGAGGGAGAACAAAAAGGTGGAGACGAAAAAGAAGAGGATAATAAGAAAACATATAAATACAGATATTGAAAAAAAAGTAAACTGTGAGCAACCTCTCGACACCACTAACAACTTCTTCCTCTCCTCATCATCAACAATAGTTTCAACCTTCTTTTTCCTTAAATTTAGCAGCTTCCTCTCCACCGATAGTCGACTAACGACAATCTCTCGGTACCACCACCAACAGAAGCAGCAACAACATCACTTCTTCTCCTCCAACAACAATAACTCCTTCTCCTCTAGCGACAACAATAACAACTCCTTTGTCTCATCCGGTGACAACGACAACAAAAACAACTCCAATTATTTCTTCTTCACGCAGTGACAACTGCTTCTTCCTCTTCCTATAACCACCTTTCTTTCCACCAGCTCCTCATATGCTACCAACCATGTGTTACTATTCACTTGCATGTGAACAATAGGCCATATCCAGCCTAATCGAAAAAGATTGTTGGGTTGAATAACCCAACATGGATGGGGCGACCCATTTAGTTAGGCCTGATCTAGTCTAAATATATTTTAAAAAAATTAAAAATATAAAAAAATGCATTTCAAAAAAAGAAAAAAAAAGTTTTTGTGCATACAATCGAATTCTAAAAATTTCATGAGCATATTTTTCAAAAAACAAACAAACAAACACACAATTGCATCTTTTCTCGTGTTTTAAAATGAAAAATAGGATATCGTAACCAATTTATAATTATCCATTAGAGTTTAACTAAAATATAAAAAATCTTTCAACCACTATTTTGTTCTTTTTTTAGTCATAAACTTTAATTATTGGGGTGTAAAACTATATTGCAAAATACACCTTTAGATATTAAAAAAAAACAATAAATGCAATGCTAAAATTCAGACCTTAGAACGGTTAGGTTTTCGACGCAATGAGATCGAGCCTCTTTTACGAAGAGAGATCTACTTCAAGATTTAAAAAAGATCAACAAATAAAATTTTGACTAGAGAAATAATCAAACAACAACGTAATTTATCTCAGGTGTGGTGCATAGGGGATGACATGTCTCCTCCTTGCATTAGCATAATTTAGTTGATTTGATTAATCCAAAAGTGACCGGATAATTGTTAAAGAATTTAAGCAACAAATTGAGTGAACAATTATGAAATTAAAATAAAAAAGAGAAAAATGAAAAAAAGTGAATTGAAAAAACAATAAGTTTTACTACTTATATGAGCAATAAAGATCCACAAGACAAAGCAAAGAGTAATTAATATACATATATTTTAAATTTGTTTGGTGGTCAATTTAAACCACGAATCATTCCGAGTTAAAAAAAATAAAAGAAATAATCCTATAAAAAAATCTAAATAAACTTATAATATAATCAATATATGATAAAAAACCCCAATAGATATATTCATACTGACGGTTTTATAAATTGCAAAAAAAGAATACAAATAAAAAATAAAACCATAGCTTCTTCTACCTCGAGAATGGTGAATTTATTTTCACGGGGGGACCGTATTGAGATAACTAGCAAAAAGAATTACTCCAGATCTAATAATCCCTGGGGTCAAGAAGAAATGATTTAAAATAAATCAAGAAAAGGGAGTTTGATTAAATCATCCAATTTGGACACCCAATTTTCTTTCCCGCTCCCTTCTTCTTCTCTCTGTCAAACCCAATTTAGGGTTTTACAGTTCTCTATCCCTTTCACTCTTCACTCCACTTTCCGTAAAATCTCTCCGTTAAAAATGATGTACGGCGGTGATCCTCAGCAACACCAAAACCTCCAGCATCAGCAGCAGCATCAACAACAGCATCAGCAGCAGCATCAACAGCATCAGCATCAGCAGCAGCAGCAGCAGCAGCAACACCACCACCACCACCAACACATGCAACAGCAGCCGCCACCTGGTGGTGACTTCCACCGAGGCCCCCCGCCACCGACGATGATGCGGCAGCCCTCCGCTTCATCAACAACTCTTAGCCCTCTCGATTACCACCACCACCACCCTCCGCAAGCCGCCCCCGGTCCTCCTCATCCTAATTACGAAGGTAGGTAGTTAGATACTAAGTGCATTGTGTTGTTTTTAAGTGTGTTAGGGTTTAGGAGTTATGTCTTGATTAATTTAATTATAGTGATCAAGTTTCAATTATAACCTAAATTATAATTATGAATTGTGTGTTTTGATTGAAATTTTGTGATTTTCTTGATTGTTTGCTGTTGCTGTTGCTGTTCTAGGTCATGGTGATGGTTATGGTGGAAAAAGGATGAGGAAGCTTACGCAAAGGAGAGCTGTTGATTATACAAGCACGGTTGTTAGGTATATTCAGGTAATGCTTGAAATTTGTGATAGCTGATAATGTATCTAAATTGGAAGCAATGTGACTTTGGAATTTGTTTTCTTTGATGTGGATGTGGTTCCTACTGGATTTGGTGTTCTTTTAATTGGAATTGAATAATTAATGTGCGCATCTATTGTGTGTGTTAATTCCAATTTATGAACTTATAGTTGTTTTCTTCTATATCATGCCTTAGTTTAAAAAGCTTATCAGTCTTGGTGTTGAATTCATTGTGGTTTTCATTGGGTCATAGTGTTGATCTTGACCAAGAGTTAAATTGCTTGGAGAGGTGGTGGTGTTTGTACAGGAAAAAAAAGGAATTACACCAATAGGTTTTTGTATGTCTCTGCTAGTATTTTGGGTTTTGTGAAGGGTGCGAAATAAGATAGTATTTGGTAGGAAAAGTTTACTCTCAATTCTTTGAAGGACTTGTGGGTTCAAACTTTACACTTCTAGAATTCTGACATCTGATAAACAATTGAACTTCACAGATTATGGATTTTCTATGAGGTTCATATGATGCACAGTCAATTGCTAGTTTCTTTTTCTTGCAAGAAGGTGGCAACCCCCTGGTGCCTGCATCAATAGATCTTTTGTTATTTGAGTTACTTGTAATCTTGTTTCAGTGTTGCTGCAGACACGTATGTGGCAGCGGGACTCGAGGGACAGGACGATATTGCAACATACCCCAGCAGCTGCAATTGATGTTAGTGAACATGGTTTATGTATATTCTTTCTTTATGAGACATCTTGAACAAAGTGGCTGTCAGTTTAATTATCTTTCTATGCTTCTAGCATGCAAATTTTCTTCATGTGTTGATCTCTGGTGCAGGTGTTGCCTACAGTTGCCTATTCTGACAATCCATCAACAAGCTTTGCTGCAAAGTTTGTCCATACATCTCTAAACAAAAACCGTTGTTCAATTAATCAGGTTTTGGTAAGTCGGATTGCAAAACGAAATCTTGACATTGTTATTTATTTGAAAATATAAGAATATATTTATCTTAGGACGTAGTATGATCTACTTATATTGTTCTATCATGGACCATCCAGTGAAATTCTGTTTGTTTTGAAGTTTGAAGTCAATTGTTTTGGTTTTTATGTAAGGGATTACTATATTTGATTATTTATCACTAGCTGGGCTGAATTTGCCATCCATATTTTTTTCCCTGTGTTTAATGTTTCAGGCTCGGAGTCAGATGAGACTAAAATTAATTCAAAGGTTTATCAAACTTAGTTTTTACTTGTCCGAGGTGTCAAACTCGAATATACAATTGTGTATGACATTGTGAAAACTGATTCGCACCAAATTCTTCTTCTTTGCTGTTACAAGGGTCTAGATGGGTTTCGTTCTGATAGCAGAAGTTTTTAGGCCTTTAATTTTGTCGATATGAGTGGAGAAAAGAAATTATTGCTGGATGTGCATTGCCTGTTGAAACAAATAAAGTTAGATGAAGATTGGTCCAACAAACTGAACTCATCTTACTATCTTTAATTTATTTACTAGTTAGCTTTTTGAGACCTCAGTCTACAGTTTGTGTGACAGTGTACTGACTTCTAAACAGTAGTCTCTGATTCCTATTTGGGAGAGTACATAACTTCATTTGCTTAGTATAGAAAAAGTGGTGTGCATATGCCTGCATACCGACATATATATGTATACTGCCTATTGTGGAATGAGTTTGAATGCCATTCATTTCCTGCTTGGTCCAAATTTATTTTAACTTAACAATTTCCTGCCCATTTCCCCCCCTCTTAATGATGGAAAACATTTGGATTCTTTATTTTGGGAATCATCACATCTGATGTTTCTTCAATCGTGTTATCAAACATATTCTGACCCTTCTCTTCATATATAGTGGACTCCAAATGGGAGACGTCTAATCACAGGTTCTCAAAGTGGGGAATTCACCCTTTGGAATGGACAATCATTTAATTTTGAAATGATTCTTCAGGTGTGTAGTTATGATCCTTTAATTTTGATTTTTAATTAGGAAAGAAGCAAGATTGATGATTTTTGTGGGGTTCTTTTATTTGCAGGCTCATGATCAAGCAATCAGGTCTATGGTATGGAGTCACAATGACAATTGGATGGTCTCTGGTGATGATGGTGGTGCAATTAAGTAATTCCCATAAGTTCTTCATTGTTCCTATGGTTTTGTTGCTATTATGTTTGTATGTATTGTTCATCTAATGTTGTTTAATACTGATTTAGGTATTGGCAGAGCAACATGAATAATGTTAAGGCCAATAAATCTGCTCATAAAGAATCAGTGCGGGGTGTAAGGTAAAATTTCACCTCATATTTTCCTTCCTTTTCCGTGTTTTTTCCCTCCAAATATGTGATGTTGACGAAGATCTTATTGTAAACCATGAACAGTTTCTGCAGGACAGATTTGAAGTTCTGTTCCTGCTCTGATGACACTACTGTTAAAGTTTGGGACTTTGCTCGGTGTCATGAAGAGCGTTCATTAACGGGTAATGTGTTTTTGGTCAATGAACATATGATATTAAGTTCGTGGTGCCAGTTTTGGGTGGTTTCTTCTTTATTAGAGATATCTTATATACTCTTTGGGAGGAGGGTGGGCCCATTATTTATAGTAGTGAATGGGATGATCCTTATTCCATTCTTGTGAATAAGTTTAAGTAATGAATCTTTAAGATTGCATGATATGATGCCATACTTTTAGTCAGAAAAGTTGACCTTGAAAGAAGAATGTCGAAATATGCAATGGGCCCAGAACCCCTTTTCAGTCATTTTCTTCTGCGAAAGATAGTTCAGAGACTAATGCAAGGAACATTTATGGGTTTGCTTCCACATGTTCCCTTATTGGTTATTTGGATGGAGAGAAATAAAAGGTTTTCAAGGAGAGGACACTTCGATTTGTGGGCTAGAGATGTCTGCTTAAAGATTTTATGATATTAGGATGGATGCAATTACTAGTTCACTCCCTCTTTGATTTGCAAACATTAGCTGGTAGAAAACATGTTTTTTGACTTCCGTGGTATACTTCTATTATACAGGGGGTTATGCCCCTGTTTTGGTACATAAATTAGTGTACCCCGCACCAAACAGTCTGATTGCATAGATTACTGTCTGTGTGCTGTGCTCATAATATTTGTGCTGAGTGACCTAAAGAGTTTTCTTTGCATCATTTTGAACTCAGGCAGGCCATGGTTGGGATGTGAAGAGTGTTGATTGGCACCCTACAAAATCTCTACTAGTGTCAGGTCTGCCCTAAATTCATTTTGGAACATCATGATCCTCTTTCTAAGTTGGCATTGCTGTGCTTGATGCTGCCAAATGACCATTTTTTTAGGTGGGAAAGACAATCTAGTAAAACTCTGGGATGCTAAATCTGGAAAAGAGCTTTGCTCGTTGTGAGTACAAATTTTCTTGGTCATTAGGCCTTTAAGTTTGGCTTAGAATTGTTTTATAAATTTCATGAGCTGGGCATGGGTTTCGCAGTCATGGCCACAAAAATACTGTGCTTTGTGTCAAATGGAACCAAAATGGTAACTGGGTGCTGACTGCTTCCAAAGATCAAATCATCAAGGTTTGCAAATTCTTTCTCACATCAAAGCCCTTGTTTATGCAAGTTTAGGGCTTGAATGTTGGTCCCAGTTTACCTTGTCCATTTTGTAATTTTTGCGCCTTCACAGCTTTATGATATAAGAGCAATGAAGGAGCTTGAATCTTTCCGTGGGCATCGGAAGGACGTGACTGGTTAGTAACACCTTTCACCTATGCAAACTGTATGAGAATAAAATTTAGTTGTATAATGCTCTGATGTTGATTGTAAAGTTATGGGAATAAATTGCTTTTATATATTATGCTCATTGCTGGCCAAGCCTTTATTAAAATTGCTAGCATGCTTGTTTTAATTTTTAACTTTTCTGTGCTGTGATTTGTATATGAGGATATAGTTATCTTAAAAATGCTCTACCTTTTCTAGCATTGGCTTGGCATCCATTCCATGAAGAGTATTTTGTCAGCGGGAGTTATGATGGATCCATTTTCCATTGGCTTGTGGGGTAATGTTCTTATCTCAAATTGAACTATATATATTTTTTTACTGTTAAATTATTCTACAACTTGTACTTGAAGTTCTCGGTGATTTAATGTTATGTTGTTTTTAATATAATTTTCATTAAAAAATTTGCAATGCAAGGAAAATCTATTCCAAGGAAATGAGTAGATGGAGGTTGAAGAGAACTCTTTTTTTTTATACATGTATAAATAATTTAAAAGTATACAGTGGAAGGGGATGCATAGAGTCCTCCGAACAATTTTTTTCTGTTTTTTTGTTGACTCATTGCTCAAGGAAAACTATAAGAAAACAATAAAATAGATCTTAAGATTTTTTCTTTTCAGAATTTGTCATTTGCAAAATTATTCATTGTTTTGGATGGTGAATTATTGAAAACAATCAATCTTTTGTTCCTATTTCCTTTTTCTGTCAGTTTAAGTTGATTCTATTTTCTTGTTTGATGCTATTTGTGCTGTTTGCTTCATATGTGGAAGTAATCTCATAAAAACTTCTGTATCTTATGACTGATGCATAGGCATGAAACTCCCCAGATTGAAGTTTCCAGTGCTCATGATAATAGTGTTTGGGATCTTGCATGGCATCCAATTGGATATCTTCTTTGCAGGTAAATGCTTGAAATTCAAGTCCATTGATCCTGGGATGTTAACTGGTTTTTAGATTTCCTAACCTTTTGACCTGATATTCAAGTAAGTTAACTTTCTTGAATTTCATTGCCTGGAATATTGAATGTGGTTCAATATGTTAGTTACTGCAGTTTTTTTTTTCTCTTTCTAGTTATACATTAGTTGCGTTGTCTTGTTTGTTGTTCTATTGCATTGTAAGTTGGCGTGTAGCCCTGTTAAGGCAACATGAGTGGCTCAAATCAATTGTATTTCAATGTGCACGTCTAATTGACTTCATTATCTGAAACTGTTTCACGGGTTGCTCTCCACCTGGACCATTAATATATACAATAGATGTACAGACTGCCTTTGAAGCATGGAAAACTTGAAAATTCCAAGGAATCAATTTTTTTTTCCAGAGCAAACAATGTATGATGGTATAATTTTTTTGGCTTATTTATGCTGTTCTTCTGGGTCTTTTGAGGAGTTTCTATTAGTTGATATTCTCTGGGGCTAGAAACCCTTTTCGTCAATATTTTTATTTGGAATGGAAAGATGCTTATTTTCATTTTCGTGCTGAACCTTGCACTCTCTATGAATTTTTTCAATAAAAAAGAAGGGAGGGAGAATTCTTGGCTGTGCTAAATGTGTACTTAACTCTAGCAACTTGAAGAAATTTGTTTGCATGAAATATTTGAATGACAAATAATAGTATTTCAATGTTCTGGTGAAGGACTAAAAGAAAAAATGATATGATTAAATTCCTTGTCATTCTAACCAATAACCCTTGTATAAGGTGATTCTATCTATCTATTCAGTTACTAAACCTGCACAATTTTTCTGCAGTGGTAGTAATGATCACACGACAAAGTTCTGGTGCCGAAATAGGCCAGGAGACACCGCCCGTGATAAATTTAACACGGGTCAAAATCAAGGTTAGACTTTGCAAACTGGTGAAGCTGAAAATTGGCTTAATTAACATTCTGTATTAAATCCAATCATGTGTTGCTTTGGCCAGAAAACCTGTGTATGTTTCAAAAATTTCAAGCTACAATATTTTCCATGATGTTATGATTAGTATACAAAAGCATATTTTATTGACTGCTTTTCTAACCATTAATATCTTCGACCAGGTTATGGTGAACAAAATCCTGCCCTTGGTGGGCGCTTTCCTGGCAATTTCCTTGTACCTGAACCACCAACAACTCCAGGACCATTTGCTCCTGGATTGACTCGAAACGAAGGAACTATTCCAGGTGTTGTAGCTGCAATGCCACTATCGATTCAATCTCTTGATGCATCCCAGGGAGAGCAGAAGCAGCCTCTTCCTATTTCCATGTCCTTTGGAGGACCTCCGCTTCCTCCTGGTCCACATCCGTCGCTTCTTGGCGCTAATCAGCAGCAGGGATATCAACAAAATCCTCAGCAGATGCCACAACAGCAACACCAACCACTCCCTCAGCACATGCCTCCTTTGCCTATGCCACCTCCAAGTATGCAGCAGCTACAGCCTCCATCCCATGCACCCCTGCTCTCTCATCTGCATCTACCTCGCCCTCCACAAATGCCCCCTCATGGCATGCCTTCACCAATGGTATGATATAGTGCTCCAGTCATTTTTTTTTTCCTTGGCCCGTCCAGTCTCTCTCACTTTAAAATTCCAAATGTTAGAATTTTGTGCATATCTTAAAAAAGATTCTCTAATAATTTCTTTGTATTGTTGAAAATGCAAAGCTCCCTGGCTTCTTTTTAGAAACACACGTGGTGGCTTTGTCTGTCCAGCACTTTCCTTTGTGAGATGTATTTTGAATGTTAAATTTTGCTCCCCCCCCCCTTTCCAGGGTATGCAAGGGACAATGAATCAGATGGTTCCTCCATTACAACAAGGCCATTTTATGGGCATGAATCCAATGCATGCAGGATCCACAAGTGCTGCCCCTCCAGTTGGTGGGGGTTTTCCGAATGGCCTGCCAAATATGCAGGGCCCATCAAATGCAACCGGGGGCATGTATCAACAGGGTGGTCCATTCAACCGTCCACAAGGTGGACAGATGCCAATGATGCCGGGGTTTAATCCTTACCAGGTAAGATAGACATCACATTGCTAGGTTATGAACGATTTACTCTCCCCATGTTTGCACAAAAAATGTCCAGTACTGTCAGTGTAAATTAATGGTATTTTGTAATTTGTTGTTGGCATTTCAGGTTCCATAGACAATTTAAACAACGTACTTGAACATGGATTATTGCAGAACCCATGAAATGGAACTGGCTATATAAAGTATCAATTTGAAAAGTTCTACAGAGGATTACTGAATTCTTAATCCATATTTTTCTAGCCATTCTGATGCCAAATCTTCTTAATCCAAAACATCCTTTTTATTCCTTCTTCCAACCCATATTATGGTAACAATAGACGTGAAAGGTAATCAACCATTTGTTTGAGATAGATCTTTCCTGAAGTTTAACATTTTCTTTTAGGATGACCTTGTCAAAATATTTTATGTTTAGTTTCATGATAGTGTACTGTGCTTGGTAATCCTATTGAATTCCATGCTGAAAAAGTATCATTAGCTAAACTGAAAACCAAGCTCTCCAAAACATGCTACGTGGATTACTGTGATTGGTAGAGTAGAGAGATGCAAAACTGTCATTGAGATAATTCTCTTATAGCAGTCTACAGTTTCGGATTATGCAAAGTGTCTAGAGTTCTAGCGACTTATGCAAATTAATTAAAATACAATGAGGGAAACTGTTGATGTAGGCATGCGTAATTTTATTTGCGTTTTGGGTTGCATGTATCGTTTTTCATGCCCCCTGTTGAGCAATGAAGATGATAGTGTCAGGACAGAATTCTACATGTTACTAGTTTCTGAATGGGCTTGAGTTTGCAACATTTGTTTCTGTTCAAGAAAAAAACTAACACGTGTTGAATCCTAATTGCAGTCTGGGAACCAATCTGGTATGCCTCCACTACCACCTGGCCCACCACCACATTCTCAGTAGAACCATTGCCGCATCATGGAGGAGCAACTGCCGCGAAGAGGTGAGAATGCTTTTGCTGCTTGTGCTTCTACTAACAACTCAACTTGTGAAGTCTGAGGTTTAGTGCCACCGCCATTTTTCTTTTCGCCTCGCAGTCATGTTTAGTGCTTTTCACTGGATCTCTTTTTGCCCCATTTCCATTAGCGATATACAGGTAGGCCAGATGTATACTTTAATTATTATTCATAACTGGATAGAGTTCTTGATAGCAGCCCCCAGCCTTCCAACCAGGAACACAAGAATTACGCTATAGCAAGCCTGCCTTTCTACTCTTGCCCCTGTTTTTTTAGCACAATTAAGTGATAAAGAGAATCAATACTACTTGGGTTACAGAATTACTAGCAGAAATAAAAATTATAAATCCACATCAAACACCAGCTACCAAAAACCTTACAAATCCTACGGGTCACAGACAAAGAACATATCAATCGGAGATGGTGGCTCACAGAGCCAGCAATATCATCAGCAACAATAAAACAAACATCAGGCAACTCTCTCACAACCTTCCAAACCCTACAGGCCACCGATATGTTGAAGCTTGGCTGCATTGCAATGATAGATAGCTAGCACAACTCTTCAACCTGCACTTTGAAGGAGTTACTTGCAGGTTGACGATCAACAACAAACAAAAACCTTCCTCAGCAAAGGAAAAAACAGGGAACGATTGAAGGAAACGAAAGGCTGTTTGGGAAGCACTTGAAAAGTGCTTTTCGATTTTTTTTTAAAATATATTTTTCTTAGTGTTTTTAGATTATTTTAATGTACTAATATTAAAAATAATTTTAAAATTAAAAAATCTATTTTTAAGTAAAAAATATTTTTTTAAAAAAAACAGAACAATATGAAATTCATAATAATGTGCATGCTTTGATATTGAATCACTGAGCACCCTTAATTTTCTTGTACATATACACGTCCTTGCAGTTTTAAATACAGATTACAATTTTTTTTAATGAAAAATATTCATAGTATTTTTCATTGAGATATTAATTTTATTTTCTCTAAAAAAATAAAATTTCTCCGATTTCCTATTACAATTAGAATTAATTTTTATTTATTTATCATCAAAACTATATTCCAAAGATTAAAGTAGATTTATTCTTTCCAATTCTTTCTTTGCTTTTCCAAAACGTTTACACACACACACACACTACTATATAATCTTGAGAATATTTAAATTGTAATCATGATAACTATTTGGATATATTGCAAATGGTGATGCCATTTGACCTAAATTCACTTGCGTCCATCATTTTTGTGCACACCAAAATAAGGAGGAAAAAGTGTTTCGTCTTATCCTGGTTCATTTCGAAAGCAAAACTTCAGAAAATAATTTTAGAATTTCTTGAGGTAAAAGAAAAGCAGCGCGGTAACATTCTATGGGCTAATATTTTTTTTCTTGATCGACTAGTTTCATCTTAAACAAACACTAACAAAATGAATAGTAAGTAAACTAGTAGTGGTGTTTTTAGAAGTGCATGTCTTTTGGTAGTTTTCTACCCTATATAAGAGTTTATAGAATTGTTTTTCATGATAATACTTTTTCATACATTTGTTTTCAGACCCAGGTAATAGATTAATCCGGCATAATACCCGATTCAATCCACAAGTCACAGGCCAAATCAAGTAATACTACTTACTTTTTTTTTAAAATAAAATAAATTGTTTGTTTTATTTTTTAAAAATTTCCTATGAAGTATACCCGGCCATGTCCAGCTAGAATGGCGAGGTCAAGTTTTGCAATGGATCTAGCTTAAAAAATAATTCTGGATGGAAGAAAAGAAACACAAAATTACGAGACTCGGAGCTATCTATTCATTCCATTATGAACTATGCTTGGAGAATACAATTTACGAACGAAGAAAGGGAGAAGCGGTTGCTTACATCTTCACCACTGAAGTTTGGAATATGCATTCACTCCAAGAATAATGGCGGACAATCTGTATAGTATTTTGCTTATGAATTTACAAGGCAGCTGTTTGATTTCGAACTCAGCAACCTACTTACAAAAAATTTACATAGACCTTTACCACTCCCCTAAAAACAATAAAAGTAAAAAAATTAGAGGAAGCGAGAATATGGATACAATCACGGGAGGAAATTGAAAGTGGAAGAAACGAGATCGAGGGAGAAAAAATTTCAACTCACCTCCACCCTCTATAAAACAAAATTGGCTTCCTCTGAATCCCAATTTCGACTAGAAATGTATATCGATTTTCTGTTCTTGCAAAGAATAGCATCATTGGCAAAAATGCGTGTCAAGGTGCAGCATATTAGATGTGTCACAGGTCAATGAGCTAGCCCTTCCCTCCCCACACTAACAAGAGATCTCTCTCCCATGGGAACATTGTATTGCTGATATAATCTGGCCCTGTTGGATGCCCACCATTGTTCTGCTTGTTTTTCACTGAATCGCTTTCGACTGCAGTAAAAGTAGTTTAACATGCAATAGCATAAGGTTTCCAAAAAAGAACATAAAAATTACTAATTTATAAACTTTTAGTTCTCCGCTTGGATGCTTCCACCAGGGAGATGGAACCTTCAGAGAACAAGTACTGGAGGCAGCACATAAACCTGTACAGTCCAAACTCATCTAATTGCAAAATATGAACCTAAAAGCAGCCAGGAACTTTACCACCTTAGTTAAGGCCAGAGCTAATAATGGCTGTGCATTTCACTGAGCGAAATTATCATGCGTCAAGTAGTCAAATTGTTGTAACAGGGGAGAAACAAAGTCATCATAGAAGGTGGAAAGGTAGGGAGAAGTAGAAGAGTTGAAGTGTAATGACTTGAGAATACCTGAAACGGACACGCTTAAGATCTTTGGCACCTCCAGGCAAGGAAACAAGGGTAATATATACGCCTGGTTCATCTTGCTCAACCCATTCATTGCCATTAGTGGGTTCAACTTTTGCTGTTCTGTTCTTATTCCTTAGTGTTGCTTCTATATGTGCCACTTCAGAGTGATGCAGAGTTTGATTAGTAGTGGGAGCTGACACGTTTGAAACTACCATGCCGTTTGATCCGTTTGAATCTTGTTCATGACATGCTGTGCGACCCATGAGTTGCTCAAGAAATCCAGGAGAAACAGCCTGTGGAGGAGTGTTGCTAGAGTAATAAAAAGAGGGTGAATTGCTATTTGTTGCTGCTCCAACATGAACCCTCTCAGCCACGTCTTTCAACTATATAATAAAAAGATTAAACACATAAATTAAGATGATTCTCTGATATACTAAAAAAGCCTACATGTTTTTTTGATACAGTGCAGCTGATAAGCACCCTGTTGATTGCCAACCATGCCACAAAAACGACTTTTCCAGATGGAGTTTATGTCGACCTTACCTATTTAGTATGACTCATGCAATTTTATTTTACTAGCATTTACAGTACGTGCACATGCTTCGCACATGATTTGCATTGTTTTCCTATTTAGATGAGTGAAGTGCTAATATAAGGAGCAAATGACAACAAAATTGACGGAAAGATATGACCAATAAATTATTTGATTCCTTCAATCTTTAATAAGTTTGAATAAAATTAAAAACAATTAGTTATTAAGTGACAACACAATGTTGATAGATATTAGAATGAGATTGAAAATGTTTACTCAATAATTGATGCTATAAAATATATTATATTCTATAATTTCATAATTATAAACTAAGAAAATGATTTTCTATCCACTTAATCGTTTAATAACTTCCTTCCTTTGTTCTTAACTAAATTCAATGGCAAATCATTAAAATATTTCGTTAACCTTTTATTGAAAGAGTTTTGCATAACTAATTAATCTGACAATATTATCCATTAATATTAAATAAAATGTCTAAGGTATTATGTATATGCAATTACAATATATACAATATATATATAGAATGAGACTAATAGCAAACATAATATATGAGTATATCCATAAACAACTCTTAGATTTTTAGTATAATAACGAAAATTATAAATACACTTAAATGACACTTCTCATCCTTGAATTCCAATAGTTCAATCATATATAACCTGTATTCAAAAAATCCCATTGAACCTTGCACTATAAAAAAGTACAACTGAACTCTTCATATATCAAATTGTTTACAAATTCACCCCCCTATTCAACTCCATTAAAATCTCCACTAAAACTTGAATTTTAAATTGAAGCATAGACACATGTTACTTCTCACTTTCTTTAAAATCACCTGGTGTTTTCTACTTATTTTTCATGGCTTAAATATTTTCTTAATGTTTTATGGTGGTTTGACAAAGATAATAAATGTCCAAATTATTTAAAAAAAAAGAGAGGTATAATATCATTACCACTTGCATTATAATATTTGCAAGTCAATCAATTTGATCATATTAAATATCCTTTTTCAAATATTTTTTCCTCTCCAAATAATATGAATTTATAAGATAATGATTTGATGAAATTTTTTCTACAAGTTTATTAAATTATGTATATAATAATAGAGTATTCTCGTTGAATATGAGAATAAACGCAATTCTGTTAACTAAATCATTGATCATGATGCTAGTTTTTTTATTCCAGGAAGATTATTAAAAGCTTCCTATAAATTATGAACATTATAAACTACAAGCATGGACTATGATTTCTACTATTTTGTTATTAATAGAACTTGACATTTTAAATAAAAACACAAGGCTCAATTATCAATTTTTGAACTTGAATTTGTTATGATATTAATTAAACCTCCACATTAATTGATCCATTGTGTTAGGACACAAGACTGGCAAAAGAATGAAAAAAGGTATAATTAGATGAATTATGGTACCATCCATTTTTAAACTTAGAATTTATTTTGATATGAATTATACCTCCAAATTAATAGACCCATTGTGTTAGCACACGAGGCCATCAAAAGATTAGGAAAAAAAAGGAGAGCATAATTAGTTGAATTATATCCAAGAATAACACGTAAGTTATTCCTAGAGATTTGAAAATACATTCATATGATACCGAAAGGGTTTTGCAAATATTGTCCTCTAATACTACCTTTTGAAATCAAAACAAACTTTGCTCATGTCAAATCTAGCACCTTTGTATTGCAATGCAGAATACCTTATATTTTGTGAGAGTGCACATTGCTAGACTCTCATGCCCTCAGAAAAGTTATCTCCAGTGAGGACTTAGAGGTTATAAACATGAGGTTTTACTTACTTGGGCAGTGAGTGACTTAATTACTTCCTTCGCTGCCTTGCATTTCACAGTCTCTTCCTCTGCTACTGCAAAAGCCTCCTTTAACTTATCGGTTGTTCTTTCCAGCTCAACTTCCTGAAGCTGTGCTTTATGCGTAAGTTCTTCAACCTACATTACACAACCAGTCAGCCATAATTAATCAATGACATGACCTAATAAAAATGCTTTACAAGCAAAGTAATATGGCCAGAAGAAAATCATATTTGTTTCATTATGACCATGCAGCTCTAAACTGGATCTTAATCCAGCCTTGTAATTAACCATGGTAACAATGACCATGAGAGGTTTTGATATTAGACCTATCACCAGCACAGACGTTTGTCTCCATGTTGATTACAACATACAGTCTGGCAAAACAATTTTGTCCATCTCCACCCAGGGAAAATAAAATCCTAAAGAAGCAAGCATAAGAAACTCACAATAAACTATAACCAAAGGACAGAAAGGGAACTCTCAACACAACAACAAAAGGATTCAAACCCTAGAAAAGACTTTTATTGTTTAAAAAGGAGAGCAGATATATTTTATAATATCTTGCAGCATGATACCACACAACGTATACACTTCCAATCTTCACAAAAATGTTTGAGATGGTTCAGCCACTGACAATAAATTCCAAGTTAATGTGTGAGGGCATGGGCATACTTATTGTCACTCAAAACAGGAAATTTTAGGAACAGATAACTGAAACCATAGAAGGTAGTTATGTCTACCTGAGCTCTTAATTTTACAACTTCTTCACTCAGGTTGTCATTTAACCTTCCAGAACCATCCACAGCAACTTTCGGCAACTCGTGCACTGAGAGAGTTGGGGTTGGTGTTGTAGCACGAGGAGTACTAGATCGTCTTGATGTCGGAGATGTTGCTCGAGACACAATTCTTGATCCAGGAACAGAAGCTGAGAAATATTTCTTGGAGGATCCAAATGATTTAGAGTTGTTAAATGCATTGTGTTGAGAAACATCATTTGCAGAGGGTGAAACCTGAGTGCTAATGGAGCTTGAATTCCTGTTTCTTCTGGAAGATATGCTTTCCACCTCTTTAGATGATTCCATAGAGATATTTCTTCCAAGCTTAGCATGTGATCTTATATTCGAATTTTCACTCTTTTCTGTGACTTCATTTAGTCCCTGACTCTCACTTCCTCTTCTCCTAAGAGTAGAGTGAACTGATGAGTCAGTTTCAGTGCTTCTTCTAAGTTTGCCAAGACAATGATCACAGACACGATAAGGTTTGTTAGGATTTGGAGCCATTGAAGCCTTGAGGGACCTTTTACTACTGCATGAATGACAGAAAACAAGCCCACAATTATAGCAATTGTGCCGTTTCCGTTTGAAATTAAATGGCAGGCGGCAACCGGAACACATTGATTGATCAATACCGGACATCCATTTATGAAGACAGATAGCTGCAGTAAAACTAGTGCCACAGACAATACCTTTAACCTGTTTGTCTTTCAAAGCTTCAACAATAGATGGGAAATTTCTATCAACTGTATCACCATGGCCTAGTCTGCCATTTGCACCCTTTCCCCACGTGTAAACTTCAGTTCTTGAGGTCAAAACTGCAACATGATATGCGCCACAGGCTACCTCTTCAACAAAATTCTTCACGAGTTTTCCCTCAACACGAGTAGGGACCTTGCCATCTGCTTGAGGATTCCCCAGTTGACCATATACAGGGCTACCCATGGTGTAAACTTGGCCCAAGGTTGTAAGAGCAACGGTGAGGCTGTGACCACAGGCAACTTGACAGAAGCTGGGTTCAGCAAGAGTAGTAACATAAGTGGGCACCAGTCTAGCTTCCTTATCACCATGCCCAAGACGACCTTTATCTCCATCTCCCCACGTGAAGAGTTTTCCTGAAGAACAGTTACTGGAACTTGATGATCCAACCATGACTTCAACAACTGCAGCTGTGTGCCACACACCACAAGCTACTCGCATGGTGCGGAGGCCCTTAAGGGATTCGACCTCCCTGGGTGTTGACACACTACTTCGGTCTCCATGTCCTAGAACCCCAAAGGTTCCATCTCCAAATGTAAACAATTGGCCAGCAGAGGTTACAACAGCCGTGTGCCATGGTCCACATGAAACTGATGAGACATGTATTCCCTCTAGAGGTCCACTTAACTTTCTTGGAACCCACTGAGTAGCTTCACTGCCACATCCCAAGAGCCCAAAATTATAAGCATTACCACCCCATATGTACAAATCACCAGAGAGTGTTACTGCACAAGAAATATACTCTCCACACGCTACAAGTTCAACATTGAGATTTTTTAGTCCATCTACAAACTTTGGATGTGAGACATCAGAGTCCACACCATGTCCAAGTCTGCCACCAAGTTCCTCTCCCCAAGAGAAAACTTCTCCTTGTTTTGTTACCAAAGCAACATGTTGCCGACCACAAGCTATAGCTTGAACATCTAATAGAACTGCAGATTCCAAGGCTTTTGGCACAAAAGAATCCATCTGAATATCAGAACGTCCAATTTTATGAGCTCCGCCACCTAGAATGCCCTCACCAGTGCCTTCCCCCCAAATATAAACATCCCCTAAAGCATCATTGTCATCACGGCCAGAGCCTTGACTTGATGAACTAACAGCACTTGATAAACTGACCCTAAAAGCATCTGTGTTTGTACTCTTCATACGACCTGTTGTTTCATCTGAGCTTGGCCCACAAGCAGATTCTAACGGAAATAAAACCTTAGGAGGCACAGTGTATACTACATCAGACAATGCCTTCTCTAAACCGGCTTTAGGAGGACTATCATATGGAGTATGGAGACGAAGAGGATCTGTTCCATCCTATATCAGTGACAAGAGAATTGTCTTTAATGTGCATAGCACTGAAACATACTTTTGAGAATGAAGGAACAAAGAAACATACCTTCATTGAACTATCATCACCACCAAATGCAAGGCTCAAAGGAGAACTTCTAAGGGCATATGCTCTAGGACTATTTGCCTCTGATAGAAGTCCACCATTTCTAGTTTCTTCTCTCTTTTTCCAAAGCTGGTGATGTGATATTAGTGCCTTTAGACCAGTAAACCAGACTTCAGCTTCTTCTTTGTCCTTGCATATCTTTCAAAACAGAGCTTGATGAGTGCATGATGAAATTGTTCAGCTGGGTTTGATGCGTTACTTAAAGAAACAGTGACTATGCAGATACAGAATATGGACTCTAAAGATTTTTTACTTTGTTGACAAAGGATGAAGAACTGGCCTTTAAAAAGAATATACCTACCAAATCTAAGGACCTGTCATTATAAATAAGAGAAAATGACTGGTATTCCTTCTCAGGACGAGGATATCTCTGAAAAATTGGCTGTAGCAAGCAAAATTGAGAATCAGTTAGTAATCATTGTTCCAATAAATGAAAATAGATTCTTAAGAGTAATTGAAAAGCTAGCAGACACTTGCAAGCAAAATTTTCATGTTTTCTCAAGGGGAAAGAAAGAATAAATCAAAAACCATAAACATCAAAAGCAGACAAAATACAAGCAGTACTAGAAAATATCGCAAAATGAAGTGTCCATCAAAAACCATTTTTTCTATATAAACCAAATAGCCACTGAGCCTCTTCCTAGGAATAAACAGTGCAGCTTTTGAAAACTAGAAGACAGTAGATGCACA
Organism: Salix arbutifolia; assembly: GCA_025169955.1. Lineage (NCBI taxonomy): Eukaryota > Viridiplantae > Streptophyta > Magnoliopsida > Malpighiales > Salicaceae > Salix > Salix arbutifolia. The sequence continues at coordinate 1,737,719 of CM045902.1, forward strand.
CACACACACACACATTGCTTCAAAGTAAAATCTAAAATAAAGTTTAATGTCAACAGACAGTATCCTTGCAACTTCACTTCCATTAATTCACATAAAATGGACAGGTCCATTCATTGAACCTTTGCATTTATGAACATGTATCCCTGATCTGGTGAAAGTGTAAAGCAGCAGTATCAACATGAAATGGCAGCTGGAGCTCAACCATTTTGAAAACCCAAGTATTCACACTACTAACACACTAGATGCTTAAAAAATAAGAATACAAATAATATATAAACTGACTATTAGCTTGAAAAAAGAAAACCTAAATTGATCTGCTGCAAAATTACGAAAAGCAATCCATAAGCAACATACAAACATTTTACAGGATCTCAATGTGGATAAACTTACAGTGCGCTGGCCAGGGATAATTCTAGAGACATGGCTTAGTTTAAGATGTTTCTCCTCTTTCCCAGATATCCATATTAGAGCAGATTCATCCTGAAAGAACCAACAGCAAAGGCATACATATTAAAGCATACAGAATTTTAATAGAGGTGAATTACAGCAGAGCTCAATAGTCAATATCCTACAACATCAAAACATAATATACCCCAAACAACACATTTACATAATTACCAGAAGCAGCATGTAAAAAGCTTATAATCTAGAAATGGCAAAAGAAAAAAAATAAAGGACCAACTGTCTTGCAGCATTAAAATACAGCACCTACAAAAGCACATGATAGGACTTGACATAAATATAATAGGGTGCAACATCAAGCAAAGCTACATGTCATGCACGCACGCACTCATACACTGTGTAATTGCAGGGAAAGGTTCTCTCTTATCTTTTGATTAGGAGGCAGCACAGACCAAGGTTATCAAACCAAATGGCCTGGACAGCAAGATCAGCACCAACACAAGCCTTATCACTAACTCATATTTTTCATCTTCAATTTAATTACCCTCTTAGGTCTTTAGTTCCTCTATCATGTACATGTTTTGCTAGAAACAGAGCAGAAGCGTTGTGAAGGATAACCAGCACAGTCTACTAGAGATCCTAAAATAGTTTTCAAGACCGATGCAAAAGTAGATGCTGCTACAGAATTTTCTACATAAAGTCTTGGAGGCCCTTATTCCCATACATATAGGGTTAGGCCATTTTCTTTTCTACCATGATGACAGGGATGCTATTGCCTTTCTTTTATCCATTCACCATATTATCACCAATACATAATGCTGGAAACGTGTTCTGCTAAAGTTTAATGAAACCTTGGTAGACCTGATTTTCTTCATTTTAGTCTTAAGTGAGACTAATGAATTCACTGATAAAGGCAGTTTCTAGTTCATCCAATTCACAACATTGCATCTTAATCTAAACTAGGCAAAGTGCAACAAAAATACTAAGCATCTATCAAGAATATGGTATGTAGAAAGCACGCATCATAAAAACAGATTAACAACTGTAGATGAATGTAAATGATGAATCAATCTAATTGAAAAGGAGTCAGTACCATATCTAGCTTATGTTGGGAGAAGAGAAACATGTATATAAATAGCTAACCACAATTTCCTCAACCAATATCAGTTTGATTTGCCTCAAAATGAGAAAGATAAAAAAGTAACATTAACACATGCCTTAAATGTAATCTTACATTTGACAGCCTGAAGGGGCAAAACTTGGGCCTCCCTCTACGGCCATACTTGAGCAACTGAGCTCCTCTTTTAAGAGCGGTGATGGCCTGTGGAAAAAAAATTGCAGCAAGAAACTAAATTGAAAATAAACTAAGCAGGCTATGCACAGTGATCTTATAGATGAAGAGAATAACATTCATGGTTTTGTAAATGCATCACAAGCAGAACTTCCAGAGATGTACAAATATTTCTCATCGTGGAGAAAAATCTAATAGTGCAACTGTATGATTATATCTCACAATAAGCAGATTCTTATCTCTTTTTCTTCAATTTTTTTCATTCTAATGGTCCATAATCTATTCAAATCTTTTCTCTTATCCCAGATACCAACATAAATCTTGGTTTCTAATATAGAAATAAGTGGAGATGGTGCACTACACAGCACAGCAGTAAAAGTAAAGGGTACTTCGTATTGAGCGCATGACATAGATACCATCTGAGTGAATATTTACAAATCATTGATGTTAGATAGAAATGACCACTCGCCAAGATAAAAAGGTGCAAATTGAGTTGTTAGTCTGGGCTCCAAATTGCATTACAGATAGTACAAACAGCATTTTTTTCTTGACTATAATATCTATAGCTTTCACTTTTCTTTGAGAATTTCCAGAGAAACATGCATAAAGTTGAGCCTTAACACTACGTCTTGATGTTTTGCCATATATCCTGAAATCACTAGCACTTATGTGGTAGTGACCAATGTAAGACTCGCTCATGCACACTTAAGAAATTTACAAATGCAATTAGCTTACCCTAAAAAGTCAGCTAGAATAGTCCATTAAGACTTGCCAATAACCACATGTGATGACATGTTGACACAAACATATCCTACAATAGCATTTCACAATTCAAACAACTTTATGATCTCTTAATGCACTTGGTAACTTAAAACGAAAATCAGTGGCCGCAGAAAAATTGACATACACCCCTCAAATCCCATTTCAGTAACTTGAAACAATTTATGAAACCGAAGATTCAAAGAAATGAAAACTCAACTTTTAAATAACCAGAAGGTCAGCAAACAAAGTCAAACCTAAATGACTAACATTTAATCAGCGTCGCCATTTACCTGCTTATGCTTTCAACACAACCACATTGCACTCTAATATAAAAAAACAAACAAATCTACGACACAAACATAACACTAAATTTCTCAATCATCAACGAAATAATAATTAGCAAAATCACTAACACTTATTGTACCAATAAACAATAAAAAAAAATACCAGTTCAGCATCTCTCTCTAAGGGGCCCAATCTCATCGCCGGCTCCAAAGTAGCCATTCTCTCCAATCTGGACACGATCAAAACTCTAGCATAATCCTACACATCGCACCATCACCACCACCACAACAACAACAAAATCCAGCTACACAAACACACATTGCCTCATTTGAACCCTAAATCACTCACTCCCAGCTCCTCGAAACCCTCACATTACCAAAAATAAAAACTCGAACAGCTGAAAAAATCGCAAAACCAATCGATTTAATCTTGAGCAGTCAAAAACGTAAAAAAAAATCTGCGGGATCGACTAAGAAAAAGGATGATTATTAGGTTTTAACGCAACATGACGAGAGAATACAATGGAATCGAATATTCCGCTAAGTCCGTTGGATTCGAGGAAATGATTTGTTTTTGTTTGTTTGGAGAGAAAACGAGAGAGAAAGGAAAGAAAATAGGGAAAGTGAAGCTCGTTCGTTAGTTTGTAATTAATGAGAGTGGAGTGGTAGTGTGAGAGAGAATCTGTTATTTAATTAAGAGAGAGAGGGAAGAAATTAAGAGTTCTTGAAAATGATTGATCTCTTTTTTTCTTTCTCAATAGAGCCCTAAAGGCACAAGTTCAAGAAATCACTCCAATTTTCCCGTTCCCACCACCGCGAATAAAATTATGGTAAATTGGATTTACTAATTTTAATATAAATTATTACGTGAATTTAAATATAATAATATAGGGATCAACATTTAATTGTATAGTTTAGATTAAAATTATTATATTCAGCTCTTCTGAATAATTAAATTATATATATATATGTGTGTGTATTTACTTACTACCTCGGACTCTAATTTGAAGCACGTGGACACGGAGAACACTCCTTTGCCTCGGGTCAATTGATTAATTGAAATGACTTTGGTCAACGATGTTGACTTCTTATTGTTTGTCGTTTGGTCCTGCGACCATTGGGATTTTGGCCATGTGAGACCGGGGCCAATCCGGGAACTTTTTTTTTATTTTACGGTACCGTTTTGTGCTGTGTTGTATAAATATTTCTTTCATTATCGACTTTCGTCTTGTATTTGAAGTATTTATTTTATTTTTATAACTTTTAACAGCACTGTGTTTAATTGATGAAATTTATATACAAGAATTTTATATATTAATTTTTTTTTGAAAAAATCGGTTTATTAAAATTTATGAAAAAAATTATTTTTTAATAAACCGAACACAATTCCAAAGCATTTATGACAAGTAAGAAACAAATCAATTTGATTCCGAGCTTATGGGCCGGTAAAGCTACGTGAATTTTGGGCCTAGCCCTCTAAGTTTAAATCAAATTCGGCCAGGCGACCTTATAAGTGAAGATCCAGATCCGTTCTGTTAGGAAACAAAGAGAAAGTAATTTTGGGCTCCAAAAAATATTTATGTTTTCACAATAGGCACAACACCAATGGGTCCTTTTATAATCTTGGTATTGTATTTTAAAAATATTTTTTTAAAAAAAATAAAAATTAAAAAAAATTAGTATTTTTAGATCATTTTCATATGCTAATATCAAAAATAATTTTAAAAAATAAAAAAAATATCATTTTAATATATTTTAAACAAAAAATACTTTCAAAAAACAATTTTAATCATATTCTCAGACATACTCTAAATGTCTCTTCGAATATGCCCTTTTTGACCCTACAGGCTGCTATTGCCGTTGCATTGAGAAATTTAATGGTATCCACAAATGTTTTTTTGTTTTGGATAATGATCATAGAGAATGTTGCATTCATATATTATTCCAAGGGTCAAATATTTAAAATAATAAAAAAAATATTTTACATTTTACAAAAAAGTATACATGTTTTTAGAATAATTCTAAAATGAATTTTTATAATATGAAAAAATAAAATACAGAAAGATATACACTCTTAGTTTTTATTGTTTTCGTTTCCTCTACATTGAAACAGCAATTAAACGCTAACTAGGGTACATAATGAAATTTGCAAGGGAAAATAAATAGAAGTGGTTGAAGGTTAATTCAACTGGAAACATAGATAGGTGATCAATATCTACAAAAAATTCTATTTGGTAGATTTGGAGACTCTTTAATGCTTAATGAGTATTTTTTAGATGAAAAACAATTATATTTTAAATAGAGGTATTTTAAAAATAAATATGTAGTAAATAATAAATAACGTGAAGCATCCATGGAGTATGGTGGAGGGGTGTTGAGAGATGAATATTTTTTACCTCGACATTTATATCAAGGATGTTTAAAATAAACAAACAAAACCTTATAATCTAGTATAAGGTTTAGAAAGAGTGTCGGTTTTATATCTGTTTAGGTCTTCTGAGATGCGAAACCCAAAAATACTGGATTTAACAACTTGTCAAATACACATGTATTTAGCTTTGTCATGTAGTTGAACCCAAAGATGTTGAAACAGACAGCTCATCAAACCCAATATACTTGAGCCCAACGTGACCCATATGTACATGGATGCAACATGTAATTAAGCTAAAAAATATTAAGTTTAACAACTTGTAAAACCCACAAGTACTTGGACTCGTGACATATACATACTTGGATTTAGTGTGTTAAAAAATTCAGGGGGATATTAAGTATGATAGATCGTCAAAATCACATGTATTTGAGCCTGACATATGCGACCGACCCTAAAAATATTAAGTTTAACCAGAATTGTCAATACCGTTCCGTTCCGGCCAGAACGTTCCGTGTCATTAAAAAAACCGAGATGAAACGGCGTCGTTTTTATCTCGGTTTTAATTCTGGTCCGTTCCGAAAATTCTGGCCGGAACGTCTCGGTACCGTTCCGGCCTTAAAATCCTTCTTATTTTGATTAACTTGTGATTGTGTTTCTAATTTTGAGATTATGTTTGTTTGACTTTGTGTTTGTATTGTATAATTTAAAGTTAATTTATCTTGAATTTTAATTATGCTTGTTAAATTAATATTTTAATTTTTTTTCATATATATATAATTAATTATATATGAACAATACAACTCCGAAATGGCACGCCAAAATGCTCCGAAACCAAAACGTTCCGTACCAATAAAAAAACCGGAACGGTATTGACAACCTTGAGTTTAACAATTCACAATGTATATTTTGAGCCTAAAAATATTGAATTAAACTAGTATACCTATTAATTTAGACTTAATATCATGGTGAGGAGGTATTTTAGGTAATCACGCAGCATTTAGCTCGTAAACATTAGATTTATGCAAAAATAACATATACAAAATAGTTTCTCCTGTTTTTTTTTTTATATATATATATATATATATATTAATGATTTCTTCAACAATCCGTATTATTCTACAAAACGTGCTAGCAATACCTTATTGGTTAATGAATTGGATGCACATCACATTGCGAGAGAGAGAAGATATAATTGTTGATTAGTTTTAGCAAAACGAGATTGCATATTTCCTGTGGTAATTTACAACGGGACTAATAACGGATAAATCCTATTGGCTTGATTTTCATCTTTCTCAAGTAATCTAAAGAGCAACTGGGCGTCAAAAATAATGGAAAAAAAAGGTTAAAAAATATATGGGGATCAGACAAGTGTCAAGCCATCATTGTATCTTGTTCTTGTTCGATCTGGAGAGTTGACAATCTCTTCCATGCCCTTTCTCTTGTTACTGGGTTGATCTTCTTCTCTGCATCTTCCCTTCATTAGATGGGGTCTGAGCTTGTTGACATCTGATAACTGAACTGGCTTCAAGAAGAACTCTTCAGCTCCTTCTTCCAAGCATCTGATCATTAGAAATCATCCATGGCCCAGGTCAGACGGGTGTTTAAATATTCAAAGTCTCATCCTTGAAATGAGAAGAAATTGGGGAAAATATCAAATCTGAGTTGCCTCACCTGTTGATTCTTGACGGGACATTCTCCGACGACATGATCACAACTGGGATGTCCTTGAAATATTTAGATTCCTGGAAAAAACACGCGGATATAATCAGATCTCTAGCTAGCATGATCAAATGGACAAAAACAGACGGATTCCTTGAATCACGATCAGATTGATTACCTTGATCTTTTTTAGCAGATCATAGCCTGACATTCCTGGCATACAGTAATCTGTAATAATCATATTAATTTCAATGTGCTGATGATAGTGTTCAGGGGAAACAGGGGCAGGTTCTGAATCTCTCTGCTCATCTTCTCCATTCAAACCTAAGAACTCCAAGGCCTTGCTTCCTGAATCCACTGCCGTGACTGCAAGAATGAACAAACACCAAATAATTGTCAGCAATCAAGAAACCCAGATCAAAACAACATATAATCCAAGCAATTAACCCTTCAGACTTTGGCATCCATGTCTGTACCTTGATAAGAAGAGGTTTTAAGGAGCCTTTCAATCAACTTTCTGTCAATAACACTATCATCGACAGCAAGAACATGAAACTGAGTCCCAGTAGCCCTATTAGCAGCCCTAGCCATATCCACAGCCATTACAGTTCCACAACCGACGTGTCAAGCCAAGAAAAGACGGAGAAGAAGAGAGAAAACTGAGACCAAGAAAGCAGATGAAGAGAAAGAAGGGAAGGGAAGGGGGCTTTTAAATGGGAAGCCATGGGAGATGCGAATCCTGTAGAAAATCTGGACAGTTTGGAAAGCAAGATCCGGCGGATTTCCTAGAGAATCTCAAGGATCTTCTACGTTGATTTTTGAATTAGACAACAAGCAAGGAAGGTGGTATGTGTTTTATTTTTTCCATTTTAATAATTGTACCTTCCTCGTTATGTTCTTTTTAAATTTTGACCCTTTCGAGAAAAAACTATTCAATTACATGCCAGGTACGGTTTGAGAGTTCCATGCACGTGCGTGAACTGCTACCAGGTATGCCATTTTCTTCTCTTTTTTTTGCCAATGATAATATTTGACCCTAATTTTCCAAGTTTTCAAGGTGTGAATCATAGTTTTCAGACAGGAAAAAGACACGCATTACTGAGTTATTGGGTTAATCAGTTAAATTAATTTTATAATAATATTGTTTTTTTTAAAAAAAATCAAGGATTAAATGGTTTTATAATAATATCATCTGACTTGATTCTATTACCAATCATATATGAATATTTTTAATATTTATTTGATATTGTGGTACAAGGTATTTCTTTATTTTTTATTTTTAATACTAGTACATCAACATCATAAAAAAACATTAATTTAATATTTTTTTATGCCAAATGCACTTTTTAAATACACTTGAAACAAAAACAAGTTAAAACACAACATTAAACATAAAAAAATGATTTTGTCCAGTGAAACTTCACATCTCAATCATGTTTGTTGCATAAAAACGTAATTAATTATGATCCACGGGAATTCATTTGTGGGGTTAGATTTATTTTTTAAGACATTGCATCTTGCCTTGTGTTGTGTTTTGTTTTGTCCGGTACACCAAATCAATTAGGCACTCGATTGACCCAAATCTTTTACCCTCGACAAAAGCAATTTGTAGTTTTCTTTCTCTTCAAAATTAGATTTGCCGGTGGTTTTCTTTCTAGGGTTTGTGATCGCGGCTATGGTAATCATGAATCTGTTGGGATAGTTTTTGAAACTGCGTTTCCAAGAAATTTAATTTTTTATTTATTTTAAATGAATATGTTTTGGTATTTTTAGATCATTTTGATGTGCTGATGTCAAAAATAATTTTTAAAAAATAAAAAATATCATTTTAATATATTTTGGCACGAAAAGCACTTTGAAAAGCTACAGCAACAACTGTCCCAAACAGGCCCATAGTACGAACCACTCGCATAAATGAAACTCCTTCAAATATAGAAGCATCAGCACTTGTTAATGGGCAGCAACTACAACAGCTAGAGCGGGAAAATAATACGTCATCAATCATCTAATAGGTAATCTAATTATAAAAGTTTAGAATTAAGTGGTTTGTTTTCCTGAGATTTTGGGTTTAAATCTTGTAGTTGTTAATATGATAATTATTGAAGATCTATATAGTTATTAACTTCAGAATATATAAAATTAATCGAGATACGCACGTTTATAAAAAAGAAAAAGAAAAAAGAAGCAGACGAATAGGCAATCACAGGCAACCAACAAGGCATTGAACCCGCAAGCAAGGTTCACTAGTTGATAAGAACTTGTAAACATAATTCAATCCTCAGCCTCTCGCCAATATATAAAAATCTCCTCTTTTATTGCAATAAAATCACCAGCCGAGTCTATAAATCGTGTTTTAATAGCGAGCTAGCACTGTGCTTGTTTGAAATTTATCTTGAAGGATTCAAATCTTCAAAACTTCGTTCATTGTCACGAAAAAAGAAAGAAGGAAAGAAAGAGTGTAAACATAGTTAATTTGAAAAAACATTAACAAAAAAACCTTAAAGAATTGATGACTTTATTCTGCGCCACCTCACAAAATATAATTTATTAGAGTTCATGATTTATTGTGGTGTGTTTTTTATGTGGTTATGTTATTCTCATTGATTTGTGCTGCTAGTTTTTTTAATTAATATTTTATTTAATTTCAATCTTCAATATTAAATTAATTGGAAAATAAGCTTTTTATTTGAAATCAATTTTGTTTTTATGTAGTTATCCAAATTTGATAACCTTGATCACAGGGTTTTCAAGTTAACCCGAGTAGGCTTGAGTTGTTTTATCATGTTGTGTTTTTAGATTGAGTTTTTTTCTTCAATTTCATCCTTAAACAATTAATTGATTGAGAATAAGCATTGTAATTTATTTTAATTTTCTTTTTATAAGATTAGTTTAGTCTCATGACTCGAGTTATGGATACAACAGATTAACTCTGACTGACTCTAGTTGTATTTCAATTTAACTTTTATAAAATTATCATGATCTCATAAGCAAAGCTATTGGTTTGACAAGTTGACTTGATATATTTTATTATTTATTTATTTTTCAAATTCATTATTAAATTTTAGATTGATTTATAATTAGACTTCATAATTTATTTCAATTGACTTTTTACGAGGTTAACTCGATCTTATGATCCAGATTATGAGTTTGAAAGGTTACCTATTTTTTCTCTTTTTTTTTTAATTTCATCTTTCAATATTGAATTATTTTGAAATTAGACTTTATAATTTGTTCAATTTATTTTATATTGGGTTATCATGGTCTCGTGAACTAAGATGCAAATTTGACAGGTAAAACCATGATGATCTAGATCAACTCAATATATTGTCATCTTAGTATTAAGAAAATAAAAATGTTGTGTTAACTTCTTGAGTCAAACTAAGCTCTTTAGAATCATTTAGATGAGTTTTAAACTTGACAAATCAACCGAGCCACATTGGGTTAACCCCATATTTTTATTTTTTTTAGAAAAATGATAGCAACACTTGAATCTTCGAATAATTTGATTCTTCGTGCGGGCTAATAATCTAATATTATAAAAAAATTCATTAAATCACTTCTGGAAAATCCCATCAATTGAATGAATGGATTCCAAAAATTCCAAAGGTTGAAATTCTCCGAGAGTGATTCAAGGAATAATTTTTCCATACAATCAGTATTATTCATAGAAATTCAACAAAACCATGATCTTGATTGGTGGTGGTGCAATAATAATCCAAATTCATCGAATACGAAACCATGGACCTAATTGGAAACAACTATCCAAATTACAAAAACCAGATTTTGTGTCAGAATCAATACAACGTGAAGATCTTCACTATTCTATGGGCAGATTTGTTTATTAGGCCTACACTTTTAAGTAGATTACTTAGTAAAGGGTTGATTGCTATCTTGCTTGGGATTTGCTCTGGTTATGTATGGATTCTATGAGCTCACACCTCGGCTGCCAGACCTTTCTGCTTGGCCCTAACTGGAAACCCACCAAAGCAAAGATCGGCAACTTAACTATTGGCTAAGCTATAAAGAAATCCCAAGAAAATCTGCTAATTAAATGCTAACCACCGAAGTTAATCACTTTTAGTTGAGCATAAAGCAAGCATCTTGTTTATTCTTCTTAATTCTTGGGTGTCGGCCTTTTCTTTTTTCGGTTGAAGTTGGATCATCTTTCTCTCCGACCCATTCCTCTTTTATTTCCCTTTTTTATTTATTCTGGTTTCATCCACATGCAAATCAAATCAAAAATTAGTGCCGATTGGTTTAATTGATAAAATAATTGATGAGAATTGAGAGAGAAAAATAAATATAAATCCATGTTATTATAGTTATAAAACTCAACATAGAGTTGACTCAATGGATCGCGAGTTAAGTAAGGAATCAACAAATTAATTCAAGTTATTATGGTTAAAAAACAAAAAAAACTTCTCAAATAAGTTTTTTTTAATGTTAAAAAAAACCATAATCTAAATAATCGGGTTATTAAACTAACTTATCGAGTAAAATTTTTTTTTGGATGCGAGAAAATCTCATCTCTAGAAACATGTTTTATGAGTCTAGGAGAGCGAGTAAAACTCCAGTTGTTCTAATTTTTTATAAAAAGAGTATATTTTAATTCGAACTTGAGATCTGCTATACACATCACAAGTTTTCTGTTCATCACAATATATTTCTTGAGAACTTATCGAGTAGAATAAGATTTTATAAACATGGATATAACTCGAATTTCTTCTAACAAGTAGGAAAATATAATCCTATTACAATGGGATCATGTGACATCATGAGAATTGATTTTATATATATATGACAAAAAAGAAGAGAAAAAAGAATTACATTTCTCAGTGGATGAGATGACAAGAAGATGCATGTTGCAAGAATTTGTTTGTTTGGAGCTGGAAAGAAACAGAGCAAGTAAATTCAGAAAATGGCAAGAGATGAAGCCTGGGGGATAATTCTATATCATTCCATTACCCTAATCCAGATGAAGCCAGGGGAGGTGGGAACTAGAACCCACCAAATCACCATGGGAGATAGGGTGCCACCATTCTCCAGTGCCAAATCACCTGTTCTTATCTTCTTCCTGATCCTCATATTTCTTTATTCAAACACCTTTTTCGTAGCACCTGCAGAATCCTCTTGTCACTGTTCTTTAGAAATTCTCAGCATCTTCATGGCATCAAGGATCTTATTTTTATCAGATTTCATCTGCTTAGTTTTTTTAATCTTTCACCTTGCACATGGCGAGTCTTTTATTTTGTTTGTTTATTAATCAACTTCGTTGTTGCATCTTAGAGAGAGAGAGAGAGAGAGAGAGAGAGAGAGAGAGAGATTAATATTAATTAATGTGGATCAGAAGACTATAATTCTCTCGAGAAAACAGTAAAAAAACCAACTTGAAAAGGACAAAAATAATTATTAATTGAAAGTTTTTTTTTTTTAATTTTAAGGGAAACTCAGTAATTCAACTATATATTAAAAAACAAAATTGCCTCTAGCTGGGCACATGTATTTTTTTTTCAAGAGCATTTTATTAATTTTATTGTTAAAGAAATTAAAAATAAACTCTATTATCCCATGATCCACGCCAAAAGTTAATTAATTAATGATAAAATTATTATTTCACTATTATAATCCATGATAAAATGAGTTTGGTGATACATTTTTCATCTGATTTTATCATGAATTTTCCAATAATTATGATACCAGCTCCCTCGATTAATTTAGAATAAGTATACATTTGTCATCCAGGACAATTAGGTAATCAGTCAATTAATTTTGTAAATTGAATCCGTGATGTTCTTATAATGGTTTTAATTGATCCTTTATTTTCAATTATTTTTTAAATTTGATTAATGGAATATATTATGAAAAATAAAAATATATATGATGTTTGATTTTTCAAAAGTCTCTAAATCCAAACGATTGAGTAGCATTCTCTTATTTTATACGTAATCTAAAACAATTCAAGGCGATTTCATGTTTTCAAAATATAAAATAAATATTAATTAGTAAAAATGTGGTATTCTTATAAAAGCAAAAACAATATCAATTTGAGAACATGTTGAATTCGAGAGTAACTATAATTTATAATTTTTCTTTTTTAAAAAACCTGTGTTTTAAAACGGCGATCACAAGAAATGCAACAATGTCAAACACAATACAAGACTTTAACACACCTACCATTCATCGTACAATCAAACTATGTTATGACTCTAATGAGAAGATTATGTATAGAATATTTGAAAGTATACGATCATGTGGTGATCATATTCTGTGATCATCATATTTTCAATTACATGACTCGAATTTAAGATCATAAAGAAAAAAAACTCTCTAAATCTCAAGTTTGTACCACTGATCAACTGCTATAAAGTTAACTTGAAAGTTTTTTTTTATAATAAGTTGATGAGATTTGATTTTAGTCGAACTTTAAAACAGCCCTTAAACTATAACTCAAATTTCAATTGAGTCCTCTAAGAATTTTTGTTTGAATGGGATCTCTAAGCATGAAAAATAGAAATCTCACCAATTTCAACGAGAAACATCAAGCTCATTAAGAAAAAAGCTATGAATTTTCAAACATTAAACTGCAATATTCCAAATACAAACATTGATGACATCTATCTATTCTTCAAGCATTAATATTAACATTAACATGCATGCATGCATATAGTTTGAATTTCTACGGGATTTAGCACCATTTATAGGGTCCCATGACCCCATGTTTTCGCATCGAAATGCTCAGCGAAGGCCAATTAATTCCCTGCCCTCGTGTGGTTTCTCCCCTTCAACTTTTTTGTACACAAAACCATGAGCAACCCATAAATAAACACAGAAATTTAGAGCACTCAATGCAGCCAAGATCCAGTAGAAGTAGTCGACATGGGCACGGTTAAGATTGTTACCCAGCAAAATTCCACCAGACCCTGATGTACTAGCCTGCACCACAGTTATAATTGCAGTGTTGAAAAAGCTCCCAAGTCCAGTCACACTGATATATGCCGCAGCTCCCATGCTTCTCATCGATTCCGGCATCTGATCGTAGAACAGTTCCTGCAATCCGACGACCGTGAACACATCTGATATTCCACTGATCATGTACTGTGGAAGTATCCACCAGACACTCATCGGAATCGTTGCTTTCGGGGTGTCCATTAGGCCGTGTTCTCTTGCAATGCTAACCCTTTTAGACTCTACCAGAGCCGCCACCACCATTTCAACTACGGACAGAAATAGTCCGATGCCGATCCGTTGGAGCATTGTTATGCCGGAGCTGTGCCCGGTTATTTTCCTCGCTGCAGGGATGAAAACACGCTCGTAAAGTGGGATGGAAAAGAGGATCGTGAGGCCCACGAGGCTTTGAAACGATGCTGGTGGGACTTGGAAGTTTGGTCCTATTGATCTGGTCATTGTGCTGCCTTGCTTGATGAAAAGAGTGTGTGTTTGAACTATTACCACAGTGAACATTAAGCAGCTTAACCAGATGGGGAGGAGGCGCAGGACAAGCTTTACTTCTTCCACCTGGTTGAGTGAGCATAGCCGCCAAGGGTTCCTTGTTTTGCTCGAGGCATCTATAACGTCCATGATCATGGCCTTGTCCAGGAACCTGAACGATCAACATGTTGTCAGGACAGCAAGTCCAGGAATCATGGATTTAAATGATATGCATTTCTCACCAATTTAAAATGAGATTTCATTATTTTTCATATGAACAAGATTTTCTATTATTAGTGATTTGACAGACGGTAGGGATTGATTCTCTTTTAGAGAAAGCAGAGATTGTACCTCAGAGAAAGAACAATTACTAATGGTTTTGGCAGAAATTAGGCTTGATTCTATTTAAGAGAAAGCAAAAGGGCTTGATTGCTGATTCTACCATAAAAAAATGAAAGTTTTAGCATCTTTGGTTGAAGGTAGGATAGGAATTGTCTGCTATAGGAGAGATCAAACAGAAAATTGCTTGATTCCATTTAACTATAAAAAGAAGCAGCGCATTAATAATTTAGGTGCAGAGGAGATAATTTAGTGTTATTCTTGAGGTGCTTGAGATTCAGCTGGTCCATGGCAATCTCACCATTGGAGTCTAGAGTCTTAAACTCGAGGATTCTTCTGAATTTAAGTAGTCACGTAAACCTTTACGAGGACAGAAAGCTCAATTTGTTGAGTAACAGAAGCTTAGTCTTGAAGAAATTATTATGTTTTTGAAGTCAGAACAGTGAGTCACTGTGTAAGAAGTGATTCTGATCAATCCATACACAAGATGCTTTGCATGGTGGCGTTTGTTTTTGCATTCAAAGCAGCAGCGCCTTTTCTTATCAGAAAATCCAAATAAAATCGCTGCCTGCACCTTTACAAGGAGCATTTTTAGGGCAATGAATCTAGTCTGTTTAATCCAAGTCAAACCCATTAAAGGTGGCCATGTTCACTGATATGACCCCATCAAACACCATTATTCCCACTGTTCTTCAATTCAACATAGCAATTGAGGATAAGAGGATATACTTTTACACAATAATAAGAAAATAAACTGTGCTTGCCCTTTGAATTGACCCATACCTGAATTGATTAGTGGCTGCCAAAGTTCGTTTCCGGGGTTGACATTCGATGTCGGTCCCACCTGTCTCATAACATATGCAACACCCTTGTCGCGTCCGGACCACTCGTCTCTTCCTCGTAGCTGCGACAAATACCTGTGCCACCATTGTGAAAGGGCTTCCCACTGGAGCTTGTTTCCTGTATCTCTTAATTCCTATCAAGAAAATAAACAACGCCACCCCTAATGCTCCTGTCAGGATTCCAATTCCTGCTGTCCATCCGAGATTGTCCTGTTCACGCACTCACATTTCAAAACTTCAATTAGTAATCAATGCCACACATCTGGAACATTAATGAATTGAGCATGAAGTCTTCAGTTCAAAATGTCGGAAAACTTGACAGGGCTAGAGATATTAATTTCCATCGATAGAATGAATGTGTTAGAGGTCAAGCGCCACTCTCATTTCGAACTAGAAACTTTGAAATAGCTCAAGAACTTGGTTACCTGGATATAAATAACCACCAATATAGCTGAAGATGCACCGACCACTATGCCTAAGTACCACCAGTTGAAGAACGAGCTCTTGGCTGCCTTTTCCTCTGGCTTCTCCTCATCAAACTGATCCGCAGCGAAGGTCTGCACACATGGCTTGTGACCTCCCTCACCAACAGCTAGTATGTAGAGAGCGATGAAGAACACAGCCTCCCTGTAATGCGTAGGAATCACTGAGACTGATACGGTCAACAGAGCCATCCCCTGTGAGCAAAATTATCAACGAAATCAATTACTCAAATGAACATAATAAAGAATAAACCTAAAAAACAAGGCCAGTGAAGTTAGCTGGCGGATTTGCTTTGTACATTATGGCTAGGTTTTAAATCCATATGCATGAGGAACAGTTAGTTTATGGAGGAATTTTCACGCTCCAAGATTCTTCAATGCAAAGAATTCTTTCTGGGTTATAAATTATGATCAATTCTTCAAAATCAGGGGAGTTATAAGTGGCAGCTAGTGAACATACGATGAAGTAAATGGTTGAAGACAGGAGGATGGTCTTGAATCGGCCAAGCAAAGAGTCAGCTACAATGGCTCCAAAGATTGGGAAGATTGCTGAGACACCAACCCATGTATTGATGTTCTTGATGGCGGTGGAAGTTGACTGATGGAGATCATTTGTGAGGTATGTTATGAGGTTGCCAGCCAAACCATAGTAGGAAAATCTCAGAGCCACCTCAACAACTGCAGACAGACAGACAGACATAATGAAACCAAAATCTTAAATGTGAAGAGAAGATGCGAATTTATTCAAGGAAGAAAAAGATGATGAAGTAGCTAGCTAGCTTACAGATGATGAATATGGCGGCATTCCAGCCACCGTTGGAGGGTTTTCGTGCGGCGGAGACAGCCTTGGTCTCTTCTTCGCCATTTTGTGCCGTGATGGGAGCAACGGTGCTATCCATAGAAGGTTGTGAGAATTTGGACAAGGCTAGGTGAGGGATGGTGTTGGGAAGGTAGGCCTTTTACATGGAAACTCTACTTGATTTCTTTAGTATTTATAGATGTTTCCAAACTTATTGCCACCGAGATGCAGGGAGTGTTTTTCACAAATTATGATTTATTTTTTTAGTGTTTTTTATAATTTTAATATATTTTTTTTTAAAAAAACATTTTGTATTATAATTTCAAACAATCTTGTAGGCATTTTTTTTTAAAAATACCTTTTCTACTTCCTCATGTTTGATTAATTTTTTTTTCCGGATAAAGAAAAACACTAGCTTTAAATGGAGAAAAAATATTTTTTTTATTTGAAAGATGGAAAAACATTCCATGAAGGATAAAAAACTAAAGTGGTATTTATTTATTTATTATTATACTCTAAATTATAATATATTTATATAAGAAATAAAATATATCAGGATATATTAAAATACAATATAAAAGTACATCAATTTGATATATTAGTACATGTAATATGTTAATTTACCCAAAAAATATATTTAAGTACAAAACACACGTTATATTATACAGTGATCATACATCTTAAACCATATAAATTGTATTATAAATTAGGATACTATAGAAAAAATAATTATGTTCAATTTTACACAAAACCAAAAAAATTCTTCTCTTTTAAAAAAGTTAATAACTCAAGATGTATTATTTTCTATATATGTTTAAAAACAAAAAAATAATTTCTGAATCATTTTTCATTAAACATTGAAAATAATCTATTTTTTTTCATAAATCATTTTTTTGACACTTCAACACCGAAGTATTTTTCAAGAAACTACTTCCATCAAAGTCCATTTGATCACAGCAAATATCAACAGAGTGACATCTCAACGGCTGGCAAGAGGTTGGTTCCTGTGGTAAGATCAGGGGATTAATTGTGTGTGTGTGTGTGTGTGTGTGTGTGTGTGTGTGTGTGTGAGAGAGAGAGAGAGAGAGAGAGAGAGAGAGATTGGTGCTTCTTCCCTTTAACATGGATAGTAATAAAACTAGAGTTACTTAAAACATAAAATTGAAAAACAAATCGAAAAAAACATGAATCTGTAAGGAAGTGAAAATCAAAATTAAAATGGGAAGTAGATTTCTCCTTAATCTGAATAGCTCAAAACATATCATTTGATCGGATGATTTTCTTATAATTATTCACTTACATATATAAAAACAATTAATTGAATTAGGGTATGGATTTGCTATTAATGTCTTATTTTATATATAAGGAACATGATCCACAAAAAAAGGATTCAGGGTATGGGTTTTCTATTAATGTCATATCTTGTATACAAGGAACATGATCCATAAAAAAAGGGATTTCTTATAGTGATATGTTTAAATTTATCCAAATATAAAAAAAAAATTGATTAATCAATACATTTTGAATTATCCAAGTTATTTCTATAATTGTATCATACTAAATACTTTTTTTTAGAAACACAAATATAAACAAAACATGAAGGGCAAATTTGAAAAGTCATATATTAAAGAATAATTTAAAAAAAAATGCAAAAAGACATAAGCCCATCCAAGTTGATTTGTCAAACCAATGAGCCAAGTTATAAGATCGGGATGACTCTATATAAAAACAAAAAAAACTATGAAATCTATTTTTTAAAATCAATATCGAGTAATGAGATAAAAAAAGAACCCTATAAAAAAATAAAAAAGCCATAAAACATATTTTTATTAAAATCAACAGTAATGAGATCAAAAAAATAATGTGGACATATGTTAACTTATAAAACCAATGCACCGAGCCTTTTGATTGGAAGTGCCAAACAAAATATATCTATATTTCTTATAAATCAAATATTAAAAGATAAAATTAAAAAAAAATCATATAAAAAAATAAAAATGATAAAATCTGAATATATATATATATATATATATATATATATATATATATAAAAGCTCTTGTATCAATTATTAATATCAAAATAGGAATTTCATAAATTAATTATTTTTCAGGCGTAAGTGTGTGTGTGTTCAAGGACAAGGGTATCCTCCTATCGGTTTCAATCGATATTAAATTCTACATCGAAATATTTTAAGTGCGTACTCCTATATTGGCTTGGTGCATCAAAAGAAATTTAATAATTTAAATCTAGCCGATAAAATATATATATATATAACCACTAGCAAACCAATCATTGAGATTAAATATATATAATATGGTCGCACAATTAAAAAGATAAGAAATGAAGTCTGATTTTCTCCATCTCGCACTCCCTTTTTCATCCTCTATCTATTATCTATCTATATATCTATCTATCTATCTATCTATATATATATATATATATCAGTAGATTTTGTTTTTTAATTTGTGTTTGGATAGAGATTATAAGCTTGAAATTAAGGGACTGTTTGGGACAGCTGTTGTTGTAGTTTTTTAAAGTGCTTTTCGTGCTGAAATATATCAAAATGATGTTTTTTTTTATTTTTTAAAAATTATTTTTGACATTAGCACATCAAAATGATCTAAAAATATCAAAACATATTTATTTAAAATAAAATAAAAATTAAATTTTTTGGAAACGGCATTTCAAAAGCTTTCCCAAACAGCTTCTAAATGTCAAAGTCATGGACTCACCAATAACATGAATATTATAATCCTTACCGTACCATGCCCAGCACTTGGCGGATCTGTGTTTACAGGTGTGGAGTCAACTGGCACCAGTACTCCACTTGGAAAAAAAATATTATTCATAATTTATATAAATATATATTTTCGTTACTTGTAGTCAACTGATCCTACATATATCATTTTCAGGTGTGGACTAACCAATAATTTCTTTTTATTAAAATTAGTTCGAAATTGCGTTTAAAATTTTTTTTAAATTAAAAAAATTAGTGTTTTTATATCATTTTGATATGCTAATTTCAAAAATATTTTTTTTAAAAAATAAAAAAATATAATTTTAATATATTTATAAATAAAAAATACTTTAAAAAACAATCTAAATCAAACTCTTCGTATCTATTTTCTTTTTTTTTTTTAATACGAGGAAAAATCACTCTATCTGGAAAACACACTTTGTGGGTCCAGAGAGCGAAGAAAACCCCAACTGTCCCGGGTTATCTACTTTCTCATTGCCGATGACGAAGATAAAAAACCTCTCAACCCAATAATTTAGGTCAGCATCTCTGGCCATCCACATCAGAAAAGAAAATTATCAACATTTATATATAGCACTAAACTTCCATTGACGTGGGGTGTAATTTCTTGATGAATCACTTTCACCATGGGTATCTTTATAATTAAACTAAAAACAAAGTTACAATACATCATATAATCTAAAAGTGTTAATTCAGAGCTACAATTTGTCATTAAGAAAAAGAATTAAAACAACATTATTAATTTTAAAAAACAATCAAGTTAATTTTCATTAATTCAAGTTAGATTGTATGTCAACGAGTTGTTGAGTTGACCTCCAAGGATAAGGATAGGAGATGTTACATCGCCTAAAAGTGGAGTTGAAAATCACCAAAACCTCAATACCTTGTTAATAAAAAGCTCCGTAGCGTGGTGCTTGCCGGCATGCTCGTACTGTGCTCTGTAATCTTAAAAAAACTGTATGGAAATCTTTGATAGCTACGTCAGAGTGGATGGCATCCTTCGAATATGACAATGGCACTCGAAAGATTGGAAGCCATCAAGAGTTTTTTTAATTTCTTGCTTCACTCTTTTCTCTCTTGTTTTTGTTAGGTTTTAAACATGAAATCCACATTCTTAAAAGCACAGGATGAGATGATCATGACTTTGTGATAAAATCCAACACTTCCCAATACAGCCACCACTAGATTGATCAATGGCTGTTCTTCCTAGATAGATAGATAGATAGATAGAGAGAGAGAGAGAGAGAGAGAGAGAGAGTTGAAGGATAATACATAGCGTAAATTGTTTCTAAGAATATGACTGGAAGGAAAATTGAAAGAAGGAAATAAAAACAAAGCAGGGGTGGAATTGAAGAACCCTAATATTCTAGACATGAAAAGAAACCCTAGCTAGAAAATATTGAAAAGTGAAAAACAGAAAATTGATCCTCGACTGGCTATAATTACAAGCTGATTCACGATACAAAATTTGAATACGGTATAAAATTATATTTGTTTTCATAAAAATTGGAAAAGTTGTTTGACTATCCAAATTTTAGTTTTATTTTTCTTACTTATATAGACGGTTAAAAAACCATCTCACCTAAAAACTTAAATTATTAGGTGAGATCCCAAAATATGATTTATATTATTATCTAACATCCTCCCTCGAGTGAAAGTCTTTTGGGCTTGATTTTTTATCAAATAAAATGAAGTGGATGAGATTCAAACTCGTGATTGCTGGCTCAACAAGGTTCTCTATCATATATTTCATGTTCCACTTAGTTTAATTAATTAATTATAACAAATTCATACCTGAAAGCTGAGCTCGCCCAAAATCTAACGCATCAAGGACTTGACCATAAAAAAAAATTGAACTATCCAGTTTCTCCGTTACAAGATGTTCTTGAAAATCTCTTTATCACGACCTTAATTTAATTCTGTAAGTAGCACATTAAGCACCCGAGCAGCACTTGGAAGATTGGATAATCACGTTTACCCTATCTGGGACACCAGCTGATCGACAGAACAGCTCCCAAGGCACCACTCCCGACTGAGTGCGACGATTTTAGTAGTGGAAAATGCACTCCTTTTAGTAGATGACGATAAGCTCTAAGAAATATTCTATGCCGACGGCACTACTTTTGCGTGCATCATCGATGACAAGACCAATAAAAAAAAAAAAACTATTCCAGCGTTTGAGCAATAATTTAAAAACCTAGCTAGCTTTCCATTCTGCAAGGATTAAGCATTTCAAAACCTAGACATCTCAGGGATCCCTAGCTAGGTGATCGATTTACCAACAGTCTCCAAAGTGCAAATGCTGTGAACAAATGGTCCTAGTCAACTGCCATTAAGCCCTCATTGCTGTCAAAAGATGGAAAGCAAGAGTGCTAGCTAGCAGGAGGTGATTTCTAGCACAATTGGGCCAAAATGATTAGTGAGATTAGCTTTGTTATCACTGAAAAATGTTGGGTTGAAGGTATTCTGGGGTCATTGGCCAGCAGCAAAAACTACAATTAATAAATGGTATTGCCGCCATCGCTTTACTGATATGAATCATCATAACAATGATAGGCTTTAGAAGAAAAAAAAGAAAAAAGAGCACCCATTACTTAGTCATATTTCAACTCAAAACTTGTTGCTGAGTTTATCCCACGATCAGATTGTGGAAAGGGCTGGTGAAAAGTTTACAGTAAGGAAAATCCCACCTTACAAACTAGCTTTCAAAGCGAAGATAGGCTGATCAAGAACACCGAGCAATCGGTATCATCGCGGATTTACCGACAAGTCTGGACCCTAAAATCATGGCGTGTAATGAGTAATCGCAGCTCCGACTCTACACTATTATTTTTGGGGAGGGGGGATAGGCTCAATATATAGTTATATAAAAAAGGAATGATATGAACTTTGAAGTTTAGATCACCAAAACAATCCATGAAGTATTGACGAACTCTTCCACTACTGGTCTCCTGACTACCAGGAAGCACTCTTATAAAATACTCTGTGAATTTATGAAGAACAATCATGTTGTGAAGAATTTTATCTGATTGGCCGAGGATATACCGACGTTCACAGGGGAGATCGATTGACCCTACCACGAAAGAAAATAATTACGGGGAAAATGATGGAATGTTCATGAAGAAAACTTCCACTATCTTGGAGATTAAAAATCAAATAATTCACTCTGGTTGAAGATGATCTTATCAATAACTACAAATTACGTACGACTTAACCTACCAAATCTATCCAGTGCGGTTTTGGGGTTGAAAGGAAAGGTGATGTTAATTAATCACTAAATTATTTATAATATTATTAAGAATCAACAACCCAAATCATCAAAAGGTTTATGCATGTGCATTTAAGCTGGTGGTGAAGGGAGAAGATACATATTTATGACATGATCGTCACCTTTATGGGGTGTTTAGGAGAGCTTTTTAAAAGAACTTTTAAAAAAAATTAAAAATTTTTTATTTTTATTTTTAAGTTTAAATTAATAAAATTTAATGTTTTTATATCATTTTAATGTGCTGATGTCAAAAATGATTTTTAAAAAATAAAAAAAACATAATTTTAATGTATTTTTGAACGAAAACAATTTCAAAAACAACCGCAACTACACTCTCAAACAGACACTTAGTACTGGCTACTATGAGCTAGTCGCTAATTGCAGTGTCACCACAATGTTATTTGTGATTTTTTTAAATATTTTTTATTTTTTAAAAATTATTTTTGATATTATTACATTACATAAAAATCATCTAAAAACACTAAATTTTTTAATTTAAAATATAAAATAAAAATATATTTTTTAAATATTTTTCAAAAAATAGTGTTTAAATACATGTCAAGCAGGGTTCCTAGCCACAAGCTGCTGTTAATGGAGGCATATAAATTTTAGATTGAGCGATGCACAGTTCCTCGGTACTATTGTACTTCTCAGCTATATGTCAACAAAAATACCGAGCAGACGACAATGTTACGCTGACCTTTTGTTCGTATATAAAAGTGACATGACGGGGACATGACTGTTTGTAATTGTATTTTAAAAAAAGTTAAAAAATTTATTAATTTTTTTTATGTTTTTAGATAATTTTTATATAATTATATTAAAAATATTATTTTTAAATAAAAAAATATTATTTTAATATATTTTGAATAAAAAACACTTTAAAAAACAATCATAATACAGTTCTAAATAGACACTAAAGCAACTCCAACTCCTATTTTATTATAAAGTATTTTGTCTTTGGAGGAGTTTGTCTTTTGAAGATGGTTTATAGCTCCTTAGATCTTACATTTACAAGTTAATAAAAATCAAAATCCTAGGTCAAATAATGAAATTGAGCAAACAAAAAAAACTAAAATAAAAAGAAATATAATAAAATCGGCTCAAATATCATCTTTTCGGGACCTCGTCTAATTATAGCAGCCAATCTCTTTGTAGAACCATTATCTAGCAAAACTTGAACGTAATCTAATAATCAGATTGATTTTTTTATGAGGTTGTTCATAGAGCATGAAAATATATTTTTCAGTCAACTCGTAATTTTATTAATCTTCGAGTTTTAACCTGATTTTACACGGTTTATACATTTGATTCGTAATGATTTTACGAGTCGAAACGTGATTTCAACAACAATGCTCAGAACTATCATATTTGATGAACCTGCTTAGATTAAAAATTACCATATGAACAGTAACGTGAATGCTTCCATGAAAAAAAAATGCGTGACTTAGGACAGCCTCAATCCAATATTTCACGTACCAAACAGTACCTTATCAATCAAAATGTACAGTCATCATTGGTTTTAATTCATCTTCGGTCAGCAAGAGTCTGAGCAGTAATTAAATAGCAATTTCGTGATCTGGGTGGATGGAAAACAGCTTCAAAATTGCTGTGCAAAATCTGTCCGCGTTTCCTGTCTGGGACAGATGTAGCTTTTTAAAGTGTTTTTCGTGCCAAAATATATCAAAATGATGTTTTTTTATTTTTTTAAAATCATTTTTGACATCAGCACATCAAAATGATCTAAAAACACAAAAACATATTCATTTAAAAAAAAAATTGAATTTTTTGGAAACGCAGTTTCAAAAACTGTCCCAAACAGTTTCGAAAGCAAGTCAAAACGCAGTGGTGCTTTGAGCTTTTTGAATTTAAGCATTAGATTTTGACGGTGCCTTGTCAAGTTTGAAATTAGTGGCCTTGACAATCTACCACTACTTTCACCGTTCAGACGACAGCCATGGAATGAGGAAACTGCATTTCAGGATTTGTGTTTGTCAAGTGAATGCATTCTGGTTTTTCAGGACTGTTTCTTGTACACAATCATGATTCTATTTCTAGCCTCTATACAAACCATATCGCTTTTGACAAAGCCCACGTTGATCCATTGTTTAGCAATCTTCATTTTTCCTTTTACAGACTGTATACATATAAAATTTCAATTCAAATTCAAAAATAAATTAACTTAAAATTATGTAATTTAAATTTTAAACACAAATAAAAAAATAAAAGTTGAAGTCATATGACCCTATCAATTCGATAAGTCCAAAAATAACCCGATCATATGGTAAAAATATAATTTGACCTAAAACAAATTCAAAATGATATTTAAAAAAAAAATCAAATTATAAGATATTGGATCGACCAATTTAGGATACATGGTTTTGATTAGTTTGCTTATACCTAATATAATTAGACATGGTGGATCTTCAATTTTTTTTTTTGTATTATCTTGTTATATAGGCTCTTATTTAAGAGTTTTCATAACTTATTTCTGAATTATTCCCGATAGAATAAAAAAAGAACCAACGTGGTGAAGAAATCAAGTTAGAAATTAGACGAAGTCAAGAACCCGATTGTTCCTCATTGTGCCTAAAACTAAAAAAACATAATACAGATTCAAAGTTAGAATAAATGATTGTTAGAAAAATTTGTATAAATATTAATTCCAAATACATAATTAGATTATTAATAGGTCAATTTAATTTAAGTTTAATTATATTTAAGAATTAATTTGGGTTCAATTAAAGAACTTAATTAGGTGCAAGGACTTAACACCGTTTTGAAGAGATAAAAAATAAGACACGTCATCTGGTCCATTAAAGAAACATGATAACATGTTTGGTTGCTATTTATTATCTTCTTCCTCATCAACTTAAAAAGACAATTTTAGAGGGCTACTTTGTTGATGCATTTAATGTATCTATCATTCATCAATTTTTTTAAAAAAAACTTGCAAAAAATGATCATGTGATATCCAACCACACCCTGTTATAGTTTTCATCGGTTAATTGAAAGCACAACACCTCGTCGCTACTTCAAAGTGGTCAACTCAAACATTCTTAAGTTGTCAAGATCTAATAGTCCATGATAATAACTTTGAGCCAACAGTTCAAACTTTTTCGGGTTTAATCAATGAATGAAATTTTACCCCCAATAAAAAAATAATTGTCCTCTTCCATTGCCTACAAATAACGATGAATTACATGCCCTTAAAATAAAAAATTCAAAGGCAGAGTTTGGAAAGACCTCTTCAACAATATAAGTCTTTTATATTGAAGCTTGAACATGCATATTATTTTTTTTAGATTGAAGAAGTATTTGCATGGAATTAAATAAGTGTTTGAAATTTTATATATATATATATATATATATATATATAATTAGAATGTATATGTAATCTCTAACCTCTCAAATGGATAAGTTCATTTATACTGGACAAGACCTTCAATTTTGGCTTATACAGATAGATATTTTATTGAATCGAAGAAAAATTAAAGGAATATCATCTCAATTTTATATATCATCCAGATGATATTTGTTTTAAGACTATTAAATTATAACAATTTGATTACATCACAAATTAATCAATCAGCCTTTTAAGGAAAACTAATCATTATTTCAATGTATAAACTTTATCAAAACATTAAGAGATTTTTTAAGACTATTATATCTCAATGCTAGCAATCAGCGTAATAAATGGAAAATTAATGTTATCAATAGAAAATAAAAGGTGGAAAGGACAAGGTTCTCGAAATAGAGAATGTAAAATGTAATGATCCAAAAAAGGGGAATGATGGGGTGATTAACTCAAATTTCAATGCATGAAAACCTTAAACTCTACAAAGTGCCCGTTTGTCATTGCGATCCCACCGGTTTTTGACTGAAATTTGATTATTTTTTTTTCATTTTAAAAACCGGTGGTTTGGTGTTTTTAGATCATTTTGATGTGCTGATTTCAAAAATAATTTTTAAAAAATAAAAAAAATATTATTTTGATGTATTTCAACACGATAAGTACTTTGAAAAGCTACGGTAATCACACTCCCAAACAGGCTCAAAGTAGGAGGCTTATGGGATCTTGAATTTGAGTTTCATTTTAGTCAATTTATTATAAATATTACTGATAATAATAAATAAGAACAGAGTGTTGGCAATTGCTTGTAGGCCTTTCAACCTCTAATATAGAATAGAAAATTGAGGCCTCGAACATGATCATTCAAAGAAACTCATTCCTTCCAAAATGCAACCCTAAGCTAGTTGGCACTCTGGGATTTCTTTGTGTATTGGACCATATTTGATATTACGATTCAAAAATATTTTTAAAAAAGAAATCCTCATTATCATCACAAAATCTAATTCATTACTGTACATCAAAAGTGGGAGACCATGACATGAATGGTTTTAATAAAAAGCTCCGGGTTGACTCAATACTCAAAAAAATATATGTATTCATTGTCGTCATTGAAATTTAAATCTCATATGAAAATAAGAAAAATAATTTTTCTGTCAAACGGTACAAGATGATTTGCCTTTGATTGGACTGAAAGAACCAGCAGTAAACGCTAGCAAAAATAGATTACATGACCTGTCTTTGATTGGACTTAAAGCCGAGTACCATACCATATTTCTACCATCACTTTGGTATGATTTTTTGAATTTAATTAGGGTGAATAGTGGAAGAGTTGGTGATGTTTTTTGTAATTGTTCCTAGAGCTGGGAAACTCGAGTTGCTGGTTAGTATCAATGTCGAAGGGTCAGCGTGACTCAAGAGAAGGGGACATCCATGGATGGATCTTCCCAAATCATTAGTCGAGTTGAAGAAAGAAATATGGACATCTAAATTGGTTTTAACTCGAAGTAACCCAAGCTTTACGACTTAAACAAGAAATCTTAGTGCAAGCTTTCCCACGCTGATATGGCTGCGTCACTGTGGATGGAAGGGCCACAAACAGAGAAATCTGCAGCCCACCAGGTGGTTTGTCACGAAATAGTGTGTTTTGAATTGACTCCATTATAGTTTTCAGACCCGAGATTTTCCATCGTGCACAGTATCTTTTTCATTTAAAATTGAAGGGAGAAGAAGCCAGGTGGGCTGGGCTAGAATTGTGGGACACATGACTGATTAACCATGGAAATTACTACCAGTGGGGTTGATGGCAAGCTCATTAACTGTTCTATCTGGGCATGGGTACAGTGGGACACTGTTCTACCTGCCGTACTTTTGCTATTATCATGTGATGATGATGTGAAAGCTTTTAGTTCTTCTCAAATATTGCTAGTGACATCTTTTGTAATGGTGGGTTCAATTTCAGCCAATGAAAGGTGGCAGAATTCTGATACATTATTTTTCTGATATTCATCGAGGAATATGCAGGTTTGATGAAATACTCATACCGGAGGGGGGGGGGGGCGTTGAGACTTGAGACAGTGCACGTAGAGTGACTGCAGTGTGACATTGGAGGGCCATATGCTGAGAACTGACTGCACTAGAATGATTGAACTAGCTAGAGACTTCATACACTATAATCAATCATAAATCATCTGTTAGTGACATCTTTTGTAATGGTGGGTGCAATTTCAGCCAATTCTGATACAGATTTCTAGCCTGTTCTTCCATGGCGCTGGAGCTCACTTGCATGAGACAGGTTGATGGCCAACATTATGACATTTTTTGTGGCAAATTAATGGGTGCTGATCCAGTTTTGGCATTAGCTTTGCCACTTAAACCAGCCCCATATGTTCCCAGCACAACCACCCTTCACATGTAAGCAATAAAATACTCTGGAAAACCACTTTAAAAGAAGATGATCCCACCATTTATGATGAAATCAATGTTGTTTTCTCCTAAAAAGAGGGAGAAGAGAGTGGAATTGTGGATTCACTGTCATCCCAAGCTTTGAACATTATTTTTCTGATATGCATCGAGGAATGTGCAGGTTGATGAAATACTCTAGAAAACCACTTTAAAAGAAGATGATCCCACCATTAATGATGAAATCAATGTTGTTTTCTCCTAAAAAAAGGGAGAAGAGAGTGGAATTGTGGATTCACTGTCATCCCAAGCTCTCAACATTATTTCTCTGATATGCATCGAGGAATATGCAGGTTTGATGAAATACTCAGTATTGGGGGGCTACTTTTTAATGGCCTTGAGACTGCAGTGTGACATTGTAGGGCCACATGCTGAGAACTCTGAAACTCATCAGGTGGCCTGTCTCCCAGTAATGTTTTCTGAACTGACTGCACTAGAAAGATAGAACTAGCTAGAGGCTTCATACACTATAATGAATCATAACTCAACTGTTAGAAAATTCTATTCCATGATGCACTTAATTTTCAATTACACAGTCTATGACTTGAATATAGTTCTTTTCCTCGATTTCAATTTTCTTCATCTGGAGAATCCTAGGGTAAACAGGATACTCTACGGCAACGCATCATGGAAATGAAAAAAAAATACTAACAATAACAAATTAGGGTTTTAAGAATATCCAATAATTTTCATAGAAAACAAAAATAGCAAAAAAATAAAATAAGATGACTAATTAATCATGGTCGCTTGGATCCATTTTGGAGCCGTTCTGTGGCAAAATCCCATGAAACACAGAGATCACTTGTTTCCACAGCAGCAGCCATCATCACCAGCAGAAGGGAAAGAGTTGGAAATTCTGCTTCCTTGCCTACAATATCTTAATTCTCGGCTGGATCACCTGAAAACAAACAACACTCACCTTCTCCACCATACTTGTTGCTACCGCAAAAGTGTGGTTTGGTTGATGAATTAATTGCTAATTAATGGCAGCCATGACACGATTTGTTGTAACTTGTACAGCCTGAAAGACAGAAGGATTTTATAAAAGAAGAAACATATTGTTATTTCTCCCTAAGAAAGGAAGCTGCTGGCCGGGAGGATTCTTCTTTTACAAACGAGTAATATAAAATTATATTTAGAGACTCACTACTCACGATTTAAGGTTTTTTTTTTCTTATGATAATCTTTCTTCATGAACAAAGCCATTAAGAGTTTGAATCCCCTCGTTTTATATAATTAAATTAATAAAATTAAACATAAAATATTATAAGTTTCTTGAACACTCACATTAGTGTTTAAATTTTTAAAATTGAGATGATTGTTGAATATATTTTACATCAGCCGGGGCGTGCCTTCCACTCATGACGTGGTATTTATGGAATTCATCTCATAAATTTGTTTTTGCCATTTGATTACTGTGAGGTATCCTCAAACTCATTTTATCTTAAACCTGAAGATTCAGATGTTTGCGGCATAAAAAAGATTGCTTTGTCTTCGGCACCATGTATAATTCCTCTACGGTCGAGTCAATTGGAAAATCACGAAGAATTGCTTTCACACTGGACATAGCCAGTATTGAACATGGAGGGGCACTTTCCTATGATGAATATGCTATCCAGACGTACTTTATTTCAAGAAGCATCACAAGTTTTAAGCTTTGATGAATTGCCCTTTACACATGGAAGTCGAGGAAGAAACCCTTTTGTATCAGTACTGACAGAAGCTATTTAGTGGTGTCTTTTGGACATCTTTTGCTGGTAATAAGCTTCATTGCTCCCCATGTTGCCGAGAATGACACTTTGTTCAACCAGACAAGGACCCATCAAACACATTGCCTTACAATCGACTTTGATGTCTATAAGTTGAGCTTTGATTAAAATAAAATAAAATGGGAGCCCGTCAAATCTTTAGGTTACTGACCACTGTTTTTGGGTTGTAATTTTAAAAAAAATGCAAAAACAAATGGGATTTATACACACACACACACTTTACTGATAACTGTTTGGGTTCTGACTGGGAAAATGGTTCTGGTGGAGGTGAAGATTTGGGTGTATTCAAGGTTTCCAATCATCTAAAAAGCAGAAAGATCCGATTATCCCTACTGCATCTTTAAGGTGAAATCCCAAATTAATGTTTGAGATTAGAAAACCACCACCCATTTTGATCATCGGTGCAAGCAACTGAACCCTTCTTCTTCAGTGGGCTGATCTTACCAGGCTCGTGTTCATTATGCTCTTCAAGCTTAAATTGGGTTGGGTTACTAAATTGCTATGTCTTTGTGTTGCAGAAATTGACCCAATCAGTCTCTCTCTGCTGATCTTCTTTACGTAGACAAATCAAGAAAACTTGCTGAAGGCCTTTTAAAAATGCTAGTCCAGCCAACTGTTCTGTAACGTGCTTGAAGAACAATCCGTCAGAGCATTCACAGGAACACTGATTTGCTAAGAAGTTGAATCTTCTGAAAATTAATGAATTTCAGATGGGCTTAAATATTTTGATTTGTTAATTTCAAACCCAAAAAATCAAAGAAAAAAATCATAACTTCTTTATCTCCAAGCTGATCTCTTAAAGTTGTTTGTAAAAAATTGTTAAGGGTTAGTGTTGTGTGCCTATTAAAATAATAATTGTCTTTAAAAGTAATTTTTATTATAATATACTAAAATATTTTTTAACATTAGGTTTTTTTAAAATAAAATAATTTAAAATAAAAAATAAAAAAGTGTTTTTGAAATGAAAAAAAGGACTCTACGCTAAACATCCTACCTTGGATCTTTAATCTTTGTCTCGTTTGAAATTGTGGTGTAATTGTATTTTTTTTTAAAATATTTTTTTGATAAATGATGTGTTGATAATATAAAAAATAATTTTAAAAAATAAAAAAATATTTTAAATAAAAAATACTTTGGAAAATTACCATCATTACAATATCAAACACTGTTTTAGCAATGAATTTAGTTTTTGGTTTGAATTTAAGAGAGAGAGAAAAACTAATGTGAGGAATTCTCGAGAAAATTTATTAATCTCCAAATGATTTTGAATAATATAGAAAAGCTGATATAGAAGAAAACATGTTTTTGTGACACCTCAATCAGTTCAACAGGATCAAACTGCACCCTGAATTAACACCTCAATGTTGGGAGTTTCTTGTGCATTTGACCAGGCAGTTCAGGAAACTCAGAAACTGTTTCCATCTGCTTGTGAAACAGTCTATTCCTAATCATATGACGTTCATCTTTAAACGATGGGTCTTGGAGCGCTGGAAATTGGGATATTGATAAATATGACTGTGCTGTTAAGGAAAAACCTTGGAGTTTGGGAATGAGTTCAGCTAAGACAATTGAAGTTTCCAATGGCTGGGACACTGCAGCTACCAGGAAGATAAATTCCTCCTGGAATTCAGAGAATGGCGTATCTCAGTCTAATTCCTTGTGTGGTTGGGCAACAAAAAAACCTGAAACCCATAATGGTTTCACAACTAAAGTCCAAGAAAAACCTGTGAGGTCCAATGATTGGGATGCTGGTACTGCCTGGGGGAGAAAGGCTGGAGATAACAAATTTGCGAATGTAACAAAGTCGTGGTGGGGGAAGGTGACAGATGGTAATGAATCTGAACAAAATAAAAACAAGCAACGTCAAGAAGACCAAGAATTAGGGACACATGGTTGGGATGATAAGATGTCACAGGACCAGTCAATATCTGGTTGGGCTTCTACAACTACCCTGGAGGCTACCACTGAATCCTGCAGTTCGAAGGCTGCATCTGTTTGGGGGACAAAGAATACCAATGTTGATGAACAAAGAAGTGAGAATCATGCTCTTCTGAACCAAGCTAATGAGTCATCTGATTGGAATAAAAAGAGCAATTCAAATCAGACAGACACAGCATGTGGTTCAAGGCTGCATCCTCTTGGGGGGCAAAAAATACAGATGCTGATAAAAGTTGGGGTAACAACGTGAATTTGAGTCAGGCAGACACATCATGTAGTTGGGGGAGATCCAAGACACCGGATCGTGGATGGGGGGTGTCAAATTCTGGAGGTAGAGAAATGGATAACAAGACAGAAAATCAATCTCTGTTGGACAGAGGGATGGAGTCGGGTGGTTGCGGGACAAAAATACAGATGCTGATAAACCTTGGGGTAACAAGGTGAATTTGAATCAGGCAGACACAGCCTCTGGTTGGAGGATATCCAAGTCACCGGATCGTGGATGGGGGCTGTCAAATTCTGGAGGTGGCAATGGACATGAAATGATTAACAAGACAGAAAATCAATCTCAGTTGGAACGAGGGAAAGAGTCAGGTGGTTGGTGGGCAAACAATACAGATGCTGATATACCTTGGGGTAAAAAGGTGAACTTGAATCAGGCAGGCACAGCCTCTAGTCGGGTGAGACCCAAGTCACCGTATCGTGGATGGGGTGTGTCAAATTCCGTAGGTGACAATGGAAGTGAAATGGATGATGACAAGACAGAAAATCAATCTATGCTGGACCGAGGGAAAGAGTCAGGTGGTTGGGGGGAACCCAAGTCACTTGAAATTTCACAAGGCTGGGGCTCGTCCAATTCTGCAGTTGGCAATAGAAGTGAAAGGGATCAGAAATGGGGTCAGCAGAGTGGAGAATTCAAGAAAAAATGCTCAGAGGGTTCTTGAGGATGGGGATCAAATAATGGAGATCGGAAGAAAAGGAACCGCCGTTCTAAACCCCATGAGGATTCTAGTTCAAGTGGGCTGTTTACCGCAACTAGGCAGCGGTTAGACACATTCAAGCTACACTAAGTTTAGGATCATGTACCCCTATGTCTTTTGAATAGACATGTATTAATGCTACCACTCTCATTTTTTAGTGTTACTGGATAAGATGGTTGCAAGGTCTATAAAAGTCCAATCTCTTTCGTTTCTCTCAAAAAAACGTCGAATTTTATCTGCTGCTTGCCTGCACTTTTAAGTTTCTTGTTATTTGATGAATTTTAATGGTGTTTTACATGCTTTCTAG
The DNA here is from genome assembly GCA_025169955.1 of Salix arbutifolia. NCBI lineage: Eukaryota > Viridiplantae > Streptophyta > Magnoliopsida > Malpighiales > Salicaceae > Salix > Salix arbutifolia. The sequence goes on from CM045902.1 coordinate 1,771,211, forward strand.
TAGTAACAATTCTGTGCATAATGACTGTTTATTTGTCCATCCTTATTAGCAACTGTAATTCTACACTAGTGCATAATGTGGCTCACAGATCTTCAATTGATAGTAGAACACATGATAAGGCTTTTACTAGGAACTCAGTTCTCCATCAGATTTCCCAAGAGACTTGGCTATATTTTAGAATGAATGATTAATTTGGCTGGCTGAAATAAACAAAATGTCTTGTTGGTGTTTTTAAATGACCTGTTATTCACTGTTGGGATTTTCCTGCATGAACTTGCGTTCTAGTTTGAGTTAATAGTTTGCAAGGGTGTATTGAAATTCGGATCAGCTTTCTACATCAATTTGTGGAAGAGGGGCGAGAGATGGATAGATGTTGCTAGGGTTTAAGACAACACTTGAGGGTGACATGGCTTTCTGGTTCTTTACAGGCCACCAGCTTGTCATTTTCTGTGTGGACCAACCCTACTGTTTCATCTCCATTTTCATTTGTTAACACAATAATTGAAAAGGCATAGAGCATATACTATGATGCATCTTATTACATCTTACATAATCTGCATTTTATGTGCATGGTATAATTACAATTGTTTTAATGTAACAGGTTAGCAGGCACAGCAATTTCCAGGAGAGCAGGTGCTTCTACACTGTCTCAACTGATGACTGCAAACAAGATTTTTCCTACCACAAATGTCTGGAGAACTTCATCAGGGGAAAATATCCTGACTTGGCAGACGAATTCATTGGAAAGTATTTTGCAAGAAGAGGCAATCGGCAGCGCACCCCTGCTCCAAAGGGAACCGTGGAGGAGAAACAGGCCACATGATGTCCGAGGGTTGTATGAACATTTTCGATTGATTTGTATGAAGCATTTCCAGCAAGAAGGCAGATGTCCTAATAATGAAGATAAATAAAAAGAATATGTTTTCCCTATATTTATTTTCAAATTCATTCTAAAATTCTTATAAATTTAAATTTATTTTATATTTTTATCCTTTAAACCAAATATATTCTTATCTTTTATTCGCTTCAAACTTCTATTCCAATGCAATAATCAAACATGTATTCAATTAAATTAATAATAAGATATTAAAAAAATTCTAATCATAAAACTGAATTTATTAGAAACAACTCCCTTATTTATTGTAAAATTGGCCAAACATAGTTCTCAGGTCATTTCTTTAGACTGAATTTAATAACGAGAATCATAATATTAGGCTACCATCTTATTAGTATTAATTTTCATTGGGTGTAAGATACCTATATACCTAACATGAACTGGTAAAGGATAAGAAAATCTTAACCAACCTGTCTTAATGGTATTATAAGATAATTTCTTTTTCTATATATATAAAAGTAGTTGCTAGTAAAAGAAAAGCTGACATTTCATCAATTAGGATATATCAATGGTGGAACTGAAATATATGGTAGATTGAGGCCTAATCAGAACTTATACAATAATTAGAGAGTCTAATGTAGTTGGCCAAAAAAATAATAATCTGACCCTTGTCAAAATTTAATGTACTATTCACTAGCCCCACATCATCTACAACGTTTTGTCATTTTGTGCTTCTGTTTCCTAGTTCAGCTCGTATGTATATTCTTCTTTGCTTCCTTCGTCTCTCTTTCTCTAACACATAACACTGTGTCTTAATGTTTGATTCTTGTTGACTGTTTGTAGTGTAGACTGTAGTGCTCTTTATATTGTCTAAGAATGACATCTTTGGTAGCCCAAGTGGTGTCTCCGGTGGAAACTGGACATAAAGTTTGGCAAGATCAGTCTTTTATTAAATGGAGAAAGAGAGATCCTCATGTCACTTTGCACTGCCATGAATCTGTTGAAGGTAAAGGGAGGAGAAAAAGTAAACTTTTAGACAGACGGATATCTTCGAAATTTTGGCAGTATCCGTAGCCAGTACTCTTTTTGTTGCTTTTAATGTTATAATTGATCGATAAGTTGAATCTTTTTCTGAATTTTTTGTTGAGATTGATTCTATGATTTAATCGAGTGTGGTTTAATTTGAATTGGGTTTTGATATTTTGGCTTGGTTTTAGATTTGATTTCCCAAAATTTTGGTAAGACTGATTTTGGTTCTTGCATAGACAATACTTGGTCTTCTCAGGAGTTTTTTCCACTTTTTACTTCCTGGTTTTGATTGATTTCAAGTTTAATGAAATGATTCTCAAGGTAAATTGTAATGTTGATTTTAAGGTTTTTCCATCTTGTTTCCGTCTTGTTTATATATGATTGGATTCTATCCTTTGTGTTTTTAATTAACTTTTCAAGTTTCTGATTTTGTTTAGTATCTATTTTGTTGCTTGAATGAATGATAAACTGATTGTTTTGGAATTCCTGTTTCCTCTTTCATGTTTTTTTTTTTTTTAGTTTTATTGATTGTAGAATGGATTTTATCTGATTTTGCTCAATTTCATGTATCTGGTTTAATTCTCTCGGTTTTATGGAAATCTGGCATCATCTTGTTTGTAGGATCTCTTAGATACTGGTATCAACGCAACAAAGTGGATCATTTGGTATCTGATTCTGCTGTTTGGAATGATGATGCCGTTCAAGGAGCTCTTGATTGTGCAGCCTTCTGGGTTAAGGATTTGCCTTTCATTCAATCTTTGTCTGGCTTATGGAAATTTTTCTTGGCTCCAGACCCTACAAGTGTTCCTAATAAATTTTATGGCACTGCATTTGAGGACTCGGAGTGGGAAACTTTACCTGGTAATTGCCATTGAACTTGAATATTCTCTGTTGATTTTCTTGTTCTTTGTAGTTTTGAGCTTTATAATTTATCAACAGAATAGAACCAGTCCTATCTCGCCAAATTAGGGTTCTAGTAGGTTGCAATAAATCATAAATAACAACTGCAACAAAAAATAATTCTCTTTATCCATCAATTTATCATTCTGGATTATCTTAAATGTGTAACACTTGAACATGTCCCTCCATGGTGATGTCTCATAACTTTTCTTCCTCATTGGAACAGTCCCTTCAAATTGGGAGACGCATGGATATGATCGGCCTATTTATACCAATGTAATATATCCATTTCCAGTTGATCCTCCTAATGTTCCTGATGATAATCCTACTGGCTGCTACAGAACATACTTCGATATTCCTAAAGAATGGCAAGGTATGATCTATTTTTTATGTATTAGCAGTCTTAGCAGATTATTGTGTCTCCAAATGCTTGATACCTGTCTCCGCTGCCTTTCAAGGTATAATCAATAGAACATTAGATTCCTGGAATTTCATATAATTTATCTGTCTGCATTCTGTTAATTGGTGTATGACAGATCGAAGGATTTTATTGCATTTTGAAGCTGTTGATTCAGCATTCTGTGCTTGGATAAATGGGGTTCCTGTGGGATATAGGTATCTAATGCACGCTTCTCTGTTCTTTTCTTTTCTTTTTTAATTTTGGAACTTGCATGTCTTTAGGTGACCATGACCCTTCTTGTATTTATCACTTTTGGTACTTAATGAAATCTAGTATTAACTGTTTCAGTAACATTCCATGCAGTTGAATAAATATTGACCTTACAAGTGATATATGTGGACAAGTTATTCAATTAAATTATGTTACATCACCTATGCCATGAATTGCAGAGATTCAGAGATTAGAAAGGAATGGGGGAAACACCACAATTTGATTGTTCTTTCATAAAATAATCTGGTAACAAACGTTTTATTATTCTATCACCTCAGTCAGGATAGTAGGCTACCTGCTGAGTTTGAAATTACAGATTACTGTTATCCATGTGTTTCTGGCAAGAAGAATGTTCTAGCTGTTCAAGTCTTTAGATGGAGTGACGGGTCATACCTTGAGGATCAAGACCACTGGTGGTTGTCGGGTATTCACAGAGATGTGCTGCTTCTTTCCAAGCCTCAGGTTTTTTTCCCAATCTCTTAAATATTGTTAAAGTTTGCTGTTTTTCTGTCTAGAGTGAACATAATTAGGGATAGCGTTTGGAACATATTTGATATGCAGGTATTCATTGCAGACTACTTTTTCAAATCAAACCTGGCTGAGAATTTTACTTGTGCAGATATACAGGTTAGTGCTTATTGATGAAATATTAACTTGCACCTTTTTTTGCTGTAAAGAATGTTGGAAAACATACATATTCCCATTTATTTTGATGATATTGTACACTGTTGAGTTAAGCTTACGGGATCTGAGTGAATTTGGAGTTAATCCTCAAGGGTGTGCCCCTTGGATCATGTTGCATGCTGATTTACTCTATTTGACTCGTATTATCTGGAAAGTTCTGATAATAATAAAATACATTAAGTGATTCTGTTTTTGGTTGGCTGGGGGAGAAGAGAGTTGGGATATTATAATGTTATAGTTTTCTGGCCACCTTCTGCGGCTGACCATAATTTCATGATATGTGGGGTTTTTCCTCTGGAACTGTTTATTAGCCTTTCTACTTTGTGTTAGGTAGCTGATACCCAGTTGTAAATGGGAGAGGAGGACCCTACCTTTGTCCCATTGCATTACAGTTCCATTGTTTTTGTAGGTTTAACTGGGAACAAAGTTGTTTGCGGGAGGAAAATTTGAGTTTGTTTCTGTGCGCTTACTGTTCAGGTGGAAGTGAAAATAGAAAGCTCCCTAGCAATTCCTAAAGACAAAATTCTTGCAAACTTCACCATAGAAGCTGCATTATATGACACTGGAAGCTGGTACGACAGTGAAGAATCTGCTAATCTGCTTTCATCCAATGTGGCTAATTTAAAGCTCACTCATTCCCCTATGGGACTTCTAGGATTTCTGGGTAATGTTCTTGAAGGGAAACTCGAAATGCCCAAGCTTTGGTCTGCAGAGCAGGTGAGGAACCTCAATTCACTTGGAATTTCTGGCAACTTGATATGTTTCAAAATTTAGTTCTACCATATTCTTGTTGCTTGTACAGTGCACATGATATTTTATTCTTTAGCTCTCCTTTAGGTGGTTGTTTGAAGAATTAGAAGATAGATTCCTTGGGCAGAATATTAATAAGTTTGAAAGAAAAAAACTGTGTTTTTCATATCTGGTTTTCAATATAATTTATGGACACTTAAACAATCTTTTGAGATTTATGACTTCTCACATTTCTCAATAGATTCTGGCATGGCTTCCTCACCTCCCTTTTCTTTGTGTGATGGTCATCATCTGATGTTGTGGATTTTGGTGTTTGCTTGTGTTCATAAACAGCCAAACCTGTACACTCTTGTTCTCTCCCTCAAAAATGCAACTGGAGAAGTAGTTGACTGTGAATCATGCCTAGTGGGCATAAGACAAGTATCAAAGGCTCCCAAACAGCTACTTGTTAATGGGCATCCAGTTATATTAAGAGGTGTGAACAGGCATGAACATCATCCACGTGTAGGGAAGACAAATATAGAGTCTTGTATGATTAAGGTCACCTCTTCTCCTTTCTTACCAGTTAGTTACCTCTGCTTTATTGTTTGGCGATTTATCTGATTTATAATGGAGATGTTGTCTATTCTTATGCCTACAGGATCTGGTTCTAATGAAGCAAAACAATATGAATGCTGTGAGGAACAGTCATTATCCCCAGCACCCTCGTTGGTATGAGTTGTGCGATCTTTTTGGCATGTATATGATAGATGAAGCCAACATTGAGACACATGGTTTTTATCTTTGTGAACATCTGAAGCATCCTACTCAGGAGCAAAGTTGGGCTGCTGCAATGATGGATCGAGTGATAAGCATGGTCGAGAGGGACAAAAATCATGCATGCATAATTTCTTGGTCCTTAGGAAACGAGGCCTCATATGGACCAAATCATTCTTCTGCAGCTGGTATCATATAAAACTTCTTTTATGTATATCTTTGAGTTGTGCTAGCTACGTCCAGAAATCTAAGCAATTGCAATATTTATTATGCCGGGTCATCTAGATCTAGTGTCAGATTATACTTGTGTGTCTGTTTGTGTGTGAGAGACTTGAGCATCTGTGCACTATTCAAGAAATCTTGGCACCTAATAACGTTTAGAGACACTGATTGTTGTTTTCTGTTGACATTACATTTTAAATGCTGTAACTTAAGCTTCTCATTTATTCACATGGAAAGACATTGAAACCATGGAAATGGTTTACTAAAAACAGTATGGTGGTCTTCAGAAATAAAAAATGTACATGGATAAGAGATCATTTAGCTTAATTTGTTTTTATATTTCTCATAAGATGTATAGTGTTGTTAGAAGACTTGAAGTTTTACATATATAATGACTTATACCTTTCTGTTCCTTTTTTCTCATCAGTTTTATACTTCACTTACTGTTCTCTTTTATTAGGTTGGGTTCGTGAAAAGGACACCTCACGGCTGGTGCACTATGAAGGAGGTGGATCCAGAACAACATCGACTGACATTGTGTGCCCGATGTATATGCGTGTTTGGGACATAGTGAAGATTGCCAAAGACCCTGCTGAACCACGTCCTTTGATATTGTGCGAGTATGTTACTTCTGTTCTTTTACATGAGTTACATTGACCCCTTAACTGTTCTTAGATTACTTAATTATACTGTGCAGTACTTCTGTTAATCATGGTAGTGACTTCATTTTGTCTATTTTTGTGTCCTTGACTCCTTGTGATATTGAATTGTCAGGTATTCACATGCAATGGGGAATAGTAATGGGAATATCCACGAGTATTGGGAAGCAATCGATAGCACATTCGGTCTCCAAGGAGGCTTTATCTGGGACTGGGTTGACCAGGTTTAAAATCCTTTTTAGTCCTTAAGAAATATGTCACAACATCCATATCATGTGAGAGATTGATTTTCTTCCATCTTAGGCTTAGCTAAAATCTTTAGTTTTTATTTTGAAAATCATCTGCAACTTGGTAGAACAATCTTTTTTCTCTTAAGATTGGTCCACCGTCCCATGCACAGCATACTTTAAAAAATAGGATGAAGACTACAGTATCTATTATGGCATATGCACTTGTTTAAGAATATGAATTCATTGCTCATGTTTTTGATAATGTGCTGTCCGTTTAAAGACCATAAATATATATCTCATAAAATATTTTCAAACCTTTATATTTATCAAATCAAGTGGTTGCATTTTTCCTGTAGGGGTTATTGAAGGATGGTGGAGATGGTACTAAACACTGGGCATATGGAGGTGACTTTGGGGATACACCTAATGATCTGAACTTTTGTCTGAATGGCCTTACATGGCCGGATCGTACTCCTCATCCTGCATTGCACGGTAAATTTATTTTTCTCATAATGAGTATGCATCTGTGTTCTTTATTTCATCTTCTAAGATGATACCTAGACCTAATTTTTTGTTCAAATCATGAATCATGTTTGTTATTGTTTGCAGAAGTTAAGTATGTTTATCAGCCAATCAAAGTTTCCCTAAAGGAAAGCAGAATAAAGGTACTCGCATGTTTCACTCAGGTTCTTCATATCTCACCCCTTGCAAAATCTCATTTTCATATCTAACTGAAGTTTGAATTTGCAGATAACCAACACCCATTTCTTTCAAACAACACAAGGTTTAGAGTTTAGCTGGGCCACCCAGGGTGATGGATATGAACTTGGATCTGGAGTTCTCTCTCTTCCACCGATAGAACCTCAGAGCAGTTATGAGTTAGAATGGGAGTCAGGTCCTTGGTATCCTCTTTTGGCTTCATCTTTTGCGGAAGAAATATTTTTAACAATAACCACTACACTTCTGCATTCCACACGCTGGGTTAAAGCTGGTCATGTTGTTTCATCGACACAAGTCCAGTTTCCTACCACAAGAAAGATCTTACCCCATGTAAATACTCTTCCTTGAAACTTAATTGGATAATATCATTTATGCTCAAAGATTTTTACAGCTATGCTTGCTTTCTGGTTTGCAAATGGCACTGGCTTCCAGGTTATCAAAACTAGTGATGCTAAAGTCTTAAGTGAAACTCTTGGAAATATGGTTAGAGTAAGCCTGCCAAGCTTTTGGGAGATAACATGGAACATTCAAACAGGAAGTGTTGAGAGCTGGAAGGTATAGCATTGCTTTTGTGAATTGTTCCTCTTTATCATATTTAGTACATCTGAAGCTAGATACATAAATAAATGATTTCCTGGTTCTCTTCTATTTTGATGTTTTCCTGTACAAGTGGAGCCTAGATATATCTAACTACCTCTTGTACACGATTACTTTAATGACACCACTTTCATGCATGAAAAACTTATTTGGCAAGAAACATCTTCTTACAAAGGTGCATTCAAACAACAAAATATCAAAGTAATCATAAACTAATTTTGAAATTCATCATGGAGTACATGTTGTCAGTTGACCTCTCTATTATTGAAAAACAAGGTGTAGCGTAATTTCTTTTAATGCATGAAAGAACTATTCTCTGATATGGAGCAAATGAAAATGATGAAGAATCTTGTTTAGTTGCTAATATGAGCTATGAAGCTCTTTGAGAAGAATGTTTATTTGGCATTTGCGTGCTCTATCATTTCTGGTTGTTCCATTAATAATTGGAAGGGCAAGTTGTCAGCAGACCTTAGGTCTCCAATTTAAGCCAAAATGACCTCTCTTTTATTGAACAAGCTGTGGTGTAATTTCTTTGCAATGCATGGAACATCTACTCTCTGATATGCCTCTGAATCTTTTGTTGGTAGTTCATAGGAGCTGCAAATTCTTATTTTCTGCAGACCTCATAAGTTTTTGGCTAAATCATGCCCCTCCCTCCCTCCCTCCTATCGTTTCATAGACATGAACAAAGCTCAGAATGCTATCTAAAGATTTCCATTTGAATTTTAAGTTTTCAGGTTAGCTAGAAGACCTCATATAAATGGAATGAAGCAAATATCATTACCTAATAACAAGTAGATATTCTTAACATTTTTCTAGAACAGAAGTTATATTTCATCCCGGACCTTGCACGGACAGGCATTTTTAGCTGTTTAAGAAAACTGAGCTCCAAAAGTGTGGTGATTGTAGGTTGGAGGAGTTCCTGTTATGAATAAAGGCATATTCCCATGCTTCTGGAGAGCACCAACAGATAATGACAAAGGTGGAGAAAAAAAAAGTTATTACTCCAGATGGAAAGAAGCTCGTATTGATAGCATTATATATCACACGAAAAGTTGTTCTGTGAAGAGCACAGCCAATGATTTTGTGAAAATAGAGGTTGTTTATGTCGGTGCCCCAAGTTGTGAGGAGGGCTCATCTTCACATTCAAATGCTTTATTCACAGTTAATATGATCTACACAATTTATAGTTCTGGGGACTTGATTATTGAATTCAATGTAATTCCGAGTTCTGAGCTTCCACCTTTGCCTCGAGTGGGAGTTGAATTGCATTTGGAGAAATCAGTGGATCAGATTAAATGGTATGGAAGAGGTCCATTTGAATGTTATCCAGATAGAAAAGCTGCAGCCCATGTTGGGGTCTATGAGCAGAATGTCGGTGACATGCATGTTCCTTATATTGTTCCCGGAGAATGTTCGGGTAGAGCAGATGTTAGGTGGGTGACATTTCAGAACAAGGATGGAGTAGGAATCTTTGCTTCAACTTATGGCAGCTCCCCATCTATGCAAATGAGTGCTAGCTACTATTCCACAGCAGAACTTGACCGAGCGACACACAACGAAAAACTTGTTCAAGGAAACGACATTGAGGTAAATTACACTACTGTGATTTCAGTTGTTGAATCTGTATTTGAATAAACTAGCGAGTTTACATATATTTGACTGGTCCATTCCAAAAATCGATCTATATTTAATTCTCTAACCTTCACATGCATGCCTTGAAATTATCATTGGATATGTAAGTTGACGTTTCCTCAACAAAGATGCTCTTGGAGAATAAGTTTGGTCCGGCTGACGTCGGTTCATCTGCTTATTTTCGCAGCTGCTTGTTTTCCATTCTGGTCTTCTTTCTTATGCCACTATTTGGTCATGTCTTGGATGATGTATTTAACTTAATGTGTTTGAATTTCAGGTGCATCTTGACCACAAACATATGGGAGTAGGTGGAGATGATAGTTGGTCACCATGCGTCCATGACAACTATCTTGTTCCAGCCGTGCCGTACTCCTATTCTATCAGGTTGTGTCCTATTACTGCAGCTACATCTGGTCTTGAGATATACAAATCCCAGCGTCCAAGCTAATCAAGTGGAACTTTTTGGATTGTATCACTGAAGACTTGAATGGAGATTGATTATGTAGGTCTCCATCGATAAGAATAAAGATATTATCCAGAAGATGTAGCTGCACATTAATGCTGTTAATGCAATGCTATTTGTGTGGTCTGCTGCACGTTAATGTTGGTTTCCTAAAGTTCATTTTCCCTGTTATATTGGTCTACCAATCCTTGTTGTACCTCTTGCTTTAATTCCTCCATCCAAGTGCAAGTGGGTTTATATAGGTCTGAAATGAAGCAACCATCAGTTAAATTGGCTAAAACTTGCTTCCTTTTTTGCTGTTCGTTCCATGGGTGGACTGCATATATGGAATGCAGATGTCTTCTCAACACCAAAAGGATCCAGTACAAACCAAAATCCCACCACAAATCCAACTGGAAACGTCACATGGAACCAGTTAAGGTCAAACTATCATCCCCCTTTTTCTCTTCCATTATAATCACTATTTATACCATCTGCACTGCAATTCTTGGAGGTCCACAAAGACCTTTGTTGCCAGTGAAGCTGGATGAACTGAAGCTTTGCAATTGAGTGCTTCAAGGAATTCTTCCGCTCAAGTTATTGTAGGGTAAGTACAAGTAACTCAAAAATGTCAACTTGCCAGGCTTAGAGGGATTTCACCAGAGTTGATTCTGAAAGAGGTCTAGAGATTCTAGTGATCCCATATCACCAGCATCATCAGGATTTTTTCCTTCCAAATAAATTATGTTACAAATTTATTCCTGTAATTCCTTAAGGCTTGTTACTTCGTTCGGAATCTCCTCAGATAAATCATTGAAGGAAAGATCTATACTTGCGAAATTGAGAATACTGCCATATTCAGCGACTCTTCCTTCAATAACAAGAAGCGCGCTTTCAGAAGACAATTTCCCCAAATTAATGAGGCCTTTAGAACCATCCATCTTGTCCATGGAACAAAAATGGTCGATGCAGCTCGGTATAGTTCCATTCAAGTTGTTATAAGCAAGATCCAAAATTTGTAAATAAGCTAGATCACAAAACTCTACACGTATTTGGCCACCAATCTGATTTGCATGAAGATTTAGAATCTTCAAACTTGAAAGTCTCCCCATCCATGTTGGAAGTTTCCCTCTGAAATTGCTTACAGTAAAATCCAGGGAGACTAATTGGGTAAAATTATTCAGTGACAGAGGAACCTTACCAGAGAGGTGGTTGTTTTGAAGATGAAAAGACTGAAGAGAGCTTAAAGTTCCAATGGAGATGGGAATATTGCCACTAAATTAGCTGCCACTTGATTTTCATGGCTTCCAAATCTCTCCAGTTCTTTTAATATCCAGAATCTCTCCAGACAAGAAGTGGTTTCCAAGATTAAGCATATATTGTTTTTAAAAGTGATTTTCATTCAAGAATGTATCAATATGATATTTTTTATTTTTTAAAAATTATTTTTGATATCAGCACATGAAAATAATTTTAAAATATTATTTTTTTAATTTAAAATAAAAAATAAAAATATTTTTTTTTCAAAAAAACTTTTAAAATACAGTGTAAAATAACCCAACGCAGCATTCAACTTCTTGGGCTCATTGATTTTGCAGGTTAAAAAACCATCTCAACCCCAAAACTTAAACTATTCAACTTGTATTTGATACCTTATCAAAAATTCATCTCAACTCAAAAACTAAGTCATGAAACAAGGTACCGATAACAGTTTAATATGACATTGTAACTCAATAAATATTTTTAAATTAATTAAATAAATATAAGTATGATATGTTCATTTTATGATATTTTATTTGGTTTGTTTTATAATTTATTGATCTCTCAGCATGTATAACCTCTTTTGATATTATAGTGCAATTTTTTACAGTCTATCTTGGTAAACTTTTTTTGGTGATAGGGTTATGTTTACATTCAAATGATTTTATTTATTTTCTATTGTTAATTATTACTTTTTATTTTTTTTATTTTATTTTTTTATCAATGGAAATATCTCTTAATTATTTTTTACATATAAAAAAGTTAAGGGATATTTCCATTGATAAAAAATAAATAAAATCATTTTCTATTTTCATAAAAACACTTTCCATTTTCCTATTTCTATTTTGCAAATAAAAAAATCAACTTTATCTTTCTTTCCAACATTTATCCCCCCCAGGAAAGGTAGGTAATATAGTTACTCACACATGGCTGCCATAGCTGCAATTTTGTCATCGTTACCATCTTCTTCCTCATCTTCCAAGTTCTCAAAATACCAATCCTATCCTTCTGCTCCTCCTCCATTCCGTGTGGTTTGCCGTGGAGGATCCCAACCTCCTCCCCCGGTAACAACTGACTTCCAATTTGCTTTGCATGATGCCTTGGATTCTTCTGGAATCAACACCACTCATGCCAGAGTAATTCTAAAATACCTTCCAATTTCTTTTTCTTTTTTCCTGATTTTGTTAATTTTTTTTGTTTTTTCGGATTTTCATAGAAAGTTGCCAAATGGGTTCTTCTTGCTCATTAATTGATACAGTTTTAAAGAAGTATGAGATTGTGTTTTATTTTTATATGGGTTTTTTTGGTAGAAAATTTAGAACCCATTATTTTTTTCCAATTATGTTAAAGTTTACTTATTTATCTGTGAATTTGGAACCTTTGTTTCTAGCTAAAGTTTTGATGTGGGGTTTGTCTAAAATGGTGAAATTGATAAATAACTGATTGTTAATTATGTAGGAGGCAAGACAAAATTTCATGTCACAAATTAAGAGATTATCAAGTATTGAGAGGGAAATCAGCATTAGCATTAATAGACGTGTTGATTTGGCGAAAACGGCACTTTATATAGCAGCTGAGGATGATTCTCTCATTTCACACTCTTCGGTTGCTCTCCCAGTGGATGCTTTCTTTGATAGATTGGATGATCTTTCCATGGGATTCTGCACAAATAATAGCTCTGCAATGAAGTCATCGCCAGAGATGCTTCTGGATAGCTTGGAGAAATTTTTGTATGTCAAGAAGGTAACCATTTTTCTTGCAATTTTTTTTTTTATTTCTAGGTGTTTAGTTTTATTGGTGCTCAAAGAAGCATTATTGCAAGTACAGGGTTTATGTGGAACAAAATTGTTTGATCGATTACTTAGTGTAACGAATCCCTGTAGCCTGATTGGATTGCTTGGTTGACATGGACCAGGTCCATGTAATAATTGTTTTTTTCTCAGGTGCTGTTTATGTCAAAGAAAGGAATTAGGTTGTTGATGAAAATTTGTTTAGCAAAATCTATTGTATTAAAGATGAACTGAAACTGGTATCCTAGTTTCATCCTAAGTTTTGACCAGATTTATTACCTTTTTATAACCTATTTCCTTGCCCTTTGGTATGATGCGACTGTGATTTAACAATATGGTTCTTTACTTTTTTTCTAATCAGGGCTTTCAAAGGAGCACTATGAAAAGTCAATTGGAGCCACGATCTTTGTATCTTCATTCCGTATGGAAATTTGCCTTCCAGCTTATAAATTCAAACTCTCTACAAAAGAAAAACATTCTGTTTTCGGGACTTCTTTTTTTACTATATTTTAATATACTGTATTGAGCAGGTTTTGACACATCGATCAGGTTCTGCTGTTATGCTTGCACTTATATACTCGGAAATCCTGAAAATGCTTCGGTTATGGAGCCTGTTGGATTTTGATTGTGAGATTTTCTTCCCACATGACAACCATGGTCTTCCAAGAGGCTATCACAAGCAGAAAAGTAAGGAGTCTGATCATCAACACATTTTGACATCACTTACTCTGTTGGAGAAGGTGGGTTGTGTTTTTTCCTGCTGGCCTTTATCAGTTCCTCTAATATGCATGATGAAATAGCACAGAATTGGGACACCCACATGGCACCAACACTAGTCCGAAGTGATACTTTTTGCTGATGAATTCACGAATCTTGAATAGTTTGTTTTCAGCAACTTTTTTCTTTTACAGATGATGCGTTTCTGTATCATGTTGGTATTATGTGTGAATGTCTATAGTACATTAGATTATTCATGATGTTGTCTGTGGCATTTATACATGTGCAGTTTTTTCTAGCTTGTTTTCCCCCCTCTTTACATTGTATCATGCATTCAGATTTTGAGAAACTTAAAGGAGGCTTTTTGGCCATTTCAACATGATCGTACCAAGAGTTTATTCTTACGGGCAGCACATGCAGCCGACTGTGTCGATACATCAAAAACTTTTGAAGGAAGGTATAAACAGCATCTTGCAATAAATTTTGTGCTTTGTGTACATTATTACTCACTCTTTAGCTCAGTGAAGCCTGTCTTTTCCTTATCTTTTTGTTGTAGTTGAGTTTACACTTTTTTATTTCTATTTCTTTTCCTATTGCAGTGGTGCTCAGCTTGCATCTGCAAAGGCTGCTCAACATAGGCTAGACCGTGGTGTTTGGACTAGTGTACACTTTGGGGACATGAGACGTGCATTATCTGGTATGTATCTCTATAAGATGAAGGTGCAATTGTTAAATTATTGTTTTCCATTTACCATCGATGTCCCAGGAGTTTGATGGGACTTCATATTTGAGGTGTTAGACTGGTAATGGCAACATGTTGGCATGTTAAACCAAATTGTTCTCTTGCATTGGCTTCCCAGTGATGCTGGATCCATGCCATTCTAGTCATTTTTTATTCAGTAATCATTATTCACTATGGCTGAAGTTTCAAATTCTGGTGGGTTTTTTTTTTTCTGAGTGTGGCTTGTGGTCTGCACACACTCTTTGATTTGCAGCAAGAAAATCTTTTTCCTTGCCTTACCAAGTTATACGGGTATGCTTTCTTCAAGTAGAATATACAATGGCCATCCAAAATGAGCAATTCATTTGGAGAGTTGTTTTCATTGTGTCTCTCTAGTCCTTCTTTGGTTCTCTTTTTCTTAATTGACGATGGAGAGACTGACACAATGCTTCGCATCCTCCCTCTGTTCGTTAACCTCCTCGCCATTTTGTTACCATGATGCTTGGAAGACAATAGTTTGATCTTCCTCGTCCTCCACTGAGACGAGTTATGGAGTGTGTTACTAGAAAGGTGTGTCATGGGACCTCCCCATATCCTTGATTTGGTTTCTCAGTTTTAAAATTTTTATAATGGGCTTCTGATTTTTTACGGTCCCAGACCAGTGAACTATATTTCATGCAAGTTATGGCATAAGTACTTTATACACTGGTTGTCTGCTCATATCCCACCTGTATGGTGTCCGTGACACTAAGAACATAGAGAGAGGGATGAGTGGCCTTGTAGCCATGGTGTGGACTAAGATGCAACACAAGTATCCAACATGTTAAAACTACAAGGATAACTATCATTTTTTACATAAAATTATCTTGAGTGACAAATTGAGTCATCACTTCCCTTTTCTCTTTTCATCAGGGGACAGAGGGAGGAGTGTCTGGCAAAGGCACAAACAAAGATAGAACACAACCATTCAAAATGTTAATCTATTACTATCTTGAGTGGCAAATTGAACAATTGGTTTCCATGATGGGATAAGAAATGGAAAGGGGAAAAAAATAGTCATGCGTTTTGATACACAAACTGTCACATATATTACTGGTTGTAGCAATCTCCACATAATTGAACAACATGGAAAAGATCCTCTCGATTGCTTTTATACCTATATTCATGAGGAAAGTATTGCTTTTGTTGCAGCTTGTGAGCGTTTAATACTCCTTGAATCTGATCCGAAGGAACTAAGAGATTACAGTGTTCTTTTATACCACTGTGGGTTTTATGAGCAATCGCTGCAATATCTCAAGTTGTATAAAGAGAAGGTATGTTTTCTACTTTGCATACCAAGACACTTCCATTCTTCTAACAAACTGAAAAAAAGTCTTGAACTTTTCCAGGGTTCTTCCTTACAAAAGCAGGCATCCGTTAAATTAAGCAGCTTGGAGGAAGATGCTGTGGAGAAACTGATGATACGCCTTGACCTCATTTCAATGGAGGAAGGTTGGATCAAGCCCTCACATGTTAGAAATTTTCTTGGAAATAACTCTGAACCTTGGTAGAGCCTCATATCAGACAGCTCAGAAACAAATCTCATGTTTCAGCACACCAAGCAAGATGGTTGAATTTGGTTCATGCCAACTGGGAAGAAGATGGTTTGTCTGACTTAAATCTGTATGTCCCACCTACAAGGAGCAGGGAATCTTTAGGGTTTCATTGCTCATCACACTACCAGATCACACAGAAACTCAGGCAATTGGATCCAGATGCCGAATGTTTCAACTTATGCTCCTAATTTTGAGACCCGGCATCCATGAGGGAATGGTTTCAGCTCAACAGTCAATTTTGTGAAGAATTGCTTTTTTGATGGAGGTGCTGTATAATTTCTCTCTCGAGTTGCAAAAGTTCTAACCACAACACTACCAACATGTATCATTCGCGTGTAATATTGTGTATAATAATACTGCTTCGATCTATCGGAGGTAACAAGTATAAAAATACAAATGTAATATGAAATATGACAAGCTTAATACTTGAGATTGCGTGGCTGTGTACATCTATGGTTAGTTACTTAGTTGTATTGTCCATACTCCCTCGTACTTATAGCTTGATTGCTTAGGCTCACAGTGCTTCGTGTGAAGCCTGCTGTGGGCATGGTTGACGGATTTGTTTTGTTACGATCGAAATGTTTTGTATCAGTTAAAAAATATATATATATCGTTTTTATCTCGATTTAAATTTCAGTTCATTCTATATTTTTCAGCCAAAATGTTCTGATTTCGTTTCCGTTTCGGTCAAATAGTATTTTTTTAAATAATGAATGATTTTACAATATTAATTATATCTCTTAATCTGACCATTAAATTGAAATAAAATTTTACGAGGAGTCTCTTGAAATATTTATATATATTATATTAAAATTTCGGAACAATCAAAGAATGTCATGACCTTGCGAGATTGATGATGGTATTCTCGTGATATTATACATATTCATAATTTTGTTCAAAAAAATCATTTTATTGTTTTTTTTTAAATTAAATTACATAATTCTAAATAATTTTATTTTTAGATTTGAACTAATTTTTTTTTTGAATTAATATATATATATATATATATATATATATAAACAGCATAACCTTAATACATCAAAACGCTTGAAAACCTAAACATTTTATTTCAATTAAAAAATAAAACACCAATGACCAAACCAAGGTTATAAAAATCACTTGTACAATGTACTCTTGATCTGCTTTCGTGTCCGACACAAACTGTTCTTTGTTTTTTATGTTAAAAATATATTTTTTATTATCGGATCACATAATCAATGGAAAAGGAGATTCCTCCCTCCGTCGCTTAGGCTTCCCCGTCTGATCTGGGTTGATACTCAAAAGCAACAAAGAACACACACCATGGCCCACCCCACCGGCCACCGTAATGGAAGAAGCCACCGCAATCGCTAGACGGTGCAGCACTTGAGAATCAATGTGCCCAGAACGAAGTAAGAAACAAAAAAAAGCAGATGCATCTGTCCAGAAGCCTCCTATGCTAGCTTGTAGCCTCCATCAATGGAGCCATATAGACTAGGCTTTTAGACTCTAAACTTGGACCTATAGACTAGGTTTGGTCCCACCTCTCCTTTAATTGCAAGAGTTCGCTACACGTCAGAGAAACCTTTCTTTAGTGCCTAACACCGTGGCTTATCTTGTTGTCTAAAAAACTATTGTTAAGAAAAAGAAGAAGAAAAAACGTTGTACTGACGATGCCTGTAGGATTCAAATATAAAATATTTTGATTTTTTAAATTATTATTTACAATATGAAGATTATAAACGACAGAAGTTGCTGCTGAAACTCTCCAGAATAATTCGGTGGTCACCATTGTTTTACACAGCCTCACCAGTGCCTGCCGTCTATAATGGGTGCTGCTGCCATTCCACTGTACCAAAAGGCTACATTGTAGACGATGATCATTACTGTTAGGATAAAAGTCACTCCACTTTTTCTTTGTACTTTGAAATAACAGCACTTATTGTTTCTTAATTTTGGTGGATTAATTATGTATCAAATGAACATTTATTTAGCAGCAAAATCCTATCAACTTATATATTTAAATTCACAGTGATTAAATAAAACCCCATGAAATTTTCTTAGAAAGTAACGTGATAGTAAAGAATTTGTGATCTATGTAGTAGATCTCGAATTTAAATCAAGACATGTATTTTTTATAAAAATCCAGAACAGATAAGATTTTACTTGCTAAACTGGACATATAAAATATATTTTTCAGGAAGATTTCAGCATCCAAAAACAATATTTAGAAAAAAAAAAAAAAATTAGTGTATTTTTATAAATGGAGATACATTTTTTTTTCATGATGAGGCTAGATGAGGCTCACTTCTTTTGAGAGCTACAAAGCAATAATTTCCTTCAAAAAACAAAAGAGTGATTTACAGTTGGGAATGGAAGAGCTTCATTAGTACACAGTAGTTGACTAACTCTGCAACAAATCTCTCTCTCTGAGCAGCAATAATTGCCTCCATGTTGTCCACTACTATATCATTGTTAGCTTAGCTAGCTAGCTAGCTCAAATCCATCACTTCACTGCCATTCTTGATACAAATCATCAGCTGTGGCCACTTCAACTCCCCGTACCCTCACCACCACCAAAACATGGCCGCCGCCGCCACATCCAGTCACCACCGCCACTACCTTCCCACCTGATCATACCAACATGTTAGGCCTTCACAACATACTCTTTATAGCCCCACCGCCTTCTCCTTTTCACCACCACCAGACAACACACGTCCCCTCTGCTCACCAAATAGCCAATACCAGTGATCAGTGTAACATTGCAGACAATCAAGAGTCTTGGGCCGCTCTCAATAAATACCAGCAAAAACCATGTTTTCTTAAAACGGGTGATTTAAATGTTGCTGGGGATGATGATGCTGGTCGGAATATTGGTCCGGCAAGAGCTTGTAGGGACTGTGGAAACAGGGCAAAGAAAGAGTGTCAGTATAGGAGGTGCAGGACTTGTTGCAAGAGTAGAGAGTATGATTGTACCACTCACATGAAGAGCACGTGGGTGTCTGCTTCGAGTAGGCGTGAGAGGCTTGGTTGTAGTGGCGGCGGTGACTCTTCTGCCTCTTCTGGCGGTGGCTGTGTTGGTGGTAAGAGGCTGAGAGAAAATGCGACAACGACATCTAATAGTTTTAGTACTTCTAATAACAATGCTGCTGCTTCTGTCAATTTCGATACAGGCTCTAGTTATCAGGGTACCTTTTTCTTTCTCCCTCCCTCTTTCTCTCTTTCTGGTATATTTGTTCTATGATTTGTAGATTTTAGTGACCAATAGGACTTTAATGCTGATTTGCAAGATTGAGTCTCGCTTTCTCTGATCTTCGTTTAATATATATTTTTATTTTAGGATGATATAGCTATAATCTTGCATCAAAATAAGTTGTATATGGCGATGGAATCTATCTTTTCGTGAACAGAACAGCAGAAATCTTGCCCTTAATAAATGGATTCCGGTGATCAAGAGATCACTTGGACTTCTTCATTTTATACTGAGCAAAACTTGAGTTCATACACAGACGATATAGGTTTGGTGAACTTGAATTTGTTGAAAAGTGGGAAGTGATTAGCTTACTTCTTTTTGCTCCCTGGAATTATAGATGCAGGCTTCAAACTGTCTTTACCTGGTCAAGTTCGTGAGCCAGCAGTTTTCAGGTGCGTTAGAGTGACAGCCATTAATAGTGGTGAAGCTGAGGTTGCCTATCAAGCTAAGGTGAATATAAGCGGCCATGTTTTCAAGGGCGTTCTGTATGATCAAGGGATCGACGAGAAAAACCTGTTTCCATGTATTTCAAAATTGCAGTCTGGTGAAAGGACCAGAGACTCCACTTCGTCGATTGTTGAACCCTACGCAGCCACAGGGAACCACAGATTGCTTGAAGGTACAAACTGCACCACTTAGTGGCTTCAGTTTTCATGGAGTTGATGTTTGGTTATGGATTCAATGCAACTGTAATTTTTAGTAAGTGCTGCAAGAACAGAAGGTGCTGAGAATAATTCATGCACGGTGAGAAACTATGAGAAGTTTGATCATGTCATTTTGCAATTCCACTTTGTCACACAAGCTTATACTCCTATCTATCTATCTATGTAGTATTCGTGTTCCTTGATGCGAGTGAAAGCTTAATTTTCTTATCAATATGGTACCAGTTACATTTTGCCATTGCATGGCTAAAAAATCGAACCGGAATTTAAACCGGTGTGAAAATGATACTGTTTTATCTCGTTTTTTTAATTGATGAGAAATGTTTCAGGCGAAATGGAACGAACAGATAACTCTGATCAATATGGTACCAGTTACATTTTGCCATTGCATGGCTAAAAAATCGAACCGGAATTTAAACCGAGGTGAAAATGATACTGTTTTATCTCGTTTTTTTAATTGATACAAAATGTTTTGAGCGAAATAGAACGAAACGGATAACTCTATCAATATGGTACCCGTTACATTTTAATGGCATTCTTTCAACAATGAACATTTACTTCTTGACTCTCTTTTTTTCCATCTTATACCATAAATAATCCGACGAGACTCTTACGATGTACTTAAATTTACTGCTAGAGCTTGCAGCAGAAAGGAGAATCTCAATAATGTTGGATAGCTACTTGGCTACTAACTGCAGAGAATTAAAACATCCTGTTTTCTTTCACAGGACCCTTGCTTCATAGCCAAGCGAGGGTTATTGTTGCAATGTCGCCATCATCTTGGGTAAAATAGAAAAGGCATGGCATGTGAATTCCTTCCTCTCTACTTTAATGTCGCATCTGTCTCCTCCATGCAAATAATACGAGCAATCCATCCATGATGTCCTTTCTTTTATTTACTTTTAGCTGAAAAAGGAAGTTTCTTTAAGACTTTTGTGATGACGAGCTGTTTCCTAGTTGTGTTTTTTTTCCTGTTCTATCCATTTCGATCTATTCAATTCATTGCCAAGTTCTGCTGAGAATCATTTATTAATGGGAAGACATCAATTATGGTTGAAACATGATCATCTGACTCCTTCATGGTGTTCTTAACATTATGGATTTGTCAGTCCGGGAAGTAGCCTAGCCAAGTCAGTGGAAAACCTTCTTCATTTTTACCAATTTTTTAAAAAACAATCAAAGGCCGGGTTGACATGGGTCAAACCCCCCACCCGCAACTCGCAACCCGGGTTTAGGTCGAGTTGAGTCTTATAACTATTGAAAATCTCGTTTTTTAACGGGAAAAAAAAAGAAATTAGAGCTTGGATTGGCCTGAGTCAACCTCTCCACCTACGACCCGAGGTTCAGACTGGATCTTAGACCTATGATATTTTTTACCTGCTTATTGTGTTTGCTACTTTACAAGAAAAACATGAACCGTTTCATGCCACTGTCAGAATTCCCATCCTTTGAGCTTTTGCACCAGTACTGATCCTTCATTGCCCCATAAAACATATTTTGAAGTGCGATCTTCTGGCTCTTCATTGGCTGTTCAACCTCATGTTAATCCTGAAATGGGCCTCCTATATGTTAATCCAGAAATGAACATGCGATAGTAAAGATTGTAAACTATGGCCTCATTCTCAGTTTTGCTTTATTCTGATGAAATTCTTTTGTAAAAAGGAGCCTGATATGGGATTATGATTAATAGAAGGATTATGATTGTTGAGGCTGAGATAATGCTTGCCCAACTAAGATTTCTTGAAAGAACTAGAGCATCAAACAGAGTGAAATCAAACCTAGAATGCCTGGGGAATGCTAATGGATTTTTTGCCAAATGATGCTGATGTGATTTTAATTCTGTCTGGCAAGTGTTTATGCCATCACTTTTCTGCGGAAGGCAGAAACATGCATTTTCACCGCCCATCCATGTTAACCAGTTTCTCTAATTCTCGAGGTAATGGATGAGATCCAATGGTGTATGTTTTGGCTTCAAGGCAGAAGGTGTGAATCGACCTCGTCTCTAAAATTGTATGTACTGAAAACGGCATGGCATTCTCTACTGTAAAGGGATTTCATAGTTTTTCATAGTTCTGCTTCCAAGGTGAAACTCCTTTGTCTGTTCCTAATGCCTTGCTCAGTTCGAAATTTCCCTCCCTTTATTGGTGGACAAAGAGAATTCTTGGTAGAACACAGGTCTAAACAAGTTTGTCAATTCCGTTTCTGTTGGTGTTTTGTTTTTTCAATTGGAATGAAATGTTTCGGTTTTGGAGCATTTTAGTGCGTCGTTTCGGGGTTGTATTGTTTATATATATATATTTTTAAAAAAAATTAGTTCAAATCCAAAAACAAAATTATTCAGAATTGTCCAATTTAATATAAAAAAAGACACAATAAAATGATTTTTCTGAATAAAATTATAAACATGTATAATATTACGAGAATGTCATCATCAATCTTGTAAGGTCATTACATTCTCTGATTGCTTTGAAATTTTAACATAATATATATAAATATGCCAAAAAACTCCTCGTAAAATTTTATCTCAATCTAACTGTTGGATTAAGAGATATAGTTGATATTATAAAATTATTTATTATTTAAAAAAATATTATTTGACCGAAACAGAACGAAACTAGAACGTTTTGGCCGGTATTTGACCGAAAAATCAGGAATGAATCGGAATTTAAACTAAAATAAAAACAAACTATTTTATTTTTTTAATTAATATAAAATATTTTGACCGGCTGAAATGAAATAAAACGGACAATACTGGTTCTAAAATTTCATTTTAATGGCAGAGAAATGGCAAAAAAGAAAACAGCTTTTTTTTCTAGACATGTATAGAAAAGCCCCAACAGGAGGCCCTTATACTACGTAGTGAGGACAAATCCCTCCTCCAAACCCAAACCCTGACCACACCCTGACCAATAGGTGGTGCTCCTAGCTTTGTTCGTTTGAGCCCATTCGGCTTTATTTGTAACAAAATGAAAAACAATTGGTGGTTCACCTTCTTTTTTTTTAATAACAGTAGCTAAAAAAATAGAGGACTAATTGTGAGAAAAAATTGGAACAACGCATCTTGAATATGTGGTGGTTTGTGAAACCATCTGGTGTTATTTTTCTAATATTTCCAAAATTTGATAATTTGTTCTTGGAGTTGTATTCTCTCAGACAATTCTTGAAACACAAACAAAACATAGGTGATGCCTGCAAAGCTGCCGAGGGAAGCTTTCGATACTCATAGATATGATTCGGCATTTGTCAATGGATCCCTTCATTGGTTGGCGAAGAGTGATCTTGGAAATCTAACGTGCATTTCAATTTTGGAACCGAGCAGTTTGGATCATAGGAAGACTTATTCTGTAAACAGAGACTCCATTTCTTGCTGCTATAGATTCCTTTGAATAAGAAGACTTATCTGTTCATCTTCAAGTGATTGTCGGGATGAAACAGTGACCGATTTGGCAGGGATCCTACGTGGAGCGTTCTGTAAATGCCTCCATTCTGGCTAGACAGCAGAACTTCTTTGACATGCCATGTCTGAGTAACAGGATCTTATAAGTGGTCAAGTTTTGTTGAGACGGTACCGTATCCCATAACAGTGATATTGAAAATTTTGTCAGCCTCGACAATACAGATTGTGGGCCATCTATGTTGACTACACCCCCCAGCATGATGTGTTTCTATCCAGCTATGTACAGCCCAGGAATTCCTGATGTCTTTGAAAAGTTGATAGCAACTAGAGATGGGATATTATCCTTGGAATGAAAATAAAGACAAAATTGCAGCATTAAATTTTATCGTGTGATAATAAATAGGCAAACACGCGCGCACAAGTGAAAGGACTGAGCAGTTCCGGTTGTCAGTAATCACACATATCAGGAACGCAAATGTATGGACCAATAGGATTTGAGGGTTTTTTTTTTTTATTTGAGGAAAAATTATACTTTTTACGAGTTCAGACGAGTGGGTAAAACTTCGGTTATCCCAGATTCTTATAAAAAATATACACCTTGACTCGAAATCAAGACCTACTATGCAGATCTCAAGCTCTTTGCCATTAAACCACACCCCTTGAGGATGATTTGCGGATTTCGGTCTGCTCTAATCTCTAGATTTATCAATCTTGACTCTTGAGTCTCCCAGTGGACTCAGGAGCCTTTTCCAGAAATTATTTATTGAAAGTGGTTCCAGTTTATAAAAACATTTAGTACATTTCATGTTGTTCTCCTGCTTCTACCTTTTGTTGTACTTTTGTATGTATTTCTGATGTGTTAAGAATGATCTGGCTGCATTTTATGATGTGATTCTATATAATCTAAGAATGACTGTTCACGTCCTGACAGAATATCTATCATTAGCTGAAACTGTATTTCAACGAACGATGTTTGCGGCTATGTGTGAGCAGATTGGATGGCGAATTTGCCCTTAGATTGAGTTAATGATTAATCTAAAGTATCTGCTGTTCGATTTTGAGACAAGTCTTATGATCCTGCAGTTTCGTTTCTTCATTCTTTCTGTTCTCAGAACTGTTGTTTGATTGGTATGAACACATTTCCTACTTCAACTTCCCAGTTCATCTTTCAAAACATTCTGGCATAAAGAAAACAGTTGTTTTTAGGAAATAAATTGTTGATTTTTCGTCCGGAAAGTGGATGGCCTGGATCAATTATAATTTCATCATATAAAGAAAAATCTTATGATGATCAATCTTCATCGACAAAGAATTTCATTTAAAGATTAAAAGACATAAGTTAGTTACATTTCACTTCTGTACATAGTTTGATTCTGAACCCAGAGACTTCTCGCCTTTCTGGGGAAAAAATTAGGTACATAAAGAATCGATTTCAATATATGTAAGTACTCCACCTGGTTAACTCATTTACATTGAAACAAGCTCGAATAGCTCTGGTATATACCTTTCCTATGATATATCGTATGTAACTAAATTAATAGATATGATGGTGAGGGGAAATATATAGAATGCCGATTGCAGAAAACCTATTCCCAGCTGCAACAAATCAGTCCCTGCGGTCAACTAGTCGGAGAAACAGTAACCTTTAGTCTACATTTTAAGTTCTCTCATCTCTAGCAAAGAATGTGGATGCACACATATATGGCCATGGGTTGCGATATGAAGATTCTAATCAATCTTACACCCTTCAAGCGTCTTCTGCAAATACTCTGAAGATGAAATCGCGAAAGCGTTTCGAGTATTGCTTTGGATCAACGGCAGAGATTGAAGTTGGATCATACTGCATGGACTTGTATGCGTGCTCCAGCTTTTTGCTTATATCATAGTCTTGTAGAATGTCTATGATGCCGAAAAATAGGACGACTTCATATAGCACCCCAGTTGGTTCTCCAATTAGCTGAGCTTCACCATCTCTTCTTCTGACTGTCTTTTCAACCCTTGCTGGCATGTTTATACCTAATTTTATGGAAGCCTCCCTGCACAAAACATTCGAAATGAATGAGATAAGCACAAATATGGTGTTTGGATTCAAGATTGCAACAAGTGCCAGGAAAGTGTGCTACTTAAACAATCTGATATCACTTGGCAGTTGGGACTCTGCAAGACGTTAACAGTAAAGACAGAACTTTAGCTCGAAGCTTAAGATTTATTTTACCGAGTGGGATCCAAGAGAAGCTTATCCAAATCCACTCTGGAAAGGCGTGGAGCTCCCGAATCAGTTTCATCTCCCATTCCTAAAGATACAAAGAAGAGACAATTTCATGCATTAGGCAAACATTTATTCTAAAATTAGAATTAGCAGTAAATTTAAATATGACAAGAAATACCTGTAGGACTGTGAAGTCCGGTGGGAGTTCGAAGTCCACTGGGAGTCTGAACCCCAGCGGGAGTGCGAATTCCAGGGGGATTCCGAACTCCAGAAGTACGAGGTGGTGTGAGAGATTCCCTGGATGAAGCTTCTCGAAAGTGTAGACCAATCAAAAGACTGTAGTCCATTATTCTCTCCTGTTCAAGGAAGTCACAATCTCTGTCCACTTGCCTGCATGAAGGGACACTTCAGGATACTGATATAAACAATAAAAAAAAGTCGAATGGTTCACACCAAGCTATTGTGATCAGAAGATTATAGGATAAAACAGAATTTGAACTATGAAAGGAGACATCATTTCACCTGCAAAACTCTTGGAACCAAGATTTCTGCAACCGAAATATGTAATTGAGATCAAGGTCCTTGAGGGTGGTTGTTGGATCAATTTCTGACTCGGGTTTAGAGGTCATGCGACCGTGGGACGAACCTTTCAAGTCAAAGCGCCGATGAATAGAAAACTCAGAACAAAACAGATTCCCCATAATGACAAATCGAACCTGTCCCAAATGAAGATTGATTTCATCAAGATTCAGGAGTTGGATAAATGTTTCTACCAAAAATTGGAGTTTTAGGCCCTTCACATTACCTTCTTCTGATTTGGCCCCGTTAATTTCACGCAATGAAGACCATAAAATTTGGTTACTAGAGTGTTCTCAGAAGACCGAACATGATTATAGTAGGCTGGCAGCATCCTCAAGAGGACCTGCAAGTACATTAGCCAGCGAAGGCAAAGCATAAGAATCCTCGCGTTATAGAATCACGCAGAATAACTTAGAAAATGGAGGATTCATTCTGAAATTGTAGGCTAGGTGTGAAACGATGGTGAACTACTTGATCATGAAGGACAGATTCATGATACACCATAAAGTTGTTGCGAAGATTGCAAATTGTCATAGAACTTAATCATGGAAGTGGAGATTAAAGCTTATATATCTCAAATTCAAAAGAAAACAAAGTGAAGAATGATGATACTAACTTTTACTTCTGCCTTCTTTATTGTCTTAATCATGTAGCGATCATCATTTGTCAGGTAAAAAAAACTTCCACTTTTTCCCGGGGATGAGAGTTCCCTAAGTGCATCGTTCCCACATATCGATAACATGTAATCAGCTGCATCCACATTGAACAATTTCCTAAGAGTCCTGAAAATAGGGATCATAGGGAACTGTCAGCCCTTATTTATACCAACTGAAGAGAGAGTGATAATACTAAGAGATAAGCGTGCCAGGCTAGAGCAGTCTAGCTAAAATGGGTGTTTGGCATGGCCCTTGTGTAAAAAGAGCATGACCTGAAAACTACAGGGCAATAATCCTTCCATTTGAACTCAGAAGACTGGTGAGGTGGAGTGTGCTTGGATCCCTCTGATGGAAATTTTGTCCAAACTTTTTCTTTGGGATCAAATGCCGAAGACTTCAGATCAAGAGAGATAGCTGGAGCAGGCCGTCCCACTGAATGTCTGCCCAATCACAAATGGTTTATCAGGAAATTGGACGATCTATTGATTGCCGCCAACTGGGAGTTGGGAGCATATCTAAAAACCAAGATCATGCAAAAAAATAACAAATGCCATCTCACACACACACACACATTGAAAAGAGCATTTAAGGACACTTTGCAATAGAACAATTTGCTAATACAGTTTAGCTATCAAGAATACAAAATTTGTGAAACGCTAAACTATATGCCACACAAAATTTGATATCGAATACATTACAAACATAAGAAATGCATAAGTTATGGCATATATAGAAGAAGAAAACGTTTGGACTCTGAAAAAGCATCAAACCAAATGGTTACAACCAATGCTTGATGGAGCATGGAGCAGAGCAATAAGAAGGAAAAGAGTAAACAAGGAAACATTTACCAAAACCCAAGTACCTTATTCCCAACTGCAGATTGAGCATGAGTTCATAATTCTTATGCCCTTTTGATATTGTCTCCCCTTGCTTCTTCACGGGCTGTGTTCTCAATTTGGATATTTTTGGATCCAGTTCTTCAACCTGGAGATTTCCAAACCCTTCGTCTACATCCCTCAAGTCCCCATCAACCCCACTACTATAAACATCACAGCCATCCAATGAAGCCACGCTGTAGTTACTCAGCCTCCCATCCACTGATATCCTCCTGAGCCTTCCTTCACTACCATTCCCTTTCATTGGCTTAGCATTCCGTTGATCCAGAACCCCATGCCAATTCAACATCTTCTGTGATGGCAAAACTGACATCTTTTCACAAGAAGAAATCTTGAAGTCCTTCAAATCCAAAAACACCTCCTGGGGATCCCATTCCAAACTACCTGACGAAGACCCAGATGGATAATAAGTCCCATTTTGCTGATTAGGATCTTTACTCCAAAAACCCACATAAAAACCTCCATCTGGCCATCTAAAACTCCCGTTTCCTTTAGGCAGTCCACCTTGCCAAAACCCATCGTACCTATTCCCATTGCTCCAAATCATGGTTCCATTACCATTCATCAACCCACTCTTCCATTGACCAATATAATGGTTCGAAGTACTCCATCGGTACCTTCCATGTCCATCTTGTGAACCTCTTCTCCAATCACCATCGTAACAATCACCATTAGCATAACTCTGTGTACCTTGTCCATGTCTCAAATTCATAACCCAATAACCTCTATATGTATCACCTGAAGAACCTATTAAGGTCCCTCTACCATCCATATAACCCCCCTTGAAATCACCCTCGTAATTAGCACCGGAAAACCAGCCAAATTTACCCTTTCCCGTTGTTTTACCTTTATACCAATCTCCAAGATACATGCAACCATCTGTCCAAAGATATTTTCCATGTCCATGGGGGAGGTTGGCAAGCCATTGGCCTGTGTAGAAATCACCATTAGAAAGGGCCTTTTCTGCATGGTATACAGGTTCTTTACAAGGAGGATCATCATCGTCTACATGAGCTACTGCTGCTGACATCATGGTGAGAAAGACACCGTTGTTTTTCTTCTTCTTTGTTGCTTGTGATTTCCTAACTTTTGCTTCCCAGGCCTTTATTATGCCAATGTTCTCTATGCTCATTTCTCTCTTTCTACCTACCTGCAAAGACTCGTTCTTTGTGCTCTTCTCCGCTCTCTCGTTCCTTCTCCATCTCTCATTGTCGTTGTTTCGGACTAGTTTTCAAGAACAAAAGCTGCACTTTTGCAGCAAACCAAGAAAAGGGGAGGCTTGGAAGGGAACCAACAGGACAAAGACAAAGACAACCGGCTGTATCTGTTTTGTTTTATTTCATGAGATTGTTTATGTGTTCTGTTTTGCTGTGATGGTTTGGTGAAATGGACTGTTTCTAGTTTTTGAAAAAAACAAAGTTAAGAGTTTTGCTGTTGGATTGAAAGAGAGCAAGATGGGAAGGTGGTGACCACTGATTGCCTTTCGTTCCTTCTACTGAAATTTTTTTTGGGGGGTTCCTTGTTTTTTTCTTTTCTTTGTTTGTGTAAAGATTCAACAAGAACAAGTTTCTATGATGCCGAATTTATCTCCTAAAAGAGCTAACATACCACAGAATTGGAGGTAAGAGAGGAATGGTGGTGGTGATGTTGATTCCATTTATAGCATTAGTTTCATAATTATCATCTTTTATCTCACATTTCCAATGTAATAATTCTATCCAATTTCTCTCGTGCCACACCATGCTTTTTTTGGAATTTGATGTGGCCATAGCATACATGTTTTCTTTTTTAATCTTTGTAGTGTCCCCCTTTTGCAGATTGCTTGATGAAACTTATATAGGTTCTATGATTGTTTTAGGGGGAAAAATTGGATTAAATCGAGGGTCATAATAGGGTAGTTCAGGTCAATTGTTTTTATTAAATAAATATAAAAATTTATTAATGTTTTGATAGCAACATTAATTACCAACTCTGCTTCCTATTGCTTACTGGTTTATTTGGAAATATATTCGAGATTGTTTTATAAAAAACAATTATTGAGAAATGTATTGAATAATTTTTTATATTTAAAAAATTAATTTTAATATCAACTCATCAAAATTATTTGAAAATATAAAAAAATAATTAAAATTAAAAAAATATATTTTTAAAAAAATGCATTTGAGAAACAACATCAAGTGTTCATTTGAAATTGTATTTAATATTGTTTTTTAAAATATTTTTTATTCAAAAATATATTAATATAATATGTTATATTTTTTAAATTATTTTTTATATCAACACATTAAAATAATCTAGAATCATCAAAAATAAATTAATTTAAAATAAAAAAATCTGAAATACCTCTTAGGGTCTGTTTGGGAGTATGATTAACATTGTTTTGTAAAATATTTTTTATTTTAAAAAATTTATTTTTGAAAAATATATAAAAAAAATAAAAAATAATAATTGAAAGCCCGTGTTCAGCAGCCTGCCAGCTTTTCGTCCTCCGGACGAGGTCAAACACAAACCCTGAGTCCACGGGGCTCAACAGTTCATGCATTGAATGGAATCTAAAGGTGACACTTGTCCTTTCATAAGACAAAAGTCACTATTATGATAAGATGTTTCCTATGAAAAAATAGTTAATCTTGCATTTTGTTTTTGTTTTTTAAATAGCTTTTTTAAATCATGGGTATCAAAATAACTTTAAAAAAATAAAAAATATATTTTTTAATATATTTAAAAAAAATACAATCCTACAGCACTCTAAACACCCGAAAATAATACTTTTTTTCTATTTACTTTGTTAACCTTTGAATAATACCAGTCTATTTATTACGATATCATTTATTGTTTTATTTATTATTCGTGGTCTTGAAAATATTTATATTTATAGTTGTCAAATCTGTTTTTTTCTTGTCGGTTTTTCGAATTGTATTTGAAAGTGTTTTTTTATTTGAAAATATATTAAAATAATATTTTTTTTATTTTTAAAATTTTGATACTAGTATATGAAAATAATATAAAAACACGAAAAATAAATTTAAAATAAAAATAATTTTTTTTATTTTTTCAAAAACTTTTTTAGAAAGTGTCAAATAGGAACTCTAGATTAATCTTGTTCAAACTAATTCTAATAATCATTTAGGAAATTATTTTCAAAACAATATTGTTATTTTGATAAAAAAAAAACACCAAATCTTACAAATATGTGTTTGTATCTTGGGAACACATGATCCATTCTATATATTTTGAATGAGCAGTGATTAATGGAATAATTGAAAATAAAACACATTCCAGACCATTAAATCATCCGGTTAACCGGGCGTAGCAGACCAGGCTTGTATCCATGCCTGGGTGTGCTTGTTTGTGATGAGAGAAGCTCCAAAGCTTATTGTAGTTATAAGTCTTGGTGGTTGCTATCTAGTATTTTAGAAAATAATATAAATTATATTTTATAATTTAATTAAATTTTTAAATAAAATGATTTATTGATATAGTATTATTGATTATTGATTCAGCAATCACAAGTTTGAATCTCATCACTCTTATTCTATTTGATAAAAATCAAACACAAAATAATATAAATTTATTGATATAGTATTAGAGATTATTGATTCAACAATCACGAGTTCAAATTTAGTCACTCTCATTCTATTTGATAAAAATCAAGTACAAAATAGTATGGAACTGTATACAAATTTCAAATTCAAAAGATTTTTATTTAAAAAAATATATTAAAAAATAATATAAATTATATTATGAGACTCTATTTTTTTAAATAAAATCAGTCAATTATACGTCGAGAAGGCATGGAGGAATGGGCAGACACGAGCTTGTGTCGTAGACATAAATGTCGGCAGCTGTTATTGATGGATATCACACAGAGCCCACCACTGCATGCATCAAAATCCCTCATAAGTTTGATATGTACCATGTTAAATGGGTGGTCTCCTGCTCAGGCAACAGCTCTCGACGTGATATAATTTCATCACGTACGAACTTCATCCCTGCCAGTATAACTCTCTATGATCTAACGTATGATCCATCAGCACTTCATCTCTTGTTCCATGCGCGGTTAAACTTGTGTTTATTTCATGATTCTATTAGATAATTAATGGCTTAACATGCTCTATCCGTGTTTGTTTGATGAGAATATTGGAAGATATATCGAAGAGAATATGATTTTATAATTAAGACTAAGAAATCCGAGGTAGATCGATCTTTCCTTATTTTCTGCTGTCCCACTTTTCATCGTTCTTGCAGCCTGTCTCTCAAGCTCTTCACGTGCTGGCCAGCAATAGTATTCTAACTTTCGGAAGTACGTACTAATCCAAACTCATGTTTCCCATGGTGCCTAGGCCAGCCAATTCAGCTACACTAGTCTTTTATTCGGATACATGGGTTAAAAACATGTCATTTTAGATAATCTTTATATATTTTTTTTATATGGCCGTATTAAAATCATTCTGGAAAAAAAATATTTAGTTTTTTCTTAAAAAAAAAACTAGTTAGACCATAAAAACAAACATTACTATTTGCATGACAGGTTTCGAGTTTGAGTCAATACATGTATTTTATATAAGAACCTGGAATAATCAAAGTTTTAGTCCGGTTCATAAAAATAGGGTGATGTTTCCTATCATCCAATAAAAAATATGAATCCATTTACTCGGGATTATATGGATGCCCATCGAGTTTCCTCATGACAACATAATGGTGGTCTCCATAATGCAATCGTGCTTGACTGATAGCGTACAAAGTTCCAGGATTTGCATTTCATTTAATTATTCGATGGTTGATTTTAGGTCAAACCGGCCAAAGTTGGAAGAAAACGTGTCCAGCCAATTTTCTTGACACCCAATTCACGGGATTCGAGTTCGCAAATACCACTCTATCTAGGGTTTGGCATGGGACGAATTATGCATCAGTCTTCACCAGATTTTAGGTCAACCAGATCGCGCAGAACCCCTCGAACAAAATGATCGAAGAGAGGTTTGCTTGTAAAGTCTATGTTTTAATATATATTTTCAAGTAAAAAAAATATTTTAAAAAACCATTTACACTGCAATACCAACAGACAAATAGGATCAAAACATTATAAACAATGTGAGATACTATTTACGAGGTTTCATGGAGTGTTTCAATGTTTTATAGCTTCTATTTGCTAGGGTTAATTAGTGGATAGATAGTATAAAGTACGCTTACCATTTCTGGTAGATAAGTTTCTATGAATCGGCCTAGCCCTCTAAAACTGTTACATCAAAAAACCCAGAAGCCGATGAGTTTATTTTCATGGCAAAATCATAATCCTGCTTTCCAAGAAACCAAGCATGCAGACCTCAAAAAGGATTTGATATTTGCAGAAAACGAGCACACTCTGCCACACAGCAGGTCAAGACAGCAACTCACCAAGAGCGAGAAGGTGAGGCTTTCAAAGCCAAAAAGAGTGAGGATTCGAGGATCGTAAGGCATGGAAGCACAGTTTCTAGGAAAAAGAAGGCATTCCTGACAAGTTAGGTTAAATACAGAAACTGGTTCGCTATTCTCAATGCCTCAGAATCTTTATATCATTAATAATAACATTATTACAATTTACAAGAAACAAACCCAGGTCCAAAAAGCCTACAAAATCCTCAAGCCTACTGACTACCGATCGATAGCCCCATTGTTTCAGACTTGAAGCAGTAAACAGGACGCACCCTTAAGGATATATATTGAGTGGAATTGAAGAAAGAAACACGAAAAAAAGCCGGATTCTAGGGCTCAAAGAAGCTTGAAGGAACTAAATAAATGCATGCTGCCAGCTCTCTCGCTAGCCTTTTCATATATTCAAGATTTTGTCTTCTCAAAGAGACTGACAGACTGTTTGATACGCTCGGCCTTGAAAACTGCAGATAGATATGGAATTTTCTTTCTTTTTCTTAGCTTCAAGGATCAGGACATTAATGAAAGCAGTCTTTTTCGTTGCTCTGTCTGTCCCTTTATCTGTGTTGTCAGATATATTATTAGATTTACAATATAATTTATGATAGAATTTTGTATTTCATGTTATCTTGCAAATTACAAGATAATGGTTTTCAATTTGTGTCCCTTGTCTTAGCCTGTTACATTGCTTTTATATTGAATACATTTGATTCCTAATGGGTTTCTAATTGCCTGAGGAATAAGGGAAGGAATAGGAGACAATAGGAGACTTTCCTATTGTATTCTTTAATACCCCCCCTCAAGTTGGAGCATGAAGATCTCGAATGCCCATCTTGCGCAATAAGAACTCATATTGTTGTTTTCCCAAAGCCTTCGTGAAAATATCAGCAAGCTGCATAGATGAGGAGACAAACATAGGAGTAAGGTCTCCTGCAATAATAGTATCACGGATATAATGGCAGTCGACCTCAATATGTTTGGTGCGCTCGTGAAATACCGGATTTTGAGAAATATGAAGAGCTGCCTGGCTATCACAATGGAGAGTCATTGGACGAGTATGAGACACGCCGAGACTGGATAATAAAGCTTTGAGCCATGTTAACTCACATGTAGTCATAGCCATAGATCGATATTCAGCTTCTGCAGAGGAGCGAGAAACAATATGTTGTTTCTTTGTTTTCCATGAAATCGGAGAATCCCCTAAAAATATAATCCATCCAGTAAGAGAACGCCGAGTCGTAGGGCATCCGGCCCAATCAGCATCACACCATCCGTGTAGTTGTAGATCATTTTGCCGACGGAGTTGTATTCCTTGACCAGGATTACTTTTAAGATAGCGGACGACGCGTAAAGCTGCTTCCATGTGTTCATGACGTGGACACTGCATAAATTGAGATAATACATGAACACTGTAGGATAATTCCGGGCGAGTGAAACATAAATAAATTAACCGCCCCACTAGGCGACGATACTGCTCCGGATCTGTGAGAGATGCACTGGTAGATAAGGCTAGTCGGTGGTTCGGTTCCATTGGAACTGTAGCAGGTCGAGCTCCCAGTAATCCTGCCTCAGAAATAATATCAAGTGCATATTTGCGTTGACAAAGCACAAATCCGTCAGGTCCACGTGCCACTTCTATACCCAAGAAGTATTTTAGAGGGCCAAGATCTTTCATGTGAAAGCATGCACTGAGATAATCTTTGAATGTTTGTATGTCGGTTGGATGGCTTCCGGCGATGATGAGATCGTCGACATAAATCAAAACACTAAGTTGTTTTGTTCCTTGGCGCAGGGTGAATAAGGAGTAATCAGAGTACAATTGTGTAAAACCGTATTTTATCAGAGCTGATGAAAGTTTAGCAAACCAACATCTGGGTGCCTGTTTTAGCCCATATAATGATTTGCGGAGCTTGCATACTTTTCCGGACGTTCCTTCGCGAAATCCGGGCGAAAATTTCATGTAAACTTCCTCAAAAAGATCACCATGTATGAATGCGTTGTGGACGTCCATTTGATGGACCGGCCAATTCATTGCAGCAGCCAGGGCAAGGAATACCCTTACAGTTACCATTTTGGCGACGGGAGCAAATGTTTCTGTATAGTCAAGCCCTTCAGTTTGATGATTTCCAAGAACCACGAGGCGAGCTTTGAGGCGCTCAACTGTACCATCGGAGTTATATTTGATTTTGTATACCCATTTGCATCCTAGTGCCTTCTTGCCTTCCGGTAAAGTTTGAACTTCCCACGTGTTATTATGTTCAAGTGCCGTAATTTCTTGCTGCATAGCATTTTGCCAACCCGTGTGTTTTATTGCTTCAGAGTAGGATGTAGGTTCCTACGTAGCTGTCAATGCTGCGAGAAAATGCCTATGTGGCACTGAGAATTTATCACAATTTACATAGTTCGAAAGTGGGTAAGGTGTACCTGAGGAATGCTGTGGTGCGGGTGATGAAGCGAGAGATGGACTCTTTTTCTGGATAGTGTGAGTAATGTAGTCACGAAGACGGACGGAGGTTTGCCGCTGCCGATGACCCCTCCCCAAAATTTCTTCGTGTTCGACTTCTGAGCTTTCAGAAGGTAACGGCATAATTACTGTATTCGGTGTATGTGTCGAGTGGTCAATGTCCGCGATATCTCTTGATATTTGGGCATTTGAGTCTGCGAAGGAATCAACAGTCTCTTTGCCAGTAGGGAGCCCATTTTCTGTATTGCCTGTAGCAAATGGAAAAATATCTTCGGAGAACACAACATCCCGCGAGACAAAGAAAGCTTGTTTTTCTAAGTCATATAGACGCCACCCCTTTTTTCCATAAGGATAACCGACAAAGACACATCGGCGGCTTCTACTTGCTAACTTATCCCCTGAGTTTGTATGTGCAAAGCATAGGGAGCCCATAACCCGCAGGTGTTTGTAATTGGGCTCAATTCCATAAAGTACATGATAAGGGGTTTTTCCGCTGAGGATTAAGGAGGGGTTCTATTTATTAAGTAGCCAGCCGTCAATATGCATTCTCCCCAAAATTTAATTGGAAGTGATCCCTGAAACCGCAGTGCTCGTGCAACATTCAAAATATGTTGGTGCTTCCGTTCTACTCTTCCATTTTGTTGCGGTGTGCCTGTACATGAGCTTTGAAAAATAATCCCTTGATCAAGAAAGTATTCTTTCAAACATGTAAATTCAGTGTCGTTATCGCTTCGAAAGATTTTAACTTGCTGATTGAATTGTCTTTCAACCAACAAAAAAAATCTTTTAATCATACTAGGAGCTTCTTTCTTATCAACAAGCAAATAAATCCATACGGCACGGGAAAAATCATCAGCTATTGTTAAAAAATATGAGGCACCACAGGAGGATTTTGTTCTGTATGGTCCCCATAAGTCGCAATGAATGAGTTCAAAAATAGCTTCGGTTTTATCATTACTGATAGGAAACTTATCTCTTCTTTGTTTTGCTTTCTGGCAAACATCACAAATTTCATTTACTTTGTCACTGTGTTTTTCTACTTCAGGAACCAACTGTATTATTCGCATAGACGGATGACCCAATCGCTTATGCCAGAGATCAAGAGATATCCTTCTACTGATTTGCAATGCCTGTACTCGCAGTATCCGTTTGAAGTAATAGAGTCCATCTCTTCTTTCACCCGCTCCAATCAGCATCCTCGAAATGCGGTCCTGTATGATACAAATACCTTTAGCGAACATCACAATACAGTCATAGTAGTCAATTAATTGTGATACGGAAATTAAATTGCAACTGAGTCCTGGTATGTAAAGGACTTTTTGAAGGGTCAGATCTGTTTCGAGGGGAATTGTTCCCTCTTTGGTAGCAATAATGCTATTTCCGTCTGGTAATCCCACGTGGCACTCGGAAATTTCTTTTAAATCATCAAATTCCTCATCATCGCCGGTCATGTGGTTTGATGCTCCGGTGTCCAAAATCCATTCTTCGCTCGACATATCACCTGTTAAATAAGTAATTAACCGGTTTCCCTTACCCATTATCAATTCATTTCCATTTCCATCTTTTGGCTCTAGCAATTTCAAAAGAGCTTGATACTGCTCTGGGCTCAGCCCTGGCAGCGGTGGCGTTGCCTCCCTCTCGGTGGCGTAGCTCGCCTGAGCTGCGTTGGCCCGAGCGCCGCTGCCTCTGTATCCACCGCCTCTATAACTCCGGCCACCTCTCCTTCCATTCATCATTCCCTTTCCACGGCCATACCCGTCGTTTCGTCCATCAGTCCTGGGTCGATCTCCCCACCATTCTGGGTAACCTTGCAACTCGAAGCAAGTCGTTGCTTCGTGGCCTGATTTCTTGCAGTGAGAACAGAACATGTTGGTTCTGTCTCTCCCGTCGGTTCTGTCTCTCCCGTCGGTTCGAGTCCGTGCGGTGGCTAGGGCCATAACATCTCTTTGCTCATCTCTTCCTCGGGTTATCATCTTCACCTGTTCTTCTTGAGTCAAAATCGAATATACCTTGTTGAGTCCTGGGAGTGGGTCTTGAGCCAAGATATTTGACCTCACAGTCCCATAATTCTGTTCATCAAGCCCCATGAGAAGCAAGTGTATTTTCTCCTCCTCTTTCTTCTTCTCCAGAACCGAACCCAAATTACAGGTACATTTTCCACACTTACACACGGGTATTTGTTCAAAATTGTCTAATTCATCCCAAATTTGTTTTAATTTTCCGTAGTAATCCATGATGCTGCTTCCTTTTTGTTTGCATTCTGTCAATGCATATTTCAATTGCTGAATTCTTGGCCCGTTAGTGATGAAGAATCGGTCTTCTAAGTCCTTCCACAGTTCTTGAACAATTTCCACATGTGAAATTGTTGTTCGAAGTGTTGGCTCAATTGTGTTGTGAATCCATGATACCAGCAATGAATTGATTGTCCACCAATCTTCCAAGTCTTCTGAGTCCTTCTCAGGTCTCTTGATGGTTC
Organism: Salix arbutifolia; assembly: GCA_025169955.1. Taxonomy (NCBI): domain Eukaryota; kingdom Viridiplantae; phylum Streptophyta; class Magnoliopsida; order Malpighiales; family Salicaceae; genus Salix; species Salix arbutifolia. The sequence continues at coordinate 1,809,403 of CM045902.1, forward strand.
CATTAATAAACCCGAATTTCTTTCGGGCTCTAAGGGCAGTTCTGATTAAACGTGCCCATTCTCCGTAATTGTCCCCTTTCAATTGAGCTTTAAATTTATTTCGTAATTTATTTTGTTCATGAATATATATATATATATATATATATATATATATATATATATATATATATATATATATTGAGAACCATACATTTAGAGGTTTAAGATTTAAATCATGCTCGTTCGATATGATTGATGTCTGGAATGGTTTCTAACTCAGTCATCGGGAGACGAAAAAAAACTCCCGATTGATTAAATTAGGTAACTTTTGTTACTATATGTGTACGTAAAGGGTCCCAACATTTTTATTTGTATATATTTACACATATTTTGGTGAAACCAAATATCGAAATAAAAAAAAAAATCAGTAAAGGAAGAAAATCCACTAAACTGTGCCTTTTCATTCTTAATTTCAGTTAGAAAACGACATGTTTTATTTTTATTTTTATTTATTTTTTTGGGATAAAGCAATGTTTTCTTTGTTTGTTAAGTATCAGGCCATCAACAATTTCTGAAAGTAAGGGTGTACGGTCTACTTTTGCTCTCTCTCAGTTTTTCAAACCTGGCACTGCCATTCATGTAGCTTCACAGCACGAGCTAGTCCAGGCCCTCGCATGGAACCCAGTTTGCCTCTCTGGTTAGCGGCACAGCATGATGAGTATCGTCCCAGAAGGGGAGAAGTTTAGAATGCCTTTCTGTGCTGAAAAAAGCATCTCGAGAGACCATCCATTTCATTTTCTAAGCTCTTCCTGCTCCGAATGTCTCTTCTTTTATCCATGGAGATGCTCTTACGGTTGCAAGATTGCATCAAATGCGTTGTCAGGTTATAATTTCATTGAATAAGGTGGTCCAAAAAGCTCCCTGGAATGCAACTTTACGCGCTTAATCGGGTATGGTCTTGTGGTCCTGGGTCCGGTGAATTGATTATCTGCATGATAATTTCTATCTTCACAGAAACGATGGGCCATAGAGCAACCACCATTTTCCCACAGTGAAAAGGATGAGCTTTCTCCTTCAGGGATGTCCGTTGTTAGCCTGATGCTTAGTTTGGAGCATCTTATCAGATTTAGCACTACAATTATTTCTTATCTGTTTAGTGTCACACTCATGAAGGTTTCTTCCAAAGTTGTCAATACCATTTCGATTTGTGTTTCATAATGTTTCAGTTCAGAACGTTTTGGTGTACCATTTTGGGGTTGTACTGTTTATGTGTGTATGTATACACACATACACACACAATTGAATATATTAATTCAAAAATAAAATTATTTAGAATTGTGCAATTTAATCTAAAAAAACACAATAAAATGATTTTTCTGAACAAAATTATGAACATGTATAATATTACAAGAATATCATCATCAATCTCGCAAGGTCATTACATTATCTGACTACTCTGAAATTTTAACATAATATATAAATATGTCAAGAGTCTCCTCGTAAAATTTCATCTTAACCTAACAATCGGATTAAGAGATATGATTGATTTTATAAAATTATTCATTATTTAAAATAAAATAAAAACATTATTTGGTCGAAACGGAACGGGCGGAACAAAACTAGTACATTTCGGCCGGTGTTTGACGGAAAAATACGGAACGGGCCGAAATTTAAACCGGGGTAAAAACGATGCTGTTTTGTCTCGTTTTTTTAACTGGTACGAAACGTTTTGGCCGAAACAGAACGAAATTGACAACTATAGTTTCTTCTGCATTTGGTTATTTAACACTCTTAGACCAGAGAAATGAATACAGTAACTTGTACAGAACACTGAGAAACTAAAAGTTCTGATACATTGCACATGACTGGAGGCCAAAAATAGGAATGAAAACAGATTTATTCTGAGTTCCAAATGCAAACGGTACACGGAAAATAAAGGACCAAACAGTTGAAAAACAAACGAGACAAAGCTCTAATGGCACACTATTTTATCACTGACCTTTGAGTCGCAAGGTGAATGCAAGCAAACTTAAAAGAACTTCCTTTAGTCTCTCCTTGGACAGTGGATCAATCAAGTTGCCATCGCTGTCGAATTTTGCGGGAGGTGCAAATGCATTCAGGTAAAACTCCGGTCTGTTGATGAAATGAAGGTCAAGATAAACTCCAATTTGGCGAAGATGGTATTGTGCTCGTCCACCGCCGAAACCTCCTCCAGTACTTACAATGGCAGCAGCTTTATCAGCCCAACAGTTTGGTGGTCTAGATGCCCAGTCAATAGCATTCTTCAAAGGTCCTAACAAGGGGGGGGGTAAAAAGTAATGAGTTTGTAGAAAGTCCTAATGGTTGAGTAAGACTCAATCATTCAATTCGAGTTTCCTATTCTAAAATAAAGCACTTCACCGGTTCAAATAGCTGACCATACCGTGTTAACTCATTAGCTACTTAACATTGTACTTTTCAAACATCCTGGTAATATTTGCCATGAATGCATAATCAAGAGAGTTTCATGAAGAAATTTTCTGAAGAGTTTCTTAAGAGTGCATTTCCATGTAGATGGTAAGTTAACTCTTTTCACCAGAATCTGCAGGGAAGTTTCATGACATTGATATAGATGCTGTTTTGTCAAAATAATACAAACATTACATATAATTTATGTACTCTTCTCAAGTCTTTCTTTTTTATGTCTATTTCCCTGAGTCTAATACCAGGTTACCTCCATTATTTTCCACCTGAGCTCTTGCCTTTAAAACACTCATGACAGGGTTTCAGAACTGACAAAACTCCATTTTCTGCGACATCATGCTAGCTCCGCAGTGATTGTTTCTTGATTACGATACAAACACAATTACAATTGTCTACAAGAGCCCGAAAACTATATTAAACTCCACGAGATGAATGATCCAAGAGAGAAAAACCAACACAATGATCAATTTTTTCTGCATCAATATTTCTGGTATAAGTTAAGGAAAGTTCCATTCTTGGTCAAGGCTTCATTAACTGGTTAATAACACTGGCTAGTGGGGCTCCTCTGGTGTTGCAATACTACTGCAGGAAACAAGTCACATACAGATCAAATATGACCAAAACACCGACCACACTCTGTTCTTCTACCGCGGAAATACTGTAGTCGCATCATGTAATCATGACTGAAGCTGGTATGTATCATTTTTTTTTCCAGCTATCATAAAATAACCAGTCTAGCAAGGCAAAGTAACAAGAAAAAGGGCAAACTGTCAAGTTAAATAACACTAAAAAACAGTATTTTGCGCTTAAGTGGTCTCTATTACTCAATAAATAAGAAATTACTACACAAACTTGGTCCATAAGCTAAGATCATAGACCAAACTAATAAAAAAAACTACAATCGCTATATCTATCATCATTTTGTGATTAGCTATTATTAAAAAAAAATACATCGGACATAAAGTATAGTGAATAAGTTTATTTGAGATAATTCTGTTGATTTAACCTATAATTTTAGGTGGAGGGTCAAATCTCATGCTATAATTTATCTCAAGTAAACAAGGAGATAATTGGCACCGAGAACAAGTTGATACCTTAGGACATTGGACCCACTAGCAACCTCAACCTGTTATTCCTCTTCAAAGAAAGAAAGATTGGCATTCTTCAATCTCCACTTTTAGTTTTGTTCAGATTATAATCATTAATCAAACAGTAATAAAACTATTTTATGCACACTCAATTAGGCCCACTTGCTTTTTTCAATAAAGCTAAAGACAAATCGGAGGAGAGGGAGGGAGGGAGGTATACCATACCGGTGACGGAAAAATTGTACTCCGGGGAGGCAAAGAGGACACTATCAGCTTGAAGAATCTTCTGACGGAAAGCTTCAACAACAGGTGGAAAAGTACCATTGACTTCAAGATCAGTATTAAGCATTGGCAGAGGTGAAATATCTATGTACTCGATTTCCATACCATTCACTGACTCCTTACTTAACTGGATTGCTGCAAAAACAAAAACCCACCATGAAAATCAAACCAAGAATCCAAATTTGTCTGTGTAGAATGGTAGACAAGCAAAGAGAGAAAGATGGGGGTGTTTTGATTACCAGAACGAAGGAGGCCACGGTTGAAAGAACCTTTACGAAGAGACCCACAAAGAGCTGCCACTTTGATCATTGGATTCGCTGCCACTGCTTCCATTTCTCTCTTTGCCTCTCTGTCTTTTGGTTTCTTCCGACTTTCAAAGGCCTCTTGGCTGCTGTACAAGCGTTGTTTATGTCGAAAGAGGGTGAGAGAGAGCAAGAGATGATGAAATGCCGTGATGGGATAGGGTACTTAACCTGGGAAGTGTCGAACTCAAGCCATTCACAAGATTTTAGGCATGAAAGGTAGTGCTTAACTGGGGTCGTAAGCTTGATTTGGAAGTACTTGTTTTGAGCAATGGTTGAGAATTCCTTAATTGTAGGAGCTGTCCTTTTTCATCAAGACAAATATACTAGGAAAGCCCAAATCATGCCACTTAGCCCTGTTTGTATTTATATTTTGAAAAAATTCAAAATTTTATTTTATTTTTTATTTTAAATTATTTTTTATAGTATATTTAGATATTTTCATATATTGATGTCAAAAATAATTTTAAAAAAATAAAATAAAAAATCATTTTGATATATTTCTGAATTAAAAATATTTTAAAAAATAATCTCAATCATATTTCCAAACAGACAATTAAAAGATCATTGACCTCATTCATTTTTTTTTTTGAAAAATCTTTTAGTAGTTATTAAATTATTTTTCATTTGTTATATTAAAAAAATAGTTTTTTTTTTAAATATTTTAAAAAAAAAATAAGTAGTGATAGTGTTAGTAAAGATTTTATATTGCTTAAACTCTAATTATCCATGCTTACTTGATATCATAGGGATAGGACATAAGAAAATGAGAGAAAATCATACTTCCCAATAAAAATAATAAGAATATTTTTATTCAAGTAAATAAAAAATGTATTTATCTCTCTGGTGTTTGGTAAGTATTCTTAGTTATATTTTGAGCACTCCAGTGTGATAAAAATATTTTTAAAGTTATTAAGAATATATATTGGTAATTTAAAATAATTCAATTTATTTTTTGAATAATCAAAATACATTCTGATATTTTTCATAAAAAATAAAAATTCTTATTTTTTTTGTATTTTATATGCAAAGTCAATCTATAACAACGACGGTAAAATAAACTTATTCATAATAAATTAAAACATGTTTCTCCGACTTTCGACATCACAATTAAGTAGAACTGGACATTCAAATGGAAATATTTCGAGTTTCTGATATCATAGTCAAACGATTAAAAAAATCAAAGTTATTTATACGTACAAGACTACAACTTTTATGAAGGATCATAAACGAGAAAACATTATTTAAAGAAAAAATCATCTATACATACAGTACTACAATTATCATATCAATCTTTGAGCCACCAAGTTAATATAGATTAATTATTTTTATTGATCATTTTATTTTTCAGTGTTGATGTGTTCAAGTTTGATTGGATCAATATTGAAATTACTAGTTAAATCTATTTATGCATTTTTAAGATCTCAACATTGGTCCTTGAATTATTGAAGAAACTTGCAATTTTCATAGTTTCATCGGTAATGAGAGTGACTAGCAAAATAATAAAGAAAATAACATGAACTGGAAAGTTGACTTAAACAATTGTAAAAGTCAACTGCGCTAGCCAAGTCCCACGATGCAAAATCATAGTCAATGGCATGTGTGTCAGGGGAGCGTTTGGTATGCAGTTTCTTAAATATGTTTATGTAATATGAATCAAAATATATTATTTTGAAAAGGTTGACTTGGAATTAAAATTATTTTTGGAAAAAACAAGTAAACAAGTGGAATTAAGTAAAATTTCATGACCTCAAAATGGGTTCTTTCAAAATTCAAGGACTAAATAGTTATTTTGCAAAACAACAGGGATTAGATAATAGTTGACTTTGAAGAAGAAAAAGATAAATGAGCCGGGCCAGGACCACGGCGGGGAATCTTCACAAAATAAGATTCATAGCATGTTACATGTGATCATGCTAGGCAGTCCACCACTTCGGAAACTCCAATTATTTAAAATGAAAATTATGTGCTTGTCTTATAAAATTATATTTGGATCTAAAATGGATAATTGTTATTCAATTTTATTACAATAGTCATAAATATTTAAATTAATTATAAAAAATATAATAAATTAATTCAAAAAAATAATCTCATTGACATATTTGATTAAAGCTCCAAGTGTCATATTTTAATATCAAAAAGTCAACTACATCATGAAAATTCATCTACCATGACTTTCACTCAATTAACTTTACAATAAAAACTCATATTGTTGAATCTCAGGGATCAACCAATAGAAACTGGCTAATTAATGATTAGATTTCCATAAAAGATTTTAAAATAAAATTAGTTTTGTTCTTCGAGTTATGAATTATTATTTTTTTTTGCTTTTTGACTGTAGATTACATTCCAACTTAGTGAATTACGACTATATTTTTCAAATCAAAATTCTAATAAATAGTGTTTATTTGATAGTGTGGTTGAATTATTTTTTAAAATGATTTTTTATTTAAAAATATATCAAAAATATGTTTTTTAATTATTATTTTTAAAATTATTTTTGACATCATCACATGAAAATAATCTAAAAATATCAATAAAATTTAATTAAACTATATTCTTTTAAACACGGCCGCTTATAACTGATTTATTTTTATAAAAAATCTTACATTCTTTCTTTGATTTTAAACTATGAATTATAAGTTAGAAAACAAAGACATCAAATTAGGTCGTGCCCCAAGCATAATTGAACTATGAATAATTAACATTGCATTAATAAGCTCATTAATTTTTGTTTTAACCATGATATGTTTTAAAACATGATCGTGACATTAAATGTAAACATACTAGGTAGAGTTGGCTGAGTCGTCTGCTTTGGCTAGGAAATTTATAGCTGACATTGGAAAATTAAATGGCATTAATGTCTCTCTTTTATGAAAAGATTTCTACACACACTATGTCTATTAAAAGATCTTCCTCTCTATTAAAAAAGATTTCTTACAAATGCTAGCTACAAGCTAACTTAATATACTATGCTTCAAATATAAGCTACCAACCATCTTGAATAAAATAAATAAATTAAATTGATTAAATCAATTAGTTGACTAATTATTTAACCACATAATCTTTTTCTTAAACTGCTTGATTTTTTTTATTATCTTATAAGATTGACTCAGTAATCAAAGAGAAGCTTAGTATATTAATTACTCCGAAATAGAAATAAAAACTAAAATGCCACTTCTTTTTTTTTTTAATTAAAAAATGAGACTATTGTGATAATAATATTAAAATAATTTATATATTTTAAGATTTATTTTAAAATCTGTTTTTTTTAAATGCTTTTTAATCTAATTTCCACCGAAAATTAGTATTTATTAGATTTTTCTTAGAAAAATATATTTATATATTTTTCAATAAAAAAATGTTGCTGCAATTTCACTGCAAGAAAAAGACAACAGATACTGAAAGCAAGAAACCACACGCATCTCGCATCAGCAACGAATCTCTCTGTTAAATCGAGCTAGATCGTCCGTGGACATTACATCACGATCCACTCGTGAGTTGTTAGATACATAGTTTGTCTTTTCATGGTAATTATAATAATGATTGGTTAGCAAGTATCTCTGCTTTACGCTTTATTCAGCAACAAGACACCTTATCGGGTTCTTTTTCTTTATTTGTTTTTTTAATAATTTCTTTAACGTACTTATATTGCTTTAATAAAACCTGTTTCTGCTTTCTGTTTTTTGATTGTCTGTGATGTACTCTGTTTTTTCTTGGTTTTTCTGGTGCCCATTTGGCTTCTTTAGGTGCAATTCAAATCCCCAGATCACAATTTGTTTACCTGGATTTAATTTTGGTGATTTTTGTTCGTTTTGGCTATGAATTGGACGGCCCTTTAATCATTTTCTTTTCAAGGAATTATTATTGTGTGTGGTTTGGTTGATTCTGTGTGTCTCTGGCCTGCTTTGAATCTTCTGGCTTGATTTGACAGGGCTGGGTTGATTTTAGCTCTCTGTGATTATAGACATTGCTGTCGAGAGTTAATTTTTTGTTCTGAATATTGTTGTTGGAAGGTTGTTTTCCGGTAGAAAACAGAGTTAGTTTGAGTTGAAGTGTTGCACTGGAGGATTTTGATACGTTTATGGAATGAAGTCGATGAGATCATCTGCTCCTTTTTGTTCCGGTCTTTATATCTCAACTTAGAAATTTCATAATCTCTCACGGAATTTTCTTTGATCAACTGTATTTGATTGTAATTTTGCTCTGAATTTGAACCCACATAAGGCTGTAAACTTGCTGGTTGCAGTAAGATTCCAGGGGTGAACATATTTGATCTGATATATGCAACAAACAATTCAAATGTCTTGATGATTAGCTGCAATCCTTGCATGTTGTATCCTTAACCTGGTCATAATTTAAACTGATATTTTGTGCTAATTCTTGTGCAGGTTAACTGCTAGAGATTAAACTTGTTCAGATTTTCTCCTAAGAGAGAATGTAAAGTTGTGCTGTGTAATTTAGTTTCAAAATATAAATCCTGTCAAGTTATGGAACTGTTAAAATGAAAAGGGCAGGTGCTTAGACTTGGACACTTGATCTGTTACTGTTTTAGAGAGTCTGGGATTTTGGTTTAATTCGTTATTGATAACTGGGAGAAAGACGATGGGACGGGCTTCGCTGATGGTTCTGATTCTATTGACCACTGGCTTTTTCTTTGCCACATACAATTTGGTTGCCATGATAATGCATTATAGATCTATTGGGAAATGGACACATGTCGATTCGGATGGTCAGATATTTTTGGATCCAATTACTGAAATGCCTAAAGACGTGAAGACAGAAAAGATTGCCAAAATGCCCTTCCATGTTGCCTTAACAGCAACTGATGCTCCTTACAGCAAATGGCAGTGTCGCATTATGTACTACTGGTATAAGAAGAAGAAGGAGCTGCCCGGGTCAGAGATGGGAGGTTTTACACGGATTCTACACTCTGGAAAACCTGACAACTTGATGGATGAGATCCCCACAACCGTGGTTGATCCTCTTCCGGCTGGTCTTGATCAGGCGAGTTTCCTTTTTCATCATGGATAGAGCCAGCATCTTTTGTTTTTGGTTACTCCCAGCTTCTTCTATCCTATATCATCTTGTTCTTGAGAATCTAACATCTTAGCCATGCGTAATCTAAAATAAAAGGTTCGTGCTTTTTACTTTCCTTATTTGAAACACATCGTATTCTCAAGTACAAATTCAGAATACGAGGCCAGATATTATGAAGTCTGGAGCTCTACACACACCCCTAAACATATATTATTTGGTTTTTGGGAAAGGGATGTAAGGGAGCTTATTTGAATGCTCTGTTGGAACTGATTCAGATAATCGGAACTGCAATTATTTCACCATCTAATGGAAGGCAAAACATAAACAAAGTATTTCGCGTAAGGAATTTTAATGGTTCATTGCATGTAATTGCTTGTAGACACGATTCATTTGTAATTCAGAACTTGTACAATGGCTAGGGAGTTTGTTATGAGCAGAAGAAGATTGGGCTCTGAGAACTTCTTTTTTTGTCAAATTCTGTTAAGGAATCACATCTCATTTAGCATGTCTTATGAGTTGAGTGTCTCCATGGTTGCTCTCTTTATGAATAACTTCTAGCAGTGAAACAACCAATTATTAACACAAACATGAAACTTACTACCTCACTCGTCTTATCCGAGGGCTTGATTTTAATCTCTGTGAAGCTCACTGACTCGGTGTCATAAGTCAAAGATTGAGATGTCAAATTAAATCATTTGTTTGTTTATAACGTAATTATATTGATATGAACCATTCTGCATCTTACTTCTCTTGCGAGTGCTATCTTTGGATTTAACCTTTTCATTTTTTTGTTGATTTTGATACTTTCACTTTTTACAGAAACCTATATTTTCAGTAGTTGTGACATAGCTTTCCATTCTGTAAACCAGGGTTACATTGTCCTAAATAGACCCTGGGCCTTTGTGCAGTGGCTGGAAAAGGCTACTATCGAGGAAGAGTGAGCTTTTGGGTTTTCATGTTTTTTACTTGACATGCATTTACCTCCATGATATCCTAATGGTGATGAAATTCAATCTGTGCAGATATATTTTAATGGCAGAGCCTGATCATGTATTTGTAAATCCCATTCCAAATTTGGCACGCGGAGGGTTGCCAGCTGCTTTTCCTTTTTTCTACATCAAACCTGCTGATCACAAAAATATCATAAGGAAGTATTATCCGGAGGAGAAGGGTCCTGTGACAAATGTTGATCCAATTGGCAACTCTCCTGTAATTATCAAGAAGGTGTGAACTCTCGAGATACCATTCTCTTGGTATCAAACCTCCCTTAAATCTACTGTGCACCAATCATTTATTGCAATGCTTGCTCTGATATTCCATTTTTTTTGTTTAAACGTTAACAATATTACAATTTTTGCATTGTTGAAAGTGGATTTGTAGAACTCGTTGTTGCAACTCTCTACATATTGTGGTAGTGGTTTATTCTCTGTTGAATGAAAGATGAGTTATTATCAGAGCTTTATGATTTCCAGGAATTGCTTGAAAAGATTGCTCCTACGTGGATGAATATTTCCTTGAAAATGAAAAAAGATCAGGAGACTGATAAAGCTTTTGGATGGGTGCTAGAAATGTAAGTTCACAGTACAAGTCATTATGTGCTTTGCATTAACTCTCAACTAAAACAAGTTTTTAACTCTCCCGGTTTTGGTTGCTGAACTAAGGTATGCATATGCTGTGGCATCAGCTTTACATGACGTGCAGCACGTTCTTCGGAAAGACTTCATGGTGCAGGTTCGATCGTGACCTTCTGTAGCTCTTTGTGCTGAAGTTAGTTTGCAGTTCTAGTTGCAGAGTTTATTTTTGTAAGGCTCTGAAATGTTTATACTGCAGCCTCCATGGGATTTGGCAATAGGGAAAAATTTAATCATTCATTATACTTATGGATGTGACTACAATTTGAAGGTAAAATTAAATAATATCCTATTTAAGAATGGTTTTAGTTCTAATTATGACCTTTTGCCTGCAAGTTTTTGGTATTCCATTTAAATTTATGGATCAGACCATCTTTTATTTTAATCTTTTTCTCCCTCTTCATCATCATTATCAGTATTTTCTTATCAGCCTTTTAGTTATCTGAGGTTACTACTAAATCTTCAGGGTGAGCTAACATATGGAAAAATTGGAGAGTGGCGGTTTGACAAAAGATCATATCTGGGTGGACCAATGCCAAGAAATCTCCCCTTGCCCCCTCGAGGGGTTCCGGAAAGTGTGGTATGTTTTAGGCAATATTATAATATTTTTGCAGTGTTTTAGCTTTATTTCCTCTATTGGGTTTGGATTGGAAAAGCAGATTACTAAGTAATTCAGGCTGCCAAGTTACAAGTGTCCAGGTTCGGTCAAATTTCAGTACTGTTTCGGTTTTACACTGACAAATCTTAATTTGCCTCAAGAAAATTGAGAAGGATCAGAACGGAAAATTGCTGACATACTGTTTCCTTTTTTGTTCTTGCTTTATAATTATAGCCCTCTTATCTTACTTTACTTGAAGCTGACATTGGCCCCAACTTCATGTCCAGTGGGATGTGAACTGATGCCCATCAAGTTTTCTGGAAATCAATAAAATAAAAGTAGCATGAATCTGGCTGGACATTTTTTGAACTTTTTAAGTTTTTTGGACCATCCATTAGTTATTTTTGCTGCTGGGTGCTGCCTGTTGAACTGGTCTCCACTGTCCTTTCTTTTTAGCCCTTTGGCTGTCATGGTCACTGTCAGCTGGTTTTGACGGGTCCGAGTCATATTCTTGTTGCAGCAAATAGAAGCATGAATGTATGTGGTTATTAATTACCCTTATGGATGTTGTGGAGTTCAATTGACTAGAAGTAACCTGTCAGCAGGAACACCATTTCAAGCACCAGTGACCATTATATTTTGTTTAAAATACAAGTCAATTGCCTATTATTTCTGCAGGTTACCCTTGTAAAGATGGTCAATGAAGCTACTGCAAACATTCCAAATTGGGACACAGAATAGCCATCTGCCACGATCAAGTTGAAGAGCACCGTGCATGCTTTATCTGCAGATGGGAAGTCTTGATCCACAGCCATTAGAAATATTGATGTCCAGAAAATTCAGGTTCATTATTTCTAATCAAGGAATTGAACTATACGAATCGAAATCAAAAAGGTTATTTAGTTAGGATTACATATTATTTAGGCCACCACAACACCCTTTTTTCTCTCCCTATATATTTTCTACACATTTATCAGATTGAGAGTGAGATCAAAATGAACTTAACATTGCTGCTTTATTGATCTAGAGGCAGATATGATAGCAATATTTGGCTGTCCATTCAGATATACTGCTATATTAATTAGCAGGGCTTTAATATTTTTTCCAAGTACATGGCTAATCTCCTGTCATATCTCATAGGGATATTCCTGTGATTGCATTCAGGTGCTGGCAGAATTTATTTTTCTTTGAAACTTGGGTTCACTAGTGTCTCTTCAGATGATTCTCTACCACTGTCATTCTGATGTTAGTATCTATGATTTCCATGTGTATATATATAGATATTGAAATATGAATGGAAATGGTCCCATGATTCTTCAGCACCAAAGATTGCTGTAGATATTGAAATATGAATGGAATGGAAATGATCCCAACCTAGAGTCGGATCATCCGGTTTCTAAATCAACTCGACCGGTTTGAGATTGATAACTATACGAATTGAGAAAACAAAAGGAGACATTTCTTGCTTTTCAGTAAATTGTTTCTTTAAGGAAATAAATTGTTTCTTTAAAAAAACAAAAAAAGAAGTGTCTTCGGGGCTATTGTCTTTTGTCTTAAGTGGGGAGAGCACTGGACTGCAGAGCGATGCCCGCGTGTGGGCAGCTCGTTTACTCTATCACCACCATCTTGCACAGCGAGTGAAAGGTAAGACCTCAAATCATTCCTCGTGGGCTCCACCACTTGAGTGTAGTTTGTTCAATGAGCCCAGGACCAGGCCCACACTTGAAAAACACAGCCCACGAAAGCTCAGTGAACTTAACCACGAGAAACTTTCATCTAGCCGTGTAGGGTATAGGCTGTGGTCCCTTTGAATACTTCGTTAGTGGATTTGTGGGCCTTGCAGCCCAGTTTTTTCAGCCGACACGGTTACTCCCTCTCTAATTTCTAGTAGTTCTTGATATATATATATATTATCATCATGACACAAGATGTTGCCCCCTTTTTTATTCTTTGTCCATAACAACCCATACAGCACTACAAGAAATCATCCACCACGAATTGGTTCATAGGATCTCTTTCATGGACATTCAAAATCTAAAATGAAATTATTTTGAGAAGTAAAAAAAAAAAAAGAATTGATTCATAAATGATGAAAGCTATAGGATCCCTCCAATTTTAGCTGCGATCCAAGTCAGGAGAGCTATAAAATATTAAGTGGAAGTGTCATCATAAAACCTATAAAATTAAAAGGCAAATGTTTTATTTTTAAGAGATAAATGTGCAACTATTATAAAAAGATTAAAAAATAAAATTAATTCTTTTAGAAAAACTTGTGGGGGGTGTCAAGCCCCCCCACCAGCTATCCTAGTCTAGGTCAAAACCAATCCAATTATTATTATTTTTTAAATAATATCATTTTATTTTTTTTATTAATCAAGATTAACTAAGATGAATCTTGTGCTACATTAACCCACACAACTCAAACAAATTTTATTATATTTTAATGAAATGCCAATTTTATAAACAAAAATTCGAGTGCAGAAACTTCAACGTGAACAAACGAGCATGGTGATTGAGAAGTTAATATATACGAGAAAAACACCAAAATATTCTCGTTCTTTTTTAATGTTTTTTTTTACTTGAAAAATATTGTTTGAGAGTGTGGTTGAGATTATTTTTAAAAATATTTTTTGTTTAGAAATATATCAAAATAATTTTTTTTAATTTTTTAAAAAATTATTAGCACATGAGAGTATTCTAAAATGACTAAATCTATTTAATTTAAAATAAAAAAATTATTTATTTAAAAAATATTTTTGAAACAAAATAAAAAGCACATGAGAGTATATTCTAAAATGACTAAATCTTTTTAATTTAAAATAAAAAATTATTTATTTAAAAAATATATTTGAAACGAAATAAAAAGCACCACTGAAATTAAATGGTAGATTTAAATCAATTCCCTTCCTCGCCAACACACTGAAGAAGCTCGTGGTGACGTGAAAATGCATAAAAAACAGCACATGAAAGGGTGCGAGTTTGTGTAGGCCGAAGAAGGGAAAACCTACCACCACCACCCACATGCCATCACCACCACCCACGTGTCATCAGCTCATGTGACAGCACTCCACTGCAGCAGCATGAGTATCTTAATCATTTATTTTAGCATACAACAAAAAATAAATAATAAATAAAACAAAGCATTGGGTAATGGGGCAGACCGGCAGAGTGAAAAACAAACAAGCCTGCAGAAAGTTTCCTGCAAGGGCTGGCCCTTTTTTCTTGCATTATTCTTCACGAGCGCGCACAGGCTCTCGATCCCTTCCTGACCACCCCTCGTCGGTTTCTTCTTTCTAACAGTGTTTTTTAAGGTCGTGTTTTAAAAATATTTTTTAAAAAATTTAAAAAATATTATTTTTATTTTAAGTTAAAATTTTTATTTTTTTAAATTATTTTTATATAATAATATCAAAAATAATTTTTAAAAAATTAAAAATATTATTTAAAAATATTTCTAAATAAAAAATATTTTTAAAAATAACTTCAACATTGCTTCCTTGCAAGTATTAAACTGCCAACAGATTTTCACTTTCTTAAAGTACGATGTCAAGTTACTGTAAGGTACAGATTCACCTGTCTCTTTTCCCGGTTTTCTTGGAACTTCACCGCTTGATAGTTAAATCAGCCATGCCTGCTAGTTCCATTCCTTCAAAATCTGACTCCAGCTGGGTTTTGAATTAAATCTAACAAAAAAAAAAAAATTAAGCTAATGAGACCTAGTTTAATCAAGATGGTTGTATAACATTTCTTCATTTTTTTTTTTAGAGTTGTAGTTAACCAAAACACCCGAAACTTGGAAAGGTTCAACCAGTTTTATCAATTGAGTCTGGTTTTAGTTAATTTTAAAACTTGTTTCGGGATTATTAAGAAATTATTTTATCTTAAAATTTAAACTGTTAGATGAGATCTCATGATATGATTTATATTAATCTCAAGTGAAAATTTCTTGAGTTCAAAACCTACACACAGATCAACATATTTTTCATCATATATAATGATTGAGAATAATAAGATTCACAATCATGACCGCTAAGTTAATAAAACTCTGATATCATGTTAAAAAATCATGAACGCAAGATGTAAAATGGTGCATTTGCAGCCAAGGATGGAGAAGATGTCGGTGGGAGTGGTATTTCTGAGATTAATTGTCAAGAAGATGTGGGGGTGGCAGTCTGAGGCACTGAGTTTCTTCACGAGAGTAGATATTATTCAACGCTCACATGTGTTGTCCGACCCTCACTGCTACTTTCTCTATAAAATTATTCGATGCTACAAAGCTCTGCTGCTTTTTCGTGACCCACTTTGCTGATCCATCAAAAGTTAATTAGCTCCATGATTTGGCTCCCGGATTTAGGGTTTCCCCCCCTCTTCTTTTTCACGAAGGAATGCCACCCTCTCATGCAATCATAGCTCACATTTTGAACAGCGTGCTTAATTCTTTCTCATAATAAAAATAAAAATATATAATGTGTTTGATGTGATTGTATTTTACAGCTTAACTATGTGTGTCTTGTTTGGATTCTAGGAAACCGACATCATTTTCTCAGGAATCTTTTTCAAGATGGGATGGGCACGTCTACAGTTTCTTGGCAAGCCCCGGTTCAAGCCATCATTCAAAGCAAGACTTTTGCTGAAGCCTCCTGTTTCTAACATGTTCCTCCAAGTTCAATCTTAGTCTCGGAAAACGTTAAATTCAAATAACTATTGTATTGACCAAATGATGTATACTGTTTTTATTATAATTTTAGAATAAGAAATTTCTTCAAATTATATGTTGCGATACCAGCTCCAAATTGGTGTGTAAATAATTAGTTAAATTGTTTATATATATATATATATATAGTAACTAAGGCGAATTTATTATTTTTATTAACTCGAACAATTTGATTTCAGAAACACAAGCAGTACCGACAATAATGGAGTTGTTGAGTCCATCGATCTCCTCAGTGCTCCCCTCATTTAATAATTACATAAAGATTAGATTCATAAAATCTATTTAAACATCAGAAATACAGATATTATTCAGAGGTTGATGTACGTGTCATCTTGTGTTTATCTCAATTAATTTTATAGATCTTAAAATTAACTGCGCAAATAATTAGTATTTTGATTACTCAACTCAGAAGCAGTCGCATGCAATCGAACCTATCATGGATGAGATTCATGTCATTTTCTAGACGACAGAAAACCAGGTAATGGCTTGACTGTAACAGAGCTGAGAGCGACTGAACTTGTAGAGGGGGCATTGTTTTGCCATCCAGCAACCAAGAGATTTTACTCTCGATAAGAAGAAAGAACAACAAGCCATGATCGAAGGGAAGGAGAATCTACTTCTCTCATTTATCAATCAAGAAAACATCTCATTTAAAAATTTAAGATATTAAATGATATTTCAATATGTAATTTATATTGTTTTTTAACAAATTTCTTTAAGTGAAAATCTTTTGAGTTTGAAATTTGCACAGACTCATATTAATTGTGTTTAATAGATTTTTGAACAAAATAAGAGTAATAAAATTTAAACTCGTATCTATTTGGTCAACAAGACTATAAAATTAGATCTCAAGATATGATTTATATTGTTTTATTTTGGAGATTTTTTTGGATGATTATGGCAAATGCAACGGCTCATTTCCATGCAGAAATTGACAGTCTTCTGTAGCATTTCACGATTTGTTTATATTTACACTATCTAATTGTTTTTTTTATTAGAATAATATATTTTTTATAACAAAAAAAAACTAGTTTAAAATGAAATCCGATTTTAATAAACTAATATTTTAATTTGTTTTGATTAAAAAATGTTTTTGGATGGGCTGTTTCCCAGCTCTAATTTCCACTAGTGGAAAGTTGGGGCAAAGCTGCAATTATTTCAAGAACTGACAAACCCTAGAAAATATCCAAGTATTCATGATAAAACAAAGAATTAATGATTCAATAGAGGTTAAAATGGTACAAAAAAAAATAATTCAGATAAAAATAAAAAAATGTAGTTGGCAAATCTCCTCGCAATAATGCTGTAATATCCATTAATCATTTTATTTTAGTGAAATTGCACGTGACTGATCTTGGAAGTGTTGTGTTTTAACACTACACTAAGTGTACTAATCAGTGTACTCATCATTTTTCAAACAATCTGGTATGGAATCCAATGTGTTAAACTAGTCAAACAAATGGGTTAAAATGTTTTTTTTTTACTATATTGTAATAAACCCCCCCAACTTTAATGAAATAAATAAATACCCCTAAACTAAAAAAAATCTCTAATTCGACCCTCTAAACAATATGATTTTCTGAACGTGTCCTTTCGGTCAGGGACTTCTTGAGAAAACTGGCAACAAACAATTCTTCCAATTCCTATCATTTTTCTCCCCAACAATTTTCTCAACAAAAACCTAGCCGCAGGGACACATTCAAAAAATCATATTGTTTACAGTTTGACCTTTAATTTTTACAAAGTCAAAATTTCCTAACAATAGATGCCAAGATATGGTGACGGTAGAGAACAGTTGTACTGTTTGTTTTCTTGTCTAGCACTCTCTCTCTCTCTCTCTCTGTGCAAAACCCTTCCCCCACATCTTCAGATCATGAACGCAAGAGTTGCACTGCTGTATAAATCTTGAGGAAAACTTGGGTAAATTAAACTGAAACAAAGCTGCTGGCAGTAGTAATTTTTTTTGGATGCCAGTAAATATCATACCTGAAAAAATATATTCTATGAGTCTAGATAAACAAGTAAAACTCAAGTATATCATATTCTTATAAAAAATACATATTCTGACTCAAACTCGAGATCGTTGTGCAAATGCAACCCTACCATCACAGCATACCCCTTGGAACTACTGATAGTAGTAGTTTTATTTTTCTTATTCGAGAAAACTCCACCTTTCAGAAAACATATTTTACGGGTCTAGATAAACGAGTAAAATCCTAACTGTCCTAAGTTTTTATAAAATATATATGCATTAACTCAAATTAAAAACCTACCATGCAGATATTAAAATTTTACTATTATACCTCGCTAATTGTGGACAAACAGAAGATACAAATGTTTGGAGGGGAACCATAAATTCTTTCCAGGAACTTTTTAGCATAAAAAATCCCAATGTTTTGTCTTTGTTGCTAACTTGATTCCCTCAATCTCGCATCGTTAGTGCAGCTGCTGCTACATCATCTACAGTGGCTATTCTTTTTCATAACAAAAATTGAAATGATAAGGGATTCAAAAAAGCTACCTCTTTCTTCCCTTGCGGGTCAGCACGGAGCTGGCTAGCCTGCTCCCTTGATTGTTTGTTAGTGCATGGCATGCAGCATTTGATAGGGGAGGAAAAAGAAGAGAAGAAAATGTGAATTGTCATGAACCCACATAATTATGTTTTCCCGATCAAACCTGTTTCTTGAAATATGTGTTCATCTCTTCAGTCATGATGTGATCCATAAGGAAGCTATTTTGTTCGCATCATGGATATTTTATCTGTATATTTGCCTATGAAGCACATCCCAAATCATCCCAAGTCTATCTCTAAGTTTTCAAATACAATACATATAAGAAAAAAAGAGAGAGGATATAATATCTAGCCGGTAGGAAATTATTGACAGAGGCAGGAGAGGTCCAGCCTGCAAGAGGAAATGGAATTTATTTTCTGAAAAATATATTTTGTGAGTTTAGATGAGCGATTAAAATTCTAGTTATTTTAGATTCTTATAAGAAAGTGCAATCCTAACTCGAATTCGAAACCTGCTGTGCAAATTACAAGCCCTTTGCCATCACGACACGCCTAAAAAGGAAATGGAATACAATCCGTGAGCATATAAATTTTTTTTGATACGAGGAAACCTTATCTTCTGAAAAATATATTTTGTGGGTTCAGGTCAGCAAATGAAACACCAATTATCCCAGACTCTTATAAAAGATACATGTTCTAATTCAAACTCAAAATCTATCATGGAAATCACAAGATTTTTATCATCACTGACACCAAAAAAAATAAATGGAATACAGTCTGCGAGCATACAAACCCACTTAGTCTTACACTGTTTCTAACACTCTACATGACACCCCACTAGACTCTACACTTTCCCCATCTATATATACCACAAACATGACCTCTCACTCCCTACATCCTCAAGGTTCCTTGCTTTCACAGCCATGAAAGCCTACCTCTTCTTCTCTCTAGCTGTCCTACTCTTGTCTTTGGTCCAAGGGATAAAAACCGAGGGCCGAGGCACAACCGTCAAAGTCTTCCATGTCTACAGCCCACAGTCCCCGTTTAGGCCCTCAAAGCCAGTTTCATGGGAAGATAGTGTGCTCAAAATGCTGGCTGAAGATCAAGCTCGGCTGCAATTTTTGTCTAGCTTAGCGGGCAAAAGATCTTGGGTGCCAATTGCTTCCGGCAGGCAGATTGTGCAGAGCCCAACTTACATTGTTAAGGCAAATGTTGGGACCCCAGCCCAGACATTTCTCATGGCTCTGGATACTAGCAATGATGCTGCTTGGATTCCTTGCAATGGCTGTGCTGGGTGTTCCTCCACTGTGTTTAACTCTGCCACGTCCACAACCTTCAAAACCCTTGGTTGTGATGCTCCTCAATGCAAGCAGGTGATTAAATATGCTAGCAACTTTTCTTTATATAGATCCATCTCTGAATTTTTCATCATTAGGAACATTAAATCTTAGTTAGCTTGTTAAATCTTAGATTACTGTTAGAAAACATATGGACTTGCCAACTTAAATGCATGAAAAACTGCAGGTACCAAACTCCTTTTGCGGTGGCAGCACATGCACATGGAACACTACCTATGGCGGCTCCTCCATTTTGTCAAACCTCACACAGGACACATTTGCTCTATCTACTGAAATTGTTCCTAGCTACACTTTTGGTTGCATCCAAAAGACCACTGGGAGCTCAGTGCCACCACAAGGACTTCTGGGTTTGGGGAGAGGTCCATTGTCATTTTTGTCTCAAACCCAAAACCTGTACAAATCCACGTTCTCATACTGCTTGCCAAGCTTTAGGACACTCAACTTTTCTGGGACATTGAGGCTTGGACCAGCTGGTCAGCCCCTGAGGATCAAGACCACACCACTGCTCAAGAACCCTAGGAGATCATCATTATACTATGTGAACTTGATTGGAATTAGAGTTGGTAGAAGAAATGTTGATATTCCTGCTACTGCTTTGGCATTCAATCCATCAACTGGTGCTGGGACCATCTTTGATTCAGGTAATGCTTCACTCATCAATTATTTTCTCCTTTATTCTTATCAAACACTCCTTGTCCTGATGTGATCCCTTTTGGCATGAATCTTTTAATTTATTGAGTAGATCCTAATGCTAAACCAAAATATAAAGACGTTTTTTTTTTAAATTAGCTAGAATAGCATTAAGCTAAACCCAGATGGTAAGGAGTAAAATCTAATCTCAATTTTATGAAGATATCTTGCCTAGAGGCTGGTATTGGCACGTACGTTGTCTCTTCCAGCTTTCAGATCCTAGTAGGTCCAATGAAACTGCCATAAATTGTGGGGGGAAATAAATAAATTTGTGACATGCAACATGACACAACATTAGTCAAAAGATACATCTAATAATTCTCATGTGGGCCAAGAGTGTCACATTGTCCTTGTAATGCTTCACAAATCACAATCCAATCACCAAAAACTGAAGCTTTTTCTTGCCATTTTTTCAAAATTTCTTATGGCTATTTTGATGTGGTCCTAACAAATTTATGCAAAACTATAGTGTCATGAAAATTTTTAATGCCCATTTTACTAGGATCAAAATTGAAATCCATCTGTCTTCATTTCAGGCACTGTTTTCACCAGACTGGTTGCCCCAGCTTACAACGCGGTTCGTGATGAGTTCAGGAGGCGGGTTGGCAATGCAACCGTGTCATCCCTAGGTGGGTTCGACACGTGTTACACCGGACCAATCATCGCACCCACCATAACATTCATGTTCTCAGGCATGAACTTAACATTGCCACCAGACAACCTCCTAATCCGCAGCACTGCCGGTAGCACCTCTTGTTTGGCCATGGCTGCAGCCCCCGATAATGTGAACTCGGTGCTGAACGTGATAGCCAACATGCAGCAGCAAAACCACCGGATTCTTTTTGATGTGCCCAATTCAAGGATTGGTGTGGCTCGTGAGCCATGTTCTTGATTTTGCCAGCTCTGTTTTTTCTTGGATTTGTCTTGTGGTGTCTTTGCTTGATGGAATCTTTGGCGTTATTGCTAGGACTTGTCACTAACATAAAAAGAGGGAAGGTGAGGTAGCGTGAGATAAAAATGATGTCGTTTTGTAGGGTTTTTGTGTACTTGGTGTCACGGGTTCTCTGTAATTCTGTATCGGTCAATGTCTTCTCTTTTCTCTGTCTTTGAAGTTGATGATTTGTCTTAAACGGCTGTATCAATACCACGGGTTGCCTGCAGGTGTTTCAAGTCTTGCCCTGTAGATATCGCTCTAAAACTCCATCAATAAATATAGCTGTTTACTTTTATGTTTTTCCCGGTCTCTTTTTTCTGGATCTGTGATTTGAGAGTTCATTCTTGTTTTTTATTATTTGATGACTCAATCCCATATTGAACAGGAGCTGGTAAGATTTAGGACATGAACACAGCAATATAGTTGTCAGATTTGATGGAGAAATGATCTGAATTATTGGGTCACATGGTATACTAAGAAAAATCTTTTTTTGTTAAAATAGTGTTGTTAATTTCTTTTTATGGGTTTGAATATCATTTCGTTGAACAGCTAGACTGGATCAGTTGAACAGTAATTTTACTTTGTTCAATCTTTTTTTAAGAGCTCATTTCAAAATCTAGTCCAAATCAGGTTCTGAATTATAAATTCCTTGAATTAATTTGCTGAACCGGATTGAATTTAACAGTGAATTACCAATAAACTAGAGTTCAAACGTTTTGAGTCATGAAAAATCATTACAAATGATAGTAGCGTGACTCTCATTACAAGGTTCTTGTCTTGGGAAAGTGTTCAACTGGGATGTATTTTGTGAAAGCATCCCCTGGCAACATCGAACTAAAAAAGATGAGAGTTTGGGGCGATCAAGGTTGATAGAAGAGGGATTCTGACAGAGATGATAATTGAAATGCTGCTAAATGAATGTGATCGAGGTGGAAATGAGAGTTTCCAGTCTCAGGTCCCAATCTCTTTTCACAGTGATAATTTCCAGGTTTTGATAATTTTTTGAAGGGGAGTCTGCCCAACAGCAACCTCGATAATCAATCAATGGCAGAAACTCAAATCATTACATGACTTCTTTTCAATAATTGCACGTACAAGATTGTTCATGTTTGGCTGCATTCATATCGAATCGGACAGGCTCACGTCTCTGAGAAACGTCGCCGTCTGGTATCCATTCCAGGAGACTGGCTGTTACCGCCTGCTTTAACTTCTCTGTGTATCCACGAACTTCCTGATCTCAGAACTTTGACAGAGGGAGCTCTACATTTCATGGTTCTAGAAAAGCTGGAGATTAGGGAGTGTGATGAACTACTTTCTTTGCAGGATCAAGGGCTCCCAGGTTTATGATATGTGAGATTAATCGAAGTGTGTACAGGCGGATTAGAACATCCATACTAATTAAAAAAAGAAAAAAGAAAAATGGGTCAAGAATGCACGCATCCCCTGCAAAAATTCCTTTCAATCTATGAATTTGAAACCTTGCTAGCAGATTTTCCATTTGCATGGTGGTTGAGTTGCCATGATCATTCCAAAAGAAGGTCAAATTGAAGACACTGATCTTTGTTGTTCTTGCAATATGGGTCGTTAAAGAGCCAATGAGCCAGCAACAATGAACGGCCCAGATTAGCACCCCAAACATGGCCCAAACGGGTGCTTCTACTTGCAATTTATATCTAGACTTGCATAAAGCCCAACTCGAGACCACTGAAAGAGACCACTCCCCATCTCAGCTTTTGTTTCCGGTAAGCAGTCAACAATTAGGTAGAATCAATTAATTTTTACTGTTATTATATTTATTATTATAAATTATTAATAACGCAATATATTATATCAATAAGTTCTTGCTGTTAAATTTATTAATCTGTGATGGAGAATTTAATATATTAATTACTATATCAATAAATATATATATTGAAAATATTATTAGACGTCACACTAATATTGCTAGCATAGAGTGTCACTGCATTGTTTTATAAATGCTGAAAATAAGTTAATTTTTTGATTTACACATAAAACCACCACATTTGATTGAAAAAGATTTAAATTTTGCTTAAATTAATTCTTTAGTGTATCGAAGATTTGATGGGGTGATATAAAAAATAATTTTAAAAATTAAAAATATTTTATATTATTTATATTTCATTTTAAAAAAAATCTCTACTTTAAATTATACTTGTTAATGAACCAAGGTTGTCAATACCGATCCGGTCGCCGTTCTGGTTTTTCTATTGGAACAGAACGTTTTGATTTCAGAGCGTTTCGGCATGCCCTTTCAGGGTTGTACTGTTCATATATAATTAATTATATATATATGAAAAAAAATTAAAATATTAATTTAAAATGTATAATTTAAATTCAAGATAAATTAACTTTAAATTATACAATATAAACACAAAGTCAAACAAACATAATCTTAAAATTAGACACATCTCTAAAATTCCAAAATATTATGATAGTAAAATGTTCTAAAATAAAAAAATATTATGAACGGCACGGCCGAAACGGTACCGAGACGTTCCAGCCGAAATTTAGCTGGAATTTCCGGAACGGACCGGAATTAAAACTGAGATAAAAATAATGTCATTTCGTCTCGATTTTTTTAATAGCACAGAACATTCTGGTCATTCTGGCCAGAATGGAACAGAATTAACAAGCCTGCTTAATCGTAAACATCCGGAAGGGTTAGCTTGTTAGAGATTCCTTAATTAATGAAACATTTATTTTCATTCGGAAATGTCAACCTTTTAAAAAATTCTTCCTTATTCCTTCTGACTTGCTCGCGTGTGTGTATAATTTCTCAAATTAAAATTCAACGATAAGTTGATTCATGATTTAGTTAAAAAATGGAGGATTTTGTTTTTTAAATATTTTATTTTTTATTAACTCGTTCGGCTGAATTTTATAATATCGACACAAACCGCGACAAATAGTTCTTGGCTGTGGGAAACCAGTTTGATGCTTAAATTCCGTTGACAAGCCAGCCGACCAACCTTTGATAGAAAAGATCCACTCTTCTTCAATCTTCAAACTCCATCTCTAACCTGACCTCCTTCCTTGACCAAACACCCGCAAACTTCCTGTTCGAGATCAATCTGTGTCCGAAACGCAATCCTGATCTAACATGGAAGTGAAGCGCATGACAGCGCGTTTACTAGTTACAAAGCTGGGTTCTGTCTCAGAGGTCACACGGTCGGAAGCCTTAGCTGAACTTCGCTTGATGACCAAGCACGATGCAGAGTCACGTCTGATCGTTGCCGAGGCCGGTGCAATCCCGTATCTAGAAGAAACCCTTTACTCTTCTTCTCACGACTCACAAGATAACGCAGCTGCAATTCTGCTGAACATCTCTATCTCTTCACGCGCGGCCTTGATGTCTACGCGCGGCCTTCTTGATGCAATCTCCCATGTCCTACGCCATCACGCGACCAATTCATCCCCCTTCGCTGTCCAGTCGTCTGCTGCCACGCTGCACAGCCTTCTTGTCGACGATTCTTACCGACCCCTTATCGGGGCCAAGCGTGATATCGTTTATTCCTTGATTGAAATAATCAAGAGGCCCAATTCGCCACCGAGGTCTGTAAAGGACGCGCTGAAAGCTCTTTTTGGGATTGCTCTGTTCCCGCCGAATCGTGCGAGTTTGATTGGTTTAGGTGCCGTGGCGACGTTGTTTTCGTTGGTTTTGAAAGACGGGAGAGTGGGGATTTTGGAGGATGCGACGGCGGTGATCGCTCAAATAGCAGGGTGTGAGGAGAGTGAGAGAGAGTTTTGGAAGGTTTCGGGGGCCAAGGTTTTGGTAGACTTGCTGGATGTCGGTACGGGTTCGAGCGAGAGGATTAAGGAGAATGCGGTGGGTGCTTTGTTGAATCTGGTGAGGTGTGGGGGGGGAGGAGCGGTGAAGGAGGTGACGGGGATGGGGCCGGGCGCGGTGGAGGGGATTAGGGATGTTGTGGAGAATGGGACCGCGAAAGGGAAGAGCAAAGGGATTGAATTGTTGAAAATTGTTGAAGGTGGAGCAAAGGAATGGGATTTTGCGGTTTGAATCTCTTACCCGAGCCATGATTCTTGATGAACTACTAATGGTTTCTTGGATTGTATTTTTAGTTAGCTTTTTTTATATATATTTGTTTGCCGGCGAATACGTGTAAATTACCCTCTGCTGTCTTCTAGTTATACATGGAAAGGAACAAAATGGAAGTATACTCTGTTGTGATTATATTGTAGTTGATAGTTTTCTAAAATTCCAACCCTAAAAGGTTCCTGGATTGGATAATTTCTGTAATCTCGCCTGTTTTTTCTTATCTCAGTTCATTCATTTCTTTCACTTGGTGTTTAGCAGCACATTATAACTTGTATTGATAGAGATATTTGATATTTAAATAAATGTATTTCAAGGAGAGAAAGCACAATCATATTGTATGTTTGTCAAACTCAAACTCCCTTAGCTTGACTGACCACCACACCCAAATGCTTTAAGCTGAACATGTTTGTTAGATTCATGTTACTTTAAATTTGATTAATTATCAAATCCAAGTTTATTAAATCTGATATATTTGTCAAACCCCCACTACTTATGAACTAATATCAAGTACAAGCCATTTAAGTTTAAGTCTGACTATTTGTTAGACTCATGCTGCATTAGGATTTGGCTAGTTGTCGAGCCTAAATTATTTAAGTTTGACATGTTTGTTATATCTATTTTTTTTATTTTTATAATAATCTTAACAAAACATATTTTTTTACTCACAGTAGTGTAAATTGTCTAACAGTTAACTTCAATAATGAGAAGGAAAAGGTTTTCTAATTCGTAGACTTCTGTTCATTTCTCATCTGGGATTGTAGAATTCTTTTCTGCTTTTCTTTCATTATTTGCGACCCTTGAACTGTGATATTTCGGCAATAAATCTGGGTTCTCTTATCCTGAAAGAAAACCTTTGAGCATGTGCTTCTGTAAAATGCAAATGCATAGCCAATGCGCAATTTGAACAGGCATTTAATTTTGTTTCTCCTTGCCATTTAGTGCAGTATTTGTTCATCTTTTCATCATGTGTATAGTGTCCGGTGCGATTGATTGAACAATCGGTAGTTTACTAGTTTCAGAAATTTAGCCCTTAACTTGCCTTTTACTGAGGAATTTTTTTGCAGTCTGCTATATTTTAGGAACTTGTGTAGTCACATGAGCATGCCATTAACAGCTGAGTAATATATATAAAATCCTTTCTTCTGTGATTTTGACTATGATTTACAGAGCGTCCAGGTATTGAACTGGCTAGAAACTAGTTTTATCTACGTGAATGTAACCAGCTAAAAGGTCATACATTTATGCCGGCAAGCAGATCAACTGAGCTACTGCCCTTGGTATGCCAGTCACCGCAAGGTCCAGGCACAGGTGAAACCACTTCAAACTAAAACACATCATGAGTTTCACTACTTCCCAACTTTCCCTTAATACTATGATTGGATGGGTTTGCTTTGATTGGATGGTTAACATAATGGTCATACGCTGTTGCTTTTGGTGCTGGATGAGCTAGGCATGTGTCACTAGAAAATGCCATTAGCTGTTAATGAATGGATTTGCTCTGCTTGGTGTGGATGCTAAGTGGTTAGTCACTTGCTTTGTCTGTGTGTATGAGTGATAAATTCTTTAACCTGTTAAATCATCATCAAATTTGGTTTTGGAGAGCTTTCTTCTATGATGAGACGTTGAAGCATGAGGAGTTTTTGGGACCAATTCTTTCGATGAACTTTTCATTGTACCAACGACTGCAGGGCTGGAGGGAAGTTAGCCCGTGGCTGGCTATCACTGAATGCTTGGAAGCTTAAACAATAGACCAAGGGAGCGGACCCCTTCTCTATCCTTTTGGTAGACAATTCATTATCGAATTAGTTTTACTTTTCTCAATGAAGGGATATATTTGAAAAGGTAAATTTCATGCTACTTGCGCGCAAACCCATCAACATGTTTAGATTTTTTTTCTTGGAGTTTGTGCATAGCTATGACCATCAACCCAGAGCTTGGTCAGGCCTGGTCTGATCAGTTTCAATGTTAATTAGGTGAACCATGATGGAGAACTTCGACCGGGTTAGATCTGAGAGCAAGTATGATACCTTTGGTTTTGGTTGTGTACCTTTACTATATCAAGTGTACCTGCAGAAATCCAAATGCTCTGGTTTGAGCTAAATACACTTTCCACTGTACCCATATAAATAAATTTTATAGTGTTTAAGCTATATGGGATATAGCTGTCAAAAGTTCTTAAATGTTAGGTAAATGATTTGCTGTTTGCATATCAGGTTTCGAATTCAAATTACAACGTTCACTCCTTATAAAATCTGAAATAATCAGGATTTATTTATTTATATAGACCGATAAAATACAAAATACAACTTCCTAAAATAGAGTTTAATCTCTTCCAACAAAAATATAGCTGTCATGCGCTCTTTCAAATGTCATGACGTTAGGTCAGATTTTGTTGGTATGCGGAGCGTTTTCTCGCTTGAAATGAAGAAAAAAAGAAAAGACACAAGCAAAATCATGGCCAAAAAAGATGCTGTCATTGTGAGATTTTGCTCGTCTATCCTTTTCTTATCCTGTTCTTGAGATTTGAGGAGCTCTAGCATTACATGACAAAGACAGGGTTCTCATACGAGAAGGAAAGTTAAGTCCTGTGATGAGGGAACAGCTGCAGTGAATTAAATTAGTTTGTTGAAGAAGAAAAACCCAGAAAACTGGTGTACGAAAGCTATCTTTCGGAGAAAGTGGATCACACAGGAAGCCGGACTGGTCTTAGAAGCGACAGCTTCAACGCCATTAAAAAAAAGGCTACACACAGTGAGTAACTTGTATAATCTGCACTGCAGGTCTCGAGTTCAAATCAGGATGTTCACTCATTATAAGAACTTTAAATAACCAAGATTTTACTCGCTCAACTTTACCTACAAATTGCATTTTAAAAACTTGTCTATTCAAAATTCAAGAAGTTTTTTCATGTAGCCGGCTAGCAGAAATTAAAAGTTATGAACAGTCATGTAGAATTTTGTCACCAAGAAAATAAAGTAGTTAGCCTACTCGACGATTTTATGGAAGGTAGGGGGATATACCTAAGAAAAGGTCTAGCTAGTAGTGTCCTGCCGATACAGTAGTGATGAAAAAACTGTAATTCATGGAAGATGCTGTTTGGGTGTTATTTTTTCTTGGTTTTTTTTTATATATTTCATTTCATGTTATCTTTGGATCTTCAGTTATCTTTCCTTTTTGTTCTAAGATGTTGCACTTTCCTGCCATGAGAGGCCATACTTGTATGGCTTCATTTCACGAATAAAATTAGGACGCAGAGTTCTACAGGGAGAACCCTATTTTAGCAGAAAGTAGAAACTATACTGGAATGAGAGACGTCGAGAACATGTACTGTTGCTGTTTAATTACTACAGGAGAGGAAACCGGGATGAGTTTTCAGATTAATCATTATCGGAATCTGCTTAAAAAAGGTGTTTATCAAGATTTCAGCCCTCAACGGGAGGAAGAAGGGTAACAGTAACCTGGAAATTACACTGTCAGTGATAAATGAGATCAGGCTAGAATCATCCTGATGCAGGTTACAATGAAATTAATGCTGATCTGATGAAAAGCTATGAGCTAAATTGTAAGTTGAATGAAATTAAAAAAACATTAAAGTTAATTAATTTTTTATGATGATTTTGATATATTTTTAAATAAAAAAGTATTTATAAAAACATATTTCACTACAATCTCAAATTTTCTTTTGGATGCGAGGAAACTCAACTCTTGAAAAGTGTATTTTATGGGTTAAAATGAACGAGTAAAACCCCGGTTGTCCCAGACTCTTGCACGAAATTCATGTTCTGACTTGAACTCAAGACCTGTCATACAGATCGAAAGCTCTCTACCATCATATCATGTTACTTGAAAAAACCACCCACTATCTTGCGTTTTTTCTAATGTTGGTAGGAAACAAATTATAAAATATCCATCTAAAACTAATGGAAAAAAAATTAATATCAGTACATCAAAGTTGATTTGAAAAAACTCTATCCGTGAAAATAACCTCTATTATTTAGTTAAATGAGAAAATTAATTGAAAAATCTAGATAAAATTAACTAAGAAATCAGGATATCAAACTAAAAAACTAGTCAGATAAAAAACCCAGTTCAATTTAATTTTGTTTTCGAATTTGAGAGACCAAAAAGAACTAATCAGAACCAAATCAAAAGGATGTTTTAAAATAGAGAATTGAAAAGGCCTAGAAAAGCTCATTACATCAAAGCTTGTAAAACTAAAATACAATAGACGGTTTTACAAATAGAAACCCAAACCGGACCGTTTGGTCAGCTCGGTTCGGTTTTTATAAAAACAAAACCGGTCAGGTTGGATTTTTTTATCCAAACTCAACCAAACCAACCACTCCTCTCACCTCTAACATCTAGCATCTGTGGGCTGGATGCTTTCACGTGAAATAATTGCTCAGTTTATATGGTCAGTGTCACAGGGTTGCTGCGAGAGAGATGTTTTATTGTTGGTTGTAGGGAATCAAATCAATTCCGTAAAGAAATCATCTTATCTAAAAACTTAAACTATTAGTTGAGGTTCTAGAATATAATTTATATTATCCGGGCTTAAACTTGCACAATTTCGTACTAATTTATGCTTGATTTTTTATTAAATAAAATAACAAAAATAAGATTCAAACTCATAATCACCGACCGGTTCTGATACATGTTCATCATCTCGCCTAAACTTGCAAGAATCTTACTGTTCATCAGCAGTGGTGCGTAAACAAACTGTGTGAGCCGTGACTCGCTGTCCCATATTCATATACCTATTCCAATTTGACTAAAACTCACCCTTGTGGGGCTGCATTTTAGCTGGATGCATTATGCCTTCAAACAACAAGACACCTCTCGTGAAGAGCTGTCTTGGCTTCAGCGGCCTGTGCTGCTAAATTTATTTATTTTTTATTTAATAAAAAAAGATTTCGTGGTAGATTTTCGCTAAACTTACATCATCTAGATATGTGTTTTTTGTTTTCCTTGTAAATATTATTATTTAAGAATACTTTGAAAGTGAAGGCTACTTGCTGGCAGGGACATAACTATATTAGATCTAGCATTTCATAGTATATAGATATTCATGTTCATGTCGAATTATCAAGAACGCATAAAATTGCATAAACCATAAAGCGGAAGCGTACCTGAATCCATATCTGAAAGTCGCTATCTAGAGTCGTACGGATGGTCTTCCAGATTAACACGTTCACCTTAGAGAGCCCTTTGATTCGCTCTTTACCTTAACCTTATTTTCTCTCTGATAATGGGATGTCAGTATAAAAATGAATCAGAACGTGTAATCTGGGAACCATGACCATATATATAGGCAACCAAGTGCCTTTTGGTATTCATGCCTTTTGGCATTCCCACCCTTTGATATTCCTATTGTAGCACGTCACTAAAAATAGGAATAACCCCTTAATCTCTACACATTAAAGGTCCACACCCTATTAGATACACCAAAATCCAATTGCCTAAAAATACTTAGTAGATCATTTTTAATTAGGTTTCACCTTATTTGACAGTCCACAAAAACATAATTATTCTCATATAAACTCAACGTTGGATTAATGATCCAACAAACTATCCTTTGAGATGATGGCCATGGCGTGGCACCCACTAAATTTACAGTCCTATATCCTTGATGTGTTTTTTTTTAGTAAGTTAGCTCACGAGAAACATTTATATGGATGAGATTATGGTGATGTAACTAGTTGCTTGCTTAGGCAGCACCAAAACTTGCAGCAGCATTGTCTTTGATTTATAAACAATTTTGGATAGATGTCGGCCTCATTTCAGAGCTTGATTGGATGTAGAGCTTGACTTTTTTCTTTTTTTTAGATTAATTAACTAATCAAAATAATGTTATTTTGGACAAAACTTTTTAATAATTGTTCATGAAGTTTATCCTGGTTGGTTTTTTTTAGAGTATGACCGAGTTAACAAGATCACGTTGTAATATGACTAAGAATATATTTAAAATGATTCAAAACGAAACTCAACTCGAGTTTATGAGTTGATTTAGGGCCTGTTTGGGAGTGCAATTACGGTAGCTTTTCAAAGTACTTTTCGTGTCGAAATACATCAAAATGATGTTTTTTTTTATTTTTTAAAAATCATTTTTGACATCAGCACATCAAAATGATATAAAAACATCAAACCATATTCATTTAAAATAAAAAAAATAAAAAATTCAAATTTAGGCAAAACACCGATTGAAACGCACAGCCAAACGGGCACTTATATAATCAGGTTCAATTACTAGTTTTGCAAAGATGCGAGACTTGTTTCAGAGTCTGACTTGATCTAAAACTTGACTCGTTTGATCATTGGGTAATTCAGCAAATCAAAACAACATTATTTTAAACAAAACCTATTCTTTGAGTTCACTATGATCATGTCTATTTAGAGTCTTATCAAAGTTATCGAGATCATGGATAAATATTTTAAATGGTTCAAAACAAAACTCGACCCGGGTTAAGCTTATAAAACCGGGTTTAATAAAATAACAATCCAATGTGAAAGGGCATTTGTGAGTCTATTCCACTGCATCTGAATGCTCAATCTGATGCCACAAATGTGAAGTAACCATCATGATTGCTTGGTCCAGAATTTGCTAGGATTTATTCCACTATTGCCAAGCCTTAAAGCCTACCAGACCACCACTAGACTTTCTAGAAAAAGTGTAAATGCCACTCACCTTTTCCCTTTTTCAACCACTTTCTAAATGCTTGCAAATGGCATTATCAACCTTTTTTATGCTGTTCATGATTCTTGTTTTGAAATATTCTCTTTGAATCAAACTAGACTGGGTTTTACCATCTCTGTAAAATTATAAAAAAAAGAAAAACATTATTACTTGGTCAGATAATGTATTTAATTAATATAATCGGATGACATAAACAAAACGCTGGAATAGCTCAGTTGGCTAGAGCGTGTGGCTGTTAACCACAAGGTCGGAGGTTCGAGCCCTCCTTCTAGCGTTGTTTTTTTTGTCTTGTGGTTGTACCTCCACAGATTTTTGTTATAGAAAAAACATTATAAATTATTCTCCGCTTCAAGAAATACATTAAATGATCAATTCTTTTAGTTTTAGGAGCTAATTGATTTTGTTCATGTTGTTAAATAAACAAGTAAATAATACGAATAAAACACTATTTGATTAAACATAATGATCGATGCTGATCATCAAAATATTAATTAACTTGTTTTTGAAAATAAATAGACTATTTAATTTTTACTTCTCTTTACAATCACAAGTAAGTAAAAACATAGCAGGATAATTTATTGGGTGTTTGACAATACGTTTTAATAGTTCTCTTGAAAAAAAAAATTATTTTATTTTAATATATTTTTTAATGAAAAATACTTTTAAAAACAATCGCAATCAAACACTATCAAAATGAGGGACAGAATAATCCATTTTGAGGTCCACACAGAAAGCTATTTATCCTTGCAATTCTTTTTCTCGAGGTGATAATTTTACAAGATACTGCCATGAGCTCTACCACATGTTAATTGTCAAAGATGCTATACACTCCCACTTTTCACACATGTCTTCTTCAAAGTCAGATTATGCCCATTCAACTTATATGTAAACAAATACCGCTTTAATTCCCTGTTATTCTCTTACACCATGAAACATGATCGCGTTGTTCTATCCCATTTTCTTATATTATAAAACTAGCCTGGGCTAGTTTAACAGGTCAATCTAGTTATTTTGATTTTAGAAATTGATTTTTAATGCTTTTAATTCTTGTTTTCTACTTAATTTGGGTTGACCCTTTTGATACAAACTGTAACCATTTTCCGGGTGATCGAGTTTCGATAACAATAACTCTGGTTCGAGCTAACTCTAGGGTAATGGTTGTGTGTAAAGAAAGAAAGATGGGATCACTTTACTATTTTGATAGGATGTTGTCTTGATTTAGGGGTTGTTTGACACTATATTTTAAAAATATTTTTGAAAAAAATTAAAAAAAATAATTTTTATATTTTACTTTAAATTAAAAAATATTGTTTTTAGATATTTTCATGTGGTTATGTCAAAAATAATTTTTATATATTTTTAAAATAAAAAATATTTTAAAAAACAATCGCAATCAAACTTATCAACCTAACACTTATTGTTGAACATCAATGGATTGAAAAAACACAAGCATTGAAGTTGCGGTCCAATTTTTCATCCCCAAACCTCACGGCATGAATTAGAGCCTTGACGGTACGCTCACGCTTCTGTTTAGGGCATCTTCCAGTGACCATCATCATGCAAATGGAAATCTACAAATTAATATCTTATCCATGCTCATCGTGGCATCATGGGAGGGTGAATTACACGTTTAGACCGAGCTAGATTTTTGGTTTTAATTTATCCATTGATAAAAAATAATCTTAAATTATATGTTATGTGTTCGGTAGTGTCGCCATAGCCCCATGAACAAACAAAATCTGAAACGGAAGGAGATTCTCTCAGTGATTATCAGGTCAACTTCGTCGACCACGACGTGCAATGTATTCTCAATTATCCATGAAATTGTTAAAAACATAGCAGAAGAATATATATAGTAAGGTGTAGATTTAAAGTGGTTATTGATCAAGGGCCGGATTCTCCTCCACTACTGAGCTCATCAGAGCTGCTCAGGCAAGCAAAAGTTATGCAGGAAATCTTGTATAGAATCGTGTCTTTCTCAAGAGCATGGCTAATTAATTTAACCATATATATATATGCTGATGGGGCTGGCAGAGCGCGATTGGCCCCCCGGCTAGAATAAGTACATCAAATCCAAAAAGTTTATGAACAAAACTGCAGCCCCATGATATTTCAATTAATATTACCTAATCTACTGGGTGATGAATCCACCGATGCTTTCAAAAGTCGCAAAAAGGCAAAAAGTAGAGCTAAAAAGGAGAAAAGATGATTCAAAAGAGCAGCCTATGAGGTCAAGTGACCGTAGCATATTGCTAAACTAGTGGTGGCAGAGAGAGAGAGAAATGTGGTGGTGGTGGTGATTGATAGAGTGGGTGACAGTCCCACGTGATTGTCCCACCACCACCACCATGCACCACCACCACTCCTTCCTTCTCTCGTGCTAGTCAGTGGGCTTCTTGGTTGGCTTCACATTAACGCTAACAGCCAAAAAAAACCAACCACAGCAATGGAACCAACATATCACAGATAAGATAGCACCACCCTGGCTCGAAAAAGTGTAAAAGAAAAGGGTTAAGAGGTTACTATCATGAACTTATTTGACAAAGCTAGCCACTTTCTTCGATGGTTGCCCACTGAATTCTAACCCTAAAGCTAGCCCTTTCCTTTCACCTGATCTCTCAAATGCTAGTGGTTCTTTCTCTTCTCTTGGTTGGCCACTCATAATATCACTACAGCTGCCCTTTCATTTTCTTTTCTCTCCTCTAATTAATGCTAGTGGTGATCACCTCTCTCGCTCTATCTCGATCGCTAGCTAGCTCCCATCTTGCTTTCCTCTCATGTCGTCCTGTTCTTGAGCTTGTGCATGTGAATCAATGAAGGGTTCGTATACTCATGCTGGCCGCTAAACAAGGGCAGGAAATTTGTTTAGCATGGGGAGAGATGGATAAAGAAACTAACCAAGAATGCCCATCTCTTCACCCTAACAATTCAACCATCTTCAAGGAAGAATCTGCAAGAAAAATACTTCGAGGTCTTGGCGCTGCTGGTGTTATTGTTACTGGAATTGGCGGCGGCGGCGGCGGTGGCGGGGACAGATTGAAAAGAGATGAATGGAGTGAAGGAGCTGTTTCGACCTTACTCGAGGCCTATGAGAGTAAATGGATACTTAGGAACCGAGCTAAACTTAAAGGGCATGACTGGGAAGATGTTGCCCGCCATGTATCCTCGCGAGCAAATTGTACCAAGTCTCCAAAGACACAAACACAATGCAAGAACAAGATTGAGTCCATGAAGAAAAGGTATAGATCAGAATCTGCCACTGCAGATGCCTCCTCTTGGCCTCTTTATCCACGTCTTGATCTTTTGTTACGTGGAAATAGTGCAGCAGCCGCTGTAATTTCATCACCACAGCATCAGCAGCCATCAATTCCAGCTTCTTCTAACCCTCCTCTGATCTTGTTAAGGGAGCCGACCTTGGGGATGCCACAACCGCCGCCACCATCTATGACTCCTCCTCCTCCTCCTCCTCCACCACCACCACCACCACCCCCTCCTCCTCAATTTGTTGAGACCATTACTCCAAACTCACATGGATCTAATGGTGTTGATCATAGGGGGCAAAAGGTCAGAAAACAAATGCCTTTTTCTTGTGATTCTCTTTAATACCATTTAATTATCCTTAGTACCAATATATATATATATGTGTGTGTATATATATATACTTCTTTCGAAACAATAAAACTTTTGATCAAAAAATTAAACTTAAATCTGTCTTACATGTGGATTTTATGGACCACATATGATTGATCCCTAGTGAACTCATTACTGTCTCTTAGGAAGTTCAAGGTGGCATCGCTTTGTAATTAATGATTATTGCATGATTAACTCCTGCCTCTTATGGGGCCGTGAAAAAACCAAGTACTCTTTTAACAGCTCATACAAGCTTCCAATCAATCAATAATATTCTCTTGCTAGCAGGAAGATGGAGTGGATGCCAAGCTATCAGATCACGTGTCGGAAAAGAATGCCATGGACACAGATAGCAGCACTCCGGCCCTGTACAGTGATAAGAAAAAGATAAGGTCCAAGAAACTGAAGATGAGAATGGAGAAGAGAAAATGTAGAAAAAGAGAAGAATGGGAGATAGCAGATAGCATCCGGTGGCTCGCAGAGGTGGTGGTGAGGTCAGAACAAGCAAGAATGGACACCATGAGAGAAGTGGAGAAGATGAGAATAGAAGCCGAGGCCAAGAGGGGCGAGATGGACCTCAAAAGGACCGAGATCGTAGCCAACACTCAGCTGGAGATTGCCAGGATCTTTGCTGCTGGTGTTGGTAAAGGTGTTGACTCTTCCCTGAGAATTGGAAGAAACTGAGAGCTATATATATATATATATATATATATATATATATATATATGATGGTTATGTATAGACTTGTGATGTGTGTGGATTATTAACACTGGAAAAGAAGAGGAGAAGAGAAGAGAACCTTAGGAAAGATTGATTAAGAAAAGGTGAGGGAGAATAATTAATAATTTAACCTGAATTAGGGTAGCTAATTATAATTAGTATTTAGCAAAGCAGGAGAAGAGCTGTGGTAGGTAAAAATAATGTCTCTACCTCATTGTAATGTTCTCTTTTATCGAACAATGCAGTGTTTTTATGTTTACATCCCCTCAGCTAACAATGGATGAAGTCAGATTTTGCGACCAATGCACAATCATCATCGACTCGTGCACCCTGTTTGATTTTATATTTTAAAAGTATTTTTTTTAAAAAAAAAAAATAATTTTGTAAAAAAGTGGTTGTCATTCTCTTAAATACCCTCTCAGCCTATTTCTCACTGAATTTGTAATTATTTTTTATGTATATTTTTAAAATAATTTATGATATGAAAATTAAAAAAAAATTATTTTGATACATTTTAAATTCACAATAACAGATATATGAAAAAAGTGATGGGATGATCTAATTTTACAAAATTAGGTATTTAAAGAGCTTTGTCAATGAATCCAAGAAACATTTATCATTTTGTAAATAATAACTTGGAAAATATGAGATCTAGGTTTTTTATTTGAACAAGAAAAAAAAAGTAATTAAGTTAAACTCAATTAACTCAATCAGTTGATTTAATGATATAATTGATATAGCTAAATTCATTCATGTCAATATGATTATTTTTTTTAAAAAAGAGTTGATTTTATGTTTTAATTGACCTAGTATAATTCGATCACATCAATATTATTTTAAAAGAAACAAATAAAAAAATATAATCAAATTATTTTAATAAAAAAAGGCAACATGAGATTAATATAATTATATTTTTTTTAGAAAATTTAGTTCATTACCTAATAGGTCTATGGGCTTGAAACTGGCCTAGCATGGAATCTAGTATTTTAAAGAAACTCATGAGCTTGGAATTAGTGCTTTTCAATATTTTAGAATAAAGCTCATGCTTAGCCTATATAATGTTATGGACTTTCATTATAATGGTATTAAAAGTTTATTAAAATATTTTATTTGTTGTGTGTACAAAAAAATTAGTTTATAAAAATAAAAATAAAAATTAAAACACTTATTTTTATTTTCTAGGTATGTGTATATAATATAATAACAATACCTAAAAGAGCTTGGAGGCATATATTCACATTTCATTGTAGAGTTTTTTAAATTAATATGTTATGTTAAAAATAATTTTGTAAATTAATATATTCACTTCTAGGTTGATCCTCAGTCGAGAATTTAATGAATTTTGATTTTAAGAAATTAACACAAGGCTACAAGGTTTGCTTGTTTTTTTCTCTTTTTTTTGATTTTTTTTTGTTTTCTAGTATTTTTTAAATCTAGCTTTTATAAAAGAAATTTTATTTTTTAATTAGATTAAAATTATTAATTTTATCCCTTCATATTTTTTTGGACATGTGTTGAGCTTCTTAGTTTATCCCAAGTATATAATTTAGCGAGCTATGAGTTTGAAAATTAACTCGGCCTACAAGTCCGTCCATGCTCTTTTTTTTTCAAGTTTTTTTTTTAATCTCATTCTCTAATATTTTGTTATTTTTTATTCTACCTCTGTGGTATTTTCTATTATTTTAAAAGTAACAAGTTTTTTTTCCAAACTTTTTTTAAATCTAGCCTTTTTTTTCAAATAGAAATCATTTTAAATCTCATATCAACAAATTTAAATTGATTTAAAGTGTGTTTGAGAAATGCTTTTAAAAAAGAATAAATAAATTTTATTTTTACTTGAAATTAGTTTTTTTGATATTTTTAAATTGTTTTGATGTACTTATATCAAAAATCATTCTTAAAAAATATAAAAATATTATTTTAATTTATTTTTAAATAAAAACATTTTGACAACTATAACCATGATTCTTTTGTGGTCGAAGCCCACCAGAGAACAGAAACGGGGCCATTCTCCACAGGTGCAAGGAAATCCAATTCTCGAACGATGAACATACCATCAAGCATCCAAACAACTCCAAATCCAAATCTCCAAAATCCTGCAAAACTTCTCTAAAACCCTTTTGCAAACTCTCTCCCTCCCTCTCCCCTTATCTCTCAAAAATGGCCTTGCTCCAAGCCTACTCACTTCACGTAAGAACCCTACCATCCACCTTCAAATCACATTCTTTCGCACCTCATCTTTCATTCCCTAAATCTTCTTTCAAAACCAGTCAAGAAAGTTCTCTTTTTTCTATCACTAGCACACCCAGGAACATACCTTTTTCGCTCTCTACACAACAAAGAAGATTGCTCTGCAGACCCCCTCAAGGAAAGTACATTAGAGAAGACTATCTTGTGGTATATACCCTTTAATTTCTCTTATTTTTTCTCTTTTTATAATCTCATGTTGTCTTTGTTTTGTGTTGTTGTCTTCTTTTTAGCTTGTATTCTGCTTGGTTTCTGGGAAATGTAGTGAAAAAGAAAAGTAATTCCATGAATTCTGTTTTTTTTAATATTGAGACTTGGCTTCAATTGTGTTATACTAACATTTGGCAAAGTGGTAAAAGAATAAAGAGAGAATTGGAGATGCTTGTCGGACGCTGTTGAATTTTGTAAATATGATGTATCTATTGTTTAATTGTGGGTGTGGCAGAAAAAAATGTCAGCTGAGGAGATACAGGAGTTAGTAAAGGGAGAAAGAAATGTGCCCCTTGTTATTGATTTCTATGCAACATGGTGTGGACCCTGTGTTTTGATGGCCCAAGAACTTGAAATGGTATGTCCCGAACTTTATTTTGATGAGTTGGATGTTTTCTATTATCTGCTATCTTGCAATTTCGTGTAATTTTTTCTGTACCCAATAGGAATAGTTTTCAATGCTGGGATATGTTATGAGGTAGATATGGTTCTGAAATTGGTTTTCCCATTTGTTAAGATGCGAATTTATAGGTAATGTTTTGCAAGTCTATGATAACGGCAAGCCCAATTAGCTTGATAATTAAGTTGAGTTTAGTTTTGTAATGCATGTATAGAGTTAGGAAGTGCCTTCAAAGCCACCAAAGGTACAAATTTTTAATGGTGGATCATGTGTCCTAGCATCCGTTCAAATTTAATGGACCATGACCGGATCATTCTGTTTTTGGCTGGATTTCTATGAAATTCTTTCATGGTCAAGTATATTCAGTCAAGCAAAGGCAAAGCCTCTAAGTATTTTAGAAAAGGACTGAAGAAAGTGCGTGTAGAGATATAGAGTACATGTGGTGATCGCTCATAATTGTTCTTGTTAACGGTCCAAATGGTATGGTGTTCCTTGTCAGGTGCCAATTATAATTCTCAAAAAAGGTTTGCATTGCTTGATTCTCTTATAGAAGAGATTGCATGGAACATATCGGATTTGATTTGAATATTGTAGAAGATGCTGAGACTCTTAAAATTTACATGGTGCTTAATTTGCATGCACATAATGAGTTGGCTAGGAAGGCGCTTAAAAGATTTGCCACCACATACTTAAATCTGGAGGGTATGTTGAAGAAGGGATTTTAATCAATTTCTGGATCATAATAAAGGGTAGTTCACTTGCCAGGGATATAAAGGCAGGAATGCACTGGACAGTTTCAAGAAATCAAAATTTTGGAAATCTATTAGCTTTAAGATTCTCCTTTCCACTTTCTTTTGAAGTGTTATCAAGTGGATTCATACACTTCAAGCAAAAATCCATAAGCTTCTAAAACATTTAATTCCTCACGGCCATTTTTTGCACTTTCTTGCACACATCTAATTGCATACAACTTGCAGTCCATGCATACAATCCAAACATCAGTTGAAGAGAAATCATGTCCAACATGTAGTTCTGGATAAAGAAAACAGCCTCAAATCTTGTTAGAAATCAAGCGCTGCAGTAAAGACGGAGAGTAGCAGATCATGCAGTGTAACCATTGCAATTTGAGTAATGAGTGTAATATAATACCTCTTACCAAATAACTATATTTTATATCAGCTTAGCATAATGAAATCATATCTCCTGCGCAGTCCGCTTTGCAGCTGAGTCCGTATGATGCAAAGTAGATCAGCAGATGATGTTCCCTTTGTCTGCTGTTCCTTGCAGCCTTTCTCTCACTGAGAACATGACGTTTGGTTGTTTGCTCTTTTATCGAAGCGATGCTTGTTGATAGCATCACATACTTTTTCTCTGGTTAAAATCGTTAAATCCATCGATACGTTTTCATCCTCCAAAAACTAAACTAATATCAGTGCTAGACGTGGTGTACTTTTTTACATGTATGTTTCCATCCAAGTCAACGGAACTACTTTATATATGGATTTCACTTGATTAATGTAATGCATGGAAATAACAGGTGTGACACTGGTTTTAATCACTTGCTTTCACCTTTGCAGCTAGCTGTGGAATATGAGAGTAATGTGATGATTGTTAAGGTTGACACAGATGATGAATATGAATTTGCACAAGACATGCAGGTATTTTTCAAACATCATTTTCATCTCCTTTTTTTCTTAAGAAAAAAACTTGTAAGACTGTTGCGTGCACATTTTTCTTGATGTGTGAATTCATGTGATCTTGTAAATTATTTGATAGCACCACCCTTTTTCTTTGTGATGTTAGAAAATAACATTTCTATTGCTATTAATGAAACCACAATTAATCTTATAGAGACTTGGTTTGTGCTCAGGTTCGAGGTTTGCCAACCTTGTTTTTCATTAGTCCAGAACCGAGTAAGGATGCAATACGGACTGAAGGGCTCATCCCACTACAGATGATGCGAGATATCATTAACAATGAAATGTGAAGAAGAGGCACTGAATGTCACAGAAATCCGCGATTTTTGCTGTTGGTGTTAGCTTACCAATTCTAAATGAACTGCTTGTTACTTGTGCTGTATGTAATTTATTTTATATTTGTTGTATGATATTGTAGAGATCTTTTTGCCCTAAATGAGTTTCCAAATCAAGGTAGGAAAATCAGATTCCTGAATAAACAAGAAAACACAACTAAGATGATTTTTTTTTTTAAAAAAAATTGACTCAAACTTCTCTGGGGCATAATTTTAGGGTTTTTTAGAGCTTGACAAGTTATAGCAAGCCTACCCTTTTATAAAACTAAGCTTGTAAAATCATTTGTGACAAAATTTAAGTCTAATTTAATGAATGATCGAATTAAAAATTATGATTTTATTTTATGTTAAGCTATTTGTCTATATGACTAGACTAATTTTTAAACTTAATTATGTTTCATTGGTCTATAAAATATGTTTATTAGGTTTCTTTGAATGATTCATTCTATCTAATCATTCAGAACATTCAAAATCTTTTGACTCGCCTGCATCAAACTTAGTCAAGTCCTCCCTGGCAACTCCTATATGACGAGTTCCTTTAGCTACCGGAAATGTTGCTTTAGCTGAGCATATTTGGGCATCATTTAAAGTTTCTATCAACTTTTTTTTCCATATAGTTTCTTGCCTTATTTTCTTATCCAAGGAGTATTTTAATTAAAAAATGGAAATGTCTTGCAATAAGATAGATGATAATCAAAACATCATATAACTCATCAAAGCAATTTAGGGATAAGAATTATATATGAGATAATTAGTTAATTTTCTGGTTCTGGAAATATGATCCATTTTCTTCTTGAAATGGTTGGGTTTTTTTTTTGTATGTGAATTATAAATAATTGCCCTTGGCAGTGGGATATTTTTCTTTCATTTTTTCCATATTTTTTATTGTAATTTTTTAATCATTCTCTTAATTGAATTATCTTTTCAATTGCACCCCTTAATATTTCACATCATTTTTTAATTGATTTTTTTTCAATTGCATCTCTCAAATATTTTATTTTATTTAATATTTAGTCTTTATTATTTTAATTATTTTTTAATAAATCTTTTTTTTTTATTTCATCCCTTTGCATTTTATTGATCAAGATTTTGTTCATCTAGAATTTGCTTCATGATTTTTTGGGTTTGTTTTTTTATAAGATGATTTCAACCTTCATGGTTTTGAAAAATTGGTCTAGCTTTGGTCCATTTTTTTGCTATTTGTACAATTCATTTATTTTATTATTTTATAGGGTATCCCGATTTCATATCCCAAATCACAAGTTTCGTGTTTTAACCTAACTTGACTCGGACCAAATTTTTTTCCAACTTATTTGTTGTTATTGCTTATATTTGTTTTTCATATGATTAAATTACTAAGGTTATTGATTCCAATGAATTAAAAAACTTGACTTTCATATTTCTTCGGCTTCTTCATAAATATTGTCATCACTTAAATACATTTTTATGTTAAAAAAAGTTTAGCCCGACTGTCTGACATAGTGTAGTTCACCAATCAAGTAAGTACTGTTACTTTGTTGATAGAAGGAGAAAATTGAAAGTGTTATGAAAGTTGAGAGGGTTAATTGATACAAATCAGATTTTTTGGATCAAATTGAAACAACTCACAAACCTTATGGAGGAAATTAAATATATACTAAAAAATAAATTACCCTTCATATTTAAATAGTTGAAGTCAACGGTGGTCTGGGCAGTTGCCTTTTGCTGAGCAAGTAGTTCTAGAACTACAGAAACAAAAAAGCACGCTTGAAAGAATGACAACATGAATTATTTTATTGAATGCAGACTTTATTTACAAAAAAACTTAACAAATTTTCCTATCAATCGGCCACTAAACATAGTGGATTAAGCTAATGAGAAGAGAAGATGCTGCCTCAAACTAAGCCACTTACTACAGAAAAATTAGCCACTAACTTTGACAAATTCAAGTGAGAAAATGAAGAAAAAAAACAGTAAACAATGTGCTGACTGCTGACTTAAAATGTCAATTGTCTAACACTTTTTCTACTGAAACCAAACCCAGCAAAGAGTGAAGAATCCATTGATGCAGACAAAGACAGCAGATCTCACCTTAAGAAAGCAAGTGAAACAAGGTAATGCCTACACCTGCCTACTTTCTTTTCTTGTTCAGTGGATGTTCTCTTTGCCTTTCATGTTACTTTTTTCTTCAAGGTATTGAGGTGGGTCTAGAATGTCAAACATTTGCTTTCATTGTTGTTTCAAGTGCCAAGTGATTTCCTTTTCATTTTCTTATCTTGGGGTTGAGGTGGGGGTAAAGCCTTGGCAAGAAGGAATTGAACTCAGTGTGC
Organism: Salix arbutifolia; assembly: GCA_025169955.1. Taxonomy (NCBI): domain Eukaryota; kingdom Viridiplantae; phylum Streptophyta; class Magnoliopsida; order Malpighiales; family Salicaceae; genus Salix; species Salix arbutifolia. The sequence continues at coordinate 1,853,314 of CM045902.1, forward strand.
GAGTTTATTTTGTTAATGTAAGCTCAACATGTCGATGAACACATGGACTTCAAACCCAATTATTATTCGTGGATAAATTATAGATATGGTTAGTGTGCAAATAATGAAAATCGTTTACAACTTACTGGTTGATTCACGGTTTTCTCTGGCTCATAAACTGCAATTAGGTTATTTCAGAGGTTTGTGATTAACTATCGATGTAATCAAACTATTAATGGATGTCATGCAGATTTATTTAGCTTTATCTGAATGGGATTTTCGCTCTCCATTTTTTCTGATCATCTCTTGTTTTCTTTTACAGGATTTGTCGCCACCTTCCGTTCTACATTGATCTTTAGTGCTTCCTCTTTCGTTGAATTGTAAGATTTTAGTTTTGTCCGATGGCTGCTATGATAGACTGGAAAGCCTGCTCATCGAACTGTCAGTGTAACAAACTTAAACAATTTGAAAAATTACCCTATTTTTTTGAGAGAAAATTCTCTCGGGTTTTTCTTGTATAAAAAATGGAAATAACAATATTTTTGGGTTTATGATAACTGATAATAATAAAAAAAAGCTGAAACTTAAAGGAAAAACTAAGGAGAACAATTGAGTCTTTTGGTGGGCAGATTCGAGGTAGCCCGGGCCTCCTGGAACAGTTGATTTACTTCAAAGTAATTTCCTCCTTGGGTCTGTTCCTTCCAATCCCTTTTATAGTCGTCGTAGTCAGTCTTTCAGTTGTATACGTAGTATTTGTCTTTGGTTTGTATACGTACCCTATGTGCATGGTATATCTGTTTACCAGCTGTCCTTGATACAAACGGCACCGTTCTCTTCCGTTCCATTAACCTTGCTGCCAGGTGTCGACCGTCCCTCCTTTGTCAGGCCCAGCTCATCTGGATCGTCCACGTAAGTGTCCTTCTCCCATCTCTTCCCTTCATGCTGACTGGTCCTCTTTTCCTGTGCAGGGCGTGTTGAAGAAGCCATTTGTCTTTTCAATTCATTTCCATCCATGCTTTGCAGAGCTTGGGCGTGTTCTCTCTCTTTGAAAGCTGCTTTTTTGCCTTCGTTGTTAATGGTCTCTGGACCGAGATCATTGTGAGATTCTGACTGGTTACAACTCCCTTCCCCTTCGGAACCCTTGACCTCAAGGTGGGGGTATTCTCTGTTAAACCATTCCTCCTCCACCCAAATGGCGTCTTCAGCAGGTTGGTTTTCCCATCTTAGTAATATTTCTTCTTTCTCCTTCCTTCCTGTGGTGTTGGTTCTTCTGTCGAGGATCTCGGCCGGCTCTGGTTGGGTTCTTCGCCCCGATTCGAGCTCCGGTAGCCATGGCTCGGGGTTTTGTCCCTTTCCCTCCCACCGTTTCAGCAATGAAACGTGAAAAGTATTGTGGATTTTTGCTTCCTTCGGTAAATCTAGCTGGTAAGCTACTGCTCCTATCTTTTTCAATATTTTGAAGGGACCGAAGTACTTATAGGCTAACTTCCCATTTTTGTGTTTTTGCATGCTGATTTGCCGGAATGGTTGGAGCTTGAGGTAAGCCCAATCCCCTTCGTTGAATTCCAATTCCTTCCTGTGTTTATCTGCCTGCTTTTTCTGCCTTTCTTGTGCTTTCTCTAGATGATGCTTTATTTTCTTTAATTGCTCCTCTCTGTTCTGTAAATATTCATCTGTGGCTTGAACCTGTGTTGAACCTGGAATGTAGTTAATGATGCCTGGGGGTGCGTAGCCATAGGTTGCCTCAAACGGGGTCGTTTTGGTAGAGGAGTGGTAGCTGGTATTATAGCAGTACTCTGCCATGGTCAACCAGTTTGACCATCCTTTCGGGTTATCTCCCACATAGCACCTTAGGTATCCTTCTAGAGTTTTATTGGTGGCTTCTGTTTGTCCGTCGGTCTGTGGATGGTATGCTGTAGACATGAGTAGCTTAACCCCTTGGACCCGAAACAATTCTCCCCAGAATTTGCTTGTAAAAGTAGGGTCACGGTCTGAAATGATGCTGTTGGGTAACCCATGGAGTTTCATAATGTTTTGTGAAAATAACTGGCCAATCTTGACCGCACTGTAGGGATGAGATAGTGGTATGAAATGAGCATACTTGGTAAACCTGTCTACTACCACCATAATTACGGAGTATTGATTTGATTTAGGCAGCCCCTCTATGAAGTCCATAGATATGGAAGACCAAGGTCTTGTAGGTATGGGCAAGGGCTGTAGAAGGCCCGATGGCTTAGAATTCTCCCCCTTAGCTTTCTGACAGATTTCACATTGTCGAATGTATGTTTGGATGTCGGTTTTCATTCCCCTCCAAAAAAAATCTTTTCTTGCTCTCTGTAGGGTTTTTTCCAATCCTGTGTGCCCTGAAACTGGACTGTTATGGATGTGGTTTAGAATGACCTGCTTTAGGGGATTAAGCTTGCTTATGTAGATCCTCTGTTTATAGTACAGCACCTCTCCCTTCATCTGAAACCTTAAGGACCCAATGGTGTCGCTGTCCATTTGTCGTAGAATTTCTTGGACCTCTGGGTCTGTTTTGTAACTCTGTTTCAGCTGGTCCACCCAACTGACCAAGGGTGTAGAGATAGCCCATAGGGCTTTTGCTGTGCTAGACTCCTCCTGTCTGAAGAGGGCGTCGGCTACCCGATTGTCCTTCCCAGCTCGATATTCCACCATGAAGTCGTAACCAATGAGTTTGGATAGCCACTTCTGTTGAGTGGGCGTCCCTATCCTTTGTTCCAAGAGGTACTTCAGACTTTGTTGGTCTGTTTTTATTTTGAAGGCTTGCCCTAGGAGGTATGGTCTCCATTTGTTTACTGCTGAAATTAGGGCCAAGAATTCTTTTTCATAAGTTGATAGAGATAATTCTCTACCCTTGAGGCTTTTGCTGTAAAATGCTATAGGTTTCCCTTCTTGCATTAGGACTGCCCCTAAACCAAACCCTGATGCGTCACATTCCACTGTAAAACTCTGTTTGAAGTTGGGTAATGCTAGGACTGGGGGAGTAGTCACGGCTTCTTTTAATTGCTCAAAGGCCTTTTCGGCCTCTGGACCCCACTGGAAGGCCCCTTTCTTTAGCAGCTGGGTCAATGGCCCAGCAATTCCTCCATACCCCTTGATGAATCTCCTGTAGTAGCCTGTTAGGCCCAAAAATCCTCGGAGGGCCTTGAGCGTTCTGGGCCTGGGCCACTTTATCATGGCCTCTATCTTGCCTGGATCGGCTTGAACTCCTTGCCCTGAGACAATGTGGCCCAAGTACTCAATCTCTCTGCAGGCGAACTTGCATTTGGTTTCCTTGGCAATTAGCTGATGCCTTACCAGTAATTCCAGTACTGACCTTAGGTGTTTGCCATGCTCCTCTTCGGTGGGGCTGTAGACTAGGATGTCATCAAAAAAGACTAATACGAATTTTCTGAGGTATGGTCTGAATATGTCATTCATTAGTCCCTGGAAGGTAGAGGGAGCATTTGTGAGGCCAAAAGGCATCACCAAAAATTCGTAATGTCCATCATGGGTCCGAAAAGCTGTTTTGGGAATATCTTCTTCCCTTATTCTGATTTGGTGGAAGCCAGATCGTAGGTCTAGTTTAGAGAAAATTTGGGACCCATGGAGTTCGTCCAATAGTTCCTCCACTACTGGAATAGGAAATTTGTCTTTTACAGTTTCCTTGTTGAGGGCCCTGTAATCCACGCACATCCTCCAAGAGCCATCTGCCTTTCTAACCAGTAAAACCGGTGAGGAGAAAGGGCTCTGACTGGCTCTTATAGTGCCCATAGCTAGTAATTCCTTCACAATTTTTTCTATTTCTGTTTTCTGGTAGTAAGGGTATCTGTACGGTCTGACATTGATCGGAGAGGTCCCTTCTTTCAGGATTATGGCGTGATCCTGGGATCTTTTAGGAGGTATTCCTGTTGGCTCCTCAAAAACTTCTTTAAACTCAAGTAATAACTGCTCAACCTGTTTGGGCTTTTTTGCTTGGGCTGGCCCAATTTCCCACACCTGTAAGATCAAGCCTTCTTCGGCCCTTCTCAATTCCTGCAGGAAAGATGGGCTACTGTCCACTTCTGAATTCTCTACCCCTATACCCGTGATTAAGACCTTCTTGTCTCCTTGTTTGAACTCCATTTTTAGTGCTGAAAAGTCCCATAGGATAGGGTCCAATCCACTAAGCCAATGAATTCCAAGCACCATATCACAACCTCCCAGCTGGAGGAGGTATGCCTGGGTGGTGAAATGCCCCCCTTGAATTATGACCAGTATGTTTTGACAGCTTCCTTCACTCCAAAGCTTTGAACCGTCTGCGATGCTGACTCCGATAGGTGGATGTTTAGTAACTCGTATCCCTGTCCTCCTGACCACCCTAGGGTGTATGAAGTTATGGGTACTCCCTGTGTCGATCAAGGCCACAAAATAATGACCTTTTACTTTTATTTTTACTCTCATGGTTTTCGGGTCTGGACAACCTACCATGGCATGGAGAGATATGCCTACCCTCTCAGTGGTTTCTTCGTGAGGGTCGATTAAGTCCCCTCCCAAGTCTTCAGATTCATCATCCTCGGTTTCTTCTATTAGGAATAATTTAGGACCACCACACCTGTGGCCTGGGCCCCATTTTCCATCACATTTGAAGCAGAGGCCTCGGTCTCTTTTCTCCTTCATCTGAGTAGGAGTGAGCCTGTGTATAGGAACAGTCTTACCATTTGTGCTGTCGAGCCTTTGGGGGCCGGAATTAGGCCCTCGGCCTTGGAGTCCCATTGGGCTGGGCCTCCATGCTCTTCTGATGATAGTGAGATTTTCTTCTTGTATTCTGGCTAATCCATAGGCATATATTAAGTTTTGGGGGTTTAACATCCTGACCCCCATCCGAATTTCCTCCTTTAATCCACCCAAAAAACAGCTGAGCTTGTGTGAGTCAGACAGTCCACGCACTCGGTTAGATAGCAATTCGAACCGGGTCTTGTAAACTTCCACAGTTGTTGTCTGTTTGATATTTATTAAGGCCTCCATCGGATCATCATATGAAGAAGTTCCGAACCTTATGTTAAGAGCAGAAATGAATGCTTCCCAGCTGGTAATTAGTCCTGTCTCTTCCAGCTCCTGGTACCAGGTTATGGCCTTTCCTTCCATGTGAAAACTTGCAATGAATAATCTGTGCTGTGCAGGGGTGTTGTGGAAGTTGAAAAATTGGTTAGCTTTGTAAACCCAGCCTATGGGGTCGTCGCCATTGAATCGTGGAAATTCGATTCTAATGGATTTGATTTGAACCTGCTGATTCCCTTCCGGTTGTGTCAATTCTTGCCTAGCATTCCCATTCACAGAACGAGTGGGTGAATTAGGGGGAGACCCGATGGGCCTTTTCCCTTGGGCTTTAGCCATTTGGTCCATCCTGGAAGACATATTTCTGAGTTGCTGGACTATATCCTCTAACAATAGTTGTTGGCTCTGTTGGCTCTGTTGCTGAGCCTCCTGCTGCTGTTTCATTCCCGAGACGGTCTCAATTAACTGTGAGACTCGAGTTCCTTCGGCCATTTTGAGGATCGATAGGCTCTGATACCACTTGTAACAAACTTAAACAATTTGAAAAATTACCCTATTTTTTTGAGAGAAAATTCTCTCGGGTTTTTCTTGTATAAAAAATGGAAATAACAATATTTTTGGGTTTATGATAACTGATAATAATAAAAAAAAAGCTGAAACTTAAAGGAAAAACTAAGGAGAACAATTGAGTCTTTTGGTGGGCAGATTCGAGGTAGCTCGGGCCTCCTGGAACAGTTGATTTACTTCAAAGTAATTTCCTCCTTGGGTCTGTTCCTTCCAATCCCTTTTATAGTCGTCGTAGTCAGTCTTTCAGTTGTATACGTAGTATTTGTCTTTGGTTTGTATACGTACCCTATGTGCATGGTATATCTGTTTACCAGCTGTCCTTGATACAAACGGCACCGTTCTCTTCCGTTCCATTAACCTTGCTGCCAGGTGTCGACCGTCCCTCCTTTGTCAGGCCCAGCTCATCTGGATCGTCCACGTAAGTGTCCTTCTCCCATCTCTTCCCTTCATGCTGACTGGTCCTCTTTTCCTGTGCAGGGCGTGTTGAAGAAGCCATTTGTCTTTTCAATTCATTTCCATCCATGCTTTGCAGAGCTTGGGCGTGTTCTCTCTCTTTGAAAGCTGCTTTTTTGCCTTCGTTGTTAATGGTCTCTGGACCGAGATCATTGTGAGATTCTGACTGGTTATAGTCAGCATGCATATGATGTGTTCTTGAGTTTCAGAGGTGCAGATTCTCGGACGAACTTTACTGATCACCTCTATACGGCTTTGAAATGGGCTGGAATTCGTACATTTAGAGATGACAATGAAATCAAGGGAGGAGAACATATTGGTTTTAAAATAACGAAAGCAATACAAGAGTCGAAAATGTCAATAGTGGTGTTTTCAAGAGACTATGCTTCTTCAAAATGGTGCCTGGAAGAGCTCTTGATGATTATGAAATGTAGAGAAACTATTGGCCACATTGTTCTGCCAGTTTTTTATGAAGTTGATCCAGATGATGTCTCAATGCAGACTGGTTGTTTTGCTGAGGCATTTACTAGACATGAAAAAAACTTCACGGACAATATAGACATGGAGGAATGGAGGGAGGCTCTTAGAAAAGTTGCAGATCTGAAAGGACCTGTTTTACGTGATAGGTAATTTTTCAAAACTTCTCTAGAAGAGCTGTAACAGAAGGAGGATTTAGTCAAGAAATTGTCTATCTGCTTAAGAAACTTTGCATCACAAATGCATTAAAGGAGAAGGGTCCCCAAAGGGTGTGGCGTGGTAGCAAAGGGCTTAAGATCTGCACAGCAGGTCTCGAGTTCAAGTCAGGACGTGCACTTCTTGTAAGAGCCTACAACAGCCAGGGTTTTATTCATTCACCTGGGCCCATAAAGTGCGTTTTCTGGGGGGTTCTTTCAAATCCAAAAAAAAAAAAAAATTAAAAGAGAAGGATATTGTAAAATGCCTACAGGCAATTAAAGAACAAACATATCTGTGTGCTATTATATAAAGTTGTAGAATGGTTTATAACCTAATTTAAGAAAGTATTAAACTGTGTATGTTCAGGTGTTGATGCATCATAGTCTTGAAATGAATTTGACTGCTAAAGAGCTGAGTGGATAAAGTCTGGAGAATATGTATGTACACAGTTTTGACAAGACCCCAGAATACATGTTGGTTTATCTTCCTAAAATGACGGTAGTTCAGCTTGGTCATCTTTTATCTACCACCCTCAGAAATAATGGATGATATGTTTATGCCATGCCATGTATTTTGTTTTTATATGAGCTATGAGAGAATCGACGAACTAATTTGTTTGTGTAAATGTAGTGCTCTTCAACTTCTTAGCTGCTAATTCGAGATATTGTCGATTGGGTTTGGTACTCTAGTTTTTACTTTTTAATTTATTTTATAGGTATGAAGCACAATTTATTCAAGATATTGTCAAAGAAGTTGGAAAGAAATTGAACCGCATGATATTGCATGTCCCCCCTTATTTAGTTGGAATTGAGTCTCGTGTGAAAGAAATTAGCTCATGGTTACAGGATGGGTCGGATAAGGTTGGCATAGCAATACTCCATGGGTTTGGTGGAGCTGGGAAGACAACCATTGCCAAGACTGTTTTTAACCAGAACTTTTGTGAATTTGATAGTTGGAGCTTTCTTAGAGATGTCAGAGAAACTTCAAGTCAACTAAATGGCTTGGTTAAATTACAAAAACAACTTCTTTCAGATATCCTGAAGGGAGAGACACAGAAGATACACAACGTAGATGAAGGGAATATCAAGATCCAAAATGCTTTAGCGCATAAAAGAGTTCTTGTGGTTCTTGACGACGTGGATCACTTGGACCAATTAGATAAACTTATTGGAGACCGGAATCAGCTCTACCAGGGAAGTAAAATCATTGTAACTGCTAGACACGGATGCTTGCTAAAGTCTCATGAAGCTTGTGAAAAGTTTGGAGTTGATGCTCTTTGTTATGAAGAATCACTTCAGCTTTTCAGCTGGCATTCCTTTGGACGAGCACTTCCTGATGAAGGTTATGGAGAGCTCTCTCAGAAAATAGTGCATCATTGTGCTGGGATTCCACTGGTTCTTGAAGTTCTGGGTTCTTCTCTCTCTGGACAAAGTATGTGTTCTTGGAAAAGAGCATCACAAGAACCTGAAGCCATTGATGGTGATGGAAAAATTCAGAAGATTCTTAAGATAAGTTATGACTCTCTACGGGATGAACGTGACAAAAAATTATTCCTTGACATAGCTTGTTTCTTCATTGGAAATGACATAGATTATGTGAGAAGAATGCTCGGGTGCTGTGGTTTGTATAGACCACTTGGTATTCAGAAACTCATTGATAGGTGTCTTGTAACAATTGATAAAGATAATAAATTGATGATGCATCAATTGCTTAGAGACATGGGGAGAGAAATTGTTCGTCAAGAATCACCAGAGGACCTTGGGAAACGTACGAGACTATGGCATCATGATGATGCACTTGACGTACTGGAAAAAAATACTGTAAGAAAATTACTTTTCATGTTTACATGTAACAACATTTGTATATGCCTTTTGCTTTTGAAAAAACATTTTTTTTTAAAGCAGGGAACAGAAACAGTAAAGAGTCTCGTCCTTGATCAGCAGCTGCTAAATACAGAAGCATTTACTAAAATGCGGAATCTAAAATTGCTACACCTCAATAATGTAAAGCTCGGTGGCAACTATGTAAACTTTCCAAAAAGTTTGGTGTGGTTGTGCTGGCGTGGATTCTCTTTGGATTGCTTACCGAATGATCTTTTTCTGAAGGATCTGGTTGTTCTTGACCTGTGTAATAGCAGTCTAAAACAAGTTTGGAATGGAATCCGGGTAGGCTACTAATTTTTATCTTTCTCTCTGGTTAGTTATATGACCACATAAACAAATTGCCTTTTGTCTTCATCAGGAATTTCGGAGGTTGAAAATCCTTGATCTCAGTCATTCCCTTTGTCTTGTTACAACCCCCGACTTCTCAGGACTGCAAAGTCTTGAAATATTGTTACTTGAAGGGTGCTCAAGTTTGGTTGAGGTTCACTATTCAATTGGGAACCTTAAGGGGCTTCTTTTCATAAACCTGAAGGATTGCAAAAAGCTTCGGAAGCTCCCAAGCGAAATGAGTGAGTTGAAATCACTTCAGGAACTTAATCTGTCTGGTTGCTTCAATCTTGAAGAGATACCTGAGCAGGTGGGGAAGATGACATTGCTATTTCTGGCACCTGTGCACAGCTTGTGGTCCTGGGCATCATCTAGAAAAAGCTTGTTATCTGCCACTTATACTCCGTTGTTTTTACCATACTCTTTGACAAAGTTAACTGTTTCTGACTGCAATTTGGAAGATCTTGGTATATTTGATTTTAGCAGGCTGCGTTCTTTGGAATATTTAGATCTGAGTGGAAACCCCATTTGTAACCTGCCAGATAGCATAAACGGTCTCACTAAGCTCAAGTCCCTTCTGTTACATCGGTGCACAAGGCTCCAATCACTTCCACAGCTACCAGAAAGTTTAATGAGATTAATAGCAAGCAATTATGGATCTTCCGAAAGAATTACTAATCTCCAAAACTTGTTGGGACCATTGGAAATGAATACTTTTAATCATCATAAACTGATTGAGGGCCGGGGTGTTTTCAAGTTGGAACCAGTGAGAAATTTTGTTGTAGAGATGATCAAGATGGTGCGCATGTTCAATATGGCATCTGAAGTGACAAGGTCCAATGTTGTGACATCAACTCAGAGAAAGCTTTCCGTCCAGGTTCTTGTTAATGTTTCAGCCTTTTGATTTTCTGTCATGCCTTTATTATATATCAAGATATTCTACAGGTGAAAGTGCATGTGATTTTGTGTTTATATACAATTCTGTTGTGTTTGCGCAGTGTTTTATGCAAGTCTATACTTTTTCATGGTGCCTCTGTCCTTGCTCATTTTGCAAATTACAATTCCTATGCTGCAGGTATTTCATGACTGTGGCACAAGTAGCATCTTTCTTCCAGGGAGCGATGTTCCTGATTGCTTCTATGTTCGTCCTGAGAGTTGTCAAACAACATTTTATTTGCCTCCAATTTTGGGCTGGGAAATCTGTGGCTTAAATATATGTGTTGCATATGCATGCATTAACCCTGAAGTTGTATTCGATAATCCTTTTTATGCCAAAATTAGAATCGAGATCAAGGGACTACTTTGGGAATATACGCCAGAATTCTTTGGATTTCCAGAAGCCAGCGAGGATATGTTGTGGTTATGCCATTGGAAGTTTAAGGATTGGTTTAAAGCTGGAGATGCAGTGCAGTTTTCAGTGGCCATGGCTCCTTATTTTCAGATGAAGAAGTGCGGCATCCGTCCTCTGTACGAACAGCAAGATGATGTTGAATCAAACTTTGGAGAAATTGTCCAGAACTCTTCACTGATAGAGATTTAGCAGCATACAAGTGGGACGCAACTTATGATCTTCACCATTATGACACTTATAAATAGTCTCAAGAGTCAATCAGAACACTCTGAAAGTGAAAGCAGAAACAGCAGACCTCCAAAACTGAGGCTATGCAGAAAAGAATTGAGGCATTAGCGCATGAATGTATCTGTTGCGGATCATGCAGAGTTGTGATGGAATTTGTCATGCTGTGATGCACCAAAAATGATTAATAGACAATGGAAAACGTGACTGGAGATTTGTTGGAAGCAAATAAATCATGCATTTTACCACTTCTCTTTTTATTTTGGCGTCACAAATCCATCTCTTTTATGAGTACTGGACCGCTTTCGAATCTGATATAGCTTCACAAGGATTTTCTTGCTTAAACTTTTTCCTATCACATTGTTTTCCTGATGGATGATGGGATGATGGCCCTTTTTAATTTCAATGGTGTTTAAAACTCCCTGATTTCCTAGCAATGCCTTCCATGTCTACAATATGTAGCCAAAAGTAGGAAAATAATGTCCATCTTTTAGAGCAGAAACAATATCTGGGCCTGTTTCTTGTGCAGTGTTTCTGGAGTTTGAACTTCCATTGCCATTTTAAGCCTTTGAAACTTGCCCAAGATCTGATCTTGTTAAAAAATGGCTTCATGGTTTCCAGATTTTTTTTTCACTTAGCCAGGACAAAATCACAACACAGAGTCTTCGATTTCTTCCATCCCATGAGACTCTGATATAATAAAAAAATCCATGTTCCAGTTATTTTCTTCCATTATTTAGTTCTGTAAGATTCTAATTCAAAACCCAAAATTCAAAAGCAGAAAATGTAGAAGAAACAAAACTATGAACCATAAAACCAGAGCTGAAAAGCAAAACTTGCACTAGTAAAGAGTGATTTGAGTAACGAGGAGCATTTTCAGACAGCTCAAAATCAGCACTAGTGTTTCCTTGGCTTATACTACAGCTCATACAGTACAGGGGGAACATTTGCACCAGCATCCGAGGGGGAGAGAGCCAAGAACATGAGAGCGGCCATAATTCCAACTGGAAAGAGCATAAGAATCAATGGCGGAGGAGGAAGTGGGGGTAAAATCAATGGCAGCACGAGCATTGACGCTGCTAAAACTGTTAGTATCAAAACACTCACAATCCTGAAACACTGCACCATTTTCTTGAATCTCTATATATCATTTCTTGCCTCAGCTAGCTGCAGCAAGACTGTGCTAGAATGAAGAAACGAATTTCAAGAAATGGATGATACAGGAAAGAAAACAAGAATCCGTGCAGCTTTTCTTTTGGTTTCTTGGAATCTAAGACGGGTCAGGAAAATGAAAGAATATATGGCTTGGTCTGGTCTGGTCAAGAACAGGAAAGGGAAGTGCTATAACCAACTGACCTTTTCGAAATGAAGAAGTGTATATATAGAGTTTGTGAGAAATTGAGCAAATTGATATTGATTTTCTGAATCAAGAAATCTGGTTTAAGGTGCTGGTCCAAATCAGACAGAATCAGAGCAGCAGATCCCAATATATCCAAATTGATTCATTTGGGAACCACCAGCAGCATTAGTTTAAGATAATCACTGTTTTTTAGCATTATTTTAAGGATTTGAAACAGTATAATCAAAACAGATGGTGATGATGATCAAGCTGCTTTGTCAATTTTGTCTAAGTTGTGTCTTTCTAATGTTTCTTTTCCAGTTGGACCGAGAGGTGGTTTGACGCATAAAAATATTAAAATATACTTTATATTAGCACATAAAAATTATCAATTAAATATATTTTTCAAGTGAAATGTACTCAAAATAAATTAAAACACACTCGTGTTGGTTTGACGCGTCGTACGATTTCAAAAATAATTGCATAGATTCAATAATATTTTGAGTTTAATTTTTAATGGTAGAAAATGATGGGGGTTTCGAAAAGATGTTGCCCTAAAAATCCAAGAAGGCTCGGGAACTCCAAGCGATGGAGGCTTGGTGCTGCTATATGACTACTGCATGTCTTGGGAACCTCCTATCAATATTTCTTCGTCTGTTTTTTTCTATTGGAAACGACGCGTGCAAACTCGGAGAGTGTCTCAGTTCATTGCATGCCTTTCAATGCTGGCACGTCTGACACACTAAGTTTTTATAAATTTATTTATTTATTTTTTAAAGTGTTTTTTGGTTAAAAATATATTAAAATAATATATATTTTTTACATTAACATAATAGAATATCTAAAAACACTAAAAAAATAATTTAATTTAAAAAAAAACATTTTCAAAACACGGTGCTAAACTGACACTTCTACCCCGTTTGGCACTGCGGTTGTACCGCCGGTTGCCTAAAATTCAAAAGTTTTTTTTTCATTTTAAATGAATATGTTTTGATGTTTTTAGATTATTTTGATGTGATGATGTCAAAAATAATTTTTAAAAAATAAAAAAAAACATCATTTGGATGTATTTCAGCACGAAAAACACTTTGAAAAACTACAGCAACAGCTGTCCCAAACACCCAACGAGATAATCTGCGGTGACTGTGTTGTTAGCGTATAAATTTAAAAGTTGAGAATCCGAACAACAAACACTTGAAATCTGGAAAATCTACTCGTAATTATAAAACGAAATCATAATAATGTTGAAGATACGAATCACATGAGAGCGATTATGACATAAATTAATGGAACTTCTCCTTATGTGTACAGATGGGAAGAATGTGTGCTGCATGCTAGCAATTTGGTACGTTTACACTGGCTGCTGCTGAAGGTTGCTTTTTAAAATTGAGTTCTAATGGAGAACTATATATTATATAGTTTGGCTCTATTTTTATTATTAACGTGGGTTTTGTCTCTATCGTTCATGTCATGCGTTCAATGTATCTGCCCTCACCTGTCCCGCGGCCTACGTCTCTCTTTCCAAAAACCACACCTACTCATGTATTCTTCCGAGCCTCTCACTTTTCTTTGCTTGGTGAATCCAATCCGGATTCTGATCCAAAAGTATGTGCCTTCGTGTAATCAAATATTAAAGAACAGACTTCTTTTGTCTTTACCACTCCTCCCTACTTTTGCTTCGGCGCCTGGCTTTGACTCCTAGAATTTGACCACTGTAATTGTGCATGCATCTTCTTCTCGATGGGGAGATTCGTGCATGCGTTTTTGTTTGGCATGGAACTTTGCTTACACGTGTAGACCAAGCTATTTAACTTCATCGGAGTCCAACCTTGAGATTAACGAAGGAGTTTCTATTTTATTTTATTTTATTTTAAAAAAAAAAGCTCATAGCAATATTGTTGAAAAAAACTAGAAAGTTAAACCAGGTTTATTCATGATTGAGTCGTCTTTCTCTAGATTGGTTTTATTTTGAAATTCAACTTCGTCGGGTCCTGGATTAACCTTAAAAGCCTGATTTAAAAGAGAATATATTTATTAAGAACTTCTTTCTTACGTGCTGTTTTTATAGATCGGAAATTCTTGAGATGGAAACGAAACCCTATGATTAATCACCCTAGCCGAAAGTTGAAGAGTCAAAGGTTTGCTGTCCAATGGACTGGCTGGGAAGTAGAAATGTATCGAGACAAACATTTCGGAACTTTGGACCGAGTAGTAGTCTTGACTCTTGTGTAGTTGAGTCCAATATTCAACTCAGTTGAATGTTCAATGCTCTGTTTCTTACCTCTTTTCTCAAATCTGGGCCAGAGTTGAGGGTGGGAATGGATGATGTGAGGTAGCTGAAACTGAGCCAAGACCAGTCCAGCCCCTGACCCCAGTAGGATTTTCTGCGCTCACGAAACCTGGAAAATTGTATGATTGCTTTGAAACGAGTATGGCGTTTATTAGCTTGAAAGAAACGTGATGAATTTGAATTTCTATTTAGATGCGAAGTTAAATAGTTTTATTACTTGTACATTGGTTATTGAAATGTTAGATATTACACAGATTGTCGAATCCATCCTTTAAAAAACAAGAATTTCCCTTTAATTTCTATACTTGGCAGAGAGAGAGATCAGAAGATGACATTGATCCAACAAATGAAAACAGTTCCCCAGGAGAAACTGTCATCCATGGAAATAAAGCATTGCTTGCAAATCAAATACAAGAGAAAACATCATTTGGTGCATGTTTGTGGACTTAATACCAGTACATGGCTTTGTCAGCTTTTGTTTAAGCTCATGTTTTGACAGCGTGGATAGACTTTTTGCAGATTTAACCACATTGATTGCTCTCTGCTATATCAATGGCCAATGTATTGTGAAACCTGCAGCAATGAAGATGGATATTGCAAAAGTGATAAAACAAGAAATAATACAAAGATTTAACGTGGTTCGACAATTTGCCAAAATCCATAAGAGCAGAGCTATATTTCACTGTATGAAGAATTAGGTTTACATTATGTGTATTTTATGGTAAACCCTAGCCATACAAGAGGTATTAATAATTTCCAATAATCTGCCTTTGAGCCACATACTACAACACAACGTTTACTGTGATCAAGGAATGACGCTCTTCTAAGGCTTTTGATGTTTTTGCTATCCAATCACATCTTTCACTTACAGGTGGTCAGCTTTGTCTCTCCAGAATTGTCATTCAAGCTTTGCCATGCATAATGTTTCATCTTCAACGTAGCCAGACAACTGAGAACGAATTTGGATTTGAAGAGAGTTATAAACTTGAGTAAATGGAAGGGTTGGTAATTCAGAACTTACTTAAGAGACATGGGGGTGTTTGTTTTAGCTTTTTCAACCATGATTTCCAAAAAAGTTGCAATTTTTCTTCTTTTTTTTTCATTTTAAAGACCGGCGGTTTAGTGTTTTTAGATCATTTTGATGTGCTGGTGTCAAAAATGATTTTTAAAAAATAAAAAAATATCATTTTGATGTATTTCAGCACGAAACACTTTTTGAAAAGCTATGAAAAGCTACAGTAACAGCTCTCTCAAACACCCTCTACTGAGTAATCGACTAAAGCAACCGACTAATCATCTTACATGTAATAAAAAGACATAGTTAGGGGGTAATCCTGTGCCTGAGCTTCAGTCTTCCAAGTGTAATTTCTGAAACTGGATTTGAAACCAGTTCCAATATCAATACTATGCTCACCATAAGCCTCCAATCAGTGCATGAACACTCCATATACCAAGCAGAAGCACCATCTACATGTTCCTCATATGAAAAATGCATTAGTCTGAATCCTTTCCCTTCGAAATTGAGCAAAACTATGCTCTCATAAGAAGCACCAATTAAGATATTCTATGCGAGGAATCTATTTAATCAAGTAAATCAATCCTAATAACATGAAAGTGATTTATTTTGAATCTACATCTGAATCCCACCAGGTACTAAAGAGGCATGCCATGGATATTCTAAGTCAAAAAGCACCACCACACATCTTCCTGTGCAAGCTCGCACTTGTGCATCTAGGTGTGTTTGTGACCAATAGATTTAAAAGCAGCTCTATATCTGTGAAAAATATAATGCTTCAAAACAGAATTAACAAGCAGCAGCACCAGGAATCTTGAAATTGAATTTGGATCATAATACCTCAGCATGTTGCATAGATATATATGTTAGGAACGTGCTGAATCTTGTGCCAGTCTTCCCCCTTCTCTTGCTGACACCTACTTTCCAGAAAAGGACATTCCCGGATATATAGAGATGAGAGAGAGGGGGGCAACAGTTCTTCTGGCATGGACTGCAACATGGGGCAGCTCTCAATCTCCAATTCTCTAAGAGCAGTGAGGTGTTGAAATCCCTTGTGTCCTAGAGACTTCAGATTCTGAAGTGCCCATATTTTAAAAGAGGTAAGAGTGGCAGGCAGCCCTTCTTCTGGCAATGACTGGAGCTTAGGGCAGCTATCAATCGTCAATTCTCTAAGAGAGGTAAGGTGTTGAAGTCCCCTGTAGTCCAGTGATTTCAGATTTTGGAGATCTAAGATTTTAAGAGAACAAAGACTGGGCGGAAGCCGCAAACTTTCAGGGAAGGTTTCCAATTCTTTGCACATACCAATAGTGAAGTGTGAAAGAGAGTGGAGTTTTTGCAAAGTCCATTCTGAGCAGGCGTTAATGAGTTTCTTGCAAGCATAGACCTCAAGTGATTCTAATTTACAGGGCAATCCCCCTTTTGGAAATGATTCAAGTTCTGGACACCTTCTTAAAGAAATTTCCACGAGGGATGGGAGAAAGGAGTCCATATATTCGGGCAGTGACTTCATCTTTGAGCAGTTCTGCAACCGAAGCACTGTCATATTTGGAGCAGCTAATCCTCCTTTGGGAAAAGATACCAAATGGGGGCAGTCCCTGATGTCCAAGGAACAGAGAGATGCGACATCCCCAAGAGCAACTTCATGTTCAGAAAGGGATTGGAGATTTGGACATCCATGGATCCGGACATGCTTTAACTTAGGACACTGATCCAGTGGGAAGCTCTCAAGTGAATCACAGTTCCTTACTAGAATTTCTTCTGTGGTGGACAAGCATCCCTTTAATAGGGAGTCAAGGGACTTCAATCGGCCAAGTTTGAGGCTGTGCATCCCAGAAGACAATTTCTCTAGCAGCACTTCTCGAGTATTATCTTCCACCTCTACTACAAGGACGCTCGGAACACTTGGAAGCAAAGACACAAGCTGTGGACATTTCCTGATCTCAAGTGCTGTTAAACAGGGAAGTTGACAGTTGGGCAGGACTTTTGTTAGGTCTGGACAGCAATTTATGTAAAGCTTTTGGAGGCGAGGGAAAGCTCCGCCTACATCATCTTCTGAATAGAAAAACCACTCGTGCCATTTTAGCATGCCTTCAAATGTTAAAATTTCAAGGGATCCAAATGGCTTTCTCATGGAAGTGCAACTTCCATAGAACTCGGGACCAACAACCATGATTTCACCTAATTCCTTGATCAAGAGATCTTTCAGAGACACTAGCTGTCCAAGTGGAGGTAAGGAGGAGCAGTATTTACAGCCAATGAGCTTCAAGGAAACTATATTTGAGAACGAGGAATCTCCTATCCAATCTGGAAACCGAGTACCCATATAACCAACAATTGAAACACATTCAATGTTCATATGAGGCTGTAATTGCTCCAGTATGAGTCTTTCATGCAGTGAATCATTAGTATCACCTTTCCATGTTAATTCCAGCTCCTTAAGCAGTTGTTTACCCTTCAAATTGGCTTTTATTGCATTCTGAGCATCCATGACATTTTGAAGATTCCAAATGCGGAGCGTTCCTCTTAGGTGCTGGAGCTTCCCCAACTCATTAATGCTTGACCCACTTTGCTTTCCCAAAAAGAAATCAGTTAACTTGTGGAGTTTCGTTAACTTGCCTAATTGTGATGGCATCTCTTGTAACTTTGTTTTTGTGATATCAAGATGACATAAGTTGATCAATTTCATCATGCTGGCAGGCAACTCAATGAGGTCATTGCATTCATGCAAAAGTAATGTTTGCAAATTATATAAAGTACTCACAGAGTCAGGCAACCTTACTACTGATGTTGCAGATAGATTAAGGTATCGCAAATGCTTCAGGCCACCAATTGAATTAGGCAAACCAACTACATCATGATCCAGAGACAGAGACAGTGCCCGTAAGCACTTCAATGTCAGAAATAAATTGTTCATTACTCCATTGCCAATATGTCTCCCCTGCTGCCAGTGTGACCGGTTGAAAAGCAAAAGTGTACGCAAAAAGCGGGCTTCACAAGCACCTTTCAGTATCATAGTGCCATCATCATGAATTCTTCTTGCAAATGATAAATGACGGGCCTTTTTACTAATCTTACTTGAATTGTCATCCTCTAACCTGCAGCAAAATTCTCCAGAAACTAATTTTGCTAGGTCATTTATGAGGTCATGCATAACATATGATGATGTATAACCACCACTTGATTGTTGAAAAAATGACCTTGATATGAGATCATGAAAATATTCTTCGCCCAAATCTTCCATGTCCATATTTCCTTTAGGATGGTTTATAAAACCCTCTGCCATCCACAGAAACAGTAATTCCTCCTTCTGAAATTCATAACCTTTGGGAAATATTGCAGAGTATGCAAAACATTGTTTTAGATGCGATGGGAGATAACGATAACTCAATTTCAAAGCTAGACGAATGTTGTCAATTGGTAAATCCCACATATCACTCCTCAATATCTTCTTCCAATCCTTAGCATCTCTTTTGGAGCGAAGGAGACCCCCGAGTGTTTTTGCAGCTAGCGGCAGGCCTTTACATTTTCTCACTATTTCTCTTCCAATCACTTGCAAACCTGGATGTAGGGATGAATTTTCATCATCAAATGCATGTTTTGCAAACAAGAACCAGCAATCATCGTTGGTTAATTCCTTTAGATGATAAGTTGCAACAGTACGCATGACTGATGCCACGCTTTCATCGCGTGTTGTGACAATAATCTTACTTCCCTGTAATGCTGACTTTAGAGGTCTCATTAGAATATCCCAATCAGCATAGCTATTATTCCAAACATCATCTAAGACAAGCAGAAATTTTTGCCCCAGTAATCTCTCCCTTAGCTTTAGTTGAAGCTGATTTGGAGTCCTGGCGCCATCAATCACTGGATCGAACTCCTCAAGGACATCGTTTGTTATCTTGAAAACATCAAAATTTTCTGAAACACAGACCCATGCTTTAAGATCAAATGACTCCTGCACTCCGCGGTCATTGTAGACAAGCTGAGCCAGAGTGGTCTTACCGATTCCACCCATACCAACAATGGGAATCACATCTAGGTTTCTCCCATTTGAATCATCAGACAGTAACAACTTCAGTATAGCTTCCTTATCATGATCCCTACCGCAAACATCAATATCATCCACCAAAGAAGTTGTTGGTATTTTCTCTAATGATGTTTTTTCTCCCATACCCTCCCTTAGACCAAGGGCATCCTTCTGTTGTGCTAAATATTCAAGTCTATCAAGGATCTCTCCCAACTTTTCCATCTCTTCCTTCTCCCTATTACTAGAAGAAAAGGTCATGCGCACCTGATTAGTGGTGATTTGTGATCCAGCTTCCACCTCCGACCGCTGAGCTTCATAAGCAATCTCATCCAACAAGTCATCAGCTTCATACACGGCATCTTTAAGCTCATCGAGCCACTCTTTCACAGCTGGCTTAGTAACCTGCTTCTCCTCTGCATCATCAAGCACTCCACTGACAGATATCATCATTATCTTCAACTTCTTAAGCAGCCTATCATTGAGTTTTCGCTCCTTGAAGAAGTCTAAAATCTCACGAGAAGCCATTCTATCAAACAAAACTTGAAGGAAAGCAGAGAGAATTGACCCTCCTACCAAAGCTGCTGCCATAGCTTCTCCTTCTTCGAAAAGGGCCTGATTACAAAACGAAAACTGATCAACAGAAAGAAAATTAGCTTGAAATCTAGAATTGTTAGTTGACTTTACTTCCTTAATAAGACAAGACATGAAGAATTGGCCATTACAAAACTCGTTCCTAACGACAGTTAACTTTACTTCGTTAACAATCGTGGCAACAATAAAAATCACAGAAGAAATTAAGCTAAGACAGGATGCAAAATATATGCAAATAAAATCGAAACATGAAGAACCAAAAAAAAAAGGGAATCAAACATGTAAGAGAAGAGCAAAAGAACAGCAAGCATCAATCTACTAGTTAAAAAAGAACACCTCAAAAAAGAAGTAAGAATTAGGTGAGCATAAGAACCCATCATTACCTTTGCAAAACTTGTCAAATGAGAGCTACTTAAATCTTGGTTACAGTTGCTGCATAAAATGGAGGGTTACATTTTATCGTCAAGTGGGGGTCTTTTAGGGTCCTGGTTTGGTGTCTGCGTTCTAGCGCTGGCTAGTAGCTCGAGGTAGTTGCGCGCGTATTTGGTGCGCGTGTTGAGCATGAAATTCTTTTGCTATTGAGGAGACATGGACAGATTCAACGCATAAAAAGTTACTTCAGATCTCTTGTTAAAAAATATACATATATGTATGCCATTGACCCGCGCTTGGCGTATTTTCTGGTGTAACAACGCCGCGTACTGTGTTTTTTTTCTTTATTACTATTTTCATTCACTGCATTCATATTTCCTTAGACTTGTTCACATAAAATGCGGTACAAGATCATGGTGATCTGGACTTTGTAATTAGATCTTTAGACTCGAGATCTTGAATCTCTTGTCTGCAATGTTGTTCTAACTCAGCATTCATTTGAATAGGTCTAGCTTTTGTAGGGATCTGTTTTTCTGAAAAAGTATCTTCATATGGAAGATCAACAACATGTTTTCTTTTCCAGAAAGCTGTTGGTAAGTCTGAGCAAAGATCCTGCTCAATCTTACTTTATAAATCTGCAATCTTTTTCTGAAGAAAAGAATCTTGCAGTTGTTTGTCAATGCGACAGAATGAAACATGGTTTTGCAAGTGATGATATGTTTTTCCATGTATGAGAGCATTGATATGTGTGTGTGTGTGTGTGTGTGTATTAAACATTACACTTGGGGGGTGTTTGTGAATTTATTTGTAAAGTATTTTTGAAAAAAATAAAATTGTTATTTTATTATCTAAAATTAAAAAAACAAAAATGACATTAACACATAAAAATAAAAATGATCTAAAAACACTAAATTTTTTTAATTTAAAAAAAAAACATCATTTTAATACATTTCTAAACGAAAAGCAAAAAAACAACATCAACCACACTGTCAAATAAGCACTTAGTGTTTGTTAGAAAGTGTGGTTGAAATTATTTTTCAAAATATTTTATATTTAGAAATGCATCAAAATAATATATTTTTTATTTTTTTTAAATTATTTTAATATTTTTACATGAAAAATATCTAAAAACAATTAATTTAAATTAATAATTAAAAATGAAATGTTTTCATAATTTTTCAAAAATATTTGTCATTGAATGTGAGCTGTCAAGTGACTAAACAAACTCTCTTCCTTCTTTCTTGTCCAAGCCAAGCCATCTAAGAAACTTCAAAATGAAAAGGCCCAATTCTTACCACTGTCATAGGCCCAACAGGCTGTCCGGGTGGACCATTCGGCCTCATAAAACGATTACATTTGGCCCAAGCGATGATGGCTAGACTTTCTTCCACTGCTCGGTTGGATTTCTTCCTCAACTTGCAGCGAAAATCCTTGTCTTAGGAAAAAAGAAGGAAAACCCTAAACCCTCTTCCTGTCTGATTCATGCTCAGTCGAGGTTCTCTCTGCATCTCCAAATGAAGCTCTCTCCAAACCTCCTGATTTCTCTCTTGCCAAAACGCTTTATAAAGACAGCATCTTCTCCTTCCATAACTCCACCGCCCACCAGTAGCAGTACCACCTCATCTTCTTCATCATCATTCACACTTCAGTTTCTTGTTAACTCATGTGGGCTTCCCTTAGAAACTGCTCTTGCTGCATCGAAAAAGCTCCATCTCAACGAGAAGAACATCCACAAGACTCTATCTTTGCTCCATTTCTTGAAGTCCCACCATTTCGTGGACACCCATATCGCCGATCTGATAAAAAAGATGCCCGCTTTCCTTGGTTGTAAAGTAGAAAACAATCTGAAGCCCAAGTTCGAGTTCCTCACCGCTAATGGCGTTGCTGGCAACCTCCTTCCCCAACTTATCCTATCAAATCCTGATATTCTGTGGACGTCCTTGGATTCTACTATCAAACCATCTTTTAAGTTTTTGAAGTCTGTTCTCGGTTCTAATGTGAAAATTACAGCGGCTCTTAAGCGTTGTTCATGGTTGTTGAGAGTTAATCGGAACAGAACTATGCAAAAAAATATTGATATGTTGATTAAAGAAGGATTGCCTCTTGATCGGCTTGCAAAACTCTTTATCTCGAATCCAAGATCTCTGCTATCTAAGCATGATAAGATGGTTTATGCAGTGAATTCTGTTAAGACTCTGGGCCTTGAAACAAATGATACTATGTTCATTCATGCTCTTGGGGTGAAGATGAAAATGACTGACACGACTTGGAAGAAGAAAATTGAGGTGATGAAGAGTTTGGGTTGGAGTGAAGAGGAGATTTTCGGCACTTTCAAGCGATGCCCTCAGATATTGCAATACTCGGAGAAGAAAATCAGGATTACCATGGACTTTTTTATCAATACCGTTGATTTGGGACCAGAAATTCTATTGGTCTATCCTTCTGTGTTTTGCCTCTCAGTTGATAAGAGGGTTCGTCCATGGTATAATGTTATTAATGTTTTGAAGTCAAAGAACTTGATTAAAAGAGAAAAGAAGTTTCCTTCTTTGCTACTGATGAGTGAGAAGAAATTCTTGGAGAAATATGTTAATAGGTATGTGGATGACGTCCCTGGTTTATGGGAGGTGTATATGGGCACTGCCAACACAAAGAAGACACTTGATGACAGAGATGTAAGTTCACTTGTGCAATACAAAGTGCTATGTAGTTGACTAAATAGCTCATCTGCTTCTGATTTACAGCTAGTTTTTGTTTGTCCAATGTATATTGTTCATTTCTTACCATTTTGCTTATTTACTTTCTTATCATAGCCTTGTTTTTTTCCAGCTCATTTATGTGACCCTTTTTCATCTTTTACTCTGTTTGAGCTTCTTACATTAATGTGCTAACCTAAGATCCTTCAATGCCTTGTTATAGTGTTGTGCAAAAAAATTATGCATATTAAAGTTCATGTTAAAATGAGCTTGCATTATACAGATATGCATTCGCATTCCAACTTTCCAAATGAACACAAAACTTAACCATATAGTATTTTCCAGCAGTTTGAGGCTGTTGCAACATGTTAAGGAACGTTTGTAGGCTGGTTGATGATGGTAGCAAGATGGGAAAATTGAACTTTATGTTGCGTGAAAAAGGTTGGAAACTGGGGTGCAGTGTGAACCATTGATTAAACAAGGAATCGTGTAGGCATGTACTCTTGTGCGAGCTATGATTCTGGTTTGGCAAACAATCAAGGAATGCTCAGGGAAATGTCAAGGATACTTGGCGCTATTTGGGAAGGGTAGGGATACAGATAGGTAGATTTGGACCCTCAATGATTTGAGGAAACTTTAGTGCAGCACTACTTACTGGCTTTTTGAGGAGCAGGTAAAAAGGATAAGAGCATTTTTAAATGGGAATAAGGTCTCGTGGCAATTCTCTGAAGGTGGTGATGAAAATGAAGAGAGCAGTTTGTGATTCATTCTTTGGTTCCATCAAAGGGGGAAATCAGAAATTAAAAATTGTCATTGCCAGTTGGCTCCATGCTCTGGGATGCAAATATTTGCTGTTGCATTTGCCTAACTCAAAAGGATGGTGTCGAAGTAACAGTGTTATTTCAAGGGAGAGGTTGATTTTAGACTTGCAATGAATAAAAGCCTCGGTTTCAATTTCTTTGATGTGCTCAAATCATTATATGTAGGTTTTGGTGAAGGTTCTTTCAGTCCATGGCGGGTTACAAGCTTTGGAGGCTCGGGAATATTTATGTTTTTTTGCGCACTCCTGTGCTCTGGGGTTAAGCTGTTCAGTTTCTAGTGCCTTCATGTAAATTTCTTCCATTTTTTCCTGTTGTCCATGCCATTGGATGAGCAATTATACTACTTGATTGATGAGAAAACAGAGGTGGTCTTAGGTATAAATCCTGGAGTCTGATCCTCGGTCCAGGTTCGTACAGGAATATGTGTGTTTTGCACTACAACATTAACTGTTCATCTTTCTATTTTCTCCAAAGATTTGTGTGCAGGATAAAGATGGATAAATAGGATAGTGATCAAGTAAATGGCTGTGAAAGGCAAGTACGTAAATGGTGCTATTTGTTAAAGGCAGAGACTTGCATGCTTATAAAAGTTCAAAACTTTGCTGTTCAAATCAGCTGGGGGCAGTTCCATATTTGGAAAGGAGTTTTTGGAGGTTCTTCAAAAATTAGTGGTGAAAACCGCTTCCAATGTTATAGCTGACTGCACAAAAGTAGCACTCAATGTATGTATCTGCCTCCTTCTATAACTACGATCATCTTAGTAGGATGCCTCCTTCCACATTATGAATGTTTGAAAACTTCAGTGCTCAAACTAGTTCAAGATGCATTGAATCAAACCTTGAATGCATTTAAGATTGTATCTATAGTTTTTGCGTGTTTAATTAAAAGAAGAGCTAAAACGCATGGATGTTAATTGTTATAATGAAATTACTTTTATATCCATTAGTAGGGAAATTTTAAGCTTTAAGCTGAGGTTTTTTTTTTTTCTTTCTCTAGCTCATTAGTCATTAAAAGATTGTTAAAGGTGTGTGCATCTTTTTCTCTAACGTATCAAAAATAAATTGTCATGCACTGGTTTTGGTGTTTTCAATTTAATTTTATTATTATGATTTTTTTATCCTTAAACCTTTTTATAAAAGTTTATATATATACATATATTTAAATAGTGATGTTTTATTATTATATTGAATATATTTAATTTTTGAAGAGATTAATATGATTTGTTTGTATTTTTTATATATTTATATTATTAGATTCTTAGAAATTAAAGGTATTTAATTTTTATAAAATTTAATATGTGAAACTTTGCATAATATGTTTTTATTTTTATTTTTATTTTATTCAATGAATTTTATATGCTTGTTGATTTCTATTTCAAATTTATTTTGAAAAACAAAATTAATAAACATAACCACGTAAATGATTCATAAATATTGATGTAATCCATAGGTAGTCCGGTTTGTCTTCATACACAGTGTTTATTGTTTTTTATTTAGAAATACATTAAAATTATATATTTTTTATTTTTTTAAAATTATTTTGATATCACTACACCAAAAATGATTTAAATATATATTTTTAAATAAAAAAAATTAAATTTTTTTCAAGAACATTTTTTGATTGGAATTCTCAAAACACACCCGCGGTGAATGGAGTTTTTGAGGATGAAAGCTCTTGTCCTGGAATTCAACTATTTTTCTTAGCATAATGATGAGCCTATGCTGTGAGCGATCCTCCCAGTCCCAGCCAGGGATAGGTTTTTATTTTCTTACCGAATTCAGTAAACCGATTCCATGTCAGCTTGTCGGTGAAAAGATATCGTGGTTAAATTATTCAGCCGAATGACAGCTTGATTCACCTTTTTTGGCCTTGGAATAGTACAGCGTGGCACCAAAAGATAGTGATTGAAACATGAAGGGTCATTTTACTAGGCCAATGTGAGGCATTACTGTTGGGATTATTGACATCTGACGGCCTAAGCAAAGTATTAAAAAACAAATATGTACCCTAAAGTTTATAGTTTTCAGATCTCATCCAATTGTTTTTTTAATTTTAAGTGTTTTCGATTTAATTTTAAAATGGTTTTTCTTATATAAAATGTTTTAAAAAAAACTAAACTATGTCGTTTTAAACAAAAATTGAAAAATTCATTTTATCAAATTTGAAATCCAAGAGGATGAGTTCAAAACCCAGTCAGATAGGCCCACAATTGTTGGCCCATAACCCCACGTGATTTTTGACCGCTTCCTGCGATTCGCTTTAAGGCCCTCCCCTACTCTCCCTCTCAAAAATCCCAAAAAACAAAACCGATAAAAAGCTTTCCATTTTTGTCTCCTTCCCTTCACAAAAAGAAACCCCCCAAAAAAAAAGTTAGCTTATGGATCATCTCCATGTCTCATTGCACTAGCCATCACCACCGTCAAGGAAAAAACAAGAAATGCTGGTGTCATGATCTAGTGCATGCATGAACATTACCGGATTGCTACCAGCAAAGCCATTGGAGGGCTTGAGTTCAATTTTCTCGATGTTTTTGATAATAAAGAAACAATCTTCATTCATATAGAAAACAAAAGGAGGCTTTTTTCAAGGTTATTTATATATAATGTCTGAATTGGTCGCACGTACTGGTCGACTTCAACAACGGTACGAGGGCGGTTCTCGACTTGTTGCCGGGTAAAGAACAAACCCTTTTCATGTTCTTATCTGGAAATTATTTGTATGCGTGAAAGATGTGTTTTTTTGATGGGGAAATGGGTTTTGTTTGATGTGTTGAATTATTGTTTTAGGTGTTTGTGTGTGTCCTTTTTGTTAGTTATGTGAAATTTTCAAATTTGGAGGGTTGTGTCCATGTGTGATTGATTGGTATGTTTTTGACTTTATGCTGATTAATGGGATTTAAAATGTATAATTGATGCGCGTGGCATCGGTTTTATCCAAAAAAAAAACTCGTCCTGTTTAGATGGTGGTTTTTGTTAATTTAATGGGAGTTGGTGGCTATGAAGATATATTGTGCAATGTTGACATTATTAATTATTTGGTAATTTGATTAGAATAAATTGTTGAATGATGTAAAGTAAGAAATTTTGGCAGATAAATTGTGTTCCTTTTGATGGGTTATGGTCAACGTTGATGACAGATAAATTGAGGCCTGTTCTGGAACCTTTTCTATCATTTGCCACCCTTGCTTCTAGGAACCCAGTTTACACGGAAGGTGATTTTGGACTTGGTTGTTGAATAAAATTTTAATGGTTTGGATGCACGTCCTTGAATGTGGAGGTTTGCCTCTTTTGAACTCAGTTTATATTCAGAGTTCAAAAACAGATATTCTGGTATCATTTTCCCCATTATTTCTGGAGAGAATAGGAAGGTCAGGCCATCAGTCATGTGCTTAATGAATAGCTGGGAAGGTATGTAAGCATCTTGGTGGGTGGAAAGATGCTTTCTTCTCTTCAGGGAGCTAATTCCCGCACTCCTGCCCAGGTTCTTAAATAATCGAGCTGAAGATGTTGAATTTTTCTCTTGGCCATGACGAATAATAGTAAAGAGTGATTGTTGGGTTAGTTGCAAGGTCTTTTGTAGGTCTAAATTGGCGAATTCCCCTTAGGAACAAATTTGTTTGGCATTAGACAGTTTGGATTCTGTAGAAAGTACAATCTTTGTTGAATAAATGGGATCTAATAGAGTTATTGTTACTCATGTGAGCACTAGGAAGATCAATTGACGGTTTTTTCCTTAGTTTTGTTTGTTGACATAGTCTAAGGTTTTTCCCAGGAATCCCATCTTAGAGTCTGTGATCAAGATTTGTTAGAATGAACTCGGGTTCCCGCTTAAAATACACAAGAAGAATTTGGCCTAGGAAGTAAGAAATAACTAGTTCAAAGTCCAGCAAGTTTCTGATGCCTTTGAATTGTGCTGAAAGTCATTCTCATATTTAATGTTTAGTTGCTAAGTGCTAACTCATGGTTTTATTGACAGGTGTATTCCATATAGATTTAGAGATTATCGTGAAGATGATAATGCCAATTCAGCGAAGGTTGTTGAGCTTCTTATGATCAATTCACCCAGTGGACCAGGTCTCTTGTTTCCAAAGGTATAAAGTTGTGAGATGCTCTTCTGGCATTTTTTTTGCACACTATGCTTTGTACATCTACCTTTTCTTTTGGCCCATTACCTTCTGATTCTGCTATAGAATGTGATTTTATTTTATTTTATTTAGATATTTCAATTTACAGTAGTTTTGAAACTTCCTTAGGATGATTGAAGTCTGAACTGTCCAGTTCTTGCTTGTTTGAAGAGACATTTTAATTTTTGAAACCAGTAATCTTGACCATATGGCCTTCGAGTTGTGAGGTTGTAGGATTTTAGATGGGCAAATAACAAGGGTAATGCAAATGAAGCTGCATGTGACAATAGGAAGATGGCTAGTATTGGGTTTATAGCTTAGGAGTTTCAGAAGTGGTTCTGGAGTTAATGATATGAATATTTGCAATTACTACTCGTGCCATGCGCATGTTTGTTGAGGTCTGTTCGTGTGCATGCAAAAATTCAATCAATTCCTTTTCACTTTATTTTGGTTTTGACTAAATGATTAAGGAATCCCAGACCTTACAAATCCATTTATGATTTCAATCTCAATCCTTGTGTCTTTAAAGAACCAATAAGGGATAGATACCATTTGTTTCTAATCATGTCTCTTTGAAGTTTTTGTTTGCATATGGGGCATATATAAATTCCTACTACCTGTATTTTAGTTACTTCCAGGAGGAGAAAACATAAGAAGTTAAATTTCTTTTTATTTATTTGTTCATAGGGGGGATGGGAGAATGACGAGTCTGCTGAAGAGGCTGCTGTGAGGGAAGCCATTGAAGAAGCAGGAGTTCGAGGCGATCTAATGGTGAAGTTTTACTTGCATTATTTGAGATTGTTTTATCATTTATTCGTTTGTTTTATCATTTTAGTTGCATATATTT
This sequence comes from Salix arbutifolia, assembly GCA_025169955.1. Classification (NCBI taxonomy): domain Eukaryota; kingdom Viridiplantae; phylum Streptophyta; class Magnoliopsida; order Malpighiales; family Salicaceae; genus Salix; species Salix arbutifolia. The sequence goes on from CM045902.1 coordinate 1,881,929, forward strand.
ATATTTGTCTAAAATCCACTTAACTTGTGTTTGGATATCCGCTGGTATCAGCTTGGTAGCTTTGTATGTTGCAAGTGTTTGTCTTTCTGTCCTGTGCTCCCAGTGATCCCCTGGGGCTGAGAAAGGCTCTCCAAATATTCTATTGCTGCTGGTTTACACATTTTTTGATGTAGACAATCTGAGGAAACCACCTCTGATTGTAGCTGTGGGTTTCAGGATTTCATAGGGTATTACGAGTTCAAGAGTAAAACTCACCAAGATGATTGTTGCCCAGAAGGTCTATGTAAAGCTGCAATGTATGCTTTATTCGTCAAGGAGGAGCTAGAGCTATGGCCGGAGCAGAGCACGCGAACAAGAAGTTGGCTGACCATGTCTGAAGCGGTTGAGAGTTGCCGGCATAAATGGATGGAAGAGGCTTTGAAGGACTTCTCTGCCTGGCTCGCGAAGATGTGAACTCATCAGTCAAGGCTGGCCATGCCTGAAGCAGTTTAGTGCTTTGCATGAAGAAAAGGTTTTAGTGTCGAGTCAATGCAATTCTCTTTCAACTCACCAGTTATCATCCAAGTAACAACAACACTTGCAATTTTCAAGATTGCATAGCTTCCTGTTCTTTTGTCTTTGAAACTTTATTCATTTTAATGACCTCAGATGTATTTTGATTTTGTCCAAAATGTTATGTATTATAGTTTTTTAGATGCTCATTGATGATGTACTATCTACCTTTATATATATTTCCCCAAATTATATTATTTGACATGTGAAATATCAAAAAGGTAACAAAAATAAATAAATAATAACAAAATTCAAGAACGATTCTTGTCTTTCTTTTTGTTTTTTATCAACTGGCTTTGTTTTCTTCCAAGCCCTCTTTGGTTCAATACCAGGCAAGTGCTGAGAAAGTACGAAGATGCAAAGCACGAGGAACGGCTTGAAAGAGGAAGCAGCAGCTCGGCCAGATTTATATGGGTTTAATTTCTACAAAAATACAAATAGATACCAACATTATATACCTCAAAAAGGCTCGTCAACTACCAATGTCATCTATGAGATACAAATGGCCTACAGCTACTTTTTTTTCTCTCGCCTGCTCTGTCATCTGTGCTGTAATTAATAGCAGGGCATGCCATTTTTTCTCCATGCTCCTCGTATCCGTCTCTGTACTGTCTTCTTTTTATCAGCAAACAGTCAATCCAAAGTTCTAATGAGATCTGTATCAAATATTGCTGCTGAAGGAAAGTTGATTCTTCTATGGCGCTGCAAGCTCACAACTCAGTAGCTCGAGAAGCAAATTGAATGAAAAACAGGACCGAGGAGAGTGCGATGAAGCGCCTACATTCAATATTAGCTCTCGTCAAGAACAATGTCAGCAGGATCGCCAATCCATGGCCTCCCTTCTCTCCAATGAAACTTAATCCTCAACTTTCCATTTGCATCTACCCCAACTACCTGGCCCTTGCTTGCATGAGTCTCCATTCCCCACCCCCACCGAGGTGTTACCAGACCGTCTCTAATTTTCACCTTGTCCCCTACTTTGAACGGTCTAATTCGTTCCATTTCCAGAGCCTTGCAAAGCCACAGCTTCTCCAGGAAACAGAATGAAACCCATAGGTCCCCGTTTTCCATCCGGTGCACCACTCCAGTGCTTGAATGAGTCACTTCTCCCCACTGGTGTGTTGGTGTTGAAACAGACGCCCTAACCCTCACCCAATCTCCAATGTGAAGTTCCTCATCCTCAACCAGCTCCACTTCTGATGGATCAAGCATCCAGGTCTTGGAGCCTACTGGAGTATATATTCTCAGCTTCCCATCAGCATCAATTGCTGATATGGTTCCAACACTTCCATGACTGTGGCCTGACCACCCAAACCTTGGCTGCTTCACAGAAAGTTTAACCCTAACCTTCTGCCCAACCATGAGTCTTTCAACTCTTTCAAGATGGGAAGTAGGCCCCGCCCATTTTTCTTGCTCCCCACAAAAACCAACATATATGCTTCCATCCCATTCATCCCCATCGTATCCTATACCCTGTACAACACCCACACTGCCTGGTCCAACAGATTTCCAGTTACTGACATCTTCCCTTAGTTTCACCCACTCACCCACTTCAAATATATGTTCAACCTCAAGATCTGCAGGATCTCCTCTCCACAACCCTGGCAAACCAAAGAATGCAACCCTCACTTCTCCATCAGCATGAACAGAGGTGATTATGCCTCGCGAATCAGGCTGAGCCCCTCTCCAGCCCCATCTCGGCTCCGACAGTCCAGATCGAAACCGAACATGCTGCCCAACTTTGAAACAAGGTATCTTTTCAATATCTGTGTGATGAGCAATCCATCTTCCTTTACGGAAACAACAAGCCAATTCTAGATACCCTGTCTCTTGTATGCTGTGTACAACTGCTAAACTTTCCTTCCCAATACTATTCCAATCATAACTAGGTCTGGTCCCCAAACTAGGTTTGGAACGTACCCAATCACCAACTTCAAATCCCGAAAGCCTTTCTGCATCTCCAGGAGAAACTTTCCACAAGCTATGTCTTCCAGTAACCCTCACCTGCATAGAATATAGAAAATCAAAAGACATTTCATTCTTCTGATGAAAACTGACTTCTGGTAATGACAGCAATCAACAATTTGATTATATATGGAGAGAGTTGCCCTTAATCAGGAATGCATAATATTTACTTCTGCTAGCTTCCAACATCACGTTAGCTAACAAATGATCAAGCCAGTATCAGGAAAACAACTAGAAAAAATGAAACTAAATTATATGGTGAATGCTGCCCATCGTTCCATTAATGCAGCATCCTATCATTTGCAGCAGCTTGCTACTTGCGATGATTGCAGACAAAAGCAGCACATGAGGAGCAACTTCCGCATTCACGAGAAAACAAAATAAAAGCATATTAGAGATCAGAAGGGAGCATGCATACATTCAAAGCTCCATCCATGTCAATTCTCACAATCTTTCCAACAGTTGCAGGACTTTCATTTGACCATCCAAGTCGCGGTTGAGTCACAGATGGCAAGACATGTATCTCTTGTCCCATTTCAAAAGGAGGCACCTTCTCAACATCTGTCACTGAGCAACAAAAAGGCTTGCTTCTGAAACAGAATGCCACACCCATGTCACCATCCTCTTCCAGGCTGTGAATTACCCCAATACTGTTCCGTGTGATGTCTTCCCATCCATACTTTGGAGAAGATACTGAAGCCTTCACTCTAACCCAATCCCCGACCTGCACATAGAGGAGATTCATTTACACAACCAATAACTTCCTACCATGGATGTATTGAAATTTATTCATGATGACAAATATCATGCCATGACATGTATAACCATTGGTCATGGCAGATGGATTACCACATGCTACAGATTATGCCAGTATCACAATACCTTGAAATCTTCAACCTTTTCCATGTCTGATGGATCAGCCTGCCATGGTATAGGTCGGTTTGGTATTTCGATTATAAGCAGGCCATCATTCTCTATCTCACTAATTCTTCCAACACTGTGATGTGTCTCGCCGCCCCAAGCATATCTAGGTTCTGCAACAGATCGCTTCACACACACCCGGTCACCAATCTGCAAAATTAAATGGTTAATGGGTGTGATATCCTTGGGATAAAAATAGTGATAACTGATAGACAATTCTTTTTCTAGATATGAAAAAATTGTCTTGTAAGCAATTTTAGCATTATTCACGAAAAAAAGGTCAAAATTTGTTATACCTTGAAAGGATCAACAGGCTCAACCTCCTCTGGTTCACAATGCCATGGATTTGGAAGATAGCTCAACTCTAGCAAGAGACTATTATCTGGTCTAATACAATACACTATACCAATGCTCCCAGGTGTGACAGATCCTAGACCGTGCTTAGCAGTTGTAAGTGTGGGCCGGATGCGAACCCAGTCACCCACCTTAAATTCTTCGACTCTTTCCATCTCGGCAGGATCAGCTTTCCATCCTCTAGAAGCTCCCGGAAATCCAACACGAAGAATACCATCATCGTCAACACATAAAACAGTTCCGATGCTGTCACGTGATTGACCACGCCAGCCAAACCTGATAACACTACTGTATTAGTTATCAATATTAAAAAATAAACACATATCTGTGCTCATAGATCATAATTTGCTTCAGAACTTCCCAGAAAGAATAATGATGTCAGATTTTTTACCATGAATACAAGGACACGTCTCCATTTCAAGATTCAAGAAAGACAAAAAAGCAAAATTGTAGGAGATTACAGAGAAGAGAGAAATTGAAATCAGTCTCGACTCTGAGTGCGTGAATTCGTGTAAGAGAGATAGGGACAAAAATCTGTCACTCTCAGTTTTCACCCAAAAACTCCTATTACCCTTCCATTTAATGAAGCACAAATAAATAAAGTGCAAAAATAGAATCTCCAAAATCAACCTAGTTATAGTAATATTATAGCCGTTAACAACCATTTGCAATGAAAATTTCTGACAGTTACCACGGTAGCATGTGAGCATTTTATCTATGCACTGTGACATTAGCCAAAACTTGCAATGTTTACAACTTATCAGGCATACCGTGGTTCTTTGACATCTCCCTTAAGCTGGACATGCTGTCCCCTGTCCAAGGGAATCACCTTCAAAACTTCATTGGCTAACACACCAGCCTCCCCGGAGCAAAATGACACAATAAGGTTGTCCCTGTCCACGACAGTTTGCACAAAGCCTACACTTTTGTGTTTTGCACCTTGCCACCCATGTGTAGGAGTAGTGACACTTCTTTTGAACTTCACCCAATCCCCCACTTCAAATCTAAATGCCATAGCGCAAAGAAATATATATTTTAGTCATAAATCATTCCACAAACTTTCCAAGAATTCATCAAAGCATAATGACTAAGTTTTGTCCTCACATTGTCGGAGATAGATGAACTCCCCTGTTCACAAGTGCCTCCATCAAATCTTCAGAAATCCATTCCCGAGGAAGGCCCTCCAAAAAGTCACGGAGTGTCTTACCACTGTCATAAACATGTAAAAAAAGTGTAGGGTTAAACAACACATCTTGGATCATCTTTGCAACTGTACAATCAATACATGACACAAAATGCAGTATCTCAAGGACAATAAAAAAAAATTCCATTGTTAAAAACACTGAAAGAATAAAGGCATGTTGGACGCCTTGAGGATGTCGATGCTGGTACGTGCCTGTGGTTTCTAACTTCAACAGCAGCATTAGGATTACTGAGCATAAGGATGAGCCATTCAAGATTCTCACGGATCATTTTTGCTGTTTCTGCTGCTATGTGGAAAGCATTGTCCCCTTCATCATCCTGATAATGGGAAAATGCATCTTATGGATTTGCGTATAGCAGAAAATTTCTCATGACAAGCAGCAAAGAGAAGAGAAACAACTTGAATAAATTGACTAAAATGTAGAAATAATAAGACCAACCAAACCATATTTAATTATCACAGCAACAGAAGATGGCCCCAGAAGAAAAAGCTATGCAGAAAGTGCCAACATAAATGTTATCTGCTCTCTCTCTCCCCTCTCATACAGGTATAGGAAAAGAGTCAGCCAGAAGATTACATGGAAGTCACTTTTACAGCAAAAAGTTGATTTTCAAACATCTTTATGTTTCAAAAACATGATTATAGCTTCCAAACCAAAGATGGATTGATGAAATAGCTTAAGTAACATGTAACCTTGACCTAGAATAATTTCAAACATTCTTGAAGACCACCATAAGAGCTCATCCAAAATTGAAACTAATAGTAAATGGTAAAGTTGGCATGCTGCTAGCGATCAATACTTCAAGAATAACCAGGTTTGTGATATCAGTTTCTTTTTCAAATTAGTCTTCTATTCCTTAACAAGCAACCAGAGAGCACGAAACCTTGGCCACGAATAATTTCCAATCAACAATGACGAAGATATAACAATTTCTTTTCTCACATGAAGTCTACTACCATAACAATCCATGACTATGAAACTTAGAATCAATTTGCATTTATGAGAAAGTATAACAATATCTTGAGAGAAGCACCTTTTATTTTTTATTTTGGGAAACTAATCCCCTCCTTTTCAGCAATACTATTCTTCTTCTTTTCGCTGTCACAATTATTTTTAGTCCTCTAATGGTTAATCCTCTCTCATTCAGACACATTATTCTTTTCAATATGTTATAGGCCAATCCTCCATTAGAAATAAGCCACAGGTTCCGTACATGTTGCTTCCATGAAAGCAGTCCTAAAACAATATTTTTTTCTTTCAGCCCAACAAAATTCAACAACATTGTATGTCAAGGAAAACTACAAGCCATGAATGAAAACCAATTCAAAGTTCTCCATAATTTGTTATCTTAGAATATTTCACACAGAAACTGCCGCATTTAATGGTTGAGCATCTGGTAACATCTAGACCAAAACGATTTTAGAAACCAGCAGGCATGAAAAAAATCAAGCAGTCAGCATAGTATAATAGTTAACTTCAGATGAAGAGAATAAAATCAATGCAAAATACACAGTACAAATGAAAATTATAAAGTGTAAGTGAAAACCTGCATATTACAATTTGCCCCTGCAGATAAGAGCAATCCAACACATGACTTTGCCCCCCTTGCCAAGGCTACATGGAGAGGTATTGTATTCTGCTCATTCCGAATGTTTACGTCCACTCCAGCATCAAGAATAATCTATTAAAAAATTAAGAGGTGTACTTATAAAAACTGGAAAACAGAAAAATAAACAAAACATTCCAGCCAAAGCATTTAGAATAAGAAAGGTACAATAGAGAAATAAGTCATTAAGCACTCAAATCCACCAGGATAAAAGCTATAAATCTTACTTTGACCAATTCAACATCATTTGCCATAGCAGCAGTATGTAAAGCTGTTCGCCCATGTTGAGCATCTTGGGCAGTTGGATCTGCTCCAGCAAAAAGTAGTATTCGCACAAGTTCTCTCCCTTCTACATTGAATCATCAGTAATTAATTAAATGCAAGAATTACATCAAGCATAGATAATACAGAACCGAGCAATTTTGCTTTTTTTTTAAGAAAAAAAAGAAGACAGAAACACAACAGAGAAATTAACAATGCCAAAGTGCAAGCACAAAGGGGGCAAGAGGTAAAGACAGGATAAACACTGTATATAGAAGCAAAATCCTTTTAGTCACATTACCAAACTATAGCGTTTTTCAACATATATTAACTCAAGACAAGCTCAAACTTAACATCAAACTTCAAATCATTGAGCTTTGGTTCATTAATATGTGGAACAAAATCCAGATTGGTCATGGGTTCCATCAACAAAGAAACCATGGACTATTCAAAATAATGCCTAACTAAAACTGGATAGGCATGAGCTCTCAAAACAAAGAAATAATCTTTTTCCAAAGAAAAAATAATATCAACTAAAAGGAAAAGTAACAAATTGAACTAGACAGAACTTATCACCAATTTGGTTATGGTAATTATACTATAATCAAACAATCTAAGCTTCTAAGCTTCCAAAATTACCAGTTTCATGATCTTTCTTCACTGCAGCTGCCATGCATAACGCGGTTCCAACAGGACTTGGTATATCAATGGCATCAGCAATTTCTTCAGGGGATGCAACTTCTACCCACCTTCTCACAACAGCCACATTCCATGTTGCTACACACAAGTGCAATGGCCTGTGGCATTGAGAGAATTATGGTGTGCATCATAGAAGGCAAGAAATACAATTGAAAAGAAACATGGGCAGAAACATTTTGAACACATTACAATCATAAAAAATAGCCATCTTATTATGGAAAGAAGAGATTTCTCAGTCCACAAGGAGACCTAAAGTATAATATTAATATCTCCTACACTTCACAATCAAAATGGAGAGTATCACATATAACAATTAGTTTATACCCCATTAAAAGTGCAGAACATTCATAGGCACATAGGCAGAACTTATGAGTGTGCAGGTGAATGGTCCACTATCCTTCCTTGTTTATCATTCATATAGAAGGGGGGAAATTACTACAACAATCAAAGAAAAAACTATCATGCACTTACGTCAAATTTTTTGAATTTGGAACAGCCATGGACCTACAACCCCCATTTTCCAGTATAACAAGAGCACAATCTGTATATTTCTTGGAAACAGCTCTGTGCAATACAGATTCACCTTCATCATCAATTGCATTTGGATCAGCTCCAGCCAATAGAAGCTCCTATCATTGTTTAGGTTCTTTTCAGTATGAAACCGAAGGGGAAAAAGCATATATTAAACATAATGAACTGGAGACCTACACGCATGCAATCAGGTTGGCCATGGTATGCACAAACATGAGCAACAGATGGACCAAAACCTTCCCTCAACCTAGATCCTACATTAGCCCCTCTTTCAATGAGAGCGCGAACACATTCTGGGGATCCTGCGGCTAGAGAAAAAACAAGTGGAGGATCCCCATCTTTGTCCAATACATCAACATCTGCCTCTCTGTACTCCAATATAGCCCTGACAAGTTCTGAACTACCACGTCTGCAAGCTAGGTGAAGCGCAGTTTGGCCATCAGTATTCTGCGCTTCTAATAGCATAGATATTGGGCAATTGTCATTTCGTGATGCAACCTTTGCAAGCAATTCCCTGCATTCCATAGAGAGGCAAAATAAAAACTGTGAAATGAGATGGAAAGCATGTGAACATAAATAGAGTAATAAGGTGTTGTGTAAAACTGACCTAACACCACTAACATCACCTTCTGACACTAATCGATGTAGATGGCTAGGGTTATCCTGAAATACCTCCAAATCAGAAGCAAGGGGAGGTTCCTTCACATATGACCTAGGATATTTTGCAAAGCTGCTGCAATCACACAAACTTTTGTAAGCAATCCTCTTACATGGAAAGCTAGTCTCTTATACACACAAATGTGCTTGAACACATGATTAATCCAAAAACAAAGAATCACAGCATTTAGTGAAACCTTTATTTGGCTATAACAACAGCAACTAATCTGGCATTTAGCATTGTCTATATACAAAAACAATGGGAGGAAGATCTCAACACCAACTTTGATATTCTTACTTATCAGGACTTGAAGGTGGGCTGCGTGGCAACTCTTGCAAATGACGGAGGAATATTGCTAACATTGCACTAAAAGCTGGCCTTTTCGATGCTTTGAATTGTAGGCATTCTCCAATCATCTTCCACAATTCTCTAGGCATTCCAACACCTACTACACTTGCATACTGTGGAGGCAACTTTCGACCCTTCACAACAGCTCTATAAATTTCATCTGCACTTAAACCAGCCCACCTACACAAATGATCTCAACTTGTATTACAAAGAAATTATGCACCAGCAAAAAAAAATTCATGGAAATGAAAGATTAAACAAGAAACAAAAAATAAAAATAACAACATACGGGATAGAACCGGTGCACATCTCCACCAAAGCACAACCAAAACTCCAGGCATCTGACTCCAGGGATATACCTATTGCATCATCCCAGAACAGATTCAATGATTTCTTTACCGGTTCCCATGCCTCTGGAGCTGTATAGTTTGGACAAAGCATTGTACAGTCCATGCATGAATGGATTTTTGCAGAATCACACTCCGATCGAGCTTTCCTGCAGGCAGGTTCCTTTAGAATTGCAGCAAGTCCATAATCAGAAACGACTGCACGACCACTTGAATCCAAAAGAAGATTCGAAGGTTTTATGTTCATGCAAACAACACCTGCTGCATGAAGTTCAGCCACTCCTCGAGCTATATCAGCACCGTATCTACAGTAGGCACATGCTTACCATGTCAGGACAAGAATCACAGCCAGCTAGCAATACTATAAAGAGCTTTTCAATATGCTTATTGGTTAGCATATACTAATTAAAATGTCTGAAACTCAATGGATCTTCAAAATCAATCCATTATGAGATCTTTCAAAAAATAAGATTCTAGAATTTCACTATTGTGTGAAGTGTTTGGCATCCTTTTCCTGGAGCAGTTGAATGATAGGGAAAAAACTACCACTAATTTCACAAGCACCAAAAATGTGAAAAGGCACACTTCCATCGCATCATACTTCCTTTCCCTCTCCCGCAACCAACTATCTGAATCAACAACTGTTCCACCTTACTCAGAATAGCCTAATCTTCTCCAGCTATAAAAAAAGTGCATTTCACATATCCTAGGCCACCAGCAAATGCAACAAAAGAAGATACAATTCAGTTTCTGGAAATAATAAACATAAAAATTTGTCCCTTTTTTCTCAGTTTATAAACCAGCTACCAGTCTGCTCACATAGAGAATGCATTCCACCATGTAGCCTCACGTGCTAACAAGAACTGCCTCCTAGTCTTTCTAAATTTTGCATCAGTGGCGCTAATAGTTTAAGCATGGTAGTTAATATTTGTCCACGTACAGGGATATGGATTTGAAATATGACTTCAAGAACATGAAATTGGTTGTGTCAAATACTTCTTGCTACTATAAAACTCATGCCTGTCTCTATGCATGCAACAAAATGACTTTTCAGCAATACACGAACTCTTTATTTTTTTCAACAGACAGAAACTGAAACAACCTTTTTTATCCGAAAACCTAAACAGTTATCTTAATCTAGCTCTGAACTAGCGGAGAAAGAAAATGAAAATTTTGCTAGTAGTAGTTAGTGTGACTGTGTTTCCACATGCACGTGCACACCAGGACTATCAGAGCTCTTTTACACAATGGAGGATAGGATATCCTCCTAAGGAAGAGACACGTATCTAAGACTATCAGAACATTTAAGTGCTAGACTATCAGAACATTTAATTCTTCTATCCCTTTGAATGTCAGATATGAACAATCCCTCGAAACTTGCATGTAATGGGGCACAGTGATGCAGCACAAAACAAAGAAAAGATGATATATGACAATTGTTATATGGATACGGAACAATACTCGAATTCTTCTCAGCCCAAAAAGCACCAAAACTACAAAAAAAGGCATACTTCTACAGCATATCACTATCCTTTCCTCTCCCAAATCCAACCACATTAACCAACAAATCATCTTCTGTCAAACCCATAGGAATCCAATGCTCACCGCATATCCTAGGCCACCAACAATACGAGATGATAAGATAGCGTGCAGATCCAGACAAAAATAAATACAATTTATGTTTCTGATTTCTCAGCTACCAAACTAGCATGACAGTAATCGTAGATTCAGCATTATAATTGATATCTGATCATATAAAAGTACACACATTTCTATTTTCTCATGTGAATCCATGATCAGGAATTAGGATTCATCGATCTCAAATCAACACAATAAATCTACAGCTTGTTATATGCATGCAACTTGATTACATCACAAGGAAAAAATAAGTAATCAAATCAAACGCCTAAACACACAACTTGATCATTAAACCGCAAATTACTGAACCAGACTTAACGCGTAGCACAGCAGCAGCAGCAACAAATTAAATAAAATCTTAACCAAAAGCATAAAAAAACAATTTCGAAAAGGCAACAAAGACCTTAGAATTTGCTCGAGAGTAAGCCTTCCTTCATTTCTTTGCATCTCCGATTCAACAGAACCATGACACCTATCCGTAACAATCCCTAAACACCCATCCATTTTTACAATACCATGAAAAGTACACACATTCCTACACCACATCGCCGCCTTTCTCAAACTCTCCAACTGCCCTAACACCCAGTCCACCTCCATCTCCTTCCCTATCTCCACTCTCTTCACCGCCACCCGGTGCCTACACACCTTCTTCCCGTGGCCACCAATCACCGCCGTCCACGTCTCCATCCCAGATTTACTCCTCCCTTCACCAATTTTCTTCACCAATTTCACCTCCGGGTGGGCCCCAACATCAATCACCGGCCCACAGGCACCAGAACTCGACGCGTGGGACCCACGGCTACACCTCTCCTCCTCGAAATCCTCGTCGTCGTCATCGCCCTCGTCGTCAGTGTAATCGCAATCGAAGTTCGCCGCCGCCGAGGTCGACGACGAGGAATGGAGCAGGGCTAAAACGGCGAAGTTCTTCTTCAGTGCGGCGACTGAGTTGCCTACGACTGACACGTGTCGGCATCTAGGGCAGACAAGTGTCGTGTCGGTAGAAGCAGAGAACATTCGAGAGAGACAGTCTTTGCAGAACCCGTGACCGCATTGGAGAAGTAGAGGAACCCTGTCTTCTTCGTTATACCGCGTTTGGCATACTGAGCAGCACGGGACTTTCATTTTTCAAATTCTGTGGCCGAATCAAGTGAGAGATTGGGGTTCTACAAGTGATTTTTAAGGAGATCTTGAGAGGGCCAAACAAGGTAGATCCATGAGTGTTAGCGAGAGGAAATGGAGGGTCAAGGAAATAGAGATGTGATAAAAATCGTGGTTATTAAGAGATCAAATGCAAATTGTTAGAGAGAAGAGAGGGGATTTTTTGGTGAAGGGATTTGATTTCTTTGCCTTCGCTTTAGGTTTGGTTGGCTGCTTTACTGCAGCTGCTTTGCTTGCTTGCACTTGTGAGAGAAGTCCATTTTGCTACAATCTATTTTATTTTTTATTTATTTTTACGTTTTTTAATAGAGTTCAGGGGAGAAGACATGGCTGTGTTGGATTGTACAGAAGAGTAATTTGATCTTATCATGGAGTTTGTGTTGCAGACGAAAATTGATATTTATTTCTTATTGGAATAAATAAATAAATAAATATTGAATAGGTGTTTTTAATTAAAATTGGATCTCAAAAGTTTTAATTGATTAATAAAATTAAATTTTATTTTGTCAATTAAAGTATTAACTTAATGTCAAATTTTATTATTAACACAGCGAGATCCCTAAATAAAACCAATAGGAGAAGCACAGCACCAAACTCAAATTTAATCCAATTTAATAGGTTAAATTAAAAAAAATCAAAGGATAACCAAAAAATCATTGGACTGTCTTTTATTTTATCCTATTGTTTTTTCAGCTACGGGAACGAAAATTTGTCATCCCATTCACACTAGTCATTTGTTCCAGGTGGGAAAGCAGGGTTTGGTGGGCCAACATTCACCGTCTAATTAGAGACCACGTCGGCAGTCTTCCCCCTGTGATTCAAAGCCTTTGTGACCAGGGTCCAAGCCCTCTTCGTGACCAGGTCTCTGTGACCATCGATTTTCCTGGCAAAAGGACATGCCTCGTCTCTCCCTTGTGTTTGCACTTCGGCATTGTTAATTTCTATGGTGTTTTATTATTTTTTAGAAATTTACGTAATTTCTTTGGCAATGGAAGGTGAAGGGTGGAGAGGAATGTGCCTGGGAAGCTCTGAAGTGTATTTGCATTATGTGAATAGTTTTGAGGTCTGAGCATGGATGCTGGAAGATCACTACAAATTTTTGGGCCAAGTGAAAGTAAATGTAATAAAACTCCAGTTTTACTTTTTAAAGATCACTGGTTCGAGTCACACAACAACCAAAATTACTGGAAACTGCTCAACTGGTTGTTCACTTAAGAATCTATGAAATTAGTCGAAGTACAAATAACAACGGTCACTTATCTTAACAAAAATAAAAATCTTAACTTGCAAGGAGCTATGAGCCTGTTTAGGACAGCTATTGTTGTAGTTTTTTAAAGTGTTTTTCGTGCCGAAATACATCCAAATGATATTTTTTTTATTTTTTAAAAATTATTTTTGACATCAACACATCAAAATGATTTAAAAACACCAAAACATATTCATTTAAAATAAAAAAAAAATCAAAAATTACAGCACAGCTTAAAAAAAAACCGTGTCAAACACCCTCGTAGCAGTCATAGCAGTGAGTTCAAATTTTATAACTCCTCGAACACAAAATTCATGTTGACTGCATGGGTTACAGCAAGAGCCCAGCAATTGTGTGTTGTCAAGGCCTACCTGGGCAAGACCCATTTATCTTTATATTGAATTTGGTAAACCGGAAGGCAAAAACGCAAGGGCCCATCCAATTCTAACATTGACCGGCTTATTTTCCAAGAAAAAAATAAAATTGTTAAAAAAATACATTACAAAACCCCTGTTTTACTCCTTTTTTTCATTGTATAGCAAATAACAATCGATATTCATTGTTATTAAATTATATTTTACCATACCGGGACGAGTAGCCATGTCTGGCTCATGGGTAACACACCATGCCGGGACGAATAGCTAGCCATGATCTCCACTCGCCGGCAAATTATTGCTCGCGGTGCTGCCTTCAACGTTTGATTCGAGAAGCTCTGCAACAACTTTGTCCCTTTTCTTGCTGAGCTAAGAAATTTCTTCAAATCACAGTACTGTTATATAATGATGATATGAACAAAGATTCTGGATGACAAATCTTAAGTAAATCATCCACGAGAAAGTTTTATTTTTCCTCCACAGCATTCTGATCTTCATAAGGGTTTTCTCCGAATCGCAGCTTCAAGAACTCGATGTCAAGGACAGAAGGAAATGAAGGGTTGAAGATGGGATTTAAATGCAGAAATTTCAAGATTTTTGAGCCCTCGCAATATAAAAAGATAGAAATAGCCTTGCATGATGACAAGAGAAGAACAGCCAGAATTTTACCCGTTCATCTTGATTTATAAAATATGCTTTCTAGGATTGATTTTCTCTTATCTAAAAAAAAGTTATATATATATAAAATATCTCTATAAAAGGGCCGGAATAGATGAGAATATTCTGGCTAATATTTTCATCAGCTTCGACTGACCTATATCACAAGACACCGGGCAGCTTGCACAAGATAATCCGATATCCTTAACCATTAGACGGTCAAGGTTTTGGCAGTGAAGAAGGCTTGAAAATATATCAAAATAATAATAATTTATTATTATTAAAATATTATTTTTATATAACTGTATTAAAATAATTTAATAACATTAAACTCAAATAGTTAATATCTAAGATTATTAGAATGAAATTCTTGAAATACAACACACACGTGTTTGATATTGGTGTTTTTGCAAAACAATTTTTCATAAACAAAAACATCAGAATGGTTTTTTCTATATTTTTTAATTTTGTTTATCAAAAAGTTATTTAAAAATTTGAATTTAATATTTTATGAAAAAACTAAAAGTATTTATAAAAAATAAATTGGTGAAAAAAATATAGCAAAATGGTTAAGGAAGGTGGCGAGTTCAACTTTCATAGCATGGGCTCACATAATCTTAATTAGGTGAGGTTTAATTAGAAGCCCAGACAAATTGTGTGTTGTCAAAGCCCACTCTAAATTCTAATCCTGAGGCGAAGCCCACTTATATAGATATATAGAGTTAGCTACTAGAGCCCCATGGTTATATGCGTTGAGAAAAATTGTCGAGAATGCCTTGTGTTTTAACATTATTTGCATTGTTATAGGATATGACTTGCAATCCACTTGGCTTGGTTTCAGAGGATATAATTTAAATTATATTGTTTTTTTATATATAAAATAAAATAAAATTATTTAGAGAATTATTTTAAATAAAATAATATTATATTTTAAAACATATAGTTCGAGTCAGATTTTAGATTGACTTGTTGTGTTAAATTAACCCAACTAAGAAGCTGTTTGGCACAGCGTTTCACCTGCCATGCCACAGTTTTTGGTAAAAAAAAATTCATTTTAAATAAATATGGTTTGATATTTTTAGATCATTTTTATGTGCTGATATCAAAAATAATTTTTAAAAAAATAAAAAATATTATTTTAATGTATTTCGGCACGAAAAGAACTTTGAAAAGCTACCGAAACAGCTCTTCCAAACAGGCCCTAAACA
The DNA here is from genome assembly GCA_025169955.1 of Salix arbutifolia. Classification (NCBI taxonomy): domain Eukaryota; kingdom Viridiplantae; phylum Streptophyta; class Magnoliopsida; order Malpighiales; family Salicaceae; genus Salix; species Salix arbutifolia. The sequence continues at coordinate 1,897,657 of CM045902.1, forward strand.
TGATTGAGTTTTACTGCTACGAATGATTTTTCGAGATAAAAACTTAATCTTAATTGTTTTTTAAATTATTTGTTTGGCTTTCAAATAAAAAAATTGTTACAAAATTAACGTTCAAATTTTTTAAAAAAATATATGCATCGATCAGTAGCGGAAAGAAAATGTAATTAATTATATATGTCTCTATACTACTTTTATTTAAAATCTAAATACTGGATCCTGATTTGATTTCAATTTTTTTCACAATATATATATATATATATAAAAAAAAACTTCATTATAATATATCCAATTTTACAGCTTTGATTTTAATAATTTCCTTAAAATGGTCTGTATAATTCCCTCAAGGGGTGTAACGTAATGTCAGAGGACTAGTGATTTGCGTAGCAAGTCTCGAGTTCGAATAAAAACGTGTATTCCTTGTAAAAATCTGAGATAATTAAGGTTTTTTTTGTTCATCTAAACCCATAAAATATATTTTTTCGAGAGATGAAGTGATGAATAAAAAAAAAGTCTATATAATAGATAAATAATTAAGAATCCATCTACGACAATCCTGATTGTCGAGCATGTTTTCTCCTAAATTGTGAAAAGTTAAACAAATTATTGGCCGGCTAAAACGCTTTAAAATTAAAATATATATAAATGTGGTTTAGCCCCGGTAGAAGTTTAGTTCATCAGTGGCATGTTCAATTCACTCAACTATGTCTATATTTTGTATTATACGGTATAGTATTTTTCAATTCATCTGAAACTAAAGTAAAATGATATTTTATTGACATGAACATATAATTAAATCACTAAACAAATATTAATTTAATATTTTAAAAAGATAAATACACTTTAAGAAAACAACTAAAAGTTGAAGTTACCACACTCCCGAATATATTCTAAGTGATGTTTATCATAATATATACAGTATATGTTTGAGAGTATGGTTGGAGTTATTTTTGAAAATATTTTTTATTTAAAATTATATCAAAATAATTTTTTATTTATTTTTGAAATATTATTTTTTACACCGTCACATCAAAATGATTTAAAAACACAAAAAAATAATTAATTAAGATAAAAATTCATTTTTTTTTAAAAAAAATATTCTGGAAACACAATGTCAAACAAGTTGTATATCAATAAGTCTAACTTGTTTTTTAGCTATTTTTTTAATAATTCAAATTATTTTTGATTAGTGTCTCAAGATAAAAACAATAGAATGCATTTGACTGAAACGATGAAAATAAAAAATAGAATAAATTTTTATCATTTTTTTAAATATATCTCCATCTTCTCTGCATTAAAATTCATAGCAAATTGTTTCATATATTTTAGCTAGGAAACACATCATGCTGACAACAGGGAAGACGACTAGGGTTAGGAAAATGTTATTTTTATTCATAAAATGACAAATACACAAAATTAACTATCTAAGCCCTCCTGGACAGCAAAAGTTGAGACAGATAGGTGATGGGGACAACATTTTTTTTTGCTAATGCGAGAGATAGATAGTGGTAATCATATTAATAATCATAAGGCTCAAATCTAAAATTATAGGAAATAAACTTTTTAATTCCTAGTTTTTACTACTGGGTCACCTACCGGGTGATTTTGATAGGGACAACATTTAATTACCTTACCATTATCCCTTATTTTTAATGTGAATACTATATTGTTTAATCTAATGTATGTTTGAGAGATCCTAATTAACATATGATGGATTACTTAGCCTCCATAAGATAACATTTTTTCTCAATTAATATGGATGTCCATACTAGTTTATGTGTACCTCGACTAATCTCATGGGTCATGAATTTAACGACTATGTAAGTTTCCAATAATCATTATATTATTAACTACGGGGCTCAAACCTTAGACCATAGGAGAGCAAACCTCCTAGTCTGAAAATCTTGTCAAGAAGTCACCTCCCTACTAGATGTTTTTGACGAGGACAACATTTGATTACCTTAACATCTACCCTTTTTAATGTGAATACTATTAACATATGATGGATTACTTACCTCCATAAGATGTTAAAATTCTAAATTTCTAAGATGTTTTACATGGGTCCCTTGATGTTTTATCCTGTGATCTCTAGCCAAAGTCTTGAGTCATGAATTCAAAGAGCATAGATTTTCCCTAGTCACATGAGGCTGCGCACATGCTTTACATTATCCATTTCTTCTTTCTATACAATGAACATAAACTCACCTGCCATATCCTAAAGCTTGATCGATGTCACAAACAACCTACGAAACTACGGGTCATCCAAGCACCTCTATAGAATCTTCTTTGACCTTTAGGGTTTTGTTTCTTCCGATTCACACCCTCCATTCGTTTGCACGACACCAACCAAACCCTAATTAAATTAATTTGTTTTCTTGCCTTATTTCTCTAATCTTATCACCTTCCAGGAAACTACCTCCCTGACTTACGATCGAGATAATCGTGTCAAGATTTCTTGTATTAATTAATTGCACACGTTGCCTTGTTCATCAAATCATTTTCTTCCCTCCCTTTTCCTTGTTTACCAAGAAATATCATCTTCTACGAAGCCACCCTAATATTCAGCTTCCGTACCTTATATAAACCTTGCCAGGATGTTCAGTACAGAACGTGATATCATCAAGAATCTTAGTTAAAACAAACACAGAAACCCTTTTCTAGGCCATGGACGCACTTGGAGTTCACATGAAGAGTGGCAAGAGATCGCACACAAAGAGAAGCAAAAAACCCATCAAGGTCGTGTATATATCGAGCCCTATGAAAGTCAATACCAGCGCCGCGGAGTTTAGAGCTCTTGTGCAAGAGCTCACCGGAAAAGACTCCGATGCTACTCGATTTATGGACATTGACGGCGCTGAAACTCATCACCAAAGGGCTGGATATGATCATCGTGTGTCGGCAGTTCCTTCAGCAAATTCGTACCAATCGCCATCGACAACAAGCTCAGATCAGTCTTTTCTCGAGTCACTTGATGGAGAACTTTTTCCATCTATTGAAGATAATACTTTCATGGGCATGCTTCAATCGAGCCTTTTTCATGAATCTTTTCAGCTAGATGTGCTCGATTGATTAGTTTATGGTTGCCCGAGCTTAGTTCGTGAACCTTTTTGTTTATTTGAGTGCTAGCTCGTGTCATTATATACTTAATTAAACTATATGTAAATTCTTTATTGTAATTTGAGATTAGCTAGTTTCATATATATATATATATATACACCCACATTTATTTATTACAGTTTATGAATTGAGACATGATCCAAACTAACTATAGAAGTAGTCCTACTACTCAGAGTTCATTTATGGGCCACAGGAAAAAAAAAGAAAAAAAGAGAAAGAATGAGTTTCCCATATCAATGATATGCTTGGATTGGAGGTGAAATTTATTTGTTTTTACTTAAACTAACCGGCTAGCTGAAGTTTTTAGTGTGTGGTTGTTATTCGTTGTGATTTAAAAATATGGATTTATTTTTATTTAAATTCTAGATGTTTTATTGCCAATGTTTTAAGAAATTATTTTCAATAAAATTCATGCAAAATTATAGATCATGCTAATTAATCGTGTGTGTGTGTGTCTCTCTCTCTCTCTCTCTCTCTCTCTCTATATATATATATATATATATATATATATATATATATTCAAAATTATAGTCACGATAAAACACAATTTCAACAATATCTCATCACACTAATTCAATTTAACCTTAATTCTATTTAATATATTGATATTTCTAGTTAAGGGAGATTATGAAAAGGTTAAGGGTTTTTTATTTTACTTATTATTATTAAACAAGAGATTATGCCAGCTTTCCTAGGGCACCACCCAATTGATCTTCCAATTTTTTTTAATAAATTATACAAGTATCATAGATTCTTTGCCTCCGTAGTTTAGGGCCGGTCACGTTAATTTTGATTAAAAAATAACTTATTTTATTTTGTAAAGAAGCTGACGTCCGGCACGTGATTGACCATGGGAATTAATAATTTATAAACTATTAAAAAACACATAGGATTTGAACCCCAAATTTGTTAAGATTTCAAGCCATGTCCCTTACAATTTGTGGATTAATTGATCTTTTCTAGATTAAGAAAACAATATAAAAGAGTGAAAATTTTAATCTCTTTGCTAAACAATTCACCTGAAGAAAATGCAAGCATCCACCCAATTAATGTTAAAAAATCATCTTACCTAAAAACTTAAAACTTATAGGTGAGGTCCCATAATATGATTTATATTATTCTCTAACACACATCTTAAGTAAAAGCCTTTTGAGCTTGAAATTTGCACACATACTCATTCTACCTTGTGCTTGATTTTTATCAAATAAAATAAGTAAGGTGAGATTCGAACCCGTGACCGCTAGGTCAACAAGACTCTGATACCATGTTAAGAAACCATCTCACCTAAAAACTTAAACTTATAGGTGAGGCTTCAGAATATGATTTATATTATTCTCTAACAATTAATATATATAATTTGTTGGCTTGCTTAGAAAAAAATTAAGACTTACTATGCCACTGGCGTGAAAATAAATATGTAATACAATACATTGTGAGTGCCGGCTTACGAACTTTACATTCTTTTTTATGCCACAAATTACTATATATAATTTGCTCATGTGATGATTATAATGCAAGAAAACATTGATACATAGACAACACGATACTTATCATTAAATAATATAAATAAAAATATTATATGTTCAAAATCAACTCTCCCATGAACAAATAAACAAGGAGCGAAAACATGAAAAAAAATAAAAGGTGACAACTGATTTATGTGAAGTTACTTTAAAAAAGGATTGTAGTTTTGACTAATGTGACTTGGATCGGTAGATATTTTAGGGTTCATACTTCATACAGAAAGGAAAGCCGAGGAGTGGCAAGAAGAAAAGGATGAAGATGGAGAACGTCGCTGTCTTGGTCCTGGATGCCCACGCGTTTAGATAGACTTGACAAATTAAGGTGTTTCCATAGACACTACCTTATATTTATTTTATGTTATTGTTTTTTAATGTTGATCGGTTCATAGTCCTAATAATATCTCAGGGTAATATACTATCGTGGGTCCATAAACAAGGCTAAACTTACATCTTGGGACTATACCTTATATTAAAAATACTTAAATTTATAATACAAAACATTCATATCACTATTTTCTTGATTGCATGAGAGAAAAATATTCTCGTCTCCAAAAGACATGATGTGGTGCCAAAGAAGTTTGAAATTTGTTTTGCAAATCTAGAGTTTGAGTCAAAACATATTTACCTTGTAAGAGTTCGATACGAGATTTTAATCACTTAACTCGGACCTAGAAAAAATACCTAAAAGAAGATGGAACATTGAATTGCATCAATTTAGTCTTTATTGTTAAGTGTCTATTTGGGAATATGATGAAAGCTATTTTAAAAATACATTTTATTCATAAATACATTAAAATAATTTTTTTAATATTTTTGATAATTGTACATGAAAATAATATAAAAATATTAAAAAAATTAAGTTTAAAATAAATAGATAAATATTTTTTAAAAAACATCTCTGGAAAACAGGTCAAACACTCTTAAATCTAGAAGCAATAAAATATAAAGAAGTGAGAATATGTAAATTGGACGAAATCCAGCTAAATCCTCACCAAACGGAAGCTTCATTATAAAAAAAACTAAATTTTATAATTTTTATTGGTAGATTCGAGAGAAACATGAATTTAAAGTTCTGATTTGAAAAGTTTAAAATATTCATACCACGTGGGGACCTGCGTGTTCTGGATACAGATAACGTGTCATTACGAGAACCACATGATCAGACAAAGATGCTGGAAGCTGCTGAACTTGTCATCAATCTGACCTCCCTGTCGTTGTCGTCGAGCTGGATAAGACCACCTCTTCTCTAGAAAAGTAATAAAGTATGATTGGACCGTACACATAAGCTCGCATTGACCTTCGAGAAAACATTGACCTTCGCTGTGGTGGTTCCATTCACATTCACACATAAGCTCTGGTGTCTGTTTGTAACAGCGGTTAAACTATTGTTTGGTTAAATTTTAAATTTATTTATTTATTTTAAATAAAAATTTTAGTGTTTTTAAATTATTTTGATTTGCTGATATCAAAAATAATTTTTTAAAAATAAAAAAAATATTATTTTGATGTATTTTTAAACAAAAACACTTTCAAAAATAAACACAACCACACTCCGAACAGGCACTCTAAGTTTTCAAATTAACTTCAACTCTTCTCTCAAGCCTCATTATTTTATTCTTAAATCCTGGAAAATAACAAAAATGTTTGAAATCCCTCTAAAGGTGTTTTCTAGAATCATGTAGTTGGATGTTATTTTCAGGCATAGAACAATGTGTTTTTTAAAATATTTTTTATTTATAAATATATTAAGATAACTTTTTTAATAAAAATATTTTTGATACATACCCATCAAAACAATTTAAAATTTTTAAAAATTAATTTAAAATAAAAATAAATTTTTTTAATAAAAAATAAATTCATCGCGTAGCTAAACATGTTCCAAAGACTATAAACCTTGTTTTCTTGATATCATTTTGATGGATTTACTTAAAAATCAATATTTAAAATATGATTTATGTTGGGTTTTTAATAAGTTTGGATAAGATATCAAATCAACAAAACTTTATTAACATGATTAGATCTTTAGTATTTGATTGAGAGCATTAAACTTTATTGAATGAAAAAAAGGAAAAAAAATAAAATAATGTTATTTTAACAAAAATAATAATTAATTTAACTACTCAAAAGTTATGTTTTTTTGTTGGCAGTTTTCCAAACAAAATTACAAGAAAATGAATAGCTATATTGTCAATAATCCCAGTTAATAAATTTGTGTTTGATGTTATATTTGAAACTATATTTTTAAAAAATGTCTGATTTAAAAATATATTAAATTAATTTTTTAATTCGTTATGACAATGAATTTTAAAATGTCAATGTTAAAAATAAAAAATATTATCTGAACCATAATATTAAAAACATAATAAAATATACGAATAAATAAAACGTCGTAAGATTTTATTTAAACTTCAATGTAATTATCATTTAATACAATGGATCCAAGTTTTATTACTAATAAATAACTTTATTTATTATCAATTTATCACTGACAAAGAACATTGTACAAGTCAGGTGTCATTTATATTATTTCAATAAACCAAAACATTTAATTTTGTTTTTTTTAAATCAATCGAAAGTCGACAAGTGGTAAATTTTGTTTGACCTTTTCATTTTTATTTTAAAAAAACAATATTATTGTAATTAATATAAATTAATGAGTTTCACCTGTTTTTTTTAAAAGGAGATCAAAGACACCCATGAATAAATAAATATGTTCGGTAATAAAGGCCGTGGATGTCATATCATATGAGTTCAGGGCTTCTCACAGCCCAATTGAACAAGTGATCCTGATCCCTTGACTTCAGTGGAGAGCCCATCCGAGTCTATGACAAAGGTCCAGCTTAAATTCTTGATCATAAAGCCTAGCCCACCTAAAGATGTTTGGGTTTCAGGGCCCATGCAGTTCTAATGATAAAAAAGGGTGTTATCATGGGCCCGTTTTCGATCTGTACTCATGGCTAGGCCCGGTGGTTAATCATATCTTATCGACTACCGAAAGAGTATGATGTTGTCGTCGAAATCAAAAACATGTTTTTATTAAAAAAATAATATTTTATTGTTTTAAGTGTTAGTTTAATTAGATTTATGGATTTGAAGTAATTTTTATTTATAAATAAAATAAAAAATATTTTTTTTCTATTAAATTTATTCCTTTATTTTAATTAATTTTAAAAGTATTTTTTATTCAAAAATAAATCAAAATAATATATATTTTTTAAATTATTTTTAATAGTTTCAACCACTTCATGTACCATTATCGAAATTTTGAACCTCCATGAAATATTTCCGCCCTTGCAGAGTTTACAACTCTCTCTCACTAGCTCTCCAGAGAAAAAAGAAAGCTTACTGTTTCGTGATGCGTAATGGCCACGTGTACGAGGCCACCTGCTTTCTCTTTCCAAAGCTCGCCATTTACCAAACAATGCCCGAATCTCTAGAATGATTTTGAGAATCCTGGAATTTGTTTTTGAATGATTAGGCTGGTACTATAGCAGCCATTGAATGTCTGGTAGAAAAGCATGAAGAAATGATGAGAAGGAGTTTATTCCTCGGCGGGAAAAAGGTAGGCGAATTGAGAAGACGTTAATGGTGAACATTTGTCTGGAAATAGGATAAGTGTTCCATGGAAGGAAGAGTTTATTTTCATGCCTGAAAAGGGAGGATTTGTCCCTCCTGTAATGATCGGATTTAGCCATGATTTTGCTTTTGAATTGGGTGGGTTGATGCCCTCACGATTTAAAAGTTCATGGCCGCCCATGGGTTCTAGTGATGGGATAGGGTGGTTGTGGGGTGGGATTTTCGAGTCCCCGCCGCAGTTTTGAAATATTCACAACCACCACCCTTTATTTATCAAATAAAAGTTGGTTACTGGATTAGACAGGTAACTCGAGTTCATGTGATGTGGTTAATTTATAATAGTTAAAATGATGCGATGATAAATAGTTTGTGATCTACATGATAGATCTCGAATTTAAGTCACAAATGATGATGTGTATTATTTGTAAAAATCTGAAATAACTGAAGTTCTAATCGCTTATCTAAACCTATAAAATGTACTATCCAAAAAATATGATTTTCTAGCATCCAAAAATAGTTAATTTTCAATAATAGTTTTTAACAGTTAAAACAATATAGTTTTTTTTTAAACAACTTTTTATATAGTTAATTGGGTTTTGATTGAGTTATTATTTAAGTTGATTGAATCATATAGAATCAATTTTTATATAATTTAATGAAATCTGACCCAAACTTAAAGTGGAGTCATCAAATTGACCAATCAAGTTAAATAATATATTTATTTATTCTCAATTTAATTAAATTTGAGATTTTGTTTATATGATAACTGCTATATTATTATTATTATTATTTTTTAAATAATTGATGAATATAACAAATAAATTTACATGCTAAGGATTTAAACTTATATATTAATTAGCTTTGTTGACGATCTACGTAACATCATATAAAAATGTTTTTAATTAAAACCATAAAGCAAAGTTTAAAATACAAATTCATACACATACATTTATATTAAAAACCGATAAAATAAAATATATTTCTTAATTGAGCATGAGACCAGTGAGCTACCTATATTTATTTAATTTCAGTGCAAGTAAAACTCGATCATTTAATAATTTGAATAAAAATGTTATTCCTAAATATTTACTATATATATATATATATATATATATCAAATTTAGCAATCACTGATTTCCATCACTAAAAACTTATTTGGCCAAGACAGCGACGTACAAATTATTGCAAAATTATATGAAATTTACACGTGGCAGGAATAGAGTGATTAACTAGCACTAACCTTGTCTTAACATGAAGCAGATGGGATCCGAAGCTATGGTCACTTGTCAGTAAGCAAGATTGGCTGTCTACTTACTGTGTCAGAAAATACCGACACAGTAAACAGCAAATAAATTTATTAAATAAAAAAACGCAATAAAACAATTGATGTCAAAGCACTAAACATTATTATAGTGATTAAATAAATCATTAGTCCTTGGAAAGCGGAAGATTTCTCACAGAAGAAGACGTCTAGAGATTGGAACGATTCATTCATCACTCTTTCCTTACGTCTAACAATCGAATACATACAATTTTGCAAAGTTGAAGGCTTTATATCATCAGCAACAACAGAATCCCAGGTGGGTTTGGTTTGTTTCAAACTTTCTTGTGAGTTTGACTCGAAAACAATCAATTTATGAAGTGAACGTTTGCTGCCTGTTAGCGAAGTAGGTGAAGCTTTGACCTTCTTAAGCTTTTTTCATACTTTGTTGTGATTTTGACTAGCAAGCAATCGTTTATGAAGTGAAGGTTTTCTGCTTTGTAGTAAAGTAAGTGATTTTTTTAAGCTTGAATAATTTATTTATTTTTGAGTTTTTTTTTGTTGATTTTGGCTATCCGGGTATTTCTAGTTTGGTGTGAAATCTGTGCTTGATGCGGTCAAGGTCTCCTTTATATCTGAAGGTGATGAATTTGGGAGTTTTTCAGCTTGATTTTGACTTGGTGATTGGTGACAGTTTGTAACTTCACATCTGAGGGTAGAATTTTGATCTCTACAAGTTGCTTATTATCAAGGGTTTTATGTCCCTTGTCCATCATTTTTTGACTTCCGAGTATTGTTGAATTGGTAGAGCATTTTATTGATATTGAATTCTGGGTTTTGTAGTTTCATTCTCCATCTTTGCTGCATTATTGAGTCGGTGCAAATTGTGTACTTCTTGCTGGATGGATGAATTTGATTTTAAGTAGCTTCTGTGTCTAGGGATTTTACCATCCTATTGGGTTGATCTTGAAGTCTGTTGTTGCTACAGAGTGGCCAAGCTTAAGTAGACACAGAAGTTATTTTTTGTGTTGAAAGTTATGCTGTTAGGGTTTTGAAGTGATTCTCTTTGATTTCTCTTCTCGATGTCACATCAGATGATGGATAAGGTTGGATGGTAAGATTTGCAAGCGTGTGACCCTAATGTGTCCATTCGATGAGTTATCTGATTCAGTTTCTTTGAGTTTGTTTTGCTTTTCCTCTCCCTTTTTCTTTTGCTTGGTCTTGTTGAACGTGACGCATAGAATTATTGCTTCGTCTCAGACTTAGCCAGTGCAATTTGTGCACCTACTTTGGCTGATGTGGGTAAGAACATCCGTGAGCACCTATTCTTGACTGTATTGGTAGCTAGATGCTGATTGATTCTAAAATCTAATTAACGCTAGCCAGACAATCCTCGAGATTCTGCTATCTGGTTATTTCCTGGTACTTTGTAGCATACCTCTGAAATTAATTGGAAATTTAGAAACATCTACTGTTTTTTTGGATAATGGATAATGTGGAGTTTACCTGGTTTAGTAGAATAGATTTCAAGTTAGGTTTTGGGAAAAAAATTATGTCCTATGAATATGAAATAATATTACTATATATCGCATTCTGTTAAAGGAAATTTTAGCTTTTTATATATTTGTTTATTACTATATTTTTTAGTCGTCTTTATCTTTTTCTTTGCATGTCTCTTCAATTGTTTTTACTAAAGGGAGTTGGTGATGCTTCTGGCCTTTTGTTCCAGGCAGTCTTTTGGGGTGTGTTTGAAGGGGACTGAGGAAGTTAAGATGGCAATGATGCATGGGGAGTAGAACCGGTGCAGAAGATGAGAAGAAGGCCGTAGTGATGCCGAGCTTTGATCCTCAGTTACCAATTTCAAACTCAGTGTACGGTTCCTCTTCTATTACTTTTGATATCCATGTTTTCAACTTAACATTTCATTCATTATTTCATCCTTCAAGTTGGATTTCTCTGTGCCTTTTCTGCTTACTTTTATTTTTGTTTATATATACACCCACACACATCTATTACCAATAGTAGGTTCAAGAACTAGAAAGCATTTCTGGGTGTCTTGTGCTCACATCATAAATCATTTCTAGTGGGTCAATATCAGAGTATAAACATCATCTCAAAAGTTGGTAGGCCAGAGTAACAATCAGGGATTTCTTTGTTTGGTTGATAGCTTCAAAGATTGGCATTGAATGATTTTGAATGTGTTGTCTGGATATTGAGAGTGTGATGTAATTTGTTTGTTCTCATAAAAGCTTTTCTGCATTAGTTACAAATGAATGATTTCCATGCTTCATCACTCTGTCAAGGTTATATTAGCTTATATACCATTCAAGCTCTGATGATGGGAACTATTTTAAGTTAAATTGCTTTATTTGCTAAATATTCTTGCAAGTGTTCAGAGGAACTTGATTGTGAGAGAGAGGTGCAGTGAAGGAATGAAGTTCCTAGACATATAAATCAAACAAACTATACTATTTCAAGTGATTGTTTTGCATTTTTCCTTAGGTCTTGGGTTGAGAGTTGGAAATTCTCCCAAGCAGTTCAATTGCTGACCGTGTTTTTCCATCTCCCTTTCTTCTTTCTCCTCTGTTGTTCCAGTAATTGTAGCATACTCTCTATTGTTTCTAAAAGTTTAATCTGGAAGGTCATTGTGAATTTTTGGTCATGATGTATGTGAAATTTTTGGTCAAGATGTATCTACTTTCACTGGTTTGAAGAGGAAAACGCAGCATAATGTATGACTTGGTTGGACTAATGGTGTCACTCAATACTTTTTGGCTGTAAAATTACAACACTCAACAAATTCTTGGTACTAACTTGGTGACAATTATGGTTTCAGTTGTGTAGAGGGAAGCACAATCCATCCTTACCGTGCTACTGATTTTGGGGTGTTCTTAGAGGATGATGCTATTGACCTGAGTCCAGGTAAGTTTTGAGTAATCTAAATTGCAAGGGACTAATTTAAAAATGGCATAGTTTTTTCATGCTCTTTCATCCAGTAGATTGTATAGTTAGATTATATCTGCTGATATCTTTTTGGTGATCTAAAATTTTCACTGAAACTTCATTTTTTAAAAAACAATTGTGCTGAAACATATTCATAGGAATATTATTATGCTGCAGAAAAATATAATCTAATGTTTTTGGATAAGGGAAAATTACATCTACCCTCTAGATAGTAAATGCATGGACCATCCTCTGTTCTTAAATTGAATTGCCTAGAGCAATTGATGTTGACTTATTGCTAAATGAAATGCTAACCTTAAACTTTTAGGGATGGTCAAGGTAATTTATTTGCATAAAAGCATTGCTGGGGTTGCATTATACTTCAGAATCAAGGGCCATATCAATCTTATTGCAAAAATTCATAGAATAGTCTACGAAGTCATGCTTTGAAAATCATCATAAGAAAAATCATGTTCAATAGCTTATGTGGAAAGAGAGAGTAGGACACAAAATTCAGATAATATTGATCACAGTGCATAGAAAATAATAAAGGATTTCCTACATTGTCTACCACGATTGTTGGCATTTGATAAATAAACAAAGATGCAATCGAGGCGAAGAAACTGAAGAAAGAAAACTATGTGATTGATGGATATGGATAGCTGTGGATATATATTATTAGGAAATAAAGAATAGATATTTCAAGAATGCACAACCATCTAGAATTAAAAGGTTAACCAGATGTACCATACTTGTGAAAATAATTTTTTTGGTTTCACAGAACAAATTTATCATCAATTTCTTGAAGTAGTGAAATTAGATTGAATGGTTTTTGCCTTCCTACGCAAAGTCCTTTATGTAATATGTGCCATTGCAGGTACTGTGTTCATTTCAGCAAAAGAAAGAACTCAAGCAATCCCTTCTGACCTCCTCAATAGTGGTGCTTTTGACAAGGTGAGTTTCTTAGATCGATGATAATTTTTCCATGTCGTTACTTCTACTAATTTTTTCCTCTTTCCTGACTTGGCAGAAACAGTCAATTTCTTCAGTCAACATCAAGTCATCTGCTGTCCTAGTGGAGTCTCAGAGGTTACCATTAGAAGAAGTTCAACAGTTAAACCGGGTTTTTATACCAAGTGTTAGTACAGAAAACTGGGGGGAGACTCAGAAGTTACTGTTAGAAAACATTCAACAGATCTCTATACCAATTGTTAATACTGAGAACTGGGGGGAGACAACTATGGCTGATGCTAGTCCGAGGACTGATATCTCAACAGATGCAGACACAGATGATAAAAATCAAAGGGTGCTGTTTTTTTTTCTTGTCTTGTACTCTTGTGACATAATGTTAAGCTCTTAATTCTGTAAAATTAGAAATTTTGCTTAGGAGGTACAATGTTTCAAAAGTTTTATTATATTTTTGTTTCTAATAAATTAATAATTGCCTGTAATCAAGAATTCTAGTTACCATTCTTGCCTTTGGATTCCAACATGCATCTCTTCTCTTGCTTGATGAAGTAAGCAATGGCATCATTCATTCTGCTCATTAGAAAATGTATTGATTGGACCAAATCAATTTCATTCTAACACCTAAAAACTGGATGTGTGCAGTTTGATGGAGGTCAATCTACAGCTCTTATGGCGTCTGATTCCAGTGACAGATCAAAGGATAAAATGGACCAGAAGGTGAAAATATTATGTATTAATTGCATTCACAATATGCTTCTCCATCTAGTTTTACTTGATGATGATTGTTTGATTACACTTTTCAGACTCTTCGTAGGCTTGCTCAAAATAGAGAAGCTGCAAGAAAAAGCCGTTTGAGGAAGAAAGTACGTTTCATCCTTTACCTGCACTTGTTTATGTTTCTCAACAATTTTTTTCAGCATGTTCTTTACTGGTTCCTTTCAAATGGCAATTGAATGTTGATACACAAATTGGTATTGATCTTACTTGTTATGCTGTCAGACATCGTTACTGATTTTTATTTCTAATAGCTAAATTTGGATAGTCTATTGTGGTTAAAAACTAATCCCATTTAAGGCTGCGTGGGCCAAGATGCGTGCACATAGGGGATGTGACTTGCTTCACTACATTATGGTGTACTTTATAGGAAAAACCTTTTAGTAGTAGAAAGGAAAATGCATGCAAAGGAGAAGGATACACTTTCCTGTTGCATAAAAATAAAATAAAATTGAGAGCCCCCTTAGCAATGCTAGAAAAACTATCTACTCCCTGATCAGAAAGAAGGGTAATTGCTTGTCCCAAAAGATTATATACTGATTGGTGCCCCAGATGAACCAACTCATGGTACACATTGAAGGTACATTTGCCTTCCATATAGGTAGCCAAGGAAAATGAGGAGGTCAGATCTATGTGCAATGAGGAAGGAACAGTTTGCGAGAAAAATTTCCAGATGTCACTTATGTCCAGCTCTCTTATCTCTACTGGGAAGAAAATTTGTAGAATTCCCAAGGAAAACCTCGTTTCTAATTACGATAGACGTTGTCTACAGGAACAACTTAAAGATGGAAGCAACTAGGCAATTAAAACCAGTAGAAAAGTTGGAAGCTATAGCCACAGATCTTCCCAAAATGATTGAGGATTCATCCTCAAACTTAGGAGAGTTAAAAGAGGAAGGTGAGGATACGTGCCAGAAATTAACTTCCCAAACGAGCTCAAGAACCTTCTACATTTTACCTTGGTTTAATCTTATTCTAATATTACATCAGTAAGTGTTTTTGTAAAATCATTTATTAGACCAAGAAAAGAAGGTGCCAGAACAATTAGTTCTAACTTTTATATGTTATATATACTTGCATGCCTTTTCTAGCAATAATCTGTTATGGCAGATCCAGTAGTGCATTCTGTGTGAACTTTTTATGATTCTACCCATGTGAAATTTCTTTACACATGATCCGACATACATGCTATGGTAATTATTTGAGTTTCATCCTTTCCCGTGTCTCCATAGGCATATGTCCAGCAGCTGGAGAGTAGCCGGTTGAAGCTAAGCCAACTGGAGCAGGAGCTTCAACGGGCACGACAGCAGGTTAGGTTTGGCCAATTCTGTGCCAAATTGTGTAATGCTTTAAGTTTCTTCATTAAGCATCCCTGTTTTGAGGTCTCTCATTTCATTGAATTTTCTCTAATACAGGGAATCTTTGTATCAAGCTCAGGAGACCAATCTCATTCAATGAGTGGAAATGGTGATGCCTACTTTCTTCGCTAAGCAAAATTCATTGTTTGATGAAAAGTGTGCATTTTGGGAATAAACTAGATGTTTCATGCCTGGGAATTGTTTTGATGAGCTCCACATATTCTTGTCTGTTTAATTGAACCAATGAACATGTTGTTAGCTCTACATTTATACATCAGAATGACTGAAATTTATGTGGTTGTTTCATTTCCAGGGTTTAAGTTCACAAACATTGTCGTGCTAACACAGTAGCTGGTTATCTATCTTTTTGTAGGGGCCATGGCATTTGATGTAGAATATGCACGATGGCTGGAGGAGCAAAATCGACAAATTAATGAGCTGAGATCAGCTGTCAATTCTCACGCAGGTGATGCAGAACTGCGTATTATCATTGATGGTATAATGGCTCACTATGATGAAGTTTTCAAGCTGAAGAGCAATGCAGCCAAGGCTGATGTTTTCCATTTGCTGTCTGGCATGTGGAAGACACCTGCAGAGAGGTGTTTCTTGTGGCTTGGTGGCTTCCGTTCATCTGAGCTCCTCAAGGTGAGGTTAATGTGCTTCCAATATTTTCCATATGCCAGGGCTAGTTCTAGGAGAGGTGGCATTAGTCGAGTATTAAATGAAATTGTAATCTTGCATGGAAAAAAGAATTGCAAAAACTGTATGTTTCTGGTTCTTCTCCATTTAATTTGTTAATAAAGAGCTGATGCTGCTCTACCTAGCAGGGTGAGGGTGTCGAACTGAAAATTTATAGAAATAACCAATTAATTCTGAATTACTTGGGTGTGGGTTTGGATTGTTAGTGAGGCTCATACCATACTGTTACAGCCATATGCTGGTAGTTAAAAGTTCTCTGGTTCACTGGATGCTACTTGATTGCATAACAAATTTTCTGTTAGAGAAATATGATATTAAAGCATTCCTGGTGCATCACTTTACATATTAAGCTTTTAGGTTGCGTGGTTCTTTGAGTAATTCACTATCATTAGGATTCTCATATAGGATCCATCCATTTCCAATTTCACTTGTCAATCTTTGATCTGAAGCTATGAGTGATATGATTCACAGTTTCTTCTTGGCATCAAATCTGTTCAGAAGTTCAAACGTGAACTTCTAGTAATTATCATTTAAAGCTGGCATAGGACTCCCTTAGTTCTCCGCTCTGAAACTAAGGGTTTTACTTCTCAGACATTTTAGAATATTATAATCAAGTTTTGGTATCCCGTTGCCTATCTTCCCAGCAAATTGTTAAGGTTGGTTCTTTCATTTGCACTCCTCGCGTTTCCCTAAATTCATTTTCATGTAGCCTTTCTGGGGCTAGGCTGTTCTAAACTTTTTTGTTTGTATGGTAATTTCTTTTTGGTGTAAAAGAGCTTGTTATCCCAGCAACACTACATTATTCGGACATGCACAAGGGCATAACATACAGATTTATCTGTATAGCATAAAATTAATCTTAGAAGACAAGGTTGGGATTGAGGGCTGCAGAGAGGGCAGCATAATATCACCCCGGATGTGTGGTTGGCCATCCTTTGCACAGCGAAGAAGAGATTTTCTAGCCACCCGCTTCCTTTTATATGCGTGTATGTATGCAAATACGGGCATAATTGTGAGTTTAGATTTTGTTGGAATACAGTTTGTATGCACTGGTTTATAAGGGAAAACTCAGACCTTTTCTTGATAGCCCCAATAAATGGTACATACAACGTGTATGTTAGTCTCCTTTCTCTTGTTATTTTTATGGATTGATTTGATTTTCACATTTCATTTGTTAGAGCACCCTTGGCTCGTGGTTGAACAAACTACTCCTATATATATTTTTTTTTTGTCGGAGAACATGATAAATTTAATGATCATGGTTGCAGCTTCTTGTGAATCAATTGGAGCCTTTAACAGAGCAGCAGTTGGTGGGCATTGGCAACTTGCAGCAGTCCTCCCAACAGGCAGAAGATGCATTATCTCAAGGGATGGAGGCGTTGCAGCAGTCCCTGGCTGAGACGTTATCCAGCGGAACTCTTGGCTCCTCAGGTTCATCTGGAAATGTGGCGAATTACATGGGTCAGATGGCCATGGCCATGGGAAAACTAGGCACCCTGGAGGGATTTATTCGCCAGGTATGCTTCTAATTGTTTTGTATGTTTCCTAAAGCGTGGAATTCCCATAGAACCTTGAAATTTGTATACTGATCAAGAGTTTCTAAACCAGATACAGTTTTGAGTTTTTCTTGCCTCCATATTCCTAGTATCATCTCTCAAAAGAACTTTCTTTTAATGGATGTTACAAAATCAGGCTGACAATTTGAGGCAGCAGACGTTACAACAAATGCACCGAATTTTAACCACCCGTCAGTCTGCTCGTGCTCTCCTCGCAATACACGACTACTTCTCCCGTTTACGAGCTCTTAGTTCCCTCTGGCTCGCACGACCAAGAGAGTAGATCTGCTTTGCATCTGAACACAAGTTCTGCACATAAATCACAAAGGCTCATTCCACATCCAGCAGTGCTTCATGTTTCTAGTGCTCAAAATAGCTTTTCTTTTCTGCATTCCTCTTATTGTAGTTTCAGATGTATCATGGTACTGTTCTATCTTTCATACTAAACATCTTAGATCATAGAATTTGAGCCCTTCAAGTACAGTATGCATCAATGTTTATTATTTATAGCCTGACGATCGTCTTCCTGTTTTTATCTTATCCACAGTTGTAATGTTAAAGTTTAGAATATGCTGTCCTTGTACTTGACAGTCTCAAAATGATTTTGAAAGCTGGGACACACTCATTTTGATTTGATTTATTCATCTTGGTCAGCCCGTTCTCTTTTTTTGAAGACTCTTATTTTAAAATGAAAAGGTTGAAAATACAAATTAAAAAAAGCATATGCTAATGAAAATGTTAAAACACTTCAATGTTTTTGTTACGAGTAAAACGAAGGATGAAATCATGAAATCAAAGTTCTCTGTGCGTGTGTTTTTTTCTGCGAGGTCTGCTGTGTGGTCAAACAAATGAAGCTTTCATTATGATTGTGCGCGAAGTAATGACATTGGTTTTAGTTTTTATAACACAAGTAAATTGATTGTTTTAAGTTTGTTCATTTTTAGTTAATGAAATTCTAAAGATATAATTATATTTTATTTTTAAATTACTTAAACTATACATGGATTTTTATTTAAACTATATATTTTAAAATGCTTAAACTTTTGTATTGCTTATTTCACTTTTGTTTGAATTGTGTTGTATTAATATTTAATATTATGTAATTATTAAAAAAATTATTTATAAATTTGCAATTCAAGCTTACATTATATTTTCCTTGTCATTTTTTTGTCTAACCTTATCATGGGCCACTGGTAGAATTTTCAGAAACTAAGCAACAACATGCACACTATAAAGAATGATATATATGCATCTTCAACCACCACCAACAATTACAAATCTTTGATTTATGAAAGCTAACAGGAATTCATAAGATTGTAATCTGGTTCCAATAAAGTGGACCATGACCAAATTTTTGTCGAGGATTTTATCCATCAAACCAAACGACACAGAAATATTAGTTCATTTATTTCAGAAATTGGTGAACTGATGCAAAACCAAAGAGAGGAACGTTCACATAACATAGAGTTTCAAAAGTAGTTTCCACTATAGAAATTCTTGAGAAAATCAGAGGTGCCCGGATCCTTGATTGATGAATCGTGCAAAGTCCCATCTTTCCCTAGAATGTACTGGCCAATGATGTGATGCCGCTGCTTATGATGTTCCACAATGTTGCCCAGCTCTTCCATCCCCTTGAAGAGCAGCATATCGATCACCTACAGGTTATGACTGTCAGCAGAAGAGCGAAATATTCATGCCACAATAATCTATAATAACTACTCAGATATGTATGCACGCGCATGCGCGCACACACATCCGTCTCCTTGGTGACTCCCTTAAGGAACTCTCACTCCTAATCAAAAGAAGCCCTGAACATAAAAAAACAAAGAAAGGAATGATCTTATGCCTAGCAAAGACACTACCGAATTTATTTTTGAAGCCCATCATAAACTTATTGGAATGAAGTAAAGAAGCAAATATATCTACAAATTGTTGGAAGAGACCGTATAAGTAGGAAAAGAGAGTATACAATGACTGTTGTGACCTATTATCAAAAGGTTAAACAATCAAATACTACTGATGAAACCTACTGAGCACACCCGATCTACTTTGTACAGTAAAATTGGCTTCAAATTAAACCACCTCCCAAAACTGATGGAAACAATTACATCCTTTATCAGCGCACTGGTATCAAGAAATCGATGCTAACTCTAATGGCAACAACTTGGTTGCCAAGGAAAAACAAAGTCATCACTGATGCTCCTGCACTTACAGTTTGAAGAAGAAATGATATTTCCTTCTTTGCCAGGGAATCTAATGTTTTCTTTCTTCTTTATGGAATCATTCTTGAATATCCTAGCATTTGAAGAGAAAAATCAAGGACAAGAGTTTATTTTCTTTATTAAGGGTCCAATAATGAAAGAGATTTTCAAGAAATCTATCAATGACAGCCTTTTAGTTCTATGGCACGGTAAGCAAGAGGGTTAGCGTTTGAACTTGAGGTGGACGGGATTTACATACACCAGTAGTTGTTGGCAAGTTGAATATCTGATTCCGACTACTGGATTCTCTCATAGCAAGAATCAATTTTTTAAAATTCTAAAGATGAATGGTAGGAAGGACAAGGATCAAGCTTCTAAAGATAATGTTTATGAACATAATACAAGAGAAGAACACAGTGATTAGTGTTGCAAATGAGGGGAATGCAGGCAACAAGGGGGGGAACATCAAAGAGCGAGAAAACACAGCACACGCCTTCACATCCTCGTAGTATAGCTCTATTATTAAAAAGAAATGCATAAAGAAACATGAACAGAGAAACAATCCACATATTTTGTCTAACTTAAGAGAAAACAGATGGCATCACATATTTACCGACTACTTTGACATTTCCTCTCTTTTTTCTCTCTCACCCTTTCTCAATTTACATAGGATCTGTAAATGAATTGAAACCTTAAGGCAGACAACTTCCATAATAAATAAAACTAGACACTTCACCTAATACACCAAGCTCAAACACCGGACCATTTGCATACATATATAACAATAAAAAAATCCTTACCATGTCGATTGCTAACGCTATTACCTGAATCGAAAACTCTCACTGAAATGAATCATACACAAACTTCCATTAATCTAATCCTTCTCTCTTTTAATAACTTTCTTCACTAGACCCTAAAAGATTAATCCTACTTTTACCTAACATTCTTCCCCAGGTATCACAAACATTGATTGAATGATTGGGTCCCGCAAATTCAAAGGCTGGGATTTTCCAGGGTGGTGTTTCTCATTGCTGAACCTACAAGCACTCGTTACTTTGCAATTACCACAGCTTTTAAAAAGATTATTACACAAAATTCTAAAGTAATTAAGAAAAAAATTGAGAGGGGAGAGTGGTGACCTTAGCATTGGTGATGTGAGAGTTCTTGCGGATCTGAGAGGTGATAGCGGAGCGAAGCTGAGATTTAGTAACGACGTCTTCGAGATTGTAAATATCCATGACAGCAGGGAGTGATCTACAAGCCAATTTGAAGAAATCGAAGACTCGAGCTCTTGCTTCTTCTACACTTCTCGAGTTTCCTGACACCTTCATGACCCTCAATGCCTGAGCCGTCGCCGTCGCCATCGATTCAGTTCAGTAACTCCACCGCGCTAAAGATTACAACTTTTTTTTTTCTTTCGTCCTTTTTTTTTGGGCTGTTTCAGTGTATAAAATGAAAGACGCCAAGCTAGGGATAGAAGATGATTGCGATTGGATGGTGCTTATACGACCCCGTTTCTTACAAACTACGTGTCGCTTGAAGATTTGCCGCTTCCCATTTTTCTCATCGTCCACGTACAATGACGTCGTTTCAATACCACATGTATATATTTTAATCCCCCATCTCTGGGGAATTAAAATATATACATGTGGTATTGAAACGACGTCATTGTACGTGGACGAGGAATTTATTATGATATTTTTAGCTGAAATGGTTATAGCTTTTTGCAATGGTTTTTTTGTTGTTATAGTTGTAAAAAATGTTTGATAATTTATGAATTTTAAAATCTTATCAAACACATTTTTCAAAGAATTTTGGGGAAGAAGCTCCAAAAAACAATATAAAAAAAACAATCAAAAGTTACTGATGGCCGACCGAGCACTGATTGCTTTTAATATTTATTTATTTCTTTCTTTTCACGTTATTACTTGTATATCAATTAAATATTAAATCATTTTTTTCATATGATTATCAAGAGAGGAAGCCACTCACAATCCTTCAGACAACCCTTGAGACAGATAACAATGTAGTCAATGCACGCAAGCAGAGAGAGGGAGACCAGCAACTGATCTAACAAACTATACATGCGAATTGGCAATATTAGGGTAGAGTAAATCTATCGTCAATCACATAAATATCCTTAAAAGCTCCCATGCCATGTTCAGAAACTGTTGTATTCAACAAATTATAGATTCCACAAGGCTATTGCATTCAGGGAGTCCCTCTCCCGCACCATTCTGAGAAGGAATATAACCCATCAAAAGGAGCATGTGTAGGTCATTGAATTGAGATGTATTGTTCCTACAAGGATTACAGAAATGTTTGTAACAAATCATCGTCAGGGATGTTCTTGAACTCAACCCCTACATCTCTCCGCATTCTGCAATAGCACATGGTAGTTTTGGTCGGTTGTTTGGTCCCGTGGCAACATTCTCCACCTTGCGGACAACCAGAAGACCATCTCCAAGTACCCTCTATATAAGAACAGAAAACAAAATTGAAGTTGGTGAGGTAGAGTAAAATGAACTTTCTTGGGGGGAAATACTAGCACATATTAGAAAAAGAGTAGCACATCTACTTGTATAATCTTGTGACAAAACTTAAAATCAATCTGGTCCAATCCAAGCTCAATACACAGATATAATTATGTCAATTTGATTGCGGGGCTAAGTCAGATCAGGTTGGATTACATTTTAATTTTATATCAGATACAGCCAACCTGAACTGAGTTCCAAACACAGATTGCACATTTTTCAACTGATCAATTACAAGGGTAGAGAGAAGCATTATATAAGAATTTGAAGACGTACCCCAAATACAACATGCTTGTTGTCGAGCCAGTCACATTTTGCACAAGTGATGAAAAACTGCAAAGGAAGAAGGTTCAAATCAATATAATCATAAATGTGTTCTCTGTGTGTGCGTGTTGACTCGGCTAAAACAGCAGAACATAGAGAAACTTCTCCAGAACTCTCATTCAAAGCAATGCTGATTAGTCCTAAGGCATGTTTGGTTTGCCTGGCATTAGGAATAGTGAAGGGGTCATTTCCATCCAGTGTGCAATGTTGTTTGATTTGCCACTAACACAGATTAGGATTCTGTAAGAAATGAGAAGTTTTGTTTTATGCAGAAAAAAATACTCTTTCTTTAGTAATATTAGACTTGCATTACAAGAGGTTTTGATTTCACATAAAATTATAATGTGAAATACAGTCAAAGAGGTATCCTAATCCTATTCCCTTTCTGTACCCACTTCTTGAGTAAACCAAACATGCTTAGTGGAACTAAAAGGAGGGATTAAAACACTGAAACTTTATGCTTGTGTTTTCAGTAGTAATAATAATTGTATCTGGGAGTGAATGTAGGGCAAGGGAGAACAACTAAGTGCAATTTTAAAGATATGGCTTGAGCAAGCAGCAAGCTTAATGGAGCATTATGAAGTTAAATATCCACCACCGTGCTTATTAAAATTTCTATTTCCACCAAACTGGAAACCTTCAACTACCAGAAAAAAGGTCCTTTCAAGGCTTGACACCTCTTTGCACACAAATTTATTTTGTACTTTTTGAACATCTAACAGCAGGGAGATTACCTGACAACCATTGGTATTTGGCCCACTATTTGCCTGCAAATGGAATGATAAGGCCTTCAGTATTAGTGATATAGCAGTCTTCAAATTCAAATAGTAAGGATATTTGATGATAAATCTAGGTAGGCTAGCATTTAAATATTTTGACAGCTAGCGTTTATAGAAATTAGGGTTTTCATTTACAGTCATTTTAGTGACCCTGGACACTAATTAAGATGAAATCCTCCTTGCCCCCAAAATTCTGAGGTTACCAATAGAATTTCTAGCCTTGTTCTCTAGATAACCAAAATATGAATAGCATACATATAGAAATCTGAGATTTCTGAATGTTATACAATCAAACATCTCAGAGGGATTCTTCGCTGTTGCACTTTCATTCATATTGGCCTCAAAGACTCAATATACAACTCTAATAAACTCTAAGGACTTTAGTCTGGTGACTTTTTTATGAAGCTGGAAACAATTAGTTGAGGCACATGGGTAATTTCACCGCTAAGTTTTGCCCCTATGGTTAGACTTAAGGCAAAGCCACTGGTCCCCACCGAGGAACACCACCTCCTGTGCTCAAGAATTATCATAGGAAGTGTATATATATATATATATATATATATATATATATGAAGTCCCAACTCCGAAAAAGAGTGAGCCACAAATCTTGTCTATCCTAACAACAAAATTTCCAAGTCGATCAAACTAAGTTTCCAATGCAGAATTAGTAGTTGTTATACACCACAGGATCCCACAAGATATTAATGCATCAAATTACTCATGAAAATTAACAGAGAACTATCTAAGAGGATAATCAAGGAAATGATACAAGGCATATAAATGCAGCAGTAGAAAGTGATTCACCCAACACAAAATAAGAGCAAGACGGGGCACATTTATATGCAATGAAAAGCAGAGACCATTGAAAGCAGACCGGGGCCGGTATGTTTAGCAACAAAATTTTCATCCTCAAACTTAGACCCATAGATAGAAACACAACCACTACCATCACCCTGCAAGCCAAAAATTCCATTAATAAATAATCAGGTAGGCTGAAAACATTAAGTTATATAAAATATAACATTAAGAAGAACAAACAAACCTTAAGAAAATCACCAGCTTGAATCATAAAATCTTTAATCACTCTATTAAATTGGCATCCTTTGTAACCAATTGGTAATCCAGCTTTTCTGCCATTTGTTTTTAAAAAGCAAAATTCATTAATTACATTATCAGTGATTAATCACTAATTAACCACCAACATGGGGAAAACATCAATAAAAAGTGTTTTTTTTACCTGTACTCACCTGTGCAAAACTGCCTGCAAGATTTAAAGAAAAACAAAATGAAATTATGTTAAAAAAAAGAAATAAGAAATAAGTTTGACGCAGAGAAGAGGGAAGGAGGGGTAGCAGGACCTGAAATTTTCGGCGGTTTTAGGGGCAATATCAGCGAAGAGCTCCATTTTGATACGACCAGCAGCGATGGTACCGATGGTAATATCGAAGAAGACGATTGGGTTTTTTGGGTTTGGTGGTCTCAAGTGCCACTCCACGCTGCCTCCTCCTGACGCCATTGAAGCACTGAACTCTCTAGCCCTCTCCCTGTCTCTCGCTCTCTCTGGAGTTCGTTTTGATGAAGGTTTTGGGGGTTTATGCGAGTGAACGTGTTCTACGCTGATTGTCCGTTTAGCAAATAAGAATTGGCTGCTTTTGGAACTTGCTATTTTGTCATATAAAGTCACGTTTGGTTCCTATAGTATTGAAAGTATACAATCAAGTCCTCTATTTTATATGCAGTCAGATTGATCCTTTTATTTTCAAAACTATTTGTTAAATGGAAAATGAATTCAAGAAAAATGATTTTAAAAATACTAATTTTCAATGTTTGATTACATCAAAAAAATTATTTATGTTTGATGATTTACTGATGATTGAGCTCCTCAGTCCACCTTAACATACATTATCATCATTGCTCGAAAGATAATTCATGATTTGTCTTTCTTTTTCCTTCTTGGAAGGGAAAGGAAAAAAACACCTTGATTGATTGAGCTATTATTTATGTTGTCATAAATAAATAAATAATATTATTGTGGATAAAAAATAAACAAAATTTTTGGACTTGATCTGTGACCAAGTTGCACCTGAATTTAGTCTATGAAGTCGCAAGTTGACCCAGAAGAATGCAGAGGGATCCATTCACTTCTTGATTAAAATAGATAAAGTGGATTAACTATTGCAAATTTGTCTTTACAAAAACAAATTGAGAAACAAAATACAGAACTTGCAAAAGCACCACAAAAACTGAAGAAGAAAACAGATAACTTGAAGAGAGAATCTGTTGGTTGAAGTGAGGAGGAAAAGAATAGGAATGAAATGGTACAAATACACAGTTGCCTGTCATCACCTGCACAGGCACTCTCCTACGCTGAAGATTTAGGGATTTTGAACTGCTTCTTGAGAAACTGGGATGCCTCTGAATCACCCCGGTGACATAATATTCTCAACAATGTCGGCGTGTCGGCGCCTAGTCTGCTTCCGCCTCGCTGCCTTTCCACCCCGCTTACAGATTTCAGGTCCTCAATTAATTCTCTAGACTGCAATTCAATTCGAAAGGAAAAGGGTTAATCCGATCCTCTAGACAGAATGCCAAAGCAAAAAGGATAGTTTTTGTTTGGAGAAGTTTCAAAGCAATGTTTGATCCGTCTAGAGCACAGTACCATCAATGGAGTACAGTCAATTATCAGATCAAGAGTAGCTAATGTTTCCAGTGATTCGATGGATAAATTGCTGGTTCTGGAATTAATGTTACCCTTTGTCTTATTCAGCACCACAATAATCAAACTGTGAGGTGGAAAATCAGCCGGTAGTGGATTGAGATATTAGCACATCTCTCACAAACATGTTACCCTTCTCCCTTTCAGCCTCTCTCTAGTGTGATAATAACAACACAAATTTATGAACAACTCCAACCTTATCTTTTCATCTGGAGTGAATCACGCAGTGATCACCCTGTCTCAGTATCATAGGAACTGAAGCAGGTTCATAAATATCAACTTCAATTATCATAGTAGATTTTTGCAGTCAAAAACCTCCATGAGAACTAATTTAATAACTTAAAACACGCCATAAATTGGCTGAGTCAATTGTCTTTCAGCATTATACTTTATATCTTACTATTATTTTAGAAACTATGCCACAAAAACTAACCTCATAGCTGTGCAACTTAATTACATGTCGAGCACGTGCTACATGGTTTTCAACTACTCCTCTGGGAAGCCCATCTCCTCCAGAGATGAAAAATTCCTAAATGAAAAAGATACATGAATCAACAGAAACAATAGACAATAATTAGGTGCAGATATTTAAGAACAGGAAGTTACTCATTTCAGACCATGTAGTTCACCAATCACCAGCATGTATAATGAATAGGCAGCAAATATTTATAGCACATTTCACAAAGCTTCAAGCATCCATCAGATTGTGAGAATTAAACAGCAAAGCAGCTTTAAATGCTTTCAGTTCAGTAATTTCATCGTTTAGATGCAAGAATAGCAAAAATCGTTCATGGAGCCTATCCATGGTTAGTCTCCTTTTCTTTTTCTTGCCAATCAAACTCAAAGTACAGTTGACAAATACCTTCAAAACTTCTATATCGTCTTCCAATATTTTTGCATCACCTGGGCAGAAATATCGTGATGGTCCTCCATCCAAGATAACTCGGAGAAAGCCATCCTGAAAAAAGGAAACATTTCAGTTAGCAACAAAATCAAGCACTTGTTACGTTTCGTTTTAAAAAATGGAGGCACGGACCAGTGAAGCTTGTAGAAGACTCGTCACAATGCGATCTCTGAGGGGCTCCACAATGATACCGCAGAGTTCATTTAGTTCCTGCAGTGGTTACCAGTGATGAGGCTTCTTATCAGGAAATAGATAAAAGCAAAATCAAAAGGGATAGCCTTCCTAAAACAGCACAGCGCTTGACCAGTGTAGTTAATAGGCTAAATATACAAGTTTATCAAGAATGCTAGTTTTTTCCTATTAAATCTAAATCCTTTTAATCAGTATTATTATACATTTACCATTAACAGCGTGCACCTTGATTCACTTAGCATCTTATGCCTCAGCTTTAAAAAGCCTTTAGCAAGAAGTTTTTAATAACATGGTCAATAACACCAGTATCTGATTCTTCTTATCAAGGAAATGCAAGAAAAATCTTGCTTCTTTGAAGTACAAATCTTACTATGTCAAGCGGTTCAATTATCGCTTCCAGCCTAGATTGAGGAACTGCGGGTTTATACAGATTTTCAATGAATGGTTCCTTCAAGTCATAGAAGATGATCTTAGTTCCTGCATAAGTTAAATCACATCAATCAATATCAAGTTTACTTCTCAAGATAACCAATTTTGCAGAGTGAGAACTCTTACCAGTAAACTCACAGATGCGATCAATAGCAGCATTTATATCTTTTCTACTACCATCAAATGTTCCCTTCTGCTTGAAACTTGCTGAATTCTCATCTATGGATTTCTCTAGTAAAGAAAAGATTTATATGGCAATCATTAATTAGGAAATGATCACTTCAAAGCAACTATACTGTTGTATTATCGCTTTCTCAGTCTCTACCATACAAGTAGTTAAGCAAACTATAAACTTTGGCAAATAACATCCATATAAATTCAAAGCACACAAGATGCATAAAAGAAAGAGCTGTTCGAGTTAGAACCGATAACTATAAACTTCTCAGTCCCAAGAAATTGTGACAAACAAGAACCATATTTTAAGAGCCCAAAAGATTATGTCAACAGAAGAACTTCAATATTAAATGAGAAGGTCTGACAAGAGTAGTGGCAAAATCAGTCATCAAGATAAAGCGCTGCCTACTGGTGCAATGGTTTTATATTGCAGCCAGGGTGTTGTGGAAGCAGCTGTAGAGGGCAATTTATAACATCATGATTGTTGAGGTTTGAATTGCAACACTATAAAATTGTAAAAGTAGAATGCATGCAACCTATTCTAAGGATTCCAAAAGTATTGTGCCAAAAGTAGATTGCCTAAAGCAATTATGATTTTCCAGGAATAAAAGTCAAGCAGTTTTGCCATTACTGCCGTGATGGGTGCAAGAAATATGAACATAACTGGTAAAAGAAAAAAATATACCTCGTAACCAAATGAATTGAAATGTAACAGACCATTAAAGATCCATTACATATGGCCATTGTGTTTTATAACACCCATTATCTAAATCCTTGATTTACATGCTTTATATGAAATGGAATCTGAAAACAATTAGCAATACTGTACACTAGAATGTTTCACTTTATTTTTTTTAGCTTGGGATAGACAAATAATCAAAACTCAAATTCCAAACTAAACATTTAAACGGGTGTAATTCACTCAGGCAGGTCAACCAGTGGATGGTGTATATGATTCAATAATAACTTAAATACTTACTGATAAACTGCTCACGAGGCTTTCTCCTATTCCATCGTTCCCAAATGCTATCTTCCAGCTTATTCAGTTGACTAATTGCATACTGCCAATAGCAAGAAACCATGTGTCATGCATATTACATTATAAAGACAGCCAAAAATCAGTAACTCTGTGCAAAATGCAGAAAACTAGAAAACCATCTCAATAAGAATTTGACCCTGCCATGGAATTTTAGGAGATGCTCGTAATACAGTGATTTTTATCATATGAATAATTAAGCCATTCTGACAATAACTCAAATTTCACTGACAAAATAATAAAAATCACCACTGACAATTGCATACTTGTAGAAGTTCTATTTATTTTAGTGTCTTACAGTCTTTATGAAGAGTTTTATACTGTTGTGATATCATTACATTACTCTTCAGATGGAGAATTAGAGATTAGCACTACAACTGGCTAAGCCAAAATGAAATCAACTATTGAATCATGCTTTTTTTCAATAATCTGCTTACTATGTGGCCAGGAACATCCATTTCGAAAAAGTGACGGGGGAAATCAAGAAACTATCACCAAGCAAACTATGACACTCCACAACATTGCTAGCCTTGTTGAAAAAGGATTGTCACATTAATAGTGCATGGCAACAAACTTTAGAACAGTCATGATAAGGATCAGTGTGCATGAGAAAATAGAGAAGTTGAAAGTTGAAACTCTTCTATTCATTTCTAAATGGACCGTGCCAATGTAGTTGAACTTACATATAGAGTATTTAACTGAACACAAAGTGTTGCTGTCGCTGGAACATTCATTTCTTTGGATTTTATTATCTCTTCAGGCATCCTTGAGTCAAACAGTTCCTTCTTTACAAAGGCCTTTATTCCAGCTTCCTTCCTGTATCGTGTCAGAATAGGAACTGGTGGAATTAGGTCTTCCTTTGCCGCTGCATGACAAGAATTGCACATTAAGGCCCCTAATCATGGAAGGGAGAGGGAACACAAGGTATACATGGGTTTGTGTGAGCACGTTTTTGCACAGAAGGTGCAAAAGAAAAAAGTAAACTGGGCAATAAAGAAGATGGAGGAACAGGTTAAGAATACAGACATGCTAAAAGATGGTGATAAATTCAATTTTACCAAAATGAGCAAACAAGTGCAGCATCTGAGACAGGAAGTTAGGTACAAGAATAAGGGAAAGAAAGGAAAGAGAGAAATTTATCCATTTTGTAAAAGCAGTTTCTAACTAAGAATATACATGTACGATATACTCACCCAGCTTGTCAGTGACATGATTTGCATATACTTGGAATGCATTGTCGACACCCCGAAACATGCCATTCAACTCTTTGGAACTCATTGGAACTTTAAGAGCGAAGAACTGATCAACAGTCTGTAAAAAGGAATATTGATTACGCAAGGCATTATTAATCAATGCCATCCCGTAGCAGATAAAACATTAGCAAAATTACACACAACTTGCAAAATCCTATTCTGATCACAAGTTCATAAACTATAGTTCATGCTAAACCTCCTAGGGAATTCCATTTCTTAGTATCATATAAAAAAAGTTTAATCAAAATAGCTGGGTAACTAGCATAGACATCTTCGTTTTTAAGCCTTAATTACAATGAAGCATTCCATAGTGGATGAAGAAAGATTAGATTCTAGATGTTTCCACAAATGTGCAATCAGCACACCAAAAGAAAAGGGTATCCAGAAAAAACACCTGACTGACACAAAAATTTAATTATCCACAACTCAATTTCTCTACAGTTCCTCAAGTTTTCTTATGCACTTTTGCAAGACTAGGTTTTCTTTATTTGCGCAACACCTTATGATAGTACAGAAATAATACTAGGGTTACATGAGCATTCTTGCCTCTTCAACAATCCTATAAACTTCAACAATTGAACTCCCATGCCGCTGTTGAGGTGATATTGGTTCCCACCGCTGAAAGAATGATTTACAAAAAATATTAAAATAAATGTTAAGCACATTTAACTAAGACAAGGGAGTGAAAATAATCCTGTCATCTAATTGAATTGGAGTAGATTGACTAAATTCAAAAAATTGATTTCAAAGAAGTAAAATGAAACAAAACTTAGCACTTACCTCCTGTTGAATGGCACGCTCAACCCAACCCAAAATTCGTCCAAGCTGAGAATTGAGCCATCGCATGACCAGTGTTCCAGATATAGATTCAATCTTGAGAAAGAAGCAAAGGGGAAAAAATTAAGAGGTGAAGGATATAGGAGAGAGCCTGATAAAGTTAAAAGCATTGGCAAATCCATGTGCGCCCATGTGAACAACTCATCGTATTTGGATGAATACAAAGGGTCTCAAGGCTGGGGGGATTTGAGTCCGTGATGAAGGGCTTTGGTGATCTAAATATTGATCCCAATCTTCATCAATTATGATTCCTCACTTGTATTTGATTATAATATGGTTTGAACCTAGGTTCCATAACACATTAACACCAAGCAATTATTTTGTGAGACTTACATAAGGTCCGAGGGAAGCACTTGTTTCTTAGTCATGATTATGCCAGCACACTCAATGTGCATGTAGCGAGAAAGAGAGAGATCCCAATCTGGACTTAACATAACAATAACACTTTCATATCAAATAGGAAACATGGAGACTAGGATGCATAGTTTATCTTCACTCTTCACAGTTGCCGAACAAACCTCAACAAAGGTCAAATAAAAGATGATGCTCGTTCATGAGTCAGGCCAAATGCCCTCTAACTCAATATATTTGAGGATTTTATAAACCCCGAAATACCAAGACAAGCTCTTCCACTTTGAGAAACTTCAAATAGTATAGCAATTTTCTGAAATTTCTAGAAATAGCACAACATTCTAGGCAGTATTTTGTCAATTGCTCTTTGTCCTGCTTATGTCTATTTTAACTAAATTTGTCTAGAGAGAGAAAGAGTGGACAACAAAAATTAAGAATATAAGAACCTCAAACCATGGAACCAAACGATCTCACCTGATACAGAGTTAGTTTGCGGAATTTGACTTCAATATTCCCCTCTCCACACGCAGAAGTGATGAGTGCCATTATATACTGCTCAAGGCTATCAGCAGCAGGAAACACAGAGACAACATCCTCGGTCAGATGTTCGGTGCTATCAAGGAATGGTTTCTGAAAATAAGAAGTACAATTAGGCCTTCACAGGGTGAAGAAAGCACTCTGGAGTCTGGACTTTAAGTCAAGTGAACATTCTTACCAACTTGTTCCCATAGAGCTTGTGAACCAGTGACGCTGAAACAACAATTGCTTGTGGATTCCTCTGTGACAAAATTGGTGTGAATATGGTTGATTCTTTTTTTAGAAGTTTCTTGATCTCTTCTGCAAGCAATGCCAAAGGATGCTCATCCATTCCATCTAGTTTATCAACAACCAGTAATGTCTGCATTAAGAAGAAACGAAGATGAGGGGAGGGCTTCTAGAAAATTTAATGTCATATGCTAAAATTCAAGGGAAAAAAATTCAATACCATCTCAAACATTTACAAATATAGCACAATGCACATACTAGATGGACATTGTGCAAATCTCTCAGTGTTTCCAATGGTCTAGGGGATAAAACACTGTTTTAGAAAATCCCAATCCCTTTATGTTTAACCCAAGTCAATCTAAAGGAAACTGTATTTGATTATTACTGCTTTTCTTTCAAAACAAAGATGCTAGCCCATTGAGCTAGTAGAAGAAAAAAATCTTAAGAGAGATGATCATCCAACCCTCCCATATCTCAGCAATTATCTTGAATCTACTTTACAGATTATTTAAGTTAAATAAAAAAGAAAAAACAGTATCAACTGTTAAAGGAATCCAGAGCTCTATATTGGTAAGGTGTCTCCGCGTAGAAGCTTCAACTGAGTTGGATGCACTGTAGTGTCATCACTTATCAGACTTGACTATTGATGTCATTGTTATCCACTTTGGTGTGTGTCTGTGCTTTTAGCTTGGATGTGATGGACATATCAAGTACCAACATATTGATTATGTGAAGTGAGGTATACCCTCATGTACATCATGGCAACCCCAACCTATTGGCTAAAATTCCCAGATCAGATTCTCTAAAATGAACAATCCAGTAGATCACACCAAGCAGAAGTTATTTGGTCCAGATACTAACCCTTGTAAATGCATTCTTAATGGATGATGCTATGAATGATTCGATCTGATCTTGATCCATGACAGATGTACGTTGCATTGCCTGCAGAAGTGTGGAAAATTAATGTCCACCATATAGCACATAAAATTCTGAAGCAACTTTTTTTAATTCAAACTAAGAACTAGTTATATATTTTAGGCACATTAATTGATAATATTCTCTTTCCGGATATGCTACCTGTGTAATTCTTACTGAACAATGATAAAATCTGGCCACACACACACAACAACAACAAGGCTTTAATATACATACCATTTCAGATTCTTCCAAGAGAAGCCTCCGGGTGATCATTGCAACTAGCACTACATTCTCCATTACTAACGAGTCCTACAAGGCACATAATAACTCATACTGGATAAAGAGTTCCAAATTGGAAAAAAATCAGTTGAAAAGCATTCCAAAAAATATAAATGGCTACAAGTGATGGGAAAAAAATACAAAATCTAAACATGTAATTCCCAATATGCACCAAAGGAGGTCGCGCATTTTCATTCAAATTCAATACTCGAAACATTCATAATCAATTGCATATAAAAATATAATCTGGCAGCAAAATATTAATTCCTTCACATGTACCAATAAAAATTAGAGTGGGCAATAAAAAGCCACATCCTCTGTCAGTGCAACAATCATGATAGTGAGCATCCATTTTGTATATGCATCCATTCCAGGTTACAGCACCAATAAAAATATTGCTTCTAGAAGAGTGTATAGATTTCAACATTAATTAATCAACTATTCCAAATGCTGGCCGCCTCCCATCCCCAGCTCCTAGTATATGATGAGTCACGGGCATCTCTTATATAAAACATCCATCTCTAAATAAACTCTAGAAGAGATTATTCCATTTACATTTAGTTATGTGATTTAAACTTTATGAATTCAAAGTATAGGACTTCAGACTTTCACAGGACAAACTCAAGTTCAATGTCAATTGTTTTTTAAGAAGTCGATTGCAAGAAAAGTTTTTTTTCCAAGACAACCAAGTGGAAATTCAATAACATTAATGAGAAGAATATTCAAGAATGATATCTGTGAAATTATCTTCAAGCATTCAGACCGTGCACATCAATCATGTTGAATGCATCATGCACCTGTCTTATAGTTCTGGCAAAATGAATATTGACACAATCACATCTCAAGCAAACATGGGATACTGAGCTGAGGAAACAATGAAATAGACACAGAAAATAAAGCACCAGATACATTGGACCGCATAGTGTTAAATATAAAGAGAACAGTTTACAGAAATATTCAATTTCCTGAGCATGGAAGCATAGATAACCCAGCAAAATGAAAATTGTTAAGAAGAACAACACATGCAACTTAAAATTACACATAAAATCTAACCAATTAAGAAGTATAACTGAAGCATCTCCTATGATAAGATCAGATATTCCAAAAGGTAATGGTAACCAAGAGTTGAGATTCAAACAGTTTATCAAACCTCAGCAAAGTTCAGATGGTAGTCTCCTAGCTGCTTATCAGCCCATTTCTGAACAGGTGATAAAAAGGATTGAAAGAAAGGCAGTTCTTCACCTTCAACTTTGGAAAGCAAACTTTTCAAGTGTAACCTCTCTTGTGGTCCGCGTTGTTCTTTTAATGGTATTTTCTTCAGCTGCACAATGGCATGTTTAAGGATCCCCTGCTCTTGTGTGATGACATACTGCAATGACACGCAACCAAATACAAGTAATATAAGATAATGATGATAGTTCTGTTTTGTCCATTGGCTGGTTTAACTGCAGTTGATTATAAAATGAAAAGATTAAAGAAGCATCTTAAGGGCTGTGACAGATTGTAATAAATACAGGATGAGGAAGTTGAGCAATGATGGCAATAGTTATTTTTAAGTTCATATCTTCAGGTTTCTCAAGTGTAGATCAGTAAGATTATTGGGTTTTGTATTTTCAGGTTGCTTGATTTTCTGTACAGAACCTTAGATTTTATGCTGAAGAAGGTAATTGGTTTGGAGTAAACAAACAAAGAGAAAACAGGTCTGTACAGAACGGCTATTGACCACCGGGTGATGGAGAATAAGGAAAGGAATGCTCCCTGTTTCTTATTCCAGAATAACAATGATGACTGCATGAATTTATGGAAACTTGAATGTGTTTGACAAGAGAAAGAAAAGGGAATAATAATACCTGACGAATTAATACCGATGCATAGGATGTGTAATGGATGGTTTCTGTAATTCCTAAAACACGCCATGTTGACTTCAAGAGCTCAAGAATTTCCTCAACTTCCTGAAAATGGAGACAAGGTGCAAGTAATTATACTAGGTGGAAAAGGAAAAGGTTAACACAACCAATCATCCTTTTCTTTTTTCAAATAAAAAAAAATCAATTGAACTAAAGTTATTTTAATAAATATCCCTACTGAAAAAGCAAAGATGGTAAATCCAGAAATTAATTTCTCTGAAGAAATTTTTAAAACAACAATTCAAGCAGAATGGCACAAAAGTATCCATATAACCAACCACAGCTAGGTGGTTGTTATTTTTGTTGTTGTTGACAAAAATGCTTCTTGGTATCATGGGATTATGATAAATTGAAAAACTACTAACCTCTGTCAGCTTCCCCTCGTCCAAAATGTCAAAGACACTCAGAAGCAGTTTCTCATACAGTCTAACATTAAGGTGATAGCCATCTGCCCAGTGGCATACCTCACCGGTTAAGTCACCCCGAGCCGGCCTCTCTGCAAGTGGTATTGCAATCTCTCTGAGAGATCTCAAACATTCTGTTCGTTGGACCTCACCCGCAGAAGATGGACGGAACTACATTAAAAATCAAACTTTATTTAAGAAAGGCTAAGGTGACAAGAGGGCGCCAACAAAAAGCATGGGAAAAAAAATATTAAACATGAAAGCTTGCCTTTTTGACTCAATAATAAAAGCTTAAACATGACTAAACCAAAATAACCAAAGAGACTGCATGAATATAGTCCTACATGTCCAGGTAAGGAAAAAAAACAGAATATCAATGCTCTGTTTATATTACAATAAATAAATAAATAAATAATAAAGAGTATAATGAGTTGGAATAAACTCCACCAAAAAACTAAAATAGCGAACAAAAACACAATACAGTTTCTTTCAAAGTAAACAGATAGCAGAATCATGAGAGGGAAAGTAACAGATAGATAACCTGACTTCATTTATGTTATCTCTGTGAAAGGTCATGTATGTTTGTCTATCGTTATTCTATTGGTTGTTTCTGATGTCAAACAAGTTCAACAAAACATAAGATTATCTAGATTTCTAGCCATGCTTCTCCTTTCCGATGTGGTAAAAAACTAACTAGAATTGAGGATAATATCAAGCAAAGAGAAAGGAGATCTCACTTGAAAGGAACAGATGAGTAACTGTGAACAAAGTTCACTGCTAGACAGCGACCAGTATAGAAAAGTAAAGAAAGGAATAAAAACATAAAAAAGATTCACCCATTTGGAACACATGTCATAAAGACCCTAACTCCTTATGAAGTCTTCCACAGAGAACCCTCTTATAGCCATCATGTTCCCAACTTAAGCAACCAACACTATCTAACACTGCAAGTATATAGCAGTAAGGCAAATTTGTTTATGGTTTTCTGACAGTAGGACATAACAAGGATAGCTCCATTTCAGTATCATAAAATGTTAATAAATGCACCATATGATAATCTTTTGAATCTCTAGAGCACAAACCTCAGATTCCTCAATCTTTGCCAAAAGAATCCTCAAATCACTTGGTTTGCGCCCAGATTCACCAAATCCAACAACTGCATGATTAATAAGCCCCTCCTCCAGCATGAATAGCTGTACTGGGACAAAATTGAAAATGTCTGTCATCAGTAACATTTCCATGGCTCTAATTTTACCACTTAAAGGGAACTAAGACATTTAACAAAATAAATTCAAAATTAAAATGATATAGAACGCAAAATTTACCTGCCTTTTTTGCCACCGTATATATGCTTTCTTATCAGAAAATTCTGTACGTGAAATACAACATAACAATTCCAGTGGAACCAATAGGGTATCCATTCGTTTCCCAACTTTTCCAGCAAGAGCATTGAGCAGCCCTTGTCTAGTTCTTATGTCCATTGCATCGGATATCTGCACTCATGTAGAAGGGAAAAATTATGATATCGTCTTGCTTACAGTTCCAAGGACTATGATTTGGCACAGATTACAGCTTAGAGTAGTAGCTAAGAAAAATTATTGCCCGTGCATTATCTACTTAGTGATGTAGCTTCAAGACAATATAAATAGGCTAAGTGTGAACTCAGTCAAAAGAAAACGATACACAAGTCATTTTTAAACCACACAGGAGCAGCCTCACCAATTAGAAAGACATTTTATGGAAGGCAACTGAAGATGTACTTGACCGTTAAAATAGCAAGATGATATGATTACGAAAAACTGATTGGTAGATCATTTAAAAACTCCCACCCATCCAAATCTCTCAAACAGGACTTTAGCATAGCATATGTCCAAACTTCCAGATCCCAAGAGATAACTCGATAGCTCTTCCTTAGAGGAGACTGGACATTATTGTATTTCACACAATGGAAGTCAACAATCTAAAGGGGCACAGTTCCACCATATAGGAAACTTTACAACAAAGGTGGTGCAAACACCTGTGGTACTTTAAGCTCAACTTAAGCTAAATAAACTTATTTGATAGCTTAATCGCATCAACTTTGTTGAACAGGAGACTTGCAACCCTGTGACACCAACTGGTTGAATACACTCCCGAGTTTTGATGGCTGAAAGAAATTTGAAAATGGTTTTTAAAACCTTTAAAAGAAGCAATTTCTTCATTACATTCTCAAAGTGCATTTAGTTACTAAACCCTCCTAAAACATTTTAGAACAAAATTTCACACATATGGTTCTTCAATTTTATTATGCTATGGATACAAATGCATGAAATTATGTCCTTAACACTTACTTTCAATATCCAGGCAGAATCCTTCCAAGAGAAAAAAAAATACTAAACAGAGATACTGTAAACACTACATCCATGAGGGGAAAAAATCTGAAATACCTCCATCTGGGCACGCATGTTTTCTAGCAAACCAACCAATCCAGTTGAATGCTGAGAATGGGTCATGGCATTGTCAGTTTTACTACGTCCAAGCTTTCTCATCAACTTGGATCTTTTGTCTTTCTTTTTTTCTTTTGATGGAACAATAAGGCCTCTGCTCATTTGATAATAAGGAGAAGAGTCATTACACAAATGAAGAGTGAAATGAGGGAAACACAAAGGAAAAGGTCAAATGAGATTATGAAACTTACCCTGATGCCCCAGCACATGCCAAGAGCACTTCATATGCAGTTTCACGGAGGTCATCATCTGTGATACCTGTGAATAGGAAGAACCATAATGGATTAATGATTTCACCTTCCATTGCAAGATAATAGTAAAAGGCATCATAATAACGCAGACTTGACTCTTCAAATAAATGAACAACAATACAACCACAGCTTTCATATATCAAAAAACAAAATGTGATGTTCCATGAATCCTTCATGATCTTGATGTTGTAACTATCACAGCCCTATCATTCTCATGATTACATTAGTCAAATACTAGATATCAAGAATATTTTTGGAATTAGGGTAGCCATTCAGCCCCTTTCATCCTCTTTCTTTTATTGTTGGTTCTACTAATTTACATGTTTCCACAAATAATTGACCCATGAGAATCAGCAAGGACCACCTTGCAAGGCTAAATGCTCTTGGATCAAATAAGACTCTGGGTTTCCAGCATACCACGGCACATAATATGAGCATTCCCAATATTGTGCCTTGAGGAGAAAGCTTCTTTTTTTTTTTTTACCGTCCTCTTTCATAATTCTATTCGAAGGGCAGAATCAAAGTATAGTGTTGAGCAAGGAATCCATTCTGTGAAAGATCTTAGCTTTCATCAACCCTTCTATCATCAAAAAAATGATGGAAAACTTCATGTTGATTTCTATATCAAGGGCTCAATAAATTTAAATGGCATCCCCAGGCCTCCTGTGGCTAGTTCCAATATGGATTTCCCTGACATCAACTTTACAACTGCTTCCAAACAACTTCTCAGTTATCTATTTTGACTGTCATAGTGCCAGCAAATATCTTCTCCTTTTTCTATCCATTGAAAACATAATATGTGAAGCAATCTCAAGCCCTAGCAAGAGGTGGATACTAAAGAAACACCCTTTCTTTGATTTACCTGCGGAAGGATCATTGTCAAAACCTTTTTTTTACATGTTAAGGAACCATCTCACCTAAAAACTTAGATTGTTAGGTGAAGCCCTAGAATATGATTTATTTTGTTCTCCAACAGAAACGCGGCTAAATAATAAGAAACACCATATGACAGTTTGTACATAAACATACATATGAACGCATGCACGGATGCATGTGTGTGTGTACAAAAAGAAATAACAGTGTTAAATTATAGAGATCAACAGTGTCTAGAAAGGATCCGACAAATCATCATACCAACAGAAGCGAATAGCAAAAAACAGAGTTATTGCCAATATCTTCACTTTCATCTCAAATATAGAGCAGAAAACCCAATCAAAACTCTAATAGTTCACCTCAACCCATTATTCCAGAAAACACATAATGACACTGCTCTCCACTTAAACAACTTCTTCCCCTATCGTATCCCCTCCAACATTGTCTAAATTTCTAATGCACTAGAATCTGATCTATCTTCTCCATGTTCCTTTTACACATGCAGCATCAGCTGATCCCAACTCACTTCCTTATAACTAAGTTTCCACAATTAAAAGCGAGAAAGAGAATTGGCAGTTTCTCTTTCCATTTATTTTTTTCATGGTTGATTTGTTGAGAAACTAAAATGTAACATAATATACTTTTAAACCAATGTTACCTGTAGAAAAAGAGGGCAATTTGGGAACAAGATCAGCAGCATCGCTTGGATTGCGTCTTGACAATCTGACACTATCAACTGCCTCAAGATCATCCTCATCCTCGAAATCTTCAATGTCATCAACAGTCAATTCTCGAACTTCAGTGGATTCAGTCAATTCTTGAACTTCAGTGGAGTTAAAGGATTCTGACTTTGCTACACTTGCCAAGGACACAACAGGCGATGGTGCAAAAACAGGATTTGGCGCTGAAATATGAACAGGAGGCGGTGCCCTTTTTGGAGGTGAACCTGAAGTTTCAGGTTTTGTAACCAAGAAAAACTCATCTACTGAACCTGTATTATTCTGAAAATGACAAAAGAGCTTAACTTTTAAGCATAGTATTCACTCATATTCAGCCCAAATTTATCAAAATCCAGCCTTGTGTGAAGCATATCTCATTATCCTATGCATTATCTATCTCTCCTCAGCAAAAGAACAACAAGATCTACCACCATATTCCATACTTAAAAACCAACCACATCATGGAATAACATCACATTAATGCTGACAACCAATACTAATTACAGCCCAACAACTCTCTTGTCATTGAAGCAATGCATTAAAACATCAAAACTCACCATATGGGGTAAGCCGGTATTATCATGGTAATCTCTTATAGCTTCAGAAAGTTCAAGCATTCCACCTACATTTATCAAAAAACCATTAGAAAAAAAAAAAAAAAAAAAACCAAACCAAAAACTACAAACTCAAAAAAAAAAAAAAAAAAACAATACCTTTCTTAACACAATTGAGAACATAATCTACACTGACTTGGTCCAGATCCACGTCATCAAGTGTAACCGCACCAGGAGGCATTACAACTTTCTTAATTAAACTGCCAGAAAGCATATAATCTAAAAGAACTCTCCGGTCCCTCCTGTATCTTTGTAAGAGCTCCAGGGCATTTTCCCTAATTTCATCAAACATAAATTAAAAAAAAAAGCAAGAGAGATATATAGATTAAATAGAGAAAAACAAAATAAAAATACATACTCTTCCATGGCCAATTGAAGTAATTATGTAAATATCCACCACCTGATAAAAAAAAGAATTAAAACTAATAATAATAATAATAAATGCTACATTTAATTAAAAAAAAGAGAAGTACTTAGATCCTGATCTACCACTTCGAAACTAACAAATAGAGAAAAAAATTATAAAAATAAACAAATTATTCGGCTGCCTAGCAGAAGTAATTAACTTAATTGACTTACTTAGAAGCAATTAATTGATAGTGCACTGCAATAGTGAAAGCTACTTAACACATACCTAATGATGAAAATGAACTGAAGAGTTAAATCGATAATTAAGATTAGAAGACGAACTTAATGGTTTGATTGAAGTTTTGGATCTCTGAGAATAGGAATGATGAAGTAGAGAGAGAGAGCCAGTGTGAAGGTTAGAAAGGGTGTGAGAATTGAGGTTGAAACGGTCAGTTTTGAGGGCAACTGGTTTTTGATATGATTGGTTGTTTAGGGAGCGAGATTTCTGGTTGACAGAGAGAAGCAGACGAGGGTGCGAATCCAAGTTGGGGTGAGTAGTTTAATGTATAGTTTTGATGTCGTTTTAGGGGTTAATCCTAATTTTCTTACGTTGTTGTCTTTTGGAATTTACTACATGCGTCTTTTTTTTCCTGGCTGTGAAATCTGGACCACGTGGTAAGTGCAATAAAAAAATTTATTTAAAATATATAAGAATAATATTTTTTATTTTATAAATAATATCTTTTATATCAAGACATTAAAACAATTTAAAAATATATAAAAATATCTTCAAGTAAAAAACTCAAAAAATCACGAAACACGGTTTTAACTACAAAAATGATTCATTTTTAAAAGGTTTGTAAGTTGTTTAGATTACCAATAATAATTGTTTTTTAATGTATTTTCTATTTAAAAATAAATTAAAATAATATTTTTTTTATTTTTAAAATATATTTTTATATCAGCAGATCTAACGATCTAAAAATACTAAAAAATTAATCAAAACAAAAAAAGAATTTTTTAATGTTATTTAGTAGTTGAAACAATTTAAATTTTTATTAAGAAACATAGCTCCACAGCATTCGCTGAATCCCTAAAGGATTGATCTGATTGCCATTACGAAAGGTATGCCTTGAAACTTTCGGGGATTAACTAAACAATAAAAGCCGTGCCTGTTTTACTGTGCACAGTGCACTGTGGATTGCGACAGTTTTTTTTTTTTCTGCTTTTTGTTTTTGGTTTTTATTTTATGATTAGCTTCTCTATTTTTTCGTTTGTTTTTTTTTTTTTTTGCTTTTTTTTCCTAATTATTCCTTTTCTTTTCTTTTTCCCCTTTTTTGCTTCTTCTTTTTTTTTGTATTTTTTCCTTATTATATTTTTTTCTTATTATATATATTTTTTTCTTTTTCTACTTATATATTTTTTTGGTTTTTTATTTTTTAATAATCGGGATGTCCGAACTCGCTTAAATACACCACGATTAATCTCCATATCCAAATTTTTTTGATAACCAGGGTGTCCAGGCCAACTTATACATACCACGACAATCCCCGGACCCACATTTTTTTTCTAAAATGTTTTCCTGCTGGTACATTTTTTTTCTTTTTTTATATATTTTTTTAATCACTTATATATTTTTTTTTTAACCGGGATCTCTGGCCAGCTTAAGCACACCACGACTAATTCTTGGGCCGAATTTTTTTAAAAACAATATGGATTGATACAGTGCTTTCACACTTATACTTTTTTTCTGTTTTCTTTCGCTTATACATTTTTTGGTAACCATGGTCTCTCAGCCAGCTTAAGCTCTTTTTTTCACTTATATATTTTTTTCACTTATATATTTTTTTTATAACCACAATCTCCGGGCCAGCTCAAGTTTTTTTTTTTTTGCTTTTTTTGCTTCTTTTTTTTTCTGCTTACGTTTTTTTTCTCTTTTTTCTGCTTTTTTTTTTGTTTTTATTTTATGATTAGCTCCTCTTTTTTTTCGTTTGATCTTTTTTTTTTTTTTTGCTTTTTTTTCCTAATTATTCTTTTTCTTTTTTTTTCTCCGTTTTTTGCTTCTTCTTTTTTTTGCCTTTTTTTTGTATTTTTTCCTTATTATATTTTTTTCCTTATTATATTTTTTTTTCTTTTTCTACTTATATATTTTTTTGGTTTTTTGTTTTTTAATAATCGGGATGTCCGAACTTGCTTAAATGCACCACGATTAATCTCCATATCCAAATTTTTTTGATAACCAGGGTGTCCAGCCCAACTTATACATACCACGACAATCCCCAAACCCACATTTTTTTTCTAAAATGCTTTCCTGCTGGTATATTTTTTTTCTTTTTTTATACTTTTTTTATTCACTTATATTTTTTTTTATAACCGGGATCTCTGACCAGCTTAAGCACACCACAACTAATTCTTGGGCCGAATTTTTTTAAAAACAATATGGATTGCTACAGTGCTTTCACGCTTATACTTTTTTTTTTTCGCTTATACATTTTTTGGTAACCATGGTCTCTCAGTCAGCTTAAGCTCTTTTTTTTTCACTTATACATTTTTTTCACTTATATATTTTTTTTATAACCACGATCTCCGGGCCAGCTTAAGTGCACCACCACTACTCCTCGGACCAAATCTGTTTTTTGATAATCGGGGTGTCCAGGCCAGCGTGGACACACCATGACTAATCTCCGAACCAATTTTTTTTTTTCCTTATACGTTTTTTTGTTCACTTTTATTTTTATTTGTTCTTTGGATTAGATAATTTTTATAATTTTATTATTTGCGCAATAATAATGATAATTTTAGTGATTATTTTTTTATAAAAATCTTTTGATTTTTTTTTAAAGATTTTCCTAAAATTTTAATTTATATCGGTGATCATTTTAAAAGTAATATTACTCTATTTTTCCCTTTATTCATTTTTTTTTGTTTTCTGTTTCTTTATTTGTTCTTTAGATTATATGATTTTTATGATTTTATTATTTATGCAATAATAATGATAATTTTAGTTATTGTTTTTTTATAAAAATCTTTTGCTTTTTTATTTATTTTTCATGGCAATTTAATTATTTTAATTGTTTTGGCAGTAATGTTAGTGATATTTTTAGCTTTAATAATAATGATAATGGCAATAACGTCAAGATGAATTTTCAATCTAT
The DNA here is from genome assembly GCA_025169955.1 of Salix arbutifolia. NCBI lineage: Eukaryota > Viridiplantae > Streptophyta > Magnoliopsida > Malpighiales > Salicaceae > Salix > Salix arbutifolia. Next base: position 1,941,878 of record CM045902.1, read on the forward strand.
GTTTTCGTCTTTTTGTTGATAGAAAATTAACAACTTATTTTTTTATTTGATTATTGTAGGTATTCTCACAATTTATATTTTATTTTTGTTTGATTTAAGTTGAATTATAAAATGAACTAATCTTAATACAATGAACTTAATAATTCAGATATCCGAGTTTTCTTGCTTTTTTAATGATGATGATAAATTTATGCTAGTTATTTCGTTTGAAACTACTAAACAGACAAATTTATATTGATTTTAAATTCATATATTTTATAGAAAACTTGCACTTGACATGAATTCTGCACAGATTTATTATTTTATCTAAATTTATATTATAATAAAAAAATAAACACAATTAATATTTTTTACATTGAAAAAAATATTGTGCTACCCGCGGCGAAGCGCGGGGCATTGTCTAGTATATATATAAATCGAGTCAAAAATACTACTTCTCTAAATTAATTAATTAATTAATTAATTAATCGATGAACTTGCAGCCAAAGTTGTGAAATCTTATCACGAGCTAGAAAAATCCACCTGTTTTATTTATTTATTTATTTTGAATTACATTCAAATATTTTTTAAAATTCTAAGATTTATTTTTAACATTAATATAATTAAAACAATTCAGAAACATAGAAAATTATTATTTAAAAAAAAAACTTTTTAAAAACATGATACATCTAGAAATCTCAATTCCCAACATTTTCTTGAATTCTCGGAATATTTGAAAATATAATTAAAATTACTTTTTAAAATGATTTTTCTTAATAAATATATTAAAATAATATTTTTTTTAAAAATATATATTTTTGAGATCCATATATCAAAATGATACAAAATATTAAAATTATTTTTTTAAAATAATTAATTTTAAAAAATATTCTTGCAACCGATTAACAAATAGAGTAGTGGGTTGGACGTGCTTGCAGCTAAGGTGGGTTCCGTACTTCGTTTTTAGAAGGAGCTTGTGGACCGTTAAGTCCTGTCCAGACCAAACAATGGGACAAGCAGATGGGCCGAGCCGTGGAACCACATTGTATGCATGGAAGTTATGGCGCCTTCCAAGTTGTCAAAAGTGTACATATCAGTCCTTGATGTCTTAGCTTTCTTAATCGTATCTTGAATTCAATATCTTTCTCACGTCAGAATTCTATTCCTAATATAATAGGTTTATTAAATAGGGACTTACAAAGATTTTTGTTAAAATTTCCAGACTAGAAGTTTGTTTGTAATTTTTTTGTGCTTTTAAATTACAAAACTACCCTTTAAATTTATTTATTTTTCTTATCATTAATGCTGCACATTAAAATAACATTTGGACCTTTTATACATAATAATATAGCTTTCGGATTAAGGGATACTTGTGTGTGTGTGTTTTGAAACTAGCAAGTAGAGTGGGGCTATTTAAATATTTTAAATATTTTTGGGATCTAATTGAATTGTACCGTCTTACTAAAGAGACTTGTTGAATCTTTGAGGGACTAATTTGGAGTTTACTCAAAGTTTCCACGAAAGCGAAGCAAATTACAAAACACACGTGTGACTTGTGAGTGAGCTAGGGTTTATACCGCAGGGTTTAGCAAAACTCCTCTTCACTCCACTAGGCACCACTCTCTATCTCACCCTCTCTCCCACACGCGTTTAACGTACAGCACGAAATCATGGCAAGTAACGAACAAACAGAACTCAGCAAAGCTGAGAAATCGGTTATCGAGCAAGAATCCGGTTCAGATTTCGAAGAAGAAAACGAAGACTGGGACGACTGGGGTGAAGACGACGACAATGAAGATGGAGAAAGTGACAAGCCTTTCGTGTGTTTGTTTTCTGATTCGCAGTTCAGTTCTTGCTGTGAGTTGTTTGAGCACTGTCGTTTGATTCACAGGTTTGATTTTGATGTGATAAGGAAGGAACTGGGCTTGGATTTCTATGGTTCGTTTAAGCTAATCAACTATGTCAGGTCTCAGGTTAGTTGGTTTTGATTGGTGGGTTTTGGTTTTTGAGTTTGGTTTTGATCTGGGTTTTGTTTTGTTTGCTCTGCTGATGAGAAAATAGGGGAAAATGATAGTGAGTGAATGTTTAAAAAGTTAGAATCTTTAGGCAGAGTTTCTTGTAGTTTTTCTAGGAATTTGAGTGTTAACGTTGGTCTTGATATGGATTCTGCTTGGTTGCTGAGGAATTGTAGAGAATGGCAAGAAATGTTATTGTCTTAGGGTTCATCTGTTATAGTTTCTGCTAGCCTAGTCTGTAAATTATTTCAACTCGAGCTGTATAGTAATCTTTACGCCTTCTGTTATGGTTACTGGGATAAATAACTGGAAAATGAATTCATTGTTTATAAACTAAAAGGCACCATTGGACCATATTTTATATCTTCATGTGGTGTTATGCTTTTATCATTTAAAAGCTTCTATTATACTAATTAAATTCCAATAACTCTGCCCGTGTTTAGCAATGATTTTAACTCTATGCCTTGTAGTTAAATACCACGATGTTAAGTTTAACCAGTGCAGTTTTTTCAAGGATTTAAGTGCAAATTCACAAAGTAAAACAACTCATGGTTGGCAGGAAGTTAAAATTTATATACTGTTTGATGTTTTCATTTATCAGGTGGCAGAAAATAGATGTTGGAGTTGCGGGCTTGCCTGTCAATCCCACCAAGACCTACAGAATCATTTACATGAAACAGTAAAGTTAAAAGACATTAAACCTTTGTGGGATGATGAAAAATATTTGAAACCTGTCATGCAAGATGATCCGCTCTTGTACAGTTTCAACGATGATGAAGAAGTTGAAGATAATCATATGACGCCGGATGACCAAGAGGAACTAGTGAGGTATTTGAGGAATATTGACGAGATGTGCATTGAAGATACTGACACGCTGAAAAAATCTGCCCATGGCTATGGATTCTTTGAACAAAATGGAGCAAAAGAGGTTGCTTCTACTTCCAGCAGCCATGAGAACGTGGGAAATTCTTCAAAGATGGAAATGCTTAATGGAGATTCTGAAAAACTTGTTGGTTCTTCAGATGGAAAGCCATCAGATAAGCATTCGAAAGCTTCTATTATGAATCTTCTTGATAAGGATATCAAGAAAGCCAATGAGAATTATTTTGGAGCTTACAGTTCATTTGGTATACACAGAGAGATGATAAGCGATAAGGTATTGAGCCTTTAATTGTGTTATTACATGCTGGGGTCTGGTTGGCTTGAAATGTGCAAGTTGATTGGGGGTTCTGAGTATCACTATTTAGCATGATGACTCTTATATTCTTGTTATGCAGGTTAGGATGAATGCTTATAGTCAAGCTATCTTGAAAAACCCATCTCTCATGACTGGTGCAGTTGTGATGGATGTAGGTTGTGGAACTGGCATATTAAGGTGAGGTGGCAGTGGTAGTATAGTTCTTGGTTCTATGCTCTTATTCATCTTATTTTGGTTTCACCTTTCGTTCATCTTAGAGACATTTGTTAAAGCTAGTCTCGACCATTAATAAAATCTTGAAACTCAATGCTTCACATCTTATATTGCATGCATTTTTGGGATAGATGTATATGCTGTTATGCACGTGCATACTGTAAATTTCTTTTATACTTTTTGTTTTTTGATATAACTAAAATTCCTTAATTTCACCTTTCTCAGATTTCTAACATGTCTCAATGTTATCTCTACCTATTTCCTGAGATGATTTATTACTTTATGCTTTAGAAATTCCTTTTACAACATCACAGACTTCTCCTAGCACCTCCTTACACAAAATTAACAAAATGAAAGGGATTAATGCATTGAAATGCTGCTTTGGCTTAATACTGCATGCTTTGGTCTTTAAAGCTTGCTGGCTAGCTTTTCTAGTGAAGTGGCATTGACCTTTGAGATATTTATTGAACTTAGCTAGTGGTGCCAGAATTGTTGAATTGAATCCAATCTCCCGTAGGGATTGGGAGTTTAAAGCATGAAACTGCTACACTTTATAGGATTTTTCCGGCCACACATTGTTCTATCCAGCACTTGCAAACCACCTCCATATCTTGTTTTCACCAGTACCCTGAAAAGAGTAGAAGCAGCTGTTAAGGAACCATCTCACCTACAAGCTCAAGCTTGTAGGTGAGGCCCCAGAATATGATTTATATTAATCTCTAATACACCCCCTCAAGTGAAAGCCCTTTGGGCTTGAAACTTGCACACAGGCCCACACTGCCTTGTGTTTGATTTTTATCAAATAGAATGGGGGTGGTGAGATTCGAACTCGTGACCGCTGGGTCAATAAGGCTCTGATACCATGTTAAGGAACCATCTCACCTAAAAGCTCAAGCTTGTAGGTGAGGCCCCATAATATGATTTATATTATCCTTTAACACACCCCTCAAGTGAAAGCCCTTTGGGTTTGAAACTTGCACAGGCCCACATCACCTTGTGCTTGTATTTGATAAAAATTAAGCACAAGGTGATGTGGGCCTGTGCAAGTTTCAAGCCCAAAGGGCTTTCACTTGAGGGGTGTGTTAAAGGATAATATAAATCATATTATGAGGCCTCACCTACAAGCTTGAGCTTTTAGGTGAGATGGTTCCTTAATAGCAGCTACCCTTGTTTGACCATGTGGGTGGCTACCATGCAATGTTTGTGTATGCTTCTTATACATGAATTATTGGAACAGCACACCCTTGTATTCAATTATCTTCTTGAACATTTAAGAGTATATCAGGATCTGACATGAAATTCTTTTTTTTTTTACAGTCTCTTTGCTGCCAAAACAGGGGCTTCAAGAGTAATTGCAATTGAAGCCAGTGAGAAGATGGCTTCCGTGGCAACTCAGGTAGGTTTTTCCTTTGTATAATTAAGTTCATTCCTTCATTACCTCTTGTAGTTCTTTGCTTCTCATTTCTTTGGTATGCATAATTATAGATTGCAAAAGAAAATGGCCTTTGGCGGTGCACTGAAGGCAATAACCAGTACACTGGAGTGATGGAGGTAGTTCAAGGTATGGTTGAAGAGATTGATAAATCCATACAAATTGAACCGCATAGTGTCGATGTATTATTGAGTGAGTGGATGGGGTACTGCTTACTTTATGAGACAATGCTGAGCTCAGTGCTGTTTGCCAGAGATAAATGGCTGAAGCCTGGTGGTGCCATCCTCCCTGACACAGCGAGTATTGTGAGATCTTAAATCTTTTTTTTCCCCAACTGTTCGTCAGATTTTGATTTGAGGTTTATAGTCAAGACTCATTTTGATCTCCTTTACTGACTTCTTCAGTATGCTGCTGGATTTGGAAGAGGTGGTACTAGCATTCCATTCTGGGAAGAGGTGTATGGTTTCAATATGTCTTGTGTTGGCAAGGAACTTGTTCAGGATGCTGCTAAATTTCCTATTGTTGATGTTGTGGATGAGAAGGATTTGGTGACTGATGCTGTGCTTCTCCAGGTTAATTATATATTCTATATTTCTCCAGTTGCTTATCTAGATCTGTGATTTAGTGTATGTGATTCTAAACTTGCATTGCCAGGGATGAAGCATCTTTTGCAAACAGTCGTAATATTTTTTATACCAGTGAATTTTTAGGGTAGAAAATACGGATCTGCTTGTCTCCAGGGAAGGCCATGATGATGAGTCGTCAATAATCATCACTTGTAGCTAATGGATGATAGCCAAATTATGACTTGCTCTAAAAATTCTTGAATGTGGCGTTGGTTTTGTTGAACTTTTATGAACCTTTGTTTTGTTTTCAAGTCACAAAACATTCAAAAAGTAGTCTTCAGAACTTTATACAACGTTGAACATATTTTGAATCTTCAGAACTTTATGAATTTGGAAAGATGCCTCGACTCTAATTTTTCAAGTTGTCCGATCCTTTGTAACAGCTCTCGAATTACTTTGGAGCTTGTCGCCTAGATATATGTTGCATACTGTGGTTTGGTTCAATGATTGAATAATTACTCGTCTTATTCTTCAGGCTTTTGACTTGACAACCATGAAGCCTGATGAAGTGGATTTCACCGCAAGCATTGAGTTGGAACCGAAGTCGATCCGTCTGGCAAACAATTCCACTGAATTGTCATCGGAAACAACCTGGTGCTATGGTGTCGTGTTGTGGTTTGATACTGGTTTTACCCCAAGGTTCTGCAAAGAAACAGCATCTGTTTTGTCTACATCCCCATATACTCCAAAAACACATTGGTCTCAAACAATTTTCACCTTCAACGAGCCAATAGCAATGGCACCAGGAAAACCCTGTGCTGACAAATCCACAGCTGTTGGCACAGATGCATGCCCGGCCTCGAGAATTCATCTACGGATCAGCATTGCCCGTGCTGTCGAACACCGCAGCATTGACATTTCAATTGAAACTTCTGGAGTTGACCTTGATGGACGGAAACGCTGTTGGCCAGTGCAGATGTTCAATCTATCTTAGGAACAACTTGATTGGATCCCTTTTTATATAACACTACCTGGCAAATTGTTAGCTAGCATATCGTGGCCAATGTGGATCAGTTTTGTTTCATCTGATCTGTTGTCCCGCGAAGAAATTTTGTGATGCCATCATGTCCATTGGCTCTAGTTTTTTCAAAGTATCCTTGCAGAACTTTAGCTATTAAATTTATTTTGTTGTTTCATCCACCGTATGAAATGCATTTTGTCATTCAACTCTGCCCTCCCTCACCCGGTCTTTAACACACAGCTTTCAAACCTAGTTTAAATTGGCAAGTTGACCCAGAAACCCGCTAGGTTTGAGCTTGCCTTGCCAAACTTAATTCAGACACTATCAAGTTCTGTTTTTTTTTTTATATATATATATATATATATATATTCTAATGTCATCATAGTTTTTTAAGAAAAATGAATCTGAAACGATGCTGTTTTGAGATTGGTTGATCTGCTGTTGAACTCTGACAACTCTGACATTATGATTCATGGGATGCGTTCTTACGCAAACAAAACCCTAATTCAGAAATTACAAGAGTAAAGTATATGTTGTTACAAATGCTGCGACCGATTCATTTACCTGAACCTGCCCCTAACATCATCCCTGTCTATTATCTTTGGCAGATACATTGGTGGAAGTCAAAACTCACCAGTCATTCTTGTTTTCTTATGCCATGTTTATCACTTTTGCTAATAGCAATATTTTCACGCCTCACAGCTTGAGAAAGGCCAGTTGCTCACAATTCCTCCCTATCCATTAAAAATACAAAGATATCATTTCCATCATTTGGAAAAGCATGCAAAGAAACATGCTAAAGAGGACCGGCAGCATATAAAGGCCCGCCTGTTAAACAGAGTTTGCATATGATCAAACCTGAGGAACTTAACTTTCTTGCATCAGTGGATGGTTCTAGTGATAGTATTAAATTGAGAGCTTCGCATAAACAATGTAGAACTCAGCTGCTGTTTGCTAGCAGAAAAATCTATCAAGAGATCTTCTGCGAATTCCAATTCCCAGGCCAAGTCCAACAGAATGAATAATGCCCCTAACAAGATCTTCCTCAGCAGCGGCTGTTGCACCATGGTTGCTGCATTTCTTTCGAGTACGGGATAGTTAGACTGAGTGCCATTCTTAAATTCCTTTCCTTACACAAAGGCACTGAATCCTAGGCAAAGAGCTTCTGTCCTCTGCATCTATGGAATTTCTCAACTCAAAAAATAAACTACGTAGCTTCTCAACTGCCTTAAGATAGTGAAAGAAATGCAGAAATGGGAAGTGGCGGTTGAAATTGCAACACCCACCACCTCCTTCCAATTCAATGAAACAGAGCATGAGAGACAACATAAATTAACGTACGAAAAACTTGAATAACAATCATCTAAACCGAACCAGTTTGAGAGAAACAACTACTGAAGTTAGCAGAGCCAAAATCTATAATGCCACATTTGAACAGTTTAACCATCTGTTCGATAAGAAAGATTTCAAGGTAAAAGAGTGGGAGTGCACACAAAAACACACACAAACAAGCCCTAGCCCTCTAGGTGGCTAGGATTATTACCTTGGGACTAAACAATTCACAAAATTAATGAAAGATCTAACAGTACAAAAACTTGTAGATCTGGGCACCAAGAACTCAAAAGTTTAGGTAGAAAATGATGCATAACAATGAAATAATTTACCCATGTTAATTACTGCTATAAAGAGAACTGATTTTATGAGGCTAATGACTTGATTTGACATCATCTATAAACAACCAATGAATTACAGTGGTGGTTCCTATTCAGCATTAATCTTCTACGATTCATATGGCAAGAACTTGGTTAATGGCGCTTGACCCCTAGTCTCATTTGCTAATTGCGCACCATACACACAGAGCAAGAGGAATACCAGAAAGCATTTAGAGGAAAGAATGCAGATTGAGACTTTTAACTAGGTGTTGATTTCAATCATGAAGGAACCAAATATTTGCCAAGACCAATGGCATCTGATCAAGGCTATCAAAAGAGTGATGTGCAGAGGTGCATCTTACCAGAGCGTCTAAACTTGATGTATTTCATCACACTCCTGAAAATTAGTTGCAATGAATTATAGCTTTTTTATTAAAAATTAAATTCATCACTGCCTTACTCCAAAAAACAAAACACCAAAGTATTTGATTAACAACAGGGAAAAATGGCAAAATCTAGGATTCTACTTGAAGTCACCATATCTTTCCAACAGAAGAAACCTGGCTAAGGTTTTCCTAGAATCATGGAATAGTTTGGCTACACTAATAAAACACACAACCAGGATTGGCCCATACAAAATGTAACCACTGGCTGCACAATTTTAAAATATAGCCTCGGTAAAACTGGAATAAGCGAAGAAAAAATACCTCTTAATTCAGGAAAATCAATTTAGACTACCGGTACATATTATTACAACGCATTGCAGAAGTCAACCTAGTCTGTCATCAAGAGTCCATCTTTTTTGCCTTGCTGGTATCACCATATATTTCCAATAAACCTGTCACCTTGTCTGCATATTTAGTAACGTAGTTTTCCAGGAAATCTTTGTCACTAATACGGGTTACTGCCCGCACAATCTTCTCATCTTTAACTAGCTTCTTTGACAACAAAACCTTCAAAACATTATGTCTGGGACGAAGCCTTCTATCAACTGAATATGACAAATACTCGGGACATGTAATTATAGCTCGTGGTTCTAACTTCAAAGTATTCACAAAGAAATCCAATGATTTTCTGATTTTCTCCTCTGAACATGCTAATAAATAAGGGTATCGTTTAAAAGCCACAATAATCTCCTCTTCACTCCATCCAATGCTCTTAATAACCTCAATTTTCTTCCTCCAGTTCGACTTACTTACGGATAACATTACCTTAACAGCATGTAGAAACAAAGGAGTCTTGGGCTCAACTCCCAAATTCTTCAAAGCATTCACTGCATAAACCATCCTATCATGCTTAACCAGTATCACTCTTGCATGCAAACTTAATAGTTTTGCAACCCTATCAACAGCCATTCCCTCTTTTATCAAAAACTCAATATTTGGTTGCACAGCACCCTTGAAACTAAAAGACATTAAAAAAGGCGCACGCTTTAAAGCAACTACAATTCTGTCAGGACTGCCCAGAAATGACTTGAGAAGCTCAAAACATGGTTTCAGATGAGAATCTACAGCCGCTGACAAAATATTCGGATCGGAAGCGATAAGCTGAGGCAGAAGCTTACCCGTGAAACCATTTTGAACTAAGAAGTCGAATTTGGGCTTCAAAGTGTCGTCTACTCCGCTATGGAGGATCTGGGGTCGCTTTTCAATTAGTTGGGCGATGTGGGTATCGTCAAAATCGTGAGATTTCAAGTAGAGGAGCACAGATTGTGGTTTTTGGAGCTTATTTTGGTGCAGATGGAGCTTGTGGGAAACTGAAAGGGCAGATTTTGAGGAAAGCCCACATGAATTCATGAGGAAATGAACATCAAATGATGATGAAGATGAAGCATTGGTGGTCCTAGTAGGTGGGAGTAGAGCATCAGCAGACGATGATGATGTTTGGAGACATCGTTTTTGTATAAGAGAAAGCAGCAGCTGCAGGTTTTTCTTTCTAGTGGCCATTACTTTTTCCATAGAGCAAAAATGTCTTTTAAAGAAAATGAATTTTGGACAGACAGAAACGGAAAGCTGACCGGAGACTGAGGAGAGGATCGTCGCAGGGTTTAGGGTTCAGGGAAGAACGGATCGACGCAGCTTGGCCCGATTCATCATCTAGCCCAAAACCTGAATTATAGATTAAAAGCTTTTTGATTAGCGTTTCAAAAATATTTTTTAATCTTTTTTTTTCAAATTATTATTTTTTAAATAATTTTTAGTTATTTATATTATTTTAGAGTATTTTTAAACAAAAAAATTAACTATCACAATTTTAAATACCTTTAAATAAATTATTTTTGTAATAATAAAAACAATTTCGCGTTTAATTTTTTTAACATTAAATCATGTAATAAGTATATTTAATTCAAGTTAACCTAGATCCTAAATCATGTAATAAGCATGATTGTGATTGAGATTATTTTTTAAAATATTTTTTATTTAAAAAAATACTAGAATTATATATTTTTATTTTTTAAAAATACATTAAAATAATCTAAAAATATTTAAAATATTAATTTAAAGTAAAAAATAAAAATAAAATAATTCTATTTAAAAAAAATTGAAATGCAATAACAAACAATTGTTAAATATGACTCATCAAAAGAAATTATATATCTACCGTGATTCCAAATGCAAAATTAAAAATAGAAACAAATATCTATATAATTTTATTGATTTTATTTAAGGATTTTAGTGCTTATTTATAGCTACGGTTTAACCTATTTTTATAAAAATTTAAATTTTTTATTTAAAATTAATTTTTTTAGTTTTTTTAAATTATTTAAATGTATTAATATCAAAAAATATTATTTTAATATATATTTTAAATAAAAATACTTTAAAAAATAACTGTTACAACACTTTAATTACCCCAAATATACACAGAATTGATAGCTTGAACTCAATTATCATTTCAACCTAGTTTTGTCATAATATCAGCCAATTTTATTATTTTAATTTATCGAAGAAGAATTTGCAAACTGATAAAACTCGATCAACCCCTGTATTTGTTTTTAATGACACTGATTTCAGCCCACGAAGCCCAAAGTCTTGAACCCAGATTTCTATGTGGGCTGGGCTTTACAATATGTTATTAAGTCCTGTCTGCCTAACCGTTACTAACAGCCAAAGATTCTTCCCGCCAAGACCCTCTCTATAGCGACTTACCAACCTTGACCATCCATTTTTTCTGAAATACCTGCTTTCTTTCTCTCCTCGTTGCTCTTTCAAGAAAATCTGTACTGGCTTCTTTATTTCATCTTCTTTGCTTCAAGCATGGATGGAAATAACAATGCAAGAGGTTATTCTCATCGAGAACTTACCCATCGCATGGAAGAAGGATCACGATTCTTCTCTCAAAGCTACTTTGCTGGTGCTGCTATTAGCTTCAGGCAAGCTCGTGATGCCAGGTAACGTTTCTCTTTAGGTTTATTTATGCCTTTATTTTCGAGTTCTTTTATATTTTGAGCATTTCTGCTTGCTTAGTTTTAGTGTTTGTTTTCCTGCTGTTTGTTTGCTGGGAAAGTTCTGAGTCCTCCTTTAATTCCGAACTCACCAAAATTTCTTGAATTGGTTACACTAACTAAGCTATTAACGAGGAAAAATTATATATGAATAGTGTGCTATGTGCGAGCTCTTCTATTTACTGTTTAACCTTTCTTTATTCAGCATTCAAATTCATGGTGAATCTTCTTTAGAATGCGCCATTGCCCGCTATAGCCATGGCCTTTCCTTGCTGTGTCAAATTCCAGTTCCGATAAAGGATCCAATGGCTTTCGTGCAAAAGGAAGTCGATTACTATAGTTCAGTACTTCCATTTCCTAGTGCTTCTTTCGAGGCATATCGAGGTTAGTACTTGCCCTTGTACATATCATATAGTTCTCACTTTCTCATGATCAATGTATTAAAATATATATAAACATATATATGTGCGCTTGCTTTAGTATAATCCGTTTTTCTGGTTTTTGAATGGATCCAAGTTCATGATCTCTTATTGTAGACCCTGGACATCAAGTTTTAGTATTGCTCTTTCTGGTTATAGAAGCCAGCAATTAATCTTTTTAAGTTTCTATCAGATTTTCATTAGAGAGGCATGCAGATTCATCAAAAGCCCTCTATATGTATAAATCAAATGAATTCTGAAGTATGAATTGATAGTGATTTGACAGAAAAAGATGAAGGTGTAAGAGAATAATATAAATCATATTCTGGGAACTCATATAACAATTTAAGTTTTTAGGTGAAATGTTTTTAGGGTCCAGAATGTTCCAAAACTATCATAGAATTTTGTTAGAAAGTGCATGATTTTTTCATCAGCTTTCATCCACTAACTCCTCAGGTTTATATGTTCTTGCTCATGATAAAAGGGGACCTGGACGAGAATTACGTAAGAATTCTAGAGGATGCAAAGGGAGAACTAAATCTTGCATGGTCGATCATGGAATATCGAATAGACAACTACTTATTGAAAGCACACATACTGTCTGCCCTGGGGGAGGTTGCATACAGAATAGGTCTGCGTTTGCTTCGCAATATCCTTCTTTTTACAAGAAATCTTTAATCTTCTAAAGGATTATCCTGATTAAATCACATTTTCTTCTCTACATCTTGCAGGGGAATCAAATCCTCAGCGTTACTATTTCGAAGCATCTTCCATTTTCGATACTTGGCTCGGAGAAAACAGCAGGCGAGTAGCAGATATGTATCCATTGCCGGTTTGGTGTGGAATCTACTTGACAATTACCTTATGTTTCACCTGCGTTCTAATTGATCACGTCCTTGAATCAGAATTTAGATATGTGAAACTATTAATCTGCCTTGAGGGTAGTGACAAGAGTAAAGCCCTTGCATTTGGTTATAAGGCTATGTTCATCTACAGGACTCTATACGAGAAACTATTGTCGGAGACAGGGACAACAGATCAGAGAAGAGGATCAAGTTCTGTAACACGAATGGATCCCTTTATTCAGCCAAAGAGAGATGAGGCCCAGCAGCTGTGTAATATGATAACAAATCTGGCGCACAAGGCAAGTTCTTATGAGACACATTCTCTATTTGTACTCTTTTCAAGAGAGGTCAGCTGAATCCTTTGACTTTTTATTTTTGAAGATTAAAGGTTTGGAGCCAGCCCCATCCCTCCCACCACCGCAGGAAAGAACTTGGGTCACTCCAGCTGGTCACAGATGCGCGAAAGAAACAGTCAAAACTAACACAGATCTTGAGTTCTGAGAAACATTTTGATAACTAAAAACTGATCTGCCAATTGATTCTCTGAAAATTGCCTCGTTTGTTTAGATGTGGATACGGTTTCTTGGAATCCCACTCTGAGCAATGACAGATTTTTCACATTTTTAGCTATGGGAATTCAACTGTCACTCAGAACTTGTAATATATATCTTCCTGCCTAAATCCATTGGTTTATGGAATTTATAACGTGCCGCTTCTTGCTTGGCTAATATTTTTCATTTTGCTAATTGGAAAAGGGGAAAAACAATAGATCGTGATATAACAAAGAATCCATAATCTTTGCATGGTGGCCTGAAAGATATATTTCATTAACATATTCAACTGTATAGATTGATTCCATATTATTAACTCTCGCCCAACCACAAGAGTTAAATTGAGAAATTAGTGAACTAGAATCTAATTCAAACCATGTTCTACTTTAAACCAAAAATGTATTGATTTGGTCTACCTTGAAAAATTGACATGTGATTCCATTAAATATGACCAAATTGATCTAATGACCTTCAAGTTATTCGATAATGTAATAATCCAATTTCAAATAATGTAATAACCCAATTTTTTTTCTTGACTTGGGACCTGTGTTGGATCTTATTTGAGACCTTAAAATAGGGCATCGAAAGCTGCATCATCCCATCTTCCAATCTCCATCAGGCCATCTCTACTAGTAGTACTGGGCCATTTGAGTTGATTTTGACTTCATTTTCTTGGACATCCCTGTTAAGTTTGAAACGAATAAATCACCACCAAATTAATAGGATATGTATTGAGCCTGCCTGGTGTATCTTATCCATGTCCATGGTCTCCTGTAATGTGACGGAGAAGCGGTTCCATCATCAGCGATTAACTGTGGCAGCGGCTGCAAGAAATTTTTAATATTTTTTTTTGCAAATTGTTTCCAATGCATAGATTTCTTCTGTGTTAAAGACCTAAGAGCTCTCCAACATAACTTACATAATGCAGAGTCAGAGATGCAGTCTAGGAAACATGTTTTATTTGCATGTTTCAGGTTAAGGAGACATGAAACAGCTGGCTTGTATTGTGGAAAGATGAATCAACTGAATATTGTCTTAAATCTTCTACTTTTCTTCCTTTGTGCACACAACTTGATGGTCCATGAGTCACATTTATTCAAATGCAATCATTTGATTCTCAAATACTAGAGATCTAAGACCTGGGATGCAATGGCTTTTTAATTACAGAAACAAAGTTCATGCTGCACCTCTTATGTTCCCACATCATTTGTAGTAATTATAGAAACAAAGTTCATGCTGCATCAAAAGAAGATTTAGCAAGAAATTCCAGAGATGAAAGGAAACACAGATTCTCAAGAGTGTTTGAACAATAAATTTAGAAACATAAACTGGAACGAGCATACAAAAAACCTATTATAAAGGAAATCAGACATAAACATGATGTGCATTGCAGAAGTAAAACTTCATCTTGGCCATCAAGTGTCTATCTTTTTTACTTTATATCTGCTTTAAACCTGGTACTTTCGCTGCCTATTTATTCACCTAATTCACCAAAGATTTCTTCTTGCTCATTGCAAGCAGCCACCCAATTCTCGTGTCCTACTCAATCAGCTTCTTGGAAGCCAAAACATCATACCTAGGACAAAGCACCTAGGACAAAGCCTTTTATCAGTTGAATACATAAGAAACTTGGGATTGACGATTATGGTCTCTCAACGCATACCGATACAAGTCGATATTGCTTAAAAGCTCCCATGATCTCCTCTCCACTAACTTAAACCAAAGTGTCTAGCATTTATAAAGACAAGAGCATTAGGTGAACGCCCGCACCTGTGACCGAGTAAAATCCATGCAATATTAACCTTGGAAAACGCTTGATAGCTGAGAAACTTCTCAATACAAGAGAGAATTTTTAATAAGCCTGAGCCAATTCTACAAAACCAGATTTAATAACACTGATTTCAGCCCGCGAAGCCCAAAGTCTTGAACCCAGATTTCTAGTGGGCTGGGCTTTACAATATGTTATTAAGAACTACCAAGTTAGAGGGTCCTGTCTGCCTAACCGTTACTAACAGCCAAGGATCCTTCCCGCCAAAACCCTTTCAATAGCGACTAAGCAACCTTGACCATCCATCTTTCTGAAATATCAGCTTTCTTTCTCTCCTCGTTGCTCTTTCAAGAAAATTTGTACTAGTTTCTTTATTTCATCTTCTGTGCTTCAAGCATGGATGGAAATAACAATGCAAGAGGTTATTCTTATCGAGATCTTACCCGTCGCATGGAAGAAGGATCACGATTCTTCACTCAAGGCTACTTTGCTGATGCTGCTACTTGCTTCAGGCATGCTCGTGATTTCAGGTGACGTTTCTTTTCTTTTTTCGTACTCTTTAGGTTCTTTATGCCTTTCTTTTCGGGTTTTTTATATTTTGAGCATATCTGCTTGCTTAGTTTAGTGTTTGTTTTCCTGCTGTTTGTTTGCTGGGAAAGTTCTGAGTCTTCCTTTAATTTCCGAACTCACCAAAATTTCTTGTATTGGCTAAACTAACTAAGATATTAACGAGGCAAAGTTCTATGTGAATAGTCTGCTATGTGCGAACTCTTCTGTTTATTGTTTAACCTTTGTTTATTCAGCATTCAAATTCATGGTGAATCTTCTTTAGAATGCGCCATTACCCGCTATAGCCGTGGCCTTTCCTTGCTGTGTCAAATTCCAGTTCCGCTAAATGATCCAATGGCTTTCGTACAAAAGGAAGTCGATTACTACACAGGTTCAGCGCTTCCATTTCCTAGTTCTGCTTTCGCGGCATATGGAGGTTAGTACTTGCCCTTGTACATAACTACAGATCATATAGTTCTCACTTTCTCATGATCGACGTATTAAAAAATAAACACATACATTTGCGCTTGCTTTAGTATATATAATCCGTTTTCTGGTTTTTGAATGGATCCAAGTTCATGATCTCTATTACAGACTCTGGACATCAAGTTTTAGTATTGATCTTTCTGGTTATAGAAGCCAGCAGTTAATCTTTTCAAGTTTATCAGATTTTCATTAGAGGCATGCAGATGCAACAAAAGCCCTCTATATGCATAAATCTAATGAATTCTGAAGTATTAATTGAAAGTGATTTGACAGAAAAGGATGAAGGGTACTTGCATGTTCCAACACTATCATAGAATTTTGTTAGAAAGTGCACGATGTTTCATCAGCTTTCATCCACTAACTCCTTAGGTTTATATGTTCTTGTTCATGATAAAAGGGGACATGGACGAGAATCACGTAATAATTCTAGAGGCCGCAAAGGGAGAACTAAATATTGCATGGTCGATCATGGAGTATCGAATAGACAACTACTTATTGAAAGCAAACATACTGTCTGCCCTGGGGGAGGTTGCATACAGAATGGGTCTGCTTTTGCTTCGCAATATCCTTCTTTTTACAAGAAATCTTTTATCTTCTGTATCCCAGAGGAATATCCTGATTAAATCACATTTTCTTCTCTACATCTTGCAGGGGAATCAAATCCCCAGCGTTACTATTTCGAAGCATCTTCCATTTTCGATACTTGGCTCGGAGAAAACAGCAGGCGAGTAGCAGATATGTATCCATTGCCGGTTTGGTGTGGAATCTACTTGACAATTACCTTATGTTTCACCTGCGTTCTAATTGATCACGTCCTTGAATCAGAATTTAGATATGTGAAACTATTAATCTGCCTTGAGGGTAGTGACAAGAGTAAAGCCCTTGCATTTGGTTATAAGGCTATGTTCATCTACAGGACTCTATACGAGAAGCTATTGTCGGAGACAGGGACGACAGATCAGAGAAGAGGATCAAGTTCTGTAACACGAATGGATCCCTTTATTCAGCCAAAGAGAGATGAGGCCCAGCAGCTGTGTAATATGATAACAAATCTGGCGCACAAGGCAAGTTCTTATGAGACACATTCTCTATTTGTACTCTTTTCAAGAGAGGTCAGCTGAATCCTTTGACTTTTTTATTTTTGAAGATTAAAGGTTTGGAGCCAGCCCCATCCCTCCCACCACCGCAGGAAAGAACTTGGGTCACTCCAGCTGGTCACAGATGCGCGAAAGAAACAGTCAAAACTAACACAGATCTTGAGTTCTGAGAAACATTTTGATGACTAAAAACTGATCTGCCAAATTGATTCTCTGAAAATTGCCTCGTTTGTTTAGATGTGGATACGGTTTCTTGGAATCCCACTCTGAGCAATGACAGATTTTTCACATTTTTAGCTATGGGAATTCAACTGTCACTCAGAACTTGTAATATATCTCTTCCTGCCTAAATCCATTGGTTTATGGAATTTATAACGTGCCGCTTCTTGCTTGGCTAATAGTTTTCATTTTGCTAATTGGAAAAGGGGAAAAACAATAGATCGTGATATAACAAAGAATCCATAATCTTTGCATGGTGGCCTGAAAGATATATTTCATTAACATATTCAACTGTATAGATTGATTCCATATTATTAACTCTCGCCCAACCACAAGAGTTAAATTGAGAAATTAGTGAACTAGAATCTAATTCAAACCATGTTCTACTTTAAACCAAAAAAGTATTGATTTGGTCTAGCTTGAAAAATTGACATGTGATTCCATTAAATATGACCAAATTGATCTAATGACCTTCAAGTTATTCGATAAAGTAATAATCCAATTTCAAATAATGTAATAACCCAATTTTTTTTCTTGTCTTGGGACCTGTGTTGGATCTTATTTGAGACCTTAAAATAGGGCATCGAAAGCTGAATCATCCCATCTTCCAATCTCCATCAGGCCATCTCGTATAGTAGTACTGGGCCATTTGAGTTGATTTTGACTTCATTATTTGGACATAATGTTTTTTTTAAAAAAAAAGTTATTTTTTAAAAACGCTTTCCAAATATATTACCAAAAGCTCTGCATCAAAAGAAGATTCAGCAAGAAATTCCAGAGATGAAAGGAAACACAGATTATCAAGAGTGTTTGAACAATAAATTTAGAAACATAAATTGGAATGAGCATACAAAAAACCTATTATAAAGGAAACCAGACAGCATGATGTGCATTGCAGAAGCAAAAATTCATCTTGGCCATCAAGTGTCTATCTTTCAAGTGCCTATCTTTTTTATTCACATAACTCACCAAAGATTTCTTCTTGCTCATTGTAAGCAGCCACCCAAATCAGCTTCTTGGAAGCCAAAACATCATACCTAGGACAAAGCCTTCTATCAGTTGAATACATAAGAAACTTGGGATTGACGATTATGGTCTCTCAACGCATACCGATACATGTGGACATTGCTTAAAAGCTCCCATGATCATATCTCCACTAATTTAAACCAACAAGTCTAGCATTTATAAAGACAAGAGCATTAGGTGAACGCCCGCAACTTTGACTGAGGAAAATCCATGCAATATTAACCTTGGAAAACGCTTCATAGCTGAGAAACTTCTCAATAAAAGAGAGAATCTTACCATCCTTTTTAAAAATATCGGATTTTGATACGATAAGGTATAGGAAGAAGCTAGCCCACAAATCCATTAGCACTCGTGATGAGGAACAAACAAAATTGGGTTGAAATCCATGTGGACTTCCCTTACAATCTGCTCTATCAATTTGTTTGCCTTAAAATCTAATCTGGATATTCTGTGAAGCTGGAAGAGGAGATTGTAAGGGAAGCCCACTTGGGTTTCATGAGCTGATGAGAAGCCAGCAGACGATGATGATGATAAAAACGCAGAAGCAGCCAGCAGCGGATAATGATGATGAGGGTTTATCGCAAACAAAATTAGTGGTGGAAACTGGAAACCGGAAAGATGCTTTCGAGGACCTCTATTGGGCCGGACTTAAGAGAAAGAGGCCTGATGGGCCGCGTTAAAGACTGTTATGCCTGCCCCGTTATCATGCCATGCAACCATATTTATAACACTCCGGAATTCCGGATTTAAATTATTCCAAGTTTAAAAAAATTAAAAACAATAAATGAGTCCGTTTAGATAATTAAATTGATTCTTGACCGTTGATCTGTACAACACTCTTTCAAAACTACTAATTATTTTTTTGGTTTAAAAGAAGACATTCTAATATTTTTTAAATTAACATGAGTTAATTTTCAAAATGTATAGCTTGGGTCATGAGACATGAGACAATAAAAATAAAATAAAATAAATTTCTATGAGATGAGATTGAAAAAAATAATAATTAAAAAAATAAATAACAATCAAAAGAGGAAGGGCTAATTTCTATATAAAAACTAAATGATATATGAATAAAGTGGTTTTTAATATGTAAAACAAATATAAAGATTAAACTCAATAAAAAAATTAACAAAACACTTTTTAATTTGTAACCATCTTAAAAATAGCAAATATTAACTAATAAAAAAATAAAAGATTTGATTTCAATAACTTAGATTTAATAAATATGATGTCATTTTAAAACTAAATATTCGAAAGTTCAAGAAAGATTCTAGATATATAATATATATTACTTAACTATATAATTAGGCACAAACTAGACCAAATGGAGCCGGTCCTCCTCATGCATCTTGCTTTGACAAATCATCCTCAATCGGTCACCTCAATTCATCTGGAAGCCAACGACACAGTATGATAATAATAATAGTCAAATGAAAATATAATAAAAAGAAAAAAAGAAATGTATACACGAGTAGGGTGGTTTAAGCTAAGGACTATGAGCCTGTTTGTGAGAGCGGTTGTGGTAGTTTTTTAAAGGGCTTTTCATGTCGAAATACATTAAAATAATGTTTTTTTTAAAAAAAAAATCATTTTTGACATCAGCACATTAAAATGATTTAAAAACACCAAAATATATTCATTTAAAATGAAAAAAAAAATTAAATTTCAGCAAAACGGTGGTTTGGCCATCGTGCCAAACGGGCTCATACATATTGCTTGGTTTGGTACTTAGTTTTGAAAATATTTTTAAAAGGAGTTGATTTTATTCTAAATTAAAAAAATTTATGTTATTAGATTATTTTCATATGCTGATATCAAAAATAATTTTAAAAAAATATCATTATAATATATTTTTGAACGAAAAATATTTTCAAAAACAATCTCAACTACACTTCCAAACAATTATTCTATATTTGGATAGCGGTATGAGACCCTTGTTTTTTTTTTTTTTAATGGGATCTAAATTAGAAAGAATTTAGGATAGCTAAGATGTAAGACACATCGATGATTGACTTGCCAACAAATATCAATCAAGAACATTGTTATCAACTATTCTTACATTGTATTTAATTAGCGTTTTCTTTTTCTATAAACTAGTAGAAGAAATAGGCTAGAATTCTTAAAGTGATACAATATTCTTGAAGAACCACATCCATTTTTCTTGTGGATCAACAATTATTACAATATCGGGTAAAGGTAAAAGTACAAAAAAAATTAGTGGCTAGCAATAAAAACTTTTAAAAATAAAGATAAAAGAAATAGTAGATGTGTTGGATTTGGATTATTTAATTTTAATTTTCCTCATCCAATAATATCATTTCTAAAATTATATAAAAATGAATAATTTAAATTTTTTAGGAAATATGACATAATTTAAATCATAATTAGAAATTAACATATACAAAATGTATCATGGAAAAATCAGATTAACTGAATATCTAGCAAAATGATTAACTGAATAATTATGCATTAACTAGACGAAACGAGTTCACTCCATTCATAAAGTTCAAGCTTTCATAGTGTAGAACTAATATAGAAAGCTTGAATTATTATATATAGATATAAATGTAAACATTAATGAGACTAAACCAATAATTCCAGTTCGTTAATTACTTGATTACGGTGGAATTTTGGGCTCGATCGAGGCATCGTCTATGGCTCCTGATGTAACGTAAGAAGTTGACCACGTATTGGTCTTGTATATCCTTGTTTCCAAATAAACCCTTCATCTCCATAGCCTTCTCTCTGTAAATCTTACCCTCTTCCTTCACCATTACCAATCGCAATGACTCAGCTACTGAGTCTCTCGTGAACGATCCATCAAACTCGTCTCGTGGTATTGGATACCCTATTTTCTTCTCTTCAAAAACCCTTGAGTTTAATCCTTGTTCAGCCAAGAATGACAAGAGTATAAGAGCTCTCCCACCGTTATCATGCCATGCAACCATATTTATAACACTCCGGATTTAAATTATTCCAAGTTTAAAAAAACTTAAAAACAATAAATGAGTCCGTGTAGAAAATTAAATTGATTCTTGACCGTTGATCTGTACAAAACTCTTTCAAAACTACTAATTATTTTTTTGGTTTAAAAGAAGACATTATAATATTTTTAAAATTAACATGAGTTAATTTTCAAAATGTATAGCTTGGGTCATTAGACATGAGACAATAAAAATAAAATAAAATTAATTTCTATGAGATGAGATTGAAAAAAAAAATAATTACAAAAATAAATAAGGAAGGGCTAATTTCTATATAAAAACTAAATGATATATGAATAAAGTGGTTTTTAATATGTAAAAAAAATATAAAGATTAAACTCAATAAAAAAATTAACAAAACACCTTTTAATTTGTAACCATCTTAAAAATAGAAAATATTAACTAATAAAAAAATAAAATATTTGATTTAAATAACTTAGATTTAATAAATATGATGTCATTTTGAAACTAAATATTCGAAAGTTCAAGAAATGATTCTAGATTTATATATAATATATATTACTTAACTAAATAATTAGGCACTAACTAGACCAAATGGAGCCGGTCCTCCTCGTTCATCTTGCCTTGACAAATCATCCTCAATCGGTCACCTCAATTCATAAAGTTGGATAAAAGTATTTTTCAATAAATGTTGTTTTCAATATATATATATTCTTCTTCTTTTTTGCCTTTTGTTCAATTTTGTGTGAATTGATACTATTTTTATTTTTAATAAAAAAACGTATAAAATAGAAATGATACACTTAAGCAGCCTTGTTTTACATTAGCAAATTGAATTATCTTCCTAGTAATGATTGATGGACCAATCACCGTTCTTTTCTTAATTCAATTTTGATGCTTCTGGCCGTCAAGAAGATTACACGAGGTAGGGTTCATGTACCTAAATCCCAAAGTCCATCTTGAAGCCAACGACACAGTATGATAATAATAGTCAAATGAAAATATAATAAAAAGAAAAAAAGAAATGTATACACGAGTAGGGTGGTTTAAGCTAAGGACCATGGTTGTTAAAATCATGAGTTGACTTGTAAAATTGTCAATTCATCACACCTTGTCAACTCGGATAGAAAAATTGATTTCGGTCAAACTCGATCAAAATCATAAAATCAGACTGGATCGGTCCGATTTTACAATCCTGCTTAAGGTTATTAATTACGATCGGTCAAAATTTTATACTACTTTTCAACCCTTAAGCCAACACATTATATTTATAGACACGACTCCTTGTTTGGATATCTATTTAGGCGATGTGAGATAGCTTTTAACATTTAAAGCCACAAATTCTTAGGTTATTTCACAATCCATCGATGTGGAATAAAAACTTGTCAACTTCTCTTGTATCAAGCCATGAGGTGGCTACTGGAGCATGTATGCCCCTGTTTATATATATTATATATATACTCTCTCTCTCTCTCTTTGTGTGTGTGTGTGTGTGTGTATATATATATATATATATATATATATTCTTGAAAATCAGTAATATTAATTTTAAAATTTATACTTAAAATTTTTGAAAAAAATAAATTTTTTATTTTAAATAATTTTTTTTTTATGTTTTTAAATCATTTTCATGTCCTGATGTCGAAATAATTTGTTAGAGTTGGAGCTAGTACTAGCAATATCAGTGTTGGTACCAGTATTAGCACTGATAATTCTTTCAATAGTAATACTTTTGATGAATGTATTGAAAATAACGAGGAAGATGACATGCTTTTAATTTATATAACACATCAATAAAATATTTATTTTAAATTTGTTAGTTTTTACCTAATGAAATTCTATGGACATAATTGTTTTGTAATGTATTTTTAAGTTATTTTGAATCATGTATGAACCTTAACTAATGAAGTTTTATGGCCATAATTATATTGTATTGCATTCAGAAATATTTTACTTACGATTTTACGATTTTTCTACCCACACGATTTTAGTTGTGATTTTACAATTTTTGTACGGAAAAATTCAGGTACAATTTTACGATCCGATCTTACGATCCAAGTTTTCAAATCCCCTTCCGTGTCGTGTCAAAATCGCGATTTTGATAACCATGCTAAGGACTATATATTGCTCGGTTTGGTACTTAGTTTTGAAAATATTTTTGAAAATAGTTGATTTTATTCTAAATTAAAAAATTTTATGTTTTTCTATTATTTTCATGTGCTGATATCAAAAATCATTTAAAAAAAATAAAAAAAATATCATTATAATATATTTTTGAACGAAAAATATTTTCAAAAACAATCTCAACTACACTTCCAAATAATTATTCTATATTTGGATAGCGGTCTGAGACCCTTGCTTTTTTTTTTTTAAATGGGATCTAAATTAGAAAGAATTTAGGATAGCTCAGATGTAAGACACCTCGATGATTGACTTGCCAACAAATATCAATCAAGAACATTATTATCAACTATTCTTACATTGTATTTAATTAGGGTTTTCTTTTTCTATAAACTAGTAGAAGAAATAGGCTAGAATTCTTAAAGTGATACAATATTCTTGAAGAACCACATCCATTTTTCTTGTAGATCAACAATTATTACAATATCGGGTAAAGGTAAAAGTACAAAAAAAATTAGTGGATAGCAATAAAAACTTTTAAGAATAAAGATAAAAGAAATAGTAGATGTGTTAGATTTGGATTATTTAATTTTAATTTTCCTCATCCAATAATATCATTTCTAAAATTATATAAAAATGAATAATTAAATTGAATAATTTAATTTTTTTAGCAAATATGACATAATTTAAATCATAATTAGAAATTAACATATACAAAATGTATCATGGAAAAATCAGATTAACTGAATAATTATGCATTAACTAGACGAAACGAGTTCACTCCATTCATAAAGTT
Source organism: Salix arbutifolia (assembly GCA_025169955.1). Taxonomy (NCBI): domain Eukaryota; kingdom Viridiplantae; phylum Streptophyta; class Magnoliopsida; order Malpighiales; family Salicaceae; genus Salix; species Salix arbutifolia. Next base: position 1,966,221 of record CM045902.1, read on the forward strand.
TCGAGCTTTCATAATGTAGAGCTAATATAGAAAGCTTGACATTATTATATATAGATATAAATATAAACATTAATGAGACTAAACCAATAATTCCAGTTCATTAATTACTTGATTCCGGTGGAATTTTGGGCTCGAGGCATCGTCTATGGCTCCTGATGTAACGTAAGAAGTTGACCACGTATTGGTCTTGTATATCCTTGTTTCCAAATAAACCCTTCATCTCCATAGCCTTCTCTCTGTAAATCTTACCCTCTTCCTTCACCATTACCAATCGCAATGACTCAGCTACTGAGTCTCTCGTGAACGATCCATCAAACTCGTCTCGTGGTATTGGATACCCTATTTTCTTCTCTTCAAAAACCCTTGAGTTTAATCCTTGTTCAGCCAAGAATGACAAGAGTATAAGAGCTCTCCCATGTTGAAGTGCTTCCACCACAGAACTCAAACCGGAGTGAGTCAAGAACCCGCCAACCGAGTCATGAGCTAAGATCTTGAGCTGAGGAACCCAGCTAGTGAGCACCAGACCTCGCCCATTCGTTCGATCCTCAAACCCTTCTGGCAACTTAGTCACTTCATTGTCAGTTAAGCCTCGACGGGTCCTCAGCACCCAAAAGAATGGCAGCCCCGATAAATCTAACCCTAGAGCTAACTCGGTGAGCTCAACTTGACTGGGTTTTGCTTCACTTCCAAAAGCTACATAAACTACCGATCCTTTTTCTTGCTTGTCTAGCCAATCTTTCATCGACGTCCACACGCCACCACTTTCATCTGGACCGGCGCCGTCATGCTCGGCCGGGGCAAGTAGACCGACCGGTATAACTGGTTTCCCTAGAAGCTCTTGAAATAAGTGCAGCCACTCAGGCTCGAACTCCATGGAGCTCCTTATAGCCACCGTTTGACAGCATCTGAGCACCTCCTGCAGGCGGTAACTATCCGAAACGTCGGATGCGTCACCTGTTACGGATTCAAAGATCCTCAAGATCTCGAATAATTTGAACCTAACAGTTGTAGGAAATGGAATCGACTTCGGAGTGACAGTAAAATGTTCAGGTTCAGTGCGATCCTCGATCAAAGATTGTGGCTTGAGAAAACAGACTGCTGCACCTAAAAATATACTAAAAAATGCATTTGGAATGCCAAGACCAGTGGCTATATCTGGGAGCCAGTAGGGTGCAAAATCAAAAAGTAGATAATCAATATCATGAGAAGTTGCAAGAAACTTGGCCATGGGATCTTTAAGACCATCAAAGGCTACTTTAAGGTACTGGACATTGTTGTATGGGACATCGGCGGTGGCTTCGTCGCCTTCGAGGAGATGGGCTTCACGGGGCAACGGAAGTTTAACGAAGTTTATCAGAGGGGCTAAATGTGGAGGGATTTTTGGGAGGCGATCTATGTTTCGAGGAGTGGAGATGAAGGTGATTTTATGACCTTTTTGAGCAATGAGTTTGGCTAGCTCTAGGTACGGGATCATGTGACCAAAGGCTAACCATGGAAACATGGCAATATGAAGCTCATGAGAGTCATCATCCCCCATTTCGGTGAAATTCAGAGATTTGGAGCTGTTAATCATCCGAAATATGAAGCTCAGATCACTTTATCGTTATTTATTTGGATACTAATTTATTTCATAATTTGCTAATTACTATTTTAGGGTTGATCTAGTCGTTAAATGGCTATATTTTCTTTTCAACCTAGGACTTTTCGACAATATCTTTGAAGACATTAATTTGTCCTTCGTGCGATTTTATGTAACCGCACATATATTACATTCAAACATGATTTGAGTATATTGTCATTGGTTTAGAATTGTCAATGCAGAAAAATCCAATTGACGAGCAATATAAAAATTAATTCGAAAACTATGTGTCTAAAAATATCACCATCCACCCCCCTCAAAAAATGTGATTGTTCCTAAATACTATTAACTATTTTATATATCACTTTTAAAAAACAAACATTTTAAGTTCAAGGTACTTGAAGTTTCTGCACCTGTTTGGGATTGTGGTGCGATCCACGTTTGCCGGATCGCACCACAATCTAATGTTTGGTTATAGAATAAACCATGGCTTGATGTATAGGTCCCACATGACTTTAAAGATGAAACGCCGGTGCAAGAAAAGCAACAATTTGCTGCTTTTCTTGCACCGGCGTTGTCAAAAAGGAAAGTCATTTCCTGGCTGCTGGGTGTGTTATAGATATATCAATTTAAGTGTTATATATATATATATATAAAATTAAAATAATTATATATATATAATTAAAATAATCTAAAAAATAATTAAAATATAAATAATATTTACATAATATATGTGTATTAATATAAAAAATATATTTTTACCAGATATTGTAGCGCGCTAAAATAGTCAGGGATTGCAGAGGCCTTCACGTATGGATATTGTTCGTGATGGCATTGCAAATAGTTTAATGAGAAATAAAAAAAAGTGTTCATTGTACGTGAATTATTCCTTATATTATGAAATTATGATTATTAATACAATATAAATATATAAATAAATATGTGTATAAATTATATAATTATACACATATTAATTATTTATAATGAAATGTATTTTAATTAATTATGTTTAAACTTATTAGTTACTTGAAATATATTATTTAGTGTGTTAATTTTAGTAATTGATAATTATATTTTTAGTTTGATGGGAGAATAAAAAATAATATTTGTTTTTTCATGAATTATTAATTATATTATATTATTATAACTATTAAATTTACAACATTTAAAAAAATTATATATATATATATACCCTTTAAAGTAATTTTACAAGTTAAAAGCAGTTTGTAAAGTTTGGAAACCAAACATCCAAAACTGCTTTTTATTCAACCTCCAACTCAACCACAGTTTTAACCAAACACTTAACTGCTTATTTTGAACCACAGTAAAAAACGTTTTTTTTTAAACTGTTTTTTTTCAACCTCAACCACAACCGCAACCGCAATACCAAACAGGTCCAGATATGTTTGTTGTACCCCTCATATAATTAAAAAAATATTTAAAAAAATAGAATTATCATCTAATTTTTTTAGGAGATTAACAATCCTAAAATACATTCATTCTGAAAATTTAAGAAGGTGGTTATTCTAAAGAAAAGACAAAATCACCCTTAACACATGGACTTGTATATTATTGACCTTTTTTTTAATTTTGAAACGTCTCAATAGGTTCATGCCGGTCCCTGAAAATCTAAGAACATTAATTACTAAGGGTTGTCATTTTTCAACTGTCATTGTCGTGTTCGAAATAACTCAGCAGCTAAATTCTCCAGCACTATTCATCCAGAAAAATGTGGTAACGATTGCAAGGCAATGAACATGCCAGACAACAAATTACGGTGGGGAGGGGAAATGAAGAATATAAACGGCTGCTCGAGGAGAAGGAAACAATAATTTCATAATTATTAGTTCCAAATCACAAAATATTACAACATAATGGATGATATGATCACCACGAACAAGTATACTAACAAAAAAATCTGTCAATGGAAGTACGAATACATGTACAAGGACGCCATTCATACCTTTCTAATTCAAGATAGAGCAGCATTTCGAATTCCTCACCCGTCATGAATTGCACTGAGCCACGTCCCTGGTTCCTATCAACAGCTTGGACCCACGAGAGGCTAGAATTGTGCCCACACTTGGTTGTGTAGATAAATGCCCTATTCAAACTGCAAGAGGTGTCATGCTCCATCATTTAAGTGGAGGGTCATTTTTATGTTCATAGCTGCTAATTCAGCAGCTAAGTATCTAAAGACATAAGGCATCGCAACAGTTTCTATCCCTTTGCTTGTTTGGCATGCATGGCATACCACTTTTTTGGGAGCCTTCACGGGAGGTAACCCGCCAATATCTCGCACTATTCGCCTTTGTGGTTGGAAATGTGTCGTCAGAATGCTTCCACATATAGAACATACATCAGCAATGTGATAATCAGAGCAAGTATGGAGCCTGTCGTGCAACAAGTATGCAGCTCCATGGGCAAGCATTGAATCTCGTTCCATTTCTCCAAAACGAATACCTCCACCGCGCTTTCTTCCTTTAATAGGCTGTCGGGTAATCTGGTCGACTGGTCCAGTCGACCGAACCTGCATAACAATTGGAAAATCATGAGATTTGAGAAATTTAGAAAGGAAGTATCTATGTGAATGCATGATTCCAAACATTGATTTGCTCATCACTTTTTTTAGCTTGTAAGTCGGTAGGTGAAAACCAAGCGAATAGCGTTACAAAGAAGTACATGAGCCAAATCATTCATGATGAATGCCAAGCAAGAAAATTGATTCATAGGAAACCAAGTACTAGAGTATTTGTATCTATCTAGACTACCATTCAAGAAGCAAATCTGGAATAACATCTAACCTGAAATTTGTCTGAAACCATGTGGCGAAGGCGCTGGTAATAAACAGGCCCAATAAAAATTTCACATGTGAGTTCTGTTCCATAAACCCCACTGTACAAAACCTCCACGCCGTGATGATTAAAGCCGTTAGATTTTAGCATCTTGCCAAGTTCATCAACAAGTGATTCAGATTCTGAGTTGGCCTCTCCTGCATTAGCTGCCCTCACTGTACTGGCAAATGGGGTAGCATCTACAAAGTTTCCATTTAAGCTACCTCCCTGATAACAGAAATATTAAGCAACCATCAATCATTTGCTTTTTTTCCAAACAGTTGCCAACAACCATATGCTAATCTATTTTTCTGATCCACAAATAATTCTGCTGCTTTTATTGAAAGGGAAAAGAAGTAGTACAGAACGTTTGGACTCTATACCAATGGAAAACATATTTCTAGATAGCATAACCTCGCGGTATCGTTTTCATATCCAGAATATCATCAGCAGATAAGTCTTTGAATCACAAGATGGCTTTACTTTTGAGCATCAACAAACTAGTGTTTGCAATAAATGAAAATTTTCAAAATTTCAAGTAAAGGTTTTGGTATTATTTTTACCTTGGCAGCAAGGGATTCCAAAAGCATTGCAATTGTCATTCTAGAAGGAAAAGCATGGGGATTGATAATGAGATCAGGACGCATCCCAGTAACTCCAGAAAATGGCATATCAATATCTGGCCATAACTGGGAGCAAACACCCTTCTGTCCATGCCTACTGCTAAACTTATCACCAATAATAGGGTTTCTAGGATGACGAAAACGAATATTCACCTGATCAAGCAGAGAAATGGAAATATAAGCCAAGAAAATATATAGCTGCAGCAGTATAAAAGTGCTTGGAAATAATAAGAGGGGTTGGTTGGACTACAATGAGCTTTATAAATTATAACAGTGATATTTCATTCTTTTACAAAGCTACCCACTCTAACTATATTTTTTAATTATTAACGTTTAGCATGAGTATTGTTAATATTAACTGAATTAAGCTTGAATTATTACACTTGTGCAGTAATATTGTTAAAATGTGTGAATTCTTATAACGAGTAACAGTTGCCAATACATTCATGACGATGGTGACCATGACTGTTGTTTTACATCCATCATATAGTTTCTGTTGGCATGAATAAAATATTAAAAATCAGATGATTGTCTATTCTATTTTATTTATGCATCTGCAAAAAAAATAACCCAAACATCTGCAGAGTTTCTACAATTTATAGGAATCAATATGCCTGTCTAACAGCGTGTATCACTGAAAAATATGACCCGAATGAGAGGATATACACTTACCTTCTGAAGGTAGTTCTTGCTTTTCGTATCAACAGCGACATAGTCAACAATAGCAGGTTCTGAACTTTTCCGGTACTTGGCTTTTGATGAATTCGTTATGTCATTATAAATGCTACAATATGGATCATTCGGTTGTATTATCTGAACGCCAATCAGTAGGAAGATGGTCATTATAAAATATAGCAAAGATAACAAATGAAAGAGAGACACAAACACGAGGGTGGGGGTGTTGCAAGAATATAAGAGGCCAACCTGACCAACATATGGAAGTCCATCTGAATCAATCAAGGAATGTGATGACCTATCAGTGTTACTCCTCCTAAATCTTCTGTGGGATCGATCTGACTTGCTGCCCTCGTCGGATAAGTCGATAGTTTCCGTCTGCCAAAAAAATCATTGATATAGTGAACACAATTGATATAGTGAACACAAGTTACAAGATAGAAGAATGTCTAGATAAGCATTAACTTTGACTATTCATTGAGATTTATAATAGGAAAGGATATAATAACTCTCATCATGACATTCACATCGAAAAAGTGTTTTACTTACACGTAGATGCATGCTTTTCTCTATCAAATGTTGCAGTTCACATGAAAATGCATAATGACCACAGGTGTAAAACAATCTAAAGAGTTAAAACTTGATCAAAGTGTGGCTTGATTTGCAGCTCAATTGAGCTCGTTCATAACACGGGGACACTTTGGACTTCACATTGGCATTCATTGCCTTTTCTTACTGGAACATGGTTGTTTTAGATGATAGAAAGCTGTATCCCTATCTTCATCAGGTAAGGTGTAGTTAGTGACACAAAGCTGTTTGTTTGATCAAAATATATTATTTTTCGGTGGTCAGCGTTTTCAATTACATTGCTTATAAAATTTTATTTCAACGTCTGTTGATGTGAGACGAGCCTGTGGCTGTTAATACCATGCTGGATGGTGGTGGTGGTCGAACAACAGAAAAACACAGATTAACATCAAAAATACCACGTTAAACAACAATAAAATCCACTTGACAAAGGGTGATGACTTATTCATAATGATATCAAACCTGGTATATTTGTCCATGAAACATGCCACGATCTACAGAGGACTTGTTCAAGATCATGGCATCCTCCATATCATATCTGCATAACATAGAGCATTTGGACTAAAAATGGCGAAGAAATAAAAATGCAACTGGAATTTCCATATGCTAGATTGATTAAATTGTACTTGTCTAATTATCTACCCTGTATATGCAAGCACTGCAACAATAGCGTTTGTCCCTGTTGGATGCTCATCGATGCTATACTTCGTGTATGCTCCTGTACGTACAATGGGAGTTTGAGGAGTCTGCATATACCAAAGTATTTCCATTACAACACCATAAGCAAGTAAGAAGAAAAAATATACATGATAGGAAATTAAATTAATGGAACCATCATTTCATTTACAGTTACAAGCTTTCCTAGCACAAAAATGTAATGAAAGGCAACCAGCACTTGAGCCAAAAGCCAGGGAAGGTTTGTATAAGAAATATTTTGCTATAAGAAATTTATTTTAGGTCAGACTTCTAACCCTAGACCACAACCCAGCTTATGATCAATTCAATTCTCAATAAAGACTTGATCGTAAACTTTTTCAGAAGTACATACATAAGAGCAACTTTTCTAACAATCTTTTGCAGATTGGAGCATTTTGAATACCTTTTTTTGCAATATGTAGTGAACAGAGGCTATCACTAATACAGCAGCAGAACTTGCTAATGATGCACTCGTGGTTTTGGAAAGAAGAATGAGGCAAAAAGTCAACAGTGGTGCCATCTAATGCAGTGCCATTTAAGGAGGAATTTAAAATTGTCAAGAATCAACTTGAATTCAGGACGCTGTTATGGAATTATAATAATTTGTCCAGCTTCTTAAACTAGAGAGGAGTTGCATGATATTATAAGCCATGTTGGGAAGCCATTCTATTTTCACCTTTCCACTTTGGCAGATAACTTCTTTCCCTTATTGTCATTTTATATCCCACCTCACTTAATATAAATTTTCTTTTTTATCGTAAAGATAAATATAAACAAGCTAGCTTTCCCCAATGAAGTCATTGATAAAGAACGCAAATCATACCTGAAGATGGTATATCTTCTGATCAGCACGGAAGCAGAGAGATTGCAAGGAGAAAGCCATTGTTTGTTTAGCCATCTACAATAAGCATTAAAAGAACTGAAATGTTAATGGGCATCAGACAGTAATAAAATGTTGTTAAACAATACATACAGGACTAGTATAAATAAAAGGCAAGCAGAAACCTGACACTGGTACATATTTCGTGGACTTTGATTATGATCTGACCATGGTGTTAGATTAGCAACCACACTGATCATATTTGTTGGGTGAATTTCTTCATGAGTTGCAGGAAAGGCATCACTTCTTCCACCATTTCCACCATCTGGACATTTTATTTCCATAAAAACCTAATATGACATTGAAGAACATGTCAGTTATTATTTCTAACTGCTACTAGAAGAACAGTTCACCCCCCTCCCCTCAATTCAAAAGTTTGTCCACAGAAGCTATTAATCTGACAGAAAACTAAATCATGTGCTCACCTGTTCAAACGGTCCAATAAGTTCAATATCTTGACCTTCCTCGCAAGGGATAGAAATATTTCTAACAGGGCGAATAAATCTGGAAGGGTATGTGGAGATGTATAAACCTGGATATGCACCACCAATGCTCAAAGGAACATATCCCACTTCCATATCATCAGGAATCTGCAAAATGTTTTCTTGTAAATGAGAGTAAAGGAAGAAATCTTAGGCAAAAAACAGTAGAAAAAATCAGTAAAAACCAACCGCTGAAGTAGATGACACTTTTAATCTTCGTAAATGAGCAACAACTTTCTCAATTTTACTTGAAGGCAGAGAGCCAATGACACGACCATCCAAAAGAACAGAAAGCGATTTAGGAGGGCCAGCATGAACAAGCTTTGGCAGTGAAGCAATCATTCCAAGACTGGTCAAAACACCAAGGATAGATTTTCTTATATCAAAAAAATCTTTAACAGCTCCTTGTGAATCAAAATATGATGTGACACCTGACAAAAATACATGGGAAAAGCAAATCAGATAAATAATCTCCGGGTAGTAGCAACTAAAATGAACGTAAGTGCAAGGTATGATACAACACAAATTGGTCAGATTCTCATGTTCTTTCATGCAATAAAAATATTTTAATGACCAAAAAAAGACTATAATGACCTTTGCTATCACCAGCTTAAGTAACAAAAATATTCACTGGTGAAGATAATAAAAAACTGAAATTCCGAAAATGATATCATTTGGATCACATTTTATTGACTGTTAATAAAAGCGAACAAATCCATTAAAATAAAATATTCGATAGAATGCTGACTTACGACAAGAGCAAGTCATGTGGTTTAGCAATCCACATGGTTCCCCATCAGGTGTGTGGACTGGGCAAAGAAAACCCCATGATCTGTAAACAAAATCAAACAAACAAACAGATAAGTAAATATCGAACTTACAATGAAATCCATAAAAGGTGCCAGATAATTGACAAGCAAAACACATACTCAGGAAGCAACTTCCGCACACTTGTTGTGCGACCTCCAGCAAAGGAAGCTCCTCGATGTACAGCACGGAAGAAAGAAAGAAAGCGCAGATAATTGAGCCTCTCTGCTTGAACTGTGTAACCAGCCCTCTAATGAAGAACAATAAACCAACTTTAGCACAAATAACAGAGAGAAACACAAAGAAATGAGCAAAATGACCCAATCAAAAACCTCATCAAAAACAATAAAAAGAGAAGACAAATTCATTTGTAAGGATCAATAGTGAGAAAAGTTAAAAACAATCATCTCATCACCAGCACCATAACTAAACCATGTAACACAATTCCATATTTATTCTAATGAATGTCACTGGGTGAATACGGTTTCCATGTAACTGCATCCTCATTGTGGAATGCACATTTGGAAGTTATATATGATAAGAAAGGGGTCATCACCAGTAATTTCATACCTGCTGCAAATCAAGACCTGTTTGAGTAGCCAGTCTTCCAGTTCTCAACATAGACTCCACAGCTGTACTGATTGATACCGAGGAATTTTTATCCATGACCTTCCTGACATCTCCTACTGCAATCTCTCAAACAACAGAAAGAACATTGATATGAGAACTTCTATTCCCTCAACAATATATTTTAGTCTGTACATCAAAACCAGTCCCAAAATAAGTTTAACAAGATGGACCATCACATGTGGATGCAAATTTACATTATGAAATGGTTAGGAGATCAGTTTGCATATTCCTGTTATTATTTTATTAGCTACTAGCCCATAAGTTTGGTCAATGTCTTGCCTCTAAGAACCAAAATTTTAATGCAAAAAAAATGGAAACCCAAGACAGCAAGGTACTATCTTTCACCTGCAAATTTGCAACTCTCCTAGCAGTGTTAGCAGGCATTATAATCACAAGTCTCAGACATATATCATAAAGTATATGGAATCCCCTTTCCATTAAATAGAAGATGAGTTGTAAATGGCGATGAAATAGGAAAGAAAACTAAAAAGATTAATCCAAGAGATGCAATATATGCACTTCACATGAAATAATGATCAAATTACGGGACTCAAGCCATTATCCAAGTAGAAGGCAAGAGCTTGAAATACCCGCCAAGAAATTAAAAGTGTTGTTTTTTGCTAGCTCATCTTGAATAAGAGATTTCGCCTTACGCATCCAATCTTCTAGTTTTTCCTACAACCAAAGAAAGGAATTACTTCTGTCAATTTTGGGTTTCATTAGAGAGCTATAATATAAAAAAAATAATTTAGAACTTTCTATGTGATGAAATTTAATGACACGCCCCACAACCTGTGAGGCTCATTTATTTAATAGAAATGCTGGTTGTCAAACATTATTGTCAAAATATTCATATTCAAACACCTCCCACTTCCAGATTGGTACTATTTGATATGCAACAGCATAACACCAATTTATTTTTCCATATAGTTCATGTAAGTTTCAAATCAGGTAATAATAGCTATACACAAGATATAAATTGATGTTAAAATAAAAAGCAGTGGTATTTCAATTTCACAACAATATGTAAAACGTGTAACAAACAACAAAACACAGAGCTCAAACAGAATCAGCCTGGTTAAAAGCTTGCCATCCTCAACATGGTTAAAAACTTGAGCCTCCTCTTAAAATTTCAGTTAAAAAACAAGAACCTCCTTCATGATCGATGCATGTAAGCTACCTTTGGTTTCCTACTGAACTCAACTAGCTTCAGTCCTTTTTCTCCATTATAATTTAGGACCATACTTTCAGTCAGATTTTTTAATGCTTGATCGTTTTCTACTGCTTCATCCCAAGCCATTTCCCTTCAACCTCTCTACTTCTTCACTCTTAGCCCAGCTCATTTTCACTGATCTCTTACATTTTTTGCTTCTATTACTTTAAGTATCACACATGCAGAATTTTGTCTCCTATGAAACCAAAAACTGTACTACATGCCAAACATTTCTTTCGAGAAAATCCAATTTAAATTTTATACCTTGAGATAAATGGTGATCAGGTGCCCAGGAAGTAAGATGTCCTGATTTTGCAAGGAATCTGGGTTGTCTAGTGCAGAAGTCTGATCGACAAAAGAGAAAAGTTTCTGCAACATAAAGCTAAAGAAATGAAGTTAAACACAAACTTAATTGGAAGTTGAACAATGAGCCAAAGAAAGAAAATCTAAGTGGAGAAGCAGAAGAAAGTAGAAACATTGCTAAAAAATTTAATGCATGTATTAAATAGAGAGAGGGAGAGATTGCAGCTCACATCAGCAGACTGAATTTGTCATGAAAATTAGGGAGATGAACAAATACATAATCTTTCAAAACAGCATGGGCCACCTGCACAGAAAATAGAATGGATGAAATAATTAACATAAACAAGCAAATTAACTTAAGAAATAAATTCTCATTAACTCATAACAGAGATTGTTACAAAATAATTTTCCGTTTTTTGCAGATTGGAATTGAGGTCAATTAATTTTAACTTACAGTATAGGGAGTTTTGTTTTCCAACTCATCCACAACAGGTTGAAAATGCTCCCCTGCATGATGAGTAAAATCAACATTTGTTCACCCAATGAACCACACATTAATGCTAATACTAATACAATTGTGAGTACCAATATGCTGCAGACAGTCATCCTGAGTGAAAAGAGACGCATCCCGAACTTCATCGAGAATAATTTTTGCCCTTTCACCTAGAAGCTGAGAGCCAACAGCTCCTTTTACCTTCTCATATTTCTCATCATAGTAACATGTCAAATTCTCATAAATTTCCCGGTCTGTGGTCTCAACAAGGGCCTGTTGACAAGAGTTAGAGAAAATAAGCAAATTACAGAAAAGGCATCACAATGTCCAATAGATAGTATGGCCACTGAAATCTTTGTGAGTGGAAAACCTATTCTACACCAAGCACCGTGCATGAAAGCACATTGATTTTGATGTCAATCATAATATTCTGCAAGACAGGCCAAAACATGTAGCCATAATTGTAAGCTAAAAAAATAACTGGAGTGGATGAATCCAGCAAAAGAAAGGAAGGTTATATTATCTAATGTAGTTTTTCCATTGCATAGGGTAAGATCCAACATAAGCAAATGGCATGACAAATATTTGAGAGGCTTTATATGCAACACAATACCTTCAACACAATGCCAACAGGAAGCAAGTACTCCCTTCCTCTAACCCTGCAAAAACAGAATGAAACATATAATTCACATCTGATTCCATACTTAAAACCCCAAAATCGTATTTACATAGAAACAAACATTGATGTGGCTTACCAAAATCCAACTCTGGCGCTTCCATTGTGAAGATAATATAGTCTAACTGTTACTGAAGAATGATCTGTTAATGAAGATTGATATTCTCTTACACACCTGGAATGGGAATCAACAATTGCCCAAGAATAATATAGCATAGCCAAAGCAAACATAATTTAGAAGATGAAACAATAACAGCAGCAAGCTTTACATTCTGTCAACAAGAAATTGCAGATAAAAAACCATTATTTTACATGCTATAATTTTTTAACCAGACAAACTTTTCCTAAAGACAGATGGAACAAAGATCCATACTCGCAAGACATTTGAACTAGACATGTTATAAGACAAGGCAGTAACAAACATAATGAACTTATAAATACAGGTAATAAGAGAATTACCAGACAACCAATACAATGCCACATTTGGGACAGCTAATTGGAAATTTCATGGTATTTTAAGACAGATCAACTGATAGATTGGAAGGTAGCTTTAGGATCAGACATCCACACATGATCCACCCTGCACTTCTAATATTTACCCCAGCATGAAACAGGGAAATAGGAACTGTAACCTCTTGTTTTGCAACAGTCCTTGAGGAGGAGATAGACCAGCTAGCTTGAACTAGTGCAGAATTGAAGGAAAACATTTTCTGGGTTCATGTCACAACAATTTGTATAGAAAGGCTGGGGGCAAGTAACACCTCAAGTTACGATGAGCACTTTAAGTGTCATAAGCAGCAACCGCACAATGAGTAAGACAATTATCAACAATTTGTATAGAAAGGCTGGGGGCAAGTAACACCTCAAGTTACGATGAGCACTTTAAGTGTCATAAGCAGCAACCGCACAATGAGTAAGACAATTATCAACAATTTGTATAGAAAGGCTGGGGGCAAGTAACACCTCAAGTTACGATGAGCACTTTAAGTGTCATAAGCAGCAACCGCACAATGAGTAAGACAATTATCAAGGAAGAGTAGTATCCCTTGGAAAGTTATCAAGTGACCAAATAGGGATGAAGTAATCACATGAAACTACATTACTCATTTGCCATTAATTATAATCACGCATTGCGTCTCTTTTTGGTGCTTATGTTGGATTTGTTGAAACATGCAGGTCAGTTGACTTTTAATTCCTAACAAATAGGAGGTGCGGGGATGACATTACACTCTATATTATTAACAAGCCTTCAGCATATGATCATAAGAGCTTGCTTCATAAATTCCTAACAAATAGGAGGTGTGGGGATGACAGTACACTCGGTATTATTAACAAGCCTTCAGCGTATGATCATATGAGCTTGCTTCATAAATTAGTGCAGCCAATAGTACAAGCTCAGAACTTGCCACATAAAAGTTTTGTGCCAACTTAAGATTATAGGGAGCTAAGGAACCTAAATAATTTCAATCTAAAGTATTTAAACAAAAATGGGCACAAAGATCACCCAAGGATTTGAGCAACTGAAGTTGTTGTGCGATAAGTTTTAAGAAATAAGAACAAGATACTAACTGTTTTCTCAATTAAGTACTTCTCATTAAGCAGTTGACACAAGGGGAAAAAACAGATATTGCTGAATGCCAAAAATCTGTTCATTTAGATATTAGAAAGACTGTTGGATATGTTGGGGTGTGTGGTACATAACTGTTTAAAGAAAGTATTGTTTGACCCCTTAAAAGCTTCACTGAGGGGAAATAACATCCAACTTAGATGAAATCCATGAACTAGAGAAAAACGCAAAGAATACCAAGCAGCTTAAGTTGATAAAAAATTAATTACCCAGTACTTCCAACAATGCTGTGACTTTGAATGACTCTTTGATAATAGGGTCAACTACTCAGAAAAACATTGCAAAACCAATAAGAAGAATAAGGAATTAACTGCACCACTAGAATAATGAAGTCAAGAAAAAGTACCTTATTACAACTGCTTTATCTGTATATCCTTCCCTTCGTTCACGATATGAACCTCGCGTCATACTCATTGGCTGAAATATAAAAACTGATTCAGTTACATGGCATCTATAAGTATAAAAAAAATGTTATTTCTTTCTTCCTGCATCCATATAAGCATTTGAAAGCACAAAAATGTTGTGATGTAGTCAGCCTCATAACTCTATACTCAATGCAATCTTCATCTTAATTAACTATTAATCACAACATCAACTAGGAAACTATATGAAAGAGTTACTGGTTGCCTACTTGGTTATCAACACATCAACCAGGAAACTATATGAAAGAGTTACTGGTTGCTAACTTGGTTATCACAACATAAAAAAAATGAACGGTCTCACTTACATAGTTCTGCTTCGGCATAATTAGACATCGAAAAACTCTCTCAATCCCATTCATAATGAAGTAACTATATGACATACAAAAACAAAAAAAAAGCAGGTGTTAATTTAAAATGGTTCAAAATGACAAATATATGCATAGCTGTTCTTAAGGAAATGTACAAACTCGGATAATCATAACATGGTAAAATGTAAAAGATAGAACAATTATACAATAAGCAGAATCTGAACATTACATAATTTGCAATGCCAAGGAATATGCATTTGAATAGGATCAACCTTTTATAATATTTATAACTGCATGGTGATTGGGAGTGGATAGGAGCATTGTAAGGTTTGTAATGCCAAAAAAATAAGCATTTAAATAGACATAGACCTTCTCCATCTCCAAAATTGACTATCCAAAATTATACTCGGAGATGCCTGACCATTTTGTCTTCACAATATATTTAAAGTTTATACATGTGATATAACAGTGGACAAACCCTGGTCAGTTGTACTGGGATTTATTCTGTAAAATACATCCTTGATGCATTAATTAAAATCATGATGTATCAAATTTTACATGAACCTTATATAAAATCTGCAGGCTAAACAAACTTTACCTTTGTTTTGAGAGCCTAAATGGCAAAGATCTTTTATCTTCTGTAGTGTGTATCATCTACAACTAGCAATATTGGAATACAGAACAGTTAATCTGTTTCCATCTAGATACTTGACTTGTTCAAAACACACATATAAAACAATTTATACATGCTTTCCTAAACTGTGAGTAAGAACAGGATACAAGAAATAGCCTGCTACGAGGTGATATAATATTGCACATTTCCTTAATTAGGGGAAGATCCTATGGTGCTTGACTTCAATGCCAGTGTTTCAAGTATGTTTTAGACACGCTTTCTTGTAACAGGGAAAAGTTTGTTTAGAGAGAGTACACCACATAATATTGATTTGCAATGCCAGTGTCAAACAAACACAATATACACTACCAATCTGCCAACTTACCCACCCACTTCTGACGCCTCTTCTTTTAAGGTAACAAGCTGTTGGGGATCAGCACTTCGCAAGTAACAAAGCTTTGACTGCATAGGGTAAACTTCAAGACATGAATATTTAACTAGCCAAAAGTGACAAAAGATCAGTGAATATAATGCATTCGGTGCAGCAATCAATTGTTAAAATAACTATTCATAATTCAGACAGATTTCTTGATATAAACTTTTACATTAAACAAATTTCTACCCAGTTAATGCTAATTCTACAAAATAGCAAGCTTTGCGTTATAACACTAGAAACAAAAATTGCTACAGGTCCCGGCAAGGTGACTACAAGAGAGAACCACAATCTTCCAGGATCAACAGGTAGCAAACGACCAATGCAACATGTAAAACAAAAGCAAAAAGGCATAAAAGGATACTCAAGGAAAAAAAAAGTTCAAGCAAGAAGTAAAGCAGAGCAGAATTAACACACCGAAAATATACAGATTCGTGACATCACATAAACTTGAAATGCCTATCTCCTGTCAACAGAGCTCTAGTAAGGTGAAGCTTCTAATTTCAATACAGAAGATTATTAAAATGATCTAGTGACTTTTAACAGCAAAACAGGTTGATAGACCCGGGATATCCAGCACATTTATTTCTAACCATTACATTATATCAAATCAATTATTTTGAAAAAATGACTGAAAGAAAGAATAAACTTAGTGTCTTCAGTTGTTTGCATTGAAATATATTCATCATTAAACTTAATGAACCTATATAAGTAGACAACAAAACAAGGGACAAGTTACTGTTTAGCTCCTCACTAAGACACAACCACACTAACTGCCCTAAAACTGCAACTCAATAAAAGAAAAATAAAGAAACAAGTACAAATTACAGTTCGGTAATAACATCCCACCCCTACTTTTGCCCATGAAAAATTCTTCCAAAAAAGAAAAAGAAAGACTTTTAAAAATGTTAAACTAGAATCTACGAGAACTTCGAAACCATAAAATTCCAGAATTCCAAAGACCAAGTTTTAAAGGTCACATACATAGTAAAGCATCCTGGCCAGCTAAGCATATGAGAACTTGAACAAGATTATGCAATACACTTTGTCAGGTTATAACGCTTGTTGGCCCTCTAGTCAATTACATGTCATACGGATCCACAACCATATACTAATCTCCTTATAACACCCTAAATGACCTCTTTTCTATTAATCTCACGCCAAATTTTAACCCTCACTAATCACAAACACTTCCGCCCAGTCTCAGAAGGCAGTATATAAGTTCACGAAACAAAGAAATCACCAACCTTCAACATTATAGGAAACTGCCCAAGATTATACTTTTCTCTGATAACTGGTCTACCATCATACTGAAAGCAAACATCTGCCTCGAACTTCCCAGTATACGAAACCTTAGCCTGTCGACACTGTTTCAAAAAAAAAAGTCACTCCATTAACACATAAATTTAATTAAAATATACAGACACCGTAAAGGGGAGGAGAAAAAATCTTACTTCAAAAGGAAGTAGCCTCTTACGATTTGTCCTTGAACGAATGTCCTTTATTGGAGCATTTATTCTAGGGTTACTCATATATAGTAAGATATTTGTCAAGAAAATGACCAAAATAACAAAAAAAATATTTTGCTCAACAGAAAATCTGATCGAAAAGAACTGGAAATACTAAAAGGATATGTGAGAGACTGGTATCAGTGTGAGGATCATAAATTCTGACAGGCTTGATGTTATCTAACATTATTTCCAATCCTCTATCCACCATGTAATCAAAGGAATCTATGTGATGCCACACTAGCTCTTCCAGCTCCTTGAATTCTCCACTCTTCTTCTTCTCCATTGGAACTGAAATTTTTTCTCTGTTGCCACGAGGAGAGACAGAGCGACAGACAGAGACTGCGTAGGGTTTAACAGGTTTAGGGTTTTAGATGAGAGAAGACAGGCGGGGTTTGATTGTTTAGGGCTACAACGGTAATATAAAATGGGTTGGTGTGTTGTGGGCTTTTTCAACGGTATCTAAAACCGCGTCTTTCGGTTCATGGATCAACGATATGATGCACGATTTATTTGGATCATGCGATCCACGGGCTTGGACTTAAAACAAAATGGATCTAGGAAAACCCGGTCAGCCTCGGAGCTAAGAGATTTGACGAGCCTGGACTTAAAACAAATTGGGTCTAGGAAAACCCGGTCCGATTGAGAGCAGGTCCATTACAGTTTCCTTATGTTAAAAAGGGTATTCGACGTTAGTTGTGGGCCTCGTCAACTTATAGGAATTCAGTTCATGAGTGAATTTAAATTAATTGTTTTTATTAGATTTATGGTACTTTATGTAATGCTTGCTTAGGGGGTGTTTGGAAGTGCTTTTTAAAAATAGTTTTGAAAAAATTTGAAAATTTTTTATTTTTAAGTTTAAATTAACAAAATTTGGTATTTTTAAATTAATTTGATGTGCTGATATCAAAAATGATTTTTAAAAAATAAAAAACATAATTTTAATGTATTTTTGAACAAAAAATACTTTTAAAAGCAACCGCAACCACACTCCCAAACAAACACTTAGTGTCTTGAGAAAATAAAATAAAATATAAAGATAAAAAGATAAGATAGTATGTATCATGTTTGGTTACAATAGATAAGACAAATATATATTATAGATATATATAAAAGACGTTGAGGTTTCACTGTGGATATTAACTAATAATTTCAACAATAAAATTATTATTTTACCTCTAAAATTGCCAAAAAATTAACCCCGATACTGGGGTGTTCTAGTATTTTCAATATTTATTTCACGATGAAACTACCTATTTATCTTTGGGACCACAAAGAAGAAGCCTGGTAGAGGGTATTTTGGATTTATTCATAGTATAATTACTTATATACCCTAAAAAAATGAATGTTTGTGTTTGGGACAAGGTGGTACTTTCATGACAAGTTTTTCGTGGTTATCGTTGGGTTCAGGGGTGTGTTAGGTAATTTGATATTTTTTAATTATTTCTTTTCGGAAACATTGCAGTCGTGATGCCAGGATGCTCCAACAGTGTTTCACGTCCACGCGCTTGCTAGGCAGCTTGTGCAGCGTCCCTGTGACATCGAAATTATTCAGTCGAGTGTCATAGGGTGCGCCACTATATCCTCTGTTTCCCGGTGTGGGGCGTGTTGTTGGACGGTAGTCGAAGAAGCACTAGTGGATGGTTTTTTCTCCTTTTTCTCTCTATTGTTGCCGCAAAATACATGACAATCCTTCATGTTTGTGATTATTTTATTTTAGTCCATATTCTTTTGATTTTAGTTTTATTCCTGATTTCTTCAATGAAAATTTGAATTGTGCTCTTTAATTGAAACTAATTATATATATATTGATTTTCATTTCAGTTTTTATTCTTATAATTATTTGTTCATTTTTGGTTCCTTTATTTTTTTCGGTATGCAGATTTTATTTTTGTCATCCAATTCAAATTGGTCATATATGTTACCTTTTATTTTGGTCCTTATTTTTTTATTTTTTAACAAAATTACACTGCAATGTTTCTTTAAAAAATCCCTTTATTTTTTTCGGTCCCAAGGTTTTTATTTGTTTCAATTTTGTCACTTGATTGGAATTACTTATATTTTTTATTTTTTACTTCGACCTTTATTCTTTGATTTTTTTTATTTGGTATTAATTCTTTTGATTTTTTCGATCCTTTTTTAACAATGTTTATTTTTTTACCTGTATTTATGCATCTATGCTTTTATTTTTTGTTTTTAATTTTTATTTGTTTATTTTTTATTAAGGTTTTATTTTTATCCAGTTTAGTCTTAAAATTTTAATTTATATTGTTGATCATTTTAAAATTAATATTTTACCATTTTTTGTTTATTTATTTTTTTGGTATTTTCTATTATTTGTATCTGTTTTTCAGATTAGATGATTTTATGGTTTTATTGTTTGCGCAACAACAACAATAATTTTAGTGATTATTTTTTTGTTTTTGTAAAAATGTTTATCTTTTTTATTTTATTATTTTCAGCAATTTAATGATTTTAATTATTTGGACAATAATATTGATAATAATTTTAATTGTTATAGTCATGATAATGATGATAATGCAACGATGAATTTTCAATAATATTTTCTTCCTTTTGTAGATAGGAAATCAACTATTTATTTTTTATTTGATTATTTCAGGTGTTTTTACAATTTATAGTTTATTTGTTGTATTTAATTTAAATTAAATTATAAAATGAACTAATCCTAATAAAGTGAATTCAATAATTCAGGTATCTGAATTTTTTTTATTTTTATCGACAACTCGAACTCCATAGAAATTCGATACAGATTTATTATTTTATTCAAATTTATGTTATAATAAAAAACTTATATAATTAATATTTTTTGTATTAAAAAAAATATGGTTCTAACAACAGCAAAATGGGAGAAAGTGACACATATATATATAGATCTGCTGATACAAAAGATACCCTGCTAAAAGTTTGGTAGATCTCCAGTTTTTTTTCTTCAAATTAACGATTAATTACAGAGAAAATTCAATTATTTTTTTGCTAAACATAAAATACATATCATTAATATAATTATACATTGCAATAATAATTAAAATCAAATAAAAATTATAATATAAAAAATAGAGTTTCTTATAAGCATAAGCCACCTCCTTCCCTCTCTTACATCTTCCAATCACACCAGGTATCTTCTCCTTCTCTCTCTAGGATTTCTTTCGATGCTGATACTAAAAGAGAAATATTTGTTGTTTAAGAGCCGTTTATTTATACTTGTAAGTAATTAATCGCTGTGATTGGCGTGTATAGGTAGGTGGGCTAAACAGAAGGATCTGATGTACGTGCTGGTGGATCTTAACTATACACAAGATCATGACGGCTCTTGAAAGTAAAGGTATGTTTATGCTCTGTTTTGTTGTGTTTTCTCTTCTGGGTTTTCTTTTGTTTTTCTGAATTTTGAATTTTTTTGATCTATTTTGAGTTTTAGCTCAATTATATGTGCGTTAATGTAATCTGTTTTTTTTGTTGTTGTTGATATAATGATGTTTTTTGATTGATTCTCTATAATGGGTTTTGTTTATAATGGAGAATCGAATGGTAAAGATCGAGACTTGAGGGTTTTATCAGTGTTGGTTACTGTGTGATCATCACTGTTGTGTAATTAGCTTCGAGGCATTACAAGGTTGGTGAATGTGTTGTGGTGTTGCTGAGGGATTTGGTTGGAATTTGAGGGCTAAACTTTTGATTTGTTTTCTGGTGGAGTGATTGCTTCCTGAATGTTTAGAAATTTTACTAAGAGAGGAGGCTATGTGATTTCATGCTTTGGGGAGATTTGGATGTCAGTGACGAATTGTGTGAAATTGCAGGCGTATGAGGAATTTGAAACTGATTAAACACTCAAGTGGTGGTGTTCTGTGCATTCATGTGACTTAAACTTTATTACTTGTTGAGTGGATGTGCAATGTAGATTTCCACATCTAGAACCTAGGTTCAGAAAAGGGTTTGGTGATTGTTGAATCAAAGAGTTTTGATCCTGACCCTGGCATGGTCCTGTACCAGTTTAATCATGATCATATCATGTGTTTCTTTAGGCGTGTACAATCAGTGCAGAGTTGCATGTAATTTTGGTATAAATGCTGTTACATAACAGGTGTCTTGTGATTATAACTATAGTGAATATAAAAGATCAGTGAAACTATTTGTTCTATTAGCCATGAGGAATTTGGTTTCACGTGTATTTCTAGAGAAGAA
The DNA here is from genome assembly GCA_025169955.1 of Salix arbutifolia. Taxonomy (NCBI): domain Eukaryota; kingdom Viridiplantae; phylum Streptophyta; class Magnoliopsida; order Malpighiales; family Salicaceae; genus Salix; species Salix arbutifolia. Next base: position 1,987,811 of record CM045902.1, read on the forward strand.
AACAACATGTTAACTTATCTTCTCCAAAAACACATGCCATTTTAAAGTACTTAAAATATAAATTCTTATGATGAGATGGTCTGATTGAGCAGGATCTTCAATATCCTTAATAAATTGACCTTGATAAGGGTTCTAGACATCAAGGTCGGATCTAAGTCTTGTCATTCTTTTTTTGTAGAATAACATTGAATAATATGAGATTGAAGGCTCATCTTTCACAATCATCAATAACACTTGAGGACAAAACTCTCTCAATCTAGTTCCGCCACTTATCGCCCTTACTTTTTAAGAATCGTCAAGAAAGTATCAATTTACCCAATTTTCAAATTTCATGATGTTCGGAGATCGAGAAGACCTTCAAATAAAGCTAGGAAGTTATTGTGCGGGATTATCTTTATTTACCTTGTTGTATTTGGATTCTTTTTTCTATTTAGATTAAAACTTTAATTTAATTAGTATTCTAATATTTAGTAATCATTATGTTAGATGAAATGTATTAGTTAATCAAGTTTTAATTTGGAATCTTTTTCCTGTAAGGATTCTAGTTCTAGAACTAGTATAAATAAGGATGCCTAGTTTATTTGTGTTAAAAAAAATTAAATTAATTAATTTTCTAATAAAATATCATAGATTTTTTCTATTCCTCTATAGTGTTTATGCTTGTAATCTTAGGGCTTGGAAACCCAAGTTTCTATTCACGCTTTGCATTGCGTCAATTGGTATTAGAGTAGGTTGACCTATTTGATAGATGGAGAGGGTAATAACCCACCTTGCGTTGTAGGAGTTGAGGTTATACAGGGCACTGTGCAGTCGCAAAAGGTGGCATATAATCAGTTGGAGCAAATTGTGGTTGGAATTTTTCAAAATATGGCGGCAATGTCTAAAAACAAGTTCTTTGGCTGATGGAAAGTGCAAACAAGGATCGTGAAGAAGAGAGAAATTTGTCTAGATACTTACCTCGAGGCAGACTGAACCCTAAATATATATCTATATTTAATGAGATTCCTTTCTATAATGGAAAATTTTAAAAAGAAGATTTATTAATTGGTTGACAGAGTTGGAAGCCTATATTTTTTTTAACAAGGTACCTTTGTATAACAAGTATGGCTCGTTTTAGCAAATTTTCTTGTTGTGCCAAAAATAGTGGTTTGAAGTTCTAGAATATAGAACCTGTACTTGTAAGCCTTCAACTACATCAATCGAAAGAGTTGAGACAATCATTAATTTGGAGTTTATACAAAATTATAAGGAAATTTATATTGGGTAGATAAGCAAATATATAGTTATTATTCGCTTCATGTTCAACCTCAAAAGAAAAGGAGAAGAAATGTGGAGTAGTTTGGTGGAAAGAAATTATAAGTTATCTAATTATGCTGAAGATAACGTGACCAAAAAGGGTGCTGACAAATAGTTTCAGTCTTTTGACCTTAAGTTTGAGAAAATAGTGGTTAACCATGATCTTTTAGTCATGAATAAAGATCTTGCAAACAAGGACACAAGATAACTTGGTAATTTTTGACAATTCTCATATTATAAAAGATGATCTTGAAGTTTCTTTATATGCAAAGGTTGAAGTGTTAGAAGTCATATATGATAAGGAGGTCAAGTTTGAAGTAAATGAATGTTTAAAAGAACTACAAATGGACTTTATAGGAAAATAAAATTTAACATTAAATATAAATTTTTCTTTAGCATGTACACATCATAAATTAAATTTTAAAGTTTCAGGTCAAATACATACTACCTCATGAATGCTATATTCAAAGCATTTGTTTCCTTAGAGTGGAAAAGATCAAATTCTTGATAGATAACTCAAGGATGAGTTTTTTGGAAGTAGAGGGGACTGACGGGAGACAATTTCTTCAATATTCCTGGCATAATATTGTTTATTGTATTATTTCATTAATGATTAATATTGTTAAATCAAACATAATTTTTAATCTGATTGTTAGATCAAATTGAAATTTGGACAAGTGATTCTAAAAGCCTTATTTTTTCTATTGGGTTTAAATTTCATGATGATTGGAGATTGAGAAGTCCTTTAAATAAGGTCATGAAGTTACTGTGCAAGATTGCTTTTATTTATCTTATTGTATTTGAATTCCTTTTCTTATTTAGATTAAGACTTTTAATTTAATTAATGTTTTACTATTTAAGAATCCTATTATAGATGGATTCTTGTAGTTAGATGAGATTTAATTTGGAATACTTTTCCTATAAGGATTTGAGGTCTAGAACTAGCATAAATAAAGATGTCTAGTTTATCTTTGTTAGGAATTCCAGAGAATTGAATTTTTTATTAAAATATTATTTCTCTACCATGTTTGTAGTTGTAATCTTAAGGCTTAAGAATCCTAACTTTTATCAACATATGCATTGTCATCATTTCACTAGATATTATGGTGCATATTATCTACAAAGGCTTTGCTTCAGTATGCAAGGAATATATGCAGTTGCCTATCCGTATAGCCGCATTTTTTATGTATTCCCCTTTTTGGGCCTTATTTATTTGCATATTTTGTGCCACCATTTCTTTCTCAATACATTATTACATGGAGCCTTTCCCAGGGTTTACACACTTGGCAGCTCATGTTTGTTTTACTGCTTATCAGGATAGTTATATATGGTTGATGATATCAGATTATTCAAATTAAATTTTATCAAGCGTTTTCTGTTTTTCATTCTTCTAACCAGAAACTATGCAAAGGAGCTGTGAGGCCTCCTTAAAATGCCTCCAAATCAAGGGGTTCCCTTATGGGAATTCCTTTGAAGGGTTTCCTGAGTTTAAAGAAGAAATTGGTGCTCACCCAGGCAGGGATGTTGTTGAACCAGTTCACTCACTAAGCAGTGAGTTTCTTGAACTTCCAAGTGAATTTCACAACAAACCTGCCTATCATCATGGTTTGAGCTCATGGCCGACCTTTTATCCAGACTCTCAAAAGATGCAGCGGTGCCAAATGAATTGTTTTGAGAGCCAATTTTATCCCTTTCCTCTGGAGACTCAATTTCAGCATGCTCCTTTCAATATGTTTTCTCAAGGTTATCCATTTGAGATCCAGTTCCAAGATTTTCAATATTTTGTGGTCATAGATTTTGAGGCTACTTGCGACAAGGAAAGAAATCCTCATCCACAAGAGATAATTGAGTTTCCATCTGTCATTGTGAGCAGTGTAACTGGTCAACTAGAAGCTTGTTTTCAGACATATGTGCGGCCAACTTGCAATCAGCTCCTGAGTGATTTCTGCAAGGATCTGACTGGTGTCCAGCAAATTCAGGTTAGCTTGGAATTCCTTTACCTTCTAGAAAAGAGTAATAAGTATGTATTTCTTAGAATGTTGTCGGTGGTGCTCAATTACATTGCACTAGGTTAGGCAGACTGACTTTCCCTTTAAAAGCTTAAATTGCGTGTAATGAAAATTTTTATTTTACTTTAGGAGAAATTAACAATACTTCAAGAAGAGAGAGATAAACATAGTGAAGAGATAGAAAAATTGCTTTGGGACCCTTAAAGATGATTTTATTATTTCCACATACATGAACGTATTTTTTACGTTCTCCCTCTGTTTTCTTTCTCTTCCTTGTGTCTACCACTCTCTTCATGGAGTGAGTATTGCTAGTTACTCCAGGAGTAATATAAAACTTCTCAGGTGTAAATTCCATTTGGTCTACTTATTTAGTAGTGGGGTATTGATTCCATGCCAAATACAAAGCAATTGGTGGTTTCAACATTACCTGCATCTGGTTTCAGCGGGCTTGGCATAGTATGAAAGTTGGATATGGACTGATACAATTGCCCCCAGTTGGAATGTTGTCAAAAAGAATGCTCTATGACAATGCGATATAGACGCTGTTACTTTTAGGCTCATACAAGTCTTCTTTTTCATCTCAAATGGATATTGAAGCATTTTATTGTGCTTGAAAAGAGCAATGAAACACACAAGGTATGAAGGGACTTGTGGATTGGTAGAGTTAGCGGCAAGTGTTGTCCTTTTTTTCTTAGGTTTTTCAATATGAATCATTTCTTTGCTTTTTGTGCAAGCTGGCCATACTTTTTAACGGTTGCCTACTTCAACTAGTTTCTTGGCTTTATATCAATCTCTCTTGCTTGACTTTTTGATTAACTTCATTTAACCTGTATCTTATTCTTGTATTTATGTGTAGTTCCAGGTGGACAAAGGTGTTACTATTAGTGAGGCACTCAGCTTTTTGGTGATAAACGTCATGCAATTTCTATCTTATTCTTTTATTTCTGTGTGGTTCCAGGTGGACAGAGGTGTTACTCTTAGTGAAGCACTTCTCAGGCATGATAAATGGCTTGAGAGTAAAGGGATAAAAAACACCAAATTTGCGGTGGTCACATGGTCGAACTGGGATTGTCGGGTGATGTTGGAATCTGAGTGCCGATTCAAGAAGATCAGGAAACCCCCTTATTTTAACCGGTAAATGATCATATATTAACCTTTTGATTTAAACCTTCTCATTATAAATATATTAATCTTCTGCACAAGCTAGTTTTTGCTGTGAATAAACTGGAACTCTGTTATATTTATTTTTTGGCTGACATGTTGAAAGTACCTCTTAACATGATTTCATTTTTTTACAACATTTGCCAGATGGATCAACTTAAAAGTTCCTTTCCGTGACATATTTGGTGGTGCAAGATGTCTGAAGGAGGCTGTTGAGATGGCAGGCCTCCACTGGCAGGGCCGTGCTCACTGTGGGCTGGACGATGCCAAAAATACTGCTCGCCTGCTTGCTGTACTCATGCGCCGGGGCATCAGATTCTCTATCACCAACTCACTGACATGGCACCCAACTGACAGTTCATTGCCATGCAAGCAGTCTGCTGAGAACCGGTCCTTTGCACCACCCCAACCTCATAAGCTTAAGGAAATTCATATTCCTGTTTTCCCATACCACCCCTTCTGCTTCTGTGGTGTGAAGAGCAGCAAAGGAATGGTTCGAAAGCCTGGACCGAAGCAAGGTAGCTTGTTCTTTGGCTGTGGCAACTGGACTGCCACTAGAGGCGCCCGCTGTCATTACTTTGAATGGACATCTCCCTGACTAAGATTATGGAAAACCCGTTTAGGTTTTCTCTCCGCATCCTATAGTCTATCAGGATGTACTATGTAAAAAAAATGACAAAAAAAGAGATGGAAAGGAAGGTAGTTGGTTGTCTCCTAATGAACAAAATATAAATAGCTGGCTTAATTGTTGGAGAGTTTGGGAAAACATTGAAGTGGCGGGGGAGCTACAATTTGTAAAGCTGACTTTCATGTTGACTGGAGAACAAATGTTGAATGTTGGATGGGTAGTTAGGATGATGCATTTTACATGCATGGACATGCTGAGTTATCGTTATTATAAATAACCTCTGAGATAGGGACAATTCGGTTTCCTATGCGTTTCTGATTATGGTGATGGAGTTGCTTGCCCAAATTTCTGACCTCTCTGTTTTTTACTTATTTTCGGGAGTTTTTTGGGGTTTTGACTTTTGATGGTTAAAATAGGTCTATTGACTAAGCACTATCATTCTGGCAATCAACCATAGAACTCCTAAAGGTGTCTTTTTCTTCCAGTATGAACTACACCCTTCAAAATTTATCCTCAATGAATAATTACTATTCCGTGGTTGAAACTGATTACCTCATCCAAAATTACGAGGTGCCAATTTATTTTCTACCAAGCAAGAAGATACAGTTTAAGTTATGAAGGTGTCTCCTCAAATAGGTTTATTTGAAGGTTGATTTTCGCAAGGTGTTTGACAGTGTTGCGTGGGAATATTCGGAGGAAGTAATATTGGCGAAGATCTCGGCAAATCAGAATATTGGGCGAAGATCTCGGCAAATCAGAATAGGAATTTACTCTGTCAATATCTTCAGCTGTAAATAGGCAATTTGTTATAAATTAGCCATATGTTTAGGAAATCCTGTATGGAAGTTGCACGTGAATACTGCACTTCTTCTTGTATATATTCTGAACTTCTATTTGAATAAAACAAGACTGTGAGAATTCATCCTCACTTTACATGGTATCAGAGCAATACCTTACCCAGAAATAAACACGTTTTTCATCTACTGTAATGGCAAGTGAAGAAGGCAATGACAGAGATGGTGAAACAACGAATTCGAGAAGAGCCACTGAAGAAGGCACAACCAAAGAGGCTGAAACGATCATCATGAGGAAAACTATTTCTCCTTATGACATCACTTCCAACGACAATCCAGGAAGCTTGCTGACACATGTTCAGCTAAAGGGAGAAAATTATGATGAATGGGCTCGTGCTCTCAGAACTGCATTGAGAGCACGGAAAAAGTTTGGCTTTGTGGACGGATCAATTAAACGTCCAGATGAAGGATCACCAGATCTTGAAGATTGGTGGACCAACAATTCTTTGTTGGTATCTTGGATAATGAACACTATTGAATCAGGATTAAGATCCACTATGTCACATATGGAGGTAGCACGAGATCTGTGGGAAGACATAAGAGAAAGATTTTCCATGGTGAATGGACCACGCATACAGCAACTAAGGGCTGAATTAGCTGAATGCAAACAAAGAGGATCAACAATTGTTTCCTACTTTGGAAAACTTAAGAAATTATGGGAGGAATTGGCAAACTTTGAACAAATACCGATGTGCAAATGTGGATTATGTATTTGCAATCTTGGAGCAGTCTTGGAGAAGAAGCGTGAGGAAGAGAAAGCTCATCAATTTCTGATGGGACTCGATGAAACTATCTATGGAACTGTAAGATCAAACTTATTAGCCCAGGACCCATTGCCAAATTTAAACAGACTTTACTCAACGCTGATTCAAGAGGAACGAGTCAGAATCATGTCCAGAGGAAAGGAAGAGCGTGGCGAGGTGATGAGCTTCGCAATGCAAACTGATTTCAAATCACGAAACAGGGCAGAGGGGAAAGAAAAACATACAGTGTGCAGCCATTGTAATCGCACAGGACATGAAACCGATAGTTGCTTTCAGTTGATTGGCTATCCAGATTGGTGGGGAGATCGTGCTCGTGGAACTGGGAGAGGAAATGGACGAGGAAGAGGAGGACCTAGGGACATGTTTGGCAGAGGGCGTGGAGGATTGGCCAGAGCCAATGCAACGCAAATCTTTAAAGAAAAAGGTGATGCTAATGGACTGAGTGGTGAACAATGGCAGACATTGTTGAACATCTTAAACACTACAAAAATAGGGGCAACTGAGAAACTTACTGGTAAGAAAGCTCGTGCCTTTATACAATGGATTATAGACACAGGTGCTTCCCATCACATGACAGGAAAACTGGACTGCTTATCTAATGTACAAGACATATTGGAATGTCCTGTTGGGCTTCCAAACGGGGAACAAACAGCTGCTACAAAGGAAGGAAAAGTGGAGCTGAATGACGAATTGAAATTGGCAAATGTTTTATATGTGCCAAGTTTGCAGTGCAATCTTGTTTCTATATCTCAATTAATTGATGAAATTGACTGCATTGTTTATTTTACAAAGAAATTTTGTGCTATACAGGACCGCAGTACGAGGACGGTGATTGGTGTGGGTGAACGACGAGAGGGGCTTTACTACTTGCAAGGGAGGACAACCGGTATCAGTGTGGCAACAATACAAGCTGGGATGGAGACAGTCTTCAAGTTGTGGCACAAACGGTTGGGACATCCATCTTTTAAGGTTCTAGAACTAGTTCCAAATATTGGTGACAATAAAATCAGTAGTTTACATGATCAAGCTTGTGATATTTGTTTTAAAGCAAAACAAACAAGGGATAAATTTCCTACGAGTGATAATAAAACTTCTGAAAGTTTTCAGCTAATTCATTGTGATTTATGGGGGCCCTATCGAACCACAGCATTTTGTGGTGCGAGGTATTTTTTAACTATAGTGGACGATTATTCACGATCAACATGGATACACTTGCTGCTTGACAAGAAAGAAGTCTCAGTGACATTATGCAATTTTATTGCTTTGGTGGAACGACAATTTAACAAACAAGTGAAAACGGTACGCAGTGACAATGGTACTGAATTTACTTGTCTTGGGAATTTTTTTCGTACGCATGGTATTTTGCATGAAACTTCTTGTATACACACTCCGCAACAAAATGGACGTGTGGAACGCAAGCATAGACATATACTTAATGTGGCACGTGCTTTACGATTTCAAGCAAATCTTCCCATAGAATTTTGGGGGGAATGCATTTTAACTGCTGGTTATTTGATCAATCGGACTCCATCACTGATTTTGCAAGGAAAAACTCCATATGAAATTTTATATGGTAAAGCACCTCAAATTGCACATCTGCGTGTGTTCGGATGTTTATGCTATGTTCATAATCAGGAACATAAAGGAGATAAATTTGCTAGCCGAAGCCGAAAATGTGTCTTCATTGGTTATCCTTACGGCAAGAAGGGATGGAGAGCTTACGATCTTGAAACAGGAACATTTCTAATTTCAAGAGATGTCGTATTTAATGAGGAAAATTTTCCTTATCCCATTGATAGCCAATCACACTCATTGTCTGTGCATGATAAAACTGTCCCGGGGGCTGCCACAGATTGGGAAATTATAGAGGATGATGAATGTCCACGCATTACTCCTACTGTGAGGCAAGAAATTCATGGGGAAGATGAAGCCCACGTGGAAAATAACGTATCTGCTATAGCTCCCTCGAGAACAGCAGTGATTGATAATAACACTCATGCAGAAGGTTCAAGTCATGACAGTGTTCATGAGCCCATACTTGAAACTGGGAATTCCAGTGCTGTTGTTGATGAAGAAAATCTGGGCATTGTTAATGAAGAAAATCTGGGTAAGGGACAACGTGCCAAGAAGCCTTCCACTCGTCTGCGTGATTTTGTAACAAACACCATATGCAAGTTAAGCCCCTCGACGAGTTCATCATCATCAACACAGTCCTCAGGTACTCCTTATCCCATAGCTCATCATATCAATTGTGATAATTTCTCTGCACAATACAAACACTTCTTGGCAGCTATAACAGCAGGGTCAGAACCCCAATCTTATGCTGAGGCTGTAAAAGATGAACGGTGGAGAAAAGCCATGAAGCATGAAATTGAAGCTTTGGAACATAATGGGACCTGGACTACAGTTTCTCTTCCCCCTGGTAAGAAAGCCATAGGGTGCAAATGGGTCTATCGAATCAAGTATCATTCAGATGGGTCCATCGAGAGATTCAAAGCAAGACTTGTGATTCTGGGGAACAATCAAGTTGAAGGGATTGATTATAATGAAACGTTTGCTCCCGTCGCCAAAATGGTTACTGTCCGTATCTTCCTTGCCGTTGCTGCTGCCAACAACTGGGAACTTCACCAAATGGATGTTCACAATGCTTTCTTGCATGGTGATCTTGCAGAAGAGGTATATATGAAGATGCCTCCTGGGTTTCGATCTTCCAATTTACAACAAGTCTGTCGCCTGCAGAAATCCCTCTACGGGTTAAAACAAGCCCCGAGATGTTGGTTCGCTAAATTGGCAGGAGCTTTGAAACAATATGGGTTTGTGCAATCTCAATCTGATCATTCCTTATTTATTCTACATAAGGGTATTATACGACTTTATATATTGGTCTATGTGGATGACTTAATTGTGTCTGGGAATAACAGTGCTGCCATTCTCACCTTCAAGCAATACTTGAACAAATGTTTTCACATGAAGGACCTCGGTTCCTTGAAGTATTTTTTAGGCATTGAGGTTGCACGAAATTCTACTGGTTTGTTTCTTTGTCAAAGAAAATATGCATTGGATATCATTTCTGAAGTTGGCATGTTAGGAGCCAAGCCTGCCAGTCTTCCTCTAGATCAAAACCATCGTCTATCGTTGGCTGAAGGACCTCTGCTTCCAGACCCAGAACACTATCGCCGTTTAGTGGGCAGACTAATCTACTTGTCTGTTACTAGACCAGAACTCTCCTATTGTGTGCATACACTTGCACAATTCATGCAACATCCACGGCAAGAACACCGGGATGCAGCTCTTCGCGTCGTCAGGTATCTCAAAGGCAACCCAGGACAAGGACTTTTGCTCAGTGCTGATTGTGATCTGCAACTCTATGCTTGGTGTGACTCGGACTGGGCAAGCTGCCCTTTGACCAGACGATCGATCACAGGGTGGTTCATTCTTCTTGGTAATTCCCCTGTCTCTTGGAAAACGAAGAAACAACACACCGTCTCTCGTTCTTCAGCCGAAGCTGAGTATCGATCCATGGCTTCCACCACCTGTGAACTCATCTGGATAAAAGCCTTACTTCTGTCCCTTGGTGTTACTCATCCTAATTCCATGAACATCTATTGTGACAATCAAGCAGCTCTCCACATTGCTGCTAATCCGGTCTTCCATGAGCGTACGAAACATATAGAGATTGATTGTCATTTTATTCGCAATGCAATCCTTAACGGCAACATCAAAACTCAGTATGTGTCCACTCACGTTCAACTGGCAGATATATTCACCAAGGCATTAGGCAAGAAGCAGTTTGAATTCCTTCTTCGCAAGTTGGGCATTCGAAATCCATATGCTCCAACTTGAGGAGGGGTATTGGCGAAGATCTCGGCAAATCAGAATATTGGGCGAAGATCTCGGCAAATCAGAATAGGAATTTACTCTGTCAATATCTTCAGCTGTAAATAGGCAATTTGTTATAAATTAGCCATATGTTTAGGAAATCCTGTATGGAAGTTGCACGTGAATACTGCACTTCTTCTTGTATATATTCTGAACTTCTATTTGAATAAAACAAGACTGTGAGAATTCATCCTCACTTTACAAGTAATGTCTTGCATGGGATTTGGCAAGAGATGGATCTCTCTTATTTCTGAATGTATTTCAGGATCTAAACTTTCAATACTTATCATTAGTTTTTGTAGCAAACGATAACACTTCATTGCTTCATGTTAAGAGGATGTTGCGATGGTTTGAATTGGCATCGGGTCCGAGGGTGAATTTCTGTGAGAGTTCTCTTGTTGGAATAGAACTTGACGAAGAGTTTACAACATCAGGTCTGAGGGTGAATTGACATCAAATCTTACGTGTATATAAACAACCCTCTAGTTCTTCTCTTGAATTTGACATGCGATGACTTGATTTATTTGCGAAATCAAGCCAAGATATATTTTTGATTTGCAAGAACAAAAATTTGGGTATGTATTGCAAAACGAGATTTGATAATTGAAAGAATATCTTTGATAATTTAAAGAAAATTTGTATATCCACGAATTAGTGACATGGTGCATCTGTCAAAGATCTAACGGTTCACATTGTGATAAAAAAGCTTGGTCTACATCACTAGACATCTTTATTGGTCCTAGACCTATCCCACAGGTCCATAAATTCATTTTCTTGATCATTCACATAATTTGTTTGGGGCATATCCTTTTCTAGTAATGGCAAACAAGCACCTGATTGCTTAGAATCACTCGTTATCGTCAGGTTTGATCATACCAACTAAATTTAAATTTAAATGGAGGTTCTCTGAGTTTGAAATTTGCACATGTTTATATTAATTTGTGTTTGATTTTTATCAAATAGAATGAAGATGGTGGTATTTGAACTTGTGATCGCTGGTCAACAAGACTCTTATACCATGTTAAAAAACCTAAAAATTTAAGTTTTTAAGTGAGTCCCAAGAAATGAATTATACTATTTTCTAATATTCTGTTGAATTTTGGTTCACACTTGCATAGACTGTATTTGTTTCCTGGAAAAACAAATCGAAAGCCTGAAGGATCATCAGCTTGCGTAACTATCTTAGCCATTAGACAAACCCAAACGCTTAGATTAGCTTGCAGGAAAGATTTTGTATGCCTATTTCAAAAGAGGAGGACGAATTTGTGTGGTAACCATCCTGATCGGGGAATGGGAAAAGATGTAGGGGGGATATGAAAGATTACTTCACACCTTTTAACTTCACTCGGAACTTGGTTCTTCAAAGATGAAATCATTGAACAATTCACATACTAAATGAAATAAAAAATTCATCAAAAAACATTTCTTACACAGTTTAATTAGGCCTAAGACTAGTAAAAAGAGAAAAGCAACCGATGCGTCCTCATAATGATGCTTTGGATATCGATCATAGGCAATTTACAAGTTTCAACACTAACTATTAACCCATTTTCAAAGTTGATATATAAAATTAAAACCTGCAGGTTTGTTATCAATCGGAAGAAAAAATACTTGTGATTTTTTATTGATAAAATGAGATTTTTTATTGATAAAATGAGAAATATACAATATTGTTCAATATTAAACGAACGAACTTGGAAAATTAATAATAAAAAAATTAACTCCAAATCCGTACACCAGGAATCTGGAAATCTCAACACCATCAATATATATAGTTGCATCTTTTCTCTTCTGGTCAGGTGACACCCTTCCGTTTCCTGAGTCGTTTTGTCTTCGCGACGTGCAGTCGACTAGTGGGAACCTGCAGCAAAACTCTTGAACTTGGGTGTAAAACCACTGCGGTACTTCACAGGCCTGCATTTCTCTGGAGCAACTTTAGGCAATTCTGACAGGCTAAGGACTTGAATCTGTTTCCTCCTTTTCTCTGTGATCGCCAGGAAAACAAAAACATGAGAATGATAGATTGAGATCTTACGGTCCACAAACAAGGTGCATGCAAGGAAACAAAAATAAAGATGTGAGAAAGACACCAACCCTTCGCGACTTGATCATATCTTTCGTGAAGTTTCCTTTTCGCCAAACTAATCTTCTCCTCAAAGGAGAGTACTCCGTCACCGATTGCAGCTTTTGCTGATGTCTTCTTAGGCTCGATGAATATTTTAGCTTCTGGTGTGGTATTTGTATCCTTACAAGCATTGTTCTTGCGCTTAGAGACCGGCGCCGGATCCTCTAAAACCTTCATGTCGTTGCCTTTGCCATGCCTTGTCTTCTTGATCAGTGCTGCACTGAGGTTTCCTGGAGATCCTTCAACTCTTTCTGCACCTGTTTAAAATTAAGGAATCAGATCAAATTAGTTGAGACAAAGACCATTAAAAAATATCAAGCAGTACTAGCTAGCTAGACATTACTTTTATGATCCTCGTGGACTCTGCTGAAAAACCCGTCTTCAGACAAGTCAAAATAGGAAGCTTCGGCGGCCATGAAGCCTTCTTCATCGAAAGGAGGGCAGGCAAGCCCCACGTCTTCTTCTTCTCCCGCCAAGTCTTGAAAAACTCTTCTTTTCTCAGCCCTCACCGTCGGCACAATCTGTGAATTCTTCATGTTTATATATTATCCCGGCAATTACTGCAAATTAAGAGAAGTCCAGTCATGTCAAGATCATATATATACAATCAAGATTTGCTTTCAAGCACTCAACTTCTGTATATATGGAGATAATTCAAAGCTCCTCATTCAAAAATGGGCAACATATTTCTATCCAAAACTAGGGTAAGAAATGATTTCTTTTAAACAATTTGAAACAACAATTTCCCACCCGTCCCATCAAAATGAATCCAACCCAAGACTTAATGTGTAACCTCATCAGTAGATGCATGCAGCCCTTCTAATACGTAACAAATTAAGCTATCGTGTCTACGTACCAGTTCTATATATATATCGTCTACGCTATGGCTAGCTACGTACGTAAACCTGAATAACAGATCATATATATGATCACCAGTAGAATAACAGTTCTATGCATGAATCAACGGTTAGTTTCAAGAACTTGACGTGGGAATCATAGCATGTGAATATATAGTTATCGAGAGGCTTAACAAGAAGATCGAGATAGAAAAGTGGAGAAGAATACTCACATGCAGTCAATTCAACAAGATCGATGATTTTAATCCAGGGAGCGAATGGTGATCATTCAAGGGAAAGCAAGTATTATAAATGGTAAGCAGGCTAAATGATATATATATAGCTATTGTGCAGGGAAATCCCAGTTTCCGAATTTGCAAGGGATAGATTCTGTTAGGGTTTGTGTTTACTTGTATTTTTTTATTAGAGCACTGTTCCTTCTTGGAAACGGATTCTTGATCAAGCTCCTGTAATTCAGGTTTGAGGGGTGTCTATATATTGTTTCTGCCTTTATAACCCTGTTTTTTAGCGTGTTTTTATATTTAAAAAGGTTCTCGGTAAATATAAAAACGTTTATACATGTAATAATCAAATTAATTAAGACTGTGTTTGTTTTCTGGAATTCACTTTCTGGGAAACCACTTTCCAAACTTTCCTGTGTTTGTTTGCTTTCTGAAAAGTTAGTCAGCGGAAAACACTTTTCAATCAAAGAAAAATTTGGCTTGGTTTTCAGGAAAGTGTTTTCCAGAAAATTTGGGCGAAAAACACTTTCCGGAAGTTGTGAAAAATTTAGAAATGTCATTATTTGCTGATTATATCAAATTTGATCCTCAAACTTTTGATTGCTATATATAATTTGTTTTTTAATATTTATTTTTCAATTCCATCTCTTAAAATTTAATTTTTATATTAATTTTGATCCTTATTTTTATAATTGCTATTTGCTTTTTTCTTATCATTTTTTTATTGAAATTTTTTATCTATCAAATTTGGTCCTCATTTTTTTTATTGTTACTTATTTTATTTGAAATAATTTATGAAATGTTAATTATTATTATTTTAATTTATTCACCTTTCATTTTTTTTAAATTTTTAGATTTGATCTCTATTATTTTGATTATTATTTATTTTATTTGAGATAATTTATGAAATTATATTTTTTTTTCAATTTCATTCTCATTCAACTTTTTAATTTGGAAGATTTGTTCCTCATTATTTTAATAAACTTGAAAAAAAAAATTATTAATAAATTATTTTCCAGTTCATTTTCCATAACACAAACAAACACTGGAAAGTGTTTTCCAGTTCATTTTTCATAACACTGTCAAACATCGGAATTCACTTTTCAGGAATTCACTTTCCAAGAATTCACTTTCCCCGAAATTCACTTTCCAAAAAGAAACTATTTTCCAGCAAACAAACAGAGCCTAAGAGTTATGTGTTCATAATGAGAAAATAAAATAAATGATAACTAAAAAAATCAAGAGATTTGTGTAAATCAAGATATTTAACCTTGTAAGACATGACATTTATCTTGTTGTGCTTGCTAAATTTATATATTAAAATGATTTTATATTCAATCAAAAAATAAATAAACACATACAGTAAATTAATCGAATAAAAAAATATTATTCATGGTTCCACGTATTAGAAATATTATCTAAAAATAAAAATAAAATATTTTCAAAGATAAATTTCATTTATACAAATATATATATATATATATATATATATATATATATCAGAAAACTATCATTTAAAATAGGTTATCTAAACAAAATAAAAGAGGAATGATTACAACTCTAAATAAAAAAATTAATTTAAAAAAAAATAGAAACAAAAAAAAATACCAAGTATTGTTGGGTCTAGCAAGTCAGACTAACTTGCCTAACTCATTTTGTTAAGGTTCGTGCAATTGGTCTCTAATTTATTTATTTATTGCCCAAATGTTTTTGAAAAAAACAATTAAACAATACGTCATATAATTTTTGTTGAGATTCTTGTCGCTGTGGCAGCTGAAACATTAAAGCTAAAGTTATTTTTTACCTAAAAACTTGTTTTTTAATTTATTTTAACCCAAAATAAAGCTGGATTGGAAACCATGCTTTTCTAACTCTGCACAGGCTGGTAAATTTTGATTACACGAGCAATGATTTGCTAAGAAACAGACAGAATTCGCAAAAGATCCAGCCATGTTCGCATAGCTGATGTTCTTAGATGGTTCACTATTGTAAATCTCTTCTTTACCTTCTCCTGAGCCACTGCTTTACTTGAACTCGCTTTGTTTTTCTTTCGTAGCCACCCTCTGAATGGTTAGCTTTCATCAATAATATTTTTCTATCACCGTTGAAAAAAATGAAATAAACCAAGAGCTAGCCGTTGAAGCATGCCAGTGTTTAGATTTAACTGCACAGTTAAGAAATGCTACCTCCGGCGGAGGGAACTTTCTATCTGAACATTAAGAAATCAACCAGAGGTTCAACAAACAGCAAAAACAGTAAATTTTATTAGATTAGCTGGAACCTATCCTATTCAATAACTGCGTGCGCTAACAAACATACAAAAGACAGGGGGGGTGATGTCAGGTTTATACAACTCACTGCTCGTGCATTGCCCCAAGTCACATACTTCTAAGTATAAATAAGCATACGAAGAGATGGATGGAGAGCTAGGATATACAAAGTATGCCACGGTCTGAATTAGGAGTCGGGCTGCTCGCATTTCAAAGCTGCTGCACCCGTTGTGGGTGCACAATTCCCATTTTGAAGGCAGAGGCTGTTGGCCACCATAGAATCACTAACCAGCCCAACATCATTATCTAATATTCTGTTGAATTTGGTTCACACTTGCATATTTGTTTCCTGGAAAAACAAATCGAAAGCCTGAAGGATCATCCGCTTGCGTAACTATCTTAGCCATTAGACAAACCCAAACGCTTAGATTAGCTTGCAGGAAAGATTTTGTATGCCTATTTCAAAAGAGGAGGACGAATTTGTGTGGTAACCATCCTGATCGGGGAATGGGAAAAGATGTAGGGGGGATATGAAAGATTACTTCACACCTTTTAACTTCACTCAGAACTTGGGTTATTCAAATTAAAATGAAATCATTGAACAATTCACATACTAAATGAAATAAAAAATTCATCAAAAAACATTTCTTACACAGTTTAATTAGGCCTAAGACTAGTAAAAAGAGAAAAGCAACCGATGCGTCCTCATAATGATGCTTTGGATATCGATCGATCATAGGCAATTTACAAATTTCAACACCAACTATTAACCCATTTTCAAAGTTGATGTATAAAATTAAAACCTGCAGGTTTGTTATCAATCGGAAGAAAAAATACTTGTGATTTTTTATTGATAAAATGAGATTTTTTATTGATAAAATGAGAAATATACAATATTGTTCAATATTAAACGAAGGAACTTGGAAAATTAATAATAAAAAAATTAACTCCAAATCCGTACACCAGGAATCTGGAAATCTCAACAACATCAATATATAGTTGCATCTTAATTTTCTCTTCTGGTCAGGTGACACCCTTCCGTTTCCTGAGTCGTTTTGTCTTCGCGACGTGCAGTCGACTAGTGGGAACCTGCAGCAAAACTCTTGAACATGGGTGTAAAACCACTGCGAGGCCTGCATTTCTCTGGAGCAACTTTAGGCAATTCTGACAGGCTAAGGACTTGAATCTGTTTCCTCCTTTTCTCTGTGATCGCCAGGAAAACAAAAACATGAGAATGATAGATTGAGATCTTACGGTCCAAAAACAAGGTGCATGCAAGGAAACTAAAATAAAGATGTGAGAAAGACACCAACCCTTCGCGACTTGATCATATCTTTCGTGAAGTTTCCTTTTCGCCAAACTAATCTTCTCCTCAAAGGAGAGTACTCCGTCACCGATTGCAGCTTTTGCTGATGTCTTCTTAGGCTCGATGAATATTTTAGCTTCTGGTGTGGTATTTGTATCCTTACAAGCATTGTTCTTGCGCTTAGAGACCGGCGCCGGATCCTCTAAAACCTTCATGTCGTTGCCTTTGCCATGCCTTGTCTTCTTGATCAGTGCTGCACTGAGGTTTCCTGGAGATCCTTCAACTCTTTCTGCACCTGATTAAAATTAAGGAATCAGATCAAATTAGTTGAGACAAAGACCATTAAAAAATATCAAGCAGTACTAGCTAGCTAGACATTACTTTTATGATCCTCGTGGACTCTGCTGAAAAACCCGTCTTCAGACAAGTCAAAATAGGAAGCTTCGGCGGCCATGAAGCCTTCTTCATCGAAAGGAGGGCAGGCAAGCCCCACGTCTTCTTCTTCTCCCGCCAAGTCTTGAAAAACTCTTCTTTTCTCAGCCCTCACCGTCGGCACAATCTGTGAATTCTTCATGTTTATATATTATCCCGGCAATTACTGCAAATTAAGAGAAGTCCAGTCATGTCAAGATCATATATATACAATCAAGATTTGCTTTCAAACACTCAACTTAATTCTGTTTGGAGATAATTCAAAGCTTCTCATTCAAAAATGGGGCAACATATTTTTATCCAAAACTAGGGTAAGAAATGATTTCTTTTAAACAATTTGAAGCAACAATTTCCCACCCGTCCCATCAAAATTAATCCAGCCCTACCTCCCATGACTTAATGTGTAACCTCATCAGTACGTAGATGCATGCAGCCCTTCTAATACGTAACAAATTAAGCTATCGTGTCCACGTACCAGTTCTATATATCGATCGTCTACGTACGCTATGGCTAGCTACGTACGTAACAGATCATATATATGACCAGTAGAATAACAGCTCTATGCATGAATCAACGGTTAATTAGTTTCAAGAACTTGACATGGGAATCATAGCATGTGAATAAATAGTTATTTAGAGGCTTAACAAGAAGATCGAGATAGAAAAGTGGAGAAGAATACTCACATGCAGTAAATTCAACAAGATCGATCGATGATTTTAATCCAGGGAGCGAATGGTGATCATTCAAGGGAAAGCAAGTATTATAAATGGTAAGCAGGCTAAATGATATATATATAGCTATTGTGCAGGGGAAATCCCAGTTTCCGAATTTGCAAGGGATAGATTCTGTTAGGGTTTGTGTTTACTTGTATTTTTTTATTAGAGTGTTCCTTCTTGGAAACGGATTCTTGATCAAGTTCCTGTAATTCAGGTTTGAGGGGTGTCTATATCTATATATTGTTTCTGCCTTTATAACCCTGGTTTTTAACGTGTTTTTATATTTAAAAAAGTTATCAGTAAATATAAAAACGTTTATACATGTAATCAAACTAATTAAGAGTAATGTGTCAATAATGAGAAAATAAAATAAATGATAACTAAAAAAATCAAGAGATTTTTGTAAATCAAGAATTTAACCCTACAAGACATGGTATTTATCTTGTTGTGCTTGCTAAATTTATATATTAAAATAATTTTTTATTCAATCAAATAATAATAGAAATAAACACGTATATTAAATTAATCGAATAAAAGAAAAGAAGAAAATATTATGCAAGGTTGCATGTATTATAAATATTATCTAAAATTAAAAATATAATATTTTCAAATATAAATCAGAAAAATATCATCAAAATATTATCATTTAAAATAGGTTATCTAAACAAAATAAAAGAGGAATGATTACAAATATAAATAAAAAAACATAAAAAGAAACGTTAATTTTAAAAAAAGAATAGAAACAAAAAAAATTACCAAGTGTTGTTGGGTCTAGCAAGTGAGACTAACCTGTGCCTAACTCATTTTGTTAAGGTTCGTGCAATTGAGCTCCAATTTATTTATTTATTGCCCAAATGTTTTTAAGAAAACAATTAAACAATACGTCATATGATTCTTGTCGCTGTGGTAGCTAAAACGTTAAAAGCTAAAGTTTTTTTTACCTAAAAGCTGTTAAAAGAATAATATAAAATTATATTTTAGGGTCAAATAGCGTAAATTTTTAATCAAGATGGTTCCTTAATATAGTATCAGAGCATAGTTGACCCAGCGGTCACGAATTCGAATCCCACCACTCTTATTTTAAAGATTGTTATTTTTAATCAAGATGGTTCCTTAAGCACAAGTTAGTGTTGACATGTGTGCAAGTTTCAAGCCCAAAGAACTTTCACTTGAGAGGATATGTTAGAGAATAATATAAAATCATATTCTGGGACCTTACCTAATAGTTTAAGCTTTTAGGTAAGATGGTTCCTTAACAAAAAATTTATATTAATTTATTTTTAACCCAAAACAACTTATAAATCGCAATAAACTAATTCATGATCTCAAAAAAACAATCTCAAAAACTAAAATTAACCTGAAATAAAGCACATAATATGAACTCTTCTTATAAAATAGAACTATGCATCAATTGTTTTGGTGACCTAAATTGATGTAAACAATATTTTGTTTTTGCTCTCTTTTTTATTTTTACTTTCCTTCTTTTAATTTCATATTTGACTAAGAATTCAAACATAATTGGCTTTGAATTATATCGCACAAAACATTATACAGTGTTATCTATAATCTTTTGTATATATGGGAATAATACCGACTCAACAATTAAATCTGCAATGTTTTGTATATATATAAACAATACCGGCTCAATAATAAAATACCCCAAGCATATTAGATTTTAGTTGGGGATCGTTTGATTTGATGTGCTCGAAGAACTATAATAGAGATTCCATGAATCACCTAACTTCTAATCAAATAAAGCTGGATTGGAAACCATGTTTTTCTAACTCTTCACCGGCTGGTAATTTTGATTACATGAGCAATGATTTGCTAAGAAACAGAGACAGAATTCGCTAAGAGATCCAGCAATGTTCGCATAGCTGATGATGTTCTTAGATTGTTCACTATTGTAAATCTCTTCTTTACCTTCTCCTAAGCCACTGCTTTACTTGAACTCGCTTTGTTTTTCTTTCGTAGCCACCCTCTGAATGGTTAGCTTTCATCAATAATATTTTTCTATCACCGTTGAAAAAAATGAAATAAACCAAGAGCTAGCCGTTGAAGCATGCCAGTGTTTAGATTTAACTGCACAGTTAAGAAATGCTACCTCCGGCGGAGGGAACTTTCTATCTGAACATTAAGAAATCAACCAGAGGTTCAACAAACAGCAAAAACAGTAAATTTTATTAGATTAGCTGGAACCTATCCTATTCAATAACTGCGTGCGCTAACAAACATACAAAAGACAGGGGGGGTGATGTCAGGTTTATACAACTCACTGCTCGTGCATTGCCCCAAGTCACATACTTCTAAGTATAAATACGCATACGAAGAGATGGATGGAGAGCTAGGATATACAAAGTATGCCACGGTCTGAATTAGGAGTCGGGCTGCTCACATTTCAAAGCTGCTGCGCCCGTTGTGGGTGCACAATTCCCATTTTGAAGGCAGAGGCTGTTGGCCACCATAGAATCACTAACCAGCCCAACATCATTATCTAAGTTGAGGATTCCTCTGGCCTTCCGATTACTGAAGAGGATGGTATAAAAGCATCGGTTATACAGAACAAAAAAGAAATAATCTTGTATTTTAGACGTTGCGATAAGAAAAGCATACCCGTTCAGGCGGTTATTGATGGCATTTAGGTCTTTTGAAGGGCTCTGGTAAGCATGGGTGCTCTCTCCAACACAAGCATAATAGCTTTTTGAGCTATTTGAGATTAAAGCATCCATCTAGAGTCCGTGGAAAAAAAACAGATTACATGGATGCAAAGGGAGCAGGGAATTATCAAAGTTCGATATTAGTTTGTCTTGACATTCAGGGAAGCAAGCTTCACATAGGCCATTTAACTACCAAGTCGGTGGAAAAATTAATAGGGAGTCATCAAACTTTCCCCACGTGCTTACTTCATTTGTACTGACAGGCTGGTCTAATAGAGACAAAGGTAGAATTGAAATGTTTGGAAAATTGAGAAGTACCTTGGATGACCGCAATGGAGAGACATACACATTATGCGCTGAAGATACTTTCTTAGGAGACATATCAGGGAGACTTGGAAAAGGTGATACTTTAGGTGATGCAGGACATTGACCTTGTTGAGCAGGAGAAAAGAGAGGCATGTTAAGCAATGGCTTGAGCAGCAGATGCAAATAACTGCAACTGTAGAAACAGAAAAATCTTAAGAAAAAACTATACCATCTTTATTATTACCAGCTTCAGGAATATTGCTGGCTTTCACAGTTGTTCCAGCAGAACCAACCTCCACCAGCAAAGGCTTTGCAACCGGAATAAAAATTTCATTGTAAAATGTAATAATATCCACATGATCCTGCCCTGTTCTCTGTTTTCAGACAATTCGAAAGATTAGACATCCCCACAATACATTACTGCAACAAGAGTGGAGAATAATCAACATACCCCATTATGGCGTGCAGATGACCAATCCACAAACACACTACGGAAAACTAGTGTTTTACAATGTGGCTGCCTCCTATAATTGTATATAATTTCCCTGAAGGTCAGATTCAATTTAGAAATCTGCAAGCAAAAACATGACAGGGTAAGAGAAGAAGAAACAAATGGACAATTATATATGAGGTAACAAACTCTCATGAGTTGCAAGCAGCAAACCTTTGCAACTCCATAAAAACAGCAAAGAATAATCTGGTCAATATGGCGGTTGAAGAAGAGAGATGTCTGGTGGCTTAGTATAAGTTGAAAAAGACGATAGACATTTTCTCTAATATGATGCTGAGGCGGTTGTAGCTTTTCAATCATACCATTAATTCTGACGGCAGCCAACTTATTAATCTAGGAAGGACAAGAAATATGCAACATGTAAGAGTGACAGCATAGAGAGATAATAAAGCAACAGAATTTTACTGTAATCAAATTCCAAAGTGATGCAGGTGCAATATATTAGTAATTTACACCTTAAAGGCACTAGAGCAGACCTTAAAAATTCTAACACAGGGGCAATAGTAACCACGACTCTAATATCCAACAAATGTCATCAATACCCTTAACAAATGAGGTTAAGGTTGATGGCAATCATCACTTTGGCAAATCCATTAATTTAAACTTTATACTAGATATACATCGATAAAAAAATTGAAATATGTGAAAATGTCACAAGGAAAAAGGTAAGTTGAGCTACTCTAATTTGAGCTTGAAGCCATGAGATGCCTCCACAACCTATGAAATAGCAAATCCAGCTGAGTTCAAGTTTCTTAGATGCTGTTTTGAACTAAGTTTTCAGAACTTGAAATATAGCTTAGCCATAAACAGCAAGGAGATCAGCTAATCCCAGCTTTGTTATAAACCTTAAATTCATTGAATGTTACAGGTAAAAGTCAAAATTGATCAAGATATGAATTCACATTAATCATTAGTGACAATTGGAGGTGCATCTGATAGCCATGTAGAAGAAAGAGAGACAATAAATCTGGAGTAGCTTGTACTACTTGTTAGCACATTTTTAGTGAGCTAGCAACTTTTTGGCGGAGTTAATACCAATGCAATAGAGTACATGTTCTGATTCAGTTTGTTGAATTCATTGATGTGAAATAATTCAACTCTCCCTCTCTCTCTCTCTATCTATCTATCCATTTATATATCTCTATCTCTATACTCCCTTCTTCTTAATCATCCATCTTTCCCTAATTTCTTCTCTGCTGAATCTGTACCCTATCAATCACACATTGGAAATTGCATGTGTGACAATTCTGAGGATAAAGATATGTTAAATAACTGGCCCAGAATACTTCTTCACATGGCCTCTTAGAATAGTGGCTCTAAAGACACCTCCCTACACAGCTCTTCATAACAACACGTGAGCAGAAAGAAGGGCCCGCAAATTCAAAATTATACACATTTTGAACATAAAATGCCTTTCAAAATTACAAGCATTTGGAACCAAAAAACTTATCTTATTTTTTCATGCAGATCAAACAATGACAATTACAAATTAAACCAGTGCCTCCTACCTTTGTAAAAAATACATTGATCCCAGTTTCTGCACATGTTTCCCCTCCTCCTCCAGGGTTTGGACGTGTTGGGCTGTAACAATTAGAAAGGCACAGAACTCAAAATTGGAAAATAGACTACACAGATAGACTGTATATACCACTCTGCATCCCCTAAAACTACCAAACCTTACCTGGCAAAGGCAGACTGCAATGGAGGAGGTGGTAGCTTTGATTTAAGATTACCCAATAGGCGGTCTTTCACTGGTGATGTGAAGGAATTTCGCTCTACCAGCACACTTCGGAAGTCCGTGCAAGGTCTCTTTGGAGACCTGATATCTCCATTCTGACCTGAAAAATTGATACATGGCCCATGCATGAGTGATGTTTCTAAAACTCTGCTGGTAAAAGAAAAAAAATGACAAGACTTTACCTGATCCTGGAGAAGTCTCGTGCTTTTGCAAAGAAGGCACAGGAGGCAAGCATCCAGATGAAAAATTAATATGCATGGCAATTGCATCCAATGATGGCATTGGTTCTGCTAATAATCCAAGTCGATTTATCTCTGCAGAGAGAGACGGTCTTGCAACTGTCAAAGAGTTGTAGAGCGAGGATCCTTTTTCCCACACCATGCTATCCAAAAGTCGCTCTTCCAAGGAATTCAAATGCCGTCTCAACTCCCGTGGGAGTGACTCCTCATGCCTGATGAAACTCTCTATCACCTTGCTAAGATCAAAAGCTGTAATGCCTGTTCTCTCCAAAACTGCAGGAAACAGCATTGTCACAGTCTTATAAGTTGCCACAACTAGTTCAGCAGAACACGCTAGCATGCATCTATGGAACCTCTCGTTAGTTAATAAAGAGGTCAAATTAGTTGCATGCAGTATTTGGGCCTCTGCTGTGCACATTGATTCCAAAACCCTGTAATATAACTTGAGTGCCTCCAGTCTTCTTTGTTCTGCCCATATGTTGTCCATTAGACTTGTACTTTGCAGACTTCCGGTCACACAGCGTTCTCCAAGAGAACTACTTGGAAAAATAGCCTCCAATATTATTTGTGCTCTCCGAATGACATCATTAGTTACATCCTTATCACATGACACCAGGAAGCGCTCCAACTGTGCTGAGGGTTTTGATGGAAGTGGGGAAATGATGGTCCGAAGCCACTTTGCAGTGGTCATTGCGGTGCTTACAGGTGTGGCTGCCATCTTTGAGTTTGCACTACCAGGAATTCCATTTGCATGAGATGCGGGAGAACAATGAGGAGAGAGTGGACTTGTGATTGTCTTTGTTGGTGAGGATATTAAATCAAATTTTCTCTACACAAACAAATGGTCAATCCTATTCGATCAAAATTTGACAGAACAGGGGAATATCATGAATTATTTTAACGATACGTGTATATGTACAGATTCTGCATCAAAATTTACCTTGGTACCAGTTATATTCAAGGAACCTGCAGATACGCTCCCTGAACCAAGTAAGCTGTCGTCCTCGTTAATAAACACCCTCTCATCCAGTTCAGCCTTATTACGAATTGCATCATCATAATCCTTCTCTAGAATATTCAAACTGGATTGCAGGGATGATTCCTCCATCAAATCTTCATAATAGATCAAACCATCTGCATCCAAAAGAACTTGAATCTCAGATAAGTGGGAGAGAGAGAGTTGTGATATTGTATATCTGTATCCAAGAGAACAAGATTTTCAGGGGGGAGGGGGAGTTGTCACAATCTAGATGGAAACATTTCAAACACACCTGGGTTGATATTCACTAGGTTTTCATTTTTATACTCGGAGGCTGGATGGGGCTTCTTCCTCAAGATATTGGATATTAAATTATTGGTAGTTTCCATTGATTTCCTCAACACTTCTTCTGAGGTGTCATATTTATTGCAGAGTGAAGCAAGCAAATCAACACCTTTGTCCCCTTTCCTAACTGAAAAACACAAAAGAACAGGACTCCAATCAACAAGTTTCAAATATAGTTTCTCCTAGAAAATGAGGAGATCTACCAAAACTGTCAGAAGAGCCAGATCATTACCAAACCATTGAGAGTCATTGAAACTGAAGTTCCTGAAGCGAACTGGAACATGTATAATCAGAACAGCCTGATGCATATTTGTGAATTGAAGGAAAATGTAAATTGATATGAAATACTTTATAATCTTATAAGATAAGACAAAAAAAAGCACTAGTCTTGAAAGTTACTCCTGGAACAGATTCATGCAATGAAGCACTAAGTACAAGACATGACTCACAAAACTGGAAACAATTTGTCTGTATTATTTCATTTGCAATGTTTCTTTTCATGATTCCTTTCAACAGACAAAAGGATTATTATTCCCAATGTTTCTAACAATTCTTCTCTTATATTGTATAAACTACAAAGGAGCACCACAAAAAAAAATTCTCAAAAAAAGGTAATGATTGTACCTCTTGTTTTTATCAAGCTAGCAATCTAGTATTTGTTGTAGTAACATGACTCACCAGTACAGAAACCAGACCATTTGTGCAAGTGACCAGATCTTTAAAACGGCTGAATGCATGTACACGGAGAGCCAGAAACAGCAACCACCCAAAACGATGGTAGTCTGATACATGTGTTGCTTCATTGGAAATTGCCGGCTGCTTATCAGAACTTGCATCGCTTGTCAAGAAAAGTTCCCTGCATGCACGCTTGTAGTGCCTTGTACCATGAAAAAAAAGATATAATGCTACTCAGGTGAAAAATTCAATAGTGATATGAAGAGGCAAAATTGCAATCAGAAAAGTGGTCTCATAATGAAATACAGAATGGTACTACTATCCCAGAGACATCAGAAGGAAACCAAAATAAACCAGCAAATACTGTAAATTTCCTGTAAACATAGTTCCTGTACTATTTTTTTTAACCAAATAGTTTCTGTACTACAGTCAACAAACAAGATAGATCTATAAACCATCAAACACAGTAGTAAATGCATTTGGAACAATAGCCACCTGCTTAAAATGCTCAAGTGCACAAAATTGGCTTGCAGCTCCTTTGCCTGGTAGAAGAGAAACAAACATAAAACCATGAATTCTGTCTTCGACAAATACACAAGAAAATACAAATAAAAGGGAATGTTAAATAAACCCCTCTTAAGAATATGATAAAATCTCAACCATATCAATACCTCGAGTCTACTTTCCCAGTCTGAACCATATATATTGCTTAGTATTGGACCAGCCTTGACAATAAAATGGGGTAGCTCTTTAAAGAAGTCCACGATGCTGCAGGACATTGTGCAAGATGATTTAAATTAGAAAAATTCAGAATGAAAAGCTAGTTAAATTCAGATGGATTAAAAAAGGAACGCACTTCAGCTTGGCTAATCTCAATATTTGGCATAGAGTAAGCCCAGGATCATCAGACTTCTGCTGTGCATCATCTCTATTCTTGTTGCTCAACCTCTTAACAGAGTATAAAACAAATGCAAACCAAAACCTCTCTGCTTCTTCCGACTAATACATCAAATTTGAACCCAATTAGATTTTCAACCTTTTATCATGAAAAAAACAGCAGAAATACATAAATAATATAAATAAGAAGATAAAGTATGTACCGTCCCATTCCCAATAGATGAAACATTTGTCATCAAAAGATGTTTTGTGTCTTTGAAAAGCTTAATAGCCTGCGTACAAGTGTTCTCATCCAATGCTAATCCACCCTGCCATTAGATCCCGTTTTAAATTCCATATCAACAAACTTAACTGAATCAAAAACTAACAACAAAAACAACACACATGCAAAAAAAAAAAAGCATACTAAAGATATTATACCTTGCAAAAGTCAGAGAATCGAACTTCAACCGCATCACTATACCCCTTCACAGTTTCGCCTCCGTCATTACTTGAATGACTGGTTGTCGTAACTATAGTTTTGTTTTCTTCCATATTCTTCAGAGCAGCTGGACTCATTCAAAACCCTAATTAACACAAAACACTATACTTGATTATAAAAAATAATCTCCTTTTACATTCAATAAAAAATGAACTGGATAGATCCGATATTAACTTCTGAATCTATAAAACCCACTAATTCTGTTCCAAATCAGTTCCAACTTGAATCCCAGATTTCAAAAAAACAAAATTAACTTCTAAAACATGAAAAGGTAGCATTTAGTATCAACTATCCCAGCTCTCTTCAACCCAAAAACAAATCAAGACAATTTAAAAAAAAATGATGTCGAGAAAACCCAATTTAGATCAAATTCAATTTAGCCAGACAATTTAGCACGCAAAAAAAAATGTTAACCCAAATGAAAATCAAATTTAAACAAGATAAAAGAAAACTTACAATACTTATCTCCAGATCTTCCAAATCTCACTGATCTGCAGATCCAACAACAAATCCTTCTACCCTTCAATTCTACAAGAAAGAAAGGCCACCGTTTTTACCAGATCGATTTCAAAAACCACAAGAGACTTTGTTTAGCTCATGAAACCTAAAAATTAAAACTTGATTTTTTCCCTCCTTTCTCCTCTATATCTCTCTGTTTATCTCTCTGGGAAACCTCTTCTGGGGGAAACCCTTATCAGTCAGGTCTCTCTCTCTATCTCCCTTTCTCTTTCTATCACTAGCGCGGGAAAATCTAATATGGCTTTTTAGCATACATACATGACATGGTGATAAACATACATGGAAAACCAATGGGGACTTGACACGTTATGGTAGTTAGGTTGTTTTACCGCCAAAATTTTCCCACCGTTACGAGATTCGCTTCGAGGTGAAGATTCGCCGTCACGGTAGGATAACGGAGTTAATTGAAGATAGAGTTGCCTGTTAGGTTTTTTTGTTTTTGGGGAATTGTGAACGGCCCACCCGTGTGGTTGTGGCTTGTGGGGGCCGTTTTAAGGCTTTTGTTTTCGTTCTGCTTGTCGTTTCTGTGTTTTTTTTTTAATGCTGTTATTAAATGAAATTGTAACTATTATTAATTGTTACTAGATATTATTTTAAATATTAAAAGCTTTCGTGATTTTATTTAAAAAAAAAACAGGTTAAAAACATAAAATTGATGTTAATGTATTTATTAACATTAACAATTAAAAAAAAGTTGTAGATTTTGTTTTTCCTTACAAAAACACTATTTATTATAATTGTTTTTTATTTATTTTTTAATGTGTTTTTTTATTTCAATCTGTTTTTTATGTGTTTTTTTAATTTTATTTTATTTTTCAACATTATTTTTTATAAAACTAAGCTTCGTAATTTATTTATTTAATTTATCTTTTATAAAGTTGTTTCAGTTTAATGATTTATTTTACAGGTTTAACAAGTTAACTTGTTTGACTCAAAATTATATTTTTAATATAATAAAGGTTTTTTATGAAATTTATCATTCAATAATAAATTAATTGGGAATTAGGTCTTGTGATTTATTTTTCCTCTTTTCTTGTATGATTTTTTTTAATTTCATCATTTAATATTAGATTAATTTATCATCAAACTTCATTAATTATTTTGATTTGTTTTTTTTATAAAATTATCCATAATATATTACTTAACTCATAGGTTTATCAATGTAACCTAAGTTTATTTGAGTTGTTTTCTATGTCCCATCTTTAATTGAAAACTTTTTTCAA
Organism: Salix arbutifolia; assembly: GCA_025169955.1. Taxonomy (NCBI): domain Eukaryota; kingdom Viridiplantae; phylum Streptophyta; class Magnoliopsida; order Malpighiales; family Salicaceae; genus Salix; species Salix arbutifolia. Next base: position 2,016,899 of record CM045902.1, read on the forward strand.
TTTCATCACTTTGCACTAGGTTGCTTGATAACTGATTATTATAAATTGTTTTGGTTTTTTTATATTGGATTATCTCGGTCTCATTACCCGATTCATGGGTTTAGCAAGTCAGCCTAGGTTTACTCAAGTTATTTATTAGGTTATGTTTTAATTGAATTTTTTTAAATTTCATTTTTTAACATTGTATTTGTTGGAAATCGAGTTTCATAATTTGTTTTGATTTTTTTTTATAAGATCATTACTGTCTCTTACCCTGACTTGTAGATCGGCAACTTAACTCAAATTGATCCAATATACTCTTGTTTCAATATCTATAAAACGAATCACCTTAGAAAATTGAGATAAATTATATTTTTATTGGTTATTTAGGTTATTTTTAAACCATTCGGTTTGATCAAATCACATCGGGTCATTCTTTAGATTTTTTTATAAAAAAAAAACTCTACTAGAAAAACATATATAGAATACTTGGATATTTTTTATGTTATAAAAATTGATATAACCTATTGCAGCATGGGGAGGCAATGATTTAGTTTTAAATAAATGAGGAATTAACTGCCGAATTAGTTCCTATATGTGTTTTTTTTCTTTCAATTTATCTATATATATAAGTTTGTATTTGATCAATTTGTAGCTCGTATATTTTTTCTCTTGCATGCGTGTGTATAAAAAATGTTTTATGTTTTTTTTACATTAAACAAATCTAAGTGTAAATAAAAAAAAGTGTATGCATATTTGTAATCAAATAAAAAACAACCAACTGTGTTAATAAAAAACAATATTAATTACAATTAAAAATAAAACTAAAAAAATCAAGAAACAAGTATAAATCAAGATGTTTAATTTCATAAAATATAATATTTACCCTATTGTGCTTACTGAATTCGTTAATAAAAATTACTTTTTTATTCAATTACACAATAATAAAAAATAAACACGCACATTAAATTAATTAAAAAATAAAAAAAAATATTATATAAGGTTACACATATTATAAATATTATATTAAAATGAATGTTTTTTTATTTTTTTTAAAATTGTATATATATAAAAGATTTAATATATATATATATATATATATATATAGAGAGAGAGAGAGAGAGAGAGAGAGAGAGAGATCAAAATAATCTTTTCAAAAACTAAATAAATGCAACACTATTAAAAAAAATCGTTATACAAAAAGGTTAAATAAGCAAAGAAAAAAAATCATATAGAACGGGTATTAATTGAAATATATATTTGAAAATAATTTCTAAAATAAAGACATTAGGAAAATATATCAATTAAAAAAATGCAATATTAGAAGGAAAAAAATGCATGAGTGTTATCGCTTAACTTGTTAAATTTATGATCCAGATTACATACTCGAAAATTCAAAGATTTTTTCCTTTTAAAGTTGTATTTAACTTAAATATAAAAAAACAAAAAAATATTACAGACTCGCAAGGTTGTGGCCTAGACCTTTAACTATAAAAGCAACTCCAATAGGAAAGATAAAATAAAAGTTAGAGGGAAAAAACAAAAAAAAATAGCTTTCATTCTTTATTTTCATAACTTTAAGGGAAAAGCTATATTGAAGAGATAAAATAACATTTATAAGTTGAAAAGCTATTTTTACATATTTGATAAAACAAATTCAAAATTTGTTTAATATATTTATATGCAAAAAATTGGTTTTGATTGTACTTGCATTAGTTAATTATTATTAATAAACAATTATATCAATATTATATATGTTAAAATAAATTTGGCTTCTCTAAATGGTTTTTTTTTTCATTGCGGCGCAAATAAAAGAAATATTATATTTATATTATTTAAAAGTTATATTATTAATTTGATTTTTTAAAAATAACTTTTTTCTTTGGAGATGCTCTTTACATGCATCGATTGTTTTTTTTGTTGATGGGGTGGGGAAGAAGGTGACATTCTCCCATTAAGACAATCAATGTGTCATTTGCAAGCTCAAATTACATTAACCATTATAATGGTTATGAAAATCAAAATAATTTTTATTTTATAAAAAAAAACTAATCTTTAAGCCATTTGAACCTGAAAAACATTTCACAAACACCTTTTATGTCTCATTGAGGCTCTAAACAATTTATTTATATTTTAAGATATTTTAATATATTGATATATAAATATATTTTTTTAAATTAAAAACATATTATTTTAATATATTTCAAAATATAAATCACTTTTAAAAAATAACAAAACCAAAATCAACTTCCCAATCCAGAATTGTGTTCTGCGCTGACACATGACAATAGTGAGTCTTAGACAGGCTTCCAAGATCCACAGATCACCCAATGCTATAGACAGCAGCGTACACCATTTCTTACCGCTCAACTCTTATATTGTCCATCTGACCCCATAGATCATCTTTCTCATCTTCCATTTCAGCAATGAAATGGCTAAAATTTCGTACTCTACTTCTTCTCTCAGCCATTTTTCGTGTAATTCTAATTGTGTATGGAGAATGGCAAGATACCCACATGGAAGTTAGGTACACAGATGTAGATTACCTTGTATTTTCTGATGCTGCTTCATTAATGGCTAATGGTGAATCTCCTTATAAAAGAACTACCTATAGATACTCACCTTTGCTTGCCTTTTTATTAACACCCAATTCTTTTATCCATCGTTCTTGGGGCAGATTCATCTTCTCTGCGGCAGGTAAAGTGAAATAGCTTCAAACTTTGAAATGGTTTACTGTGGTTTTCTTGATTGGATTTTGGTTTTGAAAGTTGGGTCCGTTTTAGTTTTTTAGTTTTACGCAGAAGATTCAAATTTTGAAATGATCTCGTGTGTTTTCTAGCTTGGATTTTGGTTTTAAACTCTGGGTTCTTTTTAAATTATAGCTTTATGTTATTTGATATTGCAGATTTACTTGTGGGGTCATTTATTCAGTACATTCTGAAGAAACGTGAGGTCCCCGAGGATATGTGTTTGTATTCAGTAATGGTATGGCTGCTGAATCCATTTACCTTCACCATTGGAACCCGTGGGAACTGCGAGCCTATCGTGTGTGCCATGATTTTATGGATCATTATCTGTCTTATCAACGGTATATTTCTACTTCTTTCTATATATTCTTGTTGAAAAATGGACAATGTATAGCTGTTTCTCTTGAGATAGATGTAACCTCTTTATTGTATGTGTTTCTATCTGATACTTCTAAGTGGGTTCAACTCAACTATTGTCTATCTATCAATCTGTTTCCTGAAATTGTGATTCAATTTGAGGTATGAAATGTGAGAGACAACTCCTTGTCACCTCCTTTCGTTGGCTTGATTGTTTTAACTACTATTGGAGAGATTAGGGGCAATAGATTACAAAAACTAAACAAAATGCCAAATGATAGTGATATGTGATTTGGTTTGCTAGATTCATTTTAGGGAGTGCTCTGCTCACTCTGAAGCGCTAACTTTTCCTTTTATAACAGCTAACACGGCGGCTCTTTTTTTTTAAGAAGTCAAGTTTTTTTAAGATATAAATGCTTCAATGTACACGCATAGATGCTAAAGAAAATGCCAATTGATAGTGATATGTGTCTGGTTTGCTAGATTCTCTATAGTGTTTTAGGGTGTGCTCTGCTCACTCTTAATTGCTAACTTCTCAATTTTTTCAGCTGCTAACATGACAATTCTTCACCCAGTTTTCCCCCCCCTGGAGTCTTAAGATATAAATGCTTTAATGCTCACATGTAGAAAAATTAGATTGTTAGGGTAGTTGGCTCCTATCGCTTTCCTGCATGCAAGGGAGGGGGAGGGAATGTTTCGTGATGTGTGTCCCGTGTTTGGTATTTGCACGGTGCAAGCACATCTAAATATCCAATTCTCTTGATAGCGTGCTATTCATGCAGGTAATGTGGTCCAAGCTGCATTTTGGTATGGATTGGTTGTCCATTTCAGGATTTATCCCATAATCTATGCTCTTCCTATAATTCTGGTTCTTGATCCACACTCCATCCAATCTGGTCAGAAGCCGCGGCTTGTGAATTGGAAATCTAGTCAAGATAACACATCTTACAGTCGCAAAGGAGTATCTGAAGTAGATGGTGTATGGACTGCATTGAAAACCATATTTACAAGAGGGAGAATTATGTTTGCAATGGTCTCAGCATCTGTTTTCATCTTATGTACTGGTCTTTTCTTCTTTCTATACAGATGGGAGTTTTTAAATGAGGCGTTGCTGTACCATCTCACTCGTACAGATCCAAGACACAATTTTTCCATCTATTTCTATCACATATATCTCCATGTTGAACATGAATTTTCAGTAGTGGAGAAGCTCATCTCTTTTCTGCCTCAGTTGATAGTGCAGCTGGTTCTTATTTTTCGCTTTGCTCAAGACCTTCTGTTCTGCCTTTTCTTGCAGACAGTGGCTTTTGTGGCATTCAATAAGGTTCGTTTCAGTCACTTATTGCAACTTCATTGAACTTCCTTTTGCTATCTTTATCATCCATAAAGTAGTAGAGCATATCATTTGCTTGCTTCATATGTTTTAATTGTTTGTCGAACAAACTTTTTGCTTATTTATCTGTTTTTTTTTGTTTTAATGGACCTCTCTATCGGTTAAATTAAGTTTCTGGTGACAACGACACTCTTCAGATTTTCTTAGAATCATGTTTTTATTAGTATTTAAAATATGATTCCATATTTTATTCAAGTCATATTTTTGTTGGTTGACAGGTAATTACCGCACAGTACTTTGTTTGGTTTTTTTGCTTGTTGCCTCTAATACTACCATGGAGCAAAATGAAGCTGAAGTGGGAAGGATTAAGCTGCGTAGTTCTATGGATGGGAGCCCAGACCCATTGGTTGTTGTGGGGTTATTTACTTGAATTTAAGGGCAAAAATGTTTTCCTCCAGCTTTGGTTGGCAGGCTTAGTGTTTCTGGCTGCCAATACTTTTCTTCTGATCATGTTCATCCGGCACCACAGATACTCTCCCGTGTTCAAACAGTTAGCGCGAGCAGCTTCAGGGAATAGAGATAAATCCGAGTGATTGAACCTATATGATTAATTGATGTTCTGGATCCTTCTAGATGCATCAATCTGATATTGCTTTCAAATGCTTGTACAGTTCCAAAGCAAGAGGAAAATTAACATCAATCTTGCTTTTTAATGATGTTTCACTTGCAAGAATTTGACAAATCTGACTCTGGAAAGATCATCTGATGGAGTCAGTGTCTTTCTTACATTGCATAAGTGCTTGTGATGTGAGTTCTTGTCATGGCAATGCCAAATAGTTCCAATGCAAAGTCACGCTAACAAAATTTTGGAGAGACGGTGATTTTGGGCGTATTCATTGTTTCATTTTCTTCTTCTTTGTATGCTGTCTTGGAAAGCATTTTGTTTCCTTTTCTTTTGAAGCCTTGTATATATTAATGTTTGATGGAGCATGTTGATTTGAAAATTTGCTCATCTTTGCTGAATTAAACTGGCAGTGGTGTCTTAAAAGTGTTTCAGAATAAGAGAGACAAAAAAAAGCGGATATACAATAAAATTTAACTCTAAAACTATGTCAAAGGTAGATTTATTTTATATTTTTGTCTTTCTAACCAGATAATTTTATGTTTTTCTTTTCTTTTCTATCTTGAAATAAATATTAATGCAACGATGACTTGGGGACACCTTTGGAACCAACTTTCAAACCAACATGTTCCCTCGACATTACGAGGAGGGAATGTGACTGCGATGTCAACTGAAAGTCTGAATGTAGCTTGGCAATAAAATTCTAAAGAGAGATGTTGGAAGTACTAGAGTTTTCATCCTGGCATCACAACAACATTTTCTCACACCACCCGTTAAGTTCGTGAGAAATTAACACAATTACCTATTGAAAACAAATAAAAGGTCATGCACCACCAAACGAGCATTATAAAGATAACATTGATGAAGATAAAAATAAGTTGTACATCAAATAATTTCCATCAAAACCTCCTCCACTTGTCGTGCACCTTAACCATCTGCAGATAAGTTTCTCATTCAATGAATCGCAAGTTCCAATGCAGCATTGCGCATCCCATATCTAAACCTCCATTGCAGCTACTGCAATGACAGTGGACGTGTTTTTTTCCACGGAATTTGACAGAGAAAGCTTGGTTCTTGGCACGCACCATCTTGTGCATATTTCCAAAAGTAGCGTGGCCAATAGCAAAGTTAGAATTATACCACTGTAGGCAAGCCTCCAAAATTTTGCGGCGTGCAAAATGTCAAACCCTTTGTATATGTTGAAAATGCCAAGGATAAGTGTTGAGCAACCCGCAAGGAAATGGAACCAGTTGAAGAAGGGGCGATACTTGCTATCTTTGTCAGGTCTGACCAGAGCACCGAAAACCTGTGCTGTTGCGAGACAGAAGAGGACAATGCCGATGATTTTGTGACAGCTATGTTCAACACCATGAGACCTTGCGCCAAGAAATATTCCAGTCCCAAATCCAGCCAGACCACCAAGAATATAGGCCAGCAGTTGACAGCTGACATGCAAGTAGAACCATAAAGGGTCTGCAGATTCGAACCTTTTCAAGTATCTTGCGATGACGGCCCCGATAGGCATCAGAATACCCCAGCTTACTGTGTTCAATATTCCATGGATGTTTTTCAGTGTGCTTGAAGAACTTCTTCTCGTCGTAATCCTTCCGGAAAGGAAGTCCAAAGTCCCCATGGATTTAACATTGGGACTGGATGGAGCAACGCTGTGCATCATTGGAGTGTTTCCAGACATTGGACCTACTTGCCAGAGATGATTGACCGTGCTGCTGTTTCCATGGAGCTTCAAGCTCGCATAGATTATCATCTCATTGTTCTGATTAGTAGCAGATAAGTCCAAGACAGGGAAGCTAAGATTTCCTTGTTCCAATCGCGTTCCATAACTTGTTATCGGCGAAGTATAAACCGCAAGGCTTCCATCCATTCTCGGAAAAGAAACGATTGCTTGCGAACCAATCATCCCCCCTGAAGTTGGATTGACAGCCCAAGCAATCCATCTGCGATCAGTCACGCCAGTATGCCTGAAGGCTACATCAACTTCGTTGGATGATGGGTGGTAGTTCCAGTGAAGAGAGGAGCTCAAAACAGGCAAATCACTGCAAGAAGAGAACTGTCTGTTGTTCGAAAACTTGTAGGTTGCGCATGGTGGTTGCTGTGCTATGCATGACAGCGCAAGGATGGCAAGAAAGATGGTGATCAGAAAAATCCAATAACAGGCCATGTTTGTGCAACAAAAGAGCTCGGGACAAGAGGGAGGTTTTTTGATTGCTAGAGATGACCAGAGACTACAGAGCACGGCAGAGGAATCGATGGAAGTTTTTTGGTTGAGAATTGCAAGGCTGGCTGAGTGAATATATATAGGATCTTGGCATCCGTTTGTGACTCGGAAAATATAAAAATCCTTATGTAAGAGGGAAAGCAAGCATATGGGCCAGTCTTTTTTGACATCCCAAGACTAAGCCCAATACAAGGCCCAATCCTAACGAGCCGGCCTGTCTTTGTACGGAGTTTCAAGAGTTCGATCTTCTTCTTCCTGGGCTGCGGCTCCCCTGACACAGCTGCTTCCCTCTCTTTCCTTCATCTGCGCTAACCGGACCAAAATCACTTAACCAGAACTAAGCACAGTTCGGTTCGTGATTTTTAGGCTTTCAGTGTAGTGAAATTCTTCAACATGGTAACGATTTCTTCTTCTTTTTTCTGGCATTCAATTCGTGCATTTTTATTTTTTTCGGTGTAGTTTTAGACGTTTTTGTCAGGGTTTCAGTTTCAAATATTGATCGCAATTTAAATGGCGAAGTAGAAAATAATTGTTAACCTAACTGTGATTTTAGATGTTAATTTTAGTTACAGGTTTTCAAATTTCTGTCATTTCCTTCTTATTTTCTATTTGAATGATGATTTATGGTGGCTTTATTTTTATTAGGAAGAATTCAGGAGGGCTATATTGCAGCCTGGGCCAGTTGAAACTTTTGCTCTTCAGACTGTTCAAGAATTTATTAAACCTCAGGTGATTTTCCATTTTTTTTTTTATTTCAATATGTTTAGACGAATAAATTTGTTCTCTTTTTTTTTTGATTCATGAATGCGTATTAATTCTTAATTGAATGATTATTTTAGAAGCAAACTAAATTGGTGCAAGATGAGAATCAATTGTTGGAGAATATGCTGCGGACGTTGCTACAGGAGCTTGTGGTATGCTCTTTTTTAAACAATTATGGGCATACTTGTGATTTCATTTCTTGTTTCTATTTGTTGAGCTGAGAGATCTTGCCTTTGTTTTTGCTGCAGTCTTCTGCTGCACAGTCGGGGGAGGAAATTATGCTGTATGGGAAGTCAATTGATGATGGGGAAAACTCTCAGGGTCAAATTCCTCGTCTACTAGGTACATGTCAAGCTAATCATTATTTAGTCGCTCTATGTGTGAGTGTGCACGGGCTTGCCTGAGATTCTGAATCATGTTCTGTTAATTTGGTAAAGTATTTTACAAGGATCAAAGTCATGGAAGATGGATATGAATAAAAAGTGACGTGATTTTATTTCCTTTTTGGTTTCACTTTTTTCAGTAGCAGGAAATCTTTTTGAGCTGGGAGGATTGAGCATTCCCTATGGATGCAGAATTTTACATAAAAAGTGACCTGAAAATTTGTTTTGTGAGAGCTTTTTTATTGCGCTGGCTTGCTCCGGTTTAGTTGATTGAGAGAATTCATGCAAAACTTAATTGCTTAGTTCTGCAAGAGGTTTTTTGCTCTGACCAGTTTTTTCCCTCGAAATTGTTGAATTCACTGTACTTTATTCAGGAATGGGTCTAAGGAAAAAATAATCTATGTCCAGCTGGCTTACAAATTTGATGTTTCATTTTGGATTGTCTTTGAACAGCTAAACCAAACAAGAGTAGACTGATAGCTGAACACATCTACACTGTATACAGATGTGTGAAGCTACTGGAGTGCTGGTTGATAGAAGCTTTTGTCTTTTCTTTATAGCAATCTTATGATTTTAAAATGAAATTTGTTAAACAAAAATCATACAAAATTGTTCCCACACTAGGTTTCGGTAATGGAGCTTGAAAGAGTTTTGCAAATCCTTGAAACTGTCATCTTTGTGAAGTTCAGATCAACTTTGACTTGATTTGACTGTTCTCATTCAGTGCTCTAATTATTGCTTGGACTGCGAAAGGATTGATGCAAGAACTATAGACTCGTGATGTATAGATATTTTAGAAAATCCCTCTTTAGCAAACTATTCTTTCTCCAGGACGAGACTCCTAGAAGTTGTCTGAATTTGTAACTGATATTTTCTGTAGTAAGTGACCAAGTATCCTACCTGATGATGGCTTAGTCTTTTTATTTATAGCTGTATATTTTAATCAATCTGAAGGACGTGTTTTGTTGGACTTGAATAGAGTTTGAACCAATGATGTAGATGTTTCATTACTTTTTATTGGTTTCTGATTCTTGTGGCAGCACCGAGTTGTTTATCTTTTGCACATATCTTATTGTTATTTTTCAAAGTTCAAACTGCTTTCTGGTGTTTCCAGATGCTGCTCTATATCTCTGTGAGAGAGAGCATATTGAGGGTGGTATGATATTCCAGTTGTTGGAAGATTTGACAGAAATGTCTACAATGAGAAATTGCAAGGATATTTTTGGTTACATAGAGAGTAAGCAAGATATACTTGGAAAGGTATATGCTTTCAAATTGTACCAAATTTTTGTTTATCTTCTTATCCATGACATGATATTGACTAGACTCTCCAACATCAGTCATGCATATTGTATTGCGACTAACAATTGTGTTTGTTTTGATGGTCGCTTTGCATATAGCAAGAACTTTTTGCTCGTGGAAAACTGGTAATGTTGAGAACATGCAATCAACTTCTCCGTCGCCTTTCAAAGGTAGTTTGGTCAATCAATATATGTAATACATACATAAGTATAATTCTTGCACACAAACTTATACCAACAAAAGAATTTGTATTGGCTTGGAATGATCACGTTAGAAAGCAAAAGCTCTTTATTATGATGGACGTTTTACTTTGATGAATATTGGATGAAGAATTATAACTGTTCGCCTCTTTATTTTGTTTGGAAGAATCTGTCCAACAGTAATTTTCATGTAATGTTAAATGTGGATTTAGCTCTTTATTCTTGGCGGGGTTAAGTTACTTTAGATGATCTTTGTAGGTTGGGATTTCATAATGAAGCGAACCGAAGATTGCTCATCCATAGCAATCTGAACAGCAAAGTCAGATTTGCCTTTGTCTGAATTAAAATAATACAATTATAAACTCTTCTAATAATACAATTATAAACTCTTCTTTTAATTGCTTCCCCTTCTCCTTTTTTTTCAATTAAAGGAAAATTTGAGAGGGGCTACTACCTACTGTCTCCTTAACCTTTGATTCTGACATATTACCTTTACAGGCAAATGATGTTGTGTTTTGTGGACGAATTCTTATGTTTCTGGCACACTTTTTTCCACTATCTGAGCGCTCTGGTAAGTATTTATTTCCAGCTGCTGTATTTTGAAAGAGATTGCTCTCGTTGGATTATATGTTACTTTGGTTTGCTTAATGGCTGCAGCTGTAAACATTAAGGGAGTTTTCAACACATCAAATGAGACTAAATATGAGAAAGAGCCACCAGCTGGTACATCTTAGCAACAGAAAACTTCAGTGAACTTTGTGCTGATTTGTGTTGTCTATCACCTCTAACTTTATTGTGGGATTGTATGTGCTACACTTTGTCCCTTCTTTGCAGCCATTTCTCTTGACTTCAACTTCTATAAAACCTTGTGGAGTTTACAGGTAAACCTTGCCTCTAAATCATTGTTAGTTTAGAAAAGGATTCCATTCTCTTTTACCAAAACACATGCTTAACATACTTTGTCAAAAACTCTCTTACATAATCCGGGGGTATGTATGTGAGAAACTACTTATCCATGATAATTGATTCAAAGAAGAAGCACAATCATGCATTAGCTCCTTCTTATGGGGAAAAGAAATAAAAGAAGCAAGGAAAACAGAAAATTTTAGATTATTTTAATTTGACCTTTTATTCTGTATATCTTAGTTTTTCTTATAAATCTTGTCTTTTTAAGAAGTTTCTTTCTTGGGAATCTTAATACAGTTAAAGATTTGTCGTTTATTGAGGAAACTAGAAAATTAATTAAGAGTTCTCTACCATGTTTGGTTTGCTTTTCTTATTTGACTTTCCTTTTTTTTCTCTCTTGCTTAGAACTATTAGGATTTGGATGCCCCCCAAAGGATCACCTATTCTATGTTATCATTAGGATTTTGATAGCTGTTTTCTTTCTCTCTATGTGGTACTTTCTTCTGTTTCACAGCTATATGATCTAATTACTCTGATGAATTTTTCTGCTTGTATTTTCAGGAGTACTTCTGTGACCCTTCCCTTACACTTTCTCCTATCAAGTGGCAAAAATTCTCGTCGAGTTTGATGGTGACTTTTTTCTTTCAATGAGTTTTATATCTTTTTACTTGATGTTAAATTAGATTGTCTTCTATTCTACCAAATGTATTACCTTTACAATGAAGATTTTTTTTTTTAATTTTTGAGATATATAGGTTGTCTTGAACACCTTTGAAGCTCAGCCTTTGAGCGAGGAAGAAGGAGGTGTTAACAATTTGGAGGAAGAGGCATCAGCATTTAACATAAAGTATCTCACAAGCAGTAAACTGATGGGTTTAGAGGTGACTGGTGTTGGGAACTGCTGCTGAACAATTTATAGAGAATATACTGATATAACGTTTAGCTCATCACTTTTTTAATTTAATTTTCCAGTTAAAAGATCCAAGTTTTCGCCGCCATGTTCTTGTGCAGTGTCTCATACTGTTTGACTACCTTAAGGTAATGACTGCTGGATTATTAAATTAAAGCCTTTTGTGTGCTTCTCACTTTATTTAATTTCTTGTCTTCTTTTTCTAAACTTGTATTCTCTGTCACTAATTGATTAACTATGTTTTTTCTTTTCTTTTAGGCTCCTGGAAAGAATGACAAAGACTTAACATCTGAAAGCATGGTTAGTGCTGTTCCATTATTGATTTGTAAGTTATACAACAATGTGCGAATTATTTGCACACATGCACATGGACTGTGACATTTGTGTGCTCACGCATGCAAAGATCGATTCATGCTTGTGTTTTGCTCACCATTTATTTTCATCATTGAAGTTCTGATATATGCACTTGTTTTGAATATTAGGTTTCCAGAACATTCTGAAAGCATGAATTTGATGCTATTTCATTTCATCAAATTCTCTTGAGATTTCTAGCATCAACGTCCCAAAAAAGTTGAAACATTGAGGGCTTCATGCATGTGTTACCATTCTCATAGAATAAGCTTGAACTGTTTGGCAAGGATGAAATTCTGGAAAGTATCTATTTTTTCTTTACCTTTGCTGATGTGAAGATGTAAAGGCTTACATATGACAGATTCTAGATGTGCAAAGGCATTGCATGAAGCATGTACTAGTACTAACTTGAGAAAATAGGTAGTTAGGGAGACTTAGGTGAAATATGAAATGTTTTTCTCTATTCATGGCTCCCTTTTTAGGAACCTTTTTTTTAAGGAAACAAATACATATTAACAGCATTAAGTTCCTGCTTGCATATTTCTTTACATCCAATATGCACTTTGAAATTCACATTGCTTTGATAATTCAAAACCAAACAAAGAGAAGGATTAGAGCGACCATAACAACAATCTGAGTAACTCTTGATCACACATCAAGGATGATAATGAGAATGTGAAATGACAACCTTATCATTATAGTTAAATAGCATAATTAACATAACCAATCAAGCTGAGCATTTACATTCTGCCCTGCATGATAGTTAATAAAAATGCCATGTTAATCACTATAAAAGCAAGACTGCTTCCATGGGAATACTAATAAAGTGTGTGCGGCAAGGTAACAGGTGGTTTGCAAGCAAACTTTTCCATGCGCTTCATGCTTGCAAGAACAAAACTGAGAGTGGCATTACCTTCACATGGCTTATAAAGAGAGGAGAGAGAGAGAGAGAGAGAGAGAGAGAGAGAGAGAGAGAGAGAGGAGGGGGGGGGGGGGGGGGGACTCCAAATTTGTTATATCAAAGTGCACAAGCTGTGCCTGAGGAAAACTCCCAAGGTAAGAGTAGCAGTAGAATATATGAAATAAGAGAATGGTTTCGCACATCTTTTTAGAGAACTTGGGTCGATGCCTTTGATTGAAACAGATTGGTGACGCAAGCTTTGAGGCAGAGACCTGCTCGACTTCAACTTTATGTGCTTTCAATATAGGCATGTTCCTTCCACATGCATTCTCTTGCATTAAGAATGCCTGGTTCTTCTCACAAACCTCTTGCTGATTATTTCTGATCTTTACTCGTACATAATTGGTGCACAACACTACTGCACCATGTGCTTCGAAGAACCTGCATTGTTCAGCAGTCTGTATACAAGGAGCATCCTGCTTTCTGTCCCTCTTCTCCTTGTGCCCTTTATTTTCCCTTTGAGAGAAAAGGAACTGCTTCATCAAGAACACCGCCCTCCTTGTACAATGTTATATCATTAATTTTCTAGTCTACTTGACTAGAATTTTGTATTCTTTTGTACTTGTGAATTTTGCAAATATGGGACAGATAGAATGACACGATTGTTACGACTTTCTTCTTTCTGCTTATTCCAGAAAGAAGAAATAAGATCTCACGAGGAGCATGTAAATAAATTACTTGAAATGACTCCACCTAAAGGCAAAGATTTTCTTCACATGGTTGAGCATATACTTGAACGTGAAAAGAATTGGGTAAGAATATGCTTATGATGTCTCTCCCTTTATAGATGTCAGATATGCATGTCCGTAGCTTATGTTGTGAGATGACCTTTGTATAGAATAATAACAGTTTTCATTCTGTTAGTTGTGGTGGAAACGTGATGGTTGCCCTCCATTTGAAAAACAGCCAATAGAGAATAAAACAGTCCAAGATGGAGGCAAAAAACGGTATGCACGCTGGTTGCTTCATTTTTCATTTCATGCTTACATTCATGACACTATATTCTTTTAGGAATGTGCCTTAAGAAGGATGCTGAAGACAATAGGATAGCAGGCCACTTGATTAGCATTTTGCTGCCCTTCAGAATATTCAAGTGTTTATGTATGGACTATTTTTTATTGGATAATATAATTGGTTTTGAAGCTGCATCCACATCACCAATGAAATAATTAGCTAAAGCTTTTATCTTTATAAACTAAACAGCTAATATGAATTCACAAGCTCTGATATGTGGTTCAATATGAAAGTCAATTTGTAGTGGTCTTTTTTATGGTTGATAAAGTTGTAAACACCTCTACCTTACTTTCTTATTTACACCTAGCTTTCTTTTGCGGATTGCAATGTTTTTTTTTAAAGAAAAACAGTGGGAATGTAGTTTTATAATTGCCTACTCATAATCTCAACCAGAAGTTTGTCTTTCAACCAAGAAAATGACGGGATAAGTGTGCACAGTGAACCACATTTGAGCCTTGCAATTGACATCAATTACATTGATGGCCCTCCAACTCATTATTTGAAAATCAAAATTAGGATTCGTTTTGTGATTTCCCCCCCGCATTGTATATACTTCTTCACCCCTGATGGTTATTTTATATTTATGTTCAAAGTTTTCATCTATTATTCTGAAACATGTGTGCTGCTTTTATTCCTCCAGTAGACCAAGGTGGAGGCTAGGAAATAAAGAACTCTCTCAATTGTGGAAGTGGGCAGATCAGAATCCGGTTGGTCTTATTCACTGATTGAGTTGATGTTTACAATATGCAAATGACTAGTCATATGACTGTTTCCTTGTCCTTTCATGTTTCATCCAAAAGCAAAACTCATTGCATTGTGTTCTCGGTATATTGCATTACTGAATTTTTTAATATATGGCATGATAAATTATATGGATATTTGTGTTCAAAATGCCAAAAAAAGCTCATAATATTGTGATTGCCCAAATAAATTATGGTTCTTTCCTGCTGATTTTTGTGATGTTATCTGATATTTTGCTTGTTTAATACTTCTAGATCATCATCTTAGTACATGTTCTTTTTTCTTACTTCTCCAGAATGCCTTGACTGATCCTCAACGCGTTCGAACTCCTGCTATCACAGATTACTGGAAACCATTGGCAGAAGATGTAAGCACCCTAATATGCCTTTCCAAGTAAAATTAATAACTTGATATTTGTTTTTTCTTTTCTTTATACATATTTTGACATGTCAGCTATCTGAATAAGTTTGTTTCTTTACTGAATTTATAGATGGATCCATCAGCTGGAATAGATGCTGACTATCACCACAAGAATAACCGGGTATGTTTTAGCTCATAGAATTGATGTTAGAACATCACTTTTTTTTCTTTGGATAAAACAGAATTTTTATTCCATATTTATGGTGGTACTTAGTCGTTTTAATTTTCTATCATTGTGGATAGCTTCAAGTAATAATATTGAATATTACTATCTGATATCACTTGTAATATGGTAATTAATTTTGGAATATATTGTTCTTGGGGCTGAATTTCTTGAAGATTAAGAGAATTAGTGTAGAAGTTTGATATGGAAACGCTTGAAAAGTAAACTATTTTATAAATTCCGGGGAACATGAAAGACAAAATATAAATTGCATAATGGGATATAAATAAGGGTATTAGGATGTTTTAAGAGATGCTTTTTGAGGAATACTGACCACATAAGCTAGAAGACAATAAGGGGTCGCTAGAGAGGTCTATAATGGATTCAAAAATGAAAAGAGAGAGTGAGAGGGAGAGATTTGCCTGGATAAAATCTTTGCGGTATTTGACTTGAACTTAATTTGATTATGGTCAGTTGATTCATATCTTGGAGGGACATTTGCCTGTGCTGCTAAAGGATCCAAGGAGTGGTATCATGATTGGTGTCCTTTCTGTTGCACCTGACAGTTAGGATGCACACGGTCTTGTGACTAACACATCTTTTTAGTTTCCCTTAAAAGTGCACAAGTGAATACATGGAATATTCCAATAACATAATCACCTGTTTTGTTGGTATCAATCATCCAGCTTAATAATTGCTTGGAATCTCTATAAACATTGGATCATCCATATCTGCTCTGAGCTTTATGGTCATTTGAGTTGCATGTGGCTCTAAGGTGAGCCATGTTAATAAATCATTTGAGATATGGATGGGAATGATGGGATGAAGTCATGGATGACCCAAAATTCTTAGACTTGCCCAGGTTGTGATGTGTGAATTCTATATCTAAGTAGGAACTTAGTGTGATCTGCAATTCAATAAACACACTCAACTGCTCATTTTAGCTCCTTTTAAAGGTAAAGTGTTGCTACAAGTTGAATTGTTATGACGAGTAGGGTGGATTGCTGGCCACAAAAGTTATAATTACTTCTGTTTTCCCAGGTTTATTGCTGGAAAGGTCTCCGTTTCTCTGCCCGGCAGGATCTGGATGGTTTCTCTCGAGTATGATAGCAACCGATGTTTCATATGTCCTCCCCCATAAAATCTATCGGCTAACAGAATCTATGTGAATTTTGTTGCAGTTTACTGACCATGGTATTGAAGGAGTTGTTCCTTTAGATCTCTTGCCACCAGATGTCCGGTCCAAATACCAAGCTAAACCTAGTGACAGGTCTAAACGTGCCAAAAAGGACGAGCCAAAGGGTGCTTCACATCAAGTGGACGATAGTCAGGTATCTGTCTATAACATAAGATCTCTATTTCCATATGGAAATGTAATTTTGTAACAATTTATTTGAACTTGTTTATCTTAATAGAAATACTTTTCACTTGCAATCATTTGAGAGAATTGATTTGATTTGTTGTGGTTCCAAATAGATTGTTTGAACTGCTTGAAGCTTGAGTGTCTGTCTGTCAAAAAATTGCAGCTTCCTAATGAAATTATAGATTCCTATTTATAACCTGCAATAGGCTGACTTTTTGGAAACTGGACCCACTTAATATTTTTCATCTGATGAAACTAAATTATTTCATAAATTATATACACGGGCATCAAACATGTGATGATTGACAAAAATGGGTTGACTGCTCTAGTTTTTCTGCATGTGCTTACTGCCACAATAGGGTGTCTCATGTTGAAGGGGAATCTTAATCAGATTCTAGTACTTGGCCTCCTCTTTGATGCACATGCGACGAGGTTTTTGGAACAAACTAGGACTCTAGAAAGTTTAAATAATACAGAAAATTAGTCAGTCTCAAGCATCGATTTTTAATGCATTTTGCAGTTTAAAAGTTCACGAGTGAAACCTGAGATGTTCAGAATGTAAACAATGGCCATCAGTAAATCTCAACTCTTGAGACTTGGTACATTAGAGGATGCTAGGGGATTTATATATTGGTGATCTCTGCAAATGTGTTAGGACATTGTTTTCTGGTCTTAAGTAATAGTGTCTTTTGCTAGATATCAACACTTGCAAGCGAGATTGACGGTGAAGGAATTAGAACTGATCTTGAAGCCTCCGCTGCTCCAATGGACACCGATGTCACGGCCACAACCGGCAGTATTTCACAAAGTGGCACTCCGACACCAGATGAACATCAAAAGCAAGGCTCCGACACGGATGGTGGTCAAGAGGCAGGCCAGTCCGAAGCAGATGCCGAAGCTGAGGCAGGAATGATAGATGGTGAGACAGATGCAGAGGTAGATTTAGAAGCAGGTGGCTGATTATGGAACGACTTTTCACCCCCTCAATACTGGGTGTCTGCTGCTTTTGCAAAAAGAAAGTGCCGGTAGACTCTGATCTAAAAACAGTGGGCTCTTGTATTGACGTTGAATCATTACACTTAGCAATAGTTCAGAACCCTATTGCCCCATCAGTTTTGTGAAAGTCTGATTAGATCAGCTGAAATAGTTTTCTTTTATTCTTCTCAAGCCTTCTTTCTTTCCCTTACAGAAAGAAGAGGGAAATAGCCACATCAGAAATTCTAATGTGGCATCCAAAAATGATATTGGTCCTGTCCTTCCATTTTTATTTTAGATTTTCCGAGTCAAATCATCAAATAAAAATTGAATTTTTGAAGCCTGCAGAGGTATTGTTTGTTAGGGGAAGTTCTCCCATGCGATTTAACACGAAAAACAGAGTATCTGGATATGGATTGGGATCCTGCTGTCTGTTTGATATGGTACCAAATATAGCTTTTCATTTTGTTTTCCTTTGTGGGTTAAAGCCCATCATAGTTTAATCAAGACGAGGCCCGGGCTAGGAGTAGCAATCTAGATTAGATCACCTTGTGTTGGCTTTTAAATTTTTAAAAATATTATTTTACCTAAATTGTTTTATATATAAAAAATGAATTGGTTGATGATAAGGTTTGTATCATGCTAACTTGAATTTTGGACTATATCAATTAATTTTTCTTTCTTTCTATCTGTTTTTTCAACAAGGACTGGTCTATGTTCTAGGGCTGGCTGAGTCTTCTATTAACCTGCGGGTAAAATCCAAGTTTTAAAACAATGCCTAAAACTAGATATTAGAGTTCATCAAGGTCAACATCGACTGATCAACTCACTCAAGATATTTATATTTTAGCATTATATATTTAAAGTTGCTAGGTGAGTCTATAATAATTGTTTTATATTACTCCCCATTATATCAAACAATAAGACTCAAACAATAAGATTCATACCTGTTTATTGATTATTAATTAAATTATTATCTAAAGAAAAAAAATTAAATCATGTAAAATTCTAAAATAATTTATATTACTTTAAAACTATCATTTTTACTCCTATACTTTATTATCATAAAAGATGTTTTGTTTGAAGATGGTTTAAGGGTTCTGAATGGTAATGCAGGATTTTGAAAAACATTAAGGCAAGATTTGAGCATAGTTAATTGTTTTATAAGCTTTAAAGTCATGTAATGTTTTCTTCCTTTCACTCTTTTTCTTGATGCATTCTTGCCCTATGTATAGGGACCTTTGCAACACATGAAATTGATATATATATATATATATATATATATATGAGGAGGAGCCTATACTTAAATATTTTTCTAAAAAGCCAAGGAAAATCCATAAGGGTGAGATTATACTTAGAAATTTTCTAAAAGGCCAAAAGAAACCTGTAAAAGATGACTTATATTAGATTTTTTTTATATAAAGGTTGAGGGTAACCCTCTAAGGGTTATTTCCTATGATAACATGAGGTTTCAGAGTCACATATAGATTCAAAAATATATGAGAGAGAATATTGTTTATGGTCTCCTAGTTGATGATGTGGGATCTGAAAGTCTTTCACTAAAGAGTAATCAATGAAATATGGTAAATTTATGACATCAACATGCTCGTTATAAATTTTTATTTTGTATATCTATGGATCTAAACTTGTATGAATCAAGGTTGTCAATACCGTTTCAATCGCCGTTCTGGTTTTTCTATTGGAACGGAACGTTTCGGTTTGGGAGCGTTTCGGGGTTGTACTGTTCATATATGATTATATATATATATATGGAAAATATTAAAATATTAATTTAACAAGTATAATTTAAATTCAAGATAAATTAACTTTAAATTATACAATATAAACACAAAATCAAACAAACATAATCTTAAAATTAGAAACATCTCTAAAATTCCAAAATACTATAATAGTAAAATGTTCTAAAATAAAAAAAATATTATGATTTTGAGCCGGCACGGCCGGAACAGTACCGAGATTTTCCGAACAGAATTTAGCCGGAATTTCCGGAACAAAACAGAATTAACAAGCCTGGTATGAACTAATATTAATATTTTCTCACATAATTTTTTGGTTAGCATGCGATTCATATGATAAACTAAATAATTTATGTTTTATTATTACTTGTCTAGTATTTTTTTTTTTAAAAAAAACAGTGTTTTCAATTTTATAGTCATGATAAGAACTACTCTAATATTGACCAATAGACACAAACCCTAATTACTATATTCTTGAGATAAATTTCAAGAATCCAACCATGGATACCATCAAAAATTGGTAGTGACAGGGATGAATGCTCAAATGCAGCGCGATTAATGAGCACCAAGTCTTTTTGGAAAACATCTCACCTGTACGACACCAAATTAATGTTAGTCGGTGCCGTTTCGGTCCAATCCCAATTTTCTGACAACAACCTAGGACGATTTGCATCATCATATATGTCCCCGAAGTTTGTCTTAATTTTTGGGCCACACAAACTGTATAAACTGTGTTTCTCGGGTGGATGATGTATTTATCTTTATATATATTTTTTAAATTAAATTATTTTTATATAAAAAACATTTAAAAAGAAAAAACACCACGCGTTCATCTCATCCATCCTCGACAACAGCTAACACTGCACTACTAGGTCTCTGTTCAATGCAACGTGTCAAGATCGCAATATTTCATGTTGCAACGTGTCCTCCCGAAAAAAGCCATCAGAGAAGTGACACGTGGGGTGCCTGGAAACCATCCACGCAAATGGCCACGTCCACCATGGCAGGTGAAGCCTTGGCCTCTTAACCAAAAAAGAAAGTATTTTACTATTGTTGCTCGATAAAGGAAAAGTCTTCAATGGGATTACTTTTCTTGGGTGCATCACAGGCAGAACACCAGGACCATGATTTCTAATTTGGTGGGTCCATATTCTGATACGTGGACCAATGAGAGTGCAGATTTTGATGGAGCTTCTCAGCCACAAACTCATCTTAAGTTTTCAGCCACCACTCACCTTCTCTCTCTACACTAGTTGGCTTCACTTTCTCTCTCCCTACTCTGCAAACTATATTACTATACGGTCCTGCAAAGGAAAACAGGTCCGCCTCTGTTTTACAGCTCACGAAAAACACAGATCATTTCCAACTCCATCAAATTTGTATTTCTTTATCGTTTCTTTGCTGCTCTTATCATCTGGGCTGCTTCATATCTCTATATTAGCAACCGGGTTTTGGACATTCTTTAATAACAACCCACCACCCAACAATCTCAAGGTTTTCTTCTTCTTCTTCTTCTTCTTCTTCTTCTTCTTCTTCTTCTTCTTCTTCCTCTTCCTATGATGCTTATTGTATATATTTAGTTGCGCTTATAGTGTCAAGATTTAGTCTTTGGCTTGTGGGATGTGGATGTTATGATGAATATGTCCTTGTGTGTGATTACTTCTGCTTGATTTTCATAATTTTTCTCTGTTTTGCTGATTGTATTTATATGATTCTTACTCATGATATGAAGTTTGAGTTCTTTAGTATATTTACTTTAAGCCTCTTCAATTTTTTGGTGGATTATGACTTCTTTTTTTGAGATCTCTGGGTTGATTTTTATGTCATGTGGTCTTGGTTGTTCTGCTTGGTTCATAAATTATGATACTCTGTCTATGTGTTGATATTCTATCTGTTTTTATGTTTTTGGTTGGTGGGAGAAGTGAAAGGAACTGAAATAATCAAAATCATTAATTGCAGTTTACTTGCTTATTTCTACTTTTAAGGTGGAACCTGTAGCTCCACTTAACTGATGAAATTAAAGATTCAGGCTTGTATTGTATGATAAAACAAGTTCTTGGCAATTGGGATTTTGTTCAAAATCTCGGCCGCCTCTGCTATTTGGAATAAAAGTAGGGGTAATCTTTGATATTGAATAAGATATGAATTGTTTGTATTGCTTGTTTTTTCTACTTCTATTTGATTTTTTTTACATCTTTACGTTACCTTTTTTGACAAATGGGGATTGTTTTCTTTTCTATTTTCTTCCTCAGATAAAATATCATGGAGTGGTATTCTGGAAGCGGTATTGATGATTTTGTGGTTCCAGAGGATCAAGAAGTATATGATAGGCTTCCATCACCAAAGAGTTGGTCGAAATGGTGTAGAGATGCATCAGAAAGTCACGAGTTTTCTAACAATCGCTTTCTTATGGATTCAAAATCGACTGAGGAAGAAGTCAAATTCAATGGTGAAATTTTGAGCAATGAAGTTGGAAGTTTCTACAGTGGTAAAGATCAGTCTAGTGGTTCAAGCATCAGTGGAAGATTATCTGAGAAGTCACTTCCCCAGACTGCTCTTTCATGTGACCAGCCAGATTACCAGCTTGATGATCTTTCAGAAATCGAGCAGTTGGATGAATTTTTCCTGTACGAGCGTAACTTCTGGGATTAATTTAATGTCTTTAAGAAATCATGTAGTTGTTATTTCTATCCATGGGGTGCCCAATATCTACATGCTGTTGTTATTTCTATCAAATGATGATTCTTCCTTGTTAATCTTATTAATCTTTTCTCATTTCCATTTGTTGCAGGAGTTCCTTTCTCGAGGATCTACCCAGGAATGAAAATCTTCACAGCTCGTTTCATTTTTCTCCCGAAGCAGAATGTGGCATGGCATCTGCTGACAATCGCTTCACAGACACGATTTCAGATTTGCAAAGTATTTCAAATGATGCACATGGCATGGGAAGCTCGAAGTATCTCAAAACACATGCATTTTCTCCATCATTAAGTTGGGAGGAAGGTGAAGTTGCTGCTTCACACTTCAATCCATGCAACTCAGACCAAAGGAATTTGGCACCGGTAAAGGTGAGATTTTTCATCTCTTTATTACCTTTAATTCAATGACTGCCAATATCTTTTTCACAAGCTTCCTGTGATGAAATTCATGGTTCATACTAAATCTTTGATAAGGCCTTAAAGACCCCAGCCCTGTTGCCTGTACTTGTTTCTTGGATGAAGAGGGTGCCTTGATTTGGATTTAGAAAATATATCTGTGTTTTTTTCCCCTGTTTCCTTCGCCTATCTTAACAATAATATTGACTAGGTGCTTTCTTATCTTGTTTATGAATATATCCATTTTAATCATTCAAGGACAATTACTTCTTTTACTCTTGTCTTTGGCAACACAGAATTCAGCTCTGCTTGTTTCTGGGATACATTCTATGTGGACAATTTGTTTGCTGTATCATGAATGCCTTTAAATCCACACGGGTGGAGTCTAATTTCATGCACCCATCATTGACATATTTAGATGAAACATCATTAAAGCAATCACAGGATCGTGGAATTAGGCTCCAGCCCCGTGGTTTAGACCTGACTTAGATTTGTTGTGTGTTGTCACACCAGTGTGTCTCCATACATGAAAATTAGACACAATCACCTGCAAATTCTGCACATTAGATGAGAATAGGGTTGTCAAGGCCTCGGTGTCTTCGGCCTGCCATTATCTCTGTTAATTGCGATATAAATACTCATTGGTAATGACTATATTGGAAACTTTTTTGCGAGTCAACATTTATTTCACATTTATTGTTTGCACATATAATGGTACTGGCTATATTTCTAGATACTGGCTTATTTTCCTTCAAGAAACTCCCTTCTCGAAATATGCATAGCCAACATCGCCTCCAGTCATCCATGCCATTGAACAGTGGGTTCAATTTCTAAAATCTTTTCTCCGGTGTAGTCTGGAAAATTAATAACCTTATATGTCGGTTGTCCCTTTTTTGCATAATAGTAGATCTTAGTTAGCATTTTACATTAATCTCTGAGACACATATTGCCTGTGACAAATAGTGAGAGATGCCTATTGGTTCCAGTGAAGATTTTTAGTTTGTGCAAGTTAACTAACCATGGTACTGTTTTTTGAAGGCATCGCTGGTTAATGGCTTGGTCCCTTCTGAGCATGATAGTATGATTGGACTTGCTGACGAGGAAACTTCTCTTCAACAATCTGCGCTACAGGAGCTAGAAATGGTTATGGCCCAGGTACACCACAACATCCTAACAGCCCCCCTCTTTTAACAAGCAAAACCAAATCCTAAAGATTTTTTTTGTTTCATTCTTTTCAGTTAAATGATAAGACTAGAATTTGCTTTCGTGATGCCCTGTACCGGCTAGCCAGCAATTCAAAGCAACATCCAATCAAACAGGACCAAAATGGAGACCTTTCCATGGAAACACCGGGTACCGGTGAAGATGAGAAAATGGGGTACTTGCACATTATTTACCTAATGCTTATAATATTTCGACGCTTTTTTTTTTTTTTTTTGAATTAGAATGCTTATCTCATTAGAGTTTAAGGCCGTAATATTTTAAGGTGGTTCTCATAAACTGATTGCTGTCAAGTACTGATAATCAAAATAGAAGTCTCTCAGGAAATGGGTTGATGACCAGAGCTCTTATCTCTGTTAGTCTCCAACTGATCCTGAGATTTTGTTGTATATGTGTCAGCTGTTAACTGGTAAGCGCCCCTGCCCTGAACCTTTTTGGCATAATGTTGACATAATCTATCTTCACACAAGTTACTTTCATGTTGCTTTCATATCAATTAGGAGTCAACATTAGCATCTGGAAGTAATTGCATAAAGTGACACTCCCATGTAAATCTCTGCAAACAAAAACAAATGCATCACATCAGTGGCATTTTCGGTGATCAAGCATCTGTTGAGTTCCATTTACTTCAATGCACATGTCTTTATATAATGCATTGGTAATCGAGCTATCTTGCTAAAAAAAGTGAGCTTCATTTTCAGGTCTGGTGGAAAGACAACAATCGAAATGGAGACCAACTCCATTGATAGAGCCATTGCCAATCTCATGTTCAGTAAGATGGACCTCAATATACGAGATTTTCCTGTCTCGGCACCAGTGAATTCCAAGCAAGGAACTTACAGAGAAACAAAACCCGTAAATTGCAGCTGGAATCAGCCACAAGGCCACGATCTCCCTTCCTATCCAAGCTTCCGAGGTGATGCTGAGGTTCCAATCTTTGGTCAGAGATATCTACAGACGAGAGCAAATCCAGGCAAGCATCTGTGAAGAAATCATGGGAAAAGTTTTTCTAAGTTTATAGTAATGTTTTTCAAAAGCAGGACGAAGCCAACAATCCTTGAATAAGTATTGTATTCATCTAAAAAAGCTTGAAAAATCCTCATGAAGTGCTCAACTCATGTATATATACCAGGGATTTATGTATAATTAGTATGCATGGTTAGGTGCTAGGTCGGATAACTTGCTGCATCCACTCAGCTCAGTTTTGGTAGGTGCATATACAGATGGGTTCAGCAAGCAGCTATAATGCATTTCGTTGTTCTTGTTTACTCTCAAAATAGCATACTACTGATCCATGTGCTTGAGACATGTCCATCTACTTCATTGCTTCCTGAAAATTTCCATTTGAATCTTCCAAGTCAAATCAAGTTTTACTGGCTTTGAAAATGAGATGCTCAAATTCAAGTTTTTTTCTTCCCCCCCCCCCTCCGGCTTCATCACAATGCTAGCCTGAGCCTTTTTCTTTCTTTTTCACTGGAGGAAGGTAAGAAGCTATATATATATAATTTTCTTGTTTATTACAAAAACAATTATGGTCATTTTAAAAAAAAATGAAAAATTGTTTTCATTAATATAAATTCCTAACGTAGCTTAATAGATGATTATGCATACTCCCATGCAGATTTCTGGTGGTGCTGATACACACAATTTCTTGATTTTTCCTTTCTCAACTTTAAAACTTATTTTTAAACATTTTTTAATAATGTGATAAATATATATTTATAAAATTACTTGATAAAAAGATTTAATCATATATAAAATAATACAAAAGTATTTCCTTAATGCTGAAAACATACCCATCGATTTGCAGATTAATCAGCACATGTAGTTCTTATTTTTTTTTACTTTCTTTAATATATTTTTAAAAAAATTTATCCAATGATTTAATGCAGAATTTTCCGAATATTAACTACTTGGTGGATGATGATCGATCCATGTATTTTCATGCCAGTCACTCCTTTCTATGCCCTCCATTTCTGCAGCTGCGCGAGATGAATATATAAATCCTTGAATATATAACGCCGTCTAGCTCAAAAGATTTTAATTTTCTGGTATGCTTTCAAATATTGTTTCAAATTAACACCGTTAATTTTGCTGGCAAAGGCAGCAAATTAAGTTTTCGAGTTGTTTCAGCTAAAAGGACTCCACCAGAATTATCCTTTTCAATGGCTTCAAGAAATCTTGCCAGCCGGCCGATCCAAGAACTACAACTATCAAACTATCTTTAGGGTAATCACAGAACTAGAAACTCTTAACCATAAATCACTTGTAATAAAAAACAAAAACTGAAGAAAGTCTCGACTCTTCCTTACAAAAATATATAGGTAGGAAATCAAAAACAAATTAACCACCTTAGTTGAACGTGCATGCCTGATCAACTCTATTCTTCTTGTATATGCACCGCCGCCGCCGCCGCCACTAATTAAGCCCACCAAGGACTAACAAGCCTCCATCATGGCAACCCCACCACATCCTCTCAAGCCGGTACAGACTCGGTCCAGGTCGCCACCGACCTTTCCATCACCCCCTACCACCCCATCTTCTGGAATGACGAACCCAATGTCTCCAATCCGGCCTGCTATCTCCCTCCATCAACCAAATAGCAAGAAAGGTTCATCAAAGCACAATAAGATATTCCGCCGTGTCCGGGCTGTTTTCCGGTCATTCCCTATCATCACTCCAGCATGCAAGATCCCCGTATCACTCCGCGGAACCCGCCTCCCTGACGGGCACGTTGGTGGGACCCGCATGACCGGAACCCTGTATGGACATCGGAAAGCCAGGGTTAGTCTTGCCATCCAAGAAAGCCCCGGGTCCCTGCCTCTTTTATTGCTTGAACTCACAATTCCTACAGGAAAACTCCTTCAAGACATGGGAGGGGGGCTTGTTAGGATTGCCTTGGAATGTGAGAAGAAGCCAAATGACAAGACCAAGATCGAGGACGAGCCGATATGGACATTGTTCTGTAATGGTAGAAAGTGCGGTTATGCTGCCAAGAGAGAGCCGACCGATGAAGATTTTAATGTAATGCAAACCTTGCGTGTTGTTTCCATGGGAGCTGGTGTAATACCAGCAGGAGATGGAGCAGATCAGCCTGCAGATGGAGAATTGACGTACATGCGGGCATTCTTTGAACGAGTGGCAGGGTCCAAAGATTCAGAGACCTATTACATGTTGAATCCTGATGGAATCAATGGACCAGAACTAAGCTTATTCTTTGTCAGGCTTTGATGAGAAAGGTAGACTAAGTCTAACGATTGAGGTCAAAACCTTCTGCTGAAGGTTTATAGAGTTGATCTGATCTTGGTGCGAATGAATTGGCAAGTTATGAAACTGCTGGTGGGAGAAGTTCGAAAGCAAGAACTGAGGGCAGGACAAAATCTTCTGCTACTTGATTGGAGGGTGGCCTGGTTTCTGGCGGAGGAAGATCGAGGTGACTTTGTTTTATTACATCAGTGAATTATATCACAAACATGTGTGTCTTTAGCATATGATCATGGAATATCAGTGATCGATCGGTAAAATTAATTAGTTATTTTAATGTTCGTAGTAGCCTTTAGCCAAACATGTGTGTCTGTGTTTTAGACCATACTTCCTATTAAAATCCCCTGTTCTCCTCTCCAAAGGTCCGAAAGAAATTTTCTCCTTGTCGAGTTCGATGCATAAAGCTTATTCACATGAAAAGAATATATTAAAAAAAATCAAGGAATTATAATATATTCAGAAGATACATGTATAAGTTATGTTGTGACATTTTGCCATGTGGTTGTGCTCAATAATTAATTATTATTACTAATATAAGTCATGATGTGATTAATTTTATAAATTCTAAAATTAATGATCATATAAATCTATAATAATTACCATACTAGCCATTACAAAACTTCTTAATGCAAAGCTCTCATCATCGGACCAGGTTGTTTCATTTTCTCTTCTTATTTTTACTTTTAGTGGCAACAATCTAGGCCCGACAAGATGAAGTTTCCATTAAAACAAGTTATTATTGGTGAAAAATAGGATCCGCCTCCAAAAGAAAAACAATTACATATGATACACATACGGTGCATATAGCATACTTGTTAATTTTGTTATGTTCTGGCTGAAATGACCGGAATGTTTCATGCCATTAAAAAAACTGAGATGAAATTGTGTTATTTTTATCTTGGTTTTAATTTCAGCCCATTCTGGAAATTTCGGCCGGAATGCTTCGGTACCATTCCGTCTCAAAATCATAATATTTCTTTTATTTTAGAACATTTTACTATTATAATATTTTGTAATTTTAGAGATGTTTCTAATTTTGAGATTATGTTTGTTTGACTTTGTGTTTGTATTGTATAATTTAAAGTTAATTTATCTTGAATTTAAATTATACTTGTTAAATTAATATTTTTTTTCCATATATATATATAATTAATTATATATGAACAGTACAATCTCAAAACAGCATGCCAAAATACTCCAAAATTAAAATATTATATTCTAATAAAAAAACTAGAATGGTGACCGGAATAATATTAACAAACAGGCCCTGTTTCAAGGCAATATACGATCAATCAATCAATCAATTTAACATCGATCTGTATTGCTTTTTTCGGTATATAATTAATCTCAACCATCAATTTCACATTCTAAATATCTTCGATATTCATAGAAGAAGAACGACTCGAAGGTCTCGCCAATACCACAAGTCACGCCATCACTGCGAGAGAGCCTCAAATTATTTTTGGAGTCTGGATCGACCTGACCCACTTGCCCTCCAAGTTTCCATCACTGAAAAACACGATTCATAGCATGCATGACTCACGACGCAATTTGTTATCTGTATTAAAATAATTTAAAAACATTAAAAATATATGATTTAAAATAAAAAATAGATTTAATATTTTTTAAAAACATTTTAAAATGTAATATCATATATCCTTCTAGTCAAATTGCCCCTTTAGTCAAATTGCCACATGAATTTGCTTGCTCCCTTGAAAAAGTTGTGCGTCCAGACGAACACACACTTGTCTATTCTGGAAAGAGCCATCCACGCTTCACACATCGTGCATCCTTCTAATCTGCTTTGGTAACAAAGCACTTCAACACACTCACACAACAGTGTTCTCTCTCACATAGTTGTTAGATCCACTTTGGATGGTTGGGTAAACTCATGTATACTTATAATATAAGTTATATATTTTGAAGTACAAATTATATTCTTATTTAATATTTTAAGTCATTTCTTTACCTGGTATAAAGATTTTCATTCAAGTTTAACATGAGTTTTTAGTTGAGGGGAAGCGTGATAGAGAATAATACAAATTATATCATAAAATCTCATCTAGTAACTTAAGTTTTTGGGTTGAGATAGTTCTTTAATATGTTTTTTTCTATCAAAACAATATGATCAAGCTAATCGAATCCCAAATAAATTCATCGAATCAATTAGATTATTCGAGTCAGGGCGTGCACTTCTTGTAAGAGCCTAGGATAGCTGAGATTTTATTCACTCACCTGGACTCACAAAGTGCGCTTTCTCTATAACATTATAGCATAATTATGAAAGAACAAATAACACAATGTTTTACAGTAAGAACTGAATTGCCAACTTGAATTGTTTGTCTGCTTCATTGCATTTAAATAGAGCAGACCTTTACACATCCTAATAAGGACTTGCAGATTTACAGGGATTTAGCATAATAGAAAGGGAAGTAGCCGTTGGTCACACTGGTTCTGGGGAGAATTGATTTGTTGTTGCAGATTTGGAATGTGATATAAGTGTGGGATCCTTTCCATGAATAGCTCTAACAAATTATACTAGAGAATATTGAAAAATATATAATCTTCCACAATTTTGCAAAAAAGGAAAATAAATAACTCACACCAAATTATAACAATAGTTATAAAAGTAGGTGTTATAGCAAACTTGATCATGAAATTGGAGCTGATGTAATTCAACATGAAAACTGCAACAATATCGATATTAATAATTACATGGAAGAAGATAAATAACATTAATTAACAAGGGGGGTGGGAGAAAATTAATGATCTGTAGCTATAGCTAGCATTCCAACTCTGCATGCCCTGCCCACGAGCACTTATTTAAACATATAATTATAAGCTTAATGTGCTGCAAAATATTAGTTTTAGTGCTTCTTGATGAACTCTACTATCCCTTCCAAAAGGCCAGTAGTTTGAGCTGCTGTATTTGGATCCATATCAACAGCAATCTTGTTAAGATAAAAACTGTGACCCACTCCAGGATTGATTAGCAACTCCACATCCTTGTTGGCTTTATTCATGGCCTCATAGTACTCCATCTCTGTGTCCCTTATCAAGTCGGTCTCCGCCACGCAGAGCAAGAACGGTGGCAGATTTAGGCTGTCCAGCGGCGGTGCTGCAGGCCCCATTGGGCATGTAAAAGGGTGGTCCTTGGTGCACCCTTTTGGCAATGCCAATTTCAAGAACCTGTCCACCATGTCTAGGGTTAAGAAAGGCGACTCCGGTTGCTCCATCTCGGACTTGCTCCTCTCTGACCGGACAAATCCCGGATGGACCGGAATGCCTCCTGCGAGTCTCATTGGACTCAAATCCACCTGACCAGCACGCGCAGCCACATGGTGCACCAAGTTCCCCCCTGAGCTGTCTCCAATAAGAAAAACCCTGTTGAAATCTCCATAATTACTAACCCATGGCTCATACGAGTCATCTCCTCGTGCCAATGCACGTAGCCACATTAGGGCAGAGAACCCATCGTCGATTGCAGCTGGGAGGCGATGCTCGGGGGCCAGCCTTAAGTAGACCGACACAACTATTGCTGAAGCCGACCTAGCAAGCCTGGAGTAGATGTAATAATACATATACCAATCAGCTCGGCTAATGCAAAAACCACCGCCATGAAAATGGATAATCACAGGAAGCTTATTGCTATTATGACCTGCAGAACGATCAGGTTCATGTTGGGGCAGATAAATTCTAGCACCAAGGCCAGAGTTTTCATCAATGGTCACGTCACGTGTGGCAACACCCTCGATGAATTCCTCATGGGGAGGCACTGGCTCTGACATGAACTTGACCTCAGGTGGTCCGGTCCATGTCCGGTCCACCCAGCCATCGTCGAAGATTCTTAGCCAGCCAGATACCTCCTCCACAAGTTTCCTCTGATAAACCATGGTTACAAACGAAGTAATCAACTTGTATTATATTAGAGCTGTGTAGGTATTTTTCTTGAGTTTGTGTGAGCGCATTTTGGACCGCCTTGGCTACTCTTTATATAGTGGCTTGGGAGGTGTGGGAATGGAGAAAGTTCAAGGCAATTTTGGGATGCTTTTCTCTAAAAAAATAAATAGAAAATATTTTTTCTCGAAGAATTGACCAGGAAGAGTTGAATATACTAAACCATTCAATTTCAAGTGGGACTTGAATTTATCTCGAACACATATCAGTATATAATATAAAAGAAATATCCCCTGCTACGTAGTGGGAAATTGTTACAAGCATGGATCAAAATTCATGTTGATTATGAAAAAAAATAAAATTTGTTGAACGATAAACCCAGAAAATTAATGGTGATTACCATGTAAATCCCTCGTTTGCAAACACTCATGCACATATATCTCATTTACTTGTATGTATATCTTTTAATTTTAGAATTTGTATAACTAGTCGAGATATACGTAAATTGTCCCTAATATTCACGTTAATAATAATAATAATAATAAAATCCCAGCCCGGATACACGAGACCTCTATAAGTACCCTTTCACATTTGTTAAACTTTATATTAAACGATAAATCAATTAGTAATTAACAACCAATAGCATTACGTCCTGCCTGATCTATATTTTGCTATAAATCTCGTTGCGACAAGACGGTAGGTTGGTGTTTAACAACCATTAATAATATATTATGATAATTAAATTTCTTAAACTATGTTAAGAGAAATAGACTTGTCATAAATTCCTAATCGCGTGTAGATGTCGATGACCAGCACTCGTTGATATTCCACACAGAGAAAAGGAATTTATTAGTATTCAATAAGACTTCGATAATTCATATGCGTAAGTACCAACCAACCATAAACGAAAGAAATCTATTTGCAATTCAATTGTCAATAATCCTTACGTCGTTTTCTGTAACAATCTCTGTCGTTTATACCAACTTTTCAATTCATTGCCCAAGTATAGTTTCTTGGCAATTGCAGTGCAAGTGCTTTCATTTTGAGCATTTTAGTTTGTGGGAAACATTAGAGGTGGCGACGGAAAGAAGGAGAGGAGTCAAAGGTCAACATTCAGACATGGGAGCCACACTCCACCCCTGTGTGGAAACTTTGTCGAATTTGTGAAGAAAGAGGATAGTGCAAGTCCTTACCAACCATGGAGAGGATCGATTAAGACAACGTGTTTTCGACATGGCAGCCACCAAAATGCATGGAATTCAAAGTTTTAAAGTGTTCAAGTCAAGTTAATATTGACGTCAATAATTGTTTGACTCTACTGTGTTTTCAAAATATTTTTGAAAAAATTTAAAAATTAATTTTTTTTTGTGTTTTTAAATCATTTTACATGCTGATATCAAAAATATTTTTTAAAAAACTAATCGCAATACCAAACAGGAACTGTAAATGTTTCTACACCAACTGTTACAGGGTAATGAAATTGCTGGGATTCAAAAAACCCTGGAGAAAAAAATATTCTTCTATCTCAAAAACAACATAGATGATACATGTTGTCTATGATAATTTGTAATTTTTCCTTCAAATGTATACATGATTTACAAGGGTTTAAATAGATTACAATCTTCTCTTTACAGAGTACAATTTGAATTTTGAATTTAAATGAAATCTGAATTAAAGGAAAGGAGAGATCTTCGGCTCCTCATCTGCAGATAATATCATGCATGATTATCTGCAGATTTTATGCTTAATCATCTTCATTGCTCTGCTGATTCTGCTGATTCACTTGATCTTCCACATGCCCCCTCAATCTAAGGGGTAAAGAATTGACTCTTAGATTGGAACGAAGTAGTTGAAAACGCAGAGAAGGTAATGGTTTTGTAAGTGCATCTGCATACTGATCCTTTGTCGAAATTAACCGAACCAATAGGTGTCCCTTAAGCACTTGATCACGCACAAAATGAAAATCAATTTCAATGTGCTTTTTTCGCGCATGAAACAATGGATTACTGGTGAGATATGTGGCACCAATATTGTCACACCAAAGAGTTGGAGGCTGAGGTTGTGATATACGCAAATCGAAAAGCAATGTGTTAAGCCACATAACTTCAGCAGCTGCATTTGCAAGAGCCTTGTACTCTGCTTCTGTGCTACTTCGCGCAACAGTAGGTTGCTGTTTGCAGCTCCAAGACACCAAATTTTTACCAAGATAAACACAATAAGCTCCAATAGATCTTCTGTCATCCTGATCTGTTGCCCAATCGGCATCACTGTATGAATGTAATTGCAAATCGGAATCAGGTTGGATAAATAAAGCATGAGAGATTGTTGCTTTCAAATATCTTAGGATTCTTTTCACAGCCACCCAATGAGGTACTCTCGGGTCATGCATATATTTGCTGACTTTGTGAATTGCAAATGCAATTTCTGGCCTTGTAAATGATAGGTACTGCAGCCCCCCAACAATGCTTCTGTAAAGTTGCGGGTCATCAAATTTGTCCCCATCGGTTTTGTTTAGCAGTTGAGTAGTAGACATAGGTGTGGTTGAAGGCTTAGATTTATCCATCTTACTGCGCAGTAGAAGATCAAGTATATACCTTCGCTGTGTCAAGTATAATCCCTCAGGTTCTCTTATCGCTTCCACACCCAGAAAAAAACTCAATTTGCCCAAATCCTTCACTGGAAAATCACCCTTCAACAAGCTTATCACGTGATGAATGAATGGCAGATCAACACCTGCTAAAATGATGTCATCAACGTATATAAGTATGAATGTAAGAACAGAATCACTGTGATAAACATACAATGAATGATCAGCCTCACTTCCCACAAAACCAATTTCAGTCAATTTGTCTGTCAACCGAGAAAACCATGCTCGGGGTGCTTGGCGAAGACCATAAATGGATTTTTGGAGTTTACACACATGCTGTGGGTATTGGGGATGTTGAAAACCTGGTGGTTGAGCCATAAATACATCTTCGTCTATGAAACCATGTAAGAAGGCATTCTGGACATCAATTTGTCGCAGATGCCACCCACGGGAAATTGCAATCGATAAAACCATTCGCACCGTCGTTGGTTTGACCACTGGGCAAAATGTTTCTGAGAAATCAACACCTTCTTGTTGATTGAAGCCCTTTGCAACCAACCTAGCCTTAAAACGCTCAACATTCCCATCAGCCTTCCTCTTAATTCGGTACACCCATTTAGAGCCAAGAATGTTTGCAGCAGGGGGTGAAGGAATTAATGTCCAAGTTTCATTGTGTAATAGTGCATCAATTTCAGTGTTCATGGCAGCTCGCCACTCAGCATGCTTGTTGGCTTCGGTGAAGCAAGTGGGTTCAATTTCAATTGGCTTGACAGTAGCCATTAGAGCCTTTGGGAGGGGGTATCGGATGTGGGAATTTGAGGGAAATTTGGGTTTGTGAATGTTGTTTTTGCTACGGGTGGTCATGGGGTGATTGTTTGTAGGTTGAATTTGGGAATTGGTTTGGGAATTGAGAGTGGGTCTGTCAAATTCTGCTAAAATTGGGCAAGTTTGCTGAGATGGAGAATCGGGTTCAATGTGAACAGGAGAATGAGCATTTTGTGGGATTTCACACGAGGCACGTGACAGTGGTGCTTGATCAATGGGCAATAAATCTGCAGTGAAAGGAGTTATGGCATTTGAAATAATAAGATTCGAAGGAAAGGTGACAGACTCGGCATTTTGAGGGACAGTAACGGGTGAGACAGTAACAGCTGAATGAGACTCAAATGGAAAATGATTTTCATCAAAAACGACATGACGGGAAACGTAGATTTTTCCAGTGGAAGCATCTAAGCATTTGTAACCTCTATGACCAATACTATAACCCAAGAAAATGCATGATTTGGAACGAAAATTCATTTTGTGTTTGTTATACGGACGTAAGTAAGGCCAGCAAGCACAACCAAAAACGCGTAAAAATTGGAAGTCAGGTTTGCAACGATTTATCATTTCGTAAGGTGATTTTTGTTGTAAAACTGGGGTAGGCAAACGATTTATGATGAAAACAACTGTTAAAAATGCATCTTCCCAAAAACATTGTGGTAATTTTGAATGAGCAAGTAACGCAAGACCAACTTCAACAATTTGGCGATGTCGCCGTTCAATGGCACCCGCTTGTTGATGTGTGTAAGGACATGTTACTCGATGAGTAATTCCTTGATTTTGTAAAAATTGGGTGAAGCTGCGGTATTCTCCTCCCCAATCAGTTTGGATGGATTTTATTTTTGCGTCAAATTGACGTTCTACCGCAGCTTGAAATTTTTGAAAAGTTGGTAAAGCGTCAGATTTTAATTTTAAGGGAAATAGCCATAAGAATTTTGTGGAATCATCCAAAAAGCTTATATAATATCGTACGCCTGTAGTGGAAATTGTGGGTGCTGGCCCCCAAACATCGGAGTATAATAACTCTAATGGTTTTGACGCAGAAACATGTTTATGAGTAAAAGGTAAAGCGTGGCTTTTAGCCATTTGACAATGAGAACAAACAGGCATTTTATTACTTGAAATTGGAAATGAAATTGCCTTATTCATGACTGGAAGAGAGGCATGACCTAGACGTTGATGCCATAATTTGGCAGAGACCCGAATACTTGAAAATACTTGCGGACGAAGATTAGCAAGCGACATGGAGAAACTGTAGAGACCGTTAAGAAGTGGACCCCGATGCAGGACGTTCCCCAAGTAATCCTTCACAAGAAAGAAAAAATCATGAAATTCAAAGAATACATTATTATCACGACAGAAACGGTGAACTGAAAGGAGATTTTTGGTAATTTCAGGAACTAATAAGATTTGATTTAAAATAAAAGACTTGGACGGGGAAGACATGGTGGATTTTCCACTGCGAGTGATTTTCAAACCTGCACCATTTGCCACTTGGATTTGATCATGACCAGCGTAATCCTCGTGTGTGAGTTGAATGTTGCTCATTTCATTGGTGAGATGGTGGGTAGCCCCTGTGTCAGGGTGCCATTCAGGGGAAGGATTGTGTTGACGGGCAGCAAGGTAGGCTGATGGTGCTCTTTGTTGGCTTTGGTCCTGAAATGTTAAATCAAATCTGTGGTAACATTTCAGCGCATGATGGCCAGGCTTATTGCATACCTGACAGACCAGGGAAGAATTGGTGGCTGGAGCACGATGGGTGTATCGTCCACCCTTACTGTGGGGACGAAATTGATTTCCACGACCTCTGTAAGAATTTGCAGGACGAGAGTAGTATTGAGGTGTTGATCTGGTAGCCATATTGACAGAAGCATGAACTTGGATTTGGTCATGGTGTTGATTGATTCGTGCTTCAGTAAGAAGAAGCATGGAATAGAGTTCTTCCAGGGGAACCTCATCAGACCGTGAGGTGATTGTGGAAACAAAAGAATCATACTCTTGGCCGAGACCAGCAAGAACATATGTTAAAATTTCTTCATTCTTCAGTGGTTGTCCTGCAAGGGCAAGGTCATCAGCCATGCGTTTAATTGAAAGGAAAAAATCCTTAGCAGTCATAGCACCCTTGCGAGCAGTGGCAAGTTGGGTTCGAATTTGAACAGCCTTTGCTCGTGAGATGGATGAAAAATTTTGCTGAAGAGCAAGCCACACTTCTTTTGAGGTGTTATATGACATAACTTGGGAAAGAACTTCTTCAGTGAGTGAAGAATTGATAGTGGCAAGGATGATGGAATCCTGTCGAAGCCATTGAGCATATTCTGGGTTTGGTACTCTAGAGGTGGCACCTGTGACAGAGTTTGTGGCATCAATTTCTTGAGGAGGGGCTGAAATTGTGCCATCTAGATAGCCAATTACACCTTGACCACGAAAATATGGCAAGGCTTGAGCTTTCCAGACTGGATAATTGTTGTGATTTAGCTTGATGTGGAGAGTGAGAGGGAGGTGAGAAAGAGAAGGAACTGAGTATGAAGAGGGATGGTTTGAAGGGACTGTTGAAGAAGAAGAAGCCATTAGAACCGATGAATCGAGAGAGAAAAAAAATTGATCAGATGTTGATCTGTTTTTGAGGCTCTGATACCATATGATAATTTGTAATTTTTCCTTCAAATGTATACATGATTTACAAGGGTTTAAATAGATTACAATCTTCTCTTTACAGAGTACAATTTGAATTTTGAATTTAAATGAAATCTGAATTAAAGGAAAGGAGAGATCTTCGGCTCCTCATCTGCAGATAATATCATGCATGATTATCTGCAGATTTTATGCTTAATCATCTTCATTGCTCTGCTGATTCTGCTGATTCACTTGATCTTCCACATTGTCGAGTCTAGGTTTAACATATACGTGGTTTAAATTATATTTGACTTGAAAAATATATAAAAATAATAATAATATTCTAAGGTAAACACAGTATAAGAGTGAGAGAGACAAATTTTAACCCTTTTTTTATACTTTTTTTTATATATCATGGTATTTATATCGACCTGTCCTCTCCAAAGACAACAAATGGTAACATCTTATCCAAGAGTTGGGGTGGGGGAAATGCCAACAATTAAATTACAACAACTCTTTGTCGAGTCAAGTAAATGGAATATTAAAATGGGTGAGAGTGAGGTGGGCTAGCCAGGTAAGAATGAAGTGTTGCTTCCTGGAGCCAGAGGTTTAAGGAGCCATCCCATCATCCACAATGATGGGGTCATAACATGAGTAAATTAAGAACTCTCTTTTTCACATACCCTCATTGTTAACTGGGGTTTAAAAATATTAAATGAACTGATTTCAATATATTAAGAGAATTTAAATTAGATATGTAAAGAGGTTTTCATAATATATTTTTATTTTATATCATTTGTTTTTACATATCCAAAATATTTACTCCCATCAAAATCAATTTTCTTTTGACATGCCCCATCGACTAGATATTTCACTGATATTCATAAATTTTAAATATCCAGTAGGTGATCCAACAATAAGAGTTTAAAATTAAAAGGTTTGTTCCTCTATAATCTCGTATTCGAGTCTTATGATTGCTGATATAACGGTCATTGAGAAAAAAATATTTTATAAAGATAATACTACGAAAATATATTTAAAATAAAGAAATTATCAAATTGAAACTTTTAAAAAAAATTGATGGGGTATTTATAGTCTATAATTTTTTTTTTTGTGGAGAATTGTTTTATTTATATAATATCTCGAGTTGTATTCCACTCAAAATCATTGAAAGAATGTTGAGTTTCCCGGTTAGAAATATAAACTAAGTCTAAACAAGTTAATTGAATATTAAATGTAAATAAAACTATATCTCAACTTTATATTAATATCTCTTCTTCTCGAGAGATTTTTGAGTTTGAAAATTTTCTTTTTTAGAGTTATTGTAATTATTTACAGAGAGAATTGTTTTTTCCTGGTGCACATTCTGTCTCGAAAAATTATTTGTTACTCTGATTTTGGTACAAAATTTTATGGTAAATTATTTTCCACCTGTCAATATAGAAAACAAAACGATGCCGATTCTGATCTGGCACCAATGGGCTCTGTCCACAATTGGGCATCTGATCTGGCACTGAACAGGCTTTGTTCATAGCTGGGTATCTCATCTGGTGCTGAAATGGGCCTGATACAGAGCCCAGTTATATTGCTTGTTAACACGCTGATAAGGACATCTCATGAACATAGTTGTGAGCCCTAATCACGGGTCATGAAAAAAGCTGGCCATGCTGATTAATTAGAAAAAAGATTATAGATTATAAAATATATATCAGGTTCATTTTATTTACAGCAAACTACAAAGAAGTTTATTGCGATTTGATTTACAGTATATAATATTAAAAAACTCAGAGCATTAAAGTTGTATTTAATTATTACTCTAAGATAAAAAAAAAACAAAAACAAAACGAAATAAATTACATGTTAAATTCTAAAAACATAAAATA
The DNA here is from genome assembly GCA_025169955.1 of Salix arbutifolia. Taxonomy (NCBI): domain Eukaryota; kingdom Viridiplantae; phylum Streptophyta; class Magnoliopsida; order Malpighiales; family Salicaceae; genus Salix; species Salix arbutifolia. The sequence goes on from CM045902.1 coordinate 2,055,763, forward strand.
AATATGTTTTTAGAATAATTTTGATATAAATTCTTATCATTTCAGAATATGATTTTTATTGTCTCTTTCATCCATGCAATAATAAAAATTGTCCAATTAATTCTACCTCAAAAGAAGCTTTCTACTAATGGGGGTAACACTCAAGCCACTAACCAAAAATTAATGGCAAGGCAACAGTGATTTTCGTTCATGGTTGAATTGGGCTGAGCATTAAGTACTGCAGAAACGTGATGTGATGATAAAAAAATTATAATTTACACAGTAATTTTTAAGTTTATGATAGAATATATATTCTTTGTAAGAGTTTGGAATAATCGGGATTTTACTCATTCATCTAAACTCATATATTACACTTTTTAAGAGATAAAATTTCATCACATCCACAAAAAAAAAAGAGGATTGAGCATTAAATTGTTTCTTATAAAAAGAATGAGAGTGACACCGTACAGTAATAAAATTTTACGAGTTTGGATTAATGGGTGTGATTTTCACTCATGGATCGGGCACATATTCAATCACCTATTGGCTATAGGGTTTTGTATGGAAGAAAGGTTAAATTAGTGGGATATTCAATCTCGTTTTTAGTGTCTATTTGAGAGTACGATGGATGTGTTTTTTTAAAGTATTTTTTGTTTAAAAATATATTAAAATAATATTTTTTTATTTCTAAAAAATTATTTTTAATATCAAAATATAAAAATCATCTAAAAAACATTAAAATTAATTTTTTATTATTATTTTAAAACCCCTTTTAAAATATAATGACAAACAAGAACTACAAATAAGATTCTTTGGGTATACGGACATGGGGAACTGATAGCAAACCTTTTCCAATCGGAGACTACGTACGCAGTGGAGAATATTCATCGTGCATGCAGTAATGGCATGAACACATATGATGAGATTAGACACGTTTTGCTTCTAGGTAAGGCAATTAATGTTTTAGATTTTATTATTATTATTAAATTTATTAAGTCTTTTGAGGATTATTAAAAAAAAAGGGTTAACTAGTTAAACTAAGTTTGTCTTTTGAGGTTTGTCACGATTTAAATTCTTTTTTGTATTTAATTTACCTTTTCATATAATTAATTCATCACGAAGTCATCATCTAAATAAACAGGCCTAAGCGTAATATTAAAATAAAATAAAAATTAAGCTAATTTACACCACCCAACAAATAAAAAAACCCAGAGGAATTCCCTTTTCATTTTCAACAACGTGGGACATCGAGGCGAACTGAATTATTGTTTTATGTTTTCAAAAGGTTTTAGTTTTCTAGCTAATAAAAAACAATTAATTTTAGGAGAGGGAACCCACAGTCTATACAATAATTTAGCACTGGCAGAGAGCTTCATTTAGCGATTGAAAAAAAGAGGGTGCATTTCTTTTTCCCATCGTTCATGCGTTTTCTATTTGAATCATGATAATTTTTAAAACAAGAAATCAAGCTTTGAAGCATAGCAAAGAGTGCACCGTTGATCTCCTAGAGGGATTGATCAAGCGTATGGTGATGCGAAGAAATGAATCTTTGACTCAACTTTTTGAGTGCGAGTGACTTTTTGGTCCATGCTCCATTACTGAAGACTTTCTGGTCAATGAAATAGGTTTTTTCAGAACAAGAATTGCAAAAGCCAATACATACGTGCGTTTGCTTTGGTTAAAGGAGTTATGTCTCCTATCTAGGGCATTTCCCATTTGAATGAGTTTTAGGTGGGGTTAAAATAAAGTTTAATTAATTTGGATCGATGCAAGACAACAAATTTATGAATTAGATTAGTAAATTATAAGGTTTGGAAAGCTTGCTTGAATTATCTTCGCTAGTAGGATTGGCTAGTGGAAGAACCTCCATGCATAGAACAAAGCTTTATAATTATATATAAATAAATGCTATATATATAAATAAATAAATAAATATCTCTCATTGTTGTGCATCGTACGTGCAATGCAAGCTTGATCACAAAGAACAAAACTAGTGTAAAGAACTATCAATAAATACAAAATGCATGTAGTGGGAAGGGATACTTTTCATTGCAAGGCAACGAGTGGTCAATTAACATGTAGGACGTGTTGGGAAATCTGGATAAAAAAAAAGAAGAAGAAAAAAGGAGCAAAAAAATGTGGAACCAGAGGGCATGACTCGATTCCTTTTGTTTCGAAAAAAGTGATGCCATACGTTTTTGCAATGTCTTCGGTCCATGCATGATTGGCCTGGTTGATTAATTACTAATCACTCATTTACGTTCATTAATCCGTCACTAACTTGAGTCGTAGAAAAAGCAATTTAGGGTTCTTAAACTGAGATTGAGTACATTAAATTACCTTCATATTTGTTCCAAAAACGGTTGGAAATTACCATTTATGCCTGTCATGACACACAAGTGAACAAATATTTTTTATTTATTTTTTATGCCCGTCACCAAATTATTTTTATTTATTTTTTTATGCGAGGAAACCTCATCTTCCGGGAAACGTACTTTGTGGGCACAGGTGAACGAATAAAATCCCGATTATCCCAGACTCTTACAAGAAGTGCATCCCTAACTCGAACTCGAGATTTACTGTGCAGATTGCAAAACTCTTTGTTATCACGTCACGTCTCATGAAGACCATATTACCAAATTAGTGATTGAGACTAACTTATGTAATGCACAAAGATTGATCATGTCTTGCACATAATTCTATGATGATGATAATTACGATCAAGCATGGTCGATGATTGTGTCAACTTTGCGATGAAATTCCCTTTCATGGACCAGACAGCATCAAGTTGCCAGAGGGAACAAGTGTCTCTAGCAACTGTGGAATATATGGCCATGATTTGGTTGCTGGTGATGATCGATCCATTGTTTATTACGACCCACTAAGTATTTCAAATAAATTTATAAACTCTTGTCGTCTCTTTTTCCTTCTTTAATCGTCACCATTCAGCTATGACAAAAGTATATTCATCTTCACATGAGAACAAAAGAGGCTTCCATAAATTTCTTGAGTGCAGCTTGGAAAGCAGATTTTTATTTTTATTTTTATTTTTTTACAGAAATTGCAACCCTTATCAAAGACTAAACTGGGTCCAATCCTTTTGATTTCTTTACAGGCTGAAGGGTAGCTTTGACCAAAAGGTTAGGAAAGACAGGGACAGATAAAGTTATTAATTTTATGCTATAATTTGATCAAAAGTTAATGATTGCCATCAAAGTTTTGTAATGCCAGTTCATATAAATACCAACTTGTTTACAGAAGTGATTCCGATCGAGGACATTTTTGAGGCTAAATGAAAAGGACCTAACGATCTGAAATATCTATGAGGGAGAGATATGTTGTATATTTGGGAGTGTGATTGCGGTTGCTTTTGAAACATCAAAATAATATATTTTTTTAAAAAAATATTTTTGACACCAGTACATGAAAATAATTTAAAAACACCAAAAAACTTAATTTACAATAAAAAATCATTTTTTTCAAAAACATTTTTGAAACACAGTACCAAACACCCCCTGGAATGTGAGAAAATGGGAAAAAAATATATTATTAAATAGAGGAATAATATAAATAAAGACTGCGAAAGAACAAGAATTCCTTCCCTTTCACTACTCCCTGCATCTGCACTTGAATCCTGTCATGAAAAAACTTTCTACAGTGGAGCATAACTACAAGCTCCTGCCCCCCTGGGAAGGTCAAGCAGCCATGAGCATTTTATTCTCTCACTACAATTTCCCAAAACAAAGTTCCAACCCTAATTACCAACAGGGGTTATGGCTCAATGGTTGTTGGGGAACATCCTCTTTCATTCGAACATGGTTCGAGTCCTAGTGGAAGTGGGGCTGGAGCTAGGGTTCTTTCCTTCTTGTCTCTCCTGGGTCTATCCCTTCGCGGTATGCCTGTTACCCCCGCGGTGCTTTACATGTTCACTGAACTTGCAGGATGTTCAGTGAACTCGGGAAATAGTCGAGGTGCGCGTAAACTGGCTTAGACATCCCGGTCATAAAAAAAAAATTCTAACCCTAATTTCTCCTTTTTAATCAAGATTCCAACTTGGTATAAAAACGACCGGACACTTGCACCGTGTTTTGCTTTTCTCCATTTATATTGTGGAATCAAGCTGTTCACTCTTAATTTCCAAAGGAACATACCTCGTCTAACGACAAGAGAATTTTTATTTTGGAAATTTTAAGCAAGAATTATACCATTGCATGTAAAATGTGTAAAAAGCATATATATTAAACCCGAGAGTTAATTTGTCATCAAAGATGGATTGCCGGGCAGATGGTTTTATCCAAGTTAATAAAAAAAAAAAAGTTTATAAAAGTTTAAATTATATAGTTTTGAAAAAAATTAAAAGTCAACCATGTTGGAAATCGGCTGACCAGTCATTTCGATATTGATTTTTTTTAACACCTGGCCAAGATCAAGGACAAACGAATCTAAAACTCACCATTCTAAGTTGAGTTCAATACTGTTAAAAAACATTCTCGTATATAGAAAGAAAAAAGAGATCATAATGGAGCGATCTCTGTAAACATACAGATCTACATTGCGATGAGTAGATGAATCATATGTATGAGCACACTACTTCCTTTAAGGTCTCATGATATAATTCTCATTCCATAAGCTGGAATGCATGAGTTTCAGGTTTGAAATGACCGTTTTAGGTTTAGTAGTGTTTTTGGGCTTCTGGGCATTTCTAGGTTCAGGTTCGTCATGTTCATACGATGAACAATACCTTAGGTATGATATTTAGGCTTTATTTTGGTTACATTTTAGTTCTTTCATGTTCATACTTCTTTGTTAGCAGATAATCTAATTTTTCTATTTATTAATAACATTTAAAGATTAAAATTTGAAGGATTTGGTTTAGAACCGAACTCATTTATGCTAAATTGTGAAATTTTAGCGAAAATCAAAGTCGATGGACTTTTAATTATTGATCTATGTGTGATTTCAAACATGTTCATGTCTTTTTTTGTTTGAAAACAGCTATGAAATAACTTCTATGCTTATAGAATTCAAGATGAATGTTTTCGTGTTTTAAATTTCATCTAAGCTTGATATGTTTAGGTTCAAGAATTTTTCAAGTTTTTGTGTCTTTATCAAGTTTAATCCATTTGGTTTTTAGTTTTTTTAGGTAACTCTACTTAGTCAACTCAATAAAGATCAACTCTGTCATGTCAATATGTTGAGTTTACTCAGTTGGTGTCAAGCGATAAAATTGACTCGACAAGTTAACTCGATCAGTTGACACAAGAATTATGGTCTGTTTGTGTGGCTCTTAATTTATATTGAACTTTTGAACTGCAGATGGTGTTTGGCAAACACTCTCTTGAGTTTATTTAGAAGTTTTTTTTATATAAAAAAATAGTTTTTTGGCAAACATGATCTTACATAAATTATGAAAATAAAAAAAAATGTTTTTTGTGTGTATTACATACAAACAAATATCTAAAAAAAACATATATTTTAATACAAAAGTTTCTTTATTTTTTGGGATTTTTTCATACATCCTTTGATTTTAATAAAGACTTCATTAAATATCCCTGAGAATTAGTCCAATATTTCAAGAAATTCAATTCATTTTTTTTTAATTTATAAAAATAAATGATAAATACTCTGATAAAATATTAAACCTACAAGTAAACTAATATTTAAAATATCAGTGATTGACTTAACAATTTTTATAATTATTTTAATGTTCATCAATTTTAATTAAGATTATTTTATTATCATAGACACATTTTTATTCAATACAGGTGAACTCTATTCTATTCGAGAATTTAACTGGATTTACCAAATAAAATATATTTGGATACACGAGCCCATAACAAATAAAAAAAGTTGGATTTATTCCTGCGAATAAATTTCAAACCAAATCACTAAATTATATCAAAATCTCACAAAACAATCTAATTTTAATAAAACACGTTAAGAATATTAATATTTTCTTAGCTTTTTTACCTTTTAAGCCTTTAAAAATATCATCACATACAGGTTTATTAGGGAGTCTAACTAAATAACTATTTCTGATACACCTTCGAGGAAACTGCCGACATTATAATCATGAATCTTATATTTATTAACCACTTGATTTGCCATCAAAAATGAATCTTGCATGATGTCCTTTGGAAGTCCTTGATCCAACGGTCTTGATTTAATATTCACTGCCCATGACGTAATCCTGGGAAACTTGACATGTGTCAAGTAGATTTGCCCTCCAACTATAAGTCACTGTGGCCTTACATCACTGACAATTTAGGAAGGTGACTCAGATGCTCACTACTTTCTTGTGCCACGCGTACCCCACCTTTCCCTCTTTCCCTCTCGGAGCAATATATATATATCTATATTAACAAAAATGGATAATTGGGATTTTCTTTGAGTGTTATGCGCTGTTCTATTCGACATATAATTGATTGCAAGTTATTTTTTAAACTTATTTTTGTTTGTAAATATATTAATTAATAATATTTTTTTATTTTTAAAAATTATTTTTGATATCATCGTATATGAAAATGATCTAAAAACATCAAAAAATTAAATTTAAAATACAAAATAAAAATTAAATTTTTTTAAAAATATTTTTAAAACATAACGAGAAACCATCCAGGCTACTTTATAAGTTTAAATTTATACATAATCTCATAATATTTTGTTTTTTTAAAAAAAGTAGATTAATTCGAGTCAATTTACTCAGCATTGAGCGAAATCAAATCTAGATTCATTCTTGAACTTTTATTTTTATATTATTATTTTTCAGAATACACTATTTTCACATCCATACACTTGGGGGGAAAAAAGGTCGTTCCTTCCACTAGTATAAATACACGAGACTAGCTATCTAGTTTTTTCCTAGGGAGAAACACAACCTTCTTGAGGTGTTCTTCCTCGATCTCTTCCTTTCTTTCTACTAAAGCTAAAAGAATCCCATCTTTTCCCAAGGAAAATGAAGAACACAGGGTGTTGCAGCAAGTTCCTTGAGAGCTCGAAACCCTACTTCGCCATGATCTCTTTACAGTTTGGTTATGCCGGCATGAATATCATAACAAAAGTGTCACTTAACCGCGGTATGAGCCACTATGTCCTTGTGGTTTATCGCCATGCCTTCGCCACCGCAGTGATTGCTCCATTTGCTTTGATTTTCGAGAGGTTTGAATCGAGACCCAAACATGGTTTTTGTTTAATATCTGATCATAACTTTCAAGTTTTTCTTATCGATCCTTTCGAAATTATCTGTTGCATTTCAGGAGATCGCAACCGAGGATCACCTTCCCTGTTTTCATGCAGATATTTGCCCTTGCCCTTCTGGGGTTAGTCCCTGCAAAACATTTCTTGTTCAATATTAATTAATCATGCATGGGGTTAGTCCTATGCTATTTGCTTTAATTATGTCAATTCCTTGGCGCTGAAATCAAGTTTTATTTTCATTTCATAGACCTGTGATAGACCAGAACTTTTACTATGCCGGGCTGAAATTTACATCCCCGACTTTCTCCTGCGCAATGAGCAACATGCTTCCTGCTATGACGTTTGTCATGGCTGTCATATTCCGGTAAGCATATGCTTCCTGCTAAAACTTTATTAGGATTCTTGTTCGGAGTTAAATCCATGTTAGAATTTGATCTAATTAACGAAATTATAGAAATAGAATGAAGATGGTGAGATTTGAATTCATAACTTCTAAGTCAACAAGCCAGGAATCATTTTACCTATTATATAATTCTCTAACACTTTTGTGTGTATAGGATGGAGAAACTGGACGTAAAGAAATTGAGGTGCCAGGCGAAGCTAGTGGGAACAGCGGTGACAGTTGCTGGGGCAATGTTGATGACCTTATACAAGGGTCCTGCTGTAGAGATGCTGTGGTCTGAGCACATCCATCCACGTAAATCATTTGTGACTGATACCACAGGAACAGCTGACAAAAACTGGTTCAAGGGCTCCATTTTTCTTATCATTGCTACTCTTGCCTGGTCTTCCTTGTTTGTTTTGCAAGTAAGTGATTTTCCTATGATTTTCCTTTTCTTTTTCCTTACAGATTCATGAAAGTAATTAATATATATAATTTATATGATCACATGATAGACCAAAGCGTTGGAGACATACAAGAACCACCAGCTTTCTCTCACGTCACTCATGTGCTTCATTGGAACCCTACAAGCTATCGCTGTGACATTTGTGATGGAGCACAAGCCCTCTGTTTGGGCAATTGGCTGGGACATGAACCTCCTTGCTGCGGCCTACGCTGTAATCCTCTCCCTCAGACACCTTTTGTTCTTGAAATATTGTGTCGGAAATAATGACTAATGTTTTTTTTTTTACTTATTTTCCAATGTTTAGGGGATTGTGACATCAAGCATATCATACTATGTCCAAGGGATGGTGATAAAGAAAAAAGGGCCAGTTTTTGCGACTGCTTTTAGCCCTTTGATGATGATCATTGTAGCTATCATGGGCTCCTTCATCTTGGCAGAAAAGATATTCCTTGGAGGGTATTTTCCCTCTTATTTCACTTTTATTTATTTATTATTATTATCATCATGCATGCATGCATGCATGCATCATCACAAACCCTTTCTTCTTGGTAGTATCCAAACTGGCATAGCATCTTTATCTCAGGGAAGCATATTGCTGGGATCACTTTTTACCCACAAGTCTCAATGGAATCTCTCATGAAGTGCAAAGTTCTTTATTTTATTCATATCAATTTAAATGAGCTCTTAATTAGATTATTTAAATGGTTTCCCTTGATTGATTAATTAACTTACAACTAATTAGCTTAAATACTTTGGTATGGGTGCAGTATTGTGGGCTCAGTCTTGATAGTTATCGGCCTGTACTCAGTCCTGTGGGGGAAGCACAAGGAGAAGATGGAGGTGATCGACTCTGATCAGGAGATACCAGAACCAGTAAAGGGTGTTCAAGGAAATGGAAATTCAGTAGTAGCCATAGAAGATATTGAAGCTAATGAAGTTAAGTTGCAGAAAGCAGAACCCAAACACAATTTCTCTGCAACGGCAATGAGCTTGCCGATGGCCCTACCACACCTTCCAATCAAAGACGACAACCCAGAGCCAAAAGCCTAATTATCAAGAGGATTCGATGAATGGCCTCATTAGTTTTTTTTGTCCTTTTGAATCCCCCATTTTTGTTATGATCTTTTTAAAGTGATATAAATATGGGGTTTTGTCTTGTTTCTTTTTAATTACTTTGTTTTTATAATGTATGGCATGTTAATTAATATTGTTCTATAATATCAATATGAAAATGAGATAACTTTTTGTGTATATAAAATATGTTTTCTGAAGGTGAAGTTTTCGTATATCCAATTTCTTCTTCTTCTAGGATTGTGATGTGATAACAGAAGGTTTATGATCTGCATAGCAGGTCTCGAGTTCGAATCAGGACATACACTCCTTTAATAAGATGGGACAACTGAGATTTTACTCGTTCATCTGGACTCAGAAAATGTACTTTCTGAGAGGGTGGAGTTTTCTCGTATCCAGAAAAATTATTTTGAGATAAAACAAGTTATATAATAAGAATAAAAGCGATATTTCTCTAAAATATATAAAATAAAATCATTTTACAAATATATTTATTTCCCACCACGGTTTCTCTAACCAAATATGATTCACGAATCACATATTACTAGATCCATTTTACAAAAATCTTGTCACTTGTCTCGATGATGATGATGATCATAAAGATTTTATGCTGACATCTGATGTAGATTCCACTAGCTAGAGAAAGAATACTAGTGGCTGACTTGTTTTTATACGTATCCATGGAGGACTAGTTGGGTCCTGGGTTGGCTATATGTCCTCGGAATCTTAATCGCAGCCATATTTTTGCATCTGATTCCACATGTGTAGCACAAAAAAGAGAAGAAAAAATCATAGGATCTCCAGCTACCTATGCCTTGATGCCATGGTGAGATACAATTTGGACACCATCAATTAAAAAGAATAATTAAAGATCTTTGATTTAATAACTATATTGCTTTCGTTTCTTCTCGTATCTTTTTTCTCCAATTTCCTAGCTAGCATTACGAGAAGTACGAGGGTGTGGTTGCTGACAAGAAAATCACCATCACAGATTCCAATCCATGGAAATAGAATTGAGGGTTCTTGATCAAAACGGTATGTCTTATATACATTAGCTGGCTAGTGGAGATTGAACCTTTTTTCTTTTTCTTACTTCTAATATTAACATATTAAAAAGAATCAATTTAATATTCTTTTAAATAAGAAAAATAATCTGAAATGCATTTTAAAAAACAGGTTGTAGTGCTTTTGGAACTTTGAAGGCAGATAATTCCATTTGTGCTGCTCAAGATTTAAAGCTATGATAAATTCAAATTTGAGAAGTGATCTCATGTTGGCAAAAAAAAGAATCGAAGTCCATCAAAACCTTCTTTGAATCTCAGGAGCCCTAGCTTTCATTGATTCAGTTTTCCCACCATGTGAGCTTGTCAATCGCCTTTAAATATTCCTGTGTGCGTGTTAAAAAAACAAAAACAAAACACGAACACACTACTTTAACTAGGGTTTGATTTCGAACGAGATAATATACGCATGACATGAAGCTAGGCATCAATGAATAATAGATTTTGGAGGGACAAACAAATCTTCCATTGAACTTAGCATAAGAGGTTAAAACCTTAATCTAGAAGTTTAAGTCCTTAATTATAAATTATATTTTGTTAATAGAAAGTTCTCATCCAACATACTTTTTCTAAGTAGGAAGCATTATACGAACTTGAAAGAGAATATTTTTATCGCGTGGTGGTGTATTGGCGTGCCCGGGGGTGTATTTCCCACGCTCTACCAGCCGATTTGTTGAGGAATGAATCCTCCTATTTTTCACTTTTTTCAATTAAGTACTAATTTTGTAATTCCTAGCATTTATCAAACTTAAAATAATTTATCCTCAGCAAATCGAATTTGTGCTGATAATATTATAGTTGACTTGGCATTTTCTTTATAGAAAAAAAGTTTTTTTTTTTTTCATGTAGAAGAGGTGTTTGTTATACACTCAATTGTTTGAAATTAGAGGGATTAGGATGCAAGTAATTAGATCTAAGAATAAAAAAATAAAAATTGAAAAAAATATATACATTATATAGAAACTCAACTCCAATAAAGGGGGGAAAAGGTAACCAGAAAGTAATTTCAGTCACTAAATTGTGAATATATTGTGTTTTATTAGTGTCCCGGAATAAAAAACAAAAAATAAAAATAAATATATATTTGGAATATTAGTTTTAAAAAATTATTATCTGTAGATGAAGATAGGTTTTAGCCCCACCTAAAACACATGGATCACAACGTACTGATGAAGGAATGATCGAAATTCTTACATGAATGTATTCGATTTTGCACTTATCATTCAATATTCCATTCCATAAAATGGTTTCTGTATCGTTGATTCTTTGCTTGCTGCAAGTTCTTAAGCAAGTCAACTGGTGATTTAATTCTCGGTACTTCGCATGAAGCTCTAGCTAGCTAGCTAGCTAGCTAGGTGAGGAAATGGATGATGGCTACATGTTTTTCATTCTCCAATGGAGGATTTCTGAGCTTGATTCAAGAGAAACCCTAGTTTGGTGAAACCCTATCCCTCCTCCCTAACCCTATCCCTTTCACAATATCGAAAACAGAAGAGAGAGATCGAATCCCAAACTTTCCTTCGAGAGGAAACACCATGGCAGATCGATAGTGGCAGTCATTTTCATCAAATAGATGGATGAACCCACTTGAACTAATGTAATCTACACAAGGAATCACTTGAATCGAGTTTCCAACATCATCTGACAACGATTCTCCACGTAATTCTTTTTTTTTTTTTTATTAATGCGTGTAATTCACTAATTTTACAGGATTTAATCTGATTTTTACTGTTTCTTAACTATTTGTAGGACCACCATTCAGGGAGATGATAATCAGCATAATTTAATAAACAGACTTAATTTGCTAAGTACTATATATACGTTTGAAAGAAAGTTATTGTTCATCCAGAGAAGGAAGGGTGCCTATATGTTTGAAGAGCAGCTAAAATACAATTTCAATTGCATAATATTCCAATTAATAATTAAGAAAATAATTATTTTTTAAGGGTTATGGATATTTTGTGAATAGTTTGCATGAATCTAAAATAAACCCACCTCATTCATTTGAATTAGAAAAATTGAGAAAGTTTTTTTTGCTTTAAATTAAAATATTTTGGTGTTTTTAAATCATTTTCATGTGCCGATATCAAAAATAATTTAAAATAAATAAAAGAACATCATTTTGATGTATTTCTGAACGAAAAACACTTTAAAAAACAATCTTAACCACACTTCCAAACAATCACTTAAAAAACTTCAAAATGATTTTATTTATTTATTTATTCTAAGAAATGTTTCTAGGGTTTGCTAGTGGCTAAACCTTGGTGTGCTCCTACATTTTTCCACTAAAAATATTTACAAATTTATAACAACCAAATTATATATGAAATCTCCATTTTCTAAAAAAAAGAAAGATCTGATCATAAAGTGAATCTCCCTCGAATTTATTGGCCATTTTTAATACATAATGGAGAGGAGAAAGAAAGATAGCCAATCTAAAAAGAATCCAGATTTGATAATGCTGCAAGTTCTACTTCCATGATCCATCTAGCACACGAGGGATCGAACTTATCCCCTCTTATGCTGTCAATTCCCCAAGGATTGGTAGCCTCAGATTCACTCCATTGCAGCAATCCTTTAATATTCATTATTCTTTGACAAAAGACAAGGCCAGCCAAGGTTCCATACCCATTACAATACTGATTAACAGAGTGGCTTGCTCGATGTGTAGGATTACCAATAATCAATATGCTTTTAACACTGAAAAGGGGGTCTGAGAATCGAGTTGTGGATTGCGATCATGGATCTGACCAAGCACACTAATTCATTTTCTCTCCATGTTTTTTTGTTTTGTTTTGTCTTCTGTCTTTTGACAACATGGGCACGCAAAAGAACTCCTAGGGACAACGACTTGTTGATCTCTCGCTTCCATTTGATTTGAAAACCCTAACAAGATCTCAGTTTCTGTCCTCTCCAGGTCATTTTGATCTTGTTTACCACATTGGTGGATAGTAATTAAAAACTACCTAAAAGTTTAAGTGGTGAGGTGAGGCTCCAGAATATGACTTATATTATTTTCTAACATACTCCTTCAAGTGAAAGAATTTTGGGCTTGAAACTTGCACAGATCCACACTACCTTGTGTTTGGTTTTTTATTAATAGAATTAGGGTGGTGAGATTCAAACTCGTGACTGTTTGGTCAACAAGGCTCTAATATCATGTTAAGAAACTATGTTTAAACTGATAAATGAAGCCCCAGAATAAAATATAATTTATATTATTCTCTAACATTAATATATGTTGCTTTAATTGCAACTTGATTTCACTGTAAGACAAAAGTATTTGTTTCGGAGGGAAAGAAAAAAAAAAGGAGTTCATATTCAGCATCCAAGCTGAATGGAATCATTTACAGCAGATCATAATAAGCATGTGCAGACTAGCACTCCCAGGAGACCGAATCATCGTTAGGAAGTGCAGCATGGTTTTTTGGCGTTACATCAGGAACCCTGCTCTCTGCGTTCCTTTCCAGCTGAGATTGCATGACGGCCAAACAGAGCGCCGCCGTGTCGTGCAGTCGGTGTTCCGACCATGGTGTCGGCACTGGTGCTCATCAGACCCAAGGAGGCTTCTTAATTACCGCTGACCAGCTTGAACCATGAAAGTTCCTCTTGTGCAAGAACATTTCTGATCACATTAACTTACAGCTAACTCATTACTTTGTTAGCCAACGGCCCTTGATCAAACGAACAGCATAAATAACTAATTAAGCAGTTTGCGCGAAGGAAAATCGAGTAGACTGGGCTCTATCCTGAACAACATATTCAACTAGCACAATCCATTATTCATGTGCTGTATGAACCAAGCAATAGATGTTTTCTGCGTTATCCACACATTATTCGTAATAACTATTAGAGAATAATATAAATTATATTCTGAGCTTCACCTAATAGCTTAAACTTTTAGGTGAGATGGTTTTTTAATATGGTATCAGAGCTTTGTTGACCCAGTAGTTATGAGTTCGAATCTCACCATTTTTATTCTATTTAATAAAAATCAAGCACAAAATATTATAGACTTGTGCAAGTTTCCGTTAGAATTAGTGATATTTGCATTGAATAATTTCAGTTTAATCAATATTAGAGTTCAGTTTAGTTAGTATTAGAATTTCAGTTTTATTCTACTATGCATAACAGGTTTTATCTAAATCCTGTTTATCTTCAATAATCTCTCAATTGTTGAGAGTTTTGTTTCATTTCAAATTCAAACTCTTGTAAGCCTTTATTAAGGCATTTCGAATTCAATAAAAGATGAGTTTTTCCTGCTCCAATTCATTTTTTTTCTTACTGTTCAATTTCTGTCAGTTCCCAGAATTTAATCTAAACAGTTACTGTATAGATTCAAGCTCAAAATACTTTCACTTGAAAAAATGTATTAAAAAATAATATAAATTATATTTTAAAAGTTTACCAAATAATTTAAATTTTTAGATGAAAATATTTCTTAATAAAAACTATGATGAATGACTAAAAATTTCAAGCATCTCATGCCAGAATAGAAGTAGATGAACATCCTGGTCCAAGTTCTTTTCACTGTTCTGCTAGATTTGGATTGAACCCTCCATGGCCCAAAACCCAAGGAGCTTACTAATTGTGAGCCCAGCATCATGGTAGAAAATACAGGCTCTAATCAAAATTCTCAGCCATAGTCAATCTTACAAGTTCCAGATCAATTCTCGAAACTTGACAATCTATTTGATCACAACAAGGAATTCTGCAGACAAAGACAAACATGGTTTTCAACTCTTCATTCCACCAAGTTCTGACATTTTATTTTATTGTATTGCAAGTAACAAATAGCTGTTCTGCAACTTTTACATGCAGAAAACACTTGCCGTGTACTCTGCCTGTACAAAGAAAGATTGAGTATAGAAAAAGTAAATCCCTACAAGGGGTGAGAAGTTTGCTTCATAAACGTGCTTCGGAACAACAACAGTTTAGAGGCTGCTGGCATTTCCAGCACCAGATAGTATTTTTCTTCCCAGAGTTCAGCTCCATTTCATTTACAAGCTAGAGAAGTTGAAACTACATTTTTGCAACACAATTGTTGGAACTGCACTATAATCATTTCCATGAATTTCTACATCTTATTTTTTTCAAATCATATATTAAATAAACTGTTACATGGAATTTTGCTGGCCAGAATCCGTGCTTCTCAGCACGTTTCAGATTTTTGTGTGCTCCTTTTCCTGCACTATACCGATTATCATCCTGGCAGAAAAAGATGTAAACATCAGCAGCAGCAACCATTTCAGAAAAACATTTCCTCTAAAAGAGAGTAATATTCAATGATTTCCAACCACTGGGACAAGCAATAGTTCTCAATTCCTTTGGAAGTGTGCCAGACGGCCAAATCGACCTGGTGAAAGTTGTCTCATTGCATCTTAATAATAGGAAGAACGAAAAACAACTAGCTTTTTTATATTTTCCAATTCAAATAAGAGGGTATAGCATGATGTTAAAGGGCTTGAGATATGTACAGCAGATCTCGAGTTCGAGCCGGGAACAGTCAGGGTTTAACTCGTTCTCTGGACCCACAAAATACGTTTTTCAGGATAGGTTTCCTCGAATAAAAAAAAAAAAAATCTCTGCAACCTGCAAGTTATTATAATCACAGTCCCATAATACCATCCATGAAGAGAATCAAAGTCGCTTGCATGATTTGAACATTTCAAAGTGTCTGTGTCATGAAACTTAACAGAGAATCGGCAACGCTTATGGGCAAAACAAATTAAGAGCCACGTTTAGATAATAGATATAATAATATGACTAATAATATTAGTGTACTGCAGTAAAACGATAGATTACAAAAGAAATGGCGTTTATCCCCGATCAGACAATTAAGATTTTTAATTCCTTGTAGTAATTACCTCTTCATATTCATCAAGCCACTGTTCTTCCTCTGCTGCAAACTTCAGTTTCTGTACCCTGTCCAGATATCCTTCCGACTAAGAGCTTGCTCTTTGGCTTCTGTGATTTGATCATCCATGGCTCAAATTACACGAGGGTTAACAAATCAAGCATCTAACGTAAACTGGAGTCATACAAAATTACACAACTAAAAGAAACTACTCTCAATGTAAGAGAAAAAGGCACGTATATGTAAAAACAATTGCAGATTGAAGAGATATGTCATCCTAATGATCATGAATCCAGCCATTCTGTAGATGTTTGTAGTCTTGAAATCGAATTAAAACAGAATCAAGACTCTAAAGAAAATACCAAACAATATTCTCGAAAGGCAAAACATCAAGAATTCAAAGAGCATGGACTGCATTAAAATATGCATATGCAAATGGTGACAGAAATGGTCAGAGCTGAGAAAGACGAAGGGCATGTTATTTTCTAGAGGAAAAAAGCTGGCATGTTTGCAGCAAAAGGTAAACTCAAGTTTCATAAAATGCCACCAAAATAACCAGAGAAATCGAAGGTCTATTTTATTTGTATATTTTTAATAATTTTTCTTAAAGAAAATCATTATTTTTTGATTGTTCAATGATTAAGTTTTATAATTTATTTTAATTTTATATTGATTTCATGATCCAAGTCATTGGTCTGAAAAATTAATTCATATTTTTATTTTATCATTTGATATTAAAATAAATTAAGATTGAACTTCATTATTTTTTAAATTTGTTTTAATTTTATAAATCTAAATCATGAAATTTGCAGGTTAATGCTTGTTGATTTGAGTAAATTCAATAAATTATCAATCTTATTATTATTTTTAATTAAATTATATTATGACAGTTTAATTATATCAAAATTTACTTCCTAAATCTAATGTTTCACGTCAAATCTACCTCACAGAATATATTTTTTTCAACTAAAAAATTAAATATTTTTTGTGTTAAAAAAGAATTAATCTGATCCCATCACACTTCAACAACCAATCTAGTTTAGCCTAACCATCAAGATAGGGACTCGCCCGCCATTGAACAGTTCCGTCACAGCTACTGGGCCCTAAAACATACACGTGTCCTTCATTTAACGGCAGACATTAAAAAAACGGAAAGGAAAAGAAAAAAAATAGAATCCCAAAAATAATACAGACAGTGACGCCAAGAAAGCAACAATAATTATAACTCGAAAGTAAAGCAGTTTGTCACTCCCAGAATCGATTAAAAAACAAAGAAAAGTCAAAGAATTTCTCTCATCTCGAGCGCTCTCTCTCTCCCTCTCGATTTCTCTATGAGAAAATGAATTCTATTTTGAACTCAGTTAGTGATTTCATTTCATCGAAATCGACCAAAGAGTATGCGAAGAAGGAGCTCAATGCGATTCTATGGGTTGCGTTGATAACGATTACTGTTTTTTTGCTTGAAAAGGTTTCTAAGCTCTTTAGATTATGGTCTAAAGCTAGTAAGATCCCGGGACCGGCTTGTAACTCCTTTTTCGGACATGGGAACCTCGGTTCTCGCGAGAATTTCATCGGTGAGTGTGGTTGGTTGATTTTGTGTTTTGGTTTCTGTTTGGTCTATGAGAAATGAAGGAAAATCTTAATTTTGTTTATTTGTTTATGTGGGTTTAAGTTTTGAAGTTTAGTGAGTTGCTGGGTAATGGGGTTGACTGAAGTTTGAGTTTGCCTTTTGGTTTCTGTCTGCTTGGTGAGGAAGTGAAGGGAAATTTGGGGTTTCTTTTAATTTGTGAGAGAACGAGTTAGCCATGTCTAGTTTCTGTTCCCTTGTGCTTGCTATGAGTGAATTTGAGATTGATTTTTGCTTTATTCGAAGCTATGGTAGCTTGCAATTTGTTGATTCAATGATATAATTTGCTTAGAGAATGATTATTTCTTATATTTTTGGCCGTTAGATCTTTTATCGGAGTCGCATGATAAATATGGATCAGTTTTCAAGTTGTGGTTGGGACCAACCCAGCTTTTGGTATCTATAAAAGATCCAACCCTAATCAAAGAGATGCTTTTGAAGGCTGAAGATAAATTGCCTTTCACTGGGAGGGCATTTCGTTTGGCCTTTGGACGATCAAGTCTCTTCTTCTGTTCGTATGACCAGGTAGATGTTTTTCTTTGCTGCTTGCCCTCGTGTTTAATCATGTTTCAGTATTGGCATAAGATTTGCAAGGTTACTGAACTTTGAATAATATACGCGAAGGCTGAGTTTTATTATTGATTTCTCTTGCAATCCAAAATGTTGATAGGAAGCAATAAAACACAAACTGAAATCTTGCAGGGAACAACTCATGTGTTGCTAGAGACTGTATAGTATGCAACACGATGAGGCATGCACTGTATAGTTAAGAAACCGACATGTTAAGAAACCGGTAGCTTTTGGAATTAGGGAAAGTTTGATGGGTCTTGTGGGGGCTTAGATAGAATATGGATTAAAAAATTGCAGTTAGGGGGCTCATTTTCACCTAGGAAGGGCAGGGGCTCCTTGCTGCTGTCTCTTTCTTTCTGGTTAAAAAGAGCACAAAGAAAAGAGAAACAACTCAACATCTTATTGTTAATCAAGATGGCTGTTAATGGATACTGCTAGATACAAATCATAGACCATTCTTTTCCTTGTGTTTGTTTTTAAAACTTTGTAACCAATTTACTTGTATTCCTTTTGAATAGCTCCCATGCACAACTTCTTTCCATCTGCAGGCACAAAACAGAAGAGAATCACTGGCATTGGAATTGAATGGTAAAATGCTTGGAAGAGCAAATGTAATCCCTAAAAATGTTATGGACTGTATCATGGAAAGAGTAGATGCTATTATGAGTAAAGGAAGTGTTGATTGTAAATCAGTTTCACAGCGTATGGCTTTTACCATTTTGGGGACCACACTTTTTGGGGATACATTCCTGGCTTGGTCCAAGGCAACTTTTTATGAGGAGCTTCTGATGATGATTGCTAAAGATGCTTCCTTTTGGGCTTCATATAGAGTTACGCCTTTCTGGAAACGGGGATTTTGGCGGTATCAGTCATTGTGCACAAAGATGAAATGGTTAACTCTTGACATTGCTCAACAGTGTGGCAAAAATTATGGACTATTTTGCCATAATATGGATCAAAACTCTCACATTGGAATAGAAAAAGTTGGAATAAAGGCCACATCTGTTGCGCCACCTAATGGTGTTGAGATGCAAGATAAATTTTTCTCACCAGAGCTTGATGGCCATCTTAATGAAAGAGAAGAACCATGTGGAAACATTATGGGCGTGATGTTTCATGGATGCATAGCCACAACAAGTTTGATTAGTAGTGTCCTGGAGAGGCTTGTTGCAGATGAGGAGATACAGGATAAGGTATGGGCCTTGGACTTTGATTTCTGTCTATGTTCACTATTTTTTGAATTCCCCACCTTTTTTTCTCTTAAATATCATGTAAGGCTAGTAGAGCCCAAGTGATGCTAAATTCTCTTTACTGTTGGATGCTTTCTGCAGTGCACATGTGCTTGATTCCTGCTTCTTGCACATATTTGATATTACAACGGGTAGACTTTGATTCCTTTTGAGGTCTTTGTCACAATATATATTTAATTCAAATTTTAAAATTTTACAGATATACTCTGAGATAATAAAGGTAAAGCAGGGGTCTGTGAAAGAAGTAAATGTTGAGAAAATGCTTTTGTTATTGGCAACTATTTATGAATCAGCCCGTCTTCTGCCAGCAGGGCCGTTGCTGCAGAGGTGCTCTTTGAAAGATGGTAAGAGATCGCCTTCTTTTTTGCCAAGTACTGGTTTGCCAGTGCAGGATCTAGTTTTTTGTTTTTCTTAGATTTCTAGCTTGCTTACAGTATCATGATGAGCTGCCTGTTTTAAACCTAATTGTTGAAAACCTTTGCTTATTCCTGCTAATACATCTCAAAATCAACTAGGCTGTAACCCAAATGTTTTAAAGCTGGAATGGTGGGTCCTTTACTCATTTTGATCTATATTAATGAATTCAGAAATTCATTTTATAAAGTTTTCAGCATGGGGTTGAGGGGGGGAAAGAGAAAAAGGTGGAGAAGCCTTCTCTGCCCAAAAATTAACTGAGTGAGTGGTTACAGTAAGTCTATCTAAAGATATTCATGCATTGACTGTAATTTGACATACCATTTATATCAGGCTAGGGATTAAAGGGAACGTAAACAGTGGTCGATGCTCTTATCACTCCACTTGCAATGTTATCAACATGATTGAATAGTGTTTATTCTTTCATTAGAGATAATAGTGTTGTGGCTGAATTTAACCAATATTTCATTGGTCTTGTGTTGCTTTAGTTTCTTCTTAACCTATCAGTATCTGTAGACTAGCTTATTTACCATACAGCAGTGATTTCTACTCCTGGGCATTCTTCCCTATTCTGTTTTTTGAAAGATTTTTATCATACATCGATACTGATCCTTTCTCATTCTTTCTTTTGAGTGCAAGATTTGATTCTTAAAAGCGGTGTAGTCATACCAGCTGGAGCAGTACTTGTTGTGCCTGCACAGTTGCTGCAGATGGATGATTCTAGTTGGGGCAGTGATGCTAGCAAATTTAATCCATATCGATTTTTGTCAAAAGCTGGAAAGGATTCTGATTTGGTGCTGGATACATCATTTACAGGTTTCACTTCTATCTTTTTCCAAATATGATTTCTCCCAGTAAAAAGGAGTTCTATATACCTCATTTCAAGTACTCCTGTAACACCTTTGATAATCACTGTTCATTGATTTCTGAAGTTTTTTTTGTTAATTGTGACCCATGTGCCCATAAGTATACGGGTGAGATTAGGCGATGTACCTGCTCCTGTCTAGCTCACAGCAGAGGTGAGTTTAGTCAGGGGTTTGCCTTTGGAACCTGAACAAGGGCCTTGGAAAAAGAAGCACCGGAACACTTTCTTTTTTTAGCTAGAAGAATACTGATTTTCTAAGCACGTGCTTGGATTAGAAAATTTACTGTAGCATCCTTCATATTCTGCCATCCAAATCATTTTAACCGCTCCTAAAATGTGAGACAACTGCACTTTACAGAACCATTCAGCTGTGACACTTGTAAGTATAAAGTAATGGAGTAGAATGGCCCTCGACCTCTCTTCTTTCACTTTGTCAAATATTGTTGAAGGCAGTATTTGTAAACATTGCATGGAATGTTGTGTTTTAAATAACATTAAATCTATTAAATATTCTTTGACACCAACTGTTCTATATGCTGCAGAAGAAGCTGTGGATCCAAGTCGGTGTTCATTCATTTTGAATGATCCAAATGACAATGCAGCATTTCTTCCCTTTGGTTCTGGTATGCGGGCCTGTGTGGGTCAGAAATTTGCAATCCATGGAGTTGCCACTTTGTTTGCTTCATTGCTTCAACGTTATGAGGTTTGTTTTAGACTACTACTATTCTTCAATTCTGTAAAAGAAAAACTCCCCTTCACTACTATTCTTCAATTCTGTAAAAGAAAAACTCCCCTTCACTACTATTCTTCAATTCTGTAAAAGAAAAACTCCCCTTCACGCTTTTGTTGTCATCAATATCATGCTGTTTCAATTTGGTATACTGATATGTTAACCTTGGGTTACCAGTTTAATATACCTAGATGATTAGGCCATCCAGAGGCACACCAGTAGTTCAGTTGACACCATAATCAAGGCAATAGTAATATGTTAAAGATGCATTTGGTTTGTTTGACGAGTCTTTTTCAACCAAGTTCCCTGGATTTGAAATGTTGTCAAGTCTGTATACATATTTGATGGGAATATGTATATGCTGTGCACATGATCTTTGATCTAAAATTCTTTTCTTATCTTGATACCAAATCACAGGTAAGGCTCCATCCTCAGTTGGCAAACGACCCTCAATCAACAACTGGACCACAGATAGTGTTCGTGAGAAGAAACAGCTGAAAGATGAAACAAAGTGAAGGTTATGGTGTGAATACTTGTCCTTCTTGTTACCACTTCAATTACTGCATTTCGACATCATCAATGGGGAGTCCTTTCCTGTTTTTAGCTCATTAGCTACCAAGGGAGAGGATGTTACATGAGTATGTTTTGTGGGCTCTTGTTTTTTCTTCTCCCTGCTTTAAATAGTTCAAATGCTGTCAAAGTGGCATGATATTTCTGTCATGTCTTTGATGCTCCCTGAGCCTATATTTGCTATTGAGCCATATGGTTTTCTTCTCCCTATGTTTTTCGTTTTCTTTCCTCCGATTTTGCACCCTTTTTTTCTCTCTCAAAGTGGGAGTTTATGTTGCACCTTGCAGAATACTGTACAAAGCTGGTAGCATGTTGGTTGATTGAATAAATGTTTTGCGAGCTAATGGTTTAGTTGTTCTCTTGTCTCTTGTGCTTAATTTGTAGGGAGATTTCTTTCAATATGTATTGCAGCATAAGATTTTCACAACTCCAAACTTTCGCTGTAGATGCGTCCAAAGAAAGAAGAGACATTTTATTTTATTAATTTTAGGCTGTAAGCAGATAGACAGAACCTTGTCATCAATGGTCATGCGGGTAGTTTCGACCACGGGTTCTTATCCTAAAACAATGTCCTACTAGGTTTTTTAAATGGAAAGATGCGGATGAAAAAAGAAATCTTGACGTCGACTTGATGGAGTTTCATCTGAGTTTAGTCGGGTCAACTAGATCATATATTGTTATATTACGATTGAATGATCAATCGCTCCAGGATGTTCTGTTAGGTTACAAGAATTTTGCTGGGCTGATTGTCAACTTGGTTGAAAAATAATCCTGCTGCCTGAGTTGAGGTCAACTAGTTTATCAAATTAGAACCGCCATTAGAGCAGGGAAGAGTGACGCTGAAACTATGCAAGATGAGTAACGATGGAGCTTCTCCTCTCTTGATTTGTGCCTAGAAAACTTGGCCTGGCCTTCTCCCATTGCTTAATTTGTAACCCTCCCATCTGTCCGAGGATGGTACAGTGGAGGCGGCTAATCATCTATTTTCTTTATTTAATATTTTATTATGATTAGTCAACTGATCATAGATATGCATTCATAGAGATGAAGAAGAAAAAAAAGAGAGTAAAATAGAACTCTTATGTATACATTGACTCCTCCATATATTGAGCTGAAAATATTATAATTTATGCATGTTTTGTAGTGTAGTTGAAGTTGCTTTTGAAAGTATTTTTTGTTCATAAATATATTAAAATTATATGTTTTTATTTTTTTAAAAAAATATTTTTGACATCAACATATAAAAATGATCTAAAACCACTAAATTTTTTTAATAAAAAATAAAAAATAAAATAAAAATTATTTTTTTAAAAAAATACTTTTGAAACGTAATCTTAATCAATGCCTTTGAGCTAGTTTTCAAGTAGAATAGAAAAGTAGAATTCGGTAGGTTAGTTAATTCAATCACATTTTTTGTGATTGTGTTAATTTATTAAACCCAATAAAACTTGATCAAGTTAATATAATAAATAAATAAAAACATTGCTTTAATAAAAATAATTTATTTAGATTAACTTGGTAATTTATAAATATTGGTCCACTAACTCAATGATTTTCGAGTATTTGTGTTTGTATACAAAACCACATCATAATTTAAAAAAAAATTAATTTTAAATTAATTTATTTTAAAAAATTTAAATCATTAAAAATAAACTTTAAAAAATAAAAAATATATATATTATTTTAATATATTCTTAAATAATAAAATATTTCAAAAATAAGAATATCATCTCTTTTTTTCCCACTTTTAACGTTCTTTAAAGGTGTTTGGGAGTGAGGTTGCACCAGAATTTGAGAAAAAGTTATGATTTTAATGTTTGGTTATGGTTGATAAGCTGAAAAATTCATGTAGACTCCATCTCAAAAATTCAACAAATCTTGGTTGCATGAAAAGCAGCTAATAGCTGCTTTTCATGCGTACTGCTTATCTCCAACTAATATACTATTAAAGGTTAGCCTTTTATCTTTTTCTTTGGAATTAGCAATTAGCTGCTTTTCATGCGTACTGCTTATCTCCAACTAATATACTATTAAAGGTTAGCCTTTTATCTTTTTCTTTGGAATTAGCAATTAGCTGCTTTTCATGCGTACTGCTTATCTCCAACTAATATACTATTAAAGGTTAGCCTTTTATCTTTTTCTTTGGAATTAGCAATTCTAAGGTTGTTGTTTTGGAGTATAACTTGGGGTTTAGAGGTGGGTTTTTGTTTGGGTTGTGGAAAAGAAGAGAAGAGAGAAGGAGAAGATTTGGGCTGCGGAAGAGAAGAGACAAGAGAGGGCTTTCTTGGAGGAGAGGCTGGAGTTGGGTGCCAAGGCTGGGGCTGGTCCTTCTCTTCTTCATCTGAGGAAGCATAGCTGGCTATCAAGTCCATGGCGGAGAAAGTGAGGGAGGAATTGATTGAGGCTAGAGAGAGAGAGAGAGAGAGAGAGAGAGGGCCTGTTTGAAGAATGTTCAATGAAGCCTTTATTCAATTGATCGGTCACAATGTTGAGGCTCTGCCTTGCTCAACTGATGATTCAATTGAAATATTGATTATAGCTTAAGGACTAATTTGTGATAAGCAAACAAATTGAAACTACCAGAGTTTATTATTTATTATATTTTTTATAAAAAAATATATTTTTAATATTAAAATAATCTAAAAATTAATTAGAATATAAATAAATATATTAGAAGTAGATCACAATATAATTTTTGACTCGTAATCCTAATTTTGTTTCAGATGATATTTTATTATATGTTGTTTCGGGATCGCAAAAGCTTTCACGTATGTATTTATAGTGCGTGATAAAATTACAAGTAGTTAGATGAGAGAATAAAAATAAATGTCTAATTTACTTGAATTATTAATTACATTTTATTATAATAATTATTAAATATTTAAAAAATAATATATATATTTTAGGTAATTTCACAAGTTGAAAGCAATATAAAAACTTGGTAACCAAACACTTGAAACTGTTTTTCATTAACTTTAAATTTAACTACAGTTTTAACCAAATATTTTAAAAATTATTTTGAATCGCGGCTAAAATACTTTTCATGAAACTGATTTTTTAAAACCTTAACTACAAAAATAAAAGCAATACCAAATACATCATTTATATGGAAAACAAATCTAGATGGACCCCACCAGCCCCTTCAAGCTTGCTTACTCTCCGGGCACAAGATATATTCGAACCCCACGCATCCCAAGAACCCTATAGATGACAGCTTATCGACACGCGTCAATATCTCCACCCTCTATTGTGCCTTTCAAATCTATAAATACAAAGCCCATGATCTTTTCACGTATATCCTTTTTATTATTCTCACTAGCAGGTACCGTTACAATTACAACTAACCTTTAATTTCTGCGACGACAAAATGGCCACCCTCGGCGGCGTTCATGACTCCGAAGCCTCTCAAAATAGCTTCGAGATCGACAGCCTCGCTCGCTTTGCTGTCGAAGAACACAATAAGAAAGAGGTAAGTAAAGTAATCGTAATAGCTATCTGATCATCTCGGATTTGAAATTGATGGATTTGATTTGAATTATAGAATGCGATGTTGGAGTTTGCGAGGGTAGTGAAGGTGGAAGAGCAAGTGGTGTCAGGGACGATGTATCATCTTACGATTGAAGCGATTGAAGCAGGGAAGAAGAATATTTATGAAGCTAAAGTTTGGGTTAGGCCATGGCTTAATTTTATGGAACTGAAGGAGTTTAAGCATGCTGGTGATGTTCCTGTGTTTACCTCTTCCGATCTCGGTGTTTTGAAAGGTTGATTGTTGATTGCCACTTAGCTCAAGCTCTTATGACCGTGACCAACTGTTTTAAAAGCTATGTTGTTTGCCGATTTTAATCAAGTTTGTTAATGTTGGATGCTTAGGGTTTCTGTTTTGTCAAGGAAAGCTGTTTTTCTTCTTCTTTTGTTTATTTTTATGTTGAGTGTATTATTAATGTATCATGATGTTTGCTTTTGAATTCACTAGAAGGATAGTAGAAGCTCTTCCAATTTCAAGAGCTCCATTATAGCTTCCTTATCAGCATCCCTTCCATAAACATGAAATTCATCCGGAAGAGGACCTTTTTTCACTGTCAATAGTTTTCCTCCAGCGATACCTTCTATCTACCGAAGATCACCCTCATGTTTTACTTCACTCTCAAGTTTCCCAAAAATCTTCTCTAACTTCTCTGCCGTCTCCTTCTCCTTCTTGCTAAGAAAGATTGAGTTTGGAAAAGACAAAGAGTTCCACACCTGATCCATGCTGCTTTGTGAGTCACCTTCAAACTCAGATCGCTGAGCTTCATAACAAATTTCATCCAACAAGTCTTCGGATTCATAGACAGAATCCTTAACCTCATCGAGCCAACTCTGCGCAGCTGCGTCAAGCAACTCACTAACAGCATTCAGTGTCCCTGCCAGCTTCTCCAACAATCCATCATCGAGCTTAGGACATTCGAAGAAGGTTCGTACCTCAGGAGAACCAGCTGCTGGATCAAAATGTCAACAGCACCGTTGAGCATACCTCCCCGGATGACAGCTTTCGTGGAATATAACTTCAAAAAGGGTGCAAGCGTAGAGAGAAAGATGGTGAATAGATAATTTTCCTTAGACTTCGAAAATAGAATATTCATCTTGAAGGTTGGCATTGAACTGCACCAGATAAAGCTGACAAGGCCATTAAACTTCAACTCATTGAAGAAAAATAAGTAAAGTCAAAATTTTATATTACGATTGAATGATCAATCGCTCCAGGATGTTCTGTTAGGTTACAAGAATTTTGCTAGGCTGATTGTCAACTTGGTTGAAAAATAATCCTGCTGCCTGAGTTGAGGTCAACTAGTTTATCAAATTAGAACCGCCATTAGAGCAGGGAAGAGTGACGCTGAAACTATGCAAGATGAGTAACGATGGAGCTTCTCCTCTCTTGATTTGTGCCTAGAAAACTTGGCCTGGCCTTCTCCCATTGCTTAATTTGTAACCCTCCCATCTGTCCGAGGATGGTACAGTGGAGCCGGCTAATCATCTATTTATTATTAATTTAATATTTTATTATGATTAGTCAACTGATCATAGATATGCATTCTTAGAGATGAAGAAAAAAAAATTAAAAGTAAAATAGAACTCCTCTTATGTATACATTGACCTGAAAAAATTATAATTTAGTGTTTAATTTGAGCCGGTTTTCAAGTTGAATAGAAAAGGAGAAGTGGCTGGGTTAGTTAATTCAATTGTATTTTTAGTGATTTGGTTAGTTAATTCAATTGTATTTTTATTGATTTGGTTAGTTTAATTAAACCCAATAAATACCTCATCGAGTTAATGTAAAAAAATAAGTAAAAACATTGTTTTAATAAAAATAATTTATTTAGATTAACTTGGTAATTCATAAATATTGATTTGCGGGTATTTATGTTTGCTTATGAAACCACACCATAATTTAAAAATATATATTTTTTTAATTTAAATTAATTTTTATATATCATTAAAAATAAACTTTAAAAAATAAATGATGTATATTATTTTAATATATTCTTAAATACGAAAATATTTCAAAAATAAGAATATCATCTCTTTTTCCCAACTTTAACTTTCTTTATTTGGAAAACAAATCTAGATGGACCCCACCAGGCCCTTCAAGCTTGCTTACTCTCCAGGCACAGGATATATTCGAACCCCACCAGGAACCCTTTAGATGACTACTTATCGACACGAGTCAAAATCTCCACCCTCTATTGTGCCTTTCAAATCTATAAATACAAAGCCCATGATCTTTTTACGTATCTCCTTTTTATTATTCTCACTAGCAGGTACCGTTACAATTCCAATTACCCTTCCTTTGATTTCTCCGACGACAAAATGGCCACCCTCGGCGGCGTTCATGACTCCGGAGCCTCTCAAAATAGCGTCGAGGTCGACAACCTCGCTCGCTTTGCTGTCGAAGAACACAATAAGAAAGAGGTAAGTAAAGTAATCGTAATAGTAATCTGATAATCTCGGATTTGAAATTGATGGATTTGATTTTAATTATAGAATGCGATGTTGGAGTTTGCGAGGGTAGTGAAGGCGAAAGAGCAAGTGGTGTCAGGGACGATGCATCATCTAACGATTGAAGCGATTGAAGCGGGGAAGAAGAATATTTATGAAGCTACAGTTTGGGTTAAGCCGTGGCTTAATTTTATGGAACTGAGGGAGTTTAAGAATGCTGGTGATGTTCCTGTGTTTACCTCTTCCGATCTCGGTGTTTTGAAAGGTTGATTGTTGATTGCCACTTAGTTCAAGCTCTTATGACCGTGACAACTGTTTTAAAAGCTATGTTGTTTGCCGATTTTAATCAAGTTTGTTAATGTTGGATGCTTAGGTTTGTTTTGTTAAGGAAAGCTGCTTTTCTTCTTTTTTTGTTTATGTTTATGTTGAGTATATTATTAATGTATCATGATGTTTTTTTTTTTTAATTCACTAGAAGGATAGTAGAATAAGTGCTCTATGTTTCATTACTGGGCTTCATATGTAGAGTGATTGGTGCTTGTTATAGAATTTCAAAATCATGGTTGAAATTGCGTGAAAATCTATTTTCTGGGTGTAGTTTGTGGAGGAAGAGTGTTATTGCTAGTGATGGTGTTGCTGTGTTTATGTTTTACGGATAGGATAACGTTGTGAGGCAATTTCTTTTTAGAATGTGCGCAAATGGGTTTCAAATATTTTACCTATCATGTTGTTTCGGAATCTCACTGGATTGGAACACTGAGCTTTGGAGCTCTGCATTTCTAGTGGTAGTGTTGTGCTGATTATGGGATTTGTAAACAGATGGCCATGGTCCAGGATGGCAATCAGTGCCCGTGCACGATCCTTCAGTCCAAGATGCGGCAAATCACGCTTTGAAGTCTATCCAGCAGAGTTCCAACTCATTGTTCCCTTATAACCTTCAAGAAATCGTTCATGCAAATGCTGAGGTCAGTTCTTTTTTTCAATTTAATTTTGCCTGTTTGCTATTTGTTGGTTTGAACTGGGATATGGCTTTTCTAATTGCGGCACGTATCTGTTCAATGCGGCTCATGCTTTCGTCTATATTTCCATGTAGAAAGAGATCCTCAAAACATTTGAAGAACAACTTTATGATAATTACAGATTGTACTCAATTCAACAACCACCAGTCAATCTCTTACTGACATGGGCGGGTTTAGAAGTGTTCCGTTGATCTTATTCACGTTTATTCTCGATTCTATGTGCCTGGTACACACAGCCATTAGTTTGTAAATTCGAGTATGATAGTAGTTTTTATTCTCTGCCGCCTTGGTAAAGGATCTATCCTGTTTTGTTCTCTCAACTCTCAAGAGCAGAGATACGTAATAGAGCCATGGCCATAGGTTTTCCATCTTTCGAAGTTTATGTTTAAGCATAATATTCAGCACCAACAAGAGCATAAACATGAATTGAAGAATATTTTACTTGTCTACTAACAGGTAGAAGATGATTCTGCGAAATTTGATTTGCTTCTCAAGGTGAAGAGAGGAAGCGCTGAAGAGAAGCTCAAGGTAGTGGTGCACAAGAACAGTGAGGGCACCTACCGTCTCCATCGGATGGAGCCACATCTCTAACTCCATGACTTGCTAGGAATACCCGCAATGCAACTCTTTTTTCCTTTGTTGTGAATGGCTGAATGCACCGAGTGCTGATGGTAATATTTATTTTACGAGCTGCATTTGCTTTGTATTTAAAAAACTGTTCTTCTCCGCATGCAGACTTTTCTACGTGTAATATCTATTTTGTGCCTAGTTGGCGTTTGAAACGCTGGTTTGTATTTTTTTTTTCATTTTAAATAAATATAGTTTGGTGTTTTTAGATCATTTTGATGTGCTGATCAAAAATGATTTTTAAAAAATAAAAAAATATCATTTTGATATATTTCGGCACAAAAAACATTTTAAAAAACTATAGCAACAACTCACCTTCATTTTTACCGCTTTTAAAACCCGGCCCCACCTCATGAACAGGGGGGAAATAATCTGATATCATCAATTTGGCTTGCTCGTGATCTGGCCAGCTATAGCAAAATTTGGTTAAAATGTGTTTGATTATTTTTTTCAAAATGATACTAGCAAAAGAAATGGTAGTTTTAAGATGATATTTCTTTTAATATTAAAATAATAATAATAATAATAATATATTAGATTAATTTGGGTTAATTTGAGTTAACATGTTAAATTTATAATTATGAAACTATAATAACTTTATAGAAATCAAATAAAAATAAATCATAAATTTTATTTTTTAAATGATCTAATATCTATAGATAAAATTTAATTAAAAAAATTTGGGTTAATTTGAGTTTTGACCTTTTTAAAAGTTTAAAACGGGTCAATTCCAATTTATTTATTTATTTTTAAATATTATTTTGGGATAAACTCGATTTGATTTACCTATCAATGGGTTGACCATATGAGCTCGCAACTCGAGCTACTTATAGCTATGACTAGAACTATGAGATTAATTAAGAGTAAACCCCTAGTCATGATAGTTTTCCCTTCTTGTTACACAAAGCAGATCTTAGCTCCAAATTAAAATACTACTCCAAACTATGTTGTGGATAAAAAATAAATCTAGTGTTTTTTCTAGTAATAATAAAAAAATGGTATATCGATGAACTTGATGTGTAACTTAGTTAATTTGATAAATATAAAAATAACTTGGAGGATAAGTATTAGCTTGACAAAAAAATAATTCAAAATGATATATTTTTTTAAGAAAAATATATTAAAATTACAATATATTAATACTTGATAAGTATTAGCTTGACAAAAAATAAATATTAAAATGATATATTTGATTAAGCAAGCTGACATGAAATGGTGGCAGCTAGCTTTAGTTGATAAGAGGACCCCATTGTGGCTGATGTCAAGTCAAGACCCTCCCTCTCGGCGAAGTCAGAACCAGGGCCAAGCTGAGCTCTACTGTCAGGACCCAGCAGAGCAGGCTGCCGTGTGTGAAGCCAGCCAGGCCTGCACGGCACCTGGCTGGCCTGCAAGCAGGGCGGGTCATGAATTGAGCGCCGGCGAACCACACCCTCTAGGGTCACAAGCCAGCGCAACCTGGATGGCTCCGCGGCACATCACTTGCATGGGCTTGTACAGTCTTCGTTACCATCGTGGGATTTGAAATATAAAGCAGTGAAGGGGTAGTACAATTCTATCCGATCCAGACCTGGAGCCCCAGGCCTGAGGCTCGTGGGTGTGCTCTCCATGAGATATGAGATCTCAGGTTTGAATCCGCTCAGGTGCAAACAATTCCTTGAGACCATCAGACTTGGACGAAGCCCATAACTTAACCGTGATGCACTTGTGGAAAACATGCTTGCCGAGACCCTGTGCACCCCCGGGATTAGTCAGGCCCAGCGGCCTGGATACCCGTGGTTAGTTTCGGCTTATCAAAAAAAAAATATTATCAATTTGAAATGGACAGTTTCGACAAATGGGATGGAGCCTTTCACTAACAGAGAGTGCAGATGCAGATCGCAAAAGATCCGATCTCGGCATCTATAACTATTATATGTCACTCGTATGTGTGTAAATCCGGTGAAGCAGTAAAGGGGCTGCTCGGTGTAGCGTGAAAAGTATCAAACCAACCACGGCTAGACTTTCTGATGGAATATGGCCGAGCTAGAACAGAAAAAAGAGTTCACATGCAACATTCTCAAATGGCAACTACTACTACGGCTATTCCATCATTCCTGTATCAGATAGTTAAGTTACACAAACTAACAAATGTACTACCTACTGGAAGCTGTTAGAGAATGGCATGTGACATAAGAGGCATAGAGATGATGACAGAAGAAAAAGAGAGGTTCAGAATCACCGTTTTCTATATGCAGAACGGATAGGGCGTATTTCCGTTCTCCGCCCAGGGTTCTTACCCAGCTGTTTCTTTTTTCTCCTTGTATCCATGCTCATTAACTGTATCCTTAACACTAATCTTTTCTACGAACCTCAGCTAATAGCATGATCATCCTTCTTCATCGTAATCTTCCTCCTCCTCATCTAATCTTGTGCTAAGTTGTGCAAGCTGGAGAGGGTCAATAGCCATCTTGTCCATCTCAGAAAGTGACCAGCCTGGATATTCTTCATGATTAGTTTCTGCAGCAGGCTCTGCTGATAAGCTTGGGGCTGCACTGGCGGCGGCAGCTGGTGCTGCTGATAAGCTTGGGGCTGCAGTGGCGGCGGCAGCTGGTGCTGCTGCAGTGGTGGCGGCAGCTAGTGCTGCTGCAGCCTTTGCATCCTCACTGTCATTAACCTCTGTATTCAGATCAAAGTTTCGTTCTGCTTGACTGGCAGCATCACTGGCTATGTTATTTTCCTTCACCGGTTCCTTTGACTCTGAGCCATTGTCCATCACTACTCCAGGATTCGAGTTATTTTTAACACTCTGCAGAACAGTTGTGGAGGATTCAGGGTCAAGGTCACGACTAGAAGTCTCTCTTTCTATATTCCTAGCACCTCGTCCACGGCCCCTCCCTCGTCCTCGACCTCTCCCTCTGCCGCTGCTTCCAGCATGACTCGTCTCAATCTGAAAGAACAAAATCGAAAAAACTCTTTCAATCCCACTCCAATAAAGCACATGATGCACCAACCTTAAACAGCTGAACATAACATCTTCCTATGTTCGCAGTGCCTTTTAGGGTGAAAAATAGTAGCCAGTGGAACTAATTGTGTGAATTCACAGCAAAACTCACTCTCTAAATGATTATATTGGAGTTGAAATATGATTGAGAATAGTGTTGCTACCCTTGCAATAATCTTAGAAAGAAACATAAGAAACCAACCGATTGATGATTGTAAACAGTGCAGTAAAATGTTTATACAAGAAATATTTTAAGGGGTGTCCTACCATCCTGCTTCTCTTCAGCTCCTCATCACTGTCATTGCATTCATCTACAGTGGGCTTTCTGGAAGAATTACATGCAAGTGAATTGAACTAATTAGTCAATCCAAGATCCACATAAAAGAAAAAAAGGAAATGAAGAAAATAACATGATCTCTATAACCACCTCTTTTGAAGAGGTCTATGATCTGCAGCAGCATCAGAGTGACCATGACTATAGTCAGGAACCTTGCTGACAATTTCTCTCAGAAAATCAAACACGTTATAGCTCTGTACACAGTGTTTTCTGCAGTTTAAACAAGCAAATCAATTAGATCATATCCAAAATAAAAGGTAAGAAAGGTAAACACAAGAAGATAAATTACTGAAGAGGAAAGAGACCGTGCAACAAATAATGACACCCAACCACCCCAAAGGAAAAAAAAGTTCTCAAAGACATACTCCAAACATGCAGAGGAGAGCTGCAGTTGAAAAGTGAGAGGAGAGGAGAGAAAAAATGCAATCAGCTTCACATATCTTGCATAACAAAGCATACATGGTCGATATGAGCAAATTGACTATTAAACTCAATCATAATTAGTCTCCACAAAGAAGGTTGCAAATGGAGTTTCTGGTGGTAGTAGCAACTCCTAACCAACACACATGCATGCGAGACCATGTATACTGTGGTGCTTAAGATTTGCTCCAGCCAAAGTACAGTAAACAAATAAAAGACAATCATTCTGATCAGAGCATTTTACGAGGATGACCCATGTATTCTGCACCTATTATAGATGGAAGTCAGATGATTTTATTTTCACTTAGAATTTCACGGAACTTCTGTTCAAATAATACAAACCCAAGTGTTTTCAACTGGGTAGTTTATTGGTTTGACTAAAAAAAGGTTGCGAAAATTCAATGTTGGGCCTGGAACACTGATCTCCAAGCTAAGTGCACTATGAAAACTTATAAAAATAAAGTAAATCTGGAAGCAGGCATTTTGTTTTATTTATCTCATACTGTTCCAAAAACCACACAGAATTCACATGGTTCTGTGAACAGACTCATCCATGCTGTAAGCTAAAATTTATAGTTTGAAAAGAGAATCAACAAAAGAAAGTTGGACAACCATTCTGGTTCAGCCCAAAAACCCTCCTTGGCCATAGATACTGATGGAAACATCACACCTGGTGATTGAACTGTGAACTGATCAACCCAGCATGGTTTCAAATAACTGAGTGGTTTATTCTTAGACTAAAAAAATAGAGAAAATTCAATGGTGGGCCTAGAACACAACCTTGTCACCAAGCAAGCCCACTAAACCACCATAGAAAAAGCTATCCTTTTGCTCTCTTCTCCTTCCTTTTGCAATAAAAATAAAAAAATCATAGCTGAACTACAGTTTACCATTTAATTTAAACCTCTATGAAAATAGATGGATAGAGACTCCATGCTCATCAATAAAACCAACATGGTGAATATATCAGGTTACATGAACTCATCCATTAGCTCATACAAGCACGACTCTTAAATGAATAAGAGCAATTCCTGACTTACAGATGCAGTGAATTCATAGTCTTTGCTCCTCGCTGAAGGGTGATCTCATATGTACGGTCACAAAGGTCTTGAAGAAACAACTCCAATGCTTTGGCTGCATTTATATCCAAGTAAAGCATAAGCAAGCAAGCATTTTTTGAGAGATTGAAGGCTAAATCATAAATAGTCACAGCTACTTACAAACTAAAACAGGCACTGCCAGTGCTATCTTCCCAACATCCTCATCAGCTTGCATAATTTTTTTTATGCGAGCCTGCCAAATAGAATTCATCAATAATATAAAAACACTATTTGAGAAAATTTCAACAAAGCAATAACTTTAAATTCAAATAGAGTTTTCTGTCAATTTTCCAATAATGGAAACATCAACAATAGCACACTAAGTTTTAAGTTGTTATATGACTCTCGAGTTGAAGAAGTAAAAAATAATCTAAGCAACTATCATAAGAGAAAAAAAATCTGCACAAGCTGCCTGGGTTCTAGCATGACTTAAAAGCATCAACATCTCAAAGAAATAGGGTTTTTTTTTCTTCCAGAATGGCTGCACTGCACTTTCAAATTTCTTGAAACAATTTATTCTAATTGGATTTGATGACTAGAAATTGGTGTGAGGTGGAACTGCAGTTTGATAATGTTCTATATGCCATCCCAAATGATATCTAACATCACCAACTAAATACTCCACAAAACGGCAACTTTATCAATAAACATCTCAATATCACAAGGCTGATGCCACAGCTTCTTCCAAAATCTTCAAACTGCCATGAGGAGCCTGGCAATCAATCGAAACCGGATCCAATAGACCGCCTTGATTTTGTGACAGGATGTTATGCTTCTGATAAATGTTGTGAGGGGGACGGGGAAATTATCCTTAAATCGTTCCACTAATCAATTAGAGCCACAAGTGAAAAGTTCTGCCATAGTCTAATTTGTTGTCCATGCAGCGATCTTTGATGGAAGTGACTAGAGCAGACTAACCTAGTGGGTGCACTGAAAAGCATAATTTATTAAAATATTCTCACACAATGGTGCAGAGATGTTTGGAATTGTCAAGAGAAATGGGCAAATAATATCTGGGAATGAGAAAGGTTTGGAAATATGAACAGATTTTCCTTCATCAAATGCATGCAGATGTTGGGTGAGTGTTTGTATTTGAGGTAAGAGCCAGCCACTATAGTGAGGGTTTGCAAGGGCAAGGGCAAGGAAGCATAAACTACATTGGAACTCCATGCTAAAATAATACATTATAATCGATCAAGTGTGCTTGAAAACAGGAAAGTCAAAACACACATTTAGACCAGATCCAAAATCCCCATTTCCGTGTTAATATCAGTCGCAAGCTAGCCATTGCAAGAAAAAGATGGACATATAGAAATGGCCCTAATCACAGAAACAAAGATAATGCTAGACCTAATCTTAATAAAATGCAGATCTTATATCACCCTAAGGTCCGAAATACATATATACTGGATGATTATTTTTAACAGTAACCAACAACCATAACCAACAGAAAAATCTAGAAAAAAAATCCGAAAGCAACATCCCTAGCAATAAAATCTAAACCCTTTACTTAGAAACACATCCTCACAAGCCCTCATGACAGGCCTATGTGCCACAAACAGAAGAAAACATTGACCACAACAACCAAAACCAAAGGAAGAATCTGCTCAACACCATCTACACCTAGCATTTACTAAGCCAGATACCTCATAGCACCCCAGAACAGCAAAAATCCAATAAGTGATCACTCAATCATTCAATCAGCTAAACCATCCCCACAATCCAGTGGAGAACACATCCCGAGCCATATATCAACATAATAGCTCCATAATCGACACAGTTACAAATTAATTATTCTCATTAATCATAAAGAAAACTACTCCCTCAAGAAAACAAAGTGTCCATCAGCCAACTTCACCTAAAAATCATGATACTTTCAGTGAAACAATTCCAAATCAAGAACAAAACCAGACCCAGATCATAAACCATATAAATTATCTGTATGTAAGCTAATTCCAACTATAAGACAAAACCAAACTGGTCAAAAACACATCAACAAAACATCTAACCAATCAATCCATCATTCAAAAAGCTTCAAACTCTCCCTTCATTTTCCCAACTGCTAAACAAACAAAGCAAAACCCAGATCACAAAAACAGCAAAGAAGAGAGAGAGAAAAAACACTAAACAGCCAATAGTCAAACCATCATAAAAAAACTGACAAATCAATCTAAAAGTCTCAAACTTTCCTTTCGTTTGCCCATCTACTAAACAAATAAAGCAAAGCCCAGATCACAAAAAGAGCAAGGTTAGGAACTTACAGCTGGAAAACGAGTATCAAGTTTCTTCCTCATGGCTTTGTCAGATTTGAAACATTAAATATTAATAAAAACAGCCAAAAAACACAAAGAAAGAGAGAGAGTGGAAATGATTTATTTTTAATTCAAAGCAAAATCGTTTCTGTAATGATTGAGCTGTACATGATCTTACAAACAACTGCTCCAAGGTTAAGAAGAATCGATCTCTGTTTAGATCCGAAACCTAATAAAAACAGCTGCCTAATTTCCATGGAATATCCGTCCGTGCGTGTTGAAAAAAAAAGGCAAAATTAAAAATGGAGGTTAAGGTGACGTTGCTGGTGTTCGTAGTGTACGACGGACAAACACAAAAACGCCAAGTGTACAATAACATTATTTATTTGACTTTCTATTATTCCAAGGTAGTTTCATCCTGACATGGCGAAACGTGATTGGGCAGGAAAAGTAAACGACTTTTTTTTTACCTTTTCTTTTGATTAATTTATTTTGATGAAAGGAAAAAGAAAGGGATAACTGATGACAGTGCAGTGGAGAGAGATGATATTTAATCTCTTATATTTTCTATAATGTTTACTTAAGTCCTCCAGCTTTTATTTACATCCTATTTTGATCCAATTGTGATGATGATGGTAGGAATATATATATATATATATATAATACACTAGATTAAATAATACCTCTCCATTTCATCATTCCAATTGGTTATTAATATATATAAGTTGAGTACCTATTTTCAATAATTTGTATACCCATCATTTAAATCTTTGTATCTTGATTAATTTTCGAGATAAAATAAAATACCCAATTAATTTCTATTGATAATTACTCACTTGGGCACTTTGCAATTTCTTTTTTATCCATGATTTGACCATTCGATAAGAGGTTGAACAAATAAATAAATAAAATTATTCTAGAATGAAATAGTAATGAGATTTTTGTTCTTGAATGTTACACAAACATGTGTAATTAACCTTACCATTTCCATTTAATATTTGATCCACTCTTTGCACGAACCCTAATTCCCTTCCACGATATCTCATATTGAACTTCATGCAAACGCCATTGCACTCAATGCCACCGAATCATGCATCGACTGTTCTTTAAGGAATTTTGAGTTTTTTCTAGTAATCAACCTTGTTGACATGGTAGTTCACGTAGATATTATTCAGGACGATTTATAGGGATGGGCCAAACCTGAGATGAGCAGAGTATATGGCGCGATGCAGGGGAACCCAGTGGACAGTTTCTTCAGAGAGTAGGGAAGGAGCGCGAGGAAACTGAAACGTTAGTTGCCGCTGAATTATCTGAAATCATTTCGAATTTGATTTCGATTTCTTCAATCTATATATATATATATAAACTAACTTGCTCCCCAAAAACATATGAGGAGAGAAGATTAGTTCAAATCCGTGTAACGTTATTTTTTCTGCTGTTTCAATGGAGAAACAGCAGCGATTTTGCGTTTCCAGCTCTCGTTTTGTTGCCATGAAAATACAGAGTTCGGATAAAAGAAAAGAACGTGACCATCAAGAAGCCAGGAGTGAAGCTTCTACCGGGTTCCGGTCACAACCAAGCAGCGCAGCTAGTTCCATTGTTTCTTCAGGAGCTCCAGGGAGGGTTTGAAGGAACCAGGGCTTTTATATGGCAATTGGGCTGACGAGATTAACTCTTCTGGTCGTGATTCAAGATGTAATGAACTGGTTTTATGTGGGCTGCTGCCACCTTTCAGCGAGAACCGTAGCCGGCTGAAGAACCGAGAAACAAGTGGAGAAACTAGTTCTGTTGCTGATTCGGGAATTCCAGGGGAGGTTTCGATGGAATTAAAGCTTTCTGATGATAATTGTTTTCCCAAGAATTCTTCTTCTCCTGCATCAAGAAACAAAGAATCTGCTCATGATGAAGTGAATAAATGATAGCATTTGTTATTCAAGGATTTGAAATCGAGGGATAAATGATGTGCTATAATTATACTTATAAAATGGGCCTGTTTGTTGCTGTAACTTTTCAAAGTGCTTTTCGTGCCAAAATATATCAAAATGATATTTTTTATTTTTTAAAAATCATTTTTGACATCAGCACATCAAAATGATCTAAAAACACCAAATATATTTATTTAAAATGAAAAAAAAATTGATTTTTTTAGAAACACAGTTTCAAAAGTTATCCTAAACCACTTCTGTTATACTAATATAACTTGCGTTTCAAAATATTTTTTAAGGAAATACAATTGGATTGGCTTAGAGGGGGATTAACACCGTCGACTCAATCTCCCCTGGCGTAATCCCATTAATTTCCAGCCCAAAAGAGCAGAGGATAAGTACAAAGGTTCCAGCCTATTCCACGGGCCCAAACTTCCAAATGTAAACGCTAACCCGCACTGGCTCCTGCTATAAAAGCCAGCCATTTTCCCTCCTCTTCACAGTTCACAGCGAGCAGGAGAAGAAAAGGTGAGTGCTGTTTCGTTTCCTTGACTGACAAGTCTCTCAAAATATCATCTCTGTTCTTCTGCTTTCTGGCAAAAATCTTCAAAATTTCATTGCTTCTGTTACTTCGAAACCAGCGACATTTTCATCGCGTGGAAACGGTATGCCTCAAATGATTCGAAAAGGAAAAGAAAGGAGCAAACACAATGGCCAATTTTTTTAATGTGTTTAGGTTTTCAGGTCTCGGGTGGTTCTGTTTTTGTGGAATTTATTCAAAAAACAATCTATGGTTTGATGTTCTTATCTGTTTTTATGCCTTAATTTATTAGAGAAAATTCATTTTTTATGGATTTTGTCATTTGGAAATTTGTAACGTGTGTATGAATCTTGATGATTTCTGCTGCTTTTTTTTTTATGGATTAGGAAAATCGGAGCTGGAGGTGTCGGCGTATAGAAGACAGTGACTGAAGAAGTGAACTCTCAGCAAAATCTCGTCGGGGTGCTGTCACTGATATGTAAGTGATATGCCATTTTATCAAGAATTAATTAAACAATTTTATTGATTTTTGTAATGGTTAAACTCTCATGGGAATAGTTGTGGTTTTAGTTTCTTCATAATATATAATATTGGTCTTGATTTCAATTCTTTGGTAAGAAATAATACGATGAATCGCACGCCAATTACACGGTTGTGATCATGATTCGTGTTGTTAGCAAACGGAGATGCCGGCTTGTGATTCTAGGAAATTCCTTTCCAGTGATTCTTCATCATCCCTGAAATCTGGTAAGAATGAACACGAACCTGTAACTGATGTAGTAGAATCAATCACACGGTTTGCCACTGCTGATGCACCAACCTCACATCAACAGAAAATTTGTAAATGCAGATGACCGTGGTTTTGATGCTTCAACCATCAATTTTGGAGAGTCATGTCATGCTGAGCAGCCCATTCTACGCTTAATCAAAGCGGTTTGTCTGAAACAACTCGATTCCTCTCTTAGTTCACCAACCTGCTGCTGAAGACTTGGACATGATTGATGAAATTTAAAATGTTATTTGTAAATTTCAGGTGAACTCAATTTCATCGAAAGCATTAAGTGCTTCTGTAAGTGAGTTTGGATCAGTAGTCAATCTGGCTGATAGCATGGCAGGATCCGTACCAGTTTATGGATCACAAGGCTCAGTTAGTGAAGATTTAGGGTTCACGGGTAAGACCAATCCAGTTCCAAGATACTTTTCCATGGGCTGTAATACATTTGGAATGAGGAAAGTGAAGCGTTCAATAAAAGCAGTTCCCTTGAATGATAAGACACCAGCTTCCCTGATGAAATCTGACTCGAAGTCAACTACATTTTGCCACAACAAAAATCCCAGAACTCAGGTACGTCAGCTGCACTTTTAAGTGTTAAAATTCTAAGATGTTGTAACTTAACATTAAAGAAGGACTACAAATGATAGCTTGACATGGTGTGTGCTTGGCATTGTATTGATTTTAAGGTGATCAATTGAAAAAACAAATTAATTTTTAATACAAATTACAACTTTTCTTAGTTTTCATCCCATTTTAAGATGAAAAGCAGGTTTTAAGCGATAAAAACCAAACTAAGCATCTCCAAGCTACAGCAATGCAGTATCGGTTTGAAAATATAACTGAGGTTATTTTTTAAAAATATATTAAAGTAATATATTTCAGCATATCAAAATAATTTTAGAGATCAAAAAAATTATTTTAAAATAAAAAACTATTTTTTATTTAAAAATACTTTTGAGACGTTGTTTCTCTCCTTCACACTAATGCTGGATGCTAGACAACACATTGATTTAGTTCATGTCGTTAGGTGCAGCTTGTCGTCAGATTACTGATATAATTCGTTGGTTAACTCAACGCACTGCAACCTGTGATTAGTACGATAACAGATTCATGAAAAATTACCTTGTATCTTTTGGCTCTCTCCCCTACATAAACATATTGAATTAGTTAAAGGCTGCCATTTGCACTCGTACTGCCCTTTTGTCTTGTTTTGCCCTTGAAGAAAAAAGCACATCTTGTTCATTTTTCTCTTCTACTCAATTCCCTAAATCTTGTGCCATTTATTGCAGGCCAGTCGTTCTGTGTTGAAGGAAATAGAGGACATAAATCAGCAACTGATA
This sequence comes from Salix arbutifolia, assembly GCA_025169955.1. NCBI lineage: Eukaryota > Viridiplantae > Streptophyta > Magnoliopsida > Malpighiales > Salicaceae > Salix > Salix arbutifolia. The sequence goes on from CM045902.1 coordinate 2,097,091, forward strand.
AACTGTGTGGTAGATATCAGTGATGAAGAAACCGGCTCAACTACCGTTGGACCAGATGGTGGAGGAATCATTATCAAGTGTTCATTCATTGCTGTGTCTATCAGTCCAAACTTCAATTCGAAGGAGGATTTTGCACAAATTGTAGGTCTTTGACTATTGCAGCTTCACACGAGCACCATGCATCGCCTCATTTTCCCGATTGACATTGTGTTTTATGACCCATGCAGTCAAAAATTCATCCTTTACAATTGCTTGTACCCACAAAGTATCCTTATTGCTCACCTGTAGTTCTAGAAAAGTTGCCGGAGGAAGTCAGGTAAGAAAACTGGGCTTTGTGTATTTCGTCATTTTCTTCTGCTAATTGTCCAACACCTGGAATGTTTCACATAATTCTGAAAGTTCTTAATGAGCAACAGTGAAGAGCATGATGATCTTTCAGTGAAGGCAAGGGTGAAGCTCAACTTGCATCTCAGAAATCTATTGCAGCCCATGTCAATCGGGGAGATAGCGAGGACTTGGGATAACTGTGCTCGGACAGCCATTTCCGAGTATGCAGTGAAGAATGGGGGAGGTAGCGTTTTCTCAAAATATGGGACTTGGGAAAATTGCTTCAGAGCCGCATGAGGTGTTCAACTCCATTCAAAATAATCCTCCTGCTGAACAGCAAAGCATAGGGTTGTTGACTAGACTGAATGAACACAGCCACATTACCTGGACGGTAATGAAGACCTTATAAAAATCACATGTGATCAGAAAAGGGTAAAGCATCTTCGAGTGGATAAGCTTCGTTTTTCATCCCCTGCTTCGTTTACTTTTGGATTCAAAAATTAGTTTTATGAACTCTCAAAACGTTTGATCTTCTCTCCAACTATGCTTATACTGTGTATGTTTGAATAGTATAGTTTTAAAGTCAACTTGATTAACCTAGCTCCCATACTGGTTAGATTTTTTTAAAAATAAATCAAGATGGAGTTGACATACTCTTTTTAATATATCAATTCAGTCATTTTATGATTTTTTAAGAAAAATATTTAAAAAAAATTAAAATGACAATGATTTAGATTAACCTATATTAACTAAAGCATTTAATTTGCAACTAGAAGAAGTTAGGTTCAGTGACTTCATATTCTATATCAGTTTCTTAAACTGAAAGGATTAACTAATTATTTTGCTAATAATAAAGAGATTAAGATGGTGTTTAAAAATGTGATAATAATTATTTTTTAAAATATTTGTTATTTAGAAATATATTAAAATATTTTTTTTAATATTAGTATATTAAATGATATAAAAATATTAAAATAATAATTTTGAATTAATAAAATTCATTATTTTTGAAACGCAAAAATATACCGTACTAATATCACTCTACTATAATTGACTGTTTGAGAATATGATTGTGGTAGTTTTTAAAAATGTTTATCGTACTGAAATACATCAAAATGATATTTTTTTATTTTTTAAAAATTATTTTTAAAATCAGCACATTAAAATGATTTTAAAACACCAAAATACCGGTTTTTAAAATAAAAAAAATAAAAAAATTCAAATTTTGACAAAAAGACAGTGGAATGAAAATGCCAAACGGGGCTTAAAGTCTTTCAATTCTTTAATTGAACTGGGAGACCCGCCTGGATATCTCTGTGAGGAACAAAAGGACAGAGAGGAGTTATGGATATGGTGGCTACAAGCTGGAGATTAACTCCACAGAGTTTGCCCCTACTATCACCAAAAGCCAGAAGCTTCAAGGTTTATTCTTCTTCTTCTTCGTCACTCTCGCTATCTCCTGTAATCCAAAAAACCTTATCTCTGATTCAAAATTCTGGTGTTATTGCTTGCCTTCGCGCCAATAGGTAACATCTACTAATTCTCTCTCCATCGCAAATGATAAAAAGAAAGTACTTTTGTGACTAGAAGTGAACATTTCGTGTTCTTTTTTTTTTAGTGCAGAGCTTGCATACGAAGCTGCAACTGCTACACTGGATGGTGGCATCTCGGTTGTAAGTCTACTTATTGCTTTCTTTCAGTCATTCCGACATTTGATAAATACGTTTCTTGTTTTTTCACTCAATTGGGAAGAAGACTATTTGATAAATGGGTTGCTGGTGTTCTTTGTTAGAGCAAGACTGGGATCTTCAAATTCTTCCCTTTTTACGAGGCTGCAAGAAGGAATCTTTATGAGTACTATAAATCTATAATGTTTGCAGGAATTGTTAAATTGACCGTATATGGGCTTGAACTTATACTCTAAATAGTTGTTACACCCGAGCTTCGGTTCTGGATTAACTTGCGAGTCATCTACTTAACAGTTTTTATTAAAATGATAGCGCTTAGTGTTTTTTTTCTTGGTGTTCAACCGGGGGTCTAATGGGTCTGGTCAGGTGAATGTGAATGTGAATGTCTTGTCTGGTTCAACTGAAACCCGACACGGATCAAGCTCTAGGTGCCGGGTTTTCAGCTTAACACATGAGGTGGGCCGGGTGTAACAACTATGCTCTTTTGAACTATACTTTGGTTTTAAAATGTGTTCTTTTTGTTGCTTTGTGTAGCTGGAGATAGTGATGTCCACACCAGGTGTGTTTCAGGTTGTTTTGATTCGCCATTTTCTTTTTAGAATTTCATTTACTGCATTTTGGGCTTCTGGGTTTGAAAGCTTTTTGTGCTTTTATTGTCTTGTGTTCAGGTTTTAAGGCAATTGGTGAAGGACTATCCTACATTGGCTTTGGGGGTAATTGTCTTACTACTTCCTCTTGGATTTCATAAATTTCATTCTAGCCTGGTATGGTGTTCCTCATCTTGCAAGAACTCAGGCAAGTCTTGGAATGGGGAGTGTGCCTGTTTGTGATTTAGTATGTTATACAGGAGAGCTTTTAAGTATTGTAGACCTTTTTTTGTCATACCACTTTATGAGTATGTATATTCTGTCAATGCATCATGACTGGTGAAAACTTGAAGAAGCTTTATTTTATATTAGATTTTGAGAAAGACGGGCCAATATGCTTTCAGTTTGTTGTGAGTCACATTAGGCATATTTTAAGCAAATTCAATAAAACAGATCTGAAGTTGCTGTAAGTCTGCAATCTGAATCTGGACCTTTTTTTTCCTCATCATGTCCACTGTATGAATGTGTATCAGCATGTTCTGTTGGCATGTGTCCAGAATGCTATGGTCAATTACAAGAGGTGCCATAGATATATTTCAATGATAAGTTTTTGATTGATCATACTTTCTTCTCAAGAGATTTGTGGCGCGGACAATATCTTACAGGTTGGTACTGCTTTAAATGCCGAGGATGCCAGAAATGCTATGAATGCTGGAGCCAAATTCTTCATGAGTCCTGCTACAGTGAAGGTACTTTTAGTATTTTGATGTCTGCACAGGTTTTCTTTCAATTAGTATAGAGATAATAACTTAAAGATTTTTGTATTTTTCATTCCCATTTCTTCCTATTTTAATTTCCCTTTGCTCTTTTTCTTCAACAAATTTTAAACAATTTTTTTTTGTTTATTTCTCAGAGTCTTTGGGGCTGTACATTTGCAATGCTTTTTCTTTTTTTATTCTTACATGCTTGCTTATCATCAGGACATTATGGAAGATGTTGTCAAAGATGAAATTCTATGCATACCTGGTGTAATGACACCCACAGAAGTATGTAACCTGTGAACATAAAACTGTCTTTTATTTCTTAAGCTCTAAGAATCCAAGTAGATGTACAAGTAGTTTTACTGCTCATCTTAGTGGCCTCTACTATTGTTTTGATATGGAGAATTTGGAGGGTTTAATTATTAGAAATTTGTGTTCTCCAGTATTTTTATAGGAGTTGGACCATTTGAATCATATTTCCCTAAGGAGACTATTACGAGAACTTGTTATCTTGCAGATTTTGTCTGCATATGATGCTGGTGCCAAAATCGTCAAGGTGAGTGCTGTCACATTACATATTTAACAATGTTGGTAAAGGAGTTGGTTATGAGATACAGATGTCATGTGCACAACCTGCACACAAGTCTATATTTCAATGTAAGAGTTCATGTGGTACTATACATGCTCCATTTTGCAAGGCCCTTGTATGCTCACTTTAAGTACTCTTTATTGAATGAATGTTCTTAGTATGTTAAGGCCACGGATCACCTTATCGATCATGTTTCCATCTTATTTGGTGGATTAGGTTTATCCTGTTTCTGCATTAGGTGGTGTCCAATATATATCAGCACTTAAGAAGCCTTTCCCTCACATACCAATGGTTGCTTCTCAGGGCATCATGATAGGTTAGTGATATATGAACACTGCCCCTTTGCTGCTCTTAAAGATCAATTATTCAATTTTCATGCTCTGTCATTAAGCTGAATTTTTTTTATTTCCTTTTAAAACAGGATCATGACCTTTAATTTTGAATGAAAAGTTTAAGATAAAGTTGGAAAATGGTTGACACCTCCTAGATGTGGGTATGAATTATATTGAGATTTGACTCCATGAACTGTATGCTTTCTATCTAGCATTTTAAGTATTGATTGTGAAAAACAAAGGGATAAGACCATGGGCTGCTTGGAAAGAATAGTACCCAAGGACTATCATTTATAATAATTTTCCAAACTGGAGTGTTCTTTGAAGAGAAAAAAATTACTTTTACACGTTGATAATGCCTCTTCAATGTTAACTGTCATAAAATATTGGTTTAGGTCCAGTTGTACCATTTTCATTTCAATCTTCTTGCCGCGGTTCTTGATTGGATAACATTTGTTTCAAATTTGAAGCAGATTCTATAGGGGAGTATATATCTTCTGGAGCATCATCTGTTGTTTTATCAGATGCCATTTTTGATAAGGGAGCAATGGCCCAGAGAAATTTCAATGCAATACATCAACTAGCAAGCCTTGCTGCTTTGGAGGGAAAAGAAGCTGTTGAACGGTGAGTAATGGTGCAGTCTGTCTCTAAAAACTGTCATTGTCTTTTCCTGGTTGTATCATTGTAGAAACTGTTGGTTGCTAATCTATTTTCTCTCTTACGTCTGTGGTTCTTTTGGGTCAACAACCTCTCATGATTCAACTTGACTTCTTTGATAACGAATAACAGATTTCATCTAAAACTTAAAACAAGTATCCTTGTCATTATAAGGTACAATATTTTTGCTTAATAACAAGAGGAATACTACAGCTATTAATCTTATAATTCCTAATTAAATGATTTATGGTCATTTCTGAGTTGAGCTAAATTTTGGACATGATGTTCCACTGTAAAGGGTTCACATATTCTAATCAATCAGTACAATTTATCAGAAAAATTGGAGAGGAGTTTCTATCCTGGTTACATATTCTTTTTCTTCAGTTGAGTTTTCGATTTACAACGCCATTTAATCAAGCAGTTAGGTTCCCTTGTATGTTATAGTTCATATATCTAGTTGTGTAAATATCCCAGTGTGCAATGGCAGTGTAAATATCTAGTTGTATTCCTCAGCTATTTCAAAAGCATCTACAAGTTTTTGACGATGTTGAATTGTTGACACATCCAGCAAGGGAACGATGCTGACCGAGACTGGAAAACGAAGGTAAAACTCAACCCCTTCATCAGTTTTGTTCTAGTGTCGCCTTCAGTGCAACGCATTGAAGTTCGAAATCCATGTCACTTACAATCAGATTGGTTTTTACCTGTGCTCCAAGATCTGTTGAATCTTTAAATTTCCTTTTTATGCCTCTGTAAGAGCAGCAGACAGCAGCTGCCTTCTGCTCCATCAATGTTCTGCACCCACCCTTGTAATGGTTTCAGCACTTTATTTCTCTTAAACCTATCCTTCTTTTCTCGATTTTTACTTTTGAGGATGGCAAGGCATGCTCTTCATAGAATTAAGGGTTCTCCTCAAGTTGAAGTGCTATGTTTTTCTGTGCTTCCAGGTTTCTAGGATCTTGTTGAAAAAGTTCTATATCACGTGGAAAAAAATTAAAAAAAAAATCAGAAGATTCATGCATAAAGGGAATCCATGCGTGAAGCTGCAACTTGTGCTGAGAGCTTCCCAGGTGACCATGTCCAGAAATAGGAGACACAGTGGGGTACGAAATAATTTATTGAGTCTTTTTGAGGTTTTCGTTTTGTTTATTGAGAGGAAATTATTTACGTAATCAGTGATTGCACCGACTAAATCATAATGTAGACATTAGAGCTGTAAAATATTTGGATCTTTATTCTGGTTAGTTTTTAGTTCTTGGCACGTAACAATTTCTACTTCCATGCATCAGACATTACTGTTATCTTCTTTTTCTTCACATTACTTTTTGTGTTGGGATCTTACAACATAACCTGGTTTTTGATATAGTTAAAGTTATTTTTGATAATATTTTTTATTTAAAAATATATTAAAATGATATTTTTTATTATTTTTTAAAATTTATTTTTAATATCAACATATGAAAATGATATTAAACTACTGAAAGAATTAATTTAAAATAAAAAATAAATATATATATTTTTTAATTTTTTTTCAAAATTACTTTTAAAACACAGGCCTAAAACTCATAAATAAAAAAGAAATTGCATTAAATATTGGTAAAATATCACCCCCTCCCCTTTTATGTTAAAACTCAAAAAATAAATTCAGTGGCAACATGCTCTTACAAGATTCTGAAAGCTTATTTAACACCAACTTTGCCTATTTTCCCATTGCATTTATACTATTTAAAAAAAAAAACACAAAAAAAATAGACAAGCAAATGAAATGGGAAAAAAATATATATATCTTAATATTGGAAAAGATTTGTTTATGTATTCATATATAAGTGTTTATTATCATGATCGCCTAATCTTATAGAGTCATATGAATCATATAATTAATTATTTTATTAAAATGTTATTATTTTGTTCTTTTGAAAAATTTATTAAAGCTAATGACTGTTTGGAAATGTGGTTGATATTATTTTTAAAAGTGCTTTTCATTTAAAGATGCATCAAAATAAAATATTTTTATTTTTAAAAAAATTATTTTTAATATCAGCATAAAAAAATATCTAAAAACATTATTTTTTTAATTTTAAATAAAAAAATTAACTTTTTTTAAAAATATTTTTGAAATGTAATGCTAAACAAAACTTTCTTTGTATTTAAATAGAGCTTAGTAAGATAACCTGATCAATTAGATGAAATAATTTTATATAAAATTAATATTAGTTTCAATTCAATTTAAAACTAAGTTATGAATTATGGGTTTTTTCAGATATTTTTAATAAGATTAAATTGAATTTAATCTTGCAACAACAATGACTAAGTCCCTGTTTGGGAGTGCGTTGCAACCGGTGTTTGTCGAAAATTTGAAATTTTTTTCATTTTAAATGAATATGTTTGGTGTTTTTAGATTATTTTGATGTGCTGGTGTCAAAAATGATTTTAAAAAAATATCATTTTGATGTATTTCGGCATAAAAAATATTTTGAAAAGTTACCACAATCGCACTACCAAACAGACATTAAAATTAGACAATCATTCCGAAGTTTGTCTTCTTCTTTTTTAACATGAAGTATAATTCTATAAAGATACTTTTTTATCGTACCCTTTTTCAAATCTCATACATTAAATAATTGGACCTTTTGTTTTAAAAAAAGTTGTTTCCAGAAGATTCATCTGTACTTAAATTAGCATCGGTCAGAGATTTCTAAAAAAACAAAAATCAGTGCCGGAACTGACGTGGCTGAGTTAAATACAGTTTAATTAACCCTGGCGTCCGAGAGAGAACATTAAAAGGAGAGAGAGAGAGAGTCCTTAAAACTAGACCAGAAAAGGAGAAAGGCCACTAATACAGCACGACACACAGACAAACAGAGCAAACATCGAAGAAACTCTTCTAATTATTAAATTAATATCAAAATCAACAGTCCCTCAGTTTTTCTTCTCTAAGGTTTGTTATCAGATCCGTTCTTTCTTATTCTTTTTTTCACGTTTTCTCGTGCAGTTTCTTGAATTTTGGGACAGCCAGATCTTGAATGCATTGAGAAATCAATCTACTTTGTGAAAGTTTTTTCTTATGGGTTTGGTCTGTTTTGATCTCTCCTTTTTTTGGGTTTGGTTCGATTTTGAGAGATCTAATTGTATCATATCTGGTTTTTTTTTATCCTATTCTCATTTCTTGCCTGTAAAATTCTTGTATTCTTCTTTTATGATGGACAGGTCAGGAATTTGATGTGGGGTTTCATTTCTTATGGTTCGTGGGTATTTAGAGATTTCATTTCTTTTCCATTCAAGGAGAAAACAAATGATTTCATTTATTTATTTACCTTGCCTTAAGAATGTGGGATGGTGTTTCATTTATTTTTTTATTTACCTTCCTTAAGAATGTGGGATGGTGTATGGATTTGTGTTTGAATTAAATCCGTTTCCATTTTTTGTTATTATTTGCATAATGTTTTCGCTTACAATAAATTTGTTCTTTTATTAATCAGTTGTGCATCTTGAAAAATTGAAATATGGCATTTGATTTGCATTGTCTGTAGGGTCATAATGAAAATGCCTTCAATCCTGCTCTTTTCAAATTTTGTTTCTTTTATTGTTGCTCATTTAATCAGCATTTGAAATATCTTGTTTTGTTTTGGGGTTTGTTTGATCATATTCTTGTTAGGGAATCAATGAATTACAGTGTTATTCTCTTTCGGTTTTTTTCTTTCATCAGTTTCAAACTTTTGTGACTTAGCCTTGTAAGTTTCAAATGTGTGGCGCATGCATTATGCCACCTGGATTTTCAGTTTAGGATTCCGCTGTCTCTTTTGTCTGCATATGTTTTCCCCTCAAATGGTGGGTACGTAGTTAATGAGATACAGTTCATTCTTATGTAATACAGAGCATGCTGCATGCGTTTTAGGTGATTTTGTCTTGAGATTGTTACACATAATGTCCATGCAGAATGGGATTTTAAAAGTGTTATGAATGTAGGTTATTGAGTTTTCCTATAAGATTAAATGAATGTTTTTTGAGGAAATTGTATATAGAATTCCTTTCTGTAGTGATTGTGAATCAATTCTCTTTCTCACATTCTTTGCAGCTGATCATGAAAATGGTGTTAATTCGGACAACGATGCATTGAATATGTGCATTTATGCTATACTTTCTCCACAAGTAAGGAATGGTATATTTTTTTGCAGGAACAGTGTCTTATAGTAATCCAGAGAGATGTCACCTGCATCAAAATCCAAGACCAAGTCCAAGGATAAGACCTTAGTAAAGTCTGCTAAAGAACAACAGAATGCGTCTATTAAGCCTTCTGGGTCAACCAACATTGTAGGTGGGAATCCAGTGAATGCTTATAATCCAATCTCTGGGACTTTTCATGAACTAGAAACACCATCAGGTGCTGCTTTCCCACCCCTCCATGACAATGGTCGGTTCAGAAATATAGATGAACCAGAAGAGCATTCTAGTAGCCCACACGGAACACTTTCTGAGTATGATTCAGTTTCCAACAATGGGAGCTGCTCTGGTGAGTCAGAAGACATAAAAGATAAGGCCATTTCTGCTCGGCAAGAAACAGTACCTGGTTTAGACAGTGACAAACGAGAGAAGATCCGTCTGAAGAATGAGAAAAAGCACCAGCGTCAGAGAGAGAAGAGGGCGCAAGAGTTGCATGAGCGTTGCAGTGGGTATCTAAGGTCAAGAAAACTAGAAAGGCTTTCAGAACAGCTTGTGGCAATGGGTTTTTCTCACGAGCGGGCAACCCTGGCCCTTATGTTGAATGAGGGCAGGGTGGAAAAATCAGTAAACTGGCTTTTTGAGGGAAGTGAAGAGGAAGCTCAACGCAAGGAATCTAAGCTTGGAAGTGATGGTAGCCTAAAAATTGATGTAAGTGAGGAGCTTGCTCAAATCTCAGCAATGGAGATGAGATACAAATGCTCAAAGCAGGAGGTTGAAAGAGCTGTGGTTGCTTGTGAAGGGGATCTAGTGAAGGCAGAAGAGACCTTGCATGCACAAAAGCAGGAACTACCTACAACTCCACCCAGACCAGAATATACCGCTGACACCAATAACCTGAGGAGACTGCATGAAAAGCCTTTACCTACAGCTTCAGTTACAGCACAACATAGTATGAACGAACAGGACTTCAACTACAAAACATCAATTCCAGTGCCAACATATTCAGAACCTGGGAGTAGAAACTTACAACCTCAGAATCAGCCCAAGTCTCTAGCAGACAAGAGGTGGGGCACAACAGGATCAGGCCCTGCATTCTTGTCATCTATGGCACTATCCATGCAAGTAGCGCCTCCACCAACAAAAATTGATGTCCGGCCTGGTTTAGCTGGAAATGAGGGGAAAATTTTGCAGCAGATAGTGAGGGAACCAGTAATAATGATGCAGCGCCCTCAATCTATAAATGCCAAACAAAATACAGTCCCTAGTGCAAGCGCAACACCTGTAACATCTGGATGGTATTTAAATAATGTTTCGGGTGTGGAAAATATGCGGTCAGATGTCAAGGTACTTCCAAATCCAAGCACTAGAAACCTTGGTCTTGTAAGTCAGGGCTCAGAGCAATTTTACCATCCAGCGTCACGGAAAGAAAATCCATTCCTGTTTAGTGGCCCAGCTACATCAAATAGACAGGGAGGTACAAGATCGCCTTCATTTACAGTTCCATCCCAGTTGCAAGGTTCATATGGTAAAACAACCGCATCTTTGCCTTCACTAGCAGCACCATCCTCACTTGGTTTATTCACTGGTTGGGGCCCAGCAGGAACTTTAGGGTCTTCACATGTTGATTGGAATACAGGAAGCTTGATGCCAGAATTTGATTACACCAGTATCGATTGGACTTTGAATTCGAACCTGTTATCCTCCAAGTCAAATGGGTTGTGGATGGATCTCTCCTCGTTGCTTAGGAACACATCTATCGCAAGAGGTAGCGGTACAAATAGTTCCTTCCTCTCAGGGTTACGGGACAGCGGAATGGCTAAAGAAACATCAGCCTCAGCTGGCTCGAGCGAGTGGACCTCTCCTTTTGCAGGAAAGGACATGTTTAGTTTGCCAAGGCAGTTTGCAACTTCTCCATATCCGTAGGGCTTAGGAATAGGAGAAAATGCAGGTAACGAGGCTGGTGTGGTTGGTGTATGGGTGCATTTTCGTGCTTGTTTCAGGTTTATCAGTGTTAAATGCATCCATTTATTTCTGCTTCAATGACTTGTGCCTTTTCTTTCTCACTACATGTTTGCTAGATAGAACTTGCGGGCTATCAACAAGATTTGCAGAGACGGCTGTAGGTTGCGGCCTGCTTATTTTGCCTAAAAAAGTGACCTATTCACCAACATTTGCTTTTAAAAAAAAAGGATCAATTTAAACTTGAATTAATGACCTAAGGACTTTCGAATAATGTAGAACTGGATGTAAACGAGAAGAAACCAGTGCCAAAATAAAGAAAAAATTAATGAAAATCTTGGCCATTAATTTGACGATAAGGGTATTCTTGAACCAGTTTGTGTATAAACTGAAACCATGTCTTTTCCCGGCATTCTTAAAAGTACTCTACAAATCGGCATGGTGCATTTAGATGAATTCAACAAATTCTTCCAAGTGCTAGTCTCAAGGCTTTGGTTTAGAAAATTAAGGAAATTGAGCAAACCTCCTTGACCATTGTGTTCATATTAGAAGTCATGTTATATACCTCCAAATTGAAGATTAACATGAAAATGAAGGGTATGACCCCTGCCTAGCTGTTGAAGATTGAAGACTGATTCCAAGTCTACAATTAGTGTTAGGATTAGCTGTTGAAGATTGAAGACTGATTCCAAATCTACAATTAGTGTTAGGATTAGACTAGCTTTCAATTACTGTTTTTTTTTTAAAATAAGATCATTGTGTTTTGATCAAATTCTGTTCTTAGTTTACTTAGCTATATTATAGGTCAAGAAGTGTAATCAAGGCAAGAGTCCTTATTTAAATGTAACACTTCTAGTTTTTGCTATAAATAAAGAAGAGGGGTAGCAATAACCTCACCTTTTGATTCTGCTCATGCTTGCCGAAATCAGTTGTTCATCAGTGTTCTTTGTTCTTTAGTATTGCCAGAAATTGATTCAAACAGTAACTGTTTGAATCAATAAAACAGAAAAGTTGACTTTCGTTGACTTGTTCTTTGTTTATTTTCCACGCTAGCTAGCTAGCTGTGCCTGGGGATTTCCTTTGTTGGTAAATGAGACCGTACAATTTTCGTAGAGGAAGAAATGTGTTTACAATTCCGACAAAAAAAGAAGAAGAAATTGATAGAAAGTTGAGGGTATGATGGAAAAAATTTGTTGATTTAATAAATGAAAAAACCAACGAAGTTCTTACTGATAATTACAACAGCAGTTCTCCATGTTCATCGACCAGCTTTAATCCGTTCTTACGATCCTCGCAGTGCATTGTATTAGGTAAAAGAGTAGCAGCACTGACTTCAATCCTTGTCTCACAATCATAACTCAAAGGAAAATGACAACATGGCTCCATTGACATGGCTCGCTGACAAGCTGGGTTTTTATTCCGTGGCATCTGCCAAATCCATGGCTTCAAACCTGCTAAACCATGAGCAACATAGCCAAAAGTAGACCAGGTACTTGTCACCAGTTCATCGCACAAACTAAGTAAATATATATCAGCCCACGCCTTCATGTTGTGCATATCATCTCCAAAATGTTGGTACTCTTCATGGCTTGGTTGGTAAACACTAATGACTTCACCTGTCACAGTTGGTTTTGTCCAATACATGTTTTTCATATTCTCATAGTACTCCGAATACAAGGATGTTATTAGAATAGCTTTTGAAGTCTGGTTTCTTGATGGAGGAGGGGTAGGTTCTTGTGTATCTGCTACTTCTGGCAGGAGTTTTTCCTTCAAGACACAATCTAAAATTTGATCCATAACAGTTTGATAAGGAGTTGTCTTGTCATGATATACTCTTATTTGGAGCCCAATCCTCTCGTCAGCCTTGGCTAGATATGCCTGGTAGAACCTGGTGATCAGTCCCCATACCTGATTTGAGGGGTGGAAAAGATAGTGGCCCAAATGGTAGAACACGGTTTCCTTTTCTGGGAACAGCTTGTGTATCTCTTGATTGAAAGATGGGATCATGTATAAAGAAGGGGCAAAATATTGATCTGATAGAAGTATCACCCAAGGAATTTGTTGGAGAAGAGCTTGGCTTTCATCACAGAAAGCTAATTGATCATAACCACCAAGACCTAGATTAAGATCAAGATATGATTCTGGGGGCTCCATTGAAGTGTTGGCTATACTTTTATTTAGCATCCTGCCAAAGCTGTGGGCATATCTATGTTTAGAACTGCCAAAATGGTTCCTGAGGGGAAAGTCATTGGGTAACAACCATGATGTATTTGGAAATGGCTCGCAAAAGAGATTGGCCATGTCAGCTTCATGTTTAACAAGTAGGACTCGGTTTGTGAGGAGAGCATAAAGAAATGTCGCAGCCATGCTTAGCATCCTGTTTCCTAAGCCATTAGCAGGTATCCAGACAACGTATTTACATCCTCCCCTACTGGCATGGCTAGATCTGAGTCCTTTAAGGGCTTTGTGGTATGATTTGGAATGAGGTCCACAGCGTTTATGGATATCTTCGTACCTACGTAGTTTTGTAAGGAGATAGGAAGAGGGCTTATGGAGTGAAGTTTTGCGAAATAGGAAAGACTGATACCTACTCGAGCAAGATCTTTCATCAAATCCAGGAGCCAGAAGTCCATCGAGCAATTTATCACCAGGCATTATGTTACTCTGAGAGGGATCATTTCTTGAACCTGATTCTTTCTGGAATCCAGGAGCCAGAGTTTCATTGAGATGCTTGACATTAGGCCTGCTGGTATTCAGCAAGGAATCATTTTCTGAATAATTTCTTGAACCTGATTCTTTCCGAAATCCTGGAGCCAAAGTTCCGTTAAGCTGCTTCTCATCAGGCCCGCTGGTATTCGGCAAAGAATTATTTTTTGAACTTGTGTCATTCCCAAATGAATCATTCCTTGAACCTGATTCATTCCAAAACCCTGGAGCCATAGTTCCATTAAGCTGCTTATCAGTCCCGTTCGTGTGCCGCGAGGAATTATTTTCTGAACTAGTTCCATTGCCAAATCCAGGAGGCAAATTCCCATCATGCAGCCTTCCATCAGGAATGATGGCAGGTGGTGAAGAATCATTTTTCGAATCTGTAAACGGTGAAAGGAAAAGGATAGAATAAATGAATAAGAAATAAGGACCAAGATAAAGAAAAAAGCTGACGGTATGAGTACAAAAAACTTGGAAATCAAGCTGAAGGAATGGTCTTGGTGTCTTACCAACATTCAATGCTGTAACATTTCCAGATTTCGCAGCTTTAGCTAACCCTCCAGTTAGATCAAACAGCTGATTCTGATACATGATAATGATCATGAGAGACACGGGCAAAGCAATGGAACACACAAATAACAATGTCGTGTATCTCTTTGAATCAAACCCTAATCTATCCTTTTCTACTTCAAGATTTCCCATGATTTCCTGTCTGAGCTTCACCAGTAATCCCAACTCTCAAACAGAAGGTGCTTGTAAAACGTTGGAAAATTATCTGTCCTTGGCAGGTACCGTATATAAAAGAAAGCCGGTGATTCAAACCAAGATGTCTCTGAAATATCAAACTTCCAAAGAGTTATTGCTGGAGTGATCATTGATTAAATTAGTGCAGAAACAAGAACATGAATCTCTTGATTCAATTCATCCTTGGCAAACAAAACGTATGAAAACAGTAGGCTATGTGCAATGATTGACATAAAAATTAATTTATCAATTCTAGACTAGGAGTTTGACTTGAAGAATTTCCAGCAGCCTTCACATGTGCTGATTCATATACTTCTAGGTGGTCCAGCTAGTAGATTTGGACATCATATATATATATATATATATATATATATATATATATATATATATATATATATATATATATATATAAGTCTGGTGAAATCAAGTTAAGTTGTGACTTGAATGCTCAAAAGTCATACCATGGATCATACAAGGATCGATCCACTCTTGTTACCTAGTATTCATCTCTATAACAGAAGGATGAATACAAGTCAAATTTAACATGATAAATATTATGATCAACAAAGTTCTACCAACTTAACAGCAGGAAATGGCAAGGCAAGAAACGTTAAGACAAGAGATACTGTGTTAAGGGAAGACAAATAACATACCTTCAAAGTTGAAGATTGGCAAGAAAATGGAGGATACGAACTCTTTGCTGGTGATGTACCTTTCTATATATATATATATCCTCTACTCGTAGACTTGAACTTTTTTTCTGTTTGTCTCTCCCCTTGCTTGCTTGCTTCCCCTGTCTTCCTAGGACCAAGGATATTAACACATTTCGTGAGTTATTAAAAAAGCTGTCACTTTCTCATAAACGTTCTTAATGATTTTGTTACCTAATTATTCAACCACATTAAGATTGATTTTGTGTTTGGTATCTTGTTTTTTATAAGTGTTTTTGTTTAAAGATATATTGAAATCATTTTTATATATTTTATTAAATTAATAAATTTTGATAAATCTTCATTTGAATAGCAATACTGAACGGAGGCGAAGAGCTTGCAAAATTTGTTCCAGAAGAGATCAAGCCATGGCCACGTTTTTCTTACCGAAAAGGCAAGGAGATCGTGATCATGGAAAGAGTACAGACAAGAGCAACCATCAAGAGTACAGACAAGAACAACCATCCTGTTTGGTCTAGTCAGTCGATATAACTCATAGGACCACATATTTATCATCAATAGAGTTGCAGTTGCAGGTCGTGTTTTTCATGCATTTTAAAAATATTTTTGAAAAAAAAATAATTTTTTTTTAAAATTAATTTTTGTAATGTTTTTAGAATATTTTTATATATTGATATAAAAAAATAAAAAATATTACTTTATACATTTCTAAATAAATAATATTTTCAAAAACAACTTAAAAAATAAATTATAATCAGTACCTTAGAATAGTCATTGTAACCTTGGCAATAATCCTTATTAAAATAAGTCTTATTTTTTTTTTAAATTGATCGTACCGTGTTTGGCGGATTCGATTAAATCATTAAAAATCTAACTAAAATAATAATATTTTACGAAAACTTGTTTTTCAAATCAATTCACGAAGCTAGCATCACAGCTATGCATTGATAATGGTTATGGAATTGTAGGAGATGGGCTAGAAAAGGAGGATAGCACGGTATCGTATCGAGGTTGCTTTTATTCATTATTATACTCTATGAAAAAAGAAAAAAAAAAAAAAGGAGCCCACAATCAAATAATTGAAGAGCGTCCAATCCATTCCTAGGAAATACGAAGGTATTCACGTCAGAAAATGCCGGTTGGCACGTGGGAAGAGTGGTTGAGCACGAGTTGCTGGCTGCAGCCAAGACAGCGATGGCTGAACTCCTTCTGCTGTTTCGGTTCCACAGTCTGTGAGCCTATTGCAGCCTGGTTTCGACCAGCCCCATGCCCATCTCTTCTATGGCCCATGCATGCATGGGATCCAGAATATTTTTTTCATGCTATGGGCTCACGCAAAATCCATGGCTTTCAATCCTCCGACCTTGAGCCACGTATACAAAGGGAGGCCAGGTGCTAGTCATCAACGTGTCATTCAGACCAGGGAGTTTTATTTCATCCTCTATCTTCACATTGTGCACATCAGCCCCATTCACTATATGCATCACCAAAGAATTTCAAACCGCTATGAGTGATGGAACTGCTGAATTTGATTGGCACACTACTTTGAAATAAATTGGCAGGCAAACAAACAGGAAGCTTTATATGTGCCACCAACAAACTACATTCTATGATACAACTTTGCTAAGATACAAGATAGAAATATTTTGGTGTGCTTTCATCTCCTATAACTAGATATTTGAAAAGATACCTGAGATGAAGTGAGCAAATACGGAGCTCACAGGACTGAGTTTCTTGAAGACAGTTTGTCCCCGAGCATTGTGATCTTCCAGCAATCAATTTGAAATATAAAAACGGACAACTTTTTCGGCACAACTGCAAATACAATAAGAAAAGGAGGATTTTAGTGTTATATATTCCGTGTGATTAAAAGATGTGCTTGAAAACTTGTTCGGTTCTGTTAGGCAAGCAGGCACTGCCCCTCTTTTAACTTAAATTCTCAACAATCTGTTATAAAAGCCAATACAAGTTCAAGTAGCTGGCCATCTCAATCAGATAAATTATATACATTAAAGGTGAAATAAGATGTAAGGTAGAAACCAAGCAGGAAACTATTTCACACCAAGAATAATACTTTGTAGCTGTAATCATACCAAAATTATACTATAGGCCATCATACTCCATGTAAATATAATGCAAGGTATCATCTCAGGTATACGCTTTACTCACCTACCAACGTCTAGTAAACTAGATTGAGGTGTGGAGAAATAAATAGATCACCTTTCAATTTGTTGTCTTGTGTGATTATCCCAAATGTTTCTGCAGTTTCACGGATCATAATACCACTAATTCCAGTGAATGATTTTATATTACAGTCAGCAACTGCCAGAAAACAGTTTGAGGTTAGTATTGGTACAAATATGACGAACTAAGCACAGAGCACAACTCTCAATACTACGGTAGGGAGAGCAGAAAAATTAGAATAGTGAAACGCTTCAAAACAGCTGCACATCTAATATGCAAAAGAATTGCTCTTGCAACCCTCATAAATGATGGCCACTAAGTCCCAGAGAGACAGTAAATCTGAAAAGACACTTCAGAAGAGAGTATGACCTAGAATAGCAGCGCCATGTAGATCTGCACTCAGAAGACATTTGGGCAACTCGTTTTGCCTGCAAGATGGAATCAAATAATGGTCAAAGGATCCTCAAACCTAATAACATGTGAAAGAGTTGTGTGATTGCTCATTCATGAAGTTAAAAGGAATGGTTATCTTACCCAGTTTTCTTGAGAAGCTGCATCATATAGTCTTTCCATATCTCATGCATTGGCTTATAAACATCAAATCTGCAATGCGGATCAAATTATAATAAAGTTTTTAAGAGTGGAAAGGATGGTTCAAACTAGAGTTATTGTAAAAAAAAAATGAAAATTAATGCATTTCTCTTTGTTTGTAACAACTAATAGAGTATAGCAAAAAGGTTAACAAAGATTGGAGAATGGGAAAATGATGGGCCCAGAAACAAGCCAAAGAAGATAAAAATATGGGAGTGGCAATTAGCAGATGTGAAACTGAAATTGACTACCAAAAACTGGTTTGAATGTGACAATGTAAAAATGCTTGCACTATGAAGTAATGAATCAGCATTTGTATTATTTTATGAAGTCTTTAGTCGCTCAGTCCATGTTTGAAATTGAAATTGTCAAAAATCAGTGTCTTTTTCTCAGATTTAAACAGAGGGTAGAAGAGAGGATTTATTATCAAGAATATTCTTTCTTCACAGAAGCGGGTGGGAAACTATTTCAAGCAGACAAAAGACACTAAGTTCTTCCAATAGAGGAGGAATGTGCCACAAGCAAATGTAAGGATATAACATTTAACCATATGCAAGCGAGGATCTAAAAAAAAGTGACTGCAAACATAAACCAAATTCACAAGGAGTATCCAACTCACTTCTGGATATCTTGAGGCAAATTAAACGTCCCAAGTTTTTTATGTTGCTTCATAGACATGTGCCTTCTCGAATGTTTTGAATTGGATCGTGAAGCTGTAGTCTGAGAGCCAGTAGATTTGCTTGGTACATAGTTATCAAGAAGGATCCAGTTATCAATTTTTATGTTTCTGGATCCTTGCATGTACTTCTGAGAAGCATCACCATGCTGAAAAAGATCGTGCAAAATCTTGTCAACCACACTCCCCTTTTTACTCTCAAACTGCACAATACCACAGAAACATGAAACCCAATAAGCTCATAATAAAGAATTTAACCTAAGGAAACTTCAACGGTCATAGTTCAGACAGCAGTAAGGCAAGCACCTTGACACCAGTCGTCAACAGGTTTTCGTGTACAGCTTGGGGGAGCTGTGAATATGCTAAACCATTTTCGTCTGGATCTGTTCATGAAGATTATTTACAGTAATTACAATCTGACCAAATTGCAAGAACTACACATCTTCTGTCAAACCACATAGAAATTACAAAAGCAAGGCACAATTTAGTACTAGCTAAACATATCATCAATACTGTTAAGGCACACTTTACCTTGAGATGGAGTGTAGCCGAAGAAAAATAAACTCCCTACAAACAAGCAAGTAAACAAAAATGAAGCACCAACTAGTTATTAGAAATCAAAATCATTAACACAAGCACAAACAAAAAAGAGACAATAACCTTTCTTCGAAAAGCTACTGGAAGGAGTCTTTGGTGCATCCGCTCGATGCAATGAAGTGGAGGCTGCATTGTTATTTTCTTTCCTGTGTCCCTCATGATGTGTTACTTTGTGTTTCTTTTGCTGTTGTTGAACCAACTCCGCTTTTGCAACAGCAAACCTTCTCTCCAATGCATCCATTGTACGTTTCCTTTGATCCGTCGCCATTACTGCAAAAAAATTATGAACAGGGAAAATGAAATCTGAATGTGTTTGAGCAGGATTGTTGTTCTGAAATCATCAGAAGCAATTTTCAGCAAGCCTGTGTGACATCTTCACAATCATTAAAAAAAAATCAACCCAATTGATTGGAATATTAAAAAAAAAAAAAAACATTAACAAATTGTGAAAATTAGCAAGCACGTATCCATAAACAAATTGATCAGAAATTTAACTATGAAAGCCAAAAAGAAGAAGGAAATGGCCGCAAAGAAATTCAGAGTAGAAGTATAAACCTCGAAATATCAAAACTCAATCTTTATTTGTCAAATCTTAGTGGTTATTATGATTATTTTGGCAACACAATCACTCAAGATGATTTTAAACTCCTACATAGAGATAAATTCACCTCAAACTCAAGGTGGCTGCGTGACGGAGGCTATGGGAGGAGGAGATGGCAGCTGAGGCTGTTGGCGAAGTGTATATGCTTTCCTCCGGCTTGACCTGCGAGAGGCGATGGAGAGAGGGAGTCCGAGTAGGAAAAATGTGGTTGCCAATCCGGTCTTTTCACAATTTCATTAGTTGTTTTACCCTAAATTATACAAAACACCTCGAACTTCACAAGAAATCAAACACCCCCCTGAAATTTTGAACCATGAGTTATAGGGTGTGTCTGGCACATCTTTTGCTTTTGTGATTGAGATTTAAAAAAAACAGTTTTATAAAAAGCAATTTAACTGCGGTTCAAAATAAGTTTTGAAGTGTTTGGTTAAAACTGCTTTTGAGTTTGAGATTAATGAAAAGCAGTTTCATGTGTTTGGTTACCAAGCTTTTTCATATTGCTTATTTGTTTTTAACTTGTGAAATTACTTTAAAGGGCATATATATATAAAAAAATTTAAATATTGTAGATTTAATAATTGTAATAATATAATGTAATTAATAATTCAAGTAAATTGGACATTTTTTTTTATTCTCTCACCAAATTATTTTTATCAATATAATGAAACTTCATGTCAAATCTTATTTTGTTTTTATCAATTACTCAAGAACCCAATTATCAATTTTTGTTCACTTCAAATTATTCAACACTACATGTCAATTTTTTTTTGGATCAATTATTCAACATTACAAATCATATTCCTTTAATTTTCAATTTTTAATGCCAATTAATCAAGAAACCAATTTTTTTTTTTAAAGTCTAAGTATTAAATTTTAGCAATTTTATAATATTGATTTTAGCAACAATTTAAGATCCCACTGTTTTTCGTTTTTAATGACAATTAATCAAGAATATCAAGACAATTAATCAAGAATGACAAAATAATATATTTTAGAAAATCGAAATAACTCAATACGAAAATCATAACTGAAAAAATTGTGCTCAACAAATTTCTTAGGTTACAGTCCAAAGGAAGGCAAATATAAAAAACAAACATGAACTCAAATTCAGGATGTTGTAGTTAAGCGTTTTTTTGGCGTGCGATGTTTCGTTGAAGCCAGCTGTATTTTCTTTCAATACTGTTGATGGCAGCCCACGTTTCTCTATTTCTTCGCACACGTTATGGAGGAAGTTTCAGCCCTCTGAACATGGTGAGTCAATATCCATTTTCAAGACTTGCAACCATCATGATATATAATTGAAACATTCACTTATTCCATTTTCAGCCATACACCTGGTTAAAGTTACTCCCATTTCAGCCATCCAGAAAAACCTAAATTCAGAAATTTAATCAATCATCCAATCCTAACCTATCCTAACCTTAAAAGATACAAAAACAATATGACCATGGGACTCATTTTTATTTATTTTTTAATCAACACTGATTTCCTGAATGTGGTTTCTTATTCTCCAGCATTATTTCTTAATCTTATTGTCTGTGATCCATCAGTAGATGACATTTTCTTCCTTCGCATTATGTCCACAGCTAGAGAAATGCTTGGTTACTATTAACAGCATTATAATTATTTGTTGTTTTCATTAGAGAAGACATCAGAATAGGTCTGGATTAAAATGCAATCAAAACCATAGCAAAAGGAGGAAGAACAGGCTGATCAATAACTATAAAATGTTAAACAAAAAAACAAAGAAGCTGCTTTGCACAGTAAGGGTGCATCAAATTTGAATCCAAAAGTCTGTATTACGTGTAACCTTTTCCAGTCATTGATTAGCAATTAACATAAATCTTGTTCCATTGCTGGTGTCAAAAGCTAATATGGCATTTCCAAGATGCCATTCAAAAACTTTGGCTACACAAAGCATCTACGATTAAGTTCAATTTAGAGCAGCAGAGAAGAGAAGAGAAAGGCAAAAACCCAGTTAATAACATGATCTGTTTGTATTTTTAAAACTGTTCGTGTAGTGAAATCAATAATTAGGTAAACTGAGAGACCACAAGGTCTTATCAATAGATCTGTCAAACGAAGGATTTTGAATTTAATTTATAAGCAGAATTATCTCCTAAATGATCTATAAATAAAATAAAAAAACACAAACAAAATAAAATTCAGAAGTTCATTTATTCCCTCTTCCTCCTCCATGATCTGTAAATAAATTGTTGATTTGTTTGATAATCGATCCGCATATTTGGATCAAAATCTCAAAAGTAAATGAAGAGGCAGGGTATTATCAATAACATGAGCAACAAGAAAACTCTACTATTACTACTGCTACAGCTATCCTCCATCTCGTACCACTGCAGTGTTAAGAAGAAAACGTACCGTTTCGACTCTGGTTGCTAGCTTTGAGAAGATGGTGCACGGATCTGTTGCAGAGTTTTGGTGAGGACGAGAGGGTGTTATATGACGGTGATCTGTTGCAGGGATGTGAGGACGAGAGATGTGAGGGACGGGACGAAGGAGAATGAGAGACCAGACGGGTTTCCTCAATGATTTGCAGAAGAGGGAAGTGAGGGACGGGAGAAAGGGAGATGGGTTCAGATAATTTTTTGTGTGGTTGCAGTGAGGTGAGGGAACTGTGTGCCGCTTTTATTTAATGTGCCACACGAAAATTTTCAACTTTTAACATTACAAAACATTCATCAAAATGATATTTTTTTATTTTTTAAAAATTATTTTTGACATCAGCATATCAAAATGATCTAAAAACACTAATTTTTTTAATTTTAAGTAAAAAATAAAAATAAAAAATTTCAATTTTTTTCATAAGCACTTTCCGATCACAATGTCAAACAGCCCTCCCAAACGCCCACTTCATAAGACTGGACTCGGGTCACGGATGGTCGTCGGGTCAATTTTTGTGTAAGTGGATTAATTTATTTTCTTATAAAAATAAAATTAATTTTTTTCAAATCCTCAAAATAAATTTATGTTGGTAGATAAAATTTAATTCAAAATAAAACCTAGTTCATACTAATTTTTAGATCAACAAATGATCTACCTAGATTACAATTATAGAGGTGTTTGAGATTGTGGTTGTGGTTGCTTTTGAAAGTATTTTTCATTTAGAAATACATCAAAATGATATTTTTTTTATTTTTAAAAAATTATTTTTGATAACAACACATTAAAATGATCTAAAAACACCAAAAAAATTTCATTTAAAATAAAAAAAAATGACCATACAGCAGTTCAACCGCTTAGCCAAATAGGCACATAATATCAACTACTGTTATATTTTCATAATCTGAAAAAGGTTTACTAAATTTTGATAGCAATTGACTATCAAAATAAGTAAGAAAAAATATTAAATAAAACTAAAACACTTTAGTATTTATTTCTTACATCAATACCATACAGAATTTATAGTATTTAAGCTATAGTTATCAATATAATCACACAAAAAAAATGAAAATAATTAAAAAATAACATTTGAATATTGAAATTATTTTATTTTTTTAGTGAGATAAGTATTAATAATTATAGATGATTGTTATAAAAAAATTATATCAACAAAGGATCACTTTCCATAACCGCCAACTCAAATTTTACAAAGATTATTCTATTTACTTATTAACTTTTTTTTTATGCGAGGAAATCTCATTTCCCGGAAAAGTATATTTTATTAGTTTAGATGGATAAGTAAAACCACGGTTATTTCAAACTCTTATAAAGGATATAGAATGCTATTTGGTCAAGATCATAGTCAATGTGAGCTAGATTAAGACAGAGAAATGATTCTGGTGACTCCTTTGAAGTGTTGGTGTTTGTCGTTATCATGCTGGCATATCGTACCTCAGGACTAAAATTCCTGAGGGGAAAATCCATGCTGGTAGATTGACAGCTGGTATCATTTCTTGAACCTGCAAAAATTCAAAAGAAAATTAATGGAGCACAAATTGATCTGTAAAGAGCAGACTTCCCAGCTACTGGACAAGGCAATTCAATTTTTATTTAGAAGATTCTTATATTTAAACAGTTTACATGAACATCATAAATTATAGCTTGACAATTTTTCCCTGGACAGTCGATTCAGGAAATTCCACAACCAGATCAAATGTTGAGCGTCTCGTCCACAAGACCAGGAGTAAAGTAGGCAAAAACACGACATGAAACCAAGATTGTTTTGAATTTCTTGGAAATGATGGGTCCCAGTTTCTCTCCATGGAGACCTGAAAATATTTCCATGATTTCAGGATGTCTGAGCTTTGATAGCAGTGAATCAGCCCCTGCCTGTAGACAGTCTGAAAAGGGGGGAAAGGGAAGGTTCTTATACCAGGAAGAAAACAACACATACCACAAAGAAATTGAGACTCTTACACGACAGATTTTCTTTCACTGCAGTGCTTCAACTTTTAAGATTTTCTTTAAATTTAATTGTGTGATGCATGGTAACACTAACAATATTTAGTATGAATTTTTAGGGTATCATTGTAACAATTAACTTATTAATTACTAAACATGCTACAGACAACTTTCTTAAAATGGGGATGGCAACATTGACTACACGTTAGCATGTTCTTGAGGAAGTTATATTTTCTTTTAATGAGGATAGCAGTGATAGTTGAAAGTGATTCTCTAACATGAGTTACAGCTTGTTGGATTTTGCAGAGGGTCTGTGTCTTAAGCATACAGATACTTGAATTTCTCAGATTTCACAGACAAATGTGTGAGAAAGTTTACGTCAGAAACAAAGTGATCTTTCGTTTTCATTTCTTCCCTGTATCTGTATGATTCTTTGATGAAACTTACAAGCAAATGGTTACAGAATTATGCATAAAGAATTTTGTAACTTCATCCATGAGCCAGAAAGAACAAAGGACATAGTTGATAGTACACATGAATAAAGAAATCTGTGCTTAGAGAAGTTTGCATCCCTGCTGTAAATCCAAAAATATGAAAAAGTTCTTGGTTTCTTTGTTGCCCCTTCTTTGTTTATGAAACAAACTGAAAGCCTCGGTGTATCAGTTTGCTAACCATATCTTTTGAAAATTATTACAGAAGTTGTAGTCATTAATTAGTTCCTCTTTTCTCCTTTGGGATCAGGAATCAATCACATGGTGCCATAGATGCCATAAAGACTATTAAGGGTGTGTTTGGTAATGTGGTGAGGTGCTACACACACTATAGTTTGCATGGTTCCATCGAAAACAGTACTGTATTTAGACTTTGGTTATGAAAAAGCTATATTTTATAGCTTTTCTTAAATCTACGTTTTGAAACCACATCCGCAAAAGCTACTGAATGGTATAGCTAGTTAATTTCCCTTGAGTTTTGGGTGTCAGCCTGCTCATCCAACTTTGTCTAATAATCTTTCATTCAAGTCCTTGAAAAAATGCAGCAGCCCGCCAATATTTTGATTTTCAGATTGTGCGTTTACATCTAGTAGTGATGAGAGCATAAAATGATGCGGAAAGTAGTAGTTTCTATCAGAAAGAAAAATGTAAAGGAGGGATCACTGCCAAATGGAGAGTAAGGTTAAGGGGCAGAAAAGCACATTTGAAAAATGGATCTTTGATAGAAAAATATTGAAGATGATCAGGTTATTACAAAATGAATCACTAATTATAGCAGCTACTAAAGAGGCTTATCATTAACAAGCTTTATTCCCGAGCTTGCATCCTCACACTGCCTGATATGAGGAGCAAGGGAAGCAGTGTCAAGCCTGCGTCTGGAACCTGTATTTTTGTAGTAATTCGGAGGAAAATGAAAACATGGCTCCATAGACATGGCTCGTGGACACGGTTGGTCAGTCGTCCGGTCACCGGTAGGAACATACAGAATCCATGGTTTCAATCCTCCTAGACCTTGAGCTACGTAGCCAAAAGTAGACCAGGAACTAGTCACCAAAACATCACTCAAACTTAGGATGTTTATTTCAGCCCATGCCTTGATGTTGTGGATGTTGTTCCCAAATTGCTGAAACTCCTCGTGACTTGGCTGGTAAACCCCAATAACATCACCATTTACAGTTGGTTTCATCCAATACATGTTCTTTATGCTTTCGTAGTATTCTGGATATAATGATGCTATGGTGATAGCTCTTGAGGTCCTGTTTTTTGATGAAGCGGCTATCTGCTTTTCCTCGTCTACTTTAGGCAGCAGCTTTTCCTTTTGAATGCAGCCTAGAATCTGCTCCAGGACAACTTTAATTGGACTCGCTTTTCTGTTAAATACTCTCACTTGAAGACCAATTCTCTGATCTGCAGCGGCCAAGTAGGAGTGATAGAATCTGGTGATTAGTCCCCAGGCTTGATTTGAAGGGTGGAAAAGATAGCGGGCCAGGTGGTGAAAAACGGTCTCCGTATCAGGAAATAATCTGCCTAGTTCTTGCTGGAAAGATGGGATCAGGAAGAGGTAAGGCGCGAAGTATTGATCTGACTTCAGAATCAACCAAGGGACGTTTTGGAGAAAACCCTGGTTTTGATCCTTGTAAAAAAGCTTATCATGGTCATCGTAGTTGTAAGATAGATATAGATAGAGAAATGGCGGTGGCTGCGACACGGCTGAGATGTTCATGTTGTTTTTCCACAGCAGATGTCCATAACTATGATTATTTCCTGATCGCAAGCCGTAGAATTGATTACTCAGAGGAAAATCCATCGGCAGTAGCCATGATGTATTTGGAAACGGCTCGCAGAAGACACCAGCCATGTCAGTTCCAAGATCGACAAGTAGGACTCTGTTGGTGAGGAGAGCATACAGAAATGATGAGGCCATGCTGATAATCCTATTCCCCAGGCCATTGGCAGGCGTCCAAACGACGTAGCTGCAGTCTGTGGTGCCATTGATATGGCCAGAGCTCAATTTTTCCAGAGTTCTGTTGTAGGATTCAGTGTGAGGTCCGCAGCGCTTATGAAGATCTTCATATTTACGCAGCTTCAATGCGAGATAGGACGAGGGCTTATGAGGCGAGATTCTGCGAAACAGGCTCGATCGATACCGGCTTACGCAGGATTCTTCATCGAATCCTGGAGCTAGAAGTCCTCCGAGCAATTTATCGACAACCACCCTAGCAGGCTGGGATGAATGTCTGTCTTCCGACACTGAAACCCAGAAAACGAAAAGAAATTACGAACTAGGAAGATTCAAATTCTCTGGTTTTGTGTTCTGGGAACTACAGAATATAAAGATGTTGAAAAGCAAGCTGTGAGCAGTGGATTTATCTGTACCTGAGGCTCCAGTATCATTTCCTGCCATTTCTCCGGTGCCAATAGCTCTGGAAAACCCCCCAATCAGATCAAAAGTCGAGCTCCTGTAAACCAGGGACAGCATGTACAGCAAAAAGAAAGCTATCAAAAATGAAACCGCCATTTTTGTAAACCTCGCTGAACCAACTCCTGATCCTTCCATTTGAGAAATTGCCATGATTTCTACCTGCCTAATCTCCGGTGCTAACAATTTATCTCCCCCCTGTAAACACAATCAGCTGCGCAATCATGCTACATTAGGCCGACAACTCGTCATTTCAAGAACGTTAACAAAATTTCTCTACCTGATTGGCACTCGGAAGAAGAGATCAAAGAACAGGAAAATTCATCGTGGAAAAAAAGACGAGCAGGGAGAGATGTACCACTGATCAAACATGAAGTCTAGCAGGGAACTGTCGTCCTGGTCACGCTTCCCATTTTCTCTTTTGAAAAATAAATAAATAAATAACGCTCGCAAGCCTCCCGTGGACAATTCAAAGATCAACCATTTAGCCTCTCTTGAATATGTGTTCATCACGGTGGCGTCACTTTTATAGACTTGGAGAGACCCTTCACTTTCCTAGGTTGTAGT
Source organism: Salix arbutifolia (assembly GCA_025169955.1). NCBI lineage: Eukaryota > Viridiplantae > Streptophyta > Magnoliopsida > Malpighiales > Salicaceae > Salix > Salix arbutifolia. The sequence continues at coordinate 2,124,764 of CM045902.1, forward strand.
TGTGCCCATAAATAAGCCGTCATAGTATATAATACAATTCCGAAAATAACTCCTAAAAATAATTCGGTTATAAAAAAAAACATATTTACTTGACTTAATTTAATTAAAAGACGAAGAACTCCAGCAGATCTTATCTTATCTTGCTCAACAACAACTCGAACCAAGTTTTGCCTTCCAGATTTCTCAAATCTACCTCCTAAATTAAATATAAACAAGTTAAATTACCATTTTTTTTCTTGCAAGGAGGAGGAACGTGGTCAATAAATTCTAGATTATGCAGAAATAATTACATAGTTGGCTGGAGATTATATTCTAATAGCATGAACATGACATGCTAATATGTCAAACTAGTTGCTCGGATTTTTATTTGGTTGCTACCACCGGTGGTGGATCGTGGAGGAGAGAGGAGAAGTCAGCAACCCCCTTGAGTTTTGGGTATTTGCATGTTTGGTCCTTGTATTTTTAAAAATTACGATTCCATTCTTGCTGCTCGAAGAATTTTCACACGCATCTCAAAACGAAACACGTGTCCATACGCGTCTCGAGAGACTTTGCATCCCAGGTTTTGACTTCTTGTATGCAAGTAATTAATAAGATGGGATATTTAGTCATGTATTTAAGATTGTATTGCAAGCTACTTTTAAAATATTTTGAAATATATATATATATATATAAAATTATTAAAAAAACTTTAAGTTCTTTTTTATTTTTAATATTAGCATATTAAAATAATTATAAAACATTAAGAAATATGAATTTAATATTTTTTTAAGCCAAAAATACTTAAGGAACATAAACCTAGAACTCTCAAACACTTCAAGTGTTTTTGCTTTAAATTCTATTTTTTAAAGTGTTTTTTTTAAATTATATTTTCTATTGGAGAAAGAATTGATGGGTTTTTCATGTGTTAATATCATAAATAAAAATATTATTTTAATTTGTTTACAACTGATGAACACCTTGTACCACAAAACCAAGCAGACGCTAAGATTTCATTTGGAATCGCGGTTGCTTTTGTTTTTAATTTTCTTTTAAAATGTGTTAGCCTTAAAAATAATTAAAAACTAAAGAATAATTTAAATATATTTTAAAATGAAAAATACTTTGCATTATAATTCCAACTAAGCATTAAGTGGTAACTTATAAAAACCAATTCTAATTATCAAAATGATAAGCAAAAAAATAGAATTTTCATATATCCAAGATTAACCCTTAAATAAATAAAAAAGTTAACTATAATTATTAAAAAAAAAAGGAAAAAGCTTTTTAATAAATAAAATTATATAATTATCCCTTTTTAATTTATTTTTTAAAATATTTGTAAAATTTCTCCAATTAATATAATTAAATTCGATTGCTTGGCTATGCATCAAATTGTAGCTTAATTCCCAATCCACTTCCATGCGTGTAGTCCGTGAATGTCAACGCTGCCTGCCATCGCCGTTTATTTTTAGCTCAAACGGCCAGAATACGTAAAGGTATTTTATTATTGTAGCATAAAGATATTGAAAGTGGTTTTTAGATTGAAAGTTGAAAGAATTATACTAAAAAAATTCAAATTAAAAGTTTTATAATTAATTTATCAAATTAAATTTAATATTAAAATCAAATAATTTCTTATGATTTAAGCGTTTTTTACGATGTTTACAAATTTTTTTAAAAAAAGTCAACTTGTAAGAGGCCAAAGCTGATGGTTACATGAGATGAATTTTAATTTTGATGATCTTATTATTTAATGGGAAGTCAGCACCGTTTGATTCTTGGCAATTGCGTCCAATCAAGAATTAGTCGAACATAGCCCTCGGTTTATCTAATACAAATTAGTTCCTTAATATATTTGGATTCTTCTATTTTGATTTATTTTTTAGGGTGTTTGTCAATATATTTCAAAAGCGTTTTTGAATAAATAGTAATGTATATGGTGTTTAAATCCTGGAAATTTCAAACAATATTTAAACTTTTTATTATTATTCACGGGGTCACAACCTATTTTTATTTCCGGTATGTTTTGGGATTCAAACCTAATAAGAACTCTACAAATGCTTATGTACAACAACTAGTTAGATTTAGAAATCTTGTCAAAGGAATCATGGAAGTCATGAATCAGTTCAGAAAGACCAATCCATATATAGTATACATTAGCATACACATCATGCATTTGATCATGCATTTATTTATAAATTATCACATACATGTACAAGATTTAAATACCTGTCCCTGAAAGTTTCAAAACCACAAAATCTACAACACCTAACCCCAATAAAAATTATGGAAGATAAAGGATGTGATCAACATAATGTTTACTTTCAAAGATAATTGGACGCCCTAAAGGTGAACATGACCCGCATCACTAACTTACTTGAGCAAACATTCAGAAACACTTATAGTAAAGGCTTACTCAATCAGTTCGTTACTTTTATTCAAACTCAAACAACAATTTAGCTCAAGAAAAAAATGGATGAATAAGGTTAAGAACCCTACTATAATGCAATATTTGTAGCTCCACCCCTTGCAATTGTAAATGCATTTACCATTCAGTCTCATAAAACAAGATCATTTGATGATATTGATCATGATAAGATGACAACATTAAAAGCTAAAATAAAAGTTATCTAATGAGTAAACTTATACGATCCCATGTAATTTGCAAAAATATGTTCTAAAATATGGTTGTTTCAAAACAAGTTTGTATTCTGGAGTTCATCATATACACTAGAACTCAATGCCTTGCTATTCATCTCAAGTTCTATTATAACAAAATTGCAGGAACAATTCACGCCAAAAAATTACTAATGCATCTCTTTCAAGATAATTTGAATGAGACAACATTGAGCTAGTATACGAGGCTAGGTAGCATGAAGATTCGAAGATGGGAATATCTAATGGACACTTTCATAAATAGTATAAGTATAACACATTTTTGATTAAAGCTCAATTTTCAGTTGACCCCGTCGGATTTAATATTGAACGATAAAATTGAAAAAAATAAAAATTAAAAAAATGAGTCAAACCAACTCTTGTTAATGTGTTATGAAATATTTCTAAGCTATGAGGCTGGGAAAACCTACAAAAAAAACCAAAATATATCATAAAGTCTAATCTTTAATCAAACAGAATATTAATTAATGAAATTAGGAAAAAAAGTCATTTAAAAAGAAAAAAAGAAAAATTAAATCAATCAAATTAGCCCGTCAAAACTCGCGACTCGGATCATGAGATAATGACAACCTAATAGGTAAAACAAATGCTAAAAATCATGATCCTGATCATGACATCAAAATATCATCATAAAAAATAAATAAAAATAGATTATAAAGATAAATTTCCAATCGATTCAATATTAAACAATAAAATTAGAAAAATAAATAATAAAAAAGGACACAAAAATCAATTGACGTCAGTATATTAAGAATTATTAAGTCATAAGGCTATGATATATAATAAAAAAACAAACAATACAAATCACAAGGGTCAATCTTTGTAATCCTTGACATGCAATTGAAATAACCTATTAAAAAAATATAGTATAAAATAATGGGATAAACATTGATTTAAAAATAAAATTAAAAAACCACTACAATAAAAACTCTTTCACTTCTAATTTCTTATAATAAAAAAAGAGCCAATAATAGCTTAAATGATATCATTGTTGCCTTTTACAAAAATAAAAAAGAAAGGTTATGAGCACAGTTATAAAATATACTATAATTTAAATATTATTTTAATATATATTTTTTAAAAAATATAAATCACCATAATTTCACACACTACTTTTGCAAAAAAAAATAAATCTACGGCATCAAGAAACTTCCACAACACCACCACGTAAAAACATAGAGACAACCTTTCCTTTCAAGAAGCTCTCCCCCCCCTCCTCCTTTCCTCTAATCATCTCCCACAACTACCTTTCCTCTCTCTCTCCGTAAACCCTAAATCCATTTCTGTTCTATCCAATGGTTCCTCCAACACCAAACCACCAAGCAATCCAACAATTCCTCTCCTCCGTCCTCTCCCAACGCGGCCCTTCCGCCCTCCCTTACACCGAAGACACCAAATGGCTCATCCGTCAACACCTCCTCTCCCTCACCTCCACTTTCCCTTCTCTCGAACCCAAAACGGCTACCTTCACTCACAACGACGGCCGCACCGTCAATCTTCTCCAAGCAGACGGCACCGTTCCTATGATTTTCGATTCTGTCACTTATAACATCCCTGTCATCATCTGGCTTATCGAATCTTACCCTCGTCACCCTCCTTGTGTTTACGTCAATCCCACGCGCGACATGGTCATCAAAAGATCCCATTCTTTTGTTAATCCATCGGGTCTCGTTGCTATCCCTTATTTGCAGAATTGGATCTACCCCAGTTCTAATTTGGTTGATTTGGCTCGCGAATTGAGCTTGATTTTTGGGAGGGACCCTCCTCTGTTTTCTCAGCGTCCTCGCCCTAGCCCCAATCCCATTTATCATCCGAATCATTCGAGTTTGACGAATTCGTCGACCTCTGGATCAGTAGGAAGTGGGTATCCGAGGCCGATGGTCAGGCCACCACAGTATCCACCACCGTCTCCGCCCTATGGTAGCGGGGTGGGAAAGGTGGGAACGGAGGATGCGGAGGAGGTTTATAAAAGGAATGTGATTAATAAGCTAGTGGAAAGTGTTCATGGGGATATGTTACTGTTGAGGAAAACGAGGGAGGCGGAGATGGAAAGCTTGTTTAGCGCCCAATCTGTTTTGAGGAGGAGAGAGGAGGAGGTTAATAAAGGGTTGAAAGAAATGAGAGATGAAATGGAAGGGTTGGAGTCGCAATTGCAAGCTGTTCTGATGAATACGGATGTTTTGGAAGCGTGGGTTAGGCAAAATGAGGGGAAGATGAAGGGGGGTATGAAGGACATTGATGTGGATAAGGCTTTTGAGTGTGTGGATGTTTTGTCGAAGCAGATGTTGGAGTGTACGGCAGCGGATATGGCGATTGAGGATGTGGTTTATTCGTTAGATAAAGCGGTGCAAGAAGGGGCAATGCCATTTGATCAATATTTGAGGAATGTCAGGCTGTTGTCCAGGGAGCAGTTTTTTAACAGAGCTACTGCAGCGAAAGTTAGAGCTGCACAAATGCAGGCTCAGGTTGCTAGTATGGCTGCTAGGGCACCACATTATGCTAGCTGAATGATTGTTTTGATGGTGATTTTAATACGGGGTTGTGGCATTTATGGAGATGTTGTAAGGGTCAATATATTTTGAGGTTAGATTATTGTGAAGAACTATACCGTTTTATTTTTGCTCTCTCTCTCTCTGCTTGTGTTTTTTTCTTTGTGTTGATAGGGGGATAATTATCTTCTTGTGAATTATTTTATGTTTTCTTTTAGTAATTGATGTGGTATATAATTGGCACTCGCTTTTCAAGCTATAACATTTTCGATACAAATTACAAATTTCGGTCTTAGAAACAGATGTTTTTCTCCTTGTATGATGTTTACTTCTGGCTGGAAAACAATGTATGCTTGTATCACTTGATAATATATTGCATCAATAACTAACAGTTACCTTCATGCAAGTTGGCAATGACTACATTTACAAATATATTATGTCTTCCAAATGTTGTGGCATCTTTTTGCTTATTATTAAAGAATCCAGTGCATTTTCATGTTGTAGCTTCCTGTCAATATTCCATGTTTGTGAATATTTATATGCATTTTGCTCTTGATGAAGTCATGTTGTTGATTGCTAAATTCCTTTTTTATTCTTAACACATACACGCACATTTTCATGTTTGTGCGTTTATGTAATGGTGTCAAGCAGGCCCATATGAAGACAAATAAATTTAGCTTACCCTATTCCTAACAGGAGTTCATGTTAAGGGGAGTCTGGAAACAATGATGAAAAGAAAAGGGGTGTATCTTTGTATATTGCATTGGCTTTCCACTTGCTCTTGTATCAAAACTTGAACTAGAAAGGTGTGGGAGTTTGATTTTTTAGTGGCGGGGATTTTTTGCATAATAGAAAATTAGATGATGAAAGGGTGGTACTTCGAAGGATATACCCTCTTTGACAGATAAGAGGAAACTCTCGCTTTAATATCTGTAACTTTTTTCTTTTTCAACATAGGAGTGCTTTTGAGGGAAAATAGTCAAGTTTCTATGTTATTTTAAATTGTTTATACCTTGTTAGGGAATAACATTTTTTTGTTTTGTTTTTGATTAAGCGCCCTTTCTGTTATGGCTTTTCAACATTCCATATTTTGTAAATGAGCTTTTTTACTGTATATGCGTTGCCACTTCTTTGTGTTTTTGTATTGAAACTTCTGCATTTGGAAAAAGAATAAGAATTATAACGCAACAATGGACATGCTACTTGGTAGATCAATTTGTTGCTTATGTTATGGAGGGATTATATGCAATGGATTTCAATTTTTATAATGGAAATCCTTAAGCAGGCTAGTGCTTTTGTTAGAGACAATGCTTGGTTAGATATGCTTTACTGCATGTGCTGTTACTGTCTTTTGTATCATGTGCTTGATTCATATCGTTGGTGGTGTTGAAAAAGAGCGTAATGTGATAATTTGCTACCCAGGCAAATGCTTGTGAAACTGTAGAAGATCTGATTAAAGGCAACATGGTGGAAATGCAAATGCTTGTGAAACTGTAGAAGACCTGATTAAAGGCAACATGGTGGAAATCAGATTCGTTGATCCACTGTTTTGGAAGTAGGCTTGTTTAGATTTGTATTTACTGTAGTCCTGGGCTGAAATCCGAAAAGGTTCAGGAATATTCAGATTGATGAAGAAGGGAATCCTGGAAATAGGTTTACTTCAGTACAGATAAGCAGTTCCCCAGTAAATGTTGAGATTCCTAGAAATTTAACGAAGATAGTATTTTAGAAGAATCTATCCTGCTGAATTGCCTTGAAATGTTTATAATTTTTGTTTGAATGACATGGTCTCAGCTTCCAGTGCTAGGTCCTCTTTATTAGACTTTAGCCAAAACATGGGGCTTCGTCGGGATGGTTTTGTACTTTGGTTCTTCCATAAAAAGCTTGCACTGTCTATTTGAGGGATGAAAGCGATGTCATATTGTAGATTGCCAGATTCTTGGCTTTGGTCGCACATGCACATGTGTGTGCACATTCATGTGATCCATGTCAAGTTGGAAGATGTTGAAATTCATGAATTTTTAGGTGCATAGTTGATTGAAAAGGGGAAATTCATGACTAGTGTTTAGCTCATGTAGAGACAATAGCCAATGTTGAAAAGGGGAAATTGATTCACTTCAGAGCTGATTTGACGACAATCAACCCCATCTAGAGACTTGCAAGAAATTATTTAGTATATTGCACAGAACATTATGATATATTTAGAAGAGTCTGTTCTGCTGTGCTGCCCTTGAAATACTCGCAATTTTCTCATTGAGAGAGCTGTCAGAAAGTGTGAATTCATTGGTGTAGTCATGAGCTTATAACTGCTAAATCCTCTGTTATAGACTTCACTAAAAAGATCAAGCTTCAAGGCCTGTACTCTCCTATAGAAGTCTACCGGGTTCCATTCTTCCATTGACAATCTTTACATGTCTATTTGAGGGACAGGTAGGAATGAATGCGTTTATTTATGAGTTCCGTTCGTGTAGCATTTCCTGCTTAATTGAAATGTTTCTGCAACTAGAATTAAATCTGAGAATTGAGACTGGAAATTGTTAGTCTGCCCGACAGTTATTCCTATCTATCTCCACTGCTACAGTGGTTTTTGGACATGTTTGACTAGGCAGGGCGATGCTGAGTGCGGGTCTTAATTGGATATGTTCTTTTGTTTGCTGTGGTTTGAATTGTGTTTGATGGGATGGAATTTGCAGATGTTAACGGAGTAGTTTGAATCAAATGGTGTCGTTGCTTATCATCCTCTCTCCATGGCTGGCTCGATCCACTATCTGCCTTGATCATTTTAGCCACGTGGTGCACCCTAGCTCCACTATCCCAGGCATTGATTGTTTTCTTGCCATGCTTCATTTATAATGTCCCTGTGATGCCTATTTGATTTCGTCTAGTTCTTTTTCGATTCAGCTGTAAATGTTCATGACTAGACGCTAATGGAGACCATCTGTGAAATAGGCAGGGTGAGTATGAAGCCAGACAGGCAAATACAAATGGCAGCACCTGTAGAGCTTACTTTTTTAGATTAATTCGAAACCCTAAAAATGAACCTTAAAACTTCGAAATATAAGAAAGTTATAATTCCTTAATTTCTAATTAAAAAACTAGATTCTCCAAAAACCCTGATCCGAGCAAGAATGAAACTTTGAGAAACTGAGAGAACTGAATTACTCACACACCTATTCCCCATCACCGCAACACCATCACCACCATCACAAGTAACCTCTAAAGCATGCTCAATACTCTCTCGTGGAACCCGTATCACATATACGAGCACCCAGCCGCGGCTCTCTCTCTCTCTGCACTTTCAGCTAAATAGCTAACCCAAATCGTCCCTCAAATCATCAAAAAAAAAAAGGGCTTCACAATGAATCCCTTTTCCTAACCGAACTCACCAGTACGGTAATTTGACTGAAGCTTCGCGTGCTTTTTGAATCAATTGACGATAAATGTGATGTCTTTATAATATATTATGCTTGGAGGGTATGCAGAGAATCTTATTTGGATAATGCTTTCTCGTTTTTTTCTCGAATGCAGCGTGATGATTTTAAGCCTCGAGTATATAACTTTACATATTTGCTGAAACTTTGTGACAATAATTCGGTTCTTAAGAGAGGTAAGGAGATTGATGGGAATGAAATAGCAAGTGGGTTTTCTTGGAGTTTGTTTGCTATGACTGGGGTGGTGATGTAAACATACTGATGACGCGTATACGATGTTTGATAGAATGCGTGAGAGGGATTTAGTTTGTTGGAGCACGCGGAGAAGGGGGCTGCTAAGATTTCATTAGAGTTGGCGTTGAGAATGTCTGGAGAAGGGCATAGGCTGATGTTTCGGTGATGAATTCTTTGATTTCCATGTATTTCAATGGTAAAAGGGTTGACATTGCTGCTGATATATCTGAACATTTGCGAATTAAAACAGCTGTGTCTTTGAATGCCATGATATTAGGCTGTGCCCAGGACGGGCGTGTGAATGTCACTTTAAATGCGTGCAATCTCGAAGGCTAACTCACAATGGCGAGTCTGATTCCTGCTCTTGCAGCGCCATCGGTTCCACGTCCTGCAAAGTGGATTCATGGACATGGAAATCTTATTTGGGTTGAATCATGTGAAAATTAAAACCTTTGAATAACCTGATAGGCAGGTTGATTATGAAAATGATGAAACCTGTGATCTCAGACCTGAACAAAAATTAAAATTGATTTAGTAAGATTTTTAAACCTGAACAAAAATCAAAATGACGTTCCAAGCCTAATCCACTCATGTAGGTAAATGAGGCTGCAATATCATAATTAATGCGAGGTACAGTTTTCAAGAATTGCTTGAAAGGTCTATGTTTTATTTTATTTTCCGTGTTTGGGAAATTTCAGGAATTAAGTGCAGATATTTTGGGCATTGTTCATTACTTAATTAAGGATGTGGGCGACCAGGACCTATCCATGCTTGGGAATGCATGCACATTTGTCAGCAATTTTCTTCTTGTTGGAAGCGTTCACTGATTTTGCAGTTGTGGCCTTTTTATCCCATGGCTATCAGCCATAGGAGATTGCACCGGAGATGGTGGTGGCATAGGCGGTCGTGGTTGTGGTCGGGGACGTGGACACCCTAGTGAGTTACCTCGGCCTAATTGCGTTCGTGGAAGAACAGAGGTGGCTTTGGTGATGGAAGGGGTGGTAACAACCGCAATGGAAGTGACCCTGGAAACAACACCTCTACCGTGCATGATAGCTGTGGTGCAGGCTCTAGATACCAGTTGGGGCAACAATACTGGTGGGATCGCTAGCAGTTCCAGTTGGGGTGGCAGTGGGCAACCTGTGAGTGCTAGTGATGGCCATTGGGGTGGAATAATGGTTGGTCCTTCCAGCAGCGCCGCCCGCCGGTTCTAGAAAGAGTTCCTCACACCCTGCTGGTTGGGCTGGATGGCCGGGAGGTGGTGGTTGGTGAAATTTCGTCAAACAAGTAGACTCTGTAACGTCAATGTACTGGCAAATAGAAAAAGCCAATCCTGTCTTCTAATTAAGGATAAAATTAATATAAAAATCAATATAATCTCAAATTTTCAATTTTTATCCATCGAGTTTTAGAAAGAAAAAAAATCAATTTAAGTCTTTTCATGTACATTTGATTATGCTTTTTGCACCCAAATGGCATTGTTCTGCAGGAAATTTAACAAGTATTTTTTCAAGAATTCCAATAGAAGGCCTTGATTGGATTCAAAATTGATCAGGATAGATTCATATTAACCCATTTTATGGTGCACATAGGTATTCGAAAGAGAGAAAATCAAATGCAATCACACACAAAATTTAGAAAAACATGATCTTTACATGCAGATGTTTTTGTCTCGTTTTAATATATGAAATTATATTATTAGTAGAATGCCACACTAAAAAAATTTCTAACGAAGAAACTAGCAGTCCTAAAAAAAATGGTGATTTTTGTTAACCCTCAAGGATCTTCCATATATTAAGTTGGAAAAAAAAGAGTCACACCAAGCCTACAATTGAATTTGGGCTAGCCTAGCCCAAATGAGCCATACGCTCCCTCGCTATAAAATCCCTCTTCACCAAAGTACAGGGTTTTAGGGTTTTCTTCTGTCCAGGCTTACGCACACTTCGATTCTCTCTCTCGCAAAAAAAGAAAAAAAAAGCATGACTGCTCAGACTCAAGAAGAGCTCCTTGCAGCCCAGCTCGAAGTTCAGAAGATTCTTGAAGTAACTCTCTCTCGCTATATTGTTTTTAGATGTGTATGGGTATATAGATATAGAGATATCTAAAGCTCTTTCCTTTCGACGTATTTCTATCATTTCTGAGGTTCTATTGATGATTTTCGAGTAGGTCTTTAATTGGCTTTTGTTCCTTTTATCTTTTTATTTGTTGTTTATGGTCATTATGCTTGTGCTATATCTGATTTAATCAAGTAGATGATGGGTTTTCTAGGGTATGTGCAGTTTTTATGTTTTATTTAATGATGGGTCTGATTTCGAGTTAAAGTATTGGTAATTTGGGTATGAATTTGTGGATGATAAATGATGATTTGATTAGGTTTATTTAGTGATCCTTTCTTGTGGAAGTTTTAAGTGATTATAGACATTCATATGGAATGTAACTTGTTTGAAAATTTTGTGATTGGTTGAGAATTGATAACACATTTTGTTTGATTTATGCTATGTTTATTAGAAATGTGGAAACTATCTGATAACTGCCCTATTTCTTTGTGAAGGCTGATAAGCCCGAGGTCGAGGATGAAGAGGATGATGATGAGGATGACGACGATGACGACGACAAGGATGAGGACGAGGCTGAAGGTAGACTCAGTGTTTGAAATGTTATTGACTTTATTTTGTTGTTTTATTCATCCAGAGTGTTTGTTTTAATCAATTTCTATGGCGTGTTTTACTTTTTGTGATTCACATATTCAATATGGAATGTAGATTCTGAATGCAAGTGTCTGAAACAAAAATAAAGATATATTACTTTCCCCGGGTTTGGTTTTGAAAAATGTCAAATTGATAGTCTGATGAACAACCTTGGATTGTAGATTTAAATCTGTGATATTCATAGTCAGTGGCACATTTTTGTGGATTTGTATTTACACGAACCCCAAAATGGTTTGCCTCTTCATTGATTGGTATGATTATGAATATGATAGTGTCTTTCACGGAATGCCATTATACTCTAAACTATCCTGCTTTGGATGAAATGGCTTGTAGATAGCTTTAGATTATTTCTTGTTTATTTCCTATCAATAATTTAATCTCGCAAGGTGTGTTTAAGGTGTGAGTACACTATCACAACTTATTTCTTAGGTTGCTCTTTGTACTAACGATTCTTCCTCCTTTCCCCCCCCCCACAGGACAGCAAGATGGTGATGCAAGTGGTAGATCAAAACAAAGCAGAAGTGAGAAGAAGAGTCGTAAAGCAATGTTGAAGCTTGGAATGAAACCTATCCCTGGTGTTAGTCGGGTTACAGTAAAAAAGAGCAAGAATGTAAGTTTATCATTTTATTTTGATTGATTCATCACTTGTTTTTCTTAATAACTCAGCTTTGATATATTTTTCTTGTCTGCCAACATCTAACATTGGGCACCCACTTAAACCAGATCTTGTTTGTTATCTCCAAACCTGATGTTTTCAAGAGCCCAACATCTGATACATATGTGATCTTTGGGGAGGCTAAGATCGAGGACTTGAGCTCCCAACTACAAACTCAGGCAGCAGAACAATTCAAGGCACCTGATCTCAGTCATGTGATTTCAAAACCTGAAACTTCAGCCGTGGCTCAGGATGATGAAGAGGTAGATGATACTGGCGTGGAGCCAAAGGATATTGAATTAGTGATGACCCAGGCAGGAGTCTCCAGATCAAAGGCTGTCAAAGCTCTGAAGGCTGCAGATGGAGACATAGTTTCCGCCATCATGGATCTGACCACTTGATAGGTGCCTTATCTAAAATGTTGTCTTAGAGACAATCTAAAACGTCATGTGACAGACAGCTATTGTGTCTTTCCCGGCTGTGGGTTTTCAAGTCAAGGATCTTTTTCAAATTTTGTTATCTTGTGATTTCCATGGTGTTTTCAGTTGTATTTTATCAGTAAACAAGTCTGGAATGCAACTTTTGGTGAAGAGCTTTCATTTTTCATGTCCAGCTTTATAGATACACAACCTTTTCTCTGCAATTGTTCCTTGTGTTTTCGAAGGGTTGCAGAATTTAAGATAATGTCAGCCACTTGATGGCTGAACTTAGGAATAAGAATCTTCGGTTCAATATTTTCAAGTCATCAGTGAGAGTAGTAACCTGGACAGGCTAGTGTTACCCACCAGCCAATTTTCGTAAATTTTATATTTTTCAGAACACCAGTAAATTACTAGCTATATGTTGAAAGGTGGCATTTTATCCGGAAAAGAAGAGAAATTTGATGGTTAAGGTGGATTAAAACTGAAAAAAAAGAAGCTCAAGGAAGCCAAACGACTAGTTAAAATTTGAGAAAAAGGTCCCGATTCAGGAACTAATTAAGTTATTATGGTGTTTCCTCTTCAGCATTAACCTTCAAGTTTTTACCAAGATACACATCGAGGGCTTGTGTATCTGTGTGCATCAGCTAGGATCACTTCTCACCTGTTAATTTCACATCAAAACGCAAATGATCGGGGAATACTGAACCAGATCTCAATGTAGCCATAGACATATTCATAGGTTAATCAACTAGTATAGATCAATTTGGTTTTCGATTGTTTTTAAAATTAAAACCAAACTTTACAGGAATATTTTTGAACATTCTAATTAGTTAATTCAGTTTTTTTTTTCTTCTCAATTTATTTTTATGGTTTTTTTAATTTAATCATTTTCAATTTTGTTTTTCACCCTAATGATTAAGAAAATGTTATAAGCATTTTTTCATGAAAGAAAACATGTTTTTCATCTAGACTTATAAAGCAGATTTATTTATCCTTTTCATATATGAAGTTCATTAAAAATCAGCTTCAAAACAAGACAGGGGATGAGTTTCTTGGTGATTGCATGATCATCCATCTAAGAAGAAACTATGCAGCTAGTAAAGTTAATGAATCAAAAATTGAAGAATTTTATTCGATAAAAAAAACACAGAGCACAACTTAGAGAGTAGTTTACTGTATGTGTTCTTAATTTATCTTAATATAACAATAGCCCATTCATGGATTCGTCCCTGGTTAAGGGGCATCCAAATGAAACTGCATTTGCTGGAATGACCCTTCATTGTTCAATAGACTGGAAGGTAAAACCATGAATGAACATTCACAGCTTTCAGAAGGAAACCATAATTTCTAGAAAAATCCATCATCATTTTCATCCTATCATGGCACCACCTTCAGAACCACGATTCAGAAATTCCTCCTGTGTTCCAGCGAAGCAAGCATTGAAGCAGTATATAGAGACAAGAAGAGGTAGGGATTTTCTAAGCCTTACTAAAAATAGAGAAAGAAACAAGGGTTTATCAAGTTTTAGAGTGTAAACCAACTTAATAAATGAAATCTAAAACAAATTTAAAGCACTAGGAAAGCAAAGAAAATTCTTAAACATTGTTAATGTTTGGATCTAATTAAGATATGGATCGACCTCAACTAATGCTAGCAAGCTGCCTATACTTTTAAAACACGCTAAAAAATCTCAGCATGATTCGACTCTCTTATTAAAAAATTATGTTTGTTTATGTCAAAAACACTAGCTTAACTCTAACAGAGTTGTTGTAAGTGGATAAGATGCAGCAGAAAGAGGGGAAGAAGCTCTTGAAGAAGGACGCAAAACTCTTGTATCCATCATCGAAATTCCTGATATGCAGATCAGGACGGAAAAGATATGAATTGGAGGAGGTTATCCAGGAAAGGAAGAAAAAAACAGAGCAAATTAATAGGAATCATTACCATTGACATGAATATGAGAATCCAAGGCTATTTTGAAAATTAGCGGATTTGATATGATAAGCTGGGGCAGAAGCTGACAATCAGAGCCATCTGCAATGAGAAATTTAAGATTGGGCTTGAAATCCACGAGGGCTACCCTTAAAATCTGCTCTTTCAGTTTCAAAGCTTCATGGAAACGGAAAGATCAGATTTTAAGGAAAACCCGCATGAGTTGATGTGGAATTGAAAGGTAAATGAATTGATGATGAAGATGAAGATGAAGATGAAGATGAAGAAGCAGTGTGTGGTGGAGAAAAGGGTTATCCAAAAGGGATGCTAATAAAATTTTGACCTCCCTTCTGTGCTAGGTCGCTGTCGATTCATTTTTAATTGGACCAAAATCAGGACATTTTCAATTTGGATATATTCTGATTAGGGCTAAAGATAGGCCCGTTTTTAAGATTGTCATGGCTGACTCAAGTGAATCTGTGATGCTCCAAACTCAAAGAACAAGAACAAGACGGAGAGGGCTTGTTATTCATGTTACTTGTTGTTGTTGTTATTATTATTATTATTATTAGAAGAAAAAAGGTTCCTTGTGATCAAATTGATGGCATGGTGATAACCAAGAATTTTCTTATAAAAGGCCAACTTTCAAATTCATTCTTAGTTAAGAGCTTCGAGCTGCAAAATATGAAGTCAATTGCTTTTATTGGATTTAACTTAAAACAGTCAAAGTCAATTAAAACTTTTAACGAGAATGGGAAGAGCTAGAGAGCATTGGCCAAGCGTTCAAGAGCAAGAATATGCAATTTATTTCAGCAAACAATGATCTTCAAAGGTACAAAAAGGCATTACAAATGAGAACTTCAAATAGCTCCCCGGGCGCGCGCGCAACATGTAAAGGACCTGAGAAAAACACCGGCCAGTGATATGGAGTGGAGGTGATGGGTGGGAGTTAATCAAGTATCTATAGTTTGGTCTTTGTTGTGCCCCTGTATACCTCCAATAAACCTGGCACTTCATTAGCAAACTTAATGACATAATTCTCCAAGAAACGCTTCTCGGTAACTGTTAGCAAATAGTTCATCTTCTTGCCGATTTCAATTAGCTTCTTAGAATTCAAAATCTTCAAAACATCATACCTAGGACGGAGCCTTTTCTCAGTTGAATACATAAGAAACTTAGGACAGGCAATGATGGCCTGTTTTTCCATCTTCAGAGTATTCAACAAGAAGTCCATCGATTTCCTGATTTTCTCCTCGGAAGATGATAATTGAAACGGGTATCGCTTAAATGCCAGCAAAATATCTTCTTCAGTCCACCCCAAACTCTTCATCACCTCAATCTTCTTCTTCCAAGTGAACTCATTCATGGATAACATCGATCTAAGAGCATATATAAACATAGGAGCCTTTGGCTCAAGACCCAAATTCTTGACAGCATTGACTGCATAAGCCATCCTATCACGCCTTTGATATATAATTCTTGGTTGCGCAACAATCAATTTTACTACTCTCTCTTCAGGCACTCCCTCTTTTATCAACAACTCAATATTTGGTTGTATAATACTCTTACAATCATAGGTTAAGAACACTGCACATCGCTTAGAAGCCGCTATAATCTTGTCATTACTACCAAGAATGGACTTCCAGTACTCAAAACATGGCTTTATATTAGACTCTAAAGCCCTTTCCAAAACATTCGGATTTGATGTAATAAGATCAGGAAGAAGCTCACCCACAAATCCATTTGCGATGAGGAACTCAAATTTTGGTTTGAGATTGGTGTCTACTCCACGTCTGAGGACACCAGGCCGCTTCTCAATTAGTTTAACGACGTGGGCTTCCTTAAAGCCGTGAGCTTTCAGAAACTCGAGCACTGATTGGGGCTTCTGGATGTTCTTCTCGCGGAGTTGTAACTTCTGAGAGGCAGAAAGAGCAGAATTTGTGGAAAGCCCACATGAGTTGATGAGGAAGTCGACTGTAAATGATGAAGATGGATCAGTTGAAAGAGGAGAGAGTGTTGGAGTGGATGACAATGATGTTGATAGAAAACGTTTCTGTAAGAGAGGACGCAGGTTTCTCATGGCTACCTTGGCGCCCATTTCATGGGAGCAGATACTTTGCCAAACCTAGATTGAGAACAGAGACAGTGAAGACAGATACTTCTTCGGCGGGTTGAGGAACTGAATGGGTCTGTTTCCATTGGGCCGGATCCCTTCAATGTTTAATCTAACAGATAAGGTTCATACGGGCTGGGCTCAAAATGGTTAATTAAACTAAAAATGAGAAAATAAAAATTTGTTTGATAAAATATTTTTTAAAAGAATTTAATTAGTGGTTTTCATGTAAATATTTGTTTTAATTTTTAATATAACTTATTCATTAATATTGAATAAGAATAATACACACACACACACACACACACAAATTTATTGTTTTTAGATTTTTTGATGTTTTTTTTTTAAATCAAAATAAGTTTTTATTTAAGAAAAAATATTTTTTAAAACAATTATTAAGAGGAAGATATATTAAAAAATACATTAGGTTTTTTTTCTTTTCAAATTATTTAGATTTTCACGAATATTTCTTCTAATTGCTATTACTTTTTAATCAATGAACTATGCAATCATATGAAAAAACACTGTAAAAAAAACAGAAAATTATATAAATAAAAAAATTATTTTGATGGAAAATTATTTTTTATATATAATTTTATTTGTCTTTACTATGAATATCTATTTTTATTATATATAATTAAATCAAAAATAAATCTAAAAAAATCCACCACCAAGCAGTCATCTATGCCTGTGGCTAGCCTAAGACTTCATGGTATCAAAATCAAAAAGAGCATCTGCCGCCAGATTTGTCGCTGCTAAAGCTGTCAGCAATCGGCAAGAACCATTTTCCTTGTACAAGGTAGATATGGGGGGCAGACAGACGACGGTAAATTGATAACCATCGACTTTTCTTCATATATTTTCCTGATGAGAGTGGAAGAACTATACAACACCTCCCTAAGCCCTTGGATTGATTTGCTGAAAGTTGCAGGTATGTAATTATCTCAGAGGGGTAATATTTATGGACATGGAAAAAAATGCAGACAATCAAACTGTGTACTGCACAAATGAACTTACATCTCTGCCATCAAATCCATTGTTTTTTTCTCCTGGTGGCATCCATTTACACCTTCTATAATCCAGGGACTAAACCCTCATGCTTAGTAGTTAGTAATACTATTTCTTCAAACGATTCTTCTCACATTTTGTCAGCAACCTTCAATCTTTAACTTCCCTTTAATCAGCTACTCTCAGTGCACAAATGCTTGTATTCGTGTTTAAACATATGCATTCAATATTAATTGAATTCCAAACACAAACTGCAAACAGGAGTTTAAAAGATTATATAAGCATCTTCACAATAGATGTTATGACGATTTTGCAAAGATCATGTTGCAGGTATAACAGATGATGCACTGGAAAAAAAATTCAGTATGTGAACCCACTGAAAATTAGACTTCAAGCTTAATGTAGTATCTTTTCCCTTTTAGTTCTTACATTTTTTATATTTTCCATTATGCAACTCAGCAAATCAAGGACATGTTGTTTAGAGTATTCTCCGCCACCGATGGCAAATAAACCATCCAAAAAAACAGAAAAAGGATGCAAATCTGATACACGGTATGATTACAAGAAAACATCACTTCCCAAATCCACATAATCCAACGTGGTAAGGAAATACAACTTTTTAGATAATTATACGCTTCTAGAATCACGCTGGGAACATAGTTTGTATCTAACTACATTACTGTAGTTTGAAACCCTGCCTGAAGTCTAGATTTTGCCTCTCCCAGGCAACCTTGTTGTTCAGTATTTTGAGACCAACTTCCTAAGTTCTGAGTTTGACACTGACCCGCCAGTATTTCATATGCACCGGCAAGAGAAATAATTGGTCCTCAATTTCTTCATATCCAGCACCCCAGCTATTTTGAAGCCAAAGCAATAAATAACCAATCAAATCCTGAACAGTTTACAGGATTCGGGCATGCAGGTTTATAACCAATGAGGGAGGGGTTATTCAAGGTAGCTTTTGCAATTTCCCATCTCTATCATATTAATTCTGTTACTTGATAACATATATGAACTGCAAGCAACCAGGACCTTTTTCGCTTATGAGCATTTACGGGGAAAAAAATAACCAGTATGTTTTTATGACTCCTCTTATGCTTCGCAGCTCAAATCAAGATAACTATTTCAAGTTAAAACTGAGAGTAAAATTCCCTAGTATTCAATTTTTAACTCGAATGAGGATGGAAATTCTAATTCTATAATGCAATCCTTCAAGCCACAATATCTGCTTGGATTTAAATATGCAGCTAAAGCAACACTTACAAACACTCCAAAAAACAAAAAACTATTACCAGCAAAAAAGTTTCATAAAACAATGTCCAAAAACAACAACAAAATGAACTTGCACAGTCAAACAATAAATTGAACAATATAAATTAGAGCCCATTAAATAGTTTACTCGACATCATCACGAAGCCACCAGGATAAGAGGAATTTAAGCTATTATTGTACAATGCATTAAAAAGGAAAACTTACTATTTCGCCATCAAGTTATAGTCCTTTTGGTTTTCTAATGCTCCCATATATCTCCAATAAACCAGGAACTTTGTCCTCATACTTTGTAATATAATTCTCCATGAACTTCTCCTCGCTTATTTTTAAGAAAGTTGCAGTCTTCCTGTCTCTAATTAGCTTCTTTGACTCCAAAACCTTCAAAACATTATACCTTGGATAAATCCTCTTATCAAACGAATACTTGAAAATTGAGGGATTTGCGGTGATAGTTTGGTGTCCAAGCTTCACTGTATTCACAAAGAAATCCATCATGCAGCTGATTTTCTCCTCTGAACATGACAAAAGAAAAGGGAATCGCTTAAAAGTCCCCAGAATCTCCCCTTCGCTCCAGCCAACGTTCTTCCAAGCCTCAATTTTCTTCTTCCAAGTTGGTTCGCTCAGTTGTACCATCACCCTAAAAGCGTGGATAAACATAGGAGCCTGTGGTTCAAGCCCCAAATTCCTAAGATAATTTGCTGCAGAAACCATTCTACCATGCTTAATTAGTATGGTTCTCGGGTACGACTTTAACAGTTTTGCCAGCTTATCAAGAGGCAACCCCTCTTTAACCAGGAAATCAATATTTGGACGCACACATGACTTGAAACTATATGTCAATAACCACGAAGCACGCTTAAGAACGGCTATGATATTCTCATTACTGCCGAGAAATGGCTTCAAGAGTTCTAGACATGGCTTAATGCGGGTATCTAATTTGCATACCAAAATTCGCGGATCTGACATCAGAATTTGGGGCAGAAGTTGGCCTTCAAAACCATTTTTAATGAGGAAGTCAAATTTGGGCTCCAGATTGTCCTCAACTTTGCAACGGAGGACAGCAGGACACTTTTGGACCATTTTGGCGATGTGGGCATCCTTAAAATGGTGAGATTTAAGGAATCCGACTACAGCTTGCGAGTTTTGGAGGTTATTTTCATCGATTTGGAACTTCTTGGAAACTGAAAGAGCTGGTTGTAAAGGAAGCCCGCATGTCTTGACGAGATGTTCATCAGCAGTAAATGATGATGAAGCAGTGGGGAGTATAACAGATGTGTTGAAGAAACGTTTTTGTGCAAGAGAAAGCAGGTTTCTCCAGGCCAAACTGGCGCTGGCCATTCTTGGAAGCACAAATTTCGGACAAGAAAGTGAAAACAGAGGAGAAGTGCTTTTGTCAGGGTTAGGGTTTGTTGATGGCTAACTGGCTAGTGATAAATCCAGGTTTCCACTCATTGGGCCACATTCTATTGGGTGCAATGGGCCTGCAATGAATTACTCTTTTATTTATTTATTTTAAAATAAAGTAGCAGTGTCCTTTTTAAATCATAGAACAAAACAAACTAAAAGGAAATGTTAATAATATTGTAATTATTATTATGATATATACAAAGAAAACAGAACATATTGGAAATTACAGGGAGATCTCGGTGTTTTTGTTGCTGCAATTTGCAGATTTTGGGTTTGGAAATTTTGGTTTGCGGTTTTATGGAGTTACAAAGAATGCGAGGTGTGTAGTTTTGGGTGGTGGGTGTCGTGGGGTTGGACAAATGTTAGTGTGGTAATTATGTGGTGATTGGATTTTTCTTCAGGATTTTCATTTTTTTTTTAATTTTTTTTTCAATATTAATTTTATTATTTATTTTGATTTATTTTTCAAGGTTGAAGAGACTGGAAAAAGAAGAACGAGCATGCAACTTATTTGCAGGGTGACGAGTGATTTGCCATAATGGTGAGCAGGTGCTTATTTACCAAGTGCTGTTAGTGAACCCAACCTACGAAGCGAGATCGGAGGTCCAAACCCTAAATTAAAGCATCTCCTCCAACTATTCCCATCCCTTCTGCCTTTTCTTTTTTCTCCACAATGCACTCAATGAATCAAAGAAAACAGAAATATGGTCCTGTCGTCACTGAGAAATCTACACAACTTTCACTGAGAAATCTACACAACTTTCACCCTTTTGTCCCCCATAAATTGTAGCGTGATAGTAAAAGACTTGAGATTTGTATCTTCAAGGAACGTGAATAATGATAAAGTACTTGAAATCTATATAGCAAGTCTCAAATTCGAGTCAGGACATACATTTCTTATACGAATATGAGACAACCAGAATTTTACTTATTTATTTGGACCCACAAATTATATTTTTCGAGGATAGAATTTACTTGGAAAAAAAAAAACCTTTCACCCCTTTAGTTTCTTCATTACCGAGGGCTTCTCAAAAGTCGAAGTTACTAGTTTTAATACGATAAAATATAATCACGGGCAGAATACAAGGTCAAGAACGGGACCTGTTTGAAATTTTCTAAAGGCCCCGTAGATTCTCATATCAAAGCATTCATGCCTTTTCCTCTTTGAAGGGCAGGACCTCAAAAAAAAAAAGATTTTAAAACATATCAAAGAAATGAACGGGGAACGAAAGCTGCGGTGATAAGAAACTAATATGCAAAATGATAGGAAATTGAACTCAGCATTCGAAGAATTAATTGAAAATTATAAAATGACAGGAACAAACTAGGTCTAATACAGAAGAAGAGAAGCAATTTGCAAGTATGTGTTACCCCTTGTATAACACAGACTAACTTACATCTCTGCCATCAAGTATCTTTCTCTGTTCTCATGGCAGCACCCTTGTACAGCTCCAATAAACCAGGGACTTCCTCCACATACCTGCTGACATAATTTATCAAGAATCTCTTCTCACTCGTATTTAGCAGAGTAGAAATTTTCTTGTCTCTTTTAATCAGTTCCTTCGACTCCAAAACTTTTATAACATTATACCTTGGACGAATCCTTTTATCAATTGAATAGCCAAGAAAAATTGGACAAGCAATTATAATTTGTCTTTGCAACTCCATAGTATTGATATAGAAATCCATTGCACTCCTGATTTTCTCCTCCGATATTGCTAATATTTGTGGGTACCTCTTAAAAGCCCCCAAAATCTCCTCTTCACTCCACTGGAAACTCTTCATCACTTCAATTTTCTCATTCCAAGTTGTTTCGGTTATTTGTAACCTCACGATAAGAGCACGTACAAACATTGCATTATCTGGCTCAAGACCCAAATTCTTAATAGCATTTATCGCAGCAACCATCCTGTCACGGTTACTCAGTATAGTTCCTGGATTCAAGATGATCAATTTTGCTACCATATCAACAGGAACTCCCTCTTTTCTCAACAAATCAATGTTAGGTTGCGCATTAACGTTCAAATCAGCCGACAACAACCTCGAACAACGCTTAAGAGCCACAACAACGTTCTCATTACTGTGTAGAATCGACTTCAAAAGGGAAAACGCTGGTTTAATACGAGAATGCAAGGCCCTTTTAAATATTTCAGTATGGTGTATGATAAGGTCGTGAAGGAGCTTACCCACAAAGCCATTTGCGATGAGAAAATCGAATTTGGGAGTGAGATTGCCTTCTACTCTGGACTGGAGGACTTGAGGCCGCTTCTCGATCAATTTGGAGATGTGGGTTTCGTCAAAGTTGTGAGTTTTCAAGAATTGTAGCACAGACGGAGGGTTTTGAAGATTCTTTTTGTCCAGCTTCAGCTTCCGGGAAGCTAAAAGAGCAGATTTTAAAGGAAGCCCACATGAGTTGACGAGAAAATCCACCGTAAATGAAGACGAAGATGATGAGGATAGTGAGTTACTAGTAGATTGCGTGGTTAGAAAACGTTTTTGAATAAGAAAAAGCTTCATGGCCATTTTCTCACTACCGTTAAAAATCTGGTAGGAGAAGAAGCTAGCGAGGATGACCACTAGGGTTTGTTTTGTTGTTCATCAATTTAATGGAAATGGGCCGGACTGGGAGTTCCCCATTTACCCCTAAAATATTCATCTATTGCCGTATATATTATTACACGCATGAGTGAGACCAGACCAGACCACCGGAGATTACGAGTATATTTGGTATTGCTATTATTTTTATGATTGAAATTGAAAAAAATATATTTTTACTGTGATTCAAAATAAGCAGTGAAGTATTTGATTAAAATTGTGGTTGAGTCTGAACAGTTTAGTGTATTTAGTTACCAAATTTTACAAATTGTTTTTAATTAATTTTTAGATTATTTTAATATTATATATATATACCACCCAGCAGCCTCCCATATGGTTTACGATGTACGGATTTTATATATATCGTAAATTCATTCCTTGAACTTGGATCCTCGGCCATTGAATCGCAACAAGAAAAGCAGCAAATTGCCGCTTTTCTTGCACTAGCGTTTGGAGAAAAATTGGACGTGGGACCCATGTCACAAACCTCCGATTGGAGGATAACCAAACACTGAATCCAATCTGCTTATATGCAAACGTGAGTGGCATCGCAATGCCAAACAGACACTACACCTGATCCGGTACTCTTTCACTTACATCAGAATACAACTACAACGCCTCTAAAACCGCGCGTACATATACCTCAATCATTAATGTTTAATTTTAATAAAAATACTATTTTATAAAATTCACCAAAAACACAAATATCAAATCCATAAATAATCTCTTAATAATATCAAATCTTAAACATAATAAAAAAAACCTTACAATCTTATTACAAATTCTCAAAACTATTAACAATGAAGGCTCAATAACAAATTAAAAGATATTTTTCTTTAAATAAAAATCATTCAGCTCAGCTAATATCTTAAAATTAGCCACACTAAGTACCCGTTTAGCATTGCAATACCACCCACGTTTGTATATAAACAGATTGGATTCAGTGTTTGACATGGGTTTCACGTCCAATTTTCATCCAAACACCGGTGCAAGAAAAATAGCAATTTGCTGCTTTTCTTGCAGCGATTCAATGGCTGGGGATCCCAAGTTCAAGGAATGAATTTACGATATATATATATATATATATATATATATATATATATATATAATTCGTACATCGTAAACCATTTCGGGGGGGGCTGCTGGGTGGGAATATATATATATATATATATATAATCTAAAAATTAATTAAAAGTAATTTGCAAAGCTTGGTAACCAAACACACTAAACTGCTTTTTTTTAACCTCATATTCAATCACAGTTTTAACCAAACACTCCACTGCTTATTTTGAACAGCAGTAAAAATGTTTTTTTTAAAACTGTTTTTTTTCAACCTTAACCACAAAAGCAATACCAAACACACTCTAATTGTCTCATCTACCTTAAACTTCACGCCTCAAAACTAATCATCTCATCTACTTTTAATTATATACTTGTCTTGATGACTTGTTTTATGAATTATGAAATATTGTCATGTTTTTAAGTTGTTTTAGGTTGTTTTATTATTACCGGTTCATGATTGGAAATGTTATTGAAATTATTTTTTGTTCAGAAATAGATTAAACTAATATATTTTTTAATTTTTAAAAAATCATTTTTGATATTATCATGAAAACAATCTAAAAACACTATTTTTTTAATTTAAAATAAAAAAATTCATTTTTTTTCAAAATCATTTTGAAACACAATGTCAGCCAGGCTAATGAAAAAAAATATCTGACAAAGTGAGATTTAAGGTTGGAAAGAGAACACATATCTGGGCAGGAGAGCATTTCTTTCTTAAAATCACAGTCTGGATACAAGTCAGTCAAGACAGACCACCCTCCATAGGAATTACTTCCTTGATCCTTGCATCGCCAAGTTTTCCAAGTAAGGAGAACACAAATCTGGGCAAGAGAACTGTCTGTAAAGATTTCGGGTATAATATTAGAGGTTGGGCACCTGGTAAATTGCAAGAAACATTTCAAGCACAGAACTAACTGAAAATCTATGAAGAGTGGAGAACCAACCATATGGAGAAATGAGTTTTAAGGTTGAAGACACTGGAAAAAGAAAAAAAGAGCACAAACCTAATTTGCAAGGTGATTAGTGTGATTTGCCATGATGGTGAGCAAGTGCTTATTTACCAAGATGTTTAGCTGCTAATATGCAATTTGTCTCCCTCGTGCAACATGGAAATATATAATTTAAGTATAAAAACGATAATAATGCAACATCATTGTTCTACAAATCGCTATTATCACTAGTTAATTTCTAACTATTGTTTACATGTTCACAAATTCCCTAAGAAAATTGATGTACTGGATCCACCACAGCTAATTGATATGAAGCATACATCTTTGCCATAGGCCTGCCTGTTTAGCAAAGCATGGAATGGAAAGGGACTGAGGCTATATAATTTCTACCTCTCAGAACCAAGTGCTGTTAGTCAACCCATCCAATTATTTTTATCCCCTCTGCCCTTCATTTTTCTCCACAATGCATTCAATGAATAAAAGAAACCTGGACCATGAAATGATCATCATTTCATCAAGTCCTGTCACCACTGAGCAAGCTACACAACTTTATCCCCCTTTAAACTCTGCATTATAATTGCTCTTCTTCAACATTCTCTCCTCGCCAGCCAAGCACAGCTATCCAACCAGTACATAGTCTACAGCTCACAAAATCTTTTTGCAGAAGAGAAAGACGATAGAATATGGAGAAGGGCTTATTTATTTCAACTGAAAAGGCAAGCTTAGATTTGTAGTTTTACACTCAACCACGCAATATTTTATAGTTTAATGTCGGAAAGCCTATTATGGTAGTTCCAATTTCAAACATCTGAAGCTTGACAATCAATGAAGTAAATTCGAAAGTGACAAAACTCAAGAGATTATTCTGTTTCTTGATTCGAAATAGTCTGGGATTAGACGTGATGGTGTAAACAACCACTGCAAGATAACTATAATACACAAAATTACGAGAAATTACACACAGTTTCAAAGAATTAATGCAGCTATGCAAATTAAAAAAATCCGCTGATTCAATATTGTTATCTTACTTAATTTGCAGTGCAAGGTAAGCGTATATCTTTTGCAATCAAGTATCCAACTTTATAGCTTGCCGGTACCCTTATATGTGTCCAATATACCGGGGACACTGTGTTCATACTTGGCAACATAATTCTTCATGAATTTCTTCTCGGTCATTTTTAGCAACGACCCCATGCTTACGCCCTCATCAAAGAGCTTCTTTGACTCCAAAGCCTTCAAAACATTATACCTTGGTCGAAGCCTTTTGTTAATTGAGTAAAGAAACAAAGGGTTTGCAATAATAGTCTGCGGCCTCAATCCCGCAGTATTCACCAAAAAATCCATAACACTCCTGATCTTTTCCTCTGAAAATCGCAAAATAGCAGGGTCTTGCTTAAAAGCCCGGAAAATCTCCTCCTCCGTCCACCCCAAACTCTTCAACACTTCAACTTTCTTCTTCAAAGTGGACTCGCTCGATTGCATCATGGTAGTAAGAGCATATATAAAAATAGAAACCTCTGGTTCAAGTCCCAAATCCTTGACAGTATTCACTGCATAAATCATCCTATCATGCTTCTGTTGCAAAACCTGTGGGTGAAACAGAAATAACTTTGCAACCCTATCAACAGGCACCCCCTCTTTAATCAAGAAATCAATATTTGGTAGCATAATACTGTTCCAATCACAAGTCAACAAAAACAAAGAACGTTTTGAAGCTGCAATAATTTTCTCGCTGGTACCGAGAATAGACTTAAAGTACAGAAGAGATGGCTTAATATGGGAATCTAAGGCCCTTTCCAAAATCAACGGATTAGATAAAATAAGCTGGGGAAGAAGCTGGCCCGCAAAGCCATTCTCGGTAAAGAAGTCAAACTTGGCTTTCAGATTGTCTTCTATTCTGCGCAGGAGAATTTTTGGTCGCTTTTCAATCAAATTGGAAATGTGGGTTTCGCTAAAGTCATGGGCTTTCAAGAACTGGAGGACGGATTGACAGTGTTGGAGGTTGTTTTCACGGATTTGGAACTTCTTGGAAACTGAAAGAGCAGATTTTGAAGTGAGCCCGCATGAATTCACAAGGAATTGAACTGTAAAGGATGATGAAGATGAAGAAGAAGAAGAGCTACTGGTGGGTAGTGGAGCTGTAGGGGGAGAAAGTGCAGCAGAAGATGTTAATAGAAAACGTTTTTGAAGCAGAGAAAGCAAGCTTCTGCTAGGTTTATTGGCGGCCATTTCAGATAGCAAAATGCTTATGTTTCAGATTTGACAGAGATCGGGAAGGGTTTTTTACTTTTGTTAGGGCTTTGACTCTGATGGTGGATGGAGACCGATTGTGAGATGTGCTGATAAGGATCCAAATGGGCTGGTTCCGATAGGGTGAACGTTGGCTGTTTATTTCTTAAAGTTATTGCCAGCTGTTATTTTAGTGGTCCTATGTTCTTGGGCTTGTATTATATTTTTCAGATCGATAATTCTTTTCTGAGTGGATCCTCCTGAGCATAGTTTCCGGCCCTGACCTGGTGATAGTTATTAGGTCTCATGTTGATTTGATTAGATCAATCGGATTATGAGCTAACCCATCAAATCATCTAAGTGTAATCAAATCAATATTCGGACTTGTTTTAAGAAACTCAACTCAAACCAATTTCAAATAAAAAATCCATCTAATCAACCTACGCAAGCAAAGCTACATTTAGCGCCTGTTTGGGAGAGCGGTTGCGGTAGCTTTTTAAAGTGCTTTTCGTGTCGAAATACATCAAAATAATGTTTTTTTATTTTTTAAAAATCATTTTTGATATCAACACATCAAAATAATATAAACTCACAAAAAAATTTCATTTAAAATGCAAAAAAAAACAAAATTGAAATTTGACAAAACACGGGTTGCACCGCCTATCCAAACAGGTGCTTAATAGCTACCACACCAAGTTGTTTATCAAGAAAACGAGTGTCACCAAAGAAAGCTGATTTCTCATGGATAGTGTGGCAATTTTTGGATCTAAATTCTTAATTTTTTAATATATACACAGACAACAGGATGAGTTTGAATTTCTGGGACAGAAACTGGATGTCAAATTGGACACAGACCGAAATGACCACTCCACCTGTTCATCCAAAGAATAACCTCTGGTTCTGTGTGGCAGAATTACCACAGGTAAAATGATTTGCCTTTGTTTATGGATCAACAATAATGGGATCTATGAAGATATCAAATGTAAGATACCAGCATGGCGGGTGCCTAGAGCCACCCTCTTCACTTCTATGGCCGAATATCCTCATTGTTGGCTAGAGTTTTGGAAACTTCAATCTATATCTGGACCCTAAAAATGTTAATACCGCCATTCAAAGGGGGCATTGAGGGTGTGTTCTCTGGAGTCAGAAAGAATGGCAAGAAATGTTGGTCGGGGGATAGGGCTTGCAAAAGGAGCATGTACCTAGCCTTTAGGGTAGCAAGATGATGATTACCTTGAGAGCAAGGAAGCTGATTGGCCCTTTGATGATACAAACACTCAAAATCAACATCTCCAGCAAATTTAACTGCTGCTGTTGTTAAATTTGCGTAGCCATGTCTGGGAGCCCGAGTCATTTCTCCTTAAATAACTTTGGCAAGCTTTGCGCTACCATATAAAGATTCAGAGCCAAGCTGGAGGTCAATTTATAATATGTTGAAGATAATGGTTAGCTGAAAATTATGCTAGAAAATGTAGTAAATTGTCTCTGTTGAGCTTCTCGATACATTCTAGCCCTAACGAAACAGAGTCTGAGAGACGGCAAAATCCAAATCAAAAGTTTGCCAAGTTGATTGTGCAGAAAACACATTCCTGCAAAGGAAAGAGGGTTGACAAAGTGGACAGGCAGGTGCCATCAGAGATTGGCAAACCCAATAGAGCCTGGGTAAAAACAATTTCCGAATTAACCAGGTCAACAGAAAACTAGTCCTAAAATTAAGATTCAACAAACACCACATTACCATTGGTCATACAATCTAAACGTCTGACAAAAGTGAGTTTTAAGGTTGAAAAGATTGGGAAAAAACTAGAGCATACTGCATAAACCTGACCCTCGGGGTGCAAGAATGATCACCTTCAAGCTTCAAAGTAGTGAAGAGCTTTGCTAATAGCCTAATTTTCCTCATTGGGAGATACATAAAATTAGAGTTTAAGAAAGCATTATGATCTAATAACCTGTATTCATGATGCTAAAACTGCTCTTAATCTTAGAAAAGAGCCCTACTTTATAAAAATGGAGTAGTTGTTTGCATGTCCAAAAGAATTCCAGAACAAAATGATGTACTTGATCAACAAGTGCTTGACTGGAAACCTGTCTGTGCCTCTGTTCCAAATATGATACTGTAGCAGATATGCCATGGCAAACAGCTGATCCCCTACATGGCATAGAACATATTGTCGTCTCGGAACCAAATTTTCCCGTGCACAAATCAATGAATCAAGGGCTTGTTACTTGAGTATCATCTACCTATTCAGTGTGGATTGGGAAAACACCAGCCTGTAACAGGAATTTGTGCCACTCTGCCTCAGAGGATGCACACAAGAAAAGAATCACATCTTCCATCACCTCCAAAATCAATAAGTATATGACTGCAAGCTTGTGAAAATCATGCATTTTATTCAGGTAAGCATTGAACCTAAAATCCACCTCTCAGTCCTCTCCCAAGCGAAAGCAATGTTAATCACAGATTTTACCTGTAATGAGTAGCAAAGCTGATTGACCTAAAACTTTTCATAACTAAACACTGGCCACATTTGAGAAGCGAAGTCATAAATGATAGTTCAGATTCTTTCCAATCACATTAAAAGGTCAGAGAGATGATCTGGAAACATTCATGGTTACAGGAACAAAATATCACAAGAAAAAATATGAATAACCAATATGCAAAATGATAAGAAATCGAACTATTAGCATTTGAAGACTTGATCGGGCAATATAACTTGAAACAGAAAGCACACAAAGTGCCTCTAATTCACAGAAGACCAAAAGCAATTTATAATATTATTATGCTTTTCACTGAATAAGTAAACTTACATCTTTTGCCATCAAGAATCTATCTATATTGCTTTGGAAGAAGCTCGTATGCCTCCAATAAACCTGGGACCTTGTCTGCATACTTAATGACATAGTTCTGGAAGAAATTGTTCTCCCTCATTGTTAGCAACTGCTTCATATTCTTGTTCCCAATAACCAGCTTCTTCGACTCCAAAATCTTTAACACATTGTATCTTGGACGAATCCTTTTATCAACAGACAGCATAAGAAACTCGGGACGTCCAATCACAGTTCGCGGTTCCATCTTCAATGTGTTCACCAGGAAATCCACGACACTCCTGATTTTCTCCTCCGAACATGTAAAACAAAAGGGGCATCGCTTAAAAGCCTGTAAACTCTCCTCCTCGGTCCATCCCAAACTCTTCAACACTTCAACTTTCTTGTTCCAAGTGGACTCGCTCATTTGTAACATCACTCTAAGAGCATGTATAAAAATGGTAGTCTTTGAATCGATTTCCAAATCTTTAAGAGCTTTCACAGCATAAACCATCCTCTGATGCTTTTGCTGTATAGTTCTTGGTTGCAACATAATCAGTTTTGCAATCCTATCGACAGGCACTCCCTCTTTTATCAACAAGTCAATGTTTGGTTCCATGGCAGACATCATTGACACCGAACAACGCTTAAAAGCCGATGCAGCTTTCTCACTGCAACCAAGAACCGACTTCAAAAGCTCAAAGCATGGTATAATTCGAGAATCTAAAGCCCTCCTCAAAACATCGGGATTTGATACAATAAGATCGGGCAGAATCTCACCAACAAAACCATTTTCTATGAAGTACTCAAATTTAGGCTTCAAATTGTGTTCTACTTTGCAATGGAGGACAGCAGGCCACTTGTGGATCAACTTGGCTATGTGGGCATCCTTAAAATCGTGAGCTTTCAAGAACCCGATGACATAATGGGGGTTTTGAAGATCACCTTCATCGATTTGGAGCTTCTGGGAAACTGAATGAGCAGATTCGAAGTGAAGCACAGATGAGCTAAGGAGGTATTGTACAGTCAATGGTGCTGGGGATGAAGTGTTGGATGTTTTCAAAGAACGATTTTGTACCAGAGAAAGCAGGTTTCTCATTGGTACATTACTTGCCATTCCTTTGAAGCAAACTGTATTCCGTGGACAACACAGATGATCGAACGAGTAGAGTTTTTGAGACCGTTTAATGTTGGCAGCTCTTGGGTTCGCGACAGATAAGATAAGGTTGCAATCAGCCCTCTCAGTTTTAAAGGTGCTCCCACCTTAGGATATATATATATATATATATATATATATATATATATATATATATATATATATATATATATATATCTTTTTGTACAGGTTCGAAAAAGAGCACAGGTTATAAGATTACCAATTCAATTTAAATTAATCAATTTTTAGAAAATAATAATATCTTTTTTGTGTTGATATAACCGGGTATTAAAAACTTGTTGAAATCAGCGTATTTCATTGAAATAATATTCTATTCAACTCAACTAAAAACTTGATGAAGAGGTTTTCCACATCAACTCCTAAATCGAAGTTTACAACAATATCATTAACTCATTCCTTTGCTTAAGAAAACAAGAAGAAAAACCATTGATACAATCAATCAAAATTTGGCATGCTCATATAAAATTCATGAGGAAAATGAATTTGTCTAGTCTGTACCATTTCTAGCCTGAAACATGAGCATGCTGATTTGTCCACTGCTATCGAACAATCTCCTTTATGTGATCATGCAAGCCATTCATAGATCATTGTGGTCAATTTCTAGTTAGTTGACAGTGAAAGTTGGAAATTAGTTTTGATTGGTAAAAGATGATCCAGCAATACCACTTGATTACAAAAATATAATACAAAACTCAACTTTTTTTTGTGTTTAGTGGCAACCACGCAAATCTGCTGGCAGTAAGATGTATGCTCATGTTTAGGTTTGTAGTCTTTATAGCACATCTCAGACATGATGAACAAGATTTCAAAATGTTAGACTAAAACACTTTAAAAAACAATCGTTATTACAATATTAAACAAGTTTTAAATTACAATGGAGCTTTTTTTTCATTGCTAAACATGATCCAGTGGAGTGGTATGAGAAATCCGAACCTGAAACCTCTAATTGGATATGAAAGAGGATCCTGGTTCTGTTTCGATTTACTTCTGCATATGATTAGTTGTTAAACTTGGCTTTGTTTTGTTCTACTTCTTTTGTAATCAGTCTAGGAGCATACTTTATCTTATGTTCCTTCTCTGATTGGAAGAAGATCCTGGTAAAGTATTATCATTAGGTGAAGTGTTGCTGGAATTCAGAGTTTCCATACGCAGAAAACAGGTTCAGCAAGCGAAGGCTAACATGTTTCGAGGAGCATCTTATAAAACATACCTCTAATGGAGGAAACCTTACAAGGAAGAAGCATGGTTCTAAACGAGGAATCCACATCTTCATCTTCAAATTAGCGAGTCTCTAAACTGTCTCCACCATATCTATCTTGTTGGACGACGATACAGAACAGAATATGGGGAAGCATGCGACAAAACACGACCATTTTCAAGAGCTGTATGTCTTTAACAAACCTCATATCCTCGGAGTTTAAATTTCTTTTCCATGGCCACTATTTTTGTCCGAGTTTCAATAATACAGCCCACACGTCAACAAAAATCGGTTCCCATTTACTGTGAGAAGAGAAATATAACCATTTATTTGTGGCTCCAGCATTTATAGGGCATCATTGTTGTTGCTGTTGATGTGTTGTTAGTGTGACCATCTCTTTGGCCACTGTTCAGCAGCCAGCAGCCTTCTTGTCCAGCATGCATGTGCGCTACAAAAACCTACCACTAACTGTGATCTTCAGGTAACTTCAAGGACTTGACTCCTTTTCAAGCAAGAATACCGTGGCAATTGATAAGTAACTGAATTAACCAATAACAATAAGGGATGCTGATTATGAAATAACACTTTAAGAATCTAAGTATGAACCTTAAATACCATGCCAATTGACCACCCGTCCACTTCTAAAACAGAGCAATGGATTGGATTTATGGACACCAATATATGGAGCAGAGAGCTACCCTCCTTGTCTTCAAGGTTCTGGGAATTTCAATCATTTTCCCTCTTTTAAGCATCATAGACATTCCTTCTTTTTTTATGCGAGGAAACCCCACCTCCTGAAAAACGTATTTTATGGGCCCAGATGAGCAAGTAAAACCCCGGCTGTCCTAGGCTCTTACAAAAGGTGAATGTTCTGACTCGAATTCAAGACCTACTGTGCAGATCACAATCCTTTTGTCATCACGCCCCGTCTCCTGGGAACATCATAGACATTCCCCTAAAACAAAACACGTGAACATCAAGTTACTCGCTGTTTTCCAAAATAAAGAATAAAACTCAACCATATGAGGATATCATGATAATCTTAATCCCCTTCCAGGTACAACAGCTATAATTCCATTAGCATTCATAAGCCCATGTAAAAAGATCATGGCATGATTACAGGGGATACTATTTATTTCGTAATAATCTCTTCCAAAGGGGTGTCTCTCTCTAAAAAGATCAAAATAGCAACACTGATATCAAAGTCATATAACAAGAAAAGTTTAACAACACTGATATCAGTTCATATATGCCCTTTAAGCTTCCTGTCATATAAAAGAAAAGGCCATACAGTTCTCTTTTTGGCTCCTCTAAATTCTAATGCTTCATCAGATAAATCAAGACACCCCTTGGTTAGAACCATGGTTGTCCGTTTCGTTTATGTTGGTGTTTTGTTTTTTCTACTGGTACGGGGCGTTTCGGTTTCGGAGCGTTTCGGCACACCGTTTCAGGGTTGTACTGTTCATATATAATTAATTAATTATATATATTTAAAAAATGAATTATTAATTTAATAAACAAAATTCAAATTCAAGAAAATTTAACTTCAAATTATGTAATACAAACACAAAATCAAACAAACATAATCTCAAAATTAGAAACATCTCTAAAAATCCAAAATATTATGAAAGTAAAATGTCCTAAAATAAAAGAAATGTAAATCAAACATCTTCTATATCATTAATATAAAAATAAGGATCTTGATCTTGTGGTGGTATGTAAGGAAAGTCATCAACTAGACATTCCATTGATTCGTTTGTTACAATGAACACATACAGATGAGTTTCTTGCACCAAGAACCACCTGTCCATGAGTCCATGCCGGATCATCCGATCGTGCTGGAGCTGAAGCTATGGAAGCCCACCACTAGATGAGTTTTCAGCCATGTAATTTAATCTTAAGAAAAAAATAAAAATATGTCAGCAAAGAAAAGGTGGCAGTAAATTGGATCTCTAAAGGAAGAGTTTCGAGAAACAACAAGCAATAATTTCGAGAAACAACAAGCATCGCATGGGCATACATGATTAAATCCGTAAGTATCCATACATCAATTGCGAAAAACTTATATTCACTTTATAATTTATATCCCAAATTCTCAACATCCATATATCAATAAAGCATCAATATAAACAATAAATTATTGTTTCTCAAATAATTCTAATTATAACAATAATCTGGTTGTAATCTATTAGAAATTGTCTAATTTTTGGCCAAATAAACATCAAAGATAGATAAGGCAGCAAGGGACCCTTTTTAGCAGTATATACTATATATATACTCTGCATAATTGAACTTTTTTTAGAAGATTTGGTTCCAATAATCTCTAGATCACTACATTGATGTATTGAAAAGTTGTATATGTTTCGCAAAGAAAATTTAAGTGCTTCTAATGTTCTATTATTGCTAAACTGATCATTTAGTAACATTATCTGTTAGGCAAGGCTGCATCCATCGATGAAGGAAAGACATCAACAATCAGGAATCAAAGTATTTCAGCATGCATGAAAAATACAAAGGTTAACTTCCTGAATTTTGAAAATAATGTACAATTTCGTTTTTATTTTGTATTTTATCTGCCATGTTCTACATGGGGATGTATAGTTATGTACCTTTCAGAGGAGATGTCGTCAATCACTGCCGTGGAAGAAGAAACGGTGGGGGTGCCGCCGTGGGAAGAACTGTGGAGAGGAAGAAATGATGGCGTTGCTGGCTTGCCGCCGTGAAAAGAACTTTGGAGAAGATGAAGTGCAAAACTGATGAAGGTGGCGTTATCACGGGAAGAGCTTTTGGGAGGAAGAAGAGAAAAATTGAAGACTGACGATGGTGGTGTGGCTGTGGGTTAGGGATTTGAAGTTTGGGGGAAAATAATCAATTGGGATTTGGGAATTTAGGGGTGCAGGACTGCAGGGGACGTGGTTATTAAATGAATGATTCATTTTAATTGATTTTTTTAAAATTCCGAAACGAAACAACCGGAATAATCCCGGTGCATTCCGGCCGGAATTTCCGGTACCGGCCGGAATAAAAACTGGGGTAAAAATTACGCCGTTTTGCTCCGGTTTTTTGACTGGTACGGGGCGTTCTGGTCGTTCCGGTCGGAACGAAATGGAATGGACAACACTGGTTAGAACTGCCTCCGAATATGTAATTTGTATTTGTATATTGGTTAGAATTGCCTCCGAATATACAAATTGTATTTGAATAGATCTAGTTGATTTCATTTATTCTTTGAAAACCTTTAACCTGGTGTTAACTCAACTCCTTTATTTCCACATTCTAATTCCAGATTCAAACTTAAGACATCCCCTTTACAACAAGAAGAGGCCACTCAGCAAATCACGTGGTTCAGATATATTTGCTTTGAATATCCATGTATTTTTAAATTTCCAATGCAACCATTTTACCATGTGATGATTAAACAGCCTAGCAATTAACAGCAAATTCTTATACAC
Source organism: Salix arbutifolia (assembly GCA_025169955.1). Lineage (NCBI taxonomy): Eukaryota > Viridiplantae > Streptophyta > Magnoliopsida > Malpighiales > Salicaceae > Salix > Salix arbutifolia. Next base: position 2,160,567 of record CM045902.1, read on the forward strand.
GAAGTACAGGGCTGGTCAGACCTGAAAATGAAATTAATAATATGCTTGGCAATTTAACAATATAATCATGATTCATATGCTCCCACATACAAGTAGTCAGTTCAAATATGCGAGATAAAGTGAGAAAGGTAAAGGAAATCAAATGAACAAAAAGGACCATGAAACCAGCACCAGATAACATCAAAAACAATATCCAAAAATGCAATTCAAGTAATAATTTAGCAATATTATTTGGAACGAGCAAACATAAGAACCACCTCTGTTCTGCAAGGTTAGACAAGTTGCCAGGATTAATCATGGAAAAGTTTAGGATAGTTTTTGTAGTTTTTCCTTTCCATCATATTTGTCCTGTTATTTAACAGCATAACTTAGATTATTTGACTAAATTAAATCATTGTAATAGAATCTATGACCAGTTGATCCAAATCCCTCTGGGATTACTAATTATATAAAGGAAGAGGCTAGATGCTCTTTTTAAGGGTTCCTCTCACTTCTTAGACAAAGGCAGCTCTTTGTTAGAATCACCTCCATGAACGCCAATCCTCTGTGTTTAGTTCTAATTGATTTTCTTTTTAAGGCCTTTAATGTGATTTTACTCCCATTCATCTAGATTCGACCTTCTCTTACAACAAGGAGAGCTTGCTCAAAGTAGTTCAACATTATTCACTCTGGATGTCTATGAATTGTAAGTTTCAGGTGCAATCATTTATTACCATGGAATGATTATGTGACCTTACAATTATCTAAAAGATATGAACTGCAGAGCTGATTGGACGGATCTAAAGATGAAATTAATGTGTGCTTCACACTTTAACAATCAAATGGATGCTCTGTATGCTCTCAAATATACAAAGCAAGTTCAAGTATGCAAGTAAAAGTGAAAACATAAAAGAACAAAAATGATCAGGAAAGAAATGGCAGATGGCATTAAAAACCAATATCCAAAGGGAAAGTTCAGGAAAATTAACCAATATTACCTCTGTTAGACCGGGGTAAAGATTGTTGTTGCTTCCTACCATTAAAAATCTCCCATAAACCTGGGACATTGTCCACATACTTCTTAACGTATTTCACTAAGAATTCCTTATCCCTCATTTTGATCACTTCCTCAATCTTCACATCCCCTTCGATCAGCTTCTTCGACTCCAAAAGTTTGAAAACATCATACCTCAGACGACAACTTTTATCGATTTTAAGTGTAAAAAATTCAGGATCTTCACTTAAAATTTGCCGTCCCAAGTTCAATGTATTCACAAAGAAATCCGTCGCCACCCTGATTTTCTCCACCGGAGATTTTAAAAAATTCGGGTCTCGCTTAAAAGCCGAAAAAATCTCCTCTTCACTCCACCCCAAACTCTTCATCACTTCAATTTTCTCCCTCCAAATTGACTCACTCATGTGAATCCTCACTCTAACAGCCTCAAGAAAAACAGGAGCCTTTGGATCAAATCCCAGATTCTTAAGATCATCCACTGCATTCACCATACTATTATGCTTGTGCTGTACAGTTGTTGCGTCCCTCATAAGAAATCCAGCAACCCCGTCAAAAGGCACTCCCTCTTTAATCAAAAAATCAATATTTGGTCGCAAACAACCCTTCAAATCACAAGTCAACAAATTCGAAGAGCGACTGATAGCTTCTACCACATTCCTATCACTACCAAGAACAGACTTTAAAAACTGAAAACATGGTTTAATTTGAGAATCTAAGTCAGCGTTCAAAATTACCGGATTTGATACGAAAACCTTAAACATATGATGACCCACGATGCCATTTTGCACGAGGAGTAGGAGTTTAGGCTTGAGATTGTCTTCTACATTGTAATTGAGAATTTGAGGCTGCCTTTTAATCAATTTGGTTATGCCGATGCTGGGAATGTTGTGGGACTGGAAGCATCGGAATACCGATTGGAAGCTTTGGAGGTTCTTTTCATGGAGGTGGAAGTTTCGGGAAACTTTAAGAGCAGATTTTAAGGGAAGCCCACATGAGTTTACGAGGTATTGAACTGTAAATGATGATGAGGATGGTGGGCTACTACTGGAAGATTGAGAGTCGAGAGAGAGTGCAGAGGCAGCAGATGGTGTTGGTGTTGATAGAAACCGTTTTTGCATCAGAGAAAGCAGATTTCTCATGGCTATTTTGTTTTCAAGCAGTGCAGAGAGTGTTTCCAGGAGGTTGTGTTTCATAACCAACAGGATCTGGTTCAGCGGGTTTGGACTTTGGATTCGAATTGAACATTCTAGGCCATTTATTTGTTGGAAGTGGTTTTTTTTAAAGTGAATTCCGAGAAAAGTGAATTCCTGAAAATTGAATTCTGATATTTGACAGTATTATGAAAAATGAACTGGAAAACACTTTCCAGTGTTTGTTTGTGTTATGGAAAATGAACTGGAAAATAATTTATTAATAAATTAATTTTTTTTCAAGTTTATTAAAATAATGAGGAACAAATCTTACAAATTAAAAAGTTGAATGAGAATGAAATTGAAAAAAAATATAATTTCATAAATTATCTCAAATAAAATAAATAATAATCAAAATAATAGAGATCAAATCTAAAAATTTAAAAAAAATGAAAGGTGAATAAATTAAAATAATAATAATAATTAACATTTCATAAATTATTTCAAATAAAATAAGTAACAATAAAAAAAATGAGGACCAAATTTGATAGATAAAAAATTTCAATAAAAAAATGATAAGCAAAAAGCAAATAACAATTATAAAAATAAGGGCCAAAATTAATATAAAAATTAAATTTTAAGAGATGGAATTGAAAAATAAATATTTAAAAACAAATTATATATAGCAATCAAAAGTTTGAGAATCAAATTTGATATAATCAGCAAATAATGATATTTTTAAATTTTTCACAACTTCCGGAAAGTGTTTTCCGCCCAAATTTTCCGGAAAATACTTTCCTGAAAACCAAGCCAAATTTTTCTTCGACTGGAAAGTTTTTTCCGTTGACCGGAAAATGTTTTCCGTTGACCAACTTTCCGGAAGGCAAACAAACACAGAAAAGTTTGGAAAGTGGTATCCAGGAAAGTGAATTCCGAGAAACAAACGGGAATTTCGGGTTTGGACTTTGGATTCGAATTGAACATCTTAATATTATTTGATTTGTTTTTAAACGACAAAATTTATTGAACAGCTTTTATATAATTTCTTCACAATTTCATCCTTAATTGTTTTTAGCAATCAATAAATTAACCTTTAAAGCAATCAAATCAATCAGAACATGTAAAGACAGTAAAGGCTCATGCATGAAGACAGCCTGCATAAAACAGACCCATCAGACCAATGAAGGCAACCGGCAAATGCAGCCCAGAGCTATCTTCTTCAGTTACATGCTTCCTGTTTTTTTGTGAACATTAAAGAACTCCTCTCTCTTTCATAGGATATTGTTCTGTACATTTTTTGCAAAAAATCAATATTTTGTTTGCAAAGAACCCTTCAAATCACAGGTCGACAAATTGGAAGAACGAGTGACAGCTTCTGTACACAACATTGTCAAGATTGCTGACTTTGGTCTTGCAAGAGAAATCAATTCAAAACCTCCATATACACAACATGTCTGCTCTCGCTGGTATCGAGCGCCAGAAAATATCCTGCACTCGTATTCTTATAGTTCTAAAGTTGATATGTGGGCTATGGGTGCTATCATGGCTGAGTTATTCGATCTCTGTCCACTCTTTCCTGGTACAAGTGGAGAAATCAACTCAAAACATCCACAGTTGCTTGCCTCATGCTGACAATACGGAAGTATTGAATTGTAGAAGACCTAATAATCAAAACCAAAAGCTAAAAACTGTTAGCAATTTGAAGAATTGAGCCCTTATTATAAACTTGGAATGGCTGTGTACACGACCACAAACCAAGAGTGAAAACTGAATTTACCTGCCTCGCCACTGGTGTTCATTTCTACTAAGAAAACTGTACATCCATCTATGCATAGATAAACTCTCTAGAAAAATATTCATGTGCCACACCAAAGCAATTGGCTTTTCAGATTGGACAAAAGCTATTGAGAAATGGAGAGAGACAGAGAGAGATACCTGGGAAGACGAGAAGTGCACTGAACAACAAGCGTTTTGTTATGTCCAAGTGACAGGGGTTTGGCTCTCTGTCTGGAGTTTGATTTAGTTTATGCGTTTATTATTTAAAATTATATTTTAAAAATTATTTTTAATATTAGTTTATAAAAATATTAAAAATTTAAAATTTAAAATAAAAATAAAAAATTCATTTTAAAAAAAAAGAACTTTTAAAATACCGTGTCAAAAACATCTTTAAAATCAGCCGAGAGCTGAATTTATAACTCCATTTTAAAAAAAGAATTTTTTTATTTTAAATTGAATTTTTTTAATAATTTTAATATATTTTGATGGGTTGATATGATAAATATTTTTTTAAAAAATAAATATCATTTTAATATAAATTTAAATAAAAATAATTTTTAAAAATAACTTTAAACACCTTTAGAAACATAAATCAATTCATCTGGATTGGATTGTTTAACACGGCTCCCTTATATATTCTTGAAAAAAGAAAGTTTAGCCCTTAAAGGTTCCACTTATTTCTAATTAAGTCCTCTTTCTTTCATGCAATGTACCATACCACAAGTAACCAAATTAGCAAGCTTTATTAGCTGTCTCTGTCTATGGAGTCAGAAAGAAGATCAGGGGAAGTTAGGGAACAAACCATGGAGAGAAGCCATCAAAATCGTAGGGGACGTGGTAACCACTCCTCTTTCTCTCCCTCTTCTCAATCAACAAGGACTAGAAACACCAAAGTTTCAAACTTTAATGAATCCAGCAGTGCCACTAATTATGCTACTAACAATAGAAGTAATGCCCATGATGTTCCCCAGTGGAAACCCAGTAGAGGAAACACGAGTAGCAGCAATACCCAGAAAGAAAAAATCAAAACAGATGAAGATAAGGAAGAGGATTCCTCAGAATTTCCAAGACTAATTGGAACTTGCCCTTTTATGTGCCCAGGTAAAAGGAAAAAATAAACAAATACACCACTTTTAGTGGTTGTTATTGTTAAGTCTTTGAGTCAAACTTTACATGGTTAAGTCTTTGAGTCAAATTTTAGTGTTTGTTATTGTTCCAGACTGATTTTAGATGATTAGTGTTCACTCTTTTTATCGTGGAGGCAAAATTTTGATTCAGTCCTAGCTGCTGTTGTGTGTATTGGTGAATGTTCGAGATTAGGGAATCCGTACAGATTCGGTGTCGAAATCTATGTATGTTAGAATTTAGCAGGGAAATTACTCGTGCTGGATTTCTCTTTTATTGGTCATAAATGGAGGAGGCGGGTCTCTTTGTATGCACTTGTTTTTAATCTTTGTTTTGATTAATGGCAGCAATGTGTGAAGGACTATTTGTTAGATTGAGACAGTCTTGCATTGCAGGTGAACTTGTGACATTAGGTCTTTTTGTGGCAAGTGAGTTGCCAAATTGATCCATTTTTCCTCTCCCTTTTAACCTGTATATCTTGACGAGAAGCTATTATAAAGACATATGAGAGGAAGCTAGCTACGTGAAAGACCGAGAAATATCATGCTTGATGGGGAGTGATCATTGCGTTATTCTTTTCTGTTGTCCGAGGACATCTAATTTTATCTTCTTGAGCAGTTATCTCCTGTCAGATTTGCTTTATATAGTTAGATATCCGGTTTAGTGTTGGAACGAATGAATCGAGTCATGTTGAGGTTGAGTTTTTTGGAAGTATCTAGTTATGATTCCTTCTGTCTTGGATCTTCCTTACTCAAGGTTTGCTCCACTCGGCTATACATTTTGATCAAGTACTTTGGAAGTTTCTCTTTAGTTTCAAAAAAGAAACGAGATTTTTTAATGAAGCAGAGGCAGTTGTGCTATTTTGATTTATTTGGTGGGACAGTTTTTAGTGTCAGAAGTGTTTGTGTTTATGTGTTTTTTTCCCCAAATACAGCATATTCTTTGCTTGTATCTGTTAACTTATATATTCATCTCTGTGATGATAGAGAGTGAAAGGTCCCAACGAGAGCGACTGCAAGATTTAGCTGTGTTTGAGAGGCTCCATGGTAATCCCAGGAAAACATCTCCAGCCTTAGCAGTCAAAAAGGTGAGATGCCTATTATGTATGCTGACCTCATTATCATTTTTTCCTCCTAGAATATATATTGATCATAATGCATTGCTCCAAGTTCCTGCATTTTGGCTGTTTCAAGGAGCATTAGGTTCAAGCTTGTTGGGAACATTTTCATCCTATCCCTGCCCGCACCGTTATGTGCTTCAAGAATTCCTTTCTGCCATTGTCTCCATCCACTTTTCTTTTAACTAAAACCAACTGAATCATAACCTCCTCTGGAAGTGCAAGTTTTTTCCTCTACTTTCCATTTGGCATTTCTTTAAGCAGGTGTTGCATATTCTAAATACACCATAAGCTATACACAATAGTAGCAATTACACTTGAAACATATCAGTTGTGCCAGAAATCTCACTCTCTCGATTGTCTATTAGTTGTAGAGATTAGTCTTCTGCTAGACTAGCAGTTCCTTTTGCAACTCCTATCTAAATCTGCTTTGGATTTGCTGCTCTGATAAGGCTATCAATTATATAGGTTTCAGAAATCCATGCTCATTTAAAATGGGTTATGTATTGAGAGTGAGCTCTATCATATTTTAGGACATTTTACAAAGACATTAATTTCATAGGCGGCCTTGATTTATTTTCTTTTTTTATGCACAGATGGAGTTATTCTAAATCATTATGCATTCAGTTTTGTAACAAATTCAACATATATATAATAAAAAAAAAAACAGAGGAATATTCTACTTACTTTGCCCTTTCCTTTATCTATTAAAAGTTTGAGCCTGAAATCTTCTACATTGCAATTGTTTGCTATTGTGAAGTTACTGAATCAGTTATCATCATTATCATAAGTGCCTTAGTAATGATCTCTATCCAATTTTTTTGTTATGTATCTTTTCAATTTTTTTATGTAACTGGAAGCTGTCACATGATTCTCATAGATTTTTTTTGTACTGTTATTGGTTCTTTGGTATGTTATCCACTTGTCCTTCTCTTTTCTTTTGTAATCATTTAGCTTTCTAATTTCTCTTTTCTTTTCATCTTTGGACAATGTTAGGATGCTTCATTTTTGTACAGACAATGTGCTTTTGATTCCCCTACATTTTGTTTTAGGTGTTTCGTAGTGCATTAAACATTTTTAAGATTCAAAATTCATCATTTTGGACTTCCCTCTCTAGTTTTGCAGAACTATATCCGCCAAGCACATGCAAGCATCTGATGTGCGGCCACTTCCAGTATTAGAAGATACTTTGGCCTATCTCTTAAATCTTCTGGATTCAACAGACCATCCTTTTGAAGTGGTTCATGACTTCATTTTTGATAGGACAAGGTCTATAAGACAAGATCTTAGCATGCAGAATATTGTTGATGATAAATCAATCTACATGTACGAGAAAATGGTACGGTTCCTTGGCAAAAACCTTCAATTATCTCCCCCTTCTAAATATCCAACTCCGCGGTAAGTTTTTCTGACAGAGCAGTAGGGTGATTGACTTGTTCTTTCATGAAGTTCATTTTTTGTATAATGAATTAGGTTTCTCATAAGAATTGAGAAATAGCTGCTAGCATTTGGCATTTTCCTGAGAAAGTAGTGTAGATTATTGATAAAGTGATAGCAGCTGTAAATGATTGAGGCTATTTCGTCTTCTGTTATTTGCTCTTGATAATCATTTTGGGACATTTTATAGGAGAAGAAAGGTAGCAATATTTTTCGTGTGCCTATATTATAATTGTGTGAAAGTGTCATTGAGTTCATCTTAATGACCAACCAAAATAACCATTTCTACGGGTTACTGCTGGGTTGCACTTGAAAGGAATTGGATAGTAATATATTTTATTAACTCTAAATATTTAAAAATTTGGAATTTAAGGCATGCAGGTGATATTGGGACACAATTTTGTTATACAGGTTAAATTTCATGTTATATCTCACCTCAAGCTTCAACGTTGTGGTAGCAGTCCAAATATTTCTTCAGTGCATTACCTCAACATGGAGCAGCTTACAAAGGCTCTGACATCTCTGTATAATCTGTATGATGCAAATCGAGATTCCAGTACTGTTTACAGAAATGAGGCTGAGTTTCGTTCGCTTTACGTGCTGCTTCATCTTGATTCTAACAGCCAACACATGGTTGATCTCTACTTCATCAGTGTGGTTAATTTTTTCCTGCATTCTTAAAGACAGCTTCAACTGGGTACTAAATATGTGAATTGTAACTATTTTTCATCAAAAGGGGGAGTCACTTTCTTTGTGGTTTCGTTGTGTGCCTCATCCAATTATCCGGTCAAAAGAAATGTGTTTTGCCCGGAGTGTTCTAAGGTATAATAAAAAATTTGCACCATTTGGTTTCTGTTCAGCATGTGGAATGCTCTCTCTCTCTCTCTCTCTCTCTCTCTCTCTCTCTCTCTCTCTCTCTCTCTCTCTCTCTCTCTCTCTCTCTCTCTCTCTCTCCTTCTTCTTTTTTTCCTTTAAGTTGTTTTGGACAATTTCACTCTTTATGTTTCTAACAGGTTTTATCAGATGGGCAATTATGTGCGTTTCTTTTCTACCATATCTGCCGAGGCATCTTATCTGCAGTACTGTATTCTTGAACTTTACATGAGCAAGGTAATGAAATCTATCTCGGTTTTGTATAAGCATTGCCTTCTGGCATTTCTTATTTTATCACCAACAAAAAAAGAAAAGCATTCTGGTATTTTGGATCTTAAATGGATTCAACAACTACATTAGTGTTGGACTAATGTGCCACCCCACCCGCTTCCCCCCGCTCCCCAAATTTTTGAAAATATTCTGCTCTCATTTCTTGATTTCTTTCTGTGGCTTTCCTTTCCTTCTTTTTTTCTTCTGTCCATTCCCTTTGCTTAAGTTTTCAGTCTCTCTGCCTCCTTAGAAAATTCATTATATTTTTGATGGAATTAAAAACTTGCCTTTTATCATCTTTAGTGCTTGTCACAATCTTTTTCCCCATTCTGTGAAGGTTCGAGCACTGTCCCTGTCATATATAAATAATGCTGGATACAAGCTTCATCCATATCCTCTGGTACACCTATCTAAGCTCCTGAAGATGAAGGTACAATTTCCACTACTTGGAATTAACTGCATTATAATCTGGATGGTTAACGTTTTCTGAATCACAAAAGCTGCATCGTCCTTCTAGGAATCAGATTTGGAGGTATTGTGCAATGCTTGTGGCCTGGAGACCTGTGCAGATGAAATGGAAAATAAGCTGCTACCCACCAAGCAAACGACTTTCTGCTGTCCGAAGGAAGGGTTTCAATGCTACAACTTCATGGGTTTGGAACAGTTCGAGAGGTGACTTCTTAGTTAGATGTTCCTTGTGGGGATTTAGCTTGCGAGGACGGGCTCCAAAACACAAATCAGAATTGTTTTTACATTCTGCATTAACCTGTTGTATATTATATTTGCTGCAAGTTCTTCAATAAAAGGATTATTGCATGTGGCAACTTCTAAAAGGAGTCATTCAAGACCATTACAAAGGTCAATTAGAGGGTGTTTGGTTGGCGTTTCAAACGCCGGTTTGCAACTTTTTGTTTTTTTTTTCATTTTAAATGAATATGGTTTGGTGTTTTTAGATCATTTTGATGTGCTGATGTCAAAAATGATTTTTAAAAAATAAAAAAATATCATTTTGATATATTTCGGCACGAAAAGCACTTTGAAAAGCTACAGCAACAGCTCTCCCAAACTCCTTCTTAGTTAAGAAGAATGATAATTGAGTACATCAAAGCATATCTTTTTTGAGAAAAACAAGTTTTAGTTATATTCTACACCATGCCTTAAAGATTTATCAACAAATTTTATTTTTCAGAGGATTTCTAACTGCCAAAGGATGTGGCTAAATTTGCTACATCATGGATTTCCCACCTTTCAAACCTTAGATTAAACCGTATCTTGCTTGGCATTATGTTTCAAAAATATTTTAAAAAAAATATTTTTATTTTTTACTTTAAATTAAAAAGTTTTGGTGTTTTTAGATATTTTTTTATATCAAAAATAATTTTTGAAAATAAAATATATCATTTTAATATATTTTTGAATGAATAACACTTTGAAAAACAATTTTAACGGCATTGAATTGTACAACATGAGCAAGGCATGGTGAGATCATGCTGAATTAGGTAGCTATTATTTTTTACAAAGAAATATCAAATAATATTTTTAAAAATTATTTTTAATATCAACATGTAAAATATTTAAAAACACTTGAAAAAATTATTTTAAAGAAAAAAAATATTAAAACACAAAACCAAACCATTTTTAAAAACCAACTTGGTTGAATTTATGTCTTTATAAAAACAAAACTCCCGTATGTGATAAGTCAACTAATTTCATAAATATTAAATACTAGTTATAAATATGGTTTCCAAGAAAAAAAAAAGTAATTATTATAAATAAATACACCAAAAATTATTTAAGGGTATAATTTCAATGTTTCACGATTTAACTAAAAAGAGTTCAATTGAAACGATTTTAAAGTTAGAAGGTTAATATTGTAATATGTTAAAATATAAGGATAAAAAAGAGTATCAATAAGCTCTTAGGGATGGAATTGAAGTTTTTTACCCTCAAATAAAATAGAGAGAGCTTATGAGAGAGCAGCAGCAGCAGCAGGGGCTCTTCGTTTTGGTCCCTTCTCTCATCTCTGCCTTCGCCATCGCCGCTGCTTCGCGGCTCTCTCATAAACCCTAATTCCTCTCCATATTCACAATATCACAAAAAAACCCATCTCCTCGACAACATCTTCTTCTTGAAAAGAAGGGCCTTCTTTTGCGAGCTCTCTCTATAGTAAATAAACGAACACCTCAATCTCAGGTAACACTATATGCTTTATTTTTTTTGGTTAATATTTTGACTCTTCGCTTCATGTTTCTTGTTTGTTATTGAAGTATTTTTGTGGCTATATGTGATTGATCGTTTTTATTTGGTCTGATTTCATGTAAAATCTCGTTCTATATATATATATACTTGTTTTTTTTCTTTTTTTTAAAGGGGAATTAATTACAAAATCGAGGTTTTTTCCGGATGATTTGTATTCGTAAACCTAGTTAATATTGTGGGTTAAAAGATTGATTGTGTTGAGTAACGTTAGAGAAGTTACAGATTAGCCTGGTGTTAACTTAATGTTGATTAACTAACTAACTTGCTAAGATTTTGTGTTTAAGGTTGTTGGTGATGCTGAGAAGGGGTTGATTTAGTCGTCAATTTTATTTAATTTAATGTGGGCTCAAATGATTTGTAAACGGTAGGGCTGTGTGTTTTGATCTTAAGATGAACTCATTGAAGGCTATTTACAAGGATATAAAGCTTATGAGAGCTTCCCGGAATAAATCCAAGAACCCATGAGTGTCGTTGGGTGATGATTTTTTTTTTTTATGTGACTGAGGAGGAGTTTGACGAGGGCTGTAACGATTTTCAATTGAAAATTTGCCTGTTTGCTCTGTGAAATAGTTGTGCAATGGAAAAGTGTATGGGTGCATAGATTGTTTAGTAAATTCTAAAATCAAGGACAGGCTGGGATGGTTTCTGGGCCTCGGGTTCATTGGAGATGTGATTGCTAGGTTATGTACTGCTAACGTGACCCATTCTACCTCTCTATGCCCAAACTATCTTAACGTTTGTGGCTGGGCATCAGAAATTGTGATTTTTCTATGGGCATTGTGTTGGAGTTTTCAAATTTTGTTCCAGCAGATAAAAAGCATTTTCAGGTGTGCAAAGTGGCTTTCAACAGTGTATTTTTTTTATGGACTTGTGCTACTCCATATACCTGTCAACTGGCGTATTGTGTGTTAAATGTCCCTGTAATCTACTACTTGCTAACCGATGCACATGCCTTGAATCATTGCTAAAGACTGCTATTTCTACTTATTAATCTTTGTGCTTTCTTCTGCATGAATTTTACTGATTGAATCTTTTTTCCAGTGCAGCTTGAAGTAGTTACAATTGTTGAACAGGGTACTGAACTGAGGTGAATCTTGGAGATAGGTATCAGTGCACGCATTTTTGTTTCTACAGCCTCTGTAAAGCCATGGCCATCCAAACTGGTTTGCAGCTTATTTCTTACTCACAAGAGCTCGTAGACGGACAGCCAGTACATTATTCTTCAAACTGCCTTCCAATCAAAGCTTTAAAATATGAACCAGCTGGGCATGCTTTTCACTCTGCGGCTTTAAAACTCCTTGGTTGGGAGGAGGAAGGCACAGAGACTGAAGACCAGAAAGTGTCCAAAGACAAAGAACAGTCGTATATGCCTTCATCTGAATCCTATAGCACCAAAGGTAAAAAGAAAACTGGATCAGGAGATAAGCAACAGGATCACTATGCCATGTTGGGTTTAGGCCATTTGAGATATCTTGCCACAGAAGAACAGATACGAAAAAGCTATCGTGAGGTTGCTTTGAAGTATCACCCGGACAAACAGGCAGCTATTCTTCTTGCTGAGGAAACTGAGGCAGCAAAACAAGCAAAAAAGTATGAAATAGAGAGCCACTTTAAAGCTATCCAAGAAGCGTATGAAGCTTTGATTGATCCTGTAAAGAGAAGAATATACGACTCCACAGATGAGTTTGATGATGAAATTCCCACTGACTGTGCCCCTCAAGACTTCTTCAAGGTTTTTGGTCCTGCTTTTATGAGGAATGGGCGGTGGTCAGTTAACCAACCAATCCCATCATTAGGTGATGAGAACACTTCTTTCAAAGAAGCAGATAGCTTTTATGACTTTTGGTACAGCTTTAAAAGCTGGAGAGAGTTCCCTCATGCGGATGAATTTGATCTTGAGCAAGCTGAGTCTCGTGACCATAAGAGATGGATGGAGAGGCAAAATGCAAAGCTTTCTGAAAAGGCTAGAAAGGAAGACTATGCACGGATACGCACTCTTGTTGACAGTGCTTATAAGAGAGACCCGAGAATATTGAGGAGAAAGGAGGAGGGGAAAGCTGAGAAGCAAAGAAAGAAGGAGGCTAAGTTTTTGGCAAAAAGGTTGCAAGAAGAAGAAGCTGCAAGGGCTGCTGAGGAGGAGAGACGCCAGAAAGAAGAGGAGGGAAAACGTGCTGCTGAAGCTGCTTTACAGCAGAAGAAGTTAAAGGAGAAAGAGAAGAAGCTTCTGCGTAAAGAGCGGAGTCGCCTTCGCACTCTCTCAGCACCTGTTCTGCCTCAGTGTGTGCTCAATCTTGGTGAGGATGATGTGGAAAATCTTTGTATGTCACTGGATATTGAGCAGCTTAGGAGTTTATGTGACAGAATGGAAGGTAAAGAAGTGCTAGAACAAGCAAAAGTGCTGAGAGATGCTTGTGGATGTGATCATGATTCTGGTAGCAGTAAACTGGATGAGAAAAAGATTTCACAGCAGAATGGCTCTTTGAACTCGAATGGAAGAGCCCCATTAAGCAGCTCTGGAAAGAAGGAGAAACCTTGGAGCCGAGAAGAAATTGAGCTTCTGAGGAAAGGAATACAGAAATATCCTAAAGGAACATCTCGGAGGTGGGAGGTTATTTCAGAGTACATTGGTACAGGAAGATCTGTTGAAGAAATTCTGAAAGCAACTAAAACTGTCCTACTTCAGAAGCCTGATACAGCTAAAGCTTTTGATTCTTTTCTCGAAAAGAGGAAACCTGCACTATCCATTGCATCTCCGCTTACGACTAGAGAGGAAATACATGGGACATCAGCGATGCAGGCACCTGAAAGTAGTGTTGCAAAGATTGCTGAAGAAGAGTCTTCAAGAGACACAGACAAGCAGAAAGCTGATGACGTGGTTACTGCAAATGGGGTGTTTTCAAGTGCAGACCAAGATGTGTGGTCTGCAGTGCAAGAAAGAGCCCTGGTTCAGGCTCTAAAAACCTTCCCAAAAGAAACCGCTCAACGTTGGGAGCGGGTTGCTGCTGCTGTTCCTGGGAAAACCGTAAATCAGTGCAGGAGAAAATTGACTTCGCTGAAGGAGAACTTTAGAAACAAGAACAGTACGGCTTAGTTTGTTGTTGGGTGTGGCTTTGAGGCTGTAAAAAAAAATTGCAGATGTGCGCGAGGATGTTTTAACCTTATCCCTTTAAGATCCTATTCTTTCTCTCCCTGGATAAGAAGTGAAGCTTCATATGACAAGAGAGCAATTTCTTTCCCTGGTTTTGACCGTTTGGCTTTTGCCATCATTGCCGCACAGGTTTAATTTAACATTTTCAGAGGGAGAGCCATTAGATGGAAATTATTTTTGTGTATTGATTTTTAGTTGAAGCTGCTTCATGTTTAGAGAAATATATCATGTGCTTCTTTCACGATTCTGCCTTATTTAACAGAATTTTAGTTATGTAACACTGTTTCGGGAGCACAAGAACATCTGTATGAAAAATTAGAAGAGCAATACTAGTTTATTTGAATTTACTTGGTGGAGTTTTATAGGGTCATTGCACGGTTGGGTTGAAAGGCTTGGTTGTGCAATCATGATGATATCCACCGGTCAGTAAACCAAAAATTTGTGTTTTGTACAAATGGATAGAAAGGATGGTTTCACTTGGATTTTTTTCAAGGTGCTTGGTAGCACAGTCACAAGCGTGTTTTGGTTGGAAAAAAACATCAACATGATGCTTTATGCACTTTGAAAAGCTTTTTGAATACAGCCGAACACATTACCATCCAATTTTGATCTATTTTTGTAAAATAAAGTTTACAGGCAAGCTACCATTTATTTATTTATTTATTTTCCTGATATTTAGAGCTCTTCATTGTAGCTTGAAGATGGAGGGAAAAACGCCTGAAACAGGTTCTTCGCAAGGCAGAGTTGCTTTATGTTGTAGAAATGCAAAATTAGTTAGCCCACCAAAATTGTTTCTACGTAAGAATTCCCCAAGCAGAGCCATGTACCGGCATCGTACAATCCAAGAAATTGAGGAGAAATGTCAAACATGCAGGGGTTTGAACCAAAAACTCATTTCTGGACCCAGAAATTAATTGGTGTGAGAATTTGCCGTTGTATCTTTCACTAGATTTGTGCGCGGCTTGTCCTTGCCTTTTATTACCCATTTGCAGAATAGCCTGATGCTCAATGTGCACATCATAATTTCGATATGCATTCAATATTCGCTTTATGACCAAACTAGCTAGTTCTTGTCTTGGAAAAAGACAGAGGACAGGTAAGATAAGATAGAGAGAAGTATGTCCTCTTTATTTTTAGGATGCGGAGAATCTTATGTGCCGATTAAGTCAATGGTTTCCAAATTTACTTAATTATATAGTGACAAAAAATAGATGTTCACATTCGTTTGGAATTACAGTCAGCTCATAAAAAAATAAATCAAAACAAATTATGAAACTTAATTCAAAATTAATCAAATTTTAAAAAAAAATTAAAAAATATCAATATTTAAAAATTAAATTGAATTGAAAAAAACAGAGAGAAGAGAGAGTGGGAGAAGGACTCGGGGTGAGTCATACTCAGTTTATTTAGTGTATGATAATCATACACTATAATTTCTAATTTATCAAGTTTAGAGTTTTATTATTATTTAATTAAATTTTTAGGATTTCGCTGTTGTTATTAAAGATAATATTTATTAGGATTTTCAATTTCTATGTAGTTTAAGACGCTGGGGTTTCATGGTGTCTATATAAACACCCTATCTTAGGTAGAACGGAGACAATTTTGATGATGAATGAAGATTTGAGATCTGAGCATGGCTCTTCTGGTCATTTGGACCCTCTTCTATAGGGTTTTATTGCAATTACCCGGGTCTCCCCTACAGGAATTCACCCTCTTCCATTAGGTTTTTTTCTTCATTCTCTAATTTTCCCAACTCTATAGAGAATTCTACTTCTTTATACCTTTATATTATTCAGTCCTACATCAATTTTATTGATACGTGAATTGAAAATTCAGAAGGAGATCACATACAGAGCACCCTCTTCAATATGCAGCAGAAAATAAGTTAAATCAGAGCAAAAATCATTCAAATCAATGGAACCAAATCAAGTACATCAAATAACCAGAATCATTGAGTTGAAGGTGCATGTTGTTCTACAAATTTAGCAAAAGCCATAATGCATTTTGTATACCTTGTCTAAGTTTTGATATTGGCATACATGCTTTGCCTTGTTTCATGAAACTAGAAATCAAATAACCATGACTGAAAACAAACCGTAAGACGAGTCTGATTGAACTTTTCTAGGTTCAATAGGTAATCAGATCAAGTGACTACCTGCTACCTCGATCATTGAAATCATCGACGTGAATGAAGCAGCAAAATCATCATAATGCATAGCAGACTTCAAGCTTCAAGGGAGTTCATACATTTGATAGACAGCAGGCATGCTGTTCCATGAACAAGAACTATGTCCCCATCCGTGACTCACAGATGCCCCAGCAGCCACCTGCTTGTACTCGTTACCCAAATCATCACCAAGAAGGGTTGCCATGGCATCATGCACAATGACTTGGCCCTTTCCACAAGCAGAATCATGTTCAAGCCAGTCTGAATCAAGTAGGGCATCAGGGAAAGTAATGTCCAACCAGGTAGAGGATTCATTTTCTCTATCTGCAGTCCAAATCTGATCAACAGGTTCTGATTTCACACTGGCCTCTGCAGAACATCCAAATTTTTTACGTTTAGATCCTGTAATGGAAAACCAGGAAAATTATTTGTAAAGGGTCTAGCTTTTGAAAATAAGGACAAGGAGAAGTTTGAAAAAAACTGGAAAATGACAACGGATTTAAGAATGAGAATGTGCAGACAGATAAACTTATAAACCAGTTCGAATCCATCTCTGGTATTGTTTGGAATTACACAAGACTTGCATTTTGCAAAATCCAAGAGAGAAATAGTAAGGATACATGTTTTTTTTAGGGAACATTCAACAAGCTTGATAGTGTAATATAAAGGATAACAGGAGGAATCCTCAGCATCGCTTTGAACAAATAGATTATGACTATCATCCTTGATAAATTCATGTGAAAAAGGATCCTTACCAGTAAAGGTCTCAGCAGATGGCGATTCATCCAAAGAACTTTCATTGGCACTGATGGGGGTGCACTCGCTGAAAAGGGAGGTTGCAGTATGACCCAAAGGAGAAATTGGGTGACCATACTCTTCCCATTCTTTCTCACAAATATTAAGGGCAAAACTGTCTGCATTATCACAAGGAGTAATAGTGGATGAATTTGAACTCTTGTCGGATAATTGATTCTTTGCACTGCTTAGAGTTTTGGCTTCATGAAGTAAAGCATCCAATAGGCCACTATTACGTGGTGATGGACAATCAGACTCGACTGTCCCAGTAGGGGGAGATTGGATAAAAGTATCAACAGACTCGATTAAAGGTGATGGGGAACAAGATGGCCCCCAGCCACCTAAATCAGTTTCTGAATATTGGAGTGAAGGGAGCTCCAACTTCACAGCCTCAGCAGTGGGCTTAGAAGCAGAGAAATTGCCATTAGCAAGGGTATGGCTACCCTGATTTTCGCCAAAAAACTCTGGGTTCTTGGTGGTAGAATCAGGATCAAATGGAAAAGGTAACCCAAAGGATTGAGCAGCTTTGTTAACATCCTGAAACTGGTCAAACAAATGGAATTCATTTTTCATGCCGCCACTGAAACTGGATAATAATGTTGTTTCCTCTCGAAGACGCTTCTGGCGGTGCATTATTGGTGACATGAAGCTTCCATATTGAGAAGAGCTCAGACCTTTCATCAGCATGCTGCTTGCAGTAATATGACAAAGTTCAGGAACATAAGGTAAGATGCTTTGGTTGGCCTTTAAATTGTCAAACATGATATTGGGTATCCCATAATTTTTGCTCAGCAAGGTATCATGCTGACTTTTATGCTCACTCTCAATTCTGTCAATGTTCAAGCATCTTTGACTCTCCTGCATCGCTTGCAAAGAGACTTCAGGTGGATAAAGTGGTAAACCAGCCCGTTGACGCCTCTTAATCCTAGTATTCCAGTAATTCTTTATCTCATTGTCTGTACGTCCAGGCAACTGAGAGGAGCAAAAGAAACAAAAAATCAGCACAGTTTAAGATGCTATAGAATTTTTTCCAGAATACAAACTTAGGAGACCTTGAAATCAACAACAGCTACCATGATTTGTCATATGCAAACTATCCAGAGATACAAAAAATTTCATCAGCAACATTATTGCAACAAATCTACACACAACACATTCAACCTGTAAACATGAATGGATGCTCAAAAATCCAGAATAACCAGTTTAGGCCCTGACTCCTGATTGCAGATCATCAGAATCTATCATCCAACTGAAGAGCACCTGACATTCCAAGGATTTGCAGACTGTTGTCTTTTATTAATCATTGATGACATATACATCTTATTACAAGAAAAATAAAATCCTCTGAAGCGGTAGACCATAGAGAAGCTAAAAGGGTAATCCTATCCCAAGACAATGGCCACAAAAGACAAATCCTTGAGAACTCTCATCTTTGCAGTTTAAATGCCTACACTTTGTGAAGAAGAAGATTAAACTACCTGATCTTTCAGATGAGATTGTCAAGTGCAACTACAAACCTAGAGTATATAACATTGTTTCAATTATGGCCCATGCTGCTTTCAGCTTGCATTTTCCTTCTAATATTCATATGAAAGTATAATACAAAGAAATGAGGACCACAGTGCAGCATGGATATCAAACAGCACCAATTATAAACTTACATGTGCAGCCATTTGTGCCCATTTGTTTCCCATCGTGGCATGAAGTTGAATGATTAGTTGTTCTTCTTCTTGAGTAAATGCTCCTTTCTTTAGATTAGGCCTTAGGTGATTGGCCCATCGCAATCTGCAGCTTTTGCCACAACGGAAAAGCCCTGAGTGCTTCTGAACAGCATTCCAGTTCCCCTCCCCATGCTTCTTCACATATTCTATCAAAATTGCATCTTCAGCAGAAGTCCATGGCCCTTTCTTAAGAGCAATGCCTCCATTTGCACTTCCACCATAATTGCCTTCCTCTCCCAAAGGCGACTTGATCTGATTATTGGAGAGCATGCCATCCTCGCTCTCACTTCCCGCGTGACTCATCTCTTTTTAATCACACAATCCCTATTAAACAGTTCAGAATCATTCAATCAGCAGGATGAGAACCTGAACCAAAAAAGATGTGGAAACAAAATTAATATAAGTGAATGAAAAAGGCAGCACCTTTTGCTCTCCAATTTTTTATACTTGAACTCCACCTCCCAAAAATTCATTATTTTTTCAATACAAGAACAAATATCACTATGAAAGACTAGTGGGGATGAAAATAGTATGCTTCACATAAATAAAATCTAAATCCAATCAACGCAAGTGGTGAAACAAAATTATTTAAGCTACTGTAGAAGCAAAACAAATTGGGACAATGCAGAGAAAAGTCAGACAGCACCACTAAGAACTCATGTAAAGAACAAAAAAGCTTAGCAAACATGTGAGTGTCTAGTCATCATGACCTTTAAAAAAAAATGGAAACCAAAAAGAAAAGGGGGAATAGTTAATAATCTTCCATCTATTTAATTAAATGTTTTAATCAAATATTAAAGCCAGCAAACGAAGAATGGCTGCTAGCCATACACTTGAATTAAATACTACAAAAAACACCCGTTAAAAATCATGAAAAAGTAACACACTGACTGCATACAGTTCATTTCTGTTCAGCAACTATAAAAGTCCATAAAGGAAACCCTATTGTCATTTATTGCAATAACACTCAACATCAATTTCTACAAAAATAAAATTAGCTAAAATTTGAACCATGCCATGCTACATTTAACAGAATTTACTACTCTCCCAGGCAATCAATAGAATCAATGAAAATTGAAACTTTTCTTTGCTTAACACAAATCTAGCAAAGAAAGAAAGAAAACAAAAGAATCCAACGAGAGCATCAAATACCTGAATCGGACCAAGATGCCGAACACAAAGCCTTGAGCTTTGAGACACCAAAATTGGAGCTTTGAAAGAGCACAGAGATTAATCCTGAGTGGAGTAAAAGCTGGTGATAGCAAAGCAAATTGAATACCTGAAAAACATAACAACGAAAGAACCAAACTTGAATGCATTAATCAATACCCAGACACCAATACACACTGAATCTTAACTAGAATCAGCTCATACTGCTTAACTCACACTACGAAACCCAAATTGGCAGCACCAAAACCCTATTTTCCCAAATCAAAAATTGAAGAAAAGAACTAGAAACAGTGATATTTAAGCTCGAAATTCGATTTTTTTGTCAAAACAAAAGGAAACTAAGCTCAATAAAAAAGAAATCAAAAGGAAATAAAAGAAATGTTCTAGACCTTAATTTGTGCAAGGGGGCAAATAAGATCTGTGCATAAAAAGAGCAAAACATTGAGAGGCACAAATCTGAAACACTCGCGCAAAGGAATAACAAAGAAAAAGAGGGTGCAAATGGGAATTTTTTTTGTGGGGGGGGGTAAAAATGGAGATTCCTAGAGATTGAAATTGAGCTGAGAAATGGGTGGCAAAAGGAGAGGTAAACTAGGAGAGAGGGAGATGGATAAAGCTCCACCTAGAATTACTTATTAAATGATTTAAAGCATTGATTATCACAACTATACTGTTTAATTAAGTAGCTAACATCGGATTTGTTTCGCTACTAACAAATATTCTTGTCTTGGAATTTTTTTAAAAACAAATGGAGTTGCGACTGGATAGAGATAAATAAGCATGCATCTTTGCGCTTACTTGATATGCCTTTTTAGAGACAGAAATACTATATGCAGATGGAGATAGTGATAGGGATGGGATGCCTTGACTTGATCAACAAAAACTCTCTCTCACTTTTCTTTGAAATGATCGTGGAAAGCTTTTGCATGTGTTTTGAGATATATATATATATATATATATATATATATATATATATATATATATATATATATATATAATTGTTTAAAAAGAAGCTAGAAACATCGATAATATTAAATTTATAATAAAATAAAACTATATCAAACTTCCTCAAATTATTAATTTCAGTCCTTATTTTTATATTATTTTCTTAATATATTACATTACTCTCCACTCGACTGAAACAAAATGTTCCGTAAAATTAAAAAATATATATGTTTTGAAAAGCTAATTAAAAAAAAAACTTCTATTAAAATACTTTTTTTTTAATTGTTCATATTTATAATGTTAAGTTTTATTTACACGTAATTTAAAACAAGATTTCCAAATAGAATTAAAAATACTAGTTAAAAACAATTCAAAATAATCTATTAAAAACTAAAAACAATATATAAAATAATACAATAAACATATAGTACTAGTCATAACACATGGTATTATCAAACTTTAAAACAAGCTTGAAAAACTATTTTTTATTTTAAAATTATTTTTTAAAGTTTTTATTAAAAATTAATTCTAAAAATAAAATACATTTTTAAAAACAAAATATATTTAAAAACAATATTTATTAAACTCTCAAACATATAATTATAATGTGCCATATTCAAGCTTCAACGCATCATAGGGCCTGTTTGGTATTGCGGTTGCTGTTGTGGTTGAGGTTGAAAAAAAACAGTTTAAAAAAAAACGCTTTTTACTGTGGTTCAAAATAAGCAGTTAAGTGTTTGGTTAAAACTGTGGTTGAGTTGGAGGTTGAAAAAAAAACAGTTTTTGGTGTTTGGTTTCCAAACTTTACAAACTGCTTTATGTAGAACATAAATAAGAGAATTTACTTAACTAAGAGAATTTACTTAGTGTGTGAAAAATACATAAATGCAAGAGAAAATTAAAATACGAATTCTCTAAATTGATCTAAGATAAAACTATGACATGTGATTTTATTTTTATTTTTTGAAAAACAAGTTGTATGAAAAGTAAAAAAATCATATAAATAGGAAAATATGTATTTGACCCTTAAATAATATACATATATTATTTAAAGATACTTTTAGGAATAACCAATCAAGTCTCTACTTGATTATTCGAGGACTAGAATTATATTCCTTTTATTAATTATATTCTAGTCCTTGATTATTGTATTATTTATATTTTTTATTCTTGCACATCAATATTATTCTGAAGCGGAAAAGGATTGCGATATAAAAATTATATTGTGATATTTTTCTAATATATTTATTTATTATAATTAATTTTTAGATTATCTATATATATATATATATATATATATATATATACACACACACGCCAGCCCCCACCCCACATATATATTTGGAACGTGGTTGGTATCCCAGGTTTGCAACGCCCGGAAAGCAGCATTTTGCTGCTTTCCGTGAAACGTGGTTTGCAATTTTGCATAGTAAAAAAAGGTGGACCCCATAAATAAAACCTGCTTTTTTACACTTAACCAAACGGTATTTTATCTGCTTTTTTTCATACCACCGGTACAAACTCAATGCCAAACGGGTGCTATAATAGCTGTAATTCACCATACATGGATTCAGCAAGTGGGCTCGGGGCATCATCAAGGCTTACGTCCTCTGGGCCCTCCATATCCTACACTGTCCCACCATCTCAAAGTCCTTCAAGTATTTACCATCCCTCCCTGCAAAAGCCCTTGCTCCAGCTAACAGTGTGATATAAAATATTTTTTAATATTAATATATTAAAATCATTAAAAAAATATATTAATTAATATTGTTTTCAAGTTAAATATATTTTAAAATAAAACCATTAAATTAAATGAACATTCAGTGTTAGTTAAAATCGTATCTCTTAAGTATTTAACAATACTCTAAAATGTTTTATTTTTAGTGCTAGGTAGTAAAATTTAGGTTGTTTTATAAAGTGTTTTTCATTTAAAAAAGTATCAGGACAATGCTTTTTTATTTTTTTAAAAATTATTTTTGACATCGATATATAAAATAAAATGATTTAAAATCACTAAAAAATTAAAAGTTTTTAAAAATATTTTTGAAACACAATGACAAACAATCATTTAAAAGCTATAACCACAGCAAGAAGCCATAAGCCATGGCTTTCTAGAATCTGACATTGTACTAAAAGTCATATTAGGAGTGGTTGATATTGTGTTTCAAAAATGCTTTTGAAAAAATTTGAAAATTTTTTATTTTTATTTTTCAATTTAAATTAAGTTTTTGGTGTTTTTAGATCATTTTCATGTGTTGATGTTAAAAATGATTTTTAAAAAATAAAAAATATAATTTTGATGTGTTTTTAAATAAAAAAACATTTTCAAAATCAATTTAAACTACACTCACAAACAAGCACATAATCCCTTTACTTTTCAATTACAGGCAAAAAAACCTGTAAGGGTTAAAAAAACGACTGTCTGTTCAGGAATAAAATGTTCCCGGAAATTCTTGCTTCGTTTAGACCATTTGTATCTATCTATCTTTGATTGGAAATGATGATGCAGTTTGAAGTGGAGGGTCTGTCGATCAAGTGTGTAAAGTAGAAGGATCGCACATGCTTTTTAGCCATCAATCATGATCTAGCGTGAGGAGGAGGAGGAGCCAGCTGCTGGAACTTCAATATTCAGGTGTGGTCAGCACGCTATCACGATCTCTTTTTGTCAGCGTGGATGAACAAAGATGTCATATAATTAAGCACAAAAATACAAAGCTTCGGAAAAGAAGGAAAATCCTGAGGTGGTTTCCATCGCTGTCTCCTATCGATCTCTCAGCTTTCCTCGTAAAATCATGGACCTTGTCTGTGCCAGTGCACAGATCGATGGTTCTGTAGAATGACATTGAAAATAATCTATTTATCAGCTTTTTCACTGTCGTCTCGAAACCCAGATTCCATTTATCGTTACTAGAAACAAAAAAAAGAAGTGATAAGGATAATTTTTGTGTGATTTATCGAGCATTGTTGTATCATTAATCCAACTTTAGGCTTATTTAAGAATAATTATATATTTATAGATTGTCAAATAAAATAAAATCGGATTAAAAATGATCTTCTAATTATTTTTAGACATTTGGATTTTTGGTGTATCTAATAAAATATAGATGTTTAATTTGCAAAGATTAAAGAATTATTTCTATTTTAGTGATAGACTAAAATAGAAATATCAAAGAGTGAGAATGCTAAAAGACATGAATTATCAAAAAGTATTTTGATATCTATATATATGGTCATGATCCCTAAATTACACGTCCCACTTTATTTTCATTCTGATATTCTATCATCAGAGAAAAAATAATTTTAAAATAGAGAAAATTAAAAGACTCTCAAAAGAGAACATATTAATCTAGAAGGTCATACGTACAACTCTTAAAAGCGATTTTTGAATATAAATTCAGATACGTTTCTATTTTATTATTTATGCATTACTAATAATTCAACATGAATATTTTTATATATTAAAAAATGCTAGTCCTAACAGGGACTTGATCAGGTGAGCAGATAGCAGTACCATCATGAGCATCACCTTCGAGTTATCGTGGAAGAAAGTTAAACTCTCCAAAGAAGATAAAGATGGAATGTAGAATATTCTTGATGTTGATATCCATTTTCTTTCAACACATTCTCGTTAGCCAAACAGAGGTGATCAGGAATGTAGATCACAGGCAGCATGGGCGGCTATACGCACTTTCTGTCTTTTTCCCGTTTTTGTGGAGCAATTATATGCAACATGGGGGGAAGAACCATGATATAATATTAACAAAAAATAAACGACGAACAATAATGAGAAGAGATGGACAAGTGATGTTTGCATGCATGAATTATATAAGTTTCCCTTGGACTTAATTTTCCAGCAGTTACACAGAAATTGCCGCCACAAAACAAAGTGGCTAGCCCTCGTAAAGAGAGGCAAAGAAAGGAAAACGACATCGTAAAACCCGGAGAGCATTTTTTTTATATTATTATAAATATAGTGCAATTATTTTATATATAGTTTAATTATGTAATTAATAAAAATAAATTATATAATTAAATAATTGTTTTTAAAAAACCCTTCAATAATAATAATAAAAAATTATATTTAAATAAAAAAATAAATTTAAAATAAAATAAGCTCAGGAGAGTTGAGCCTGGGATGCAAGGGAGGAGAAAACTATGAAATTTTTTACTTATTTTATGTTTTGGTTAGTTGCTCTGAAGTGCTAGAAATAATACCTGAAGATGAAAAAGCTATTTTTAGCTATTGAAATGGCTTACCGGTTGGAGTAAATAAAGGTAAGAACAAAAACTAAAAAAATAATTTTTTAAATTTGCCTTCCCAGATGGTTTACCGATTGGAGATACTCTTATGGTCTATTTGAAAGCGCAGTTAAAATTGTTTTTCTTTTAAAAATATATTATAATAATATTTTTTTTAAAAAATCCATCAATATATATATATATATATATATATTCAAAAATATTTTGAAATACGGTGTTTAACAATCACTTAACTTTTAAAAAATTAGAATTTAAAACCTAATGTAAGACAAGTTTTTAGTTGAATTGAACTAAACAATAACTTGGAAGAAAACTAGTTGAACTTGCTGGTTTTTATTGATGTAATTGACTAGTTAAATACGCCGATGTCAATATAATAAATATTTTAAAAAATAAATAAAATAATATCATGTTAATAAAATATATTAATCCAGAAACTCATGAGTTGACGCGGTAAATATTTTAAAAAATAAATAAAATAATATCATGTTAATAAAATATATTAATCCAGAAACTCATGAGTTGACGCGGTAACTTTGGATTTTATTCGGATTAATCTGAAATCAAATCTAACAACTATGCTGGTGATCATTCACATTAGACAGCACTGTCAAGCTAGCTAGCACAGACGACAAGGAGTTCGAAGGGCATGGTTTTTATCAAAGACAAGTGTGCTTGGCTTTGATCGATATCGAATCCATATCATTGCAAGCTTCTCGTGATGGAAATCCTTGCGTCTCGTTATCTCTTACTCCTTCGTGTTTTTCGTTTTTTTTTAAGAATATGGTTGATATTATTTTTTAGAGTGATTTTTATTTATAAATATATTAAAATAATTATTTTTTCAATATATTAAAATAATTATTTTTTGAAAAAATAATTATTTTAATATATTTATAAATAAAAATCACTCTAAAAAATTTAATTTAATTTACATCAACATGTAAAAATAATCTAAAAATATTTAATTTAAAATAAAAATTAAAAAATTTCATTTTTTTCCGAATATACTTTTAAATTCAACAATTCAATTTCCAAAACGCGTTGTGTTTGTCCCTGTCTCACCCAACTTGCAAGCAAATGTCCGGAACACGTACTCCTTTCAATCCGATGTTTTCAAGGAGCATTGTCAGCTTGTCACTATGCTCAACCGTTGCGTGCATGTATAGCCTTTATTTCTTTTTCCTTTTTCTTTTGTATTTAACGTCCGGATCAGCTTTCATCTAATCCGGCAGAATTTTTAGATTCTTGTATTTATGCTCATAGAAGTTTTCTACACAAAAACAAATTAAATCACTGAATTTTAAAAACAAATAACAAATTATGATGTCGTCCTTTGTGTTAAGTACTTTAAAAACTGTTTGTTTTTATACAAGTAGTAGTTATTTGTGTTTTATTTTTATGGTAAGTAATGTATTACATGTATTTTTCAAAAGTATTTTTTAATTGGAAATATATTAAAATAATATATTTTTCATGATTTTTTTTACAACGGCATGTTGAAACTAAAAAAATATATCAAAAAAATATTATTTTTTATATACAAAAAACATTTTGAAAAACAAAAGTTACCAATGTTAAAGTGTCACTTAGTCTATTATGATATTCATCAATTTTATTCCATGTAACATAAAAAAAAAACTCTACTAATATTTATAAATAGTATTTTTTTAAAAAAAAGTTGAATTTATTGACATTTTATTTATTCATTTATTTATTTTGACAAGAGACAACTATTTTGGGGCAAACAAATGGTCATCTGATGCTTTTTTGGGACTATGATAAATGTTAAAAAATAATTTTAAAATTAATAATTAAAAAAAATCAAAAAATTTAATTTATAATAAAAAATAAAAAATTATAAATAAAATATTTTTAAAACACAATAATAAACGTTATTAATATCGATTGGCTGGCCCTGCACTGGCAACTGTGAGTTGAGGTTGAAAGAGATCAAGACCTATGCAAGCAAGTTTATGGGCTCATGGCCAGATACCAGACAAAATCCATTTAGGCGTGGGACTGGTTAATACTTGGCCCAGGCGCAAGCTTTACGTATAGAAGGCATTGACAATAATAATAATAATAAATAAATAAAACCTCTACATGGCCTGATTATATTTTAATGCATTATATAATCTTCTACTCTTTGGGATTTCTTGCATGTTTCGAGTCATTGTTTAAGTAAATATTACATGCTTAAGTTACTTAAATATTACTTTAAATAATTAATAATTCGATCCCGTGATAAAGCATTATCATCGAAATTAAATGTGATGATTAAAGTAACTATAAAGTTTTTTGTTTTAAGAATTTCTTACATGTCGATGAAGATACTTTGACAATCCTGTCAATTTCCTGAGAGCTACAGCACAATAATTTCTTGTTTTATTCATCTTTTTGTTGTTAAATTAGGCAGTAAGGAAACGATAATCATAAATTGGGTTCGAGTTAGCTTATGATTGTTGAGTTGACTGGATTTTAATGCTAAAAGTCAACCGGCCCCCTCCCTGAACATGGGTAACAGAAGCTTGTAATGCGAGCAAGGACAGTGAATACCCGTATGTATGATTAGCCGATCCATGAAGTTAGCATGGCAGGTGAAGGAAAAAACCAGACCATATTCTACATGTTGAGCATGGATGCCTTTTCATTTCTTAATGTTGTGTTACTGACAATACAAGTATGAAAGTGTAATGATAAATATGGTTTTATGTTCAGGATCCAACTCGCTAAAGAAATTGATTTTTTTTATGTTTTATTTTAAATTAAATATTTTTAATGTTTTGAGATCATTTTCTTGTGGTGATATAAAAAATATTTTTTAATAAATAAAAAAATATCATTTTAATACATTTTTACACGACAAATATTTTTAAAAATAATCTCAATCACGTTTTTAAATAAGTATTATGCACTAACTGACAGGTGAAAAAATTGTCGACATAGTTGTCTTAGTGACAATGAAGACTCAAGTCAAATAAATAGTTTTATATTCTGTTTATTTTTGTATTTTAAAAAATTGTTTTCTTATAACTTTTATTTTGGTGCTTCTATTAATATGTTGATGTCGCAAAGAAATTTAAAAAATAAAATAAAATATTATTTTAATATATTTTTAAATAAAAATATTTATAAAACTGGATGGATGCCTTTTCATTTCTTAATGCTGTGTTACTGACAAGACAATTATGAAAGTAATGATAAATATGGTTTTATGTTCAGAATCCAACTCACTAAGAATTTTTATTTTTTATTTTTTATTAAATATTTTTAATGTTTTTAGATCATTTTCTTGTGGTGATATAAAAAATAATTTTTTAAAAATAAAAAATATCATTTTAATACATTTCTACACGACAAACACTTTTAAAAACAACCTCGATCACACTTTTAAATAAACATTATGCACTAACTGACATGATGAAAAAATTGTCAACGTGGTTGTGTTGGTGACAATGAAGACTCGAGTAAAATAAATAGTTTTATATTTTGTTTATTTTTGTATTTTAAAAAATTGCTTTCTTATAACTTTTATTTTTGGTGTTTCTATTAATATGTTGATGTCATAAAGAAATTTTAAAAATAAAATAAAATTTTATTTTAACATATTTTTAAAAACAAACACTATCATAATATCAAACAAAACAGGCTATTAATCAAGTGTTTTGAATGTATGAAAGAAGCATGTTTATAACACAAGCAAAGATGTGCTCCAAGTGGAAAAACATGAAAAATTATATTTTTAAAATTCAAATGCACAAACCAAGTAGATAAACAATGTTTAAAGTGTTTGTGAGTACGCCTTACGAGTGTTTTTTTGAATTTTTTATTTATAAGATGATATAAGAAATATATATATATATATTTTAAAAATATTATTTTGATGTATTTTTTAATAAAAATATTCATTTAAAAAATATTTTTTATCGTATTCCAAAATAAAATATAATTTTATAGAATTTTATCCCCCAGATATAAAACACACACTTGAATTATAGGCTATTGTAATAGTAACAATCTATTTTTTTTTTATTCAATTTGAACCTCAAAACTACATCGTATTTTGATTGATATCCCTTTCGGTATATTCATTTTAATTTAACCATTAACATCACATGCAGGCTAGATATTTTAATCCAACCATTAATCTTGTCTTTATTGCTATAAATGTTAACTTATTAAAACATCGGCACAGGTAAAAAAACTTACGATTTTTTCATCATTTTCTCACAATCTCTTGACATTTCAAAAAAATAAAATAAAAATATGGTGAAATAGGTGGTGATCAAAACATGCTATTACTCAAGAGTCCATGCCAAACCCTTCAAGAAAACAGTGCTCTTTTCTTGATCGTTGAACGCAGAAGCAGCCGCTGGCTAGCCTTTCCTGGTGGTCCATCAGAACAACAATTAATATTTATTTATATATATATATTTAGATGACAGAATTGACCTCTTCTATTTGCATTTATTTATTTATCATCCCAAGAAAGAAACAAGTAAGAAAACTTTTTTGAAACCTGAAAAAAAAACTTTCCATCATCTACACAAAAGTATCACCGATCAATACAGCAACGCAACGTGTTTAGCATGTTTTCGTTGTCTCTGTGCTTTTACTTGCAAAAAATAATTAAAGTATTTTTTATTTTAAAATATATAAATTTATTCTAATATTGTTATGGATATAAATTTATTTCATATTTTTTTAATTAAAATATATTTTATGCTTGTCTGAAAAAAAAAAAGATTTGTGGATTTGTATGGTATGATTTGATATCATTGTTCCTAATGAGTATGATGTAATGATAAAAAATTTGTGATATACACGGTAGATAACGAGTTTAAGTTAGAACATACAATTCTTAAAAAAACCTAGAGCAAGCAACCAGAGTTTTATTTACTTATCCAGACACAAAATATAATTTCAATAAATAGAATTTTCTCTGCATCCATTTTTTTTTGATATCGTCGATGATATCAAATCATTAATAATTTACTCAATATTAGCTCACAAATATAGGATGATAACCGAGATAAGTAAATAAAAAAAAACACTATTTGAAGCTGCATTTTGCTTGACTCCCTTGAAAATTTAATTCAATTTATTTTTTTGTAAAATATTTCTCTTGAATGTATTATAAATTCACGTGCATAAAAAAGTAATTAAATTGAATATCACTGAAAATTCTCCGGTAAAAAAAGCGCGTAAACACTACCTCCACCCCAACACACTTCCACCGAACCATCCATATCGAACGGCTCAGAAACACGCAAACATACCATCGCCTTACACACAAACCCATAAAGGAAAGTAAAAAAATACAGAAGAAAATACAAAGCCAAACACAACAATGCTCACCATTGTAGCAGTCTCCCCCTAAGCAAAAAATAATTGAATAAATAAAATCGGATTCTCTCTTCATCACAAAAAGAAATCACAATCTTTATCAACAAAAACACTGAAAACACCGTTTTTTCTAGATCTCAGATCCATCAGGTAATCACAAAATTCTCCCCCTGTCCATTTTTTCTATCCTCAATAATATCCTGTAAGTTTTTTTCCTCTTCAAATCGCTTACTTAACTGATTATCCGAACCCTAACTTTCACTTTTTCCCCCGCAATCAAGCAATTTATTTTTCTTAATTCTTGTATTGATCGGTTTCAGCTATTATTGTTTTTTTTTTTGAGTTTTTTGGTTGATTTTGGATTAGTTAATGCGTTTATGTTTTGATGATGATGTTCAGGGTTTGGTTATATCGATGGAGAGTTTGGCGCAATTAGAAGCATTGTGCGAGAGGTTATACAATTCGCAAGATTCTGCAGAGAGAGCACACGCGGAGAATGCATTGAAATGCTTTTCAGTGAATACGGATTACATTTCGCAATGCCAGTACATTCTTGACAATGCGTCTACGCCTTACTCGTTGATGCTCGCCAGTTCTAGTTTGTTGAAACAAGTCACTGATCATAGCCTCTCTTTGCAGCTCCGTCTTGATATCAGTAATATTTTAATTTATTATTGTTTCAGTTTTGTGCGTGTATGATTTTTTTTTTAATTTATTTTGCGGTGTACTGGATTTCTTTGTGTTTGTTTTGTGGCAGGGAATTATTTGATTAACTATTTGGCTACGAGAGGACCGTTACCACAGTTTGTTAATGCGTCTTTGATTCAACTTCTTTGTCGTGTTACGAAGTTTGGATGGTTTGATGATGATAGATTTAGAGAAGTGGTTAAGGAGGCAACTGATTTCTTGAGTCAGGTTGGATGTTTCTTGTGTCATGCTGCATTTCTGCTTTGTTATTTCGCTATCACGTGTTTCATGGCTCATAAATGTCTCGTATACATTGTTACTACCAGTACTACTACTATTATTATTTGTGACTTGCTAGAGACGTCGATGATACCGATGTGAGTTCTTCCTTGGTATATTTACTTTTGGTTGCCTTCTGAATTTTGATGTATAGTTAACTCCTTTTGGTAGTGTTAAAGAGGCAAAAGCATCTCGTTGCTTTGGCATTTCAGAGATGATGCTATGATAACCTATTTGCTCCTAAATTGGAATAAGAAAAACCAGCTCATAGATTTGGCCTTTCCAGGGTGTTGCTACAATAATTTCTTTGCTCCTAAATTGGAATGTAACAAGCTTACCCTTGCCAATGTGTTGGTATGATAATTTCTTTGCTATGGAGTTGTCAAGTATGAGCAAAACCAACTCGTAGCTTTACCCTTGCCAATGTGTCGCCATTATAATTTCCTTGTTACTGAGTTTTCAAGTATTAGCAAAACCAACTTGTAGCTTTACCCTTGCTGACTCACTGCAATGACAATTTCATTGCTCCTAAACTGCCATGTTGCTGCTGCTAAGGATAACTTTGCTCCCATGGGAAAGCAATTTAAGATAAAATCATTATTTTGCTTCCATGTTCTCAGTAAATGATACAAGTTTCTTGAGCCAACATGGCTATTTTTATATTCTTGGGGAATGCTTGGGGTGTGGATGATACCCTTGCATGTTTTTTGCTGTTGTCTTTTATTTATTATTTTCCTTTTTGTGTGTAGTTACTCATTTTGGAAGTATTAGATGGAAAAACAATTTGTAGCTTTAGCTTTGATGAGGTCTAGTTACTGATAATATCTTTGCTCCTAATTTGGAATGGGATTTAAGACTAAATCATATTTTGTATTTTTTACAAGATAAGCCTCAACTCAAAGGGTATAATTAAAAAAAATTCAATTTGTAATGACTAAACTGTAAAGTTTTTAAAATCTTGGAGTTTCCCATGGCCTGCTCATGTTAAAGTTAAAGTGTAGTTCAAGCTCTGTTTTTTTTTTTTTTTTTTTTTAAAAAAATCATTGAGCTAGTCTGAATGACCATCTTCATTATTATGGAAAGAGTGAAGAATAAATATCAGATGAAGTTGATTAGATATTTTTCCTTCTAATTGCAAGCTTAAGCCGTGCTTTAATTGGTTAATAACGCACATGGCTTTGGTGTATTAATTAAGTTTTTCTCATCCTATCCCATATTGGTCTGCCTTTTCCTTCTTAATTAGCAATGACCTCTGAATTGCCAAGCACCGCTCTTCTATCTAGCATACTATGCTCTTCATGCTGCTTATGAATATTTCAAAGTGTCCCATTACAGCTTTTACTATACTTTATGTTGAGTCGTTGTTCTATACTATGCGCAACTTATTTTTCTGGTTACCTGCAGTTATTAATTATCGTTTTTGGAAGTACACTGTTATTGATGAGGTGTGTTTGGAAACATTTATCATTGTCGTTGCTGTAATTATTATTTACCCCTCTCCTTTAAACAGGCATCTAAGGAGCACTATGAAATTGGTTTGAAGATACTGAATCAACTTGTGTCTGAAATGAACCAGGTTAGTTTCTTGCACTTTTCAAAGTTTCTCAATACTACGGTTCTAGCTTTTTTCTTGTGCTTAAAAAATAAAATGATTTCTTGTTCTTGGGATGATTTCCAAGAGAGAATGTGTCTATGATGCTTAAAACTATATACAGTATTGTCATTCTATTTTTCTGAGAAGCAAATGTGATTGCTTTGCTTGAGATTGATTTGTAGCACAAGTGCTCATTTTAAAAAATTACGTAATCTATCTGCTCAGCTAACTGAGTTAAATATGGAATAAAAATTCCACTTTATTTCCTTGCTATGGGGAAAACAGATTTTTTTAGACATGATGGGC
Source organism: Salix arbutifolia (assembly GCA_025169955.1). Lineage (NCBI taxonomy): Eukaryota > Viridiplantae > Streptophyta > Magnoliopsida > Malpighiales > Salicaceae > Salix > Salix arbutifolia. The sequence continues at coordinate 2,193,975 of CM045902.1, forward strand.
TCTTGGTTATTTAGTTTAAAAGCACTTCGGGATTTGGTAGTCAAATAGTTACACAGCCCCCTTTAGAGTGCAATTCTCCATGGAACAAGGCTATTTATAAATGCAGGCTTCATTCTAATAATCGGGGTCGAAGCCAATAGCAAGAATCACTTAAAACTATTTTGGATATTCATCCTCACTAGTACCCCCTCACCTCTTTTTTTCCTCCAGCAAAATATAATGTTTGGAAATGGGAAAAGCAACAGGAAACAGAATCTTATTCTTTTTTAGGTTCCTCGTCTCTGCCACCTTTTTAGACTGCAAGATTCTCATTTAATTGCATGTTGCTTCTCATATCCGATTTTTATATAAAAAAGGTGGTTCTATATCATGTCATCTGTGCTCTCAAAAAGAATATTCTGTGAGATATTTGGATAATCTTATTTGTTTTTATATGCCTGACATAGGTAGTTTTTTCTATAGTTCAAACAATGGGTTAAATTCTGGAGGGGTTAAGTCTTTTTTTTTTTTTTTGTGGTAACTAATTTCACTCCATCTAGCTCATATGCCTATGGCACTTGTCCCCCTAAAGTCAATTGTGCCCAACTAGCTGAGGCAGGTCAACGCTGTTTTTTTGGATCTCTACCTTCAGCTTCAAACTAAAAAGGCTCCACAGTAGAGGTTCTTGATAGGGTTTAATGATTCATTGGATATGAGGAGCCCCCATAAGCTTTTAACATATATTGAAAATATGAGGGTAAAAAGAAAGTAGAAGAAGAAATATGAGGTTAAGTTTTAGTATCTTGCATCATGCTTCAAACTGGAGCTTCACGCTACATCCACGTGATTAAAAAAAATGGAGTAACATGATTACATTTCTACTTTGAAACACTCTATGCATCATTGTTTTGGGGACAAGTGAATGTTGTCATTTAAAGTACTTATACTTAATATTGCATTGTATTTAGATAACTGATAAAAACCTCATGTATACCTGTAGTGAACAAAAGACCTGACATCTCCAGGTTTGTTAGAGTTTTATTGTACCTCTTATTTTCAGTACTTAGCATATTCCTCAGAAAATCTTGCTCATTCATTCATTGTAAAACTCCTTTGTACAATACGCAATGTGATGGGTTTCATAGATCAGCTTCACCATTAGAACAAGACATAAATATCGAACTTTTGCATTTTGAATATGAACTTTTTACTCTTACTTTCTCTCTCTTCTATCACTTAGGTGTTCTTGTCATTGTTAGTATTGTTCACCGCCACCATTATTGTTGTTGTTGCTGTCTGATTTCTGATATTTGCCTGTGGATTTCTTAATGTGCAAATTCTCAGCCAAATTCAGGATTGCCTTCAACAAATCATCGAAGGGTAGCCTGCTCCTTTAGGGACCAGTCACTTTTTCAAATATTCCAAATTTCCTTAACATCATTGAGTCAACTGAAAAATGATGGTAATGGTTTCATGTTCCTATGCTTCCCTCCACCCACCCACAAGCACACACCCATAAACTGCTGGCCTGTTGTAGCTTCTTTATTCTTTGTTAGTCATTCTGAAATTTTACATTATGTCTGGTACAGTTACGTGTCGATTGCAAGAGCTGGCACTTTCTCTTTCGCTAAAATGTTTATCTTTTGATTTTGTTGGGACATCGATTGATGAAAGTTCAGAGGAGTTTGGTACTATTCAGGTTTTGATTCCTTTTCATAGTAATGTATGATTTTTTAAATTGTAATTTTTCATCACTAGAATGTGCTACATATGCTGTTTATGGATTGGTTTGTTACAAGCAAATATGTGGTAATTCTGTAGATACCGTCATCCTGGAGGCCTGTTTTAGAGGATCCATCAACATTACAGATCTTTTTTGATTATTATGCCATTACAACATCTCCTCGTTCAAAAGAGGTCAGTTGATGTGTTGCTTCTTTTCCTATGATCCACGCTATTAGTTTTTATGATTCATTGTCAGAGTATTGACCGTGATCCTTAAAGCTCCTGTAATATTCTTCCTTATCTGCTTCATTATGCTAGCATCGTGCTTTTTAGCTAGTAGTCTATGCTAAAAGTTTAAAATCTTGGTACATTGAATCAAACTTTGCGAGGAAGATCTTGAATTTGTCAATGTTTATCTCAACTTGTGAATTCTTCCCATGCTAATAATGCATCCTTTTGTCATATTTTTTCTTCTTTTTTGCTGATGGAAGCAAAGGAGCTTTGAGGGAAGAATCTTTGCTTACATCTTTGAAGGTGTTTGATCTTAAGCCTATAAATTGTTGGCAAACATGACAATTATGTTAATTAGGACTTCTTAACTATGCTGATCATTTAGTAGTTTTGTAATTTTGTACATGGTACATATTGAACGTTTTGCATGCAATTCATCTCGTTCTGTATAGTAGTGGTAGTTATAGTGTTTTTTTAATGGTTTTTACACTTCCAATGATAAAAAAATGTTGGATGTAAATAAAATGAAAGATGTTCTCATGTATGTAAATGTAACTGAACAACGGAAGAATTTATTACGTCATATGTAGGCTGTTTTTGTTGGATGTTAAATTTAGTCTTGATATTTCTTGTTCATTCATTATTTTTCATTTCGAGATGTGGATTTAGGAGTTTGTTTGCTGCTTTACTCCTCATTGCACAGGGTTCTTATTGGGTTTTTTTTCTAGGCTCTGGAATGCCTGGTTCGATTAGCATCAGTACGGCGCTCTTTGTTCACAAATGATGTTGCCCGTTCCAAGTTTTTGGCCCATTTAATGACAGGAACCAAGGAAATTCTACAAACAGGACGAGGTGCTGTCCTTCTTCCTTTTCCTTTTAGTATATCCCAGCGGTTATTTAAATGTAATGCACATTCATTTTGTTGGTTTTGATTTATTTGCTGTTACCTCCATTTTTTTTAGTTGTCTTCTTTTTGGAGGATCTCTAATTCTCCATGGAGATTTTGTATTTATTTGGAGGATATTACAATATAAGTTTGTTTTATCTTTAAAAAATTCAAGTATAATTCCATGCATTTCTGTGCGGATTTGTATTCACCCTCCCCCCCTTTCATTCTTGAGTTTAGTGTGGACAATTGACCACTGTTAAAGGTTTAGCCACTATTTGGTCATTGTGCAAACTTAGGGAAGATCTATATGAATTATGATGTGAATTTGTATTAGTTCCTAGATAAAGCATGCTTAAAATGGCATGTGCAGGACTTCTTGAGAGGAAGTTCTGTAACTATGTTGGTATCAAGTGGTTTCAATCTGTTTGTCGTTAGATTTTAATCGTGCTTAGTGAACACTTCTTGTTAAACAGTTTCATTGTCTTTTACTACTTTCACTTTTAATTCTGAAGGGATTTTGAGTCCCATGAATCAAAGTGTCGATTTAGAAGTGTGTAAATGGTACATTAATGTGCTGGGTTCTGTAAAGCTTAATTCTGTAGCCACCAGCTAGCCATTTTTTTATATCTCATATTTTACACATGCTGTCCATCCCTCCAAGTTTGCTTCTCTTTTACTGATTGTGGAATTATATTGTTGTTATTAGGTCTTGCTGATCATGATAATTACCATGAGTATTGCCGTCTTCTTGGACGTTTCAGAGTGAATTATCAGGTAATTTATTGTATTATCATATTTTTGAAATCAGTCTTTTACTTGTCCTATATTTTGTTTTATTGCTCTGCATTTTCCCATGCTATTGGTTTTCAACTCATAGACTTGTTTGCTTGGACACACTCACATGTCTGTAGAGACTGCCACTTGATGTTGTATAGCTGCAAACCTGTGCTTGTACATGGGATATATTTGCTGGCATATGTTTATAGTTTCACATGATGCTTTTTAACTATTTTCATTCTAAAAACCTGACTGCTTTTGAAACACAAACTTTACTGCAGTTGTCAGAGCTTGTGAATGTGGAAGGCTACAGTGATTGGATACAGTTGGTGGCAGAGTTCACTTTAAAGTCTTTGCAGTCTTGGCAGGTGGGTCAGTGTTTATTGCCTGAATCGTTTAAAAAATTAGCCATACCTGGTCTTCATGATATATAACTGCATCTACGTTTAATAACGGGATGCCTGTCCCTTGCAACCATAATTGTTCTTGCTCAAGTGCCTGAAATAGTTTGCTTGGGATCCATGCTACACGTTTTGCCACTTATCTGCTGATTAAGTTTATGTATTACCAGTGGGCCAGCAGCAGTGTATATTATCTTCTAGGGCTGTGGTCCAGATTGGTGACATCTGTACCATACTTGAAGGGAGAGGCACCTAGTTTGCTTGATGAATTTGTGCCCAAAATTACCGAAGGCTTTATAACATCAAGATTTAACTCCGTGCAGGTCTGCTTGTTTTTAGGATTAATATTCAGATTCTTCCTAAAATTCTACATAAAATGTTGAATTCCTGTTTGCTGCTCTGTTTTTCTGCAGGATGGATTCACTGACGATGAAGATCCATTAGACAATGTTGAGCTTCTTCAAGATCAGCTAGATTGCTTTCCTTATCTTTGCAGATTTCAGGTCTAGTTTGAAGTTTCTATATATACTATGTGATGGCCTCCCTTATCCAGCCTGGAGTTTTCTTGGTTTTGAAGTTCCTGATGAAACTAATTTTAGCTTCATGATTGCATGTGCCAAACTCTTGATCTTACTAGCCAATCAGGGCTTGGAGTTTGTTTTGATTACTTCTACCTATTATTTTTTGCAGTATCAAAGCAGTAGTTTTTATATAATAAACACAATGGAGCCTATTCTGCAATCATACACGGTATGATAAGTGTATTGGATGAGATATTCTCTGGATGTTGAATATTTATGGAACTGAACATGATAAATAATCTTAACATTTTTTTTTAATGGATTTTACAGGAAAGAGCACGGCTTCAGACTGCCGATAAAAATGAACTTGCTGTTATTGAGGCAAAACTTTCTTGGATTGTTCATATCATTGCTGCTATTCTTAAAATTAAACAATCTACTGGCTGTAGGTAATTCTGTTTTCCTTTTTTCTTGTATATATATATATATATATTGCATTTAGTGATGGGAATAACATGCATATGTATTCACAATCATCAATGTATTTGCTGTGTATCTCATGCAGCGTGGAGTCGCAAGAAGTGCTTGATGCAGAACTTTCAGCTCGTGTTTTGCAATTAATAAATGTTACTGACAGTGGGCTACATAGCCAGGTTTACCAACAATAATGAACTGTAATATGGAATGTAGTGTAAAATTGCTTTCTTTCTTCTTGTTTTCTGTTTAAACATCATGTGAGATATGCTGGGAGTCTTTTGTTTTTGCAGTAACACAGCATTGATACACAATCCTTTATGATTGCTGCATCATGTTACCAATTCAAATATTGGTTTGTTCACACACCATTTTCATGTTTGAATCACTCTAATGCACATTTATTAATTTGCAAATCTAATTTTGATTATTCATTTTTTTATTCCTTCTATAGTTTGTGCATGTAAAACTTTTTTGATGAAGTTGTTTGGAGCTTTGTTTCTGAGATGCAAGGGAGTATACTTTGTTATTGTTATTTGTGTTGATTTAAAGTGTCATGTATGTTAGAAGCAAGTGGCCTACATCTGATCTTCTGGTTCTGAAAATTATCGCTGAATCAAAACCGGATGTACTGGGCATATCATCTCATAAACCAGCAGAATGACATTGGAAGGATAGATTTTGGGAAAATACTGCATTATTTGATATTGACTTGTTTTTAACCAATATGTTTTTCATACAGCTCACTTTTGGTTTTAAAAAAGGTGAACTACTCACTAGAAGCTCAAAAATATGATTTGAACAGAATGATGCATTGACCTATTCTCATAATTTGCTTCAATACAATTGCTTTGAGGCACATTTTAGTAGAGATTTATTTCAAAGACCAATATATTAGTTTCAAAAAGTAACTCCAGCAAGATATGATTAAAACCAATAATATACCAAAAATCATCAACTCTTCTTGTAAGCCCTTGCTAGCCTCTTCCTGAACTTCATTAAACCTTGCCTTGCACCCTTCTTGGCTTGACTTGAATCTTTGTCACTTTTGACCCTGTGCCTTACAATGTGGTCATGACATCATCTTCATTGTATTTAGGTTATTTGCTTTTCCATATGCCAGAAACGAGCCTCGGCATAGATAATGTTCTTTTATGTTTGCTCATTGTCAAAGCTTTGTCCTGCCACGGAAATGGTTTTGAAGGCTGAAATTTTCTCATTTCTTCATATTAGAGATGTCATGCTACAAATTTATGCTATAGTTTATTGGAGGCTTAAAATGTGTCATTGTTGGCAACTTCTTTCTTGCTTTTCAATTTGTTAATTGTTTGCTGTCATGTGGTATGGGTGTATATGGAGATGGGTAATTGTAACATCATTACAGAATTCCTCACTCTGGCATCTTTAACCAGTTCGGAGATGGGATTCCTTTTTGTAAATGTTCTCTGAGAGGCTCGGGGTTACCATGGAATATGTATAACATGATCCACCTCTTATTTTATGAAACTTAGCTGCAATATTGTCTGTGTTCATTCCTGAGCTCAAAGTTGATGCTTTATTTCGCTTTGTCACTTAGTTTAATGTAGGGGATTCCATTAGATGTTAAATATGCTGTAATGTCCTCCTTTTTTTATATCAATTTACCAGTAACACCTGATCTGCCTAAGATTTTGGTTGTAACAACAGTTACCGTATGTTTATGAAGGTACACCTATAATCTGCACTGGTGCATGTTTGCCCTTTCCTTCTTTTTTTTGTTGAGATAAGAATGGTCATTGTATTTTTTATCCCAAAAGGCTATGAAGAGAGACCTTATTAAATCATTTGTCTAAAAAAAGCCATTTGCTTACCCTCTCCGTGGTAATGCATTTTTGGCTCCATTATCTTTAAACTAAGTTCCACTGATTTGTTAATAACAACCTTGGCTTTGGTTTTATTGGTATGCTCACTACCCTTGTATTTAACAGAGATATGGTGAATTAAGCAAGCAAAGACTTGATAGAGCAATTCTTACATTCTTTCAGCATTTCCGTAAGTCTTATGTTGGCGATCAGGCTGTCCACTCATCTAAGGTAATGAGGTTCTTGTCTGTCTTCATTACTAGCTTTGCACTTGTCAATATTCTCAAGTCTTTTTCTCTGTGCTGCAGCAGCTATATGCTCGTCTGTCTGAACTTCTTGGACTCAGTGATCATCTGCTACTATTGAATGTGATTGTTTCAAAAATAGCTACAAATTTAAAGTGTTATACAGAGGTGAATGCTTCATTCTGGATTTTTCCTTGATTTGTGCTCATTGTGTTTTTCAGAAAGTTGTGTTCATACCTTTGTTTATGCTTGATTTAGAGTGAGGAGGTCATTGATCATACATTAAGCTTATTCTTGGAGCTGGCATCCGGGTTAGTATACCACTTCCTTGTTTGGCTGATACTAGTGTTAGTTGTTATGTTTTGACGAAGTTAGTTTATTCTCATCAACAATGATTGTTTGTCTGACTGAGCATCCTTCATTTATTTTATTTGATTGCCTTTTTTGTCTAGGTATATGACTGGAAAGCTGCTTCTGAAACTGGATGCTATCAAATTTATAGTTGCCAACCATACTGTAATCTCAATTCTGATACAGATTGTTCACTTAACCATTCTTCTTTTAATTTGTTATTGATATTATATATTCTTTTTGAATTTTTAGAGGGAACATTTTCCCTTCTTAGAAGAATATAGAAGCTCTCGTAGCAGAACAACCTTCTATTATACTATTGGCTGGTTAATATTTATGGAGGATAGCCCTGTGAAATTCAAGTCTTCGATGGAACCGCTTTTGCATGTACTCTCCTTACCCCCTTGTTAAAAAATGTTTCTACAATCATGTCAATGCCTCGGGATGAAAAAAGCTTTTTTTATATGAGATATCATTAATTACCTAAGTAAGTAATGTTCATGGTGTTTTAGGTTTTTTTAAGGTTGGAAACAACTCCTGATTCGATGTTTCGGACTGATGCGGTGAAGTATGCACTAATTGGGTTAATGAGGGATCTTAGAGGAATTGCTATGGCCACAAATAGGTTGGTATTTATTTTAGGTTTGAGGTTGATGATTGATGAGCTGTTAGGTTTCATGTCCTTTCTTCTGCTATCTCAGTCGAAGAACATATGGGCTTGTATTTGATTGGCTGTATCCTGCTCACATGCCGCTTCTCTTGAAAGGCATTTCACATTGGACAGACACACCGGAGGTATGGAATATGAGAGAGATTCAACATAATAGGAGCATGTTTTATCATGATTATCTAATTCTCAACTTAAAGATCATTGTTTAGAATCTTATAATGAAACCTGTTGTGCTACCTTCCATGCAATTTTTTAGTCGAATTTGTAATATGTTCTGGAACCACTGGATACTTTATCTCTTGCAATAATGTGATGGAAGAGAGCAAGTGAAATGTAACTTTGCCTATCTTATCCAAATATTATAGATTGTTAGTCTGATTTCATTGTTTCCTATATAGAGATGTCATTATTTGATTTGGTGCTACAGGTGACAACCCCTTTATTAAAGTTCATGGCTGAATTTGTGTTGAACAAGGCCCAACGTTTGACTTTTGATTCATCATCTCCTAATGGCATTCTTCTTTTCCGGGAAGTCAGTAAATTAATTGTAGCCTATGGAACAAGGATTTTATCTCTTCCAAATGTTGCTGACATATATGGGTACAAATACAAGGGGATATGGGTTTGCCTAACCATTCTCTCAAGAGGTTAACATATGACCCTCTTATTATTATTAATTGGTGGATCTGAAAGCTGTGATTGATGAAAGTTGCTTGAATTTGTTTATATACCTTTTGCATTGAGTTTGATTCTGGTAGTTTCTATTTACATGATGGATTTTTATATACAAACTATTCTTAGAAAAGCTTTCCAGGTCCATTGGGCTGAAGAATTGTGCATGCACATGCCTGAAAATGTTTATATAGAAACATTACAAATGTCTACTGTCTAGCACTTTATTTATTTGCTTGAAAGGAACTTTTCTTATTATCAAACTGCTATCTGTTTTCCATAGTTGTCTACTGAGACTGGGTGATTTTTAGGATCATTCCTAGTTTGATTCATTTGCATATTGTTTTGTGGCATTTTTAATTTATATTCTTTGTTGCAAACGTGTATTTCTTATATTTGAATGGTTGAGATGGCAGTAAGTTGAGTTGATTCATGACTTTTTGCTGTTCATTTGTTTCCTTACTGGTTGAATATTCATTGAACCAACTTTCCAAATACACGCACGTGTGCATACTCATCTTTTGTGTTGATGCTCTTGTGTTTGCCACTTATTGGCAGCTCTCGCTGGAAACTATGTCAACTTTGGTGTCTTTGAACTGTATGGTGATAGAGCACTATCTGATGCACTTGATATTGCTCTAAAGATGACACTGTCAATTCCTCTTGCTGATATTTTGGCATTTCGAAAGGTATGCAGGACTTCTTGGCTGCTAGTCACACTCGATTGGTGTTTTCATACATCATGTATTCGTCTACATTCCATTTGAAGTTGAACTTATTTGCTACTTTTTTTCTTGAATATATTTTTATGGAAGCTGTTATGTGAAGTTGTGGTTGTCATTTTGGTTATTTTAGACTTTCTGAGGTCAGGGTGTTTGCTGCAGAATTAGAAATCTGTGATATAAAGTTGAATCTGCTTAAGAATTCCAAATTTTAATCCAATTGGATTGGGATAGTATATTTCTTGCATAAAGTTAGAATTGGATCACTCTTCCTCAGTATTCTCATTGTTATGTGATCAGATTAGAACTAGACATTTAATTCACAAGCTGAAATATTTTGCAAATTTAGATGACAATGTGGATCAACCTGATGCTTTATTTGAACTTTTGTACTTGGCAATTGTTCAGCATCTCCGTGGTTTGATGCAGACAACAAATCAAGCAAAATTCTTTTACTTTTATGTGATTTTTCAAAGATAGGGTAATTTCCATATTGGCTGGAATTCCAGGGTGTTATTTTTATTGTGTATTATCTGTCCTGAAACTTGTGGTTGTTTGGATCTTCCTATTCTAAACAGGAGTGGTAACATTTTCTTGTTTAGGAGTCATGGATTGTTATCTGATTAGGTATGCAACTATGACATAACCTTACGAGTAGTACATTTAGTTTATGAATTTGTATGCCTTTAGTGCTTTGTTTTTAGAATTGGTTTATGAAAGAATTTCCCCGCAACTATGCTTTGAGGTGTTGTGATGAAATCTATCTTAGGTGTGTAACTCCTAAGAACCCTTTGCTTGGTGTCGTATGTTTTCCTTCTTCCAGGTGTTGTTTCTAGAAACCTGCTAGCATAACTCTATTGTGTTCATATGCACATGTCTGCACTTATGTTCTTTCTTTCCTTTTCAATTTTTTTTCAGATTCCATTTTTGTTATCAGAATTTTATTCCTTTTTATCATTGTTTTGACTGATGCATGATGTTTAGCTTACCATTAGGTGTTTGGTTGATTCTCTTGTCAATTTTGCCTGCTATTCTATTTTTTCACTTCTAATGGCAAGTTCATGTTCTTGGCATTTCTTGCAGCTAACAAGGGCTTACTTTGCATTCGTGGAGGTTCTATGCAGCAGTCACATTGTTTTCGTGTTGAATCTGGATACAAACACCTTCATGCATATTGTTGGTTCCCTGGAATCAGGTCTTAAAGGTCTGGATACGAATATCTCATCACAGGTATGTCATCCTAATACCGCACATTGCATCACTCCTCACACCAGCTGATGTGGCATATAGAATGGATAAAAGCTAGGGTTTTCAAGCCCTAAGGTTGAAGAGAAATTTATAGAAAACTCTCTAGTGCTATACTAATAATCTGAATAATAATCTTAATGTCAAAATAAACTAGACATATTTGTTTATATTAGTTCTAAAATCCTTTATTGTAAAGGATTTCTAATTATATACATTATTCGACCTAAACACTCATGTGGATCCAAGAACTAGCTAAAACTAAAATCCTTTATAAGAAAGTATTGCTAATTAAAATTGAACCCGATCACTCCATACTTAAAATATAACATTATAGCTAGTATATTCACGAAGTAGCATGTCTTTGACTTGTGAACTTTAAAATTTAGTTTATGATATGTGCAGGCTAAAGAAAAATTCATAAATGATGTTATACTTTTCATTCTTAGGAAGCTTACTTGCAGTTCATGTACACATTCTTCTACTTCAAACTTGGCCACATCATCCATGACTTTGAATGCTTCACCCTTTGTATCTTTAGAATTATCAGAAATTATCATGTTCTCCACATCCTTGTTTGTAAGATCTTCAAAATCACCACAAGATATTAATTTGGAGCTTTCTTGATTTCTTCTTCACCATTAGTAGATGAAACATCAAATAGAGTTGTATTTGTAGTAGTGTTGTTGTCATTGTTATGATGTTGAAACTGTCAACTTTGAAAGGACCTACTGTCATGAAACCATCTCATTTAAAACCTTAAATTTTTAAGTGAGAGCTCAAGATATGATTTATATTATTCTCTAACGTATCTCGTCAAGTGAAAGCCTTTGGGGCTTGAAACTTGCACTATCTTGTACTTAATTTTTATCAAATAAAATGAGGATGGTGAATTCAAACTTGTAATCACTTGGTCAACAAAACTCTGATACCATGTTAATTTGCCTGAATTTGAGTCTTTTGAAGAAGCTCCTACATTGCCTTTGTTAATTTGGTTGAATGGCCTTAAATTAAGAAAAATAAAAAGATCAACAAACCCTAAAATCCAAGACATTACATAAGCATCTTTGACCTTCCATTGAAGCAACTTTGTAGAATCGGTAGGGGTTGGATCGTTGTCATCCACAAGACCCCATAATTCTTTTCCTGTGACAAATACTTGAAACTGAAATTCTGAGGCAGAATAATTCTTTCCAATGAATCGAACACTAAACAAATTAGAATTGTTTGATGTCATCGTCTTGACAAACCAAAACAAGAGGACCAAAGAAAATCAAATCCAAAACCCAGAAGACAGTCAAGAATCAAAGAAAATCCAAAAAAACCAAGAGCCAAATGTATCTACGACTGGCCAAAACTTAATCAAGAAAACTAAGGCAAACAATGGAATGCAGATTCAAAAGTGCAGCTCTGATATCATATCATAAAATCATCTCATTTAAAAGCTTAAGATGTAGGTGAGGTCCTAAGATATGATTTATAGTATTCTCTAATAACTACACCGCTTTCATAATTTTCTTCCTTGCTATTTTAGAAGGTTGAACAAAAAGCAAATAATTGCAATCTAATATTCTATTCACCTAATATAAAATCTATTTATAATCATCTTGTATAAACTTTAAAATTAATTATTGCCTCAAATCTTGTCAAGATGAAATTAAAGCCATACCAACACGAGTTCTAAAGTCTAGAAATTCAAACCACCATTCATTGCACCACAAAAAAATTGTCCTTTTTATGATAAGTAATCTTGTTGAAATAAAAGTAAGCTTCCAGCTATGTCAACTACTTAATAAATCTTTTCTTCAATAGCCTCCCATCATATAATGAGATCTCATCAAATTCAAGAATAGACATGGGGTTGGACTTGTCTTGAGATAAGTTTCCAGGCAAGTTCCTCTTCTTTTTATGATTCCTATCTGTGTTACCCATTAGCTAAGTTAGATCTATTATGGCTTCATCCAAGTGATCAAACACTTGTCCCCAACGATTTAGTTTCTGCTCTGAGCCTGCACAACACCTCGAAGGGCCTTCACTTATGCATCACAAGTGGGTAGAGGCCAACTATTATGATACCAATTGATGTGTGGTAGTGTGGATAAAAGCTAGGATTCTCAAGCTCTAAGGTTAGAGATCTAAGTTGCAGAGAAAAGTCTTTAGTGTTTTATTAAAAGTCTAAATAATAATTTTAATATCAAAATAAACTAGACATCACTATTTATAGAAAAAAAATATAAATACAAGGTAAATAAAGATAATTTTGCATAATAACTTATGAGCTTATGGAAGGCATTTTCGATCTCCTTTCATCATAAAAATTTTACTCGATAGGACAAAAGGCCTTCAAAATCTTCTATTAAAATTTCATCTTGATCTAACGGTCAAATTAAAAGTTATGCTTGATTTACCAAACCATGTCTTGTACTTTTTTTAAACTCCTCAAAACCTAGAAGCCTTAGCTTAATGAAATAATGCATAAAAAATATTATTCCAAGAATAATAAAGAAATTTTCCCATGTCACTAGCTTACCCTGTCATTTATGCATGGCGATATGACATGCCAGCATTCCTGGCATATCAGAATGTGATACCATGTACATTTGACTTTTTCTGCTGATTCCCTGCATTTAAGCTACAAAGCTGAACTTTTCAGTGCGCATCTGCTGTTGACAATTTGGCTGCTTATTACTTCAACAACATCACAATTGGGGAGGCACCCACTTCACCTGCTGCGATTAATCTTGCTCGTCATATTGCAGACTGCCCCAATTTGTTTCCAGAGGTTAGTCAGGCTATTCTCTATTACAGTACCCCTCCCTAACGTTATTTACAAGTCTTGTGTGGCTAAAAATGGTTGGCATAAGGTTTTTTCTGTACTGTGCTTGATGGTGTGGTGCCCTGCCTTCTTTCCAAAGATTGTTCACTTAACAGTATTTGGTGGGTTTTTTATGTTTATTTTTGAGTTTTTCTTTTATCGTCAAGAAATATTTTAGATGTTGATTGTAAGACCTTAGAAGCTATAATTTTCCTTTACCTCTCACGCAAGAGTTTGGTGTGACGAGGTATAAGGACAGATAGAGAATGGATGGTTAACTACTAACCCTTGTTTGGAAGCAAGGAAGAGTGGAAATAAAGGATAAGTCAGAGAAAGTGCTGTTCGGAATTCTTACTTTGTGTTACTATGTTTTCTTTAATGTAAAAGGGGTTAACTCACCATCAGATCATTATATTGAATGTTTTTCTATTAGTTTCAGAAAAGCCACGTCTTTCGTCGTTCGTAATTACTTTTATGTAATGAACAGTTACTTATCTAATGAGGTTTACGATTTTCTTTTCCTATTGCTTTCTTACATAACTCCCTGGTAAGTGTTATTCATCCCCCGGGTTTATTAAATGACTCAGGCTGTTGAGTCTCTTACTGCTCTTGCATGGTTGTTACTGTGTTGGTGTTTTGACCTTAGCAAGTGCATCAGATAATGAATTTTTATTATTTGCTATCGGAGTTTTTATCAGTTGCATATCCAAGTGATAAACATCCTATATTTGAAATCTCTTGTAAGCTGAATAATCTGTTATATTTCAATGGCTGTTCAGTGCGAGCACCTTTTTGCATGTTTTGATGTGAATCAAATCGCTTTTTTTTAATTGTTAACCATGTCCTCTGACACCAAATATAAAATTCATTTAACATGAATTTCTTTGGAGCTTTCCTCTAATTTGCTTAATTTTATATTTTATTTTCTTGCTGTTGTTTTTGCATCTTGAACACTTGGGTAACTTGAATAGTTTCCTTGTATTTGCAGATACTGAAGACACTGTTTGAAATTGTTTTATTTGAGGACTGTGGCAACCAGTGGAGTCTTAGCAGACCCATGCTGAGCTTAACTATCATTAGTGAGCAGGTAATAGTCTATGGCAAAAGCCTTATGTTGCAGTTGATACTTGTCTTCTTTAAGCTCAATTTCTCTGAGTGACAACTTTTATTTTATGTTTGCTTATTATTTGACTATAGGAAGTTAACATGGTTGTGGCAATATATATTTGATTTGGATGACTTTGGATCTTTCTTTGAGTTGCTTGTTTAGTTACAGAGTTTGTACTGTCCTTTTCTTTTTAGTATTTGTCTGAGATAAACACTGTCACTTTGCAGATATTCTCTGATTTGAAAGCTCAAATCTTGGCTTCACAGGTAATAAATTTACTGCACTTATCAAAAAGATATTTTTTTCTTCTAATTGTTAAACAAATTGTAGTTAGTGTCTACCTGGTTATACAGCTATTATTTTGAAGAGTGATGCTAGTGCTTAAGAAAATTGTAGGAGAATAAGTTTCAAAAACACACCCAAGTCATGACCCACTATTGGGTCCCAAATTAAGATCACCATCCAATGGCACAATCTTCTTGAAACTGAATCTTCTTTTTTCTTGTCAAATATCATCTCTATTTTAAATAGGATAGTTATTTTGGTTTAAGTTTGTATTTGTTATAGCTATACTGTGTTTTATTATAGCCTGTCAAATCTATTTGGGTGGAACTAAAATAATGTATCAAAGCTAGAGTTACTTATCGTACACAAGTAACACCTGACCAGCCCCTATGGCCCCAGTCTCCTGCCCCCCTTACCAATGAAATACAAATTAAGAAACCCCATTACCTTGAAGTTGTACAACAAAAATTGCTGGGCAGGGAATTAAGTTCCAAATAACTGTGCTATTATGTAAATGTAATTTATTAAAGGTCAAATTTATACTGAAAATTATCCCCAAAAGTAGCGGCAATGGAGAGGATTTGTGCCCGGCACTTTAGTTAGCAGTTTGCTTTGGAGCATTTTCTGCTAATGTTTGATAGGGGCTTAGAACTTAAAAGCTAGTAAATCCCCGCATGCAAGAACACATGGTTACCTGTCAGCCACAACTGTTAATAGTTTCTGGTGACCACCAGGTGTTGATAGTCAAATTGTAGACAGTCATTTCAATTAATTTCATTGGAATCTGGAAAGGAACAGCTTGGTTTACATGACATTTTAGTTTCATAAACCTCATGCAATCCCAGAGTAATCTACTGTGTAAGTAGGAGGATGCATTTAATTGTGGGGGTTGAGCTTGAACATTTGAAACTACTGTAAGTTAATGGTGCTTTTCTATCATCTATTATGCTGCCTCCTGTTTCTAAAATGTCATCCATCTGCTGACACTTTCTTTACATCATCTTGCAGCCTGTGGATCAACATCAGCGGCTTGCCCTTTGTTTTGACAAACTGATGGCAGATGTTAATCGAAGCTTGGATTCAAAGAACAGGGATAAATTTACTCAAAATCTGACAGTTTTCAGGCATGAATTTCGTGTCAAATAGTTCCAATGTCTGCTTGTTGCTCTGCTTTGCCTTGGGGACTGAATTACACCTGCAGAAGAATTTGATTTGAAGAATTTCCTTACACATGCTTCGTACACAGCCGTACAAGAACACATGGTTTTGTTGCTCATTGACAAGAGGACATGTTTCTTCTGCAGTATTTAGACTGTTGCCCAAATCATGTGAAGCAGATTTTTTTGTAAAACCCAAATGTCTGCTATGGAGAAGGTGTTGTGTGATTTTTTTTTTTGTATAGACCTTCCCTCCTCTCAAAAGTTTTTAAGAGGGATGATAATAGAAATTTAGATAAGGGTATTATGCCAAGGGGGCCAATCAAAGGCCGGGTGGTGGTGGTGGTGGTTTGATAGGTAATTTTAGGGTATCGATTCTTTTTAGAACAAAGATGTAAATCATGATGTTTACTTGGTGTTTTAGAGATGGGTCAGTTGGAAATAGATCTTTTGTGTACATTAACCCCTACTTTATTCTTTGTATTTGTTGATAATAGAAAGGAGAAGGGATGAGATTTCAGTCATTCTTGTTTTCCCTTCTTATCATGGAAATTGTTTCCTTCAGCCACTAATTTTTCAAGTCTTCTGCATTTTCTGATCCAGTCGCCTGTGTAGATGTGTTGCCACTTCGACGCGGGGCGTTCATGCTCGTGAGGTATGTTCATCTAGTCTTATTATGGCTGGTTGGTGATTGCCAGTTTGCCACCATTATGCCAAAGTGGTTTTCTTTGGTCAATTATGGCTGGTCTCTCATCGTCCTTTTTTCCTTTTTTGAATTGAGTGTAGGTATTATACTTTTCCTTTCAAGTCCTCGGTTGTTTTCAATCTCTAATTTCTTGTACATGAAAGATTTTCCTCCATCCATCGCCTGCTAATTTATGCATACCCTCCCTAAATAATGGGGGCACCCTTACGGTGTTGGGTTTGATCATATGTGATTTTATGTTATCATCTCAAGATCGAATTCGATCAGACAAGTTTTGATCCATGAAAATTGATACGAGGGAACCTAGATCAGGCAAGTCCTACCCATGGTTTCTTTTCCTCTCTCAACAGTTTGGAACTGCTCGAATCACACAAGCCAACCCATGATGTTACTAGAAATTATTACAAATCGTGTAGGGCGGACAGGCTTGACATATTATTTAGACCCACGACATTAATATAGTAGCTAATTATTCGCTGGGTTTTTTTTGTAGTTTCATCGAGTTTATTGAGATTGTGTTTTATAATTTATTTTAAATTGATTTTTATTAAGTTATATTAATGTTATGATCTAGATTGGGTTTTTTCACAAAGTGAATTTGGGTTAACTGGGGTTTTTTTTATTGATTCTTTTTAATTTATCATTCAATATTTAATTGTTAAGAGTTATAATTTGTTTCAATTTAATTTTAATAAGGTTATTTTAATCTCATGAATCGAATCATGGTTTAACTTGAGTTGATTTTGTTCATTTTATTTATTTTATCTTTCAATATTGAGCTATTGGATATTAAATATTATAATTTATTTAGATTTGTTTTTATATGGTTATCTTACATTCTTAGTCTCATAACTTGAATCTTGTTTTTTGCAAGTTAACCTGAGTTGATATATATTTTTTTATTTTTTTTAATTGATATTTTTTCAATTAAATCTTTTAGTGTTATATTGATTAAGATAGGGTTTTAGAATATCTTTTTATTTGTTTTCTATGAAGTTATTAGTTTTAAAACCTAGGTCATGAATTTAATAAGTTGACTTAAACCGATTCAAATCGATTTAATATATTTTTTCAAAAAAAGTCTGAAAATATTTTTAGTCAAACTATTTTTACAAGTTCTTCAATTTGCTTTTGAACTTGTAAAATTGATTAAATTATATGAAGTGAACCCTGCATAGTTTAAAATCTTTTCCACAAGAAAAAAAAACATTTACAATAATTAAACATTTTTTACTGCAAAAAAATAATCTAGGCCACAATAATCATTGATCTAATAAAAGTTGCTAAGAACTAACTGAATATTTAGTATTATAATGCATAATGTTTTTAAAAAGTACTTCACTTAATAATATATCAAATTAATTATTTTTTAAAATATTTTCTTTATTTATAATATAAAGACATCAAAATTATATTAAAAAAAATACTAGAAAACATTAATTTTATACCTCCTCAAGCAGATATAACACGCTCAAATACAATGTCCAGCACATTCATGTCCAGCACATTCGTAGAAAGCGCCAATCTTGTTGGCCAAGTCCAAAGATTATGAGGGTGTTTGGAAGAGGAGGGTGTTTGGAAGAGCTGTTGCTATAGTTTTTCATAGCTTTTCAAAAAATATTTCATGCCAAAATACATTAAAATGACATTTTTTTTATTTTTTAAAAATCATTTTTGACATCAACATATCAAAATGATCTAAAAACACTAAACCGTCGGTCTTTGAAATGAAAAAAAAAATTGCAACTTTTTTGAAAACTATGGTTGAAAAAGCTAAAATAAACGTCCCTTATATGGGGCAAAATGCCTCCAAATTTGAGCTCAACGCTAGTCGACAAGTGTTGCGTACACAAATTTATGTGCATTCCATAAAAAAAACAGGGACTGACCCAGAAAGTTGTTTTTGTTCACAAGGAAAAAATGCATGTAAACAAAGTTTAGGCATGGAGTGGAAGAACCGAATTCGCATTTCAAAGGCAGTGCTCATCTGATCCAAGGCCATAAAGACATAAGTGCCGCAGGATGACCACATGCAGGTAACTAACAGTCTTGAATTACTTGTGTAATACTAAATCCAAGTAGGGTACATTTGCAAAAGAAATAGCATGGGATATGCCCACCAACCATCCTCCAGGTCGGCCTATAATGTCGCCCCTCCTCGGAAAGCCTTTGAATCTATGGATGATTACCATTGCTTGCTCGTTGGTGCTTACTACAGATAACGATAACTCTGCACATATACAGAAAAAAGGATTATCTTTGTGTTGATAGATTCTCCTCCGCGCAATATCAGACTTGGGGGAAGTTCAACCAGACTGTTTCTCTGCAAGTTGATTGTTAAGAAACTCCAGCACTGAAAGGCGCTGCAATTGCAAACTAATTATCAGTCACTTGCTTAGGATCTAGATTCCAGATAGTTATGATAGTTAACAATATCACATAGAAAGCCTACCCGTTGCTCAAGGCCAGCTTCTTCAGGCTTTAATGTCAAGGATCCCAACAATTTTATGGCCTCGCGAAATCTATCTAGTGCAGCATCCTCATTGCCCATAGTCCTGTCCACATCGGCAACTTTTGCAAGGGAAACAGCCACATCCAGGGTCTGTAATTAAAGATAAATAGAGAACATTAAATGCAAAGGAAGCCTGGAAATATGAAGCTTCTCAAACAAGCACAAGTATGCATGTTGTTTTATCACATCATTTTAGATTGGAAAGAAAGATAGACAGGTACAAGGTGCAGAAGTGGAGAAACTCGAGAGGCATTAAAAAAAATCAATATCAACATGAAAAGTTAAACTAAAACTTCCTTTCGCTAACACGCCTCGTTTCTTATGCTTGCATTAGGAAGGCAAGCATGCAGAGTATCATGCAAACAGTCATGAAAATTCTCAAAACTGGGAGGTCATGGCCCCTCTCATTGATATACAAGACTCCACCTCTGAGTCATTGAATGTATCACAAATCCATATGTTCTTCAAGTCATAGAAAATGATAAATGATAATAACGACGGAGATGGCATGCGCTAGGAAAAAAAGAAATGGATGCTGACCTGGGATGAAACATTGGGATGATGTTTGATGGCATCACGTCGCACATTAAGAGAACGGATATAGTAGGATCTTGCAGCTTCCAGATCCTCATCATAATATTTGAGATCTCCAATTTTATTTAGTGAAACAGAAAGCGTATGCATGATCTGTTGGGAAAGAATTCCAAAAGAATTAGGATTAGCAGAGTAAAATCACGTTTACAATAACATGCACCAACATTGGTGAGATTTTAACCTCCAGATCAGCTGCAGGCAATTTTGATAGGAATTCTACACTTTCTTGAAAGTAAGTAACAGAAGAGCCAGCATCCCCCATTGCTCGACTGGAACAGACATGATAAGTAGATATTTTAGTCAAAGTAAATTATTTAGGACTTGGCCATTACTTTGAAAGAATACATTGAAACCCATAAGAATGTTTTAAGAAATCAGCAAAAGACACTGGTTTTAGAATAGATAGCCTCTAATATCTAAAAAAAACAAAGATTGTTTTCTCCTGCCCCATTTCAGTTTCAATTTCTCCATTCAATTCATCAGCATCTTATACCAAATCAGAATTATTTTTCTCCTTAAATTTGTCCTAAACTAGTTGGAGTTCGCTAAAGGAATCCTTTATCTCAATTCGCTAGCCAAATGCAGATGTTGCTGTTTAGTCTTTTCATTCTACTGTTGTCCTTAAATTATCCGTGCTTGCTTCAACAAGATTAACTTTCCAAACACAAGAGCTAGCAGCATGTAATGAGTTACTAGCAACAAACTAAAGAAAAAGAGAGATGACAGACCAGCAGTCCCCAAGCATTCCCAGCACCGCTCCAAGCTGTGAACACAATTCCGATGTGTTCCCTGCTGTTTCTATCTGACCTCGGATGTCTTCTGCACAGAGACTCAGTCTTGATCTAGCACTTTCCACATTCTGTGCACGAAATGCCTACACATGAAAAGTCAACAAACAAGAGAACAATTAACTAGAAGTTGCAATAACAACTAATTAGACACCAACCAAGCACATAAAAGATAGAAAAGGATAAGTTCTAAACTGGAGAAGAAAGTAGCAGAATGGAAAAGAAATTTATGAGAATCTTTCTGCTAGTATAGAATACCTTGACAATTTTGATGAGGTAGTCGTATCTAAAGCAAAATAACAATGTTGATATAAAAACGTTTGGTTAAGTATTTCACTCCTACGGATAATCCTAAGGAACCTAAAAATAACATCTATTAGAAGGGCAATAGAAACTCAATGATGGTATGATAACAAGCTAAACTCACCCTCATGGCTTGTTGCACCAAGAAAGCACCTCTCTCCAAAGAAACATCCTCGTATATCACTTTCTTATTCTCACCTACTTCCACCTCTTTATCCACGTCAACATGGGACCTCTTGATTCTAGCATGGCCATCAATGAACCGATCAACTACACTCTGGAGATCCGTATCAGCTTCAATCTTCTCAATATCAGCTCCACACAATGGACAGTCCTTGAATCGCGAAATACAAACTCTAATCCAAAAAAAAGAAATCGATTCATAAACCACTATGAAACACGGACAAAATTCATCATAACATAAGAGTTTCACTCTGTCATCTCCTTACTTGCAATAAACATGAGAACATGGCACGCATTTGCTACAATCAAAAAGAAGTGCCTGGCATATCATACAACTATGAGGTCCCAATTTAAATGTCTGAGAATCATATCCAAAAGGGCATTTCGGCGAAACGGTAGCAGATTCACCAACAGATTCTTTCTTTTCTTTCCCTCCTCCCTCATGCTCGGCCACATGTTTATCCGGACATTCCCCTGGTTTTCTTGATGACCCATCATCAGGCCTTGAAGGTTTCACAAAAGGGCAAACTGAGGTCATCCTGGTAAATCAAATTCTGCATCAAAACAAATCAAATTCACCAAAATTAAAACATGGGTTTCAACCAGATTGGATCCAAACAGTTAAAAATCAAACCTTTTTTTTCCATTTGAGGAGATATTGCAGTCTACCAGATATGATTATTCATACATAGCAAAGCAAAATTTGAAAGAAAAACAAAGGGAAGACAAGGAGAGAGAAATAAAATACCAGACCTAGCCGTGACACTAGGCTTTGTGATTATTTCTTTCTTCCTCTGAGCTGTTTTCTCTTTCTCCTTCACACACCTCGAAAATCTACCGGATCGTCTAGAGTATAGAAATGGAAGATGTCAGCTTCATTTATTTATTTTTAGTACTTTAATTCATTTTCTTGGTGTTTTTTCTTAATAAGTAAATACAAATCAGCCACGATACTCTTTTCATAGGTGGTTTGAAAAATTTAGATTCAAGTGGAATTTAAATAATTTTAATATTATTTATCTAGTTTTTATATAAATAATATAAAAACAATTCAACCACTAATTAAAATAAGAATTTCTTTTAAGATTTGCAAAGCATTTTAGAGGACATACTTGAAACAATTCATTGTTGCTATTTTCTAAAAATAATGCACACAAAACCTAATTATTATTTAAAAAACAAATCTGGAGAATTTTAGAGGGAATACACAGATTTTGAAAATCCAGTATGATTTGAGAAAAATGAAGGATGAAAAAGCATCCCAAATGTTATTTTCTTAAAAACAAATCAAACGTTAGATTTGCTCATTGGAGCTGAAAATTGTATTGATACGGTGACATGTTTCATGGTCTGAAGACTGGATTGGAATAATTCTTATAATTTGGACACTCACTTGTAACTATACCCAGTTGCAAATTAGTCCCTTTATTTTTTAAATCCTTTCAAGTCCAACTCTTCACTTTAATTCTTGTCAAATCAAACTTTCTAATTCCAATAAAAAAACGATTCAAGCCCCATCATCCACGGTTCTAATCAACCGAACTGTCCTGCGAACTCTACGATGTTATTGCTAGGAGAGTCTCAAAATGTAGATAACTGAAGGAAAATAGGTTTGCTTTGTCAAATTAAAAACAAAGGACTGACTTGATTCAACTTCAAAAGTAGAGGTACCATACATGACCTTCAGTCATTCAACTACAGCACCTACCCGCGAAGGTACGGGCGGTGCATGGTTTTAGATCTTACATGGGATTGACCTTTAAAATGTTTAGGTAAACGGGTAGAAATTATATTTTATAAAAAATTGAAAAAAAACAATTCTCGAAATTATATTTTTATTTTTTTAGATTATTTTAATATGTTAATATCAAAAATAAATTTAAAAAAATAAAAAATATAAATTTCATAAATTTATGAATAAAAAACAATTTAAAAGGCAATTATTACTTGAAATATCAAACACTATATAAATTAACTTCTAGGTCATTGAATTAGTTATTTTTATTGAAATATTATTTATTTTTTCTATTAATATGATGGAGCTTGTATTAAATTTATACAGGTTAATCTAGTTTTATTGAATTAATATCCTATCAAATTCAATGAAAAAATAGATCCAAAACAAAATTTAGATGTCTATTTTCCAAGGAGATCCGGCTTGAGGAACTGTGACCACCAATGACCTGCGTCTGTCACCAACATATAACGGTTTTACCTCTCAGCGTGCTGAAAAATTAACTCTTAGAATTGAGGGTACTTTAAACTTTTTACAAGACCAGTCATCATCTTCTGGTAGTTTTGGGATATTTGCGTCTCTTCTGACTTTTTTACAATGCAACTATGGTTTTACCTCTACTACCAGGCAGAAAATTGTTGATTGGTTAAGGGTATTTTGGATATTTTATTTTGCCAATAAACAATAAAATAACTATTATACCCTCGAATGAGACAAAACATTAGAGTTCCGGGCATGAGTATTTTAAGTCTTTTGTTGTTGGATAAACAATTTACTATTAATGTGCCATTGGAAACGACAAAATCAAAGAGATGGCAATGGGTATATTCGTATTTGAATGCACAATTTATTGTTTTTTTAAGAAAAGTGGGTGGCGCGTCACATCGACGAGCCAACGATTGTCTTTCATCTGTGTCTTTCAAATGGCACGTGCTGTGTCATTCAGTGGTGAAAAATATTCATCTGTCATCGCAACGGATGCACTACCGAGTCCTCTTCATCTTGGCAAGGTGCGTGTTAGGTCATGATGATCGTAGACATGTTGATGGTCGGTTAATCGTCTTTTTTTCTCTTTTATCCCTCCTGCAGACTCAACTACATATCAGTCCTCTGAATTTATGTTTGTTTCATTTCCGTCCTTTTATAGCACTGTTAGTTTTATGCTAGTTTTTTTATTCTTTGGGATAACTTAATAATTTTATTGTAATCCAAACAATTATAATAATGATATTGATATGGTAATATTAGTAATTTTGCTTTTGTCCTTTGATTATTTTTATTTTTTCTTCCAATCATATAATACTTTTTTATGTTGTTAATTTTTTTTTAGTTTTGCATTCGATCATAATGATAACAATAAAAAAATTGTATTTAGAAATTTATAGCAATCAAATAGTTTGCTATAATAAGCAAATAACTCATTTTTAGTTGATTTTATCAATTGTAGTTTCATTATCTGCTAATAAAATATTTAGTCAATCAGATAGACTCAACAATCAATCAGTTTTCTATAAAAAAAAACAAATAACTGATTTTTAATGGATTTTATCAATTATTCACTTATAAATCTACTAGCAGTTATCTTTAAATTCTTATCTTATTTTTGTAAAATTATAATACTTCACATTATTATTAAACATAAAAATTGTATTATAAATAATTTTCCTAACACTTCTTAACAAAAATTATATCCAAACTATATATCTATATATTAAATTACTAGTTTACTATTTAAGAGATATAGTAAAATATTAATTCATCATACTTTTCTCAAATAAATCAAAAATATAATTTAATTGTTGTTATTAAATAATTGAAAATTAACTTATAGAGATGCAATCTGAGATTTATAAAACAAAATCATGAAAATCTTAACATTCAAAAAGTACTCCGATTATATAAAAATCACAACTGTATATATTATATATATATCGAGCTTCTTTATAACAAATGGAATAATGCAAGTGGAGTGACCATTCATTGGTGCTCACATGAATCCGACGGCTGACAACATCGCCTCGTGGCATCCACATTTAACATGGTTTCAAATATTTTTGGCAGTATATGGGCCGGACAGTTTTGCATGGTTGGCAGTCTCGAGCCTTACCTTAATAGGCTTCTTTGAGCATTTCCAACGTCCGGGCATAATTAGATCCATTTCATTTCTATTAGCAGGCTTGGGCCCAGACTTCAGCCTTTTTCTTACTTTGATGTTCTTTAAATGTATTTCCAATATAGCGGTGCTAATTTATTGCTCCAATAAAAGGAACAGAAATATGACTGTTTAAAAATATAAATACAGTAAAAACATAAATTTGTTTAGGGGAATTTAGAGCTGATTTTTTTAAAACAAAAAGAACTAGAAAGAGCGATATATAGCATTCCACAAGTTTTGAAAAACAGTACCTAAAGTGACGTGGCGACTGCTAAAGAGATAAAGTGCCCCCACCGCCGCTAGATAAAGTTGGAACTAAATTTTGCAGGGGCCGCGGCTTGCGCAGCCCCCTCTACCACAAATTTTGACGTAGGATCTCTCTCTTGGGGAGACCTTAAGCCAGCACCCATCCTAAGTGCAATGGATGTCACTGACCTAGGCCATGAACCTTATTGATCGCCCATAGACCCCGTCCAGGTAAGTATGTTGCTAGATGTAACATGCTTTATATTTATAGACACGCTCCTTTGTCTCGCTAGCTATTTAGCCGATGTGGGATACTTTTCAAAAACTAAAAGCCAGCCTGAAGTTTGACTCCGCAGCCTTTCTATTGATCTTGTTGTTGCGTATGCTTTTATCATGACTAAGCCACGTGTTAAGTCAAAAATTAGAGATTGAAATTCTGTCCGTCCATGATAAAATTGATGGTACAGTAGAAAATGATAGGTTACTAGTATAGAAATCTGTTTTTACAGTAATTCATTATTCTTTTTATAGAGATATGAGACCACTAATATATTAACAACATATTTTAAAATATAATATTATTAGAAAAAATGATAATTATTACTAATATGTTCATATGGGAAATACTATATTAGGATATATATTAAGGAAATACTATATTAGGATATATTAATATAAAATTATATTAATTTGATATATTAGTGCATATGATATTTTAATTTAGATAATATTGCTAGAAAAATCTATTTGAATACAAAACATGTTGTGTTATACAATAATCATGTATTTTAAGTTATATAATTTTGTTATAGAAATATGATAGCATAGAAAATCAATATATTTTGAATGTTCTTCAAATACCAGAAAATGGTTATATGTCTATTATATTATATTTAAAATATTTATACTATATGTTACAATTTATAAAATAAATTATATAAAAATTAAAATGCATATTTAATAGTATATGTCATCTTCTTGAAAATATAAATTTTAATTATGAATGGAAAAATATTTAAGTTAATTTAGGTTTATCTAGATAATCTTGAAAAAAAAATTAAAAAGCTCAATTCTAATTTAACTCGATATTAAATATATTGAATGATGAAATCAGTGAAAAACAATATTTAATTGGAAAGAAAGAGTGAATTTGAGTTATCTACCAAGAGTTTCAATTTATTTTTTTAATATAAAATTTATTTTTATCCCAAACACATAAAAAAAAACACCATAAACACCTTGATAAACCTATCAATCGTCGTGAAACAGCAAAAAAAATTAAAAAAAAAACCAAAATCAATTTGAAGCCCCCCAAAAATACCGGTGACAAGATAAACAATACAGATAGTTTGAATTTGAAACATAAAAAAGTAAATATCACAAAAAGGCAATAATGCAAATGGACACTGACAGATCGCAAATCAGATTGTGTTGTCCCCACGAGCTACACTACAAATTAATTACAAAAGCGTCCGGCCCCTGCCCTGTGTCTGGGGTCATAGAATGGCAGACCCACGAGATGGGGGTTGAAGAAATGACCTGCTGAAATCCAGGTTTAGTTTTTGAAAAAAACAAAAGAGGATTTTTAATCATTTCTATTTTATTTTATTTTATTTTTGTTATTATTTGCAACACCATTCAGTTCCTCACATTTTCAATCCATGAACTGCATTTCCAGTGTAATCCTGTAAATAATAAATAAAAAACAAAATCAATCTCTCCAATTAAGAAGTTGAGAATCAATCATGTTAATGTTTGAATACAAATAGTGTTGTTAATTAACAAGAACTAAAACCGAGGCATGTAGCCTTCCTAGCCGAGGATTCTTTACTGTATCTTAGCTCATAGTATCGCTCAAGTTAGGTTACAGTCTATATTAATGACCTTAATGTTTTCATGGTGGATGTCCCAGCCGGCAGCAGCTTCTGTGTTCCAGGTTGAGTTGCTATCAAGTGATTTGCTCGAAAGAAAGCGCTGGTCTATCTCTTATCAAAAAGAAAAGAAGATGAAGGTACGAGGGCGGGGAAAGTATCGTGTCGAGCAACAATTGCAGATGGCAGATTACATTATCTATCTTGATAATAGCTGTGAAATTCCCTGCCGAATCCGTTAATCCATCTTCAAATGGACTAACGGAGGGCTAAAACCTTGATTTCCATAATAAAATCTTAAGCAAATACTACCGCTACTATTCTGCGGTTGATATGATGAACTTTCTCGATAAAGATATTCGACATAAAATGAAAGTAGGTAACTAAAACGCAGGCTCGCACAAAACAACGTAAGTTCTGATGTTTTCCGAGCACATCAGGACCCAGGATAAGCGGGGAGTTTGACAGAGGCGGTGCTTCATCTGGCAGTCCTTAATGAGAGGTTTTGAAGGTTAAACCAGATCCATCCAGCTTTTCTTCCACGATCTTCCAGAAAGTTTCAGCCATGGAAGGACTGAGATGATTACCCCAATCTCCCACCTCTCCCTTCCTGAAGAAGGCGCTATTTGAAAATCCTGAAGAATGGAAGCCATTTCGGTTCACTTCCAAATCCTTGAGATTGTCAAAACTGCACAATCTTGATATTTCTTCAATGACCCCTTCTTTCTCTTCTTTCTCAGTGAAGGGAAACCCCACGAACTCTGCCAATCTCTTCAGGTTGAAGATAATATCCTCTCTCAGATCTTCATATTTCAAAAACAACACCTTGTCTGGTCTTTCCAAGCTCGCTCTCCAGTAGCTCAACATGCTATTCCAAAAGGGTCCGTGACTATGAACACCGCGACACATGCTCTCGAAACATTCATCAATCGATGACAGCGGTCTCGTGCTGCCTGATGCTCTGCTTCGAATGAAATGAAAGTAAGAGACAGCCTGGTCCAAAGGATTCCTACATATGTACACAATTTTACAGCTGGAATCTCTGATGGACTGTGGCAGAGATGTGTAATGCGTGTGACAGGAAAGGATTCTTGGTGGGGGGAAATCAAGATTTGGATTCTGGCTTTTCAAGTAAAGATCATTCTCAAAGAAAGGTACCAGTTCATGAGGTGGGGTAGTGATCAAGGGGCTCTCCCCGGGGCTGCAGCGATGGCGGTTTACAACGGAGAAGGTGAGGGCCTTCAACCAGGTAGTGCCTGATTTTGGCAAGCTTGTTATTATTATATCGGTGTCTTGAGCCCTGAAGTTTTGCTGAAACGAAACGACTCCTCTGATGCAATAGGCTGGATACCAGGTATCGTTGTGAAGGAGGAGGGGAGCGCCATCCCAGTCTTTCCCGGTAGGAAGGGTGAGCACAAATTCTCGGAAACTATCTTCGTTGGCTGTATCCATAATTGGTGTGTGAATCACAGTGAGGAATGGTGTAGATGGACCAATGCGCGCATATACTGGCCAATTATAGTATTAGTATATTGATTGATTGCTTTCGGTGGGCCCTAGATAATTGTCTATGGACACCTTTTGTTATTATTTTTAGACTATACCATTATCAATATAATTAAATTTATTTTCATATAAATAGTAGCTCAACTAAAAAAATAATTTAAATTTAAAGTAATTCAATAACTTAGAACATATATAAACAAATAATTAAGTCAATATAGTTCAAGATTGATCTATTAAAATGTATTTGATAACAATCTCAAATAAATAAATTTGTTGCTGAGAATATTTTCTTAAATATTTTTTTTTAATTTTAGTTGGTACGTACAAGAAAACTAATAATAATCTATATATTTTAAAAAGAATTAAGTTGTGCAGCGTCATCAAGCTATAAAATTTATATTTTTTAGGCCCCGTTTGTTTGCTGGAAAGTGGTTTCCTTTTAAAAAGTGAATTCCTAGAAAAGTGAATTCCTGAAAAGTGAATTCCGATGTTTGGCAGTGTTATGGAAAATGAACTGGAAAACACTTTCCAGTATTTGTTTGTGTTATGGAAAATGAACTAGAAAATAATTTATTAATAAATTAATTTTTTTTCAAGTATATTAAAATAATGAGGAACAAATCTTACAAATTAAAAAGTTGAATGAGAATGAAATTGAAAAAAAATATAATTTCATAAATTATCTCAAATAAAATAAATAATAATCAAAATAATAGAGATCAAATCTAAAAATTTTAAAAAAAATGAAAGGTGAATAAATTAAAATAATAATAATAATTAACATTTCATAAATTATTTCAAATAAAATAAGTAACAATAAAAAAACGAGGACCAAATTTGATAGATAAAAAATTTCAATAAAAAAATGATAAGAAAAAAGCAAATAGCAATTATAAAAATAAGGACCAAAATTAATATAAAAATTAAATTTTAAGAGATGAAATTGAAAAATAAATATTCAAAAACAAATTATATATAGCAATCAAAAGTTTGAGGATCAAATTTGATATAATCAGCAAATAATGACATTTCTAAATTTTTCACAACTTCCGGAAAGTGTTTTCCGCCCAAATTTTCCGGAAAACACTTTCCTGAAAACCAAACCAAATTTTTCTTTGACTGGAAAGTGTTTTCCATTGACCGGAAAATGTTTTCCGTTGACCAACTTTCCGGAAAGCAAATAAACACAGGAAAATTTGGGAAGTGATTTCCCGGAAAGTGAATTCTGGGAAACAAACACGGCCTTAAATGTACACATTTTCCTCTCCAAACTTTGTCATGAACACAGTTGCCACCTCAATTATTTTGTCTTCTTATTATGGAAAATATGCGAAACGAATAAGTTGTTTGTTTTGGCGTTTCAACCGGTGTTTGCTCAAAATTTATTTATTTTTTATTTTAAATGAATTTTTTTTGATGTTTTTAAATCATTTTGATGTGCTGATATCAAAAATAATTTTTAAAAAATAAAAAAAAATATCATTTTGATGTATTTCTAAATAAAAAACACTTTAAAAAATAACCGTAATCGCCCTCCCAAATAGACCCGAAATCTCGCGAAGTGTTATTTTATTATTATTAGGGAAAAAGTAAATGAATAACCTTAAAACA
Organism: Salix arbutifolia; assembly: GCA_025169955.1. Taxonomy (NCBI): domain Eukaryota; kingdom Viridiplantae; phylum Streptophyta; class Magnoliopsida; order Malpighiales; family Salicaceae; genus Salix; species Salix arbutifolia. Next base: position 2,224,293 of record CM045902.1, read on the forward strand.
ACCTTAACAATTATCTGAATACATTTATTAAACTCTATTATATACTATTGATTCGTGTCAAGAAAATAAAATAAAATAATTACTATTAAAAATATAAATGATTCTCATTTTATATATTGATATTTTTAATTATTTATGATAAATTACAAAAAAACAAAATGTTGTCATTGATTAAAAACATTAAATTACTCTTGACAAGTTTTCCAGAAGCTCTTGTTAGATGAACCCTTATTATCGGGGAAAGGTATAAATAAATCCAATTCCAGAATATAAAGTGAGTTTTATTATTTATTTATTAGTCCAATAAGTTAGATTTTTAAGTTTTTATTCCTAATAAATTTATGTCATGTTATATTTTCCTACAAAATATTTAACATACATTTAAAAAACTGATGCTGTCTTTTTTTTTTTTCTTAAAAAAAATCCAATAACAAGTTTTAGTATGTACATTTTTAATCTATTATTATTTTTACTAAAACATTTTTTTTCATATAAATTTATTTTTTTAATTTCCATAATGCTTTAAAAAATTATAAATAACATTAAAATAATTTAATTTTTTTTTTCATATAGAAACCCATCATTATGCTAATAACATTAAAACAACTTATTTCAGAAAAAATATTTATAAATATAAAAATTATATTTTTTTTATTTTTACGATCATAATTTTATCTGAATATAATCAGGATTTAATATAATATTTATATAAAAGATAGATAGAAATTATAAATTATTTTCACACTGGACATTCAAAAAATTATTGAGAAAACAACAAGGGCGGGTTCACTTAACAGAATTCATGAAATCTACACCAACAAGAACACAAGCGAAGTAATTAAGGATATTCAAGCAGTCCGTACGTAGCTATGAAATCCACACGAACAAGAAACACAAGGGATTTAAGGACATTCAAGCTAGCACCCCCATAGATAGCTATGCACTTTCTTGAGATTTTCTGAAGGTTAAACCAGATCCAGCCAGCTTTTCTTCTATTATATCCAAGAAATTTTCAGCCATGGAAGGACTTAGATAGTTTACCCAATCGCCCACCTTTCCTTTCCTGAAGAAGGCACTGTTCGGAGCCCCAGATAATGGACGAACACCATTTTTGTTCACTTCCAAATTCCTGAGATTGTCAAAGCTGCACAACCTTGATATTTCTTCGACAACCCCTTCCTTTTCTTCTTCGTCGGTGAAGGGAACCCCCAAGAACTCAGCCAGTTTCTTCAAGTTGAAGACTATATCCTCTTTCAGCTCCTCAAACTTCAAAAACAGCACCTTGTCTGGTCTCTCCGAGCTTGCTTTCCAGTACCCCAGCACGTTATCCCAGAAGGGGCCTTGGCCGTACGCGCCGCGACAAATGCTCTCGTAACATTCATCCAGTGACAGCAACGAAACGCCGTCGTCTACTTTGAACTTGTGTGCGAACTGGAAAAAAGACACAATTTGATCCAAAGGGTTCCTACATATGTACACGACTTTACACTTGGAATCTCGAATGGACTCCGGCAAGTTTCCATAATGGGAGTGACAGCCGAAGATTCTCGGCGGAGGAAGCTGTTCGAGATCCGGGAGCTGTTCTTTCGAGTACAGGTCAGTCTCGAAGAAGGGTACTAATTCATGAGGCGAGGTCGTGAGAAGAGGGCTTTCTCCGGGGCCATAGATGTGGCGTTTTGCAACTGAAAAAGCTAGGGCTTTCAGCCAGGTAGTGCCGGATTTTGGCATGCTAGCTACGATTATATCGGTGTCTTGAGCAACGAAGTGGCGCTGAAAGGAATCCACGCCTCTCAAGTTGAAAGATGGAATCCAGGCCCCCTGGTACAGATAGAGAGAATTGTTGCCATCAAGGTTTTTCTCGCTGGGAAGGGTGAGGAGCAATTCTTGGAGATCTTCTTCTGTGTTTAGAGGGGGTTTCGATGTCTCCATGAGATCATGAGATGACATTCTTTGTAAAAATCAGGAACAACCACAGTTTATAAAACTTTGCAAACATAGGTTTTCTCGTAGAAATAAATTTATTAATATTTTATATTCAATTCTCAAACCCATCCCCTTAACTCTCTCTTCGAGATAAAAAATCAATATTTTTGTCTTAATTGCACCTTTTCTTTTTGGAAATAACTTTTTTAAAACAAATATGAAAAAAAGGCCATTTCTTTTCTTTTTTTCGTTTAAAGATAATGCATAAAAATACTAATAAAAAATAAATAGAAATAAATATTATTTTTTTCAAAAACAATTTAAAAACAGTATATTAATATACTTGAAAATTGAAATGATTTGGCAAGATATCACAATCCATGACGTATGATGACTGCTCCATAAAAACGAACGCAATTTTATAAAAGCAATCCAAGGAGAAAATGTCAGCTGCAAGGGTGTGCAGTGACATCCATTTTCTCATTAAATACCCAAGTGGACACAACTAACCATTCCACAGAAACTGAGTGAAAAATTAAAATAAAAAAAACAATTAATCTATATTTATTGTCATATTCAAAGAAAGGATTGATTTATAAGTTGTTTTTTAAAGTAATTTTTATTTGAAAATATATTAAAATGATTTTTTTTTATTTTTTAAAAATTATTCTTAACATCAATATATTAAATTATTCAAAAAAATTAATTTAATATGAAAAATTAAAATTAAATATTTTTATTTTTTAAAAAATACTTTTATATCAAATAGAAATTAGTGTTTAAAAAGTTATACTTTCCTTTTTCTAATTTTTAAATCTAAATTTTAGAATCAGTATCCTCAGAAAATTATTACAATCCAATATTAAAGGGCGGCGCGCGTGCATAAATCATGAGGTTAGCTGCGTGTTGCCGTTCAACATCAACTCTTGAAAGCCATTACTATACGTTCGATTTACTTGTATTATTGATGTGCATTGCAGTGTAGATTGGATATATTTTTTTATATATAAAAAAACCATTCAAGTATTTTTAATATATTTCTAATAAATAAAATAAAATATATATGCAAAATACAATGCATGCTAAATGATATATTTTTTAAAATATTAGTATATTAGATATGTTTCTTTTTAATATTGATATTATGATATATTGAATATATGTATATATATATACATATTAACTTGTTAAATTTATGACTCCTCTCATAAAATTGTGATAACTCTATAAAAAATAAATCAAAATATTTTTTTATTATTTAAAATTTACTTTTCACATCAGCATATTGAAATGATAAAAAAAAACACAAACACAAAAATATTTGAAGCAAAAAAGATTTCAAAATCTTAAAATGCACAATTATGCCGCAATCTCAAGCACTTCATAAATTGAAAAAAACTATTGAATTCAAAAAATAAAAATATTATCCAAGTCAACCGATGTTAATATGTCAAACAAGCAGGTTAAGTCATAGAAATCGGGATAACTCTTTAGATAGCAAGTAAGAAAAAAATAAAAAATACAATCATCAACTAATTTGATATTAAATGATAAAATAGAAAGAAAAAAAACTCGGGTCAACTTGAGTTGATCCAATAAACACGTAATTTTAGTCATGAGACTAAAATACCTTCATAATAAATAAATAAATAAAAATAATTACGAAGCTCCATTTCCTAAAAAAATAGTGTTGAATGTTGAAATCAAGATATAAAAAAAACTAAATCCATGAGATCCTTGTAACTCCACCGGTAAAAAATACAAAGTTAAATTTCAAAATAATCTATTATTGATAGATACAAAAAAACTAAATGAATAAAAACAAGATTGAGTCGTGCGAGGGTGGAAATAAAAATAAATATCCAAATAAAAAGGACAAAAAATAAAACGAGTCAAACTGAGTTAACTTTTCAAACTCACTTGAGTCATGAGATCGACATAACTCCATGTAAAACAAAAACCCAAAATCCAATTTAAAAAATATTTAATTAAAAAAGGATAAAAAACAAATTCATTACAGGTTAACTTATCATACTCGTGTCTTAGAAAAATAAGACCAAGATAAATCATAAAAAATATATTTTCAAAAAAAAAATGAAATTCAATTTCCAACTAACTCAATATTAAAGGGTAAATCAGGGGGGAAATAAAAAAATGAGTGTTGGTTAGCATATTAAACATATGATCTCGATCATGAAAGTAAGATAAATCTGTAAAAATAAAATAAAAAAATAATTACAAACCCCACTTCTGACATATCTAATATAGAAAATTAAATCCATGAGACTCGTTGTAACCACCCCAAAGCATTCAACAATTTATCTGAAAAAATCATGATTTTTTTAGCAAGGTCCCCCCTGATTTAGTGTCAATCGAGTTATTTTCAACAATTAGTATTTGTTTTGACTTATTCCAACGCTTCATTGTTAACAATACTATATACAAATTCAAGGAATATTCATATTAACATAAAATAAACACACAATTTCATGCACCTAACGACTGATTAAACAATTAAAAATCCTATTTCAATTATATTTAACTCACCACTAATTAATTACCTCATCAACAATTACTTAATTATTGAACCAATAATATCAACTCACCACTACTTAGTGCCCGTTTGAGAAACGCCATTTCCAAAAATATTGATTTTTTTTTTATTTTATGTGAATATATTTTTGTGTTTTTAGATCATTTTAATGTGCTGATGTCAAAAATGATTTTTAAAAAATAAAAAAACATTATTTTGATGTATTTCGGCACGAAAATCACTTTGAAAAGCTATCACACTACCAAACAGGTTAGTTTGTCAACAACATCACCGTGTAATAATTTAATTATTAAATCAACAATATCAACTCACCACCAATTAATTATTTCACTCGCATTAATATGGGTTACTAAAGACATTTATGCTTGAGAGTGTGATTGAGATTGTTTTTGAAAGTAATGTTGTTAATTTCATTTCATTTATGCCGAAATGTTTCGTATTAATTAAAAAAATAAGATAAAACGACACAATATTTGCCTCGCTTAAAATTTTGGTTTGTTCTGAAAATTTCACCTAATTTTGGCTGGAACATTCTGATTTCGTTTTACCTGTTCCATTTCGGCCAAATAATTTTTTTTAAAATAATAAATAATTTTACAGTATGAATCACATCTCTTAATCCGGCTGTTAGATTGAGATGAAATTTTACGAGGAGTCTCTTGACATATTTATATATATTATGTTAAAAATTCAAAGCAATCAGAGAATGTAACGACATTCCAAGATTAATGATGATATTCTCGTAATATTATATATGTTCATAATTTTGTTAAAAAAAATCATTTTATTGTGTTTTTTTTAGATTAAATTGCACAATTCTAAATAATTTTATTTTTGGATTTGAACTATTTTTTTTGAATTAATATTTTGAATTACACACACACAAACAAACAATACAACATGAAACGGCGTGCCGAAATGCTCCAAAATCAAAACATTCTGTTTCCATTGAAAAAATGAAGCACCAACCGAAACGGAATTGACAACCTTGTTTGAAAGTATTTTTTGTTCAGAAATGCATCAAAATAATATTTTATTTTATTTTTTAAAAATTATTTTTGATATCAGTATATGAAAATGATCTAAAAACATATATATTTTTAATTTAAAATAAAAATAAAAATAAAAATTGTAAAAAAATATTTTTGAAATACAATTCGTACTTAAATCACAATTCAAGTCAGATAAACATGTTTTCAAATCACACACACATAGATATGAACACCCCGTGGCTGGATTTTACGAGGATTGAACACTATATGAATAACTCGCTTCACACATCCGAGCTCCACCACGCTAATGTTGGAGGACTCAGCCGTAAACGGCGGAGGAAAGAGGTACGTGAGTGGAAAAATTTCGAGGCTGCCTCGTTTCTTTCTTTACGTGAAAATTTACTGTGTGTTTTACAATCATACTTGTATAGCTATCGCGGTTAAAATCTTAAAAAAAACATTTAAAAAAAAACACTTTCAATTTATATTTAAAAAAAACAAAATTTTTAAAAATACATGATTGATAAAAATTATTCTGAGATAAATTCTTGAATGAAAAACATGTCTTCAAAAATAAAAATCATTTTATTTTAAATTTAATAAAATCAATGTATAAAATGCAATTATGTGTGAAGTTCAATGCAGAAAACAAAAAATATTTAATTAATCAAATGATTTTTTTTTATTATAGATATGACAAAAAATAAAAACTATCCCAATATTAAACACTCTATTATTAACAAGTTACAATTACTATTATTATATTTTCTCTTAATAAAGTATCTGAATAATATTAATTTATTTTAATTTTATTCAATATCAATGAAATTATTTTTTCATCATCATGATTGCTATAAGATCGGAACTTCTAGGAAATTACGAGAGTAATATTGAAAACTTCAAATTAAGAGGGGTGAAAGTGAAACGTTTTAAAAACTCTAAGGTCAAAGATATAGTTATTCCTTACTCCATAAAGCATCGGACAAAGCACAGTGACATCATGCCTACACAAACCCGTCTCTACTCTCAGTCCTCTCTCTAAAAGCCCTAAGTAAGCAAGCAACCAACAAATTCTTGAGAGGTAAATAATCTAACCCTTCTCTTCTTTTACTGTAATTTATTGATTAATTTCAAATCTGGGTCCAAATAACTTCAGAGATCTTCAGTTGCTGCTTATTTTAATAACATGCAGAGCTTAATTTCCTCTTTCTTGTTGCAGGAAGAGAGAATCAAGCATACAGTGAACTGGGTTTCTTTTGGTTTTTAGGTCATTGTGGCTTATTGATGATTGTTGGATCTCGTGGGCTGTCTTTGTTTTTGTGTTAAATGGTAATGGAAGGAGGCGGATCAGGTAATAATTCAACACCTACAATTGATAAGACTAGAGTTTTGGATGTGAAACCACTGCGTGCGTTAGTACCAGTGTTTCCTTCTAGTTCAGAAGCACCTCCTTATGGGACATACTCATCTGGGTTTTCACCGTTTTATCCTTTTAGCGCACCGCAGGGTTCACAAGCAACTCCTGACCTTAACCAACAGACACACACCACTCCTGCAGCCCCCCTCCGCTCGTTTCGAGCTACAGAGTCCAATTGGGATGCTTCTGGTGGAGAATATGAGTCCTATGATGGTAGCACGGGCTCAGCTAGGGGGAGACCCAAATCTTCGAAGAAAAGAGCGAGGAAGATTCACGATTTGGATTTCACTTTGTCTGTTGATGAGAATAATTTTGTTGTAGGAGTTAGTTTGTCTGAAAGGGATGATGGTAACAGGGAAGTGGTTCATAGTATACAAATGAGGTTCGATGCTCTTAGGAGAAGACTTAGTCAATTAGAAGATGCTAAGGAATCGCCTGCTGGGATTATTAGGCGGGCGGATCTGAAAGCAGGGAATATTTTGATGACTAAACAGGTGCGAACAAATATGAGGAAGAGAATTGGAACAGTTCCTGGAGTTGAGATTGGCGATATTTTCTTTTTCCGAATGGAAATGTGCTTACTGGGATTGCATGCTCAATCCATGGCTGGGATTGACTACATGTCTGTAAGGAATGGTTTAGAGGAAGAACCGCTGGCTGTAAGTATCGTTTCGTCTGGTTATTATGAAGATGATGCAGAGGATAAGGATGTTTTAATATATACTGGGCAGGGAGGGGCTGCCAACAGGGACAAAGGAGCAACTGATCAGAAGCTTGAGAGGGGTAACCTTGCATTAGAGAGGAGTTTGCGCCGGGGCAATGAGGTAAGAGTCGTTCGTGGTATGAAAGACTCAGTCAATCAAGCGTCAAAGGTCTATGTATATGATGGCCTTTATAGGATCCAGGAGTCGTGGGTGGAGAAGGCAAAATCTGGCTGCAATACATTTAAGTATAAGCTGGTTAGAATTCCTGGGCAGCCAGATGCTTTTGGTGTTTGGAAATCAATTGAGAAGTGGAGGGAAGGGCTTTCCTCAAGGGCTGGACTAATTCTTCCAGACCTCACTTCAGGGGCTGAAAGCAAGCCTGTTGCACTTGTAAACGATGTTGATGAAGAGAAGGGGCCTGCTTACTTCACATATGTCTCCACTATCAAGTACTCCAAATCATTTAAATTAACACCGCCTGCGTATGGTTGCAACTGTCAAAATGCATGCCAACCAGGCAATTTGAACTGCTCGTGCATTAGAAAAAACGAAGGTAACTTCCCGTACACTACCAATGGAGTTTTAGTCTGCCGGGCTCCAATTATACATGAATGTGGTCCCACATGTCCATGCTTTCCTAATTGCAAAAATCGGGCATCTCAGACTGGCTTAAAAGTTCATATGGAAGTGTTCAAAACAAAGGACAGAGGCTGGGGCCTGCGATCATGGGATTCTTTTCGTGCTGGTACTTTTATCTGTGAATATGCTGGTGAAGTTATAGAAAAGGTTAGCCAGGTTGGAGAAGAAGGTGAAGGTGATGATTATGTGTTTGATACCTCCCATGTGTATGAATCTTTCAAGTGGAACTATGAACCTGGGTTAGTAGAGGAGGATGGTTCTATTGAAGCTATCGAGGAACCCAATGTCCCATCTCCCTTGGTCATAAGCTCAAAGAATGTTGGAAATGTAGCTCGATTCATGAATCACAGTTGTTATCCAAATGTTTTCTGGCAGCCAATTATGTATGAAAACAACAGAGAATCTCTTATACACATTGCCTTTTTTGCAATGAGACACATCCCCCCTATGACAGAGTTGACTTTTGATTATGGGAAATCTCGCTTGGGTGAGGCTGCAGCTGATGGTGGGAGCACATCACGTGGAAGAAGGAAATGTTTATGTGGAGCTCCAATATGCCGGGGCTACTTTGGTTGAATGTTAACTTGTAACATGTTTGTGGGTTCTGGTGGCTGCGAGCATTGTGAGAGCTGGAAAGGCTTGAAGTCTTTCCTGTGTTTATTTTTACTTGTAGGTAGTTGTTTCCGATGCTCATAATTATGCATGGTTTACTAACTTCTATCATGCCAAGTACATGATGTTTGTGTGTTCTTATGGGTCCAACTCACTTGTGAATTGCAGGAAGTATTATATGCATGCAAAAATCAGAAGCTTGTTTGTGACCATATCTCACAGATAATTTGAGGGAAAATAAAAAAAAATAGTTTGTTTAAAATATGTTAATCTACAAAATCTTTGAACTTATTCAAATGCATGATACAATGCTGCTTAATAATTTAATTTTTTTTTTAATTTGATAAGTTTTTTATGCAAGGCAGCTTAATATCTTGAATACTAGCTTTTGTATAGTCAAAAGTTATATTTATTGGAAGCAACACGCTGATCACTGTCATGGTGATCCTATCCAGAAACATGTTCTTAAGTGATAGTTAACATCATGAAATATGTAGCAGATCATGGATAATTGTGTTACAATGTTGTAGAGGCCAATATTATTCCCGCTGTTTGATGACCAATTGCATCATCTCTGATTGTCTTCCCTTTTTAATTCCTGCAGTTAGATTCTTAACCTATTGAAAGAAACTAACTGTTGTTTATGGCTGAAACTCTTGCTAAATGAGGATCCATGATAATCAATTCTTGATACGTGAATGACTTTTTCCTCTGTTTTCAAGGAGTCATTGGCGTGGAACCATTGTATGTAAGATTTTATTTTTTTGCTTGTGATCCTTTGCTATCCCCTGATTGCTTTGTTCATGTATCTTCAGATGAACGACCAGTGAGACCCTGTTAAAAGTGTCTATAAATTTAATCTTCTTTCTCTTGCATTTGATTCTGTGGTATCCCTTCCTTTTCTCTCTCTGTTTCCTTTTCTTCTCTTCCCATAAAACTGTGCTCTCAAATCAATAGAACAAAGTGTTTCAGTTTCAGCCATACCTTTTCCTCAGTTCCATTAATAACCAAACCCCTGATGCCCAATCCCTCCAAATTCCTAATAGCTCTTCCCAAGCTAATCAGGGTGTCTGTTACTATCATATCAATAAGATGTTTTCCTTCAAATTCACACTACAAATGAGTTACTCTGTGCTACTGTCATAAACATTTGCCTGCCTTAAATGTTTCACATTGCTTAGCGGCTGCAATCAGATTAGGTAGTGACCCAAAAGAAGAAAACTAGACTTGCCTAAGCGATTTCTCCACCTAGCATGTATGTAACTAATAGAAAGCAAGAATTTTTAATTCGGAACTTAATTGTATTTGCAGCTATTGTATGCAAGGAGTTGCCGGCCATCTTGAATATCAGAAATTATTTTTCTTGCCTATGCTGCTGGAGTTGCCAATTTATATGATCTCTCCTAACTTGTTTGGCTTGTTATGTTTAGACATGCATAGTGCAAGCACCTGCAATAGAAACTGATTTTAACTTGGATTTCTTCGTTTTCTTCATAATCTCCTTTCTCTCTTGTGATTTTGTTCAGAATTGCCGTGATGCTTTTTTCTTCACCTTTTTTCTAAATCTCCATTGAATCATTGAGACACCTCGTCATACTTCATTTGTTGTGATGCTGTCACAGGAGATGCTAAAATTATGCCTTTTGAAGCGTGCTTCTGCACAGCATTACGGTCAAATAGGAATCCCTTTCCAGTTTCTCTGTCATCGTATGGAGCTAGGTAGGACAGACTGCTAAAGACCCTTTTCCACGGCGCAGGACCTCTGAAGGAGGTCCTTGGGGCTATCAAATGCTGTGCAGGAACACATAATTAGTGAAGTTTGTAAGCCCTAGTAGTGTAATAAGCTTTTTGATGAAGCTTCTGTAGCAGAATGTTTATACTAGCGCATATAACTGTAATATTTTGCACCTTACCAATGCTGTAGGAACGCCAGACTGCGAAGATCCGATGTTTCTGTAGCTGTGAATAACCCGATCTTAACCTAGTAAGGTTCCCTTTTCTTCTTTTCCAATGTTAGCAATGGTTTTTTCATGAACCAGGCGCTCTGCCATGCAAGAATATTGTCTGAGGTATGCTAGTTAAAAAACCCTGTAAACATCCTTTATAGACTTTTGAAATGTTTTTTTTTATATGGATGTTTGTGGGGAATTTCAAATGTTTAAGCTAATAGTTTTGTTGAGAGAGAAATTATAATGATGTTTTAGAAAGATTGATTTAAAATATAAATGCTAATTAAGAATAATAAGACCAAGAGAATCTTGAGCTTGGTGGATTCAGATTCATTTATTAATGTGGTATTTTAAATTATATTTTATGTGTTGATATTAAAAATAATTTTTTTTAAAATAAAAAATATATTATTTTGATGTATTTCTATAATTAAATTATTTTCCCAATCAATTTCAATATATTTTTCTTAGTATAAAGATGAGATAGCTTTAATATGGTGCCATAGATATTGAAGTCGTCATCGATATCTTCTATCACCATGGGAAAGAATCAACTTAAAGTGGTGAAAGCAACTTGTACCTTCTCCATCCTTCCATTTTCTTACCAGTGTTTATCTAACTGATAATAACCAGCAAAGCAATGATGGTGGAGGATGTTTCTTTATAGATTTTCTATTTGCTGGTGGGGCAAATCACCAACTCCATGATGTGTCTTTCTTAAGCCAAACCATTTGATTTATCATTAAAAAAACCAAAATATTCAATTGAATTACGACAGCAGAACTTATGTTTTGCCAAGTACAGAAGCAAACATTAAAGAGCTTGTATACAAAAAACAGTAATGTTCTTACGTTTGGTACATGTCTTTTCCTTGATCCTTTGACATTTTCTCAATCATTAAAGAAATAAAATAGAGGGTAAAGTTTACATCTTCAATTACATGCCTGCCAACTTTTCTCTCAGATTTTTCCTCAGGATTTTTCCTGATGGTGCCTTGGGAATAGCTTCTATGAAGAACACTCGTTTAATTCTCTTGTAAAATATCACCTGCATCATCGAAATCATGTTGTGCTCTCTTGTCAGCCACCAGGGGAAACACAGCAATTAATAAGAATGAAATTGATTGAAGAGTAGGGTTTACCTGTTTTGAAATATACTGCTTAATCTCATCTTCGGTGACCTGGGACTTCTCTGATTTCACTGCAAACGCCACAGGAACTTCTCCTGCATCCTCATCTTTCATTCTGAAATTGAGATTATTATTAACCATGTGAGATTCCTATTCAAAGTTCAAGAAACAGGGTGCTGCTGGGTGTTCTGCACTTACCCTACTACAGCAGCGTCAGATATCTCTGGATGGGCTAGTAACAGAGCTTCGAGCTCAGCAGGAGCAACCTGAAACCCTTTATATTTGATCAATTCCTTCAATCTGTCAACGATGAAAAGCTCATCATCATCGTCAATGTAGCCGATATCGCCTGTGTGTAGCCATCCTTGTTTATCTATTGTTCTTGAGGTTGCCTCAGGGTCGTTAAGATACCCTGAACATTTACAAAAGTCCACGCATCGTTTCAGAATCACACAGACACGTTTCTATATCTAAAAAACTAATCAAAATAAGATCAAGGCTTGATCATTTGATTTTCCTGTTCGAAAATGCTAGACTTTTTCTTACCTTTCATGATCTGATCACCTCGGATGCAAATCTCTCCAGGCTGGTTCCTTGGTAGAGACGCCCCTGTTTCAGGGTCAACGATCTTCATCTCTGCGTTCCTGACCACTGTCCCGCATGCTCCTGGTTTAATGTCAAATGGTTCCTTGGCAAATGCCAAACCCATCGCTAAAACGGGTCCTGCCTCGGTCATTCCATATCCCTGTTACATCAAATTAAATCGTCGATCAGCCTCGTTCTGAAATGCAAATCTGTTTTTTTAATATTAAAATTCTGGATTTAAAGCACGACTCGTGCGTGCAAGAAAGGGGATTGGTCCAGGGCTAATCAAGAACTCAGCTGGCCCCTCCATTTATAAGCTTTTATTTGCCAAGCTGGAAAACTCCCATCCTATAGTCCTATGAAATTGATGTGATTATGCATAGGAGGTGATCTGTTAAAAATTAGATATGAGATGTCGATCGCATTAATATCTTACGAGAAAGACCCTTCAACCCCCTAAATATTGAAAAATATATATTATTCTCTTCAAAATAAGCTAATGGTAGAAATTTAATTCAACATCTTAATTAAAATGTGATTCTTGCAAAGGTTTTTTTTTTAATTAAAATGATATATTTTTTATATTTTTCATATAACACAAAAAAATAATTAGATATTTTTTAGATAAAGTGTCGGTGTGTTTGATAGTGTGACTAAGGTTGTTTTTGAAAGTTTTTTTTATTCAGAAATATATCTAAATGATATATTTTTTTTAAAAAATTATTTTTAATATCAGTACATGAAAATGATTTAAAACCATCGATATATTTTAATTTTTTTGAAAAAAAAAAATTCAAATTGTTTTTTGAAAAACACCACTTTTAAAATAGAGAAAATCAACTGCAGTAGGCTAAGAATATACCCTGTTTTTCAGGTTTAAATACTTGTAAACACTGAGTGGTAACGCCAGGGCCCTCCTAAAATTTAATGGAAAATAAAACCGACAAGGTCTATCTAAAGATTCTAACTAAACTCCTATGAAATGGAGCAGATATAACTACTTTAATGAAGAAAGAGAGACTAATTTATGTCCGACCAATTCAAGACTATTGATTTCGGTCCCTGTATGCTATAACTGAGCCGGCCTTTCAGCTTTGTGCAGCTCAGATACCAGGTGGAGGCGTGGAGTCAATAGCTCCATATCTGAGATCGGACATGGTTGACCTCCTCTAATAAAACATCCACGATCATATCTTATAGTTTTTTTAGGTTTCCAACTCCTTTTCGAAAATGGGTTTTCTTTGATTTCCCCCCTTGATGGTATCCCTAGACCATTCATTCGGAGGAGTATATTAGCAGTAAATAAAGAAGAAAATATTTCCCGTCGAAGAACAGATTTCATCAAGCATTAAATTAGGAGAAGATACGTTTGAAACCAGATAAAAAGATGCCCCCTCTCGTTAAAATACTCGAAGGATTGTAGTTTTCAGCTAATCAAACAAGAATGGGGAAAGTGACAGAGATAATCCACCAAAAAACTTGAAAAATTGTAGAAGTGATGTAAGAAAAATGAAGGGGGGCCTGCATACCTGACCAAGTCTGGCCTGAGGAAACTTAGCTCTGACAGTATCTTCAAGCTCCTTACCCAGAGGTGCTCCTCCAGATTTCAGCATCCGCAAAGAAGACAAGTCATGCTTGTCAAGATCAGCTGACTTAGCAATGGCTAACATCACAGGCGGAACAACTGGTGCTATGGATACCTTGTACTTCTCAATCAATCCCAGCAAAGAACCAATCTCAAACTTCGGCAGAATCAAAATCGAGGCACCAACTCTCAGCCCGCAAAGCATTATCGAATTCAGAGCATAGATATGGAACATGGGCAGCACACACAGAATCACATCTTCACTGTGAAAATACAGGTTTGGATTCTCTCCATCTACTTGTTGAGCCACGCTGGTTATTAGCCCCTTGTGTGTTAGCATGACCCCTTTTGGTAACCCTGTAGTCCCTGATGAATAAGGCAACGCCACTACATCGTCAGGATTAAGGTCAACTTGGGGCATTTCATTTTCGTCAGCCTGTGTGAGGTCTGAAAAGTGTAAGCACCCATCTGGGGCAGAGTCTACGCACATGATCTTAACTCCATTTTCTTGTGAAAAATCTTTAACCTTCTCGTAGTAACAAGCCTGTGTTATCAGAAGCTTCGCTTTTGAGGCCTTGGCGTGTTTTGCTAGCTCTGCAGGGGTGGAGAAAGGATTGGCAGCGGTGATGATGGCACCTCTGTGTGAAGCGCCCAAGAAAGCTAGCACGAATTCAGGTGAACTTGGCAGGAAGAGCATGATCACGTCACCTTGTTGAATACCAATCTTGTTAAGACCAGAAGCAACTCTTCTTGCTGTGAGCTCAACATCAGCATAAGTGTAGACATCGCCATTTGCGCCATTTATCAGACAAGGTTTTGATGAATGTTTAGACAAGTTTTCGAAAACGTAAGTATGGAGAGGAAGGTTTTTCGGGATGTAGATGTCTGGCAATTTGGAGCGGAAGATGAATTCTTCTTGTGGATTCATTGTGGTATCCATGGCGGGCTAGAGCTGCAGAGGGAGGAGAGGTGGTGGATTTTAGGCACTCTGTTTTTTGATGACTGGAGACCTGAGAGAGCAGAGCGGAGAGCATCGATGCTGATATAGCAACGGCTGGCATGGAGGGTGGGGTTGGTGGAAGGACAAATTGGGTATTGTGGAGTTGTTGGAGGGTAAAACAGGGAAATCACTGATTGAAAAAGGGTCGTGTTTGGTGAAGAATCTGTGGAGCAGGGTTGGTGGGATTAGGGTTATTGGTGAGGGTAAGGGGTTGGAGTGGTGGTGGGTTCCCATTTGGGTTGGTTAATAAATTGGCCTTTTGACCTGAGATGGGTGGCTCCACTTGTCACCCAATCCATTTTATTTTATGCACAAACGTGTTTTTATTATTTTGTTTTTTTTTATTTCTTTCCAGCAGCTCTGGCTTCCCCCCTTTCACCTACTACATGGAATGGACAAGATCTAAATCATACACAATTTAAATGCTATGAGTAATGTTTATACATGTATTTTAACAATTAGGAAGTGCTTTCCTAGAAAAAAACAATGATAATATTAATAGTTGTAATAAATCTAGCTCAATTCCATGAGTTTAGATTATCAATTCAATAGCTTCATCGTATTGTATTTTTAGTTCTATCAATTAAGATATTAATTTGATTAAATTTTAAGATCATGTTTGACATGGCATTGTGTTTCAAAAATGTTTTTGAAAAAAAATAATTTTTTATTATATTAGAATAATTTTTTGATGTTTTTAGATCATTTTCATAAGCTGATCTCAAAATTATTTTTAAAAAATAAAAAAACATCATTTTGATGCATTTATAAATAAAAAATATTTTAAAAAACAAACTCAATCACACTCACAAACGAGCGCTAAATTCAATTCAAATCTTTTCGGATCAACAAAAAAACAAAACATTAATGTTTTAATTACAAAAAATGGTGAGAAATTTTATAGAGACTAGAGGTAATTGGTGATCTTATATTAGTTATTTAATTTTCAATAAAGTCAAGGATGAAAATATTAAGTCGCTTGATTTTTTGATTTTCGTCTCCAATATTATTTTTTATGAATCATGAATATATATATATATATAAAAGATGAGTGACGTAACTTTCCCTTTCTTTATATTCATGCCAACGTCATATAATGTTAAAATTCATCCAATATAAACAAAACCCGTCCCTCCTGTTCGGCTTATCTAAACCAGAAAATTCCCACCAGCTTTTGTTTTGACCACCGCCACGCCACACCATGTGAGAATTCTTTGTCAAAGTCGACAGGCCCCGTCCGAGAAATTTGACCTCACACAGAGTTGGTGGAACTCCATGGAATCGCATCTTTAAATAATCGAACACCAAACGAATACAGGTTCAGAGCTCTCGGCATAGAATCTTGCCAGGTCCCTTCGGTCTCAGTCAATGAAGAGAAATCCTCTTCGACTTTTTATCCATTTTCAACACCACCTGTTTCTTTTCTTAAATTTAGAGGATTTACAATTACTACGTGATGAAATTGATCCACCAAATCCTGCTCTTATAGCTATGTCGCGCAGGCAAATATAATATTCAACTGCTAAATGAGTGGAGTCACAATTCAAACATTTCTACAATAATTCGCAACCAAACATCTAAGAACAGGTGTTTACATCTTCAACCTTAATTCAGTCTGAAGCCCTGGTCTGTAAGGCCGCATTCTCCTCAATCTTCTTGTCTGCTTCATCACAGAATCATAAACAGCACTGGGGTCTTCTGTTTCAAGAGAATTCTCCATGAGATTCCCATGCAGATTTCCTATACTGGCCCCTTCCTCTTGGACATGGCAGTTTCCTGCACTCTGTAGCAAGAAATGTGGAATGAAGAGAACCCTACTGAAACAAGATTTTGTGATTTATGTCCGGTAATAAAGGTGCTAGTTATGTACCTGTGTTTGTCGTCCTCTGTATTCGAAGGAGTTTCATTGGATTCATCGACATTTTCATGCTCCCCCTCATCTGGGCTCTCAGAATCTCCTCGCTTTTTGTCTCTTTTTTCAAGAATAATCTTTATTTGGTCCTTGAAAAATTGTTCTTGAAACTCCATCTTAGGAAAAGAATTGTTATGATCAGTCAAAATAGATGAGGGGGAATGCAGAGATTATTCAGTTAAAGTCAAAATCATGTAAACAAAACAGATCAACGTAACAAGAAGCTACACCTGTAGCACTAGATATCGTGTCAGGACTATGGAGATAACTCATCATGAATAACTAGCATGGTTTCCATGGAAAGTAGTGATTGTTTAACTAGATAATTATCAGATAAAGCAAGACAAATAAGTTTATAGGCATCCTGTGACCATTACCTCTTCCATGTCCTGTTCATGCTGCAATTTGATTTTCTGTCTCAAAACATCAATTTCCTTCATTGCATTTCCCAGCCTCTCCCTCATTATGAAATTTAATTCTTCAAGAAGTTTTAGGGGCCTTTGTTCTTCAGCTACCTTGTTGTTCATCCAGACAAACTGGTGACTGTCCTCAGTCATTCTCCTGCTCTGGTTCCCAGCCATTTCTTGGTATGATCTCATTTCACATTCCAGCATGGGGTTACCCGCTGATCAATAGCACATCATGTCATTTAGATTTAGAGTATATATGATTTATTGGCATAATTGGAGGTTCACAAAAGTTCAATTTAAGCAGATAAAACTACTTGAATACAATCAATACCTCCTCTCGTATTACATATATGTCCCACAGGTGGCCTATAAAAAGATCGTGCAGCAGTTCTCTTGAAATATTTGGAGTGTGTTTGGAAGCCTCCATTTCCTCTTTCAGCTGGCATCTCAGAATCAGCATTACTTGTGATGGATTGATTCTGATCCACGCCTGTATCTCCCCATGCTTTAGGATTAGGAATCTGCGGACCCTGCTGTTTTGCGGCAATGGTTTCAGCCATTTTCGTATGCTTACTTTCATCAAACCCCAACTCACCTTCATCGAGTGCTGAGTTGAGACTGATAGCTTTCACTGCACCAGGACTTGCTGATTCAGCTTCAGTCTCTGGTGTCAGATTACTATTACTGGCATCAGCAGGGAGAGACTTGCCAGTGCCATTTCTAGAACTCGTGTCCATACTCAACTCTTTGCTGCACCATTCCTTCTCCAAAGTTTTGCTGTAAAAAATTATTCAAAAAATTTAAAAAACAGCAGTTCCTGAAACAAAACTCAATTATGAGATGACTCTTTCTGTACGACCAATGAAAAGGCATTGAACTTGATAAATCATTCTTTTACGAATATCTAGAGATTGAGTTACTTTGGGATTCTGAGTGAAAGAGCAATTTTGTGTGCCGTCTTATAATCTCCTACATTTTGGCAAATTACTTGTGTATTCGTATGTGATTGATTGTGCTATTTATCTACTCAGTTTGAGGTTTTAGGATTATTTTCCCAACAACATTTATCTTTTCCCTGTTATGTAAAATTGTTTCTGATTAAGATGGAGATTTTATGCAACACTCTTCTGAAATTCATCTGTAAAGTCTGCCCGGAAAGTGGAAATTTGTAGCAATATCTCGAGAAGTTACAGTTAAGTTTCGATGGATTAAACCCTTTGAGAGGATATTGTTTGTTTATATTCAAACTACTGTGATGTTGGACCTTAGCAACTAGCATGGAGTGGGAAATTCTACTGCTCCTTATCAGTTCATCAGTCAGGTCGAATCTTCTCACTACTTTACTCAGTAAACTTCTACTGGACTAGATGTTTCGGACAAGACAATTACTATATGCTGTTCTCAAATTTAGAACATAAAGACAATTACTATATGCTTTTCTCAAATTTAGAACATAAAGACAATTACTATATGCTGTTCTCAAATTTAGAACATAAAGACAATTACTATATGCTGTTCTCAAATTTAGAACATACTGACCTGCAGCTTAAGCAAAATATCAGACCAGAGCTCTCGTTTTTAATGATCTGATATTTTTCTTTCCTGTCCAGGCAAATGTCACAGGAACTCAGTGATGACTCGCCCTTTTCTAGCACTTGCGTTGCTGGTTCAATCTTGCGTCCTGAATTTGCTTCCATGGTGATCTTGGACGGAGTTGATGACGACACATTGCTTGGCATCTGACAACAGATCAAAGAAGCCTTTAGAGCCTCCTGGAACTGTAATTCTTCAGCTAATTGAGCATCTAACAGAGCACGCAAGATTTCATCTTCTGATTCATTTTGCTGCGAGAAAGATGGAAAGTAACCATCAATCACAACAAGATCATCAAAGAAGGCTGGTTCTCTTGCCATGTTCTTATCACAAAGTCTGTCTTCAATCTCGATCCTCTCCTCTCACAATGCAACATTGTCTCTCAACATCCACTACTTGAATGTCTGTCAAGAACTTACTTCCAGAAGAAGTTGTTTTAGCAACTTCCTCGAGGGTTCAACCCTTTTGTACCTTTGATTGACTTGCTTCACAGGGAGTGTAGGCATGGACGCGTCATTGCCTTTTGTTTTTTTTTTGTTTTCCAATTACTTAAAGGGTGATTAGAAGATGAGTGGATATTGTTTTTTTATTGAAATAATATTTTGTAAAAAAAAATTATTTTTAATATCAATATATTAAAATATCTAAAAACATTTAAAAAACAAGTTAATAAATGGAGATTTTTTTTAACAATAACTAAAAAAAATAAAATTAAAAAAGCAATATTAAAAAACAAAATAGCCTCAATATTGCCATGTAAATCATCAAAACCATGCTATGAGTTATAGACTCAATCGGTTTTATAATTATTTTTCTTAAATTTATATCTAAAATAAATAGAAAACTAAAAAGATAAAAAATAAAATAAAATATATAGGCTCTCAGGATCTGCATGCCGAAATCATCGCAAGAAAAAATTTAAACATGTGAGTGGGCCTTCAAGCTCAGGCCTACACATTTAGGCTTGGTTTTTTATATATATATTTTAAATGAGCCTATTTGTTTAAGAGTCGAAATAGATCTAAATTGTCTAATTTGCATTATTTTAAAATTTCAAGGATCTAAATGTATTTTTTTAAAATATGGCTCACCACCCATGTTTAACATCATCTTCATTTTGGTCCCTCTCCTTTTAATTCCACCGTTACTTAAAAAAATCAAAAGTAATCAGTATTTAATTAGGATTGAATTGCCCAGAATAAATGAATTATTGAAAAATAAGCAGTGTTGGGTAAACATGTTTAGCCCATATGTTTATTCCATCATTCTGAAGCAAGAAATGATGGAATAAAGAGAACCCCACTAAAATGATGGAATAAAGATTCTCGTTATTGATGAAGTCTATGAAGACTTCAATGAATCTCTAAATCTTTAGGCTTTTTCCTCGCTGCAAAGATTTTTTTTTATGCGAGCAAAACTTATTCTTTAAAAATTATATTTTATAGATTTAAGCGAACAAATAAAACTTGAGCTGATGAATTGTTGTTTTTTTGGAGGCATGAATCTCAAATTCCCTCACCTCGCTCTTAGTTTTTAATGAAAAAACCTGTTTCATAAAATACCTTTGCCTTTCTCAATGAGAGACACCAGATGTACATGACAAAAATCCTTGAAGTTTCAATTTTATTCAATTGAATCCCACAATGCCAATATGCATTATGATCCCTTTATATACAACTTCAGTTCGTACCTCAACTAACTGAACTTACAATTAAAACTGAATTCAACTAACTATAACAGAAAATGCAACAACCTTTAATAACAACTAACTAACTGATTAGCAACTAATTTTATCTCAACATACCCTCCCTTAAACTAAATCAGTTTACAAGTTTAGGTATGTCACATACTCCCAATTGCTTTCTCAGATTTACAAAAGTTTCCAGCTTTAAAGGTTTGGTCATAATGTCTGCCACTTGCTCTTGTGAACTGCAATACTTCAGCTCTATCTCTCCATCCTTTGCCAAGTCACGAAGAAAGTGATACCTGACAGCTATATGCTTGCTCCTCCCGTGCATTACTGGATTCTTCGACAGCTTAATTGTCGAGGAATTATCACAATATATCATGCAACCCTTTTGATTCCACTGCAGTTGCCCAAGTAACCTTTGCATCCAAATGGCTTGGCATGCGCATGCTGCTGCAGAAATGAACTCAGCTTCCGTGGTCGAGAGAGTGACTATAGCTTGCTTCTTCGAACTCCAGGCGACTGTCCCATAACTCATCATGAACACATATCCTGAGGTGCTTCTGCGGTCATCCACATCACCTGCATAATCACTGTCAGAATAAGCAATTAATCCATTTGTCCATCCTCTCTTCTGGTAACATATGCCCATGTCAGTAGTGCCTCTCAAGTATCTCAATACTCTTTTCACTGCCTGCATATGAAGTTCAGTGGGCTTCTCCATATATCGGCTCACCAAGCTCATCACATACATGAGATCAGGTCTCGACACAGTCAAGTACATCAAGCTCCCAATCATCTGTTTATACTTGGTCGAGTCAACCTTAATTCCATCCTCATCCTTTGTCAACTTGCAACCTGGTACTATAGGAGTTTTGGTGGGGTTACTGTTTTCCATACCAAATCTCAGAAGGATTTCTTCAGCATACTTCCTTTGGCTCATGTAGATACCCTTGCTGTTTTGAACTACTTCCACTCCCAGGAAGTACTTCATTTTCCCCAAGTCTGTCATGTCAAACTCACTCTTCATTGACACCTTGAATTCACTGATCATCTCCTCATCATTACCAGTGAATATCAAGTCATCCACATATATACTGACAACCAACACCTTCCCTCCTTCAGTCTTAGTGAATAATGTGTGTTCACTAGGACATTTTTCAAAACCACATCCAACAAAATATGCTTCTATACGGCTATACCAAGCCCTTGGTGCTTGCTTTAAACCATATAGAGCTTTGTGAAGTTTGAATACCTTCCCTTCTTCCCCTTTTCTCACAAACCCCTTGGGTTGCTCAATGTACACAGTCTCCTTCAACTCTCCATGCAGGAAAGCACTCTTCACATCTAACTGATATATGCTCCAATCATGATAGGCTGCCACTGCCATAATCAACCTTATGGTGTCCCATCTTGCTACGGGAGCAAACACTTCTGTGTAGTTGATTCCATACTTCTGAGCATATCCTAACACAACCAACCTGGCCTTGTGTTTGTCCACCTCTCCCTTTTCATTCAATTTGGTTTTGAAAATCCACTTCACCCCAATGGCTTTGGTGTGACTTGGTAATTCTGTCAAAACCCAAGTTTTGTTCTTCTCTATGGCGTGCATTTCAGCCACCATAGCTTGCTCCCATATAGGATTTCCCGCTGCTTCTTCATATGACTTTGGATCCCCAGCTTCTGTGTACATAACCATGTTTTGTTCCTCCTCACTATCAATCAATCCCTCTCCTGAAACATAGTCTCTCATCCATCTCGGCTCTCTGCTCACTCTACCCAGTGACCTGCCAGCAGTGTTCACATTTCTGCCCTCACTCACTTCTTCAAGGGATTCATCTTGCACCCCTTCTTCTACCCCAGCTACTGTGTCATTTACCCCTGCTGCATCAGCTTGGTTTTCCTGCATATTTTTCACGTTTTCCCCAAAATCAGCCTCCAATTCATCCTCATCAGCACACACACTAGATCTGTCATCACCCTCAGAATCATCTCCCCACTTCAATGTGCTGCTGCCAGTTTCATTCTCAATGGTTTTTCCCCATTTCCAGCTCTCCATTTCATCAAAAACCACATCTCTACTTATGACAATCTTTTTAGTTATGGGATTATACATTCTATACCCCTTGGTCTCCTTACTCACCCCCATATACACACACTTAGTGCTTTTATCATCTAATTTCTTTCTTTTTTTGATCCACATTATGCACATATCCTATGCATCCAAATACCCTAAGGTATTCTACAGAAGGTGTTACATTTCTCCATGCTTCCTCAGAGGTTTTATCTTTCAAAGCCAAAGTCAGACTTCTATTCAACAAATAAACAGTCCAATTTACTGCCTCAGGCCAAAATTCTCTCGGCACATTCCTCTCAATCAACACACTCCTAGCCATGTTCATTATAGCCCTATTCTTCCTCTCGGCCACCCCATTCTGCTGGGGTGTATAGGCAGCCGTAAGTTGTCTACTTATACCATTTAATTCACAAAATGAGTTGAATTCCTCAGAACAAAACTCTCCCCCCCTATCAGTCCTTAGGCTGCC
This sequence comes from Salix arbutifolia, assembly GCA_025169955.1. Classification (NCBI taxonomy): domain Eukaryota; kingdom Viridiplantae; phylum Streptophyta; class Magnoliopsida; order Malpighiales; family Salicaceae; genus Salix; species Salix arbutifolia. Next base: position 2,247,530 of record CM045902.1, read on the forward strand.
AATATTCTCACCAATTTCTCCCTCAATCAGTACTTTAAACTTCTTAAAAGTCATAAAGGCTTCAGATTTTTCAGTAATGAATTGCACCCATATTTTCCTCGAATAATCATCAATGAAAGTAATCAAATACCTCCTATTGCTGAGGGATATTGGGGTTATTGGCCCACATATATCAGCATGTATCAGTTGCAGCCTCCTAGAGGCTCTCCACTGACTTTGTTTTGGGAATGGATCCCTATGGTGTTTACCCAACACACATCCCTCACACAATTTTGTAGGGGCTGTTATCAGTGGCAGCCCCCTCACCATTTTCTTATGATACAAAGTTTTCAGCCCTTTGTAACTCAAATGGCCATATCTACAATGCCACAATTGTGCCTCATCCTCAGCAATTAATTTAAAACAATTTTGTTCTCTAGCAGCAGGTTCTTTAATAGCTAAAGAGGCTATCACTACAAACATTCTGTTTACTGACATTTCACTAGTCATAATCAGCCCCCTAGACATGTGAAACAGTTTGCACATATTATTTTTGATCAGTATAGTCAACCCTTTCTCTTGTAATTGACCTATACTTAACAGATTGTTTCTCAATTCGGGAATATAGTATACTTGGGTAATAACTTGTGTTACCCCCTCCACTGTCATCCTTATACTACCTATTCCCATTACCCCCATTCTGGAATTGTTTCCTAATTTAACAGATTGTCTAAATCCTTCATCAATGTCAATAAACCACAATCTATTTCCAGTCATATGATTGGAACAACCAGAGTCTAGGAACCATACCTCCTCTCGGCTTGCATGATTTAGCTCCACATGTGTCATCAAGAGCATTTCTTCCTCTTCCTCTAGCTCGGCATAGTGTGCTCCTCTTTCCCATTCTGGGCACTCGAACTGAAAGTGCCCTAACTTGTGGCATTTATAGCATTCAGTGAGTTCCTTGTTGTACTGGAACCTCCCTCTGCCTCTTCCCCTGCCTCGGGCCCCCCTGGGAAAATTGAAGCCACCACCTCTGACTGGATTATAGCCCCCTCTGCCCCTGCCTTTAGTTGTTCTGTCATCATAAACAACTTTGAGGGCTTGGTCCTCTTCTCGGTGCTCACTCATCCGTTGCTCATGGACTAATAAGCTTCCATGAAGCTCGTCGATACTCAGTGTATCCAAGTCGTTTGACTCCTCCACAGAACACACTACGTAATTAAATTTTGAGGTTAATGTTCTCAAAATCTTACCTACTATCACACTCTGCTCCATTTTTTCTCCATTGGTACGCATCTTGTTCACCACTGCCAAGGTTCGTGATATGTACTTGTCAACTTTTTCCCCTTCCTTCATGCTCAGTAATTCGAACTCTCTTCTCAGGGCTTGCAACTGTGCCCTACGAACCTTGGTTGAACCTTGATACTTCTGCCTCATTGATTCCCAGATTGCCTTTGACGAGGTTTTATCAAGGATCGTCTCCATTATTTCTCGATCAATTGCCTGGAATAGGCAATTTTTTATCTTCAAATCTTTGAGCTTTGTTTCTTCTAAGCTCTTTCGCTGAGCTTCACTCACTGTTGTTCCTCGAGCCACGGTTGGGATGCCATCTTCCACCAACGTCCACAGCTCCTTGCTTCTCAAGAAATTCTCCATCATCATCGACCAATGGTCATAATACCCGTCGAATCTTGGAATGGCAGCTTGTACAAACTTTTCTGTGTTATTGAGCATCTTCTCAGCACACAGTGGACGATTTGCACAAATTTTGAATTTTTTTTTTCACTCTCACTCACTCTCGGTGTTTCTCTCTTTCTCTCGTGTTTCACTCGCTCGCACCTCTCTGTGTTTCACTCTTTCTCTCCTTGCCTTCACTCTCTCTTTCACCAACCAACTGTGGTGGTCTTCGGTGGTGGTGGATTTTCCGTCTTCTCCACCAATCAAGGATTTTAATGGATCGTTACTCTCGATTTCTTCACAAATCAAGAGTTGCTTCTTCTTCTTCTCCTTTATTTCCGCAGAAATCACTGATTCTAGGCTCGATTTGAGCTCTTCGAACAGATTTCAGCTCAGCCAGAGTCGATCTCCCTCTCACTCTTCTCTTCTTTCTCACGAAGCTTCTCTCGGAAGCTTTCTTTCTCTCGCTTCCTTTATACGGGCTCTGATACCATTTGACAAAAATCCTTGAAGTTTCAATTTTATTCAATTGAATCCCACAATGCCAATATGCATTATGATCCCTTTATATACAACTTCAGTTCGTACCTCAACTAACTGAACTTACAATTAAAACTGAATTCAACTAACTATAACAGAAAATGCAACAACTTTTAATAGCAACTAACTAACTGATTAGCAACTAATTTTATCTCAACAGTACATGTAAGGTGACAACTATTCATAACCCGTTATTTGGAATGATTCATGTGAAATAATAATTCACAAATTCTTGTGAAGTAATTATAAATGAGTATCATTGGTTTGGCCGTGTAGATTGTCCAATAAAATCACTTGGATTGAATCTATTGAATTGTGTGGAGAAGTAAACATTGATGATTTTATAGGATTATGTGAAAATATTTGTACAAATAATAAAAAAATACATATAAATATTTGCAAAATATGCGAAGAAATATACAAAAGAAGCCAGAAAAATCCAATGGGGTGGCCAGTTCATCTGGGCTGCCCCTTTTTTTGTTTTGTTTTCCCCAATAGTTATATACTTGTATTTGTCATCCTCTGTGTTCGAATGGCTTTCATCGGATTCATGGGCATCTTCATGCTCCTGTTTTTGTATGAGCCAATAATTAACAACACAACCCAGTACTTGTATTTGTCATCCTCTGTAGTTTTTGGGTGCTTATTTGAGAAGTTTTAAAGGTTTAACTCTTTTAGAAATGATGGTCATCTCCGTTTGCATAAAGTGTTCATGAATTACCTTAAGGGTATCGCTAATGATCAGGGTCTGGTAAGTGTAAGTTGGATATTATTTGATTTAGTTTGTTGTCTCCTGTTCTGGTTTGGCTCTGCCGAGGCAGGTGGCTGGGCTATTATGGTTCAGTGTTGGGTCGACTAGAGTGGCTGGCTGGCTGGCTGGCTGGCTGGCGGTTTCCGGGCGGATTAGATTGGCTGTTCGTGGTGGATTTATGATGGAGGGCTACTGGTGAATGACCCAAAGCAGGTAGAGAGAAGAGGGTTGCTGTCCTTCTGCTGATGTGGACTGATCTGGCTTGGTGGCTGCTGCTGGGTTTGTTATAGGTGATGTGCTCTGGGCAGTGGGTGTGGCTGGTGGGTTATCAGGCAGCGGAGCAGCGAATGTCGATACAATTACCAGGAAGGTTTATGGGAAAGAGGTTTGTTTTCTTTAAACAATTTTCTTCTGGTTTGGTTTTAGTTCCTGGATTTGTGTTGTGAGGTGAACAGGGGCTAGGGTTTTGGTCAAAATAAGGGTGTGTTTCACTATATCTAGTTTTTTTAGATCACATCTTGATAAGAATTTCACAAATCTAGGGTTTGCAATATGTTTTGAGAATATGAACAAGCTGATAAGAATTTTCACAAATCTAGGGTTTGCAATATGTTTTGAGAATATAAACAAGCTGTGTATTGTTTAATTGTAAGAATAATTAAAAGTCTTATTTGTTGATGTGAGACAACAAGCTAAAAGAGAATTAAAAACATAAAAAAAAGAAATATTAGAGTTTTTAAAGGAGAAAAAGTCTATTATTTTATCAATTCATAAAAAAACCTCCAAATATTTAGAAAAAAATAATATATAAATAGTAAAACCATAACAATATATCAAATAATTAGGTTTATGCCACATTAAATAAAATATTTAACAACAATTAAATCAAGCCCGACAAATAAATCCAAATAAAATCCGAAATAGTCTAGTAAATATAATATGTAACAATAATAAAACTAAGTCCAATAAATAATTCTAAATAAAACCCAACAACACAATAATTGAGTTGTTCTCTGTCTGTGTTAACCATGTCTCAAGTTTGATGTCTTCATCACTCCTCGTCTGGGCTCTCAGGATCCCCTCGCTTTTTATCTCCTTCAAGAATAATCTTTATTTGTTCCTTGAAAAATTGTTCTTGAAACTCCATCTTAAGAAAATAATTGTTACGATCAGTCAGAATAGATGAAGGGACATGCAGAGATTATTCAGTAAAAATCACAAAACAGGTCAAAGCAATGAGAAGCTACAACCTCTAGCACTAGATATCATGTCAGGAATATGGAGATAACTCATCATGAATAACTAGCGTAGTTTCCATGGACAGTAGTGATTGTTTAACTAGAGAATTATCAGAAAAAAGGCAGGACATAAAAGCTCATAAGTATTCTGTGACCATTACCTCTTCCATGTTCTGTTCATGCTGCAATTTGATTTTCTGTCTCAAAACATCAATCTCCTTCATTGCCTTTCCCAGCCTCTCCCTCATTATGAAATTTAATTCTTCAAGACGTTTTAGGCGCCTTTGTTCTTCAGCTACCCTGTTGTTCATCCAGATAAACTGGTGACTGTCCTCAGTCGTTTTCCTGATCTGGTTCACAGCCATTTCTTGGTATGATCTCATTTCACATTTCAACCTGGGCTTACCTACAGATCAGTGCACTGCATGTCAGTTAGAGTTTAGACTAGATATGATTTATTGGCAGAATTTGAGGTTCGCGAAAGTTCAAGCTAGGCAAATAAAACCTCTTGAATACTGGTTGAAATAATCCACGTCTTCTTTCATTGCCATGAAACCATGAAGTTGGCGCTCTTTATTTGGTTTGAAGTAGACTGGACGATGATTCCAAGCATATCTACCTGTTCCTTGTTCTTCAAAATGCTTATGCAGGCGCTCTGCCTCTAAAAAGCCCCTTGCTGAGCTCTCAAAAATCAAAACACTAATCCCACGATGTCCCTGCCAGTTGAAAGCATGTTGAACCTTCACGATAGCGCCATACGAGCTGAAGGAGTCCCACAGCTCTTTGCTTGTCATGCCAATCCACTGAAATCCATTTCGGCACAAGAAATAGTTGATTAGATCGTAATCAGCTACGTTATTTTAGATACAATAACATTTAATTAAATATTGAACAGCATTTCTGTCTTCATTTCTTTCTGTGAATGTGAGAACAGGATACATACCTTATTGTTCTCATCTTTCATAAGGCTAGTATTTCTAATGATGACCATAGGAGGCCAAACAATCTCATCATTTTTCTTCTCGTCTCTTATACCTTTGCATTCACTCAACACTTCGGCAGCAGGAATGCCAGCAGCTAACTTACTGCATAACTTCTCTTCCAACAGCTGTGCGAGTTCCTGGTGCAGCTTCACCCTTTTTCCTGGTTTGGTTTTGGCATGTAATATCAGGGCCCACAGGCCTTGGTACCCTTTGGTAGCACCAGAACCTTCTTCGCATACAGGACAGAGCCACTGCCTGGTAGTTTCATTGACATCCGCGGGTGCCAATTTCTCCAATATCACAAGGAATTCCTTCATCGGTGTGCTCTTCTTGGTGTTCTCAGGGCTCTTTCCAGATGGATCAGAATCAGATTCATCATTATCATCAAAGGCATCAGCGTCAGAAAGATCACCCACCACGTCAATATGATTAATCTGAATATCATTTGCAACTCTTCCTTGGCCAGCCTCTGAACCCTTTCCTGGAGGACGATCAATACCCCGTCGCTTATTACTTCTTTGTCCCACAGGTGGCCTATCTAAAGATCGTGCATCAGTGCTCTTGAAATATCTGGAGCGTGTTTGGAAGCATCCATTTCCTCTGTCAGCTGGCATCTCAGAATCAGCATTACCTGGAATGGCTAGATTCTCTTCCACGTCTGTATATCCCTGTGCTTTAGGATTCGGAATCTGTAGACCCTGCTGTTTTGCGGCAATGGTTTCAGCCATTTCCGTATGCTTACTTTCATCAAACCCCAACTCACCTTCATCTAGTGGTGAGTTGAGACTGATAGCTTTCACTGCACCAGGACTTACTGATTCAGCTTCAGTCTTTGGTGTCGGATTACCATTACTGGCATCAGCAGCGAGAGACTTGCCAGTGTCAATTCTAGAACCCATGTCCATACTCAACTCTTTTCTGCACCATTCCTTTTTTGACAGTTCCAAAGTCTTGCTGTAAAAAATCATTCAAAAATTTTAAAATACAGAAGTTCGTGAAGCAAAACTCAATTAAGTGATGACAAACTTCTGTTTGAGGTAACAAAAATTTAAAGAAATATTCTGCCTAACTGAACGACCAATGAAAAGGCTCCTGAACTTGATAAATCATTCTTTAACTACTAGCTAAAAGTTACATTCATCTCTTTCCCTTTAGGTAAAATCGTTGCTGATTGATATGGAGATTTTAAGCAACACTCTCTTGAAATTCATTTGTAAAGTCTGCCTGGAAAGTGGAGATTTGTAGCAATATTTCGAAAATTTATGGTTAAGTTTCGATGGATACACCCTTTGAGAGGATATTGTTTGTTTTATATTCAAACTATTGTGATGTTGGCCTAAGCAATTAGCATCTGGTGGCAAATTCTACTGCTACTTATCAGTTTATCAGTCAGGTGAAATCCCCTCACTGCTTTACAGAGTAAACTTCTACAGGACTGAAGGCCTAATGATATGTAAAAGTGTATACAGATCAATTTAGTAACACCATCAACAAGCTCATATAATCAAGACATGCTCGCAATAATGTTTGGACAAAATATTAATATATGCTGTTCTCAAATTTAGAACATACTGACCTGCAGCTTAAGCAAACTATCAGACCAGAGCTCTCATTTTTAATGATCTGATATTCTTCTTTCCTGTCCAGGCAAATTTCACAGGAACTCAGTGATGACTCGCCCTTTTCTAGCACTTGCGGTGATGGTTCAATCTTGCGTCCTGAATTTGCTTCCATCAAAGAAAACCTTAGAGCCTCCTGGAACTGCAATTCTTCATCAAATCCAGCTTCTAACGAAGCACATAAAACTTCATCTTTTGATTCATTTTGCTGCAAGAAAGATGGAAAGTAACCATCATTCACAACAAGATGATCAAAGAAGGCTGGTTCTATTGCCATGTTCTTATCACAGAATCTGTCTTCAACCTGGATCCTCTCCTCTCACAATGTATCTTTGTCTCTCAACATCGACTACTTAAATAAATGTCTTCCAGAACTTCCTTTGGAAGCTGTTTCTTGGGCAACTTCCTTCGTGGGTTTAACACTTTTGTAGTAACTTCGGAAGTTGTTTATTGGGCAACTTCCCTCGAGGGTTTAACACTTCTGTAGCTTTGGTTCACTTGCTTTGCATGGCTGTTTATAGATGCTGTTTGATATTATAAGTTGTCTTTTAAAAGTGTATTTTTTTTGGAAATGTATTAAAAAATATATTTTTTAATTATTTTTTTGATATAATCACATCAAAATATTTGAAAATACTATCTTTTTTTTTTATTTAAAACAAAAAATACTATCAAAACAAAAAACAAATAGACTAGTAGAACATCAACATGCTTTATACCTTATTGTTTTCTTCTTCTTATATTTAGTGGAAAGATAAAAAAGGGGAGGAGATGAAAAATAAAAAAATAAAAATGAGAGAGGATATGCATCGCTCCTATACACTACAAAATTATCATCTCTTATACACTACAAAATGGGATGAGATAATTCCAATTAATTAAAACTGAACTCAATAATGAATTCAGCAACAAACAATTGATTCGTCATAATAAATTATATTGAATTGCGTTAGTGCTCTTTCTGATCCCCTGCTAGAACTTATTTCTTTGCTTGGTCCTTATAATATATTTTGTTAACCCTAATATCATCCTTTAACTACTCATTTCATAAATCATCGTCCTTCTCAACAGTCATCCATGTCTATTGATAGAAGGATCATACTGTACTTGCTTGACACTATGTTTTAAAAATATTTTTGAAAATTTTTACTTTTATATTTTATTTTAAATTATTATTTGAGTGTTTTTAGATCATTTTCATGTGTTGATGTTAAAAATAATTTTTTAAAAATAAAATAAAAATTATTTTGATGTATTTCTAAATGAAAAAACACTTTAAAAAAAAACGATAATTAGAACTCCTAAACAAACACTTCATTTCAAGGGAGGATATGACTCTAAAGAAAAAACATGTACTCGTAATTTTTTAAGATTTAGTGACTATTTGAAAGTATGGTTAAAGTTGTTTTTGAAAGTATTTTTTGTTCAGAAATGCATCAAAATTATATATTTAAAAAAAAATTATTTTGACATCAGCACATTAAAATAATCTACAAACATAATTTTTTTAAATTTTTTTTTTTAAAAAATATATATATATTTTTTAATAAGGCTTTCCAGACATACTCTCAAACACTTAAGAAACAATGAAAATATGAATATATATATATATATAGCAAGGACATCAAAGAGAGAACGTTTAGAGTGTAGGGACGGGATGCACCATTAACCTCACGAATAATTGAAAATTTGCAATTTGGCAAGAATGATAACCGAAGAGTCCTCTCGGTATAGGAATTAGGAAAGCAAAAGGAAGCTTTACAATAAAGTGGCAAAGACACAGCACAGAGTCCTAGGTCAATTCAAACTAAGGTTAAAGAACAACACCCTGTATTAAGCAGGGAAACTGGTAGTTTCCGGTGACAGGACACTTCTTCTTAGAGAAGTCACTTCTAAAGTGACGCCATCTGATCCTGAAACCATAGAGTGACTGGTGGTTGGTTGATTTACTGTAACATGGCACAGGAATCCCTTGCCCCCTCTGATTTTGATTTTGTGGATGATTTTTACTTCTCAGCGCTCTTTGACGAGGAAGAACAAGGAGGAGGAGAAAACTTTGAAGTATCAGATGACAGATATGCAGAAGAGTTGCAATTCCAGGAGGCTTTGATGGGTTCTGTCATCATTTCTCAAATGAAAAGCATTGGCCCGTCACCGATGATGATTGAAGGAACCCTCGTAGTGCTTCCTATTTCCGATCAGCCTATGCGTCTGGAGATAATCGATTTAGAAGCTGGTGAGTCTTCTTTAAGTTTCTGTGAGATTTGTGCTGAGAGAAAAGAGAATGATCAAATGTTCAAAACTGAGAGCTGTGTTCACTCGTTTTGCAATGGCTGCATAAGCAGACATGTGGCCACTAAGGTCCAAGACAGCATTAGAAGAGTCACTTGCCCTGGATTGAATTGCAGGGCTGTCCTTGAATTGGACACCTGCAGGCCTGTACTGACCAGGGGAGTGATTGATCTTTGGGAGGAGGCATTATGTGAAGAGGTGATTGATTCATCCCAGAGGTTTTACTGTCCATTCAAGGATTGTTCAGCTTTGCTGGTTGATGATAATGAAGGAGAAACAATCAGAGAATCTGAATGTCCCTTCTGCCATAGATTGTTCTGTGCTCAGTGCTCTGTGCCATGGCATTCTGGGATCGAATGTGATGAGTATCAGAGGCTGAATGAGGACGAGAGAGGGAAAGAAGATCTCATGGTGAGGGAACTTGCTAAGGACAAGAAATGGGGTAGATGTCCTAGGTGCAAGTTCTATGTGGAAAGAACAGAAGGTTGTCCTCACATGGTCTGCAGGTCAGTTTGTCTTTTGCTGTCATTGCAATTCAAAACTTGTTTATCACTACATTATTGTTCCTTAATTACAACAGTTTCTGTCACTGATGATCTCTTACTAATTGCTGATTTTAACCAAACATTGTGATTTGTATAGAACTATAGATAGGAGCATAGAGAAAGATGCCTCAAACTGCAACCATAAACAACATTTAGTAACTTTGAACCACATATCTGTGCAAGTACAATGGAGTTTCTTTTGTTAACATATAATCATAAATGCAGGTGTAGGTTTGAGTTTTGCTATGGATGTGAAGAACAATGGGGCCCAAGTCATGGGGGATGCACTAAGAAATAAGAAGCAGACCAGGCCTTGGAGAAGTGATATATAAACCATCAACCATGATGGAGAGAAGAAACTACTAGGAAGTTGTTTTTAGGTGTCCAGGAAGAAGTAGTGTCAAGGAATGAGAAGCTAGTGTTGCCATGCTACTATTTGTATCTTATAATGGTCTGACTGCAAAATGTATTAAGAAATTTCTAATGCTCTAGTCTCTACTGGTCTATTTCTTTTTCCTTCACTTTGTTCTTGCTGTTTTTTTCTCAGACAAGTCTCTCCATCAATGCTATTTGCAATTTAAGTAAGATTTTCATGACAAATTTGATATAATTGAGTGCCATAGCTTTGCTCTCCCTGATGCAATTGTTGAAGTTATGCATCTTTGTGAAACTCATCCTGAATCTTTCATCCAATTCAGAGGAGTATATAATGCATCTCAAATTCTGATAACTCTTAGTTTATGGAATATCACTAACATGACCATAACTAAGAAAACTATTTTCCGTGACTTGTGAGAGAGCTAGCGATTCTCTACTATCTTGCCCAAGTTGCAGCGGCAATTTTTACACACACACACACATATATATATGTTTGTGTGCGTGTGTGTTCATCGCATTCCTGGAGTTTATCACCCCCACGTTCACAGTTGACTATGATGTTTCTCGATTGAAATTGGCGAGGAAAGGACAGAGGCGGCACTGTAGAAGCCATCCATTAAGTTCCTGTAAATTTCGTTCGTTCACACTTGATCATGATGCCTGCTCGATTGAAATAGGTGAGGAAAGGCAGTGGCAAAGGCATAGTTCACACTATAAATTCATTTTACTTGTGTTCTCGGAACTTGAAAAATATAAAAGAATTCATAATAAAAAATGTATTTTTCTTCTTTTTTTAAATTCATTATAAATATTTATATTCTTATATGTTAATTGTTTTTTTTCAACACCTTATTAACATGGTTATTAACACGATTATTATGTGAATCTCAATCTCAATATTTTTGTTTTTTTGTTATTGTAATTTATTTTTGATAATTTTTCTTTCATTTTCTTATATAGAAAGAGATTCATAGTTCTCGAAAAATTAAATAAATTAAAAAAATACTCTTGAAGAACTAGTATTGCAAGTTTACGAAGAATCAAATAATTAAATACAGTCCCTAAATAACTAATATGTCTAAAATTAAATAAACAACAATCTTAAATGATTGATTTCTCTTCTTCTTTTATATTCATGATTTTAATTAAATAAGTTATTTTTTATTTTTATAGATAGAGATAATATCAAATATGATAAAACTTGAATTTACCGCTCTTGATATCTCTAAAAAGAATTATTTGTCATGGATCTTTGACACCGAGATTTATCTAAGAACTATGAATCTTGGAGAGACTATTAAAAAAAAGAAATAACTCATCCTTGCAGGATTGTGTAAACACGATAATCTTCGTTCGCCACCATCTCCATGAAAGATTAAAAAATAAATACTTCACAATAAAAAACTATTGTTATGTAGCGAAATCTAATAAAAAATATTACGATAATTTCTCAAACTCGTTATAATTGGTTGCACTTTATGTTACAATACATGTATAACTTTTTTCCCCTTATATCTAAAAGACATTTCTACCCTCCATTGCAGATTTAATCAATTTTTTCAACAAGAGTAAAATTAAAGAAAAAATTGTTTCAATCCATATTTATTTTAAAGTCTAGACTCTAGAGCTATAGTGAACGACACCTCGTTTAGTTTAGTTTTTTTTTAATGAAACCCACTTGAAAAGCTGGACCCCATGCACAACCCAAGCCTCTGTTATCTGAAAGAAGCAGTGAACAAGACATCGTTCATTTTCATGGCTACTTCCACTCGTGGCGCCAAATAACTCCATAACTGAACCTTACCCACAAACCCATCAACAACAACACCAGCAACAAAAACGCAATTGATTATTAATGGCTCTCTTCAACACCCCGTCATCCTCTCTTTTGCAGGCACAAAATTTCTTTACCAGTCCCAAGAAAATATCACCCCTCTTGATCACTGTTTCTTGCTCAAAATCACCATCACAGCCGACGTCATCACCTTCTCCTGTTGATGATAATAGTGAAAATCAAGAGCCTAAGAGAAGATTATCACAACAATCATCGTGGGAAGCTAAGGATTCAGAGGGAAAAGACTATCTTTACAGGCTAGGAAAAGAAGCTGATAATATGAACATTGCGGTCGGAGCTAGGGCTGGTGTTGTTGATTCTCTTTTTGCTGGCAATTTCCTTGGAAAAGACTGTAGGTTTCTTGTTGCTCCCAAAATTTATCTGAGCTTCATTTAATATCGTTGAGAACTAATTCATGTTCTTTGTTTTGTTTCTGTGTGTTTTATCAATTGCAGCTGATATTGTGTTTGATTACCGTCAAAAAGTGACAAGATCATTTGAGTATCTTCAAGGCGATTATTACATTGCTCCTTTGTTCTTGGTACTTTCCACTTAGCTATCTTTCTTCTTCTTCATCTTTTTTTTCGGTGCTTATCTGCCCGTAGATGCCATTTGCCCTATTTGTTAGTGTTGTAGTTCACTTGTGAAATTCTGGGTCATTGCAAGGAAGGATAAAGAGTGCGGTTTATAGTTCAATTTATTTAGTGCGAATGAGAATTACTAATACCGTTTGATATGTTGACTTTTGAATGTAAGTTATATGTGCTGTATGAGGTGAAATAAAATGTATGACGTGGTGGATTTTTAGCCAAAATGAGTTTTAATGATCCACTTTGAGAGCTTCGAGCACTGATAATGTAAACAAAATTGCACCGTTTTTGCATTTAGATTTAAGGCTTTTCGCTCTTGCTCTAGTGGAAATAAGGGTGGTATGGTCAACCTGGTGTATTTGTCTGTATTGTTCATTTGTGGAAAGCTTAGCGATCATCTTTTTTTGTTATTGCAACAACCAGCTTCTGTTTGTAGTCTTTCCTTTCGGATGAAAATTATGCTTGTAGAGCAAGGCCAGGGTGAAATGTATAATGTGCTGGATTTTAAGCCAGAGTAGTTCCAATTATCCATCCAAGCCACTAAAGAACTGAAATTTTTAAGAAGTCAAACATCTCAAAGGTCCTATAGTTCTTGCTCCAGTGGAAAGAAAATGGTGCGGTTGATCAAGGTTTTATGTTCAAATCTTAAATATCAAGAGAGCTCATTATTGTTGCACATGGCTTGGTCTCAACAGAAGGAAAAAAAATGGAGAAATATATAAGTTGTGATTACTTTCTTTTTCTTATTTTCCCTTTCATCTTGATTTGTCTATGCTCATGAAGTTCATATATTCATTGGTTCTTTATGTGTGTGCTTTGTTTGTGACAGGATAAAGTTGGTAAGTTCTGTTGACTTGAGCAAAAGTGAAGAAATTATATTGCAGTAAGAAAAGTTGGTGAAAATGAAACTACAGTTGCCTGTCCGCCTGTCTTGTTGCGATTTCATTGTTATATATGGATCATATCATTTGCCAATTGTTACGTGTTTACATATTTAAAAGGACGGGGAGAAATGATAGACCTTTTATGATTCTGTTTCTTTGCCTTTTTTTATGCCAAAGTACAAGTGAAATATATGTCAAAAGACAGATGTGAGCAGCACAAGCTATACATGAAAAAGACAAGAAAATGTGGTTGTTAATCTTTGTATCAATTGTTGCAGATGATTTCCAGACATGTTTGCTAGAGTCAATTATCATATTGCTGATACTCATGTAAAATGTGCACCTATAAGATATGTTGGGATCATATTTCTGGTTCTGGTGAACTCCAACTTGTGGATTTTGAAGTGATTTTTGGTTGGGGTTTCCATTTGCATCTAAAATTAATGACTCAAGTTGTTAAAGGACAATAGATGATTTTAAGGGTACATATAGAGTCACGTGTTTGGTGAATAACTTGCTATCCACTATTTAACATATTTTTATGTTTTATATACCGTTTTGATGTGCTGAATAACCAGAAATACTACTGACTTTCCTCTACACATGCTCTGCTTTTAACACAGTGTGCCATATTGTGAAGAACTACCTAGCTCATCAACTCAACGTCAAAGTTCCTTTGATTCTAGGTATTGATTTGCGGCATTTTTTCATTGTCAAGGTTTTGGAGAAAGAGTAGTGCTGGTTAGAGTGTGTCCATAGTTGCGGTGTTCATTCTTCATGTTTTGCTCCTCTTTAAAACCCTAAAAAAAAATCTTCAGAGACATGCTCTTTAACTTACGCTAAAATCATATATTGTTAAACATATATCCATGAAAAAAATATTTTTCAACTCTTAGTATAAGATGCATTTATATTGAATTGAGTTTCTGTTTGAAGCAGTTGTACTCTGAAAGCTATATGCGGGTGCACACATTTTTCTATATGAGTAGGATGACTGCATAGTCCATATGTTTCACTATAAAATTTTGAAAATAATATGAGAATTAACGTTTTCTTACAGGTATTTGGGGAGGAAAAGGCCAAGGAAAATCATTTCAGACTGAACTTATTTTTCAAACCATGGGAGTTGAACCTGTAATTATGTCTGCAGGAGAATTAGAATCAGAAAGAGCTGGTAAGATAGGTTTCTAGCATGCTCTTGATAGATATGATGTATAAAGATACTTTTGGGTTTGGGCATCGTGCTAAATTCTAATGCCTGATAGCTCTCAACCTTTATCTTCATACAACAATTATCACTTAGCTAACACAATCCATACACGATGGTGGAATTGAAGATAATCCTCAAAACTATGGGAGCAAGAAAGTAGGTGGCTGCAAGTGAGAAATTTGGATAGATAGAATGATGTGTGGAATAGCAACACACACTCTCGTGTGTAGAGGAAGAATTTATATGTTTATATTTAACCGCTTCCAATTATTACAACACTCCCTGCTAATTAATTATTCCCCTCTTACAGGAGAACCAGGAAAATTGATCAGAGAACGCTATAGAACTGCTTCCCAAGTGGTCCAAAACCAAGTTAGAAGCTTTACCACTCTCACTGTTGGTATATGTATGTATGGTGATTTGAAGTTAATAGAATTGTTATATGTGATTCACACTATGATTTTTGTCGTTTTACTTCTGCAGTTGATGCATTGGTCTCACAATCTACTATTTTGTTTGAGTACTTTGACAAACTATTTGTTACAGGAATCATAAATTTTCACTAATATTATGAGCCTAGATTAAGTTATCTGCACATTAATTGTAAATTGGAAAATGAGTTATATTGAGCTAAGATGAAAACTCAACTCGCTTGCTTATTTGTCAAACACACTTTGATCTCTTTCAGCTAAAATCAGTTCATGTTCTTTCATATATACGAGTGAGAGATGACCTCTGGGATTATACCTTCTAAGATGTTCTAGTTTATTGTTTTCTTGGGCTAAGGTAATTCTTAGGTGCTGTCTGTTTTACTGCCAGATTTCTGGGTGCCCCCCCCCCCCCCCTTTTCTTTCTATCCCGCCAAACTTTATTAAATATGGTTAATGTTTTGAATCACTGACAGAAGTTTCTTGCTGTTTCATATCAGTTTCTTTGAGTCAGTAAATGATTTAGTAGCTTTCCGTTAAATAATCCAGGGAAAGATGAGCTGTTTGATGATCAATGACATTGATGCTGGCCTTGGTAGATTTGGTAAGCAATGGCCTGTGCTTAGATCTGGACTTGGGATTTGAACTGAATTATATGATGACAGCCAGTTAACGAAATCAACATTTAACATGATTTCTTCCATTATAGTATCAACATGTCCAGTTTTTTAGTCTTGGACAACAAAATTTCACTCTTCTGCAATTTTCTTCTTGTAAAATTTTATGACCATTTTGTGAACTTTTACAGGAAATACTCAAATGACAGTCAACAATCAGATTGTTGTGGGGACTCTAATGAATTTGTCAGATAATCCTACAAGGGTTAGTATTGGACAAGACTGGCGAGAATCAGATATCACAAACAGAGTTCCAATCATTGTTACTGGAAATGATTTATCAACAATTTATGCTCCCTTGATTCGTGATGGAAGGATGGACAAGTTTTACTGGTATATTCATTCAGGAATCTTAACGGTTTTACATTTTAGAAATTGACCTGTTCATGTGTACAAGAACCAGTCATTTTTAAAACATATTTTTTGCTAGCTCTCATTGGTAGTTATTGGCAATGAAATATCAAGACGCAGTTGGAAAAGGCACCAGTTTGTATCCTTAAACACTGACAAGTGCATTCACATGCATATAAACAATGCTCTCATAGATAGTCATGTCTCATGCATTATGTGTCATGACTGTTTTAGGAATCCAATTAAACACAATCCAAGTAGTACATGTTGAATGTTGTGAATACACTACAGCATGCTGGCACACACAGCATGCATGATGCATCCACATCACACTTACTGCTGCTTACTTTTTCAAAGTGATCTTGTGCTTTTTGGAATACAGAGATTTTGTGGAGGTGATTTAGCTGTATTATTCACACCAGATGTGCTCTTTTATGATGTAGGCAGCCTAACCGGGAAGATATTGTGAATATTGTTCACAGAATGTATGAGAAGGACGGCATATCCAGAGATGGGGTTGTGAGCATTGTGAACAGATTTCCTAATCAAGGTACCTCCATTTTCTAGATGGGTTCCATAGTAAAAAAAAAAAAGTACTAAAAATTTAAATATGCATGATTTGACATGTTTATTTTATCTCCTTTTCATCTTCTTTTGCAGCTTTGGATTTCTATGGAGCTCTAAGGTCCAGAACATACGACAGGTCAATTTCTAAGGTATTTGACTCTTATTTGAATTCTGGAATGCCAGTGAAATTTCAAAATCAGTTCCTCAAAAGTCTCTATATTCTTCCATATAGCTTTTATCTGCCTGCCACGCTTCTAAAAATCTTGGTGTGAACCTATGACTACTATACACTACTAGCTGCTATGGTCAACAAACCTTATGATTTTTCAACCAAAAAAACAAACCAAAAGTCCTTTTGATTCCTTTAATCGCTGCTGTTGCTAGAGACATGTTTTGGAAAATTTGATAAGGAGGAGATTCTATATATATATATATATAAATAAAAAAATTGAGTCTCTGAAAAATATACAAATACACCAGTATCTGGAATAACAAAAAACAGGGATAATGAGGTAACAAAATCCTGAGAAGAGCAAAAGTTCATAAGATGGAAAACAAATGGAGAAAGTTTATGAATGTGCGTGTATGGAATAAAGAATGAATGAATTTCTGGCAATGGGAAGTTCAGGCTGGAAATAGGAGGGAAAGAAGATAATCAAACTTACCTGATGTTACCGTGGGAGGTTAAGCTGAAAACTAAGACCATATCAGCAAATCCACAAGAAAGTCTCTTCTTGTCCATACTTTGAAGTCCTGTTTTAATCACCAAAACCAGAGTAAACATTCCGCTTTTATTATCTGATTTCCTTCTTTTGCCAAATGTTTTGTGGCCCACCATAGCTTAGATAGGAAAGTGGCTCGAGGCTATTAGGTCACTATAAACTGTTGATACTTAGGTTGGTTTCAAGACAGGAACCTTGGGAGAGATTAAAGGGAGAAAATGGTGGAAGGAGTCGTAAAAGGGGGAAATGTCTATCATTTGTCTTGCTGTGTAGATGCTACAAAGAGGAAAAGGAGAACAAGAACTTATTTTGTGTTGAAAATTACAACCCCTCATATTATGATGTGTACTAACAAGTTGAGTTATATGCATAATTCTATTTTCTGTTTTGATTTCCATTGCAGTGGGTTGATGATATTGGAGGTATTGAAAATCTTGGTAAACAACTTCTCAGGCGAAAAAAGGATGAGAAACTCCCCGTGTTTACTCCCCCAGAGGTAATGTATATGAATCACACCTCTATTTTTTTGGTCTTCAATTAAGAGCACCGAGTATCTCTCTGTTTTTCATCAACCATCAAGGCATGACGTAGTTCTTCCATGTGTGGCAGCAAACGTTGGAGGCTTTACTTGAATCAGGCTACTCTCTCATAAGAGAGCAGCAGCTGATTATGGAGACTAAGCTTTCAAAGGAATATATGAAGAATATTGATGACTAGAAAGTAAGATGGAAAAGGCAGCATCTGAATTTAGAGAAGATAAGAATGAATGAACTCCTTGTTTCCATCTGCTGCTTATGCAGGAATGTACTTGAATATCAGATGAGGTGGAAAAAAAAATGTCAGCTTGCTAATTTTGCTGGTAGTTTCCTCTTTACTTCCATGTAAAGTCTGGCCCGGCCATGATACGGGCAAATTTCTTCCCTTGTGGAAAACAAGAAAAGCCTCAAACAGAATGTAGCTCAAAGGTCAAAATAACAAAACTACTATAACGGTTAGTAAATTCAGTGTGGCAATAGACAAATTTTTAGTGTAATTATTTTTTTTGGAAATAATCTATTTATCCTTCACATCAAAGTTTTTAAAACTTGCACACAAGGGTGTTTCTGTCATTTGAAAACCAGGATAATCATTAGATTTTTAAGTCCTATTTTTTAACATGTTATGATCACTCTGTCAAGTTGAGGGAGCTAAGGACTTTGAAGAGGGATGATAATGGAACGTATTTGAAGTAGAGATGAATTATTTTAGAGGTAGGACTCTAAAGGATTGTTAGGGAAGATAGATTCATGATCAGGGGAGGAAGGTAAAGTAAAAGTACTATCTTGGAGGCTAGATTCAGGAGAAGGATCGAGTGCTAACGTATTGGAAGAAACAGGAATAGGTGACCCGAAAGTGTGATTAATTTGTAGTGGAAGTGCATGAGGTATAGGAGACAGACTTGTTAGGATCATGCTGTCCTTCTCTAGTGAAATACGAAATGAGTGCTCACCAGAGACATTGTTTGATTCTGAAAGATAGCTTGTTATATGCATATGGTCTTAAATATGGATAACAGGAACATCCAAGGTTATAAGAGAACTTTATGATGGGAGTCTTTTATAAAGTATAAAGAAAAGTGATTGAAAAAATAGTTTAGAACTTCTGTAGGCAGATGATTGATAAAAAAAAATATGCAAAGAAAGACATCCGTCCAGTATCTATTAAGTAAATGTGTTGTTGCTAATAAAGTCAGACAAGTTTCTTGAATATGTCAGATGTTTTCTTTCAGCAGTACCATTTTGCTGTGAAGTATAAGGACAAGTTAATCTATGAAATATTCCATGTGTTGCTAAATAAGATTGAAAATTGGTAGAAAGATATTTGCCCCCATTATCTGATTGCAACTGCTGAATATTTTTAGTGGAGAACAAGTTTGGACAAGAGCTTTGTATTCTTTGAAAATAACAAACACATCAGACTTGAGTTGTATGGGATATAGCCACGTGAATCTACCAAAACCATCAACAAAAAGAATATAATAACGAAAACCATCAATAGAACTGACTAGAGACACCCATACATCAGTATGAATTATCTGTAAAGGCTGTGTAGTTCGTCGGGTGGCATCAGGAAAAGGTAGTTTTGTAGCTTTTCCTAACTGGCAAGAGTTGCAGAAACTTTTAAATGTTTGGAAGGTTCAGGGAATTGATGAAAACCGAGTGTGAAAAGCATCCCACACTTGTCTGGAAGGTTCACCAACTGCTTCCATGTAAACTAACAAATAGAGAGTTTGAGATTGATAGGCTTTTGCTGTCTCTTTACTTCTGTATTCAATCCGTAATGTATAGAATGCTACATATAACAAAGTGTAGAAAATTAAGGACTATAGATTACAAAACAATTGCAAATCTAATGACGCTCTACAAAATCAGAGATTTGATCTGTGCAGCTGAGATTCTTGCAACAGGTTTTTGCCTAAGTGAGTACGTACAATCTTTTACACTATTTCCCATCTTCATTTCATTATTATCCCGTGTCATCTTATGATTAATTCGTGATCTAATTTAAGTGATAATAAGTAGCTGAGTTGGTGCCATCGAAACATCTATGTGATTCAATGAGTTTTGGGCCTGAGCTGCTTGAAGTAGCCGGGCAAGGCACAGTCCAGAACTTTCTGTTAGTGCATCAGATGGGGGACAAGAGCCATCAATCAAGGACTTGTATTCTCATTTTATCTCATCCATGCACGGGACAAAATGGACATCGCCTAGTTTTTCTGAGAATATTAGAAAGAGCGCAATCACATATTCCTCCCTATCCATTTTTCCTTGTAGTTTTTACTGATATACGTAAAAAGAGCACAAACCTTCGATTCCCAGAAAGCATCAATTGTCTCTTTAAATGTCTCTTTTGAAAAAATAAACACAAGAATCTGATTTTATAAGAATCTAAATGTTTCAAGATATTTACCCTAAGCATCTTGAATGTGTTCTGGGACTTCCATGCTTGTGTCAACCATGATGCAACCGCACGACAATATTGTTTTCAACTCGAGAAGATCTCTTAAAGTGAAGCCTGTTGAACGCTATATATTCTTTTTATCAGTTTTAGTGGTAATAAGAACAGCAACCAAGATTATCCACAAATCACAGAATCCGATGCTTAATTCAGGAGGGCTGCTAAAACAGGTCAACTCTCACCCACTCAAACTGTTGCATCAGGAAATATTCACTTTCTTTCAAAAGCAAAGCTCACCAATTACTGCAGTTGTCACATGGAAATTCCCGGAGCCATGGAATGGGATATGAACATCAACTTTCTAGAGAAAAAAAAGCCAGAAATGAAGGACAAGCACTAATGGTGGTTTTGAATTTGGAAAAAGGAGCCGCAAAGCATTTGTGAGAAAGGAATCATCGTGCCTGATAATTTTGTAAAGCAAAAATGTGCGGGGAGGGTCGAAACAGTATGGTTTTTCTAACAAGGGATGGATCTCGTACAGGCCCTACTGGGATATTGTGGTTCAAGTTAATTATCGAAATATATATATATGATTTTATGGATGGCTGTCTTGAGTGAGCACACAGCTTTTGGTGATCGTTGCCATTGTGATAAAAGTATTATTCTCTTTTCGTGGTGCTCAGAATTCCCATATCAGAAATGCTTTCATGCCCTTCCATCTCGCTGAATATCATTCTACCAACGAATACACCCAACTTGGAAAGGTAACGATGATGCTAAATTGACTCGGTTCTATACCATCCCCCCCCCCCCCCCCCCCCCAAAAAAAAAAAAAAAAACTCTCTATGACACAGACACGATATCACTGGATCGAGTTTTACAATTCTTAGATTAATTAGAGATTAATAATTAATTATTCATTTTAGGACTGCAAGATTAATTAAAGTATATATAAATTAGAGTGGATCTGGATATCTACGTTAAAAAAAATAAAAGTCCGACATCTATGGGTTTTTTTTCCGGCCATGATCTATATATGTATTTTTACAATTCGGAACTAGCCATGCTATAAATCATATCAATATTTGAATCATCCCTTTTATCCCAAAACAATAGCAAATTGTTTAGGGCACATTTAAAGCCAATTTAGTAGTGTAATTAAGGTTGTTTTTGAAAATATTTTTCATTCAGAAATGCATTAAAATAATGTTTTTTTATTTTTAAAAAATTATTTTTGATATCACCACATCAAAATGATTTAAAAATACCAAAATAATAATAATTTAAAATAAATAATAATAATAATAAATTTTTATTTTTTTAAAAAAAGTATTATTGAAATACAATATGAAACACTCCTTAGAGATCCACTTGTCATCAAAAATTCATGAGTTAATCCATATTTTTAAACTTTTATTCTCTTGTTTCAATAGTAATATGAAAGAGTATACCTAAGCATTTGTCTCTTGCTTGCCGTGATGAATATCGAAATGTTTCTTCAAGGTTACTCTTTTTTCGTGGATTTAGTCAAAAAATAATATAATATATACTTTAAGGGTTTGTTTGGGACAACTGTTGTTGTAGCTTTTCAAAGTGCTTTTCGTGCCGAAATATATCAAAATGATGTTTATTTATTTTTTAAAAATCATTTTTGACATCAGCACATCAAAATGATCTAAAAACACTAAAACATATTCATTTAAAATATAAAAAAATTAATTTTTTTAAAAACACAGTTTCAAAAGCTGTCCCAAACAGCTTCTAAGTGAAGATAAAAATCACTCCTTTTTATTTATTTTTTTAAAAAAACATATTTTTCACAGCAATCAATTCGCCTTTTGGCTCCTCACGTTGAATATCATGATTGTAACTCCATAGTTTTCTTTCTAGATCATCATTTAGCATCCCCAGATATATATTTTTTTAAATCTTCTCAGCGATGATTTTCAATAGGAAGCTGGGATAAGATATACAGATTATTGTATTTTAAAAATGTTTTTAAAAAAATAAAAAATATATTTTTATTTTTTACTTTAAATTAAAAAATATAGTGTTTTTCGATCATTTTGAAATGCTGATGTCAAAAATGATTTAAAAAAAATAAAACAAACATTATTCTAATACTTTTCTAAACAAAAAACATTTTAAAAACAATCCCAATCCCAATCACAAACATGTCCATAATTGCAACTAGTGATTTATAAATTAGATATATGATAGTTTTTTAATAAAGCTTGCTTCCCATTAGACCGACGTTTCAAAAAAAACCCGACCATTTTAAAACTATAGCTAAAAATAAATACAAGGGGATGCAAACATGAACTTAGCCTTCATCTCTTGAATTTCAAAAAAACAAAGGGTGTAAATTGGAATTAATTATTTGGGATTAGGTCAGGGGAGATGGGACGTGTGGAACACGTAGGATTAACAATAAGCATCCTGCAGGTTAGGCTTAATTAGGTGAAGAGTCTCTCTTATTTAATAGTCAACATTATGCTAAATCCAAAAGTAAGATATCACTCCCCATTAATTCTTTACTTCACCTTCTTGGATTTGACGATCCAAACACAACAACAGTCGGGTGGCAATTATTTTCTCCAAGCTACTATCTAGAAGGATGGTGCTTGGAAAACAAATTTTAATTTATTTTATAATTTATTTTTAAATAAAAAATACTTTAAAAAACAACTGCAATCACTCTCTGAATACTTTTTTTTTACGAGTTGTAAATCAGATATATATATTTTTTATTTTTCAAGCACGGAGTTAATTGACAATATCTTGAGAGGTTTAAATCAAATTTTGCAGGTCCAATTAAGTCGAGACAAATAAAAAGAGAAAAATAAAGAACACAGGAAATAAAAGGAAAAAAGACAAATGGTTTCCAATTTAGAAAAAGAAAGGAAGAGATGGGGTCAAAAAGATTTTCTTTTTTAAAAAAAGAGTTATATTAAAATAATTACTTGGAAAAACATGAATGGAGCCATGTATTTTTCAAATTAAGCTTAAGGTGACCAATCCTTTTCACCATGCATCCACTATCCCCTCACTAACCACTTGGACCACAACGTTGCCGACACTGCTCTTTTTTCTGGGATTTGGG
This sequence comes from Salix arbutifolia, assembly GCA_025169955.1. Lineage (NCBI taxonomy): Eukaryota > Viridiplantae > Streptophyta > Magnoliopsida > Malpighiales > Salicaceae > Salix > Salix arbutifolia. The sequence continues at coordinate 2,270,838 of CM045902.1, forward strand.
TCTTATTTGATACTGTATTTTAAAAATATTTTTAAAAAAATAATTTTTTAAAATAATTTTATATCATTTTTATGTGCTGATATCAAAAATAATTTTTAAAAATTAAAAAAAAATTATTTTGATGTATTTTTGAACGTAAAACACTTTCAAAAACAACTTCAACCATATTCTCAAATAAAAATTACAAAATCCAATTCTTATATTTAATCAATTCTTTTTAATTGCTCTTGAAAAGCACATTAAAATTTAATCCATGTGATTTTAAAAAAAAGATTGGTCCCTTCGATTTTGAAAGCTACGCTAAAAATATAAAAATTTAATTTAAAGTAAAAATTAAAAATAAACAAATGTATTTTTAAAAAAATACACTTTGAAAATGGACCGACAAACACACATCTAACTGGACTTTTCACTCGGAACCTGCAAGTTTCGCCCTCACGTCAATTGCTTAACCAACAAAATCAACCCACACATAATAAAGCCGAAAGAAATCTTTTTAATTAATCCCATAAACACCCATACAAATTGCACCACGTGTTTCTTTTGAATTAATTATTAGCCAGAATACAGCGGGTTTATCTGGGTAAGCAACCTCCTCTCCTCTAATAAATATCTCCTCGAATACATGGCGGCTGTGCCAAAAACTATGCTATTTATAATTTAGCACATAAATATACATATCCCCATCGAATGCTTTAGCCTCTACGATTGTTTAATTATTTCTCTAATAATATAAAAAAAAATTATTTACTTTTTTGTAAATATTATTCTTTTGTAAAAACATTATAGTTTATATAAAAATTGATTAGAAAAATATTTCAATTTAACATATGAAATGACTGTTTAAGAGTGTAGTTGAAATTGTTTTTAAAAGTGTTTTTTTTTAATTAAAAAATGCTCAAAATAATTTTATTTTTTAAAATCAATATATAAAAATATAAAAATTATATAATTTAAAATAAAAAATATATTTTTTTAAAAAATATATTTGAAACGGATTAATTTAAATAAAAATACACGAGTGTTAAAATTATATATACAAAAAATTGATCAAACTTTTGTTACTCCCAATAAAAGGACCGTTTTCTTCTGACTGTTAAATAGGCAAGAAATTTGAAATCAAAATTTAAAAAATCGGAGCCCACATGAACATATAATGATGGATTACTGTTTTTTATTTTATTTAAATTAAATTAAATTAAATAAATAAATGTGTGTTCATTTGCAATTAGGCAAACTCATTCCCTCTCTCTCTCTCTCTCTATATATATGTATATAATGCCGTCGCCTGTCGGTGCACGTTGATAATAACACCCAGTACTATATAGTTTGATAAATATGGCACAGAAACTCTGATCTTCTCCCACACCTAAAAACCCTTGTGGCTTACATTGAAAATCCCCCAACAACAAAAAAAAGTGAGAAGAGGAGAAGGAAAGGGAAGGTCTGGCCGGGTTAAAGAGCATAGCTGTGAGAGTTGTTGGTGGGTTCAGTAGGAGAAGGAAAGCCAAGGCGAAGAAAATTAAAGTGGAGGATGAGTTGATGGATTTGTGGCACAAGATGATCTTCCCTGTTAGAAGAGTTTGGCTTGCTGTTTCTGCTCGCCTCAAAGCTCGCAAAAATGGTCTGTCTATTCTTCTCCTCAGCTTATATTTTCTCTCGTAACCTGCAGCTTTTCTTTTCTTTCTTGATTTTTGATTTTTTTTTCAATCTGTATATGCTGCAGAAATCATTTGCAGAAGAGCCTAAGTTAAAATGTTTGGAAATAAATAATCAAGAAGTTTCATATTTTACAGCATAATTAACTTTAATGCTTTAAGAAAATTCAGTGAGTGATGTGGGGCAAGATTTTTTTGTGAATTGAATTTGATGAGTAGTAGCTCAAAGCTGCTAGAAAACTTGTTCATGAATTATTTTTATGCTTTTTTTTAATAATCTGTGAGGAAAACATCCACAAAGAAAAATCCAATTGAAGACCGTTTCAACTGTACAAAATTGTCAAATCAAGCGATTATTCTTTCATAATTCAACAAGAATCCTCATCTCTGAATATGATCAGAACAAATTGCCAATTTGGAAATGCCTAAAAATGTGTGTTAGGTAATGACCCGGAAAAATAATTGCTTAAAATTCACGTGAAATTTTATTATCCTAACGCTGTAATTATTAAATATTTATGATATAAGAGAGATCAAAAAGATCTTACAAGTTTTTGATGGATCGATATAATTTTCTCATTCCTCGTTGTATTATTTTTTCTTACACTGTAGACATAAAATTATTTACGTCTAAGTACATGGTGATTATAGTTTATAAAAAAGTTTAGGAACTTCTTGTACGAATTAATCAAGGCTTCTCCTTTTAATAGAATTATTGCTATTATTTAAGAATTATGAATGGATCTTCCACAGGCTTGTAGCATTCATTACAAGAAGATTTGTAATCTACAAATTCTGTTTTTACTCAATTATTTATATAGTTTACAAGAATTATGAATTGACCTTCCACCATCAAATTGATTGGGAATTGTTGACTGCTTTGTTTCTTGTACTTGCCATCTAGTAGAAAAACTATATAGCAACAGTTAGAGATCCAATCGTCAATTAACACCATAAAGAAACATACAGATGTCTTCTGGAAACACCAGCAGCCGAAAGATGAGGCCTAACAATAGGATCAACATCATTTTCAGTGCGACTTTTATGCTTAGGTCATTTCAGTAATGTTCCTGACAGCATCAAAGTGATTTTTATAATCACAACTTAGTGGCCATATGTGCTCTCCATATGGGTCCAATGTCCACTCCTAATCCTTTTGGTGCTAGGAGTTAGGACCACCACTGAAACCTCAAACTCTATATCAAACAAACTTCAGAATAGTATTATATCCCAACCACTTAGGAGGTATCAGATGGTTGATGTCATTTATTTTATTTAGTTATAGGGTCAAGAAATTGGGCCACAGCTTCATTTATGATACCTTTTCAGCAGTAGAAAATACATGTTACTCACAGGTTTTCCTCCCTCTGTGTTATGAGCAGGTGCTAATCTTCTGAAGCTTCACAATGATGTACAGACATGTGGATATGAAGATGTGCAAGTGATGTGGGAAATGCTGAGGAGATCGGAATCGGAGCTGATAGCAAGTCAGCCGAAGCGCAAGCAACGGCCTTTCTGGAGAGTTTTTGTTTGGTCTAACCACAGTGCAGCCTCATCCTTCCCTGCAAATCACTCCTGATACAAAACTCCTGCTTGATATTATGTTCAGAATAATATGCTGCCATTGTCTTTCAACTCGACACGGGTATTCATCGTTTTGCTATCCAACGGCCGTCATTGCAGTAGCATGGTACAGAGCTGTTGCAGGGGTATCCAAATCAGAACAATATGAAATGTGTCAAGTTTACCTTATTGCGAGCAAACAAGTAGCTATCAGTTGCATAATGTGCCTTCTGTAAATACACAATGTTTTGCGTAACCCACAGCGATAAATGAAAACTTCCCCAGTGAGCTTCAGTTCACTCATCAGTGCATTTTGCAGTAAGAACATGGACGACCTGTCGTCCCCCTATATCCATAACGGGGGGAGGGAATGCTAAAACAGGCCAGTTATGAAAGAAAAATCTATACCATGCTCATATATAACATGATTTTGCATTTCTGCACAAGAGACAATCAGATAAAATCATACACGGAGAAAAGGAAACTGTCAGTTTCTTGTAAAGCTTATATTATCATTACCATGTTCACCGATGGAATTTGATTAACTTTCTGTAGAATATCGTTTTCCTCTCTACAAGAAAGATGCCAATAGAGTAACTGTAGCACCAGGGAAATTTTGAACGAAATCGTCACTTTCTTGTATCATTCCATGTGTCAATCTATGAAATGTCAAACGGAGAGGGGAAAGGAAATAACAAGATGCTTACAAACAGAGAATATTCGTCAGGTCAGGTGGAATTCTTGAAATTTTTGCACAGGCAATCACGCCAGTGAGTTGTGAGTGTTTTTCATGGATCAAAAGCACAGTAAACTATTTTGATTTTCATCTCATGCAAATGGGCTCTGCTCATATCTATTGATCAATTGAAAGTTAATATAAAAGAAAAAAACAGAGCAGAATAACACAAGAAATATACGTGTTATCTCATCTACAAAGCAAGCTCGAGATATTTCCATGTGTTCCAGATAGTGATGGTAAAGAAAGCCATCTTGGCCTGTTCTAGAAAGGTGATTTTGCACATGGAAGATGTCAATTGGTGTTTATCTTCTACCATGGCAGTATTATCTTTTAGTTATGAAGTAACAAGTGCTGGCGACCAATATCTCAAAAGTTAAAGCACATAGTTTCACTTCAATATTTGTGATGATTCCTTTTCTTTTCGCCATCAATGGGGTCTTTGTCAGACAGTAACTCTGAACAAGATAGTCATCAAATGGAAACCATTTTGCAGGTACACATAGGAAGTCCATTTCTACGAGAAAGTGTCTCAGGCACAAACACATCACTATTACCACGCAAGGGAAAAACTACTAGCAATAATTTCTTCATCGTAGTATTCATATAAATTTTGGAGTATACTTTTATGATTATAACAAACTTAAAAAGAATTTTATGTTAGATCAAAGAGGAGTTTAAGCCAGCAATTAATTTCCTGGTTCGTGTTAAGACAAGCAACGATCAGCAATAGGTAACTTGCAAATATTCATGACCACAACAATTCTACTGTAGAGAATACATGTACACGAACTTTTACTAGTATTTTTTTACCTTCCTAACAAGCTAGACAAATTATCCCTGCAAAACTGTTTCTAAGAATTTGTCTCTACTTTAAATTACAGAAAAGCAGAAAAACTACGCTAGGAATACAGCGGGGCAACCAAGCAAGGGCACTGTTCTTTGATTACCTTTGATTGGTTGCTATAAAACGTGATACTCTCTTGCTCTGACTCAAATCTACCTTGTTGGAGGCAGAGTTGCATGGCAAGGGAAGGAAACTAATTCACAAGCTAAGAAGGGAGTTGACTGAAACATTGTTAACCAGGCATGCATGTCAATCTGTTCCTTTGGACTAGCCATCAAACTAATCAAATCCCATACATAATTTCTCCAGGACTTCATTTTTCTGATGGGGGCGTGCATATTTTCTCCAGCAGCAAGGGCCAGTCTTCTCCAAGCTGATGTGGGTTGAGCTCCATTGCAACCTTCAAATCCAGTAAGGATATCAGGAAGTGGGATCTCTGTTCTTGCATTCCACCTGAAATCCTATTGCTACTTTGCACCTGAAAACGATGGCCTGGAAGAAAGCCATTAACAAGCTTCCCCTCAGAACGGTTCTTCTGGGAATTATTTTTTGTCAAATCACATCCACAACTTCTATTAGTGAGTTCAGTGCAGGACTTGATCAGCCTTTTTAAGTAAGCATCCAAGCTGCTGTTCAGCAAATTGGCAGAGTCCATTGATACACCATCAAGGCCATGAGCTGCAGCAATTTTCTGCATTTGTTCTCTCAGTGTTTGTGTATCCAGCAATCCACCACTATCATACGAGCTAGCACATCTGTCATTGCTTGCTAAAGTCAAAGGCCCACGGGAACCACCAGCACTCACGATGCAAAATGGAATTCCAAGTGGTGCCTGAATTGGAGTAGATATCTCACTCTGTTCTTTACTATGTACAGAAACTAAACCATCAGTTGAATGCTTTATTAGTGATACTTTCTCAGGGCGGTGAAGGAAAACTTCTGCTTCTTGATGATGCTGCACCAGCTTCTGTATTCCATCTTCTGAGGCTATATTATCATCTGTAATGGTTGACTGATGAGAAACAAAATCCGCCTTCCCATTCTGATAAGAATGGGACCAATAACTTGCAGATGTTGGAACCTCCTTATCACGACCTGGCAGCGGTGGCGGGACAGTGGCATTACAAGCATTTTTCAAAATTGACCTTATAAATTGATTATGCAACAGAACATTATCTTTCCCAATAACTGAGACACAGAGCTTATTAAACTCGACCTTGCTCAGCTTCAAACTCAAAAATCTATTCAAATAATAGAAGTACAACTTCGACCTTTCCGCCCCAATTCTCTTCACTATCTGAACTTTCAAATCCACGAGATTTACCCGCGAATGCTGAGATGACGGTTGCATCTCTCTCACCTCATAGTCAACAAAAAACAAAAAGACAAAAGAGTTGCAAAAATCACTGTTTCACCCAAAACCCTAACTAAATCAGGGTCATTTCACTCCGTTTCCAAAATCCTATATTCCACAACCCTAAAAGAAAAGGTGCATTGACTTCAAAAAAACACATCAATGCTACCACAAACACATCTTCTAAGCAAAATTGTAGCCCCTAAAAAAGACTAGAACTTTCCCTTCCAAAACTTAAATTTCACGAAACCAAGCCAAACCCTAGTCATATTAAAACCCAAACTTCACAACGAAAAAAACCCTTTATTGCTCTTACAAAAAAATTGAAAACTTTCAATGTAACTCCTATAAAAAAAGTCTCCTTTCTTCAAGGAGAAGCTATCAATTTCAACTTTTCAGATGTCCCCCATCAAAGCTAAAGAGCTTAAAATAATGAGGTTTTCGAAATGAATACAACACAGGAGGGGAAGATGTGAGATTCTAGGGAGAGAAAGCTTTGATTGGTGTCTGACCTTGTTTGAATCTGGAAAAGTTTTCAGATTCCGAAAGAGATCAAATTCGATGTAGCAGCAGCAGCAGCAGCAACTAGCTGGCTACCATCCTTCTTTCTCTCTTGCACAAAACTATAAAGTGCTGGCAGCTTGGCTTAATAATTCTTTGCTTTCACTTTCTCTCCATAGAATTCACACATTTGTTTTTTGGAATTTCAAATCATTTTGAGGTTTTCTCTTTCTCCGTCGAGTTTTTTGTTGGTTTTTCAGTGACATTTTCAATTTTTATTTAAATTGAAATCTCACAGTTGAGAAATGCTAATAATAAACCTCACCGTTTTGGATCCCATCTCTTATTTCACCTTTCAGTTTCTTGTCCACGACTGGACATTTTGTAGATTCATGTTTTTTTTCACCTGTTTGTGTTTTGCCTCCTCCTCATTATATTTTAAATGGGCTAGTTTTCCTATAATCATTTACTTTTTTTAATTCCTAGATATTGCGAGAATAAAAAAATAAAAAATATTGAAAAGTGATGATGTCTGTATTGTTTTTAAAAATATTTTTTATTTAAAAATATATTTAAATTATTTTTTTAAAAATAAATTTCATATCATAATATTTAAAATATTAAACTTTTTTAATTTAAAATAAAAAAAATCAACTTTTTTTAAAAACATTTTTAAACCGTAATGTCAACCTAACAAAGAGCAATATAGATATCAATTAGGCTACTTTCAAGGAAAGTTTAATAAAAATAGGTTTGCTCCTTAACTAAGAAAAAATGTCTCATAATTTTTTATTTAATTTTTTAGACTGTATTTCAGGATTGAAAATTAGTTTGAGATTCATATGGTATTTTTTAAAAAATATATATTTTTAAGTAAAAATAAATTAAAAAAATCATCTAAAGATAGTTGAATAGAGCAAACAACATGTTATCCAGTTTTCAAAAAAATATATATTTTTTTTAATTTAAAATCTAATTAACACTATTATATGTTAAATTGTTGTTTATTATTATTTTTAAATAGTTGATCTTTTTAATATTTTCATTTCATTTCATAGCTCTTCAAAAAGATTATTCTACTTTGTCTTATAAGTTTTTTCCTCTCATGTTTTATATAAATAAGTTATATTTATATGATACATTCTTAAAATAAAAATTGTTTGTTTCTAACAATTGTTTATAACGTGCGAGCACACGCCTATAAAAATAGTTGGGGTAAAATATTTGTATGTGCATTTATCTTTTGTTTTTATCATGGATATTACCTTTATATTTTAATATTTAATTATCTTTTTTTTTAATTTGTTAGTTTATATATATTTTTTATAAATACAAATAATATTTTTTCATTTCTTAATTAAAAAAATATGATATCCAGAATTACATACATAAAATCGACATCATAAAAGCTTGTGAGATAAGGGAAGAGAGAGTTTAATTTCATTTTTTTTTTTATAAAAAAAATTACAGGTTGATAATTATTAAATATAAATTACAACAATAAATAGCCGTACATTATATCGAAAAATCTCGATACAATTTTTATTAAACTAAAGATATTATTATTCAACTAAAACAAATGCAATCATTAAAAAAAAGGGCAAAAGAATAGGATGAACCCTAGAAACTTTTAGAAGCTTTCCTTCTCTTCCTCCGCTCACTCGTTTTCCTTTCAGTAGAAGTCAACGAGGTTGACAAAATACAAACCAGATCTCTTCACAACTGGCTTTGTTTACTTGTCCTTTCGAACCCTGCCTCCAAAGCTTCTGGCAAGAATCCACTGGAAGCACTAAATGCATGATGCGAAAAGGGCACCTGCAAAACTTTGTTTAAAACTATCAGACTAAAAGTGAATGTCTGGGAGCATGATTGTGATTGTTTTTAAAAGTGTTTTTCATTTAAAAATACATCAAAATGATATTTTTTTTATTTTTTAAAAATTATTTTTGATATCAGCACATCAGAATTTTTTCATAAGCGCTTTCTAAAAACACTCCCAAACACCCCCTAAAAAGTTCACACACAAGAAGAGGAGCAGAATTCTAGAATGTCGTTTAAATAAGTAGAGGAAAGTATTATATGGTTAGGATTTCCCAAGGTGCAAAATCAACTTTACAAATCCTTATCTTTCAATTATTTTCGTGCCATGTAAAACATGCACAAAAAATACTAACTCGACACATTCATATGTAAACAGCCACAATGAGGTTCACCATAATGCAAAAGGTATGAACTTTACACGTAAGATCACAAATCCCTATAAATCCAGTTTACATGTTTCAATTTTAAGGCTTGGCTTCAGTTAAGTACCTGGAAAAACGATGCATCATGCAAACCCAAACTTGTCACATAAGAATGCTGTTTGTGGATCAAGTTGGCCACTGCAGTAGCTGGAAGGAACAGCAGAGAGCTCCTGCCTTCCTCTCCACTCTTCACCAGGTTTCAAAGTAATGGGGTTTTCCGCACAAGCAGCCTCTACACACAGCATATGCTTGTAATCGTCATCGCCAAGATCAGGTATTGTCTTTGCTTTCTTATCCCAGGGATTCCAAACCACTGCAGGGGAAAATAACTACACTTGTTATTACAGAAGGGATTCAAAGTTTGTACAGAAAACTTTCAGTGTCCTCCATTTGCTTAGTCAATCCAGGTTAATCCACAACTGACGAAAATGGCATGTTCCGCCATTTAAAACAAAGAGTTCATGGAAACCTAACATGAGACTTGTACAAAGATACAGTTAGAGTGCTCCTCCACATGGACCCTTGGGTGACAAAATCTGAATAAAATTTCAAACAACAAGCTCCAATCCACTGGCTGCTGTGAGAAACCTTCAAAGGTATATGCCAGCTATTGCAAATTTAGAAGAACATTTACTTTTGACAAATGAGCATATGACAACAGGCAATAGCAGCTCATTCTGCAGGAGAAAACTGTTTATACATTTCCAAATCTTAATGGAGTCTCTATAACATCGGTTGCTAGCAGCCTATCACCAAGATATGCATGCAAACAAAACTTCACTCACCAGCATCAGGAAGTCCATCTTTCCGCAATTCAAATGTTCTCTTCCTTTCATGGTCCAGGATAGCAATTTTGGTAGGCGTGCTGAGATAAACTTTGTCCACCTTCATAGAAAAGAATAGAACTAAGTAACACGGAATATTTGTATGAATAGATGCTGAAAGGACACTACAAAACAACTAGCTTTTCCTTAGAAAACAGATACTAACTTCTGATTCAAAGACTATTGCATCTCCTTGTTCAGTGAATCGCTCTCTGTTCTTCAGATTATCCAAATAATCTAGTGTTTCTAGTCCTTCTACCCGCACTTCACTAGACAAAAGAACAACTTCACTGAATCAATAAAAAAATTCAAAACACATAGATGCAAACAATATATTCTATCACAGAGACCAAAATAATGACTTTGTTCAATTCATCAATTATGCATCAACATTTCTACTCAATGTTGATTTACAATAAAAAAAGATAAAGATCAGTATACAATGAACAAAGATAAACATCTTTGCAAAATAAATGAAAACCCAATAAACTACTTAACATAAAAAAAACTCTAAAGACAGCAATGATAAATAAATATTGTCAAAGAACCTGATATCCGTAACATGAAAATATGTGTGATACGCAAATGTAAATGTAAATGATTTCCCATCAGTGTTTGTATTTCGAACGCGTGAGGTCAACATCAAATCTCCTCCAGGCCCCAGAGTTATACGTAGGCGAAATTCATATCTGCAAAAATTTGTATGTATCAACATTTATTTGGCTATTAGAAGAACTAGCAGCCAAAAATACAGAGACGCAAATATCTTAATGTAAAAATATTTATATCCATTAATATCACATGGCATGAAGCAATACAAGTACCAAGAGCACACCATGGCATTATATAATATCTGTTTCTATAAAACTAGATCAAACTTTCAGGAAAAAAAATAAGTTACACACTGGTCTAACTTACTGAAAATATCTTTAAATGCTTTTGTTTTTTGAGATGGAAACCCAAATAATTTGCTTCAAATGTTCTTTAAATAATGCAGGACATGACAAGTTGAACTTTATAAAACTTTGTCCTCAAATTTGAGTTATGCACCTGTGAGGCCAGATCTTAACATCTTCTTCGGAGTGCTTAAGTATTAAGTCAATGAAGGCCTTGTTGGAGCTATTTGTTGGGAATGGAGGGGGGTCATTGTCAACGGTCCAAAACCTGGTCCTTGCAAATCCATGCGGTTCAAGAGAACCAAGATTGCTGAACTGCATATGCCAATTAATATACTTTGAAAGAGTAACTTAAGTGGCAAAACATGATTGGTTAGCACAAGAGACGGACATACTTGAGGAAAGCAGATTGGAATACCTCCACGAATAGCCTTTGGAGGCTTAAAAATAGCCTGCACAAACCATCAATATAGTTTACAAGAAAGAATGCATTTTCCAAACCCGGGCACAAGAAATGACTAGGACATGGCTGATTACCATCATCTTTGAGTAGTTTAAATTGATGGATCAAAATTGCAATTTATTATGCCTAAAGCTCATATGATACGAAACCCACAAAAATAAGCAATCGTTTTTCTAGGAGTCTATGATAAAATGCTTTACGCATTTCAGGTCTTCTAGGTTGATATTCATTAAAAAACTTATATGATGTATCCTAAACAATCCTAGATTTTTAGTATAAATAGTAGAGATCATGGTTATTATGCATTTCAAGTCAATAGACTTCCCCTCTGCAAACATATGAGAATATGTTTCCACAGTTGTATGCTATAAATCCTACATTAAACACTTCATTGTTGGTCTCAAGGATATATATGAAAGTCATATGACATAATAAATTCATGGATACTCCTCCAGTGGATGGCAAATAGAGACATATATACATATGACTTGGCTATAAGACAAATTGTCACCTTCTAGTTATATTAGCACCGATCTCACTACAAAGTTGCAAGCACTCTCCATTAGCACCATGTTTTCACGAAAAGAATTTTTGAAGGAACTTCACTAATAATTCAACAAACACAAGTGTAAAGTCACTTTCTAATATTCTGTGCTTTATCAACAAAAAGACGATGTTAAGAAACAAACCACACTAGAAAAACCATTGGAACAGAATGGTACCAATAACTGGACAACTGAAAGTAAATTACTTCCTACAACTAATGGTGAACAGAAACAATTACACCAAGAGGATTTCTGAAATTCATCATGCGCTGATCTATACAGCTTATATAACACAGTAACAGGAAGTACCTTGCTACTAACGAAAAGCAATTCTTCCCCATGTTCATTCTTCCAGGATGTGACATGACCTCCATACAGGTATACCTGGTCATGAAACCACTCTTAATCAACAAGCTTTATATACTTTCTGCTTGAAAATTATAGCAAACAGCACACAAAGAATGCACTTGAGATAAAGAAAGTGGGGACATTTACGATTCCTTTAGTAATGAATATTCCAGCTCAGTACTGCCAAAGTTTCTTGTTTTTCGATACACCCCAGTAACAGCAACAATAAAATCTATGAATTTAACAAAAAAAGAAACAAACTTATATTCCTAATCACCCGTAACGTTGAACCTATTCAAATGGATTCAGATCTAATATCCTGAATAAAGCAACATTGGCCTTTCAAAACATAAAAACCAATCAATGTCCAGAAAAAGGATAGAAGAAACGACACTAGATTTGCAAGGAAATGAAGAAAAAGGGCAATTGGGTTTCATTAATTACACCAAATCAAGAGATGGATAAAGAGAGAAAATATACCTCCGCGGAGCAGCCACGAACCTCACGCAAGATGATCTTGTCAAGGCCATTTATACCCTTACAAAACTCTACGTACTTGGTCTCTAGAGACATCCCTCTTCTCCAACCTACCGACATGCACACACGGACACAGACACCTCTCTTGTATGCAGAATAAAAAAATCTCTTTGAGTCCGTTAAGGATCGAGCATTGGAGAAGTTGTCAGATGGGGACCGAAAGGACAGGAGACAGAAAGCGAAAGACAAACACTTTGGGATCGATTCGTCTTTACAGGAGCTTTTTCAAAAATATTTTACCTTTTCTTATTAAAATAATGTATTTACATATTTTATATATTTAATATTTGCATGTTAAACAATAATAATAAAAAAATATCAATTTAATATATAATTTTGTAAGATATCTAAAATATATTCAACCTCACTCTCAAATCCATATAATAAAAAGACATCTACTGCTTCTACTTGTCTTTTTATATATATTATCCTTTGTAAGTAATTTATATGTACAAGAAGGCTAATTATTATTAGCCTTCTTGTACATATAAATTACTTTTTTTACATATTTTTTATTTTTGATTTTGTGTGTGTGAATAATAGTTGTGAACAATTATAAAATCGTATAAAATTTACTTAGATTTTAATATTATCTTAAGATAATAAATAAATAAATAAAAAGCTACTGATAAAGACATGAAGGACATGTTTCCTTTAGTTTTTTTAATTTTACATTATTTAAAAAATAAATTTATTATTTATCTTTATCTTTATCTTTCAACCAAATACATTACTATTTATTTATTTATTTATTTATTTATATCAATCATTTTGTATCTTTTTTATCCCATGACACTCATAAAACACAGCCTTATATATCACATTATCATTTTAATACAATATTTTTAGTCTTAGAAGTGTCTTTTCAAGTCAAAAAAATAAAAAAAACTTTAAAATGTCTTTGGAGAATTCCTCATTGATATGAGTTTGTTCCCTGCATTTTATCTGATCTGAATTTAACAGAGATTGCAAAAATCAAATAACATGATACACGATGAAGTAAAAGTTTATGTATTCACAAATAATTATGAAGGATAAATTATATGTATATGTATATGTATATGTATTATATGGAAGCCAGACATAAACATGAGACTGCATCATTTAATTATTTTTGCGTCATATAATATTTTGTTATTTCTTCAGCAACTTCTGCATGCAGAATATCCACCAAAACTACATGCAAATCGACCACCCCATGCTAGAAAGCTCGGCGACAATTCGAGGATTTGTAAAATATAGAATGGTTTGCATCCCGTGGAGCCCTCAAAATCAAACCTGAGACGTTCATTTGTCTCCCACCACTGAAGCAAACGTGTTCAATGAGATTTGAAACCGAAGGTCTGTGCTTGCAGAACAAACCCGGCAATAAATCTTTGAATATGCCTCTGTGATTTCGCTCCATTATGCTCAAAAGACCCGTCGTTTCTGACAGAAAATCTTACCAACCCTGGTGAAATGCAGTTGTTTTGCAATTTGTTCATCAAACAATGATTCCCGAACCTGGCTCAGCCTGGCTCGATGAGTTTAGCGGAGACCCGTCAACTCAGGCCCTTGGAAAAATACGCAACCCAAATTTTAAACCGGGTTTCAGAACACTGAGTCAAATGATAAGCCCGCCCCTGAGTTTTCATGTAAGCACGCCCCCGAGTTATATGACTTCGAGGTTAGGGTCCAAGTCTTTCATTTCGGTGACAGATTTCATTGCTCCTCTGCAATGTCTCTTCATTCTCATGCTCAAGGGAGCAATTCTCCCTGAAAGTTCGAAGGCTAACCTGGGATTCATTTTCAGCCCAAGAATCATCGACGGCCCTTGACCCCGGTCACTCGTTTGTGTTAGAGGATAATATAAATTATATTATAGGGTCTCACCTATCAGCTGAGTTTTTAGGTGAAATGGTTCTTAACATGGTATCAGAGCCTTGTTGGCCCAGCGGTCATGAGTTCGAATCTCATCACCCTCATTTTATTTGATAAAATCCAAGCACAAAATGATATGGACCTGTGCAAGTTTTAAACCTAAAGAGTTTTCATTTGAAAATATATGTTAGAAGATAATATAAATCATATTATAGAGTCTCACCTATCAGCTTGAGATTTCTTAACAGTTTGGTCCTGTATCAGCAGGGCCACAAGCAGAACCTATGAAATTCTACTGACGCATTGGAAGACCTTTTCTTCTCTTCATTCGTCTTTACTTCAAGACTCTGGATAGCGACAGACATTATAATGATAATTAAGCAATGAAAATTAATGAAGCCAACAATGATGTCTTGTCTATCCAGCTCCAGTCAAGCTTAGACTTGTTATGCATGCTATAAGTTTCCGATTCCAGGATTGAAAAGGAAAGGGACAAATCTAATTGCGTAGTCCATCTCTCTGTCAAAGCTCCTGTAAATCCATGCATTCAAGTAGTTATGATTGCCAAGCCTCCTTCAAGTTAAACCAGGAAAAAAACAGACCGAAACTTTGCTAGCATTACCAATCTATTTACATAAAAAAAAAACGGTATAGGGCTGTAAGAGCCCGCATTGTGCTCTAGCTTCAAAAAGAAAAGCTATAGGGCCGTAGATTAAAACAAAAATAGACAGTTTGATTATATAAAAAGCAGTATACAGCGATTTAAACATAGCTCTACTGCTCTGTAGTTATTCAAGTGTTCATTTCAGATAGTTAATCCCTTTCTGGGAAAGGTTTACAAACAATTTTGAAGGCATGTACAGTTGAAACTGAATGCCAAAAACAAGAATGAATAAATAGATTCAACTTGCCATCAATTTGGCAAGTACAAAGGATCCTAATTAATCTCTCTAACTTCATATCAACGTAATCTATGCCAGAGCAAAAGCCAAGAGAAGAATCGGTGCGAATGAAGCAAGGTTATTTCCAGGATCAATGACAGATGCATCAGATTTGGGGTCTGAAGGAGCGTCTGCCAAAGGGCCATCAGCAGCAGGGGTTGCTGCTATTGGACCATCCATTGCTGGAGGGGATAGAGTTGGAGAATCTGCAGCAGGTCCATCGGCAGTTGCTGGTGAAGGTCCTTCCACTGGAGAGGTAGACATGGCAGGCGGAGTAGCTGATGGTGCGTTGGCAGCTGGAGTCTTCGCCATTGATGGGGCAGGTGCATTAGTGGGTGGAGGTTTTGCTGTGGATGGTGCAGGTGCCTTACTGGGTGGAGGGTTTGAGGAGGACGGCGGCTTCTTTGGACTCGATGCCGGCGCCGGGGAAGTTTTTGGTGAGCCTACAGTAACAGGCGAGGTGGTGGAATTTGTTTTGCCAGTACCAGCAGGGACAATGATATTGCTAACCTGCAAGACTGAAATATTATAGGGCTGAGAGGAAACAGATTTAACCAAATTTGAACTGAGGCTGGATCCTGGAGCTGCTGACCCAAACGCAACTGAATTCGTGCTCAAAACCGTGACATTCAAGAACCCTTGTTGGCCTACGGCTTGCCCACTGGACTGGAAAAGGGTGGTGAGCATTGCAGTTTTATTCTGTAATTTCTGCAGCTTCGCTACATCATAGTAATCAAGAATCACATGCCCACTCAACACATTCTTGATCTCATCGTTTGGTTTCCCAGAGAGAGGAGACATGTTCCCATCTTCCACCACCAGGACCGTGATCGTTTGGCGGCTGTTGATTTCTCCGGCGAGCTGGGTTTGTGTCAAATAGCTGCTGAAGGTTTTGAAATCAGAGTACTGGCTGAGGATCTGGGTGATGTTAAAAGCTCTTGCAGTGTTGAAGAACAGCAACAAGGAGAAACAGAGAGCAAAAACAGGAGAGAATCTGAGAGACATGTTTTGAATATTGGTCACCAGATGATGAGTTCGCATCTACGTCGAAGGCAAATGTAGTTTTTATATGCAAATGAGTGGATCAGATAAAAGGATCTAAATTTGTCAGGAGAAGCTCCTCTCCTTAACCGACTCTGTAGGGACTTTTGCATGGTTGAAAGCGATGGTGGAGCTTCTCTTTCAATCTGTAGAGCCTTCCTTGTGCTTAGTTTACCATTCATGGCAGGCACGTATTCTCTTTTTCCCTAAAAATAGGCTTACGTAGAATATGAGTGATCGATTCATCCTGTCCTCTTACTTATATTTTATTTGGTTGGTGTTTTAAAATATATATATAAAAAAAAAACTAAAAGAGAAAAAAAAAGTTTTTGTTAAAAACAGATATAAAATAAATTTGTTTTTTGAGACAGTTTTGAAGTAGATATTATTTATATTTTTAAAACAAGAAAATAGAGTTATTTGTATTGCCAATTTTATTTTTTTTATATATCTCGAGACAATTATAAAAGTTATGATAGATAACACTACATGTTCCTACAATATCCTTGTAATAAATAGCACGACAATAATATTTATTTATTAAAAAAAATTATTGATATCAGTGTATCAAAACAATTTGGAAATAAAAAATAATTAATTTAAAACAAAGAAAAAATAATCTAATTTTAAAAAAAAATACTTTTAAAATGCAAAAACATTAGGCTTGAAATGTACAACTTTTCAATGCAATTTTTGCATAAAATTTCAAAGGAATCGTATTTTAGGTGTTGCTTTTTAGTTCTAAAACTTTTCTAATAATTATTTAATAATCACTACTTTTTTCTAATAATTCAAGGCTATGGTAATTTTAATTCCAATGTGAATGATCAAATATCATCGCCATTTGATATATTTGAACACATAATTGAAGTAACCTAATTTGAACACATAAATTTGATAAATTTGAACACATAATTACAGTCATGAATTGTTAGGCTTGCAACACGGCTTCCTCTACTACAAGAAAAACTTTTGAGAAACAATGGTGAGAGGCGGCTGGTAGCAGTTTTCTCTGTCATATCCATCAATTTTATGAAGCCAAAAAAATTCTGGGAGTCCACTACCACCATCCTGAGGATTCTTCAATTGCACTATAAATAAAATGAGTCAGCACTTGGCAAAAAATTGAATGGAGCTTTTAGTTTTGAGCACAGCTGCAGGAACTATTTCTCCTCCGGGCAAATGTTTCAGCAACTAGGAGGGGGAAAGCGATAGTTGCATCACAATGGACCTGGTTAAATGCAACAAAGAGGCAGATGAATTATCATTGCACTGACAAAAAAATGAGGTTCCACAAAAAAACTGCAACAGTATCTCAAAATTCTTAACACATGGAAATAAGACTTGAAACTATGATGCTCGTGGCTAGTTGTGGGATTTGCAAGTGGCATTGATCAAAAAACCTGAAATGGCACGAACATGGGACGAGTTAGGGGAAATCAAAACATACCTTGACAGTTTTGGCAGAACTTCGTATTTTCCCCCATGACACAGCCTCGTCAGGATGAGCTCCAGAATCACTCCCATCAAATTCTTGTGCCGTATTGATAAATACAGCATAATCTGCACCATTACGCATCATATTGGCATTGCATATATGATGCTTTGGAAGCCCACCTCCAAGAACCATAATGCCAGTTTTTCTAGGACTTGCATGAACAGCTTCACCATTCATGGCTCTGATATCTGTTCAAAATGCTATTTATTATAATGTTTGTATATCAATTGTTAATTATCATAAATAAATAACATTGTAGCAGCAAACACCAACCTTGAACTATGTCAACAATTAAACCAGGGCTGCGGAAAGAATGAAAGTACAACATGTCTCCCAGAGAACCATCTGTTATGCCAGGACAGAATACTGGAATGTTGTTCTGAAAAACATCCAAAACAACATCAACTCACAAATTTGCATGCCATTGTTCTCATATCACAAATAACACCCAAACAAGTAATTAATCAGACATTCTAGATTATTCCTTGCATACATCATGATAGTAATGTCTTTTATCTCCATATCTTGTTTTGCAAAAGAAACACAGGTTTGATTGACAGCTCAAATCTACAAGTAGGGATTTTTATCATTATTTACTTAGATGCACAAAAGAACTGCAAATTTCACTGAGTCATAACAGCAGAGGGGATGCAACAATGTGGCATGTAAAGCACATGCTATCGAGAGAGAGAGAGAAACTAAAACTGAACCCACAGCTTCCACTTATATGTCATCAATGTGGAATGTGTAACAAATACACAATTACTGTAAGGTCTTCAACAAGAAAAACAAGAATAGCGGATGAAACAACCAAATTAGTGATATACAGCCTTGATAAACCGTAAGAAGATATTATAAATAAAAGATATCAAGCTAGTGCTGGTTAAAGACTTACCTTATATGCCCAATAAAGATATGAACTCTCATTATTTATCTCTTTCCCCAAGCGAGCAGTTAATTTAGAAGGTGTCCAGGAAACATTCTGCGACACCCAAAAGATGTGATAAGGAGGATAGAGTTATTTTCTTCTAAAGCAGCAAATCAAATGAGTGAAGTAAAATGCTGAATTAGTATATGAAGGTTTTGGCAATCAATTTACCGTGAAAAAAAGCAATATAACAACCAAGCACTGCCACTTTAATTTTTTTTAGTTTTGCATCTCAACTCTTTAAAATTAATCATTCAGTCCAGACTTAGATATCTGCTAATCAAGTGCAGATGCGACTGTTATTTACTGATATGTCAGCAAAGAAGCTCAGTTGAAATATCTAAAGAAACCACTTTGAGGTGTGCTAGTCTGAGAAAGTAATGTATGGGGAAAAGAAAAGAAACTCTGCAGTCATTCCTCAAACTCAGCCAATAAATAGTTGTTATTACAATGAGAGAAACACCTCTTCGGTTTGTTCCTTCAACATTTGGTCAAAGATTGGAATGATCCAATCCTCAAATTTGCAGTAGTTGTCATTAGGAATCAACAAGTTACCAATGCGATTCAACCCTTTTGAGCGTAACTGAGCCCCAGGTAAAGAAAAGTCGCCTTTGTATGTCGGTGCAAGGCATTTTATAAGATCTTCTTCTATGCCACCTGCCGTTGTAACCAATACATCAACCTGCAGTCATTTAGCAAATAAGACTTGAAGAAACCAATTTGAGGTGAAAGGTAAGAATGTAATCAAGAGTGTGGACTGCCTAAAGTTATTTACAAGTAACGTAAATTATGCAACACGTAGATTCAGAAACTTTTGACATTTTTGTAAAATGACATTATGTCGATCATATGTTTCACTAGTACCTAAACTTTAAATATACTTTCTCATAAAACAAGCACATACAGTTAGAATAATGCAAAATCTGAAACAAACAACTCGAAAGTTTAAACATTTGCAATGGCACCACCAAGAGAGAATACCAAAAGGCAACTTTTTTGTTACAGGTCCAACATATACAATTCTTTAAATTATAATGCAGTCCATGAAAAGATAAGTTTTTGAGATCGAATTCTCTATCTTTAAGTCATTCCTTCAAACGCAAGACAACAATTACATAACAACCAATATCAAACCATGAAATGACTCACCATATGATGCTGAACAAGATATCGAATTGTATCCCTTAGACCTGAAGAAACAAGATTTGATGTAAAACCAAAGAACAGTTTGCTTCTCACAGACTCTCTATAAGCCAACTCCCTCTCTTCCTCACTACAACCTTCTGCTATCTCTTCATCAGCAAGACTCCAGTCTAGCTTCAATCCAAATAAAACAACATATTCATAAAATAAACTAATTGGGTATCAAAACCAAACACGAAAAAAATACTTGGAATCATCCAAAAACACCAAAACAAGAGAGCCCAAAAGGCAAAACTTCAAGGGTTGTAAAACAATGAGGCTAACTGACTCACCATGTCATTAACAACTTGAATGGCATCTCCAAAGTTGGAAGCTTGGAACCCAGTAGAGACCATGGATTTCAGAAGCTTACAGTAGTCAACTCCTTGATTAAAATCATAACCTTCAATTTTAATGTATTTCCCATCAAGAGTTTCTGATTCTTTAAACACTGTGGAATGTACTGATGACAGCAAATTCTCCTCCATGGAACTATCAGAGGGAAAAAAATATTGTAACCCAGTTCAGATAAGAAGCACACCTGTATGCAAAGTGCTTTAGTTTGATGCCTTGCTTTTTGGCAGAATATAGTTCTGTCTATGTGAGGTATAGGATGAGTTCTCGAAGGGTCTGCCGCTTCTGCTTTGAGGTCACGAATCCTTTGCTTAGGGTTGATTATACTTTAGTCCCTGTAGTTTGATAAAACGGATTGATTAGTTGCCGTGGGTTCAGAAGTTATATATTTAATCCTTATATTTTTATTTATCTATTTTATCTTAGTCTTTTTTCGATTTAATATCCTTTTGATTTCGAACTTGTTCTGTTTTTAATTATTTTTTAAGAAATAGAAATAGAAATAGAAGAGAAGATATTAGAGAGTTAATATAACATTATCACATGAAAATGATTTAAAAATATCAAAAAAAATTAATTGAAAATAAAAAATAAAATTGTTTTTTTAAAATTTTATTTTCAAAAATGCTTTTGAAAAGCAGTGACAAACACTCCTAAATAACTATGTTTTTAGTGATAACTTTGCAATTTTTATATAAATTATTAAGTATTTTGTAAGGCTAATGTCTTCTTATAATCAAATATTAATGATACATGAAATAAAATAATAAGAAAAATATCAACATGGGTTTTGATTGCGGTAAATAGATTAGAGTAACTTTTTTAAATCATGTTTGTCATTACGTTTTAAAAGTATTTTGAAAAAAAAATATTTTTATTTTAAATTTAAAAAAAAAGTATTTTTATATCATTTCCATGTTTTGATGTCAAATGTATTTTTTTAAAAAAAATATATCATTTTAATACATTTCTAAACAAAAAATATTTTCAAAAACAACTTCAATCACACTCTCAAACAGTAACTTATATTTAGCCTAGGATAAGTAGTGAATCGATTAGATTCCATGTCAACCTGTTAAAAGAATTGCTTCCTTGAGAAACATATTTTGTTTAGTTACATAACCATATAATTTTCCCCATAAACTTCCATGTATGGAGAATGTACACCGACTGCTCAGCTGTAAAGGAGTATTTACACTAGCAAGTTGATTAGAATAGAAATCTTTACTTGTTTACATTTGAGATTCATCAATGGTGAATCTGCACGTGGGGTAAAATATTACAAGCTGAAACAAATCTGTAATCCAAAAATAATAAGGAGCTGCCAACAATCAGTTCTCTTCTGTGTCAAAATATGATCAATCTAGAGCCTGTCTCCTCTGTGAGCTTCACCGGAGTAGCTAGCAAGTTTTTTCGAATTTGTTCTGCGTCCATCAATCTCCCATTTGGATGAAGAAATCATACCTGAAATCCTTTTGTTAGCCTATTCCATGACCAAAATGGCCAACTAAGGGTGGCCAAGGGATGTCAAATGCCAACCTGAGCATTTTCTGTTTTATACTTTTGGAGCTCTTCTTGTGTTCGTATCAGCCTATATTTACAGAAGATTTTAACGAGTACTTGATGTTATTTTTTACACAAATGTGAAAATAAAATCATGTAAATTCATCTGCATTGCATTGCAATTACCTCCATTGCAACTCGGTTATTTCATGAAGCAATTCCTTCTCCTTATCATGTGCTGCTTCTAGCTGCAAATTCCACACAAAAATGCCTTAGATTCAGGAATAAAATGTAATCTAGTTCAGAGAATTAATATAACTGAAAATCAACCTGGCCCTTGAAAGTAATCAGCACCAGAGTTACATACCAAAGATTTCTCTGTAGATCCACCTTGCGCCACTGTCCATCCCCCATCAATTGCGCGGTTGCCTAAGAAAACAAAACACTTTCTAGTAAAGATAACCGAACAGAAGAAAGAAAAATAGATTATTGCAAAGGCAAGTAATTGCTGCACCTGCAGTGTCACCTCCAGAAAGTTGTCTCATTAGATGCAGAATACCATCCTGTCGAGGGGAAAACAGAGTCAACAAATGCAGAGATTTTGATTACATATGGGATGGAAAAATGCGAAACTATATCTATAATACATACCCTTTGAGTGATATTTGTCTGTAAAACAGAAAGCAATATTGGAAACATAGAGTTGCCCGAAACTGTTGATGGTATGGTTTCCGATGGCGAAGGCATTCCTGGAAGTTGGGTGAGCACCTGCATAACCCGTAACATTTTCATGAGAATAGGATGGTGCTATACAGCTTCGATCGTAAGAAACCTGAGTACCAGGAACTGTATTCTATTCAGAGATTCCAGATGCACTAACTGGCCAAAAAACTGCCCTCTAGGGAGAATTCTCTTCATAAATTAACAGTGACATAAAAAGCTCCAGTTCAGTATTTCAATATACAGGGAATCAATCTTGAGAAAAAGCTGATAGTCAAGAGCTGGGAGCCTAGACAATGTATGAAGGAAATTTTTGAGACATAAAACTCAAAATTTATGGGAAAACGAGTGTTAATTATCGAAATGTTAGAAAGAAACTTTGTTCCCTCTCAGACTAGCCAGAAAAACAAAGAATTAAACCCATAAGTTAACTATGAGCACCTGAAGGAATCACTATTATAGTTATGGATTGTCAAGTATGTTTGCTTATTTTTTCATAAGAATTTGCTTATCACTCCATAAGTTAACTAAATATTGAAAAACCCAACACAATCATAATTGTATTTAAAAATAATATCACACGTGTTTTAATGTTCATAAGAATTTAAATTCATGACATTAAAACTCTACTATATTATAATATTTTGATATGAGATGAATAAACACTTTGTACAAAAAAAAAGTCTGGAGGGCAGTTAACTAGTTCATCCCAAAAACTGTGGGAAAAAAGGGACCACTAAATGCTGGAACTATTACTCGTTGAGTAGCTAAAATTTATGTGATATCTAATCAATTTGGAATTTATTGCATCTGAATGGATGAATTGTCTTACATCTTTAGTCAAGACCATCTAACTTAAGACCTGAGACTTGTTTTTGGCCATGGCTTTGCTCTGTACCAGTAATAAACTGAAAAACCATTAGAAGTGTAAAATTTTCTGCTCCTACAACTGTTATCGAACAAGCCCTGTCGAAGGAATACTGGACTGTATCAGTTGTGCACCACAACACATATTTCACATACCTGTCTCTCCAAAACTCTTCAGAGGTTCATAAATACGCAAATACATGTCTGCCTATTTTGCAAGTATATATAGAAGTAGAAAACCTAAATGGTTTTGACTTAGGTATCGACTTCAGAGTATGAAAAGAAAGGGTGGTGTCTAGTCACAGAGAATACCCTGTCATAAGATAATATATAAAAGTTATTCTCTAGGAATTTGCTTGATATTCTGTAGAATTGATTTACCATTTCTTATATTTTTGAGAGTTAATTTAAATCAGATTTTGGGATTTATGGTTCCTATTTATCACCTTTCAACTAAGTTTACCATGATAAATCTTCATAGAAGTTAATTTATCTCCATTGATTGTTAGCTTATTCACGTGCTATTTTTAAAAACTAAAATTGTTAGGAAAAAATAAAATGTAAACTAGTAAAGATCAAAGGATAATCTAAAAGGCACATGACACAAATGTGCTGACCTCAAAACTACGAACCTGCATACTGTGGCTCTTCTGCAGAACCAGAGGAGAGACCGCCTGAAAAGGAAAGGTGAGGTGAGTTATATCCCATCTGAATAAGAAAAGGGCCATCAAGACTGAAATTCAGTCACCTTTTCTATATCAACATTCTCTGAAGTAACTTTGAATCGTCCTCTTTGCTGAACAACTGGAGGCTTTGCCTTTTCATCTAGGTCCTCACTGCTTGCCCCTGCAAACAGCTCTTTGAATATACGAGGAAGTGAAATCCCTCATGAGAGAGAGAGAGAGAGAGAGAGAAGGTATGATATAGTAATTAATGCAAAGCCGGGAACTGTTTCCTTATCAGAAGAAAATGCAAGAAGAATTAAGAAAATGCAAGACAGCAAAGCCATCATGTACCAATCAATGAGAAACTGGGAATTCTTTGAACATGAAAAAGAAATGCTACAACAATGACAAGAATTTAAGCACTTGCCTGATGACTTAAATGGCTTTGAAGGATTCTCAGAAGGTGCATCATCTCCATCTTGATTAATTATTGCTCCGTTGATATTTGAATTATTTGGTGGTTGATTTTGCAACTTGTCACTGTAAATTTTCATGCGAGAAAAAGGAATATTCGGTCACATTTTCGTATATAGGATGCCAAGCATGTGGAATACACTCAATGATAAAAGGAAACAAGGCAGTAGAACTATTAGGATGGTAAACAGTATATCTGTATTAAGAATAAGAATTGAACCGTTCGAAATTCGAATTAATACACAGGATCAGGTGTCAGACCCAGGTTTTCCGTTGATATCAGAAGCTGGCCTTTCAGCTGCATTGCCTTCAACACGATCAGAAAGAGGTGGAGAATTTTGTGAAACATGCCGTTCGTGGCATGGACTTGCAATGATTGAGTCATCATCGGATTTTACACCTCGAACTCTGAAAATAAACATAAGATTCTTATTAGAGTTCGGGCAATGTGTAGCTAACGAACTCTCTGACAATTAAAGATATAAATTTTACACAAGCACTTTGTATTGGGTTGGGTTTCATTAGCTTTTCCATGCAGAAGCACTGCTTCTCACTGATTAATTCTTTTAAGTGCCTAAACAAATAAATAAAGATAAAAGCATAGGTTAGGGACAAACTTCGTAATATTTATTGCGGAGTTGACTGTTGGAAGCGGTGCAACTCGATTTTGCACGTCATTATCCTCCTGACAAATTTATGAGCATTAGAACCAAAGAAACGAAGTAAATGAGAAGACGAAAATTGAAGCACCTATCTCTCTACAAGCTGTGCAAGAACCAGATATCAAAATACCATCATTTCTGTGACTTGTCCTAGGGAAGAATTCCGAGGGTCTGATTGCTTTTCAACTGCATCAAGTGTAGACAAAGAATTCGAGCTTCCTCCCGGATTACTATCAGTCGCATGGTCCTCGGCATCTGGTATCTGAAGCCAAAACAAAAGAGGGTGTGAGACAGGGAATCCTAACCACTGTTACCAAGTTGATTTTAACTGAGACGGTATCAGCCATTGCGGTACCAAGGAAGCCTGAGCCTTCACATCTTCAAGGTTGAAGTTCCAACCGCTAATTCCTCGTTTGTATTCATTCTACATAGGATTACAAGCAAGATATTACTAAGTATAACGAGATATCTGCAAATAAAAGAGCAGTATATAAGTGATACAAATACATCCTTGGATGTATATTATACTATCCATGAACAAAACTATAATAGACCTGTTAAGATCAGCTTGCAGCCAAAACACAAACTGGTACTGTAAGAAAATAGTAATTAATAGGCATGAGAATGGTAAATACATGACAGAAATCAACAGCCACACCCAATATAATGTTATTTGATAAAAACAAAAGATTAAAAAACTACTTTAACAATTCTTAAACTTGAAAAGTTGAAGAAAACTACAAGAGTACTCAAGATGGTTAAGAACTTGGAAAGCTCCATTATTTTATAGGATAGCCATCCTTTCAGTTTATGTTACTGGAGAACTGTGATGATTGATGATGGAGCACAAAAATGCATTTGAATATTGGAAAAATATGCAAAAGGAAATCGACACTTGAAATGTATGAAATAAACCACCAGAATATCAAAGAAGCATAATAAATCAACATACAATTTAGAAGGGGAAAAATCAGATAGCAAAATATTGTAGTTTTACTAGAAATCAAATTAACATCTGCTTTAGACCAGAAAACATTCAAACCTGCGATAGTTCCTCCATTTCCCCATCGGGCATCTTCTTTTGAGCAAGCATGTCTTCTTCCTTTCTCTGCATTTCAAATTAAGGCAATTTTTAAGTTCACAATGCAAGTCGGAATAGAAAACAAGGCTATTTATTGTTGCAGTAATGTCCCTAAAACTTAACTCACTAACCTTCAAAGCCTTGATACGGTCACCAAGATCAGGCAATCCATCCAATAATGTCCGTACGATATAGTCATTCGACCTTGCTTGCTTGAAAAAGGAATGCTTTAACAACTTATTTGCAGAAGGTCGTTTCAAAGGATCTTTTACCAAACAACTAGCAATCATCTGCTTAAAAGACTGGAGATTGAACAAAAGACATATTATACAACTAGCTTGAACCAAACGGTATTAAATCTGCTAGTTTTCGTTTCTTTTTTAGTATGAAACTCTGCTAGTTAGTTTGTTAAAAGCATACCTTAGAGAACTTCTTATCCCTTTCTAAATCCAGGCCAGGGGGTGCATTTTGCAAGGTCATAAGCAGCACCTTGACAAGAGAAGAATTAATTTAGATCGGGATAAAATTCATGGTGTTTTACAAAATATGTTACTTGTAATTTTAGCACAGTCTAGGCACCTTCATTGGAGGATATTTTGAGAAAGGAGCGTGCCCATGCGCAAGCTCCAGAGCAGTTATCCCGAAGGACCAGATGTCAGCCCTGTGGGAAAATTGTTGGCAAAACATCAACTCCATGATATCGAAACCTTATGAAGAGGAGAAACTCTTGAAAAGAGAGTGGGCTTACTTGAAATCATATCCATGTAACTGCTCCATGACCTCAGGTGCCATCCTGAAAAAACAAAAGACAGAGGTATAAGGCACAAGTACTATTGCAGTATTCACACCATTGTTTCTTATTTCCTTGCAATTATCTGCCGCTTGGAGATTTTATTTAATTCATTTCAAGATTGGCCCTCTAATAAATACATAAATATTTTTCTAAGATAACAAAATGATTGTATTTGTCAAAATCGTATAGGTATGATCTTCATTGTGAATCGTGATCAATCCAATACTAAACTTTCGTAGATGTGTTTTGGAGTATATCTTCATCATTTCGTCCAACAGTTTGAATCCTATGAAATTTCTCGATATCGATCATTTAAAAAAGTTTCTGACATAATTAAATATTTCTACAGTAGAGTCCATTAACATACTTTAAGCCTTGATAATTATATAAATATTAAGGCTAGATTTTATTTACTGTGGCATGCAATAAGGGGATCGAAAACAAAATCAAGAACTCAAAATATTTATTTGAATTCTTAAAAGCATACCAGCAAGGCGTCCCCACAAATGTATTCCTCATGCGTTGCCTGTCTCCTGAATCAAAAAGGCAAGCAGAAACACCAAAATCTCCCAACTTGATTGCGCCACGTCCATCAATGAGAATATTTCCAGCCTTTGAAAACGTAACATAATCTCAATCAGAGAACTAAAATAAATGACTTATAGCTGTGTAAGAAACTAACATTAACTAATTCCAGAAACCATTAGCACAGCATGAAATAACAAAGGATACAAGCATGTAAAATAGTACAGATTGTATAGACAGAAACATTAAAAATTGAAACAATAACACACACAAACATGTTCCATTTCTTGAGGTAATTAGCTAATTAATTAGGCGATAAAGATAGTTTTGAGCTGATGAAAGTTCGATCAGAAGGACTAAAATGTCTAAGGACAGGATTGCTTACTTTAACATCGCGATGTATGTGGCCCTGATTATGAAGATACTCTATTCCCTTCAGCACCTCACGCAGTATTGTTGCTATCACCAACTCCTCAAAACCATCAGGATAAGCAGCCTTCAATATGTGAAGACAAGAACCCCCAGACATAAATGGCATAACAACCCACAAACTATGATCACTGACAAAGGAGCAGTGTGATTTGAGAACATTAGGATGGTCCACCAATATCATTGTTTGCACTTCCCGTGATATATTACTCTGTCAGAACAGCAGTACATATAAAGCAACATTAACATTAAAAAACGCACGGAAAAATGATCTAAAGCACACTGTTACCTTGTTACAGGTATTAAACTTCAAAACAAAAAAAATGGAATCATATATACTTTTTTTTTAAATCACAAAAACCATATCGTGTAATTAAAATCCAACATGAAAAAATTTAATTTTATTCCTTGTTCTAATGACCCCACAATGCGATAGCCAACAATTTTCGAGCACTTCATTTTTTTTATTTTTAATATTTGCAAGCTATTAGGAATCTGCAGAACTAGGCGCGCGCGCGCGCGCACAAGATTTCAGTCTATGATATTAACAATGAAAATTTGAATGTAAGAATCTAATCTTAATCAATCACAGCTAACAAAAAAAATACAATATGATAACGAGATAACAATATTCAGGAGCGAAAAGAGAGAGAGAGAGAGAGAGAGAGAGAGAATTTACCAGATCAGCGTTATCGCGTTCAAAATCAAGAATCTTGATGGCGACAATCTCATCAAAAGGAACACACAAGGCACGATGAACAGAAGCGCTAACACCTTGACCAACCTCTTCGTAAAGAGTGTAATTCTCGGATCCAATCGGGTACTTCTTCTTCTCCATTGTGTTACAGAACCCTTTATTGTTTTCTTTTTCACTCTACAGAAAACCACAACCGAAGAAGCTCTTTCAAACGTTAAATAAGCTCGTGATTTGAAGAAGAAGATCCATTACAATAATAGCGTTCCTAAGAAGCAGAGATATTGCTAGATTACTCACATGGCGGTGGAGGTGACGACGAGGAGTGAAAAGAGAGGGAAGAGGATCGTGCGTTAATTAATGACGAGGTTGTTGACTTCTAAGATCTCTCTTTCTCGTGAGAATGAAAGAAAGGCGAGGCTAACGGATCGCCGCTCAAACTGATACCATGTTTAAAAAAACAAACTTTTACGTAGGTTTTATTTACAGATGTTGTTTTTGTGTTACGAATTCACTCCCGCCACCTGATTTTTTTCTTCTTATTTTTTATGAACAGTTACTATTTTTATTTATTTATGTATTTATTATGTTTCTTTTTCTTCAAGTTGTGGGATTCATTATTAAACTTTGGATTTGAGCAAAGGTACTGTGTGAAGATTAACTTACCAGTGAGAATGTTGTTGGGGTTATTTTTTAAAATATTTTTTATTAAAAATGTATTAAAATAATATTTTTTTTTATTTTTTTAATTATTTTTTATATCAGCACATGAAAATAATATAAAAACACTAAAAAAATCTAATATAAAATAAAAAAATTATTTTTTTCATAAATATTTTTGAAACGCAATGTCAAATAGTGTATAAATGCAATCAAATAAGGTAATTGCTTACTATAATTAGTAAATGACTGATTTAATTTTTTAGTTTAATTGTAAATAAATGACAATAGGAAAAGGAAAGCTAATCTTATCTGATTTTCTTTTTGGATTTAAGTTAGAAAGTTTGAAAAACTACTATTTTAGATGGAGAAAAATCTATGTTAAGAATATTTAGGGTTTAATTAATTTGGATTGTTTGTGATCAATGTTGTGAAGAATTTCGGAGGTAATTGGTTATTAAAATTTATATTTTATGTTATTATTTTAGGTTTTTTTATTTTTAATATCAATACATTAAAAATATTAATTTAATTTTTTATTTAAAAAACATTAAAAATCAGGTTGTGACGAGTTAACGGTGTCATCATAGAGCCAATTTACTAGAAAACTGAAACTAATTTATTTTTTGAAATTTTCAAACACACCTTCCATGTACCCTAAGTTTAAGGGCTTCAAAATATATCCAAGAATATATATCAATTTAGGTTTATCTTGATTTGGGATTTAATTGCCTTTATTAGAAATTTGCACGCTTAATTATATATTCATAAAAAAAACTCTTTTTAAACTTTGAACAATGAATTTTTATAAGTGTAGCGGTAAAATATTTTTGACTTCAGCATATGGTAGTGGAAGGTTATCAACCTTTTCTAGCCTAACACCATATGCCTATCATTTTATTTATTTAATTTTATATATCTCAAATCTAAAAGAGTACAATTCACAATTTGTTATCAATTATCAACCTTTTCTATCCTAAACCATATGCCTATCATTTTATTTATTTAATTTTTTTAAAAAAATAATGTCATGCATAAAAAAATATCACGAGTTTTATTGTTGTCTAATTAAATAAAAAATAATTTATGAGATGAAAGAATTTGTTGAATCTAATAATGTGATTGACTTGCATCATAAGTTTGCTTGGTTGACTTGAATTCATTTTTTTTTTCAAATAATAATAATTATTTTTATATATTTTTCTGTCAACTTTGAGTTAATTCGAGATTAAGCTTCTTGTTTTTTCAAAACACAATATTTGTGAATTTTATAAGTCAACGAATGATAACTATATCAATATTATTTAAAATTATTGTTCAATTCATGATTGAAATCTATTTTTTCAGAAAATATACTGTCAATATCAAGTTCAATACCTCAACAGGGCGTGAGGCGGAATATTGTCGGTCGCGTGTTCCGCATGCGCCGACAGTAATTTGGAAAAAATAATAAAAAATTATGGTCAATTACCGGGATATCCTGGTGTCGTAGTCATCGTTTTTGTCTTATTAGAGGCTATAATCGTATTTAGCTATTTTCAAAAAATATTAAAAAAAGGTGCAGCGGACCAGGCCGTACGCGTGCAATTACCGCAGTGCCCCTCAGCCAATAAATCATTTTTTAATCTTTTTCGAGGGACAAAACAGCTATTTTACTATGCAAAAAGAGAATAAATCAGTGAACCGGCGACCTGAACCGAACCTAACCCACCCGGAAATTGAGCATTATTATTGTAATTTACAGTAAAAGCACTCATAAGCTACAATAACGACTCATAATCTATTTTAGTATATTACATGATGTTAAAAACAATCCCTGTAAGATATGCTTATACAAAATTTCATCCCTTTTCTTGTCTAGGAAAGAATTTTAAGTTATAAATGGTTAAAAATAATGTTAAAGATTATTCCTTGTAAGATGTCCATATCCAAAGCACAACAAATTTCATGGAGCAAATATGGGATCCATGTTTCCATTGAATTATCCTTTACCATTTTTTAATCCTAATGCAAGATTTTCTGAATAATTATGTTATAAATATTGAATCTTATTCATTTAGTGTGTTTACTCCTTTTTTTAGAGTGTTTCACTTAAGAAAAACAATAAATTAATGTTTTTTTAAGTTTTTTTCAATGATTTTAACATGCTAATATATTAATTAAATATATTTTCAAGTGAAAAAATGTCTATCACATGAAAAAAATATTAAGATTATATTTTGAACCTAATAAATATTTTAATATCTAATATTATAGAAATTTAACACGTGTTTTTTCCATGCAAGAGCTAAATTAGGTTTTAAAAACAAAAACTCAGTGTTTTTAATTATTGACAATTACCAACAGCAATATCATTATCTGATTACTAATTATAAATGCAAGGTAAAATCTATTAAAAAAATAATGATTATTTATATATTTGCAAGGTAGAATTCACAATTTTCTCAGGTATGTATTTCAAAACATTTTTTACTTATTAAAACATGGTTAATGATACTTTACTAGTGGCTTTTATGAAGTCATTAATTAAAATCATTACAAGTTTAGAAAATTAAAAAAAAAAAGTTTAAAAGACTTGACCATCAATATCCTATTAATTAACCATTTTTGTAATGATTAAGGGGTGTTTGGGAAGCACTAAAACAGTGTTTTTTTTTTAATATTTGATTTTTTAAAATAATTTTTTTAGTTTTTTAAAATCATTTTTATGTGATAATATTAAAAAATATTTTAATGTATTTTTAGATTAAAAAAATATTTTAAAAAATAAACAGAATTACAGTTACAAACACCTTTATAATTTATGTCACTTCTAATTAGTAAAAGAAAATAAAAACGGTTGAGGTCACGTGACAAAGCGTGAAGGGGCAGACAGCAGATTAAACCCAAAATCCACTCGAGCATACACGTCTTTCTTCTTTTAACTTGGTAGCTCTTTATAAATTGCTGCACCTGCCACAGCCAGCGCACTCTGATCCTCTCTAGGGTTTCTTTCCTCTCAGCAACGCTGTCGTTTTTGCATCTTTCCGCCACAATGAAGCTCACCGTCAAGACACTGAAAGGCAGCCATTTCGAAATTAAGGTCCAGCCCACCGACACTGTAAGTAATTAAACCTCAATTACAATTCTTAGCACTGCATTTTTATTTTTTATTTTTTACAACAACAATAATAAGAAGAAAAAATGTGAAGGTAATGGGAGTAAAGAAGAATATTGAAGACGTGCAAGGAAAAGACAATTACCCATGTGGACAACAATTGTTGATTCATAATGGGAAAGTCTTGAAAGATGAGACTACTTTAGCTGATAATAAGGTTACTGAAGATGGTTTTCTTGTTGTCATGCTTAGCAAGGTATTATTTTTTGGTTTTACTTTTCTTTTCTTTTTGTCCAGTCTTTAATTTGTCAATCCTATGTTGTGGTTTTAATGTTTAATTGATTATTTTGGTAGTTTTTTTTTTTTGTTAATGTTTAATCCCTGCTATATTTATGCTAATGTTGATGATTTTGATGACGTCAATGCGAATCTCTTCGGGCGTGTATTTCGTGTTTCGGGGTCTTTTGTATGAAGTTTTGGCTGTTTTTGTTTGTGGCTTTTAGTGTGCGACCATGTATTGCATTACTGGTGTATTTTGATTGTTTTGGTGAACAATTAATTCAGGTAAAGACTCTTATGTGAAGCTGAGAGATTTTGTAGTTTCTTTGTTAGTAAATCTGATGTACAATTTATAACTACCAATAACTGATCTCTTAACAGTAATCAAATTATTTGTCGTGGCTTACGATCTTTAAATGTTTTTATAACTAGACCAGTTGAATTTCGAGCTTTTTATCCAACCAACCACATTACAAATTTGGAAATGATATCTGTGGCCGTTGACCTGTAATTGCGGGTAGGTAATGGTGGTTAGATGAAAACTTGAAATCAAAGTAGTCCAATTATTACAACTCTTAATTGCCTATAACCACTGATCACTTAAAGAGTTTCCTGAGGGGGCCTGTTAGCCTTTTCCAATTAATATTTTGTAGAAACTGCATGAAGGGTTTGCAAGCGCGTTGGCTTGTGTTTATCCACATTTGTTGTCAACATCATTTTTATGTGTTTTGTTCATGAACTGCATGGGTGTTTATGGACTTTATGCTTTAATGCTTCTGTTTTTAGCTTGACCTTTAACATTTACTTGTATAAATCTGCTATCGTTACA
The DNA here is from genome assembly GCA_025169955.1 of Salix arbutifolia. NCBI lineage: Eukaryota > Viridiplantae > Streptophyta > Magnoliopsida > Malpighiales > Salicaceae > Salix > Salix arbutifolia. The sequence continues at coordinate 2,304,435 of CM045902.1, forward strand.
GAGTAAAACAGCCGCTGGGTCTTCATCCACCCAGGTATTTTTCATCCTTGTTTTCTACCTTTCTCCTGGTAGTGTCTCGTTCTTGTATATTTTTTATTCTTTTTAATGAATCATTTTCTTCTATTTTTGTACACTAGCCTGTATCTACACCACCTACCACCGCACCAACTTCAAATTCGACTCCTGATGCTCCTGCACCTGATGCTCAAGCACCGTAAGCTTATATATACCACAGATACCTTTTGTTTTTAACTATTCTGGAACAACTGAATTTATCTTTCATATATAATAAATCTGTCATTGCAGGGCCTCAAAGAGTGCATCTGCTTCTGACTCAGCAACACCCAAGTACATGCTTTATCTCTAGTTGCATTATATATATTTTTGTTAATTTTAAGGCAACATGTCCATAATATTTGTTGGTATTACACGATATTGATCTAGTATATGAAACTTAGTTCTTGGTTAATTTCTCGGCTTATTTTTTCTTGTGGACCGCCAGCGCTACTGGTTTATATGTTTGTATTGAGGAAGAATCTTATACTTTGCCATGGAAATTTAGCAACAACCTCAAGTGGTTTGCGTTGAGTATTGTGCAAATTATCCCTTTTCTTCTCTCCAACTCGAACCATAATATTTGTTAGTAAATGCATAATACCAGTCTAGTAGGTGCAACTTAGTGCCTGGTGACTGTTTTGTTGTGTGGGACAATGGTGGTACTGGTTTATATGTTTTGTATTGAGGAAGAATTTTGTACTTTTCCATGAAAATTTAGCAACAACCTCAAGTGGTCTGCTTTACTTCTAAATTTTCCCTTTTATTCTAACCATCTCAAGCCAAAGTTGGAACATATATGAGATCTTTAAAATCACATAGTAAGAAACTCGAAGACAGGACAGGGTTCGTTAAGAGGATGGGATTTTGCTCTGCTCTAATATTCTTGTTATTTTAAGATGTGTCCTCAAACTTCTAACCAGAGTTGGAAACTTCCTTATGAAATTACGTAACAAAGTTACTCTTTGCTATTAGGGATGGCATAGGTCATTTTCCAGACAACCATGCATGTTTTAGAGAGGATTATCAGCAATCCAATTGATTCAAAGGCCTTATTATGGATAGTTCCATCACTTGTCAGTGTGAGCTGTCCCGAGTGTAAGAAGCTAAAGTTCATTTAGAGCATAAATCCTAGGCCCATGTAATTTTTTTGTAAAACAACTGGTTAGACATTGTAGGGGGCATGATTTTTTTTTTTTTGGTAACTTGCAGCTGGTCTAAGTTCTGCCACATTTTAGTTCTTGGATAATGCGGTCAATTAGAGACCATATCTGTCAATACCATAATTGATTAGAGTGGCCAGATGCCTGTTACCCTCCTTACACATGGATTGAAAGTCTGTGTGTCTGATATTTTACGGAAATCTTATTTTGACAATTTCATAGTATACATTTTATTTTTATTCTCTAAGTGTAGCCATTTACATTTCCTGAAGAAAATGTTGGTTTTTTGGTTCTCGATATTAACTAAAACCTACTAGTTAGTGCACGTTGTAAACGCCTGATCCAGATCAGTTCGATGTAATTCTTGCTTTGTGTACAAGTGCCGGCTAACAATCTGATCTTGTTGAGGGTGATTTTGTAAAATTTACCCTTTTTTAAGAAGCCTGTTAGCTATAACCCACAGCTTTTGTTATTGTCTATTCTAATGGTGATAACACTGTGTCATTGCTGCAGTGCACAGAGTGATACCTATGGTCAAGCTGCTTCCAATTTAGTTGCTGGTAGTAATTTGGAGCAGATTATTCAGCAAATAATGGATATAGGTGGTGGAAACTGGGACAAAGAAACAGTTACTCGGGCACTTCGAGCTGCCTATAATAACCCTGAGCGTGCAGTGGACTACTTGTACTCTGTAAGTCTAAATCCTCTGCGTAGCCTGTTGCAATCTTTGCTTAGATTAGCATTGACACCAGTATTCTGTCTTCAGGGCATTCCCGAAACAGCGGAAGTTGCTGTCCCAGTGGCTCGGTTTCCTGCAGATCAGGGCGCCGAAACAGGTGCAGCTCCGGCTGCAACAACACTTGCACCAGGAGGACCTAATTCTTCTCCATTGAATATGTTTCCTGAGGTAAAGCTTCAGATTTTAGAGGGTTTTCATTATGTATTGGCTGTATAGTGTTTGTTACTGTTATTGATTTGAAACCCATCCAGCAGACACTTTCTGGTGGTGGAGGCGATGCCGGCCTTGTACTTGGCTCTCTTGATTTCCTTAGAAACAATCAACAGGTATGGTTCCTTACAAATTGTGTTGTTATTCTTGTATTGGATTTCAAATGCAATGCATTTAAATTCTAAACCCATTGGTCTTCACATCTCACCAATCTTCATGTGCATGTCCTAGGGCCATTTTTTTCTTATTAAAAAAAGTTCTGTTGCTCTTTCATGGTATTGGATCTAAAAATAGTGTAATAAATTGTGAGAAAATCATGAATGAAGGCAAGAAATATGTGGTTATGGATTTATAACTAAAGTGTAACTGTTTTGCTTGATATCCTTAAATGGGTTTTGGGGTGGGTGCTAAATTTCATTTAATGTCAATTGTCAAATTAACCATTGATATTGCTTTATTTGGGATCTCTAATGGCTATCAAGTTTTTATGTTTCATTTACTGCCTATTGCCAAATAGCCATAGACACTACTTGATTTAGGATTTCCAGTGATTATCAAGTTTGTACATTGACGTCAAATAATTTTGTTTTCTCCATTTTTGTTGCATTTAGTTTCAAGCATTGCGTTCAATGGTTCAAGCAAATCCACAAATCTTGCAGGTGCTTTTCATATCTCTTGTTATTTGTTTTTTATGATGACATTTGTTTTCTCAAAGTTAAACCAGCTACTTCTATTACAGCCCATGCTTCAGGAGCTTGGAAAGCAAAACCCCCAGCTTTTAAGAATGATTCAAGAGCATAATGCAGAGTTTCTTCAGTTAATAAATGAACCTCTTGATGGTTCTGAAGGGTGAGTAGCTTTATTGGTGTATTCGGTGAATTCTGAAAAAACTTCGAAGCAAGTATCTTGGTTCATAAAAGGCGAAGGGATCTAGCTGATGGTGGCTAATTAGGTCTTCTCCGATGTCATCAGTTTCATTAGCTATTGATATATTTCATATTTGTTACATAAATCTTATTCCATCATTTCTATGGTAGAACATTGATGTCACAATATGGCATGATTGGTTTTTCTCAGGGAAATGTTCGATCAACCTGACCAGGAAATGCCCCATGCTATCAATGTGACCCCGGCTGAACAAGAGGCTATTGAACGGGTATACCGACTTTCTTTAGTCCGTTGCTGGCTTGTTTTGTTTGTTTCGTATCTTTTCTGACACTTTCCTGTTTGTTCGTGTTTTTTGTTCTTGCCCTGTTATAGCTTGTCGCAATGGGATTTGATAGAGCCCTTGTGATTGAGGCATTTTTGGCTTGTGATCGAAACGAGGAGCTGGCAGCAAACTATCTACTGGAAAACGGTGCTGATTTTGAAGATTGAGTATTGAACATTGACCGGGTTGATTTGTAGTTTTGATTTGTATAAGGGTCCTTGTGATAAACTTTAGTTTGGTAGTGTTTGGTTTAATTTATAGTTTCCAACTAAGAATCCTGAAAATTAATTTTGATAATGGGTTTTGGAATGGCGTTTGAGAAGCTGCCTTCAATTCTCCCTTCATCTCTTGTACTCGCTAATGTCGAGCTGAAACATGATAGCAAACCAATTACATGGTGTCTGTCATTATCACCTCGAATGATCATCGCTATGCTCAAGAGTGGTTAGAGCTTGGAAGGGAGAAATTTGGGGATCAAAAGTGCCGTCGTTTCCCTGTTTGAAAAGGGAAGGAAGCAAAGGAGATCGAGGGGGATTTTTAACAATTTCTGCAAATTGTAAATGAAAAACTAACTTGACTGTGGCGAGAATTAAAGGGTGCTTATGGGAAAGTGAATGTTGTCATTGTTGAGAACGCGTTCCTTCAAATCTCGGATGTCACTTTGTTGTGTTTGCTTCATTCGTGAAAATCATAGAAATTTAACCAGGTTTTTTTTTTTAAAATAAAAAATAATTAATTTCTTTCATTAATGTATGCCGATAAATAATAATAAATATATTGATTTCAACTAAATATTAAGTTAATAAACTGATATAAAGATGTTATTAATTAAAAAAATTATGTATTTTGGTTTGAAATTAAATCTCAATATTTAAAATAGTTTAAATCAATAAAATAAAATATTTTCAGATTAATCAATCAACTATTAACTCAATATCAAACCTTGTTTTAACATCCCAAGAGCCTTTCATATAAAGCCAGCCAATTAAATCAAAACATGAGCTCAATCTCAAGTAAACATAATATGAATTACAATATTGAGAATAAAAAAGAGGAGTGATATAAAAAAACAATTGTGGGTATTACTGCAACCTATATATTTGTCTTTCTTCCTTGTTGTATTTTCATCTTCTTCTTTTTTAATGCTTCCATCTCAATTTACACTACATGTTCATGATTCTAAATACTATTTTATAATTTGACAGATTATTTTTTCAAAACGAAGTAATAATTGTAAAATAAAAAACAAAATCATCTAATAAAAAAAAATTGAGTGTTTCCTCCACATCTTGCCCCATTTTTATTTTTTTATCTATATAGTATTTCTTGATAAGATTGTTTGGTAGGGGGAATCTAACATATCTCCATTCCGTTCGAAAAAGGTTAGGAAATAAATTTACTTGAGCTCCATTGTTCCCAGAAGGTAAAATTTAACAGCGCTTCATTCTCGTCTCATTCAAATCATAGAAAGCACAACTTGTTTATTATTTTCCTGTTCCTTCATACCCTCTACAACCAGTCCTCTCCTTTTTTCCTTTGTAACACTCAGAGCTACAGAAGCAAGTTCTTTACTATTGCGGGAGGACAGGTAGAGACAGAAGAAACCTGATTTCAGTAACCAAAGGTTTGTGTCATACATAGAAATCACGTTTACATATCATCAAAGGTACAGTCTTTGGAATTCTTTGTGAGAAACAAGCCAGCAGTTGCATTATATATACACCAATTGGCAACATTCACCAAGGAGAGTAGGAGACTCAGAACTCCCTGTCTGGGAACAGAATAGGAGCGGCCAGAGACCAGATGTAGAGACCTGCAGTTGCCCACCCGGTCAAAATACGAACCCATACAGAGGGCCACCCCACATCCACCAACTTTCCACTCTCCCCAACCGAGGTTGACCATCCAGTCAAAAGCATTGCAGAGTACATACTAGCAAGAGAAAAGATGATGTGGAAGAAGGAATAAGAATAGGTGACTGGCTTGGCCTTATCCTTTTCCTCTTGCTCACTTGACTTGTTGTCCAATGGTAGCAAAGGTTTGCCTGCACCTAACCCAGAAGCCGAATGTCAGATTCCAAGCAAATATTGTCATGTCAGTGGGATAGGGGAAGTGATAACGAAGTCTCATGAAAGCACATTAAACATACGGTCCTAACCAGAGGAAGAAAAAAAAACCATGTGCAGAAAAGCAGGCACTCTCAATTACCTCATATCAGTAATGGACAATAGATTAAGTTTTGGAAATTTTCAGGTGTAGAAACATTTTTATTCAGAAGATTTCTGAGCAGATTCTTGAGATTTCATATGGACACTACATATCAAAAGTCTGAAAAGTTTGCTAAAAACTTGCCAGCGCGGGGTGAGCTTGGTGGGGAGAGCAGGGTGGTAGAGGATCCAGCACGGACAGCAGAATAGACGACAGATAGAACAGTTGTAAGCAGACCAACGGTAAGAGCACTGGTAGAAACAGCTTTTGAATGCCTGTGAAGACCATTGCACTCATATTCCCTTGGTTCGCTGGCAAGTCCGCTATAGCATAGGTACATGCAATACAAGGATATAACTGAAGCAGGCAAAATACTTCCATTTACCTGTGTTCCAAGAAAGTGACAGCCTATGAGACGGCAAACCAAGAATTCTATAACCAGGAAAGAAGCAAGCACAGCTAAGCATCAATCAAAACTAACATAACAAACAATAATTTGAAATTATCATACATGCAAATAGAACAACTATATGCACCCTCTTGGGAGAACTCAAAACAGGTTTTTCTTTGAGAAACAACACATAACATGATCATGGCACAGCATTTTCTTTATACCTGTGGCCCATGAGGAATTCAGTTGGATCCGGGAAATCAATATAAGCCCAACATTTACATTAATCATTCATGGAAAACATGAAGTCTCTTGATACAGAGACAACATTTGATACATCTTGCATTTACATATGCAAAGAGTACAGTCCTCCAAAGTTTATTAACACAATTAAGAGAGCCTTTTTATGAAATAAAAATGGACCGGCCAGTAAACCATCCTATAACCACAAGAGGTTAATGTGACTTAGAACTACTAAAAGCTTAAAATCTCATGACATTGGTCATAGGACCAGTGGTCTAATCGATCAAGCTGAATCCTGCTCTCATTTTTGTATCATTCCTGGACCAATCGCGATCTTCTTTAAATTATTATTATTATTATTATTTTAAATCACAAATAGATACTGACATTGTTGGAGAATACATGTTCAACTGTAATTCTTGATGATTTGGATGCAAGATGAATAGCCATTTTTTTGATAATTGCATAACCAAAAGTATTATTCTCCTTATGAACCAATTTTGTAGGGTTAGCCTGTTCAAACCACATTAGAATACAACATATATAAAAATAGCAATTGTGGCATCAATCACATCCCTCTTACAATCTATTAGTTTCAAAAGCATCTGTGACAAAGGTAAAATGAATAGTCATAATGGTTGGATTTAATGGAAGTTGGAACACAAAAAGAATTAAACTTACTGCAGGGTGTAGTGCAACGATGGCAAAAACAAATGCGAAGATCAGGGTCATAACAATAAAGAAAGTGTTTAATCCACAGTCCTGTCCAGATGCAGTGAACCAATGAAAAAGAAGTCCTGAGAAGGCAAATGTTCCCACATAACAGACAAACGACACAGCAAATAGAGCAGCATACCTATATAAAAAAAATGCAAAATAGAATAGGTTAATCTGGTTGTAATATGGAAACAAGAAGACTAAAATAAAAGAAAGAAAAGGCAAAACTAACCAGAACTGTTCATTGTATCCAACCCATTTGTCATTCCATCCATGAACGAAATCCAACAAAAGCACAACTTGAACAAGAAGAAACAATCCTGAGCCAAATTTGGACATTGACTCTGCAAATAAAAAATTTAACTTGTCAGCTCATGTCAGTCAAAAAAAAGTTTGACAGGGAAAGAAAGACACAGGAACATCAAAAGCAGACAGTAAATGCCATAGCATTTCAACAGTTAGCACCTTGGCAAACAACAATCAGTAGTGCAAATTAATATCCGTCAATGACCCTAAACAGAATCTGGTAGGTAATATGAACCAACAGATACAATATAGGATATTCAGGTCCTAAAATAGGTTCATTTCTGTTACTCCTACGCAAATAGGCTAACAATGTTTTCCTCGAGGTAGCAGGTCTTTGACCTGCCAGTATACCATCCTTTATGCGAGTATGTAAACAGAAACCTTTTTGCCAATGACACTGAGAATACTTAAGTCTTAACAAGTCCTAGCCAAATTGCATAACAAACTGAAAAACAAACACTCTTAACAAGCCAACGCACTTCAAAACAACAACGCTACTACACAAAACCACAACTCAATACATAAACAGCAACCCAGAAAGTCACAACCAATTACCATAAAAGCTGACAATCTCATTCGGAAGGAAAAACATGAAGATCACCAAAAGACACCAACAAACAACTTTCGCCATCCATCCGCCATGGTGTAAACTATCACGTGGGTCCTTCTGCTTCTTCACACCAACCATCATAACAGCCAAAATAGTGAAAAAAAGAAAATTCCCCAAACTAACACGCAAAACCGCATCTGTCTCAAACCATTCCCTATCCGGCGTCTTATGAAAATGATTGATCCCTGCCATTCAAAACCAGCAAAAATTATTAACACCACCATCATCATCACAATTAAAGTGGTAAAAAACTACGGGAATTAAAGGGCTTACAAGGGAGTTGTTCCATGAGAGGAGCCGCAACCTCACGGAGAATCCAGGAAACCATTAATGACAAAGCAAAGAGACCGCAGTAGGCTATCCTGGCGGATCGTCTGCTTATCCCGGATACTACAGTCGTACATGCATTACACGCGCAGGCAGCGCAGCATGACGCCATGCAAGAAGCTGCCCACATCTTGTTTTCAACAATCTAAGCAAAGTATTTCAAAAAAATCAAAACTTTATTGAAAAAAATTAAACCCTAATTTGAGAAGGAGAAATTAGATTGTGGGTACCTGAGAGATCTGGAGGAAGAGATGTTTTTGATGCTTTGATTGTGATTTTTTTTTCTCACTCGAGAAAGACCGATGCTTTTAGCCTCTACGACGTGGTTCTCTGCCTTACCGAGATATTTCGTTAAACTTGCCGTTAGATTATGTGGTTGTGCGGGTGGAATCGCAGTTTATGTACGGCAGGGATTATAGTTTCTTATAGCCTTTTTAGTCCTTTTACTTTAAACTCTATTACACATCAATCCCTGTACTAGTAAAATTTGGGTAGTTTTATTCCATTCATCTTGTTTCGTTTGATTTTTTTCTCTTAGATGTCTCTTAAATGTCCATTCATCTCTTAATTCTATAAATAAAATATCAACTTAAATTGTTTTATCTCTACAAATTTCTTTGCATCCATGAATTATTAGCTGGGGATAGGGTTTTTTTCTTACAAAAATACCACATTTTATGATTGTTATATATATTTAAACCACCATAAATACTAGAAATATAATAAATCAACATGTCTAAGCTTTCCCTTGAATTTGAAACCCTTTACCTTCATCCTATAAATTTCATTTATTTTAACTATTTGTCCAAAAATTTCTAATAATTGATTTATACAATAAAAATCAAGTTTATCCAAGTTTTTTAGTTTAAAATCCTTTTTTTTCTTGAGAGAGGTAGTATATTTACATTGGTTAGATTAACCTTGTTTTCTAAAGCACCTAGATATTCCAATTATACATGTAATGTTTGACTACAATTTTAAAATAGAAAAAATAAAAATAATAGAGATAGGGTGGGAATAACCTCCCTATACCAAAATAGGATAAAACACTATTAACAAATTGTTTAAAAAGATATTTATTTCATGTCTTTATATTTATCCTCTTACAAAACTATTTTTATTATTTTTATATATGTTAATGTACATTTATTTTGGAACACTAACTAAACTCAACCATAAAGATAAGAATGATTCTTTCAAATATATCTATATACAAGATGCATCTTACAAGTTACATCTATTAATAAAAATTAACTTAGAAAGGAAAATCAAATCAATGTTTCTCTCATTACAAAGTATTTTTGATTGAAACAATACTTTCCTTTGTTTTTAATTTTAGTTTTAGTTTTTATTTTATTTTATTTCTCAATATTAGATTTATTGTTATTGAGTTTCATCATTTATTTTAGTTTTCATTTTATAAGAATAATTTAGTTTCATGACTTGGATCATAAGTTTTGCGGGTTAACCTGACCGACTCAAAAAAAAATTGTCCTTTTTTGTAATCAATTTTTGTTTCAATATCATCTTTTAATCTTTGATTTTATTGTGATTGAAATTTCAAAATTTGTTTCGGTTTGCTTTACATGGAGTTAGTTGAGTCTCATAACTCGAGTTAAGGGTTTGACGAGTCAACTAGAGTTGACTCAAGTTTTTTTGGATTTTTTTATTGATTTTTTTTTAAAATTTATCATTTAACATTAGTTTTTTTTATTGAGTTGTCTTAATCTTATGATCCAAACTTGACAAAGTTAATCTGGATTGACTCGGTTTACCCCATTTCTAATTAGTTGTTTCAATTTTATTTTTTAATATTGAGTTGATTGAGAATTAAATTTCAATATATATTTTTAATTTATTTTCTACGAGGTTATTACTATTTCATCATCCAAGTTGTGAATTTTACATATTAACCTGGATCGATCACAATCGATTCAAATCATAGAAAGGGGTGCTAACTAATTAGGGCCTATTTGGGTGCGATTGCGGTAGCTTTTCAAAGTGCTTATCGTGCCGAAATACATCAAAATGATGTTTTTTTATTTTTTAAAAATTATTTTTGAAATAAGCATATCAAAATAATCTAAAACACCAAACCGCCGATCTTTAAAATGAATTTTTTTTTTCAAATTTCGGTCAAAAGCCGATGGGATCGCAATGTCAAACAGGCACTAAGTCATATTAGATTAATTTTGACACAATTAAAAGTCATATTAAATCAAGTTGTGCTAACTAAGTCATATTAGATTAATTTTGACACAATTAAAAGTTTCCCCTCTCTTAAAAAACAAGTTAGCAAGACTATCTTTTTTAACATCTAGTTTTATATACTAAAACAACATCTAAGTTGGGATGAAGGAAATTATTTGAACAAATCTTAACAAAGATTATAAATGTACCTGATTGAAATTAGTCATATAATTTGTTTGAAAGTGTGGTTAATGTTATTTTTTAAAATATTTTTCATTCATGAATTTGACTCCAGCGTATCAAAAATAATATAGAAACACCAAAAATTTAATTTATAATAAAAAATAAAAATAAAATTATATATATATTTTTCATTTTTTTTTAAAATTAAGTAAGAAACAAATATGTCGTTAGTTTCAAACGATCATTTTTTTTTATTAACGTGAGTGTCTGGGTTAACTTGTGTGTACCTTGACTAATCTTATAGACTCTAAAATTTACAATAATATAAATATTTAGTAATTATCGTATTAACAATCACAATACTTAAATCTGAAACGAACGATGGCTTTTAACCCAAAACTTATAATATATACTTATAATATATGGTTAGTTTTAAACTGTCATTGTTTGTCCAAGTGGAAGTACTAATCAATGATGTCATACGTAGGAGCACCTCTTGTCTTTGTCTTGATGTGGAACAGGTCCCGTCCGTTGAATTTTCCAAATGCCACCTTACCCAAAAGAAGCAGAGCATATATGCTCTGCTGGCCCAACTTCTACCCTTCATAAAACCAGGGCATCATCACTCGGACACCGAGCACAGGCTTTGATGCCCATTCTTCCAGTCTCTCACCAACTTTTAACGTAGGAGTCGTCCCTTTTTTCCTATATAAAAAACGATTCTTTTTTTTTCCTCTCCTAATTGTGGGGAGTGAAGGGGAGGGAATTCCATAGACGTTCATCCAAGAAACGGAGAAGAAACAAGACATTATTGTTGCTATAACGTAAAACGATACAGGCTTCGTCTACAAAGATAAAAGCTAATTCAGCCAATTGCATCACTCTTGCTTGATTTTGTTGATCTTCTTTGAACTGTAAGTTTCTGCTTTCTTCAGATCTGATTGGTGTTTCCCTGATCTTTTTCTTAATGAATGTGAAACTTGGGAGCTTTATGTTTGATTTTTGTAACGTGGGTGTTTTGCTACTTGGTCGGGTGTTGGTTTTTTTGTATATTTTTTTTCTTTATTGATGTATATGTGAGACGAGGAGAAAGAGTTCCAAAAAGGCTCAGCTGAAATGTGTTAAATCTTAGAGAATGTGAACCATAGCTAGCTGTCAATGTGAAACTTATTCAAATCAATTTGAATGGGCAGTGCTCAGATGGCACATCTATGTGCAAAAATATGATTTTGATTCTTAATCTTGTCTACTTTACCGTTTGGTTATAAGAAAAGATCTGTTTTTTATGGATGCTGATTTCGATATTTATATTGGAGTTTCTTAAGTGCTGATTGTTGTTGCTTGCTCTGGACGATAAAATGGAACTGGATCTATAGTCATCTATTATGTGCCATTGTATACCTTCCATGTTTTCACGCTGTCTTATGACTCGTGTCAGCGTGTGATTGCTTGTGAAACCAGCACCAATCCACAGTCATTGCTCTACACACAGCCTCTCTCCGGTGGGCTCGTTATTGCAAGATAGAACACAAGTTAACTGATATGCGGGCATTGTTGACTGTCTCTACTAAGTCATTGTTATAAATGTCATTCCTTTTTGGCCCAGTTGGATTTTTCAATTGGGTATTGTCTGAACAATTCACTGCTTAAGCTCTTTGTTTGTTGAAGTGCTCAGGCTGGGAATTTTTGGCTGGGGTTGTTTCTATTGTAATCTCAAGATCTTTTTTGTGAGTGATTATCGAACATTGTGATAATCAACTGAATATGAAGATAAACCTTGTGAGCGGCGTGTCATGTATGCGTCGCTCTTTTCACTGCTCTGGAGATTTGGATCTCCTGTAGATACTTGCTCAGTGATTCCAGCAAAATGGATGGTATTGCCAAATGGTGTATGGCTAGATACCGTTTTTCTATGTCATAATGTACTTGAGAATAGTTGCAAATAATCATCCTCTCAGATGATTTTATTTACCTGTATTGGAACTTAGATTTTTAAATGTTTTGTTGCTTAACCGAGCTCAAGTGCATGAATGATGGAACAACTTTGATTTCCATGTTGTTCCCTTTTTAGCGGAAGATTGATTACTTTGCTGATGCTGGAAAGTGTTTTTTTTCTCTTGCACACCTGCTTAAATTTTATAAGAGACAGCAATGCTCAGAATAATTTCCTCTTGTTTTTTTTTTTTTTTTTATAATGAAATTTTGATTCTATAATGTCTCTTTACCATCCACTCAAATGAGGATAGTTTCAGGTTGTCCAAGGAAGCTCAGAATATAAGCTATGGTTCTGGATAGCATGATAACTTCTCCTCACCGGAGATCACCGTCTTTCCGGAAGCAATTCCCACGGGATGAGTTGGGCAGCTGGTCAACACTCCTTCGGAGACACCGTTTCCTCTTAACAGCCTTGGCTCTCTTGGCTTTCTTATGCACAATCTATCTCTACTTCGCCATTACTCTAGGGGCCACTGAATCATGTTCTGGATTGACAGGTACCAAAAAGACATTATGTCGTCTGGAGCTGGCAAAAGATTCTCTAGGCAATGGAAAACTCAAATTTTTCTAGCACACTGATGACACAGTCAATCGGTTCATGGCAGTGTTTTCTCTGCTTCATGCTTGAGCTCTTTAGTGACTCTGTATACGTGATGTACCAGAATTTGTCTTGAAAATTTTCAATCACATCCAATGATAATTCTTCATTGTTTTTATAACAATTGCATAGGTGATTTCTTTTATGGCTATATTATGTTTTCCCATTTTCTAGATTTAGTTGATCTGTGCTGTAAGTTTTTTGATGAATGAAATCAATATTCAATGAACGAGGAGCAGGATCGACCAGCTGCAAGGCTATACAAAAAGAAAGCCACCTATTCAGACTTGTTCCCAATTATAACAGATAGCAAACAAGTCTGTTTTCTTGATAAATAGCTGCTTGACAAAGTGCAGTTTTCTACCATTTGTGTTTGACAGTGAAAAGAACAGCTTGAGAAATTCTGTTAACTGAGGAATTTCAGAGTTATGACATTCAGAGTTTCTTTGCCTACAGATATCATAATATTATTTATATTATTCTCTAAAACACCATTTCAAGTGAAAAAAATTTGGGCTTGAAACTTGCACACAAGCCCACTGTCTTGTGCTTGATTTTTATCAATAGAATTTGATTTTTATCAGTAGAATGAGGATGGTGTGATTCGAACTTGTGACCGCTGAGTTAACAAGATTTTAATACTATGTCAATGACTATCTCATTTAAAAGTTTAAGCTATTTGATGAGATTTCAGGATATGATTTATATTATTCATTAACAACCATGAAACACCAAGAGGAAGACCTCTGTTTGTTCTGGATTGCTCAATCGATTTCCCAATCCCCAGCTGCCAATTGCATGTTAATCTAGCACCACCTGTGCTTTCTTCAGACCACTTTACAAAATAGCTTCTTCTTTCATTTTCTTGGTTACATAGCACAAAGCCGATCAATAGACCTCTTTTAATCTGCCTATCTTCATAGAAGATCCGCTCTGTAGTTAATTGATTTTCAAACAATTGAAGACGCAAGTTAGAAAACAACTGATCTTAGAATAGTTTGATAGAATGCTGAGTCTAGGATTACTCGACTAAGCATGCATCCGCTAAAGCCAAAAATTTAGTGTAGAAACTTATTAAACCCATTTCAATTCTAGTTGAATGAGATCCGGATGAGTTTAAAATAATATTGTTTTTTTTTTTGGTAGAATTTAGACAAGAATTTGTCTTCTTGATTTTACAAAATCATCTTTTTTTTTTTTCTCTACAGAAAACCGCTCCTTGTATTTCAAAGATATTGTTCACCTTTCATTTTGGATGTCCTAAAATTATTATCCATTATTAAGAAATTAAACTATTAATTACTTGATCTTACTATTATACCTCGAATTATAACTTACTTTAAATAATTAAACTATTAATGATTTTTCTTGATTGTGCGGCTCATTTTTTTGCAGGGATTGATCAATATACGAAATATATATATATATCATCATGCCATCAATCCCTCCCTGATTGGATCTTGGGGAGGCAGTTAAGTATCTTAATCGTCAAGGACTCCTTAATTATATAAAGAGGTTCTTGTAATTAGAAACCGAATTAATTCAAGACACTGGAAGTAGCATTCCATTAGGACAGTCCTTCTTACGACGATAGGAAACCTAGCAGTTTATTTTTCAATTTGAATGGGAAACCAGAAGAAACAAGGATTCCATATACTCCTCATCAACTTCGGACCACCCTTCTGATCTTGGCTATATATTGAAAACCTAAGCCATTGAACATCATAACTTGTTAGGATCCTTAAACCACAAAAAGCTTCAACGATGAAGAGCAGCAAACCAGTACATCTGCGCGAAGTCTGGGCAGACAACCTGGTATATGAGTTTTTTCTAATCAAGGAAGCCATCTCTCGCTTCCCCTTGGTTGCTTTGGACACAGAATTCCCTGGTACTATCTTTCAATTAAATCGTGACAAGAGTTCGCTGTCCCGTGCCACTCCCTATGAAAACTACTGTCTCATGAAGTGGAATGTTGATCTCTTGAAAATAATTCAACTTGGGATTGAAAGATTTAAATGAACAAAAGAGAGTAAAGAATTCTGCAGATATTGAATTCTGCAGATATTGATTCAAAGTTTGAAAAATGTTTTGCTTAATTACATTTGTTCCATTCTCGTATGTATATATAGACTTACATAAACTAAGTATTTAAGGAAAGTCAACTTGAATTACAATATTTGAATTTCAAATATTCTGTGCAATCTTCAAATATTATGTGCAATCTTCA
Source organism: Salix arbutifolia (assembly GCA_025169955.1). NCBI lineage: Eukaryota > Viridiplantae > Streptophyta > Magnoliopsida > Malpighiales > Salicaceae > Salix > Salix arbutifolia. The sequence goes on from CM045902.1 coordinate 2,319,806, forward strand.
TTAGCTGGAAATCCTGTAATCTTCAATATCTTGATTTTGCAATCTGTCAATACTGGAAATCCCGATCTTGCAATCTTCATTAACTGGCAATGTGGATTCTTCAATCTTCTTATCTGTCAATACTCTAACACCCCCCCTCAAACTGTTGGGGAGGACACACACAGACAGGTTGTTTCTCAAAAATTGAAACCGAAGAGCAGATTGACCTTTCGTAAATATATCTGCAAGCTGGTCCGTGGTAGAAATGTGTTTCACCTGTATGTCACGATTAATCACCTTCTCTCTGATGAAATGATAGTCGATCTCTATGTGCTTTGTTCGGGCATGAAAGACTGGATTGGAAGCTAAAGCAATGGCACCTATGTTGTCACACCATATATTAGGTGCAGCTGGCAAAGTGATCTGTAAATCATTTAGAAGCATGCGAAGCCAATATAATTCAGCTGTAGTATGCGCCATACTCCTGTATTCAGCTTCAGTGCTGGACCGAGACACAATACTCTGCTTTTTACTACTCCAGGAAATCAGATTTGTGCCCAAAAATACGCCATAACCAGTAGTGCTTCGTCTGTCATCAGGGTCTCCGGCCCAGTCAGAATCACAATAGGCATTAAGTTTGACATCCCCAGGAACATAATAAAGACCAACATCAACAGTGCCCTTTAGATATCGAAGAACACGTTTCACAGCTTTCCAGTGGACATCACGTGGGCAGTGCATAAACTGACACAATTGATTTACTGAGTAAGCAAGATCAGGCCGAGTAATGGTGCAGTATTGAAGTGCACCCACAACTCTCCGATAGGCAGTGGGATCAGGCATTATGTCACCAAGTGCTGAAGAGAGCTTGGGTCCTGATGATGAAGGACAATTCAATGGTTTGGCACCAATCATATCAGTGTTGTGTAGTAAATCAGTGATATATTTGGCCTGACGCAGGTGTAAGCCTTCAGGACCTCGAATTGCTTCAATGCCAAGGAAGTAGCTTAATTCACCGAGATCTTTCACTTGGAATTCAACTTGTAGTTTAGCAATGAACTGATGGACAGCCTGCATGTTAGAACCAGTGACAATAATATCATCAACATACACTAATACAAACATGCGTTCAGTGGCTGTAGTGTATGTAAACAACGAATAATCCATTTTTGATTCTGCAAACCCATAGTCAACCAGTTGCTGTGAGAGGCGTTGAAACCAAGCCCTAGGAGCTTGTTTAAGGCCATATAATGATTTATGTAGACGACATACATGATTTGGAAAATTGTCATCTTCATACCCTCTCGGCTGTTCCATGTACACTTCTTCATCCAAAACTCCATGTAAAAAGGCATTGGAAACATCCAATTGCCTTATATTCCATTTAAGAGACACAGCAAGAGACAACACCAGCCGTATAGTGGTGGGTTTCACCACTGGAGAGAACGTGTCATAGTAATCTATTCCAGGAATTTGATCAAATCCTTTGGCGACAAGTCTCGCCTTGTAGCGATCGATTCTGCCATCAGGAGTGCGTTTGATCTTATAAACCCACTTGTTACGAACAACACATTTGTTTAATGGTCTTGGACAAAGGGACCAAGTTCCATTAGCCATTAAAGCATCAAACTCACGACCCATTGCTGCCCTCCATTCAGGTTTAGACACTGCCTTAGTAAAACAGGTTGGTTCAGTTTCAATAAAAACACTGGAAAATACACATAGAGGATGACGGGTAGCGAAGAAGGTTTTAAAACCAGGGAATTCTTTAGGTATGAGGTTACCTGTCATAGATCGAGTGATAATGGTTCTATGTGACATGGGATTTTGGGAACCAGTGTTGTCTGGTGGCATGGGAGAAGATATAGGGACATGGTCTGGTGGTGTATCAGGTGGAGGAGAGGGATCTGTAGGTGTAGGTTGTGTTGGAAAATCAAACGTATGGAGAGTATTAGATGTCGGAAGTGGTGGGGTAACTGTTGATGTAAGGGAATTTGATGTGGCAGGGGGAGATAATGACTCGGTATTTGGGATATCCTCTGATAAATTTGAACAGGGAACAATGGGAAGAGAACTGGAATTTTGATTTACTGTGGGAAATTGAAATGATAAAGTTGGAGAGTTCATACCGTGAGAGCTACTGATCATGGGGCTGGGAGCAGTGGCACATGTGTTGGAGATTGGAAACGTGTTTTCATCAAAAATAACATGTCTGGAAATGAACACTTGACCTGTGGCATACTCTAGGCAACGATATCCTTTTTGTTGGTTTGAATACCCTATGAAAATGCATTGTTTACTGCGAAATGCTAGTTTATGTTTTTCATAAGGTCTAAGATAAGGGTAACATGCACAGCCAAAGATGCGAAGTTCAGAATAGCTAGGCATAGTTTTATGAAGAACAAAATAAGGTGGTAGCTTTTTAAGGACTGGGGTGGGTAGACGATTTATTAAGTAAACTGACGTCAAGAAAGCATCTACCCAATAACAATTTGGAAGTCCTGCTTTAGCTAATAGAGTCAAACCCATTTCCTGAATATGTCTATGTTTTCTCTCGGCTATGCCATTTTGTGGAGATGTATAAGGGCATGTTAACCGATGGAAGATGCCATTATTTGCTAAAAAAATTTGAAACTCTTTTGACAGGTATTCCCCACCATTGTCCGATTGAAATTGTTGAATGGTGCAGGAAAATAAATTTTCAACAAGAGTTTTAAATTTTTGAAAAATGGATAAGACATCACTTTTGAAACGCATGGGATACATCCATGTAAAACGACTAAAGTCATCGATAAACAAGACATAATAACGACAACCTCCAACGGAAGTGATGGGAGAAACCCAGACGTCACTGTGAATCAAGGCTAAAGGTCTTGATGACTGTCTTTTAGAATCAGAAAAAGGTAATCTTTTTGCTTTGCCTAATTGACAAGGACAACAAATTTTAGACTTGTTCGTTGGTTGCTTTATTTGCAGGAAAGAAGAGAGACATTCTAATGTGGAATTGGCAGGGTGCCCTAGGCGATCATGCCATTGATCACTGGTAGCTGTGGTACCTAATTTGGAGGTAAGACACCGAAATTTATTGACGAGATTTTTCGTTCCATTGATGGGATAGAGTCCACCCTCAACCAGCCCGTGGAGCAGCAGCCTGTCGGTCTTGTTCTCCTTGACACAGAAATCCATTCCAGTTAGCACAAAATAACAGTCATTATCAAGGCAAAGCTGATTAATAGATAATAGATTAGTTGCAGCTTGGGGACAATGAAATACTTTATTTAACTGAAAAGAACTTTGATTGGTGTTTAGGGTGGAAAAACCAGTGTGTTTGATTATCAAACCTGAACCATTGCCTACTTCAACAGTGTCATGATCATCATACGGGTGGAGGTCTGTCAAGTTTGCTGCATTAGCAGTAATGTGAGCATTAGCACCACTGTCAGCATACCAAGTTTGTTGTTCAAAAGTGTTGTTGCACTCAGCAGCCATGGCTGCTAATTCAGAAGGTGGCCTGCGACCTTGGAAAGAAAAATTAAAGCGTTGGAAGCAATCCAAAGCAGTATGATTCTGTTTGTCACAGATCTGGCATCTCGGTCGTTCATGTGGAAGACCCCTGTCATTGTTGAATTGGTTTTTAGAAGGTCCACGAGGCTGTGCTGATACAGCAAATTGGTGAGACCGTGGAGCAGGACTTGCAGGCTTTCTTTTAGGGTAACTAATGTGTTTGGCAGCAAAGGCAAAGTTTTGGTTTTGCATCAAAACAGGTGCTTCAACTAGAGTTTCAAAACTCAGAAGTTCAGATTGAAACTCATCAATAGTCAATTCCTTGTCCCTGCAAGCAAAATTGTAAGATGTAATGAATGGAGTGTAGGTGGTACGAAGACCACCAAGCAAAAAGGTGATGAAATCCTGATCATCCACAGGTTGGCCTGCAGCAGCAAGTTGATCAGCCAGTTGCTTAGCATCTTCAAGAAATGAAGTGCATGAGCGATTTCCTTGAACAATAGTCTGAAGTTGTCTTTTAAGAAGAGCAATACGAGACCGAGATGTAGCTGAAAAACGAGTCTGAAGGGAATCCCAGACTTGTTTGGAAGTTTTCAAGCTAAGGATAGTAGATACTAGCTTCTCAGAAATAGAGGCTAGCAACCAACTTAGAACACAATTATCTTTTCTGAACCAAATTGTGTAAGCTGGATTAGGGGAGTCATCTGCAAGAAGTTTCGTTGGTGCTTCTGCAGATCCATCAATCATACCACTCAGATCATGGCTCCTTAAGAAAACTTGAAACTGAACACTCCAGGTCAAGTAATTGTGCCCTTCAAGCTTGTTGTGGACAGGTTGTGAGAGTGATTGAAAATGTTGTGTTGAAGGGGCAGGGATCTGTTGTGTTGAGGAAGTCATGGGAACTGTTGAATATAATGGGAATGATGAAAAATAAGAAAAGGTTTTGTGCGGAAACAATTTGGAACTTGATGAGGCGTTTGCCTAAAGCTCTGATACCATGAAAGATTTAAATGAACAAAAGAGAGTAAAGAATTCTGCAGATATTGAATTCTGCAGATATTGATTCAAAGTTTGAAAAATGTTTTGCTTAATTACATTTGTTCCATTCTCGTATGTATATATAGACTTACATAAACTAAGTATTTAAGGAAAGTCAACTTGAATTACAATATTTGAATTTCAAATATTCTGTGCAATCTTCAAATATTATGTGCAATCTTCATTAGCTGGAAATCCTGTAATCTTCAATATCTTGATTTTGCAATCTGTCAATACTGGAAATCCCGATCTTGCAATCTTCATTAACTGGCAATGTGGATTCTTCAATCTTCTTATCTGTCAATACTCTAACAGGGATGACTCTGTCTGACTCGCGTGGAAATCTTCCAAGTTTCGGATCAGAATCCCACTATGCGTGGCAGTTTAATTTCCGTGATTTCAATATCGAGCACGATCATTACAATGCAGAGTCTATTGGGTTACTTGAACGCCAAGGTATTGATTTGAAGAAGAACAAAGAGAAGGGTATTGATTCCTCAGATTTTGGAAGGCTGGTTTTGAGTTCTGGACTTGTTTCCAATAATTCTTCAATAACTTGGATTGCTTTCCATGGTGCTTATGATTTTGGATTCTTGATCAAGATTTTAACTAAACGAGACTTGCCGAGTGATCTGCGGTCATTTTTGGGGATGATGAGATTTTTCTTTGGGGTTCGAGTTTATGACGCTAAATTCATGATGGGATGCATTAGTGGTTTGCACGGTGGACTGGAGAGGGTGGCCAAGTTACTTGGTGTTGAACGAAAAACTGGAAGCAGGCACCAGGCAGGATCTGATAGCTTGTTAACTCTTCAAACATTCGTGAGATTTAAGGAGACGTGTGCTAAAATTGATCTCGAAAAATTGAATGGCTATGAGGGGATGATGTTTGGACTGTGTGAAGGCTGGTTAGGGTTCACTTATACACCTGATGTATTCACGGGTACTTTCCAGTCTCAGCATACAGTATGGAAACTATAGCTGATCAGGACGACGATCGATAAACAGAAAAGGGATGCTGATCATATACTTTTTCCCCCTGATAAACCAGAACAATTTTTGCAGAAATTATGATTATTATTATTCAGAAAAGGAAGTATTATTTCAAGAGCTAAAAGCGAAGCTGCTGTACAGCCATACAGTCTCTTCTTAAACAGTAACTTTACTTACGCATCCAAGGTAAGGGTTTCCCTCATAACCTTCCCGGCAAGAACATTCGTATGCTAAAGTCACAGAGTGCTCAAGAAGGAAATATTTGCAACTCATGGTCTTGGGGTCATATTTCCAAAGCTTGTAATCCATCACCCAAGCCAGCACCACCGGAACATATTCCCAATCCTGAAACGCTTGCGGATTGTTTATATCGGAGAAGGCAACCCAGTTTTGGTCTGCTAGGAAAGTAAGTTTGCATCCACTGCTGTCTTGGCTCTCATTTTTGGTTTCTAAACTTGGATAAAAAACCTGCATCCTATAAGGTGATCTGGCCACGCAGCAGTGCTTACCAGAACAGAGACTATTAATTTCATTCCCGTAAATAATGGTTGTTTGATTATAGTAAGGAGCGCATGTTGAGTCGCATCCACTGAGTTGGGGCCCGATCTCTGTCAATAGAGCACGGATGTTGCAGCCGACGGCAACGAACAGATTACCGAAGGAGAAAAAGAACGGACTTCCCTCCAAGTTTACAGGTGTACCGGATTGCCTACCGGAACAATTGGAGGACATAATTGGACCTTTGACAACGGCAGCACCTTCTTCAATATTCAGAACCTCCATGTTGGTCTTTCTTATGAAAACCCTAGGAGGGTTGACTGTTTCGTCACAAACAATCTCAAAGGATTCATCCAGGTAGCAATCCTTGGTCGTTCCAAAAGGGTATGGAATACTGATGTTTCCGCAGTGATCTTGGCAACCAGGCTTTGCCATAGGCGCAACTGCTCTTGCTAACTGAAATAAGGCGGACAGCAGTAGGAGAATGATCGGAGACGAGAAATATTTGTAGGCCATTTTCATTTTCTCGTACTGTTTCGGAGTTCAACACAGTTGAGTTTAATTGTTCAATACTTTATAGGGAGTACTGAGGATAATTTTCTCGGCATGTTCCAGGCTTACTAGTTTAATCTGAAATCTTTTTCAACAGATTTAAAAATCTTATCATGCACATCACAACAGCTTACTAGGTTATTAGCCATATGAAAACCTAATTTTCCATTAAGAAATAGATTAGCAAAGAAAGAAAGCGTCAAATTATAATAAATAACTTTCCAAGCAGCTTCTGGCAGGGCGCTGAATTTGTCCCTGAGACAAATATTCAGTTTGACATTCTCTATGTATGTGATGTGCATGATAATAACCTTATTAGTTAATCATTATCCAGTCTTATCATTGCATCCATAAATTAATCTATTTGTGCAGATCATAGAGTCAGGGAACATGTTATTTAATCTTGATGTTTGAGGAAAGCAGATTTACAGTACCGATTCAACTGATGACCATTTCATAACGATGATACAACAAGATTTAAAAATTATATTAAATTTCTTCAAACATTTTTTGTTGAACTTGTGGAAATTCAATTAAAGATATTCTTGAAAAATTATTGATGACGATGACTTAAAAAGACTAATAATGTGTTTTATGAAAAATTATGAATGCCATGCCACCTTCGGAGATGGTTCCTGTAATGCTGATGCTAGAAAAGATCTATGGGTTGATCTTGAGTTAGATTGAACTTGACATGATTAATATTTGTTTTTTATAGTCTTTCAGATTTTGGATTTAGAGCAACTTTTGTTGAGCATAAATGTCATGGATGTTCCTAATCACCAATATGTTTATTGGGAAATCAATGGTTGGATATATAGCCAAAGATAGAGCCTTGCCATTTCTAAAATCGCCAATTGTTACTCAAGGACGTGTCACTTTGGCTGCTAAATTCCTAGAAAATAGTGTTTATTGCTAAGTATCCTATCACTACACAACTATTTACAGCTGTATTTCCATGTATAACCTCTTAGAGAATAATATAAATCATATTCTGGGGCTTCACCTACAAGTTTAAGCTTTTAGGTGAGATGGTTCCTTAACATGGTATCGGAGCCTTATTGATCCAGCGGTCACGAGTTCGAATCTCACTACCTTCATTTTATTTGATAAAAACCAAGCACAAGATGATGTGGACCTGTGCAAGTTTCAAGCCCAAAAGGTTTTCACTTGAAGGTGTGTGTTAAAGAATAATATAAATCATATTCTGGGACCTTACCTACAAGCTTAAGCTTTTCTGACAATATATTTCCCATAAGTTGGGAGCTTCATCCCTGATGTTTTCGAGTTCTTTACTACTTTGTTGCGCATGAAGAGCTCCTTTTGACAGCCGAATCTGCTCCAGCTCTATCGCGACTTCTCTCATTGTCGGTCGATTCCTTCCATTCAAGTTCAAGCATTTTCTGGCAAGATTAGCGACTGCAATAACTTGTTCTTCACGGTCCTGCTCCATAAGTCGTTCATCAAGAATATCTAAGATCCTGTTCTCTTCCATCAAAAGAATAAAATGAATGGCTAAACTTCTCCTTTCTTCGGACATTTCACAAGAAATTGGTTTCTGCCCACTTAAGAGCTCTGCAAGAACAACACCAAAACTGTAGACGTCACTTTTTGCGGTAAATTGGCTAGACTGGAAGTACTCCGGGTCCAGGTATCCAAAAGTGCCTTGAACATGAGTGGTTAGATGAGTTTGATCGATGGCGATTGATCTCGAGGTTCCGAAATCTGATACTTTTGCTTTGAACTTCTCATCTAGCAGTATATTTGTAGACTTAATATCACGGTGATAAATCGGAATGGATGCCGCCGAATGGAGATAAGAAAGTGCCCCAGCAACTTCAGTAGCAATCCTTAATCGCATTTCCCATGAAAACTCGAACTCCTCCTTCTGGTCATGGATATACTCGAAGAGATTTCCATTGGGAATGAATTCATAAACCAGTAAAGGAACTTCTGTCTCCAAACAACAACCTAGCAACTTAACCACATTTCTATGATTAACTTGTGAAAGAATGACAACCTCATTGATGAATTCTTCCAGCTGTTCTTCATCCACCAGTTTGGATTTCTTGACAGCAACGATCCTTCCATCCGCTACCATCCCTTTATAAACAGTGCCTTGACCACCTTGACCAAGTATTCTATTATTATTAAAGCCATCGGTTGCCTTTTCCAACTCCTTGGAAGTAAATATTTTTGTTTTCTGAATGCTTCCATCACTCGAGGATAATTGTTGCTGCAGCAATAAGCCACCATTTCGTTTGAAGCAATTCTTCTTCAGTTCAATGTTCTTCCTTTTTTTTACAACTTTATAAAGCCGCCAACTACCAAAAAGCAGCAATAAAAATCCAGCGGCCGCACCTAGAACTGCCATTGCATGCTCGCAAGAGAAAAACAAATGTTAGAGACATTCGCAAGTATGATTATTGAACAACAATCTATGCCAGCGCGCAAGGTGGTTAATTTTTATTTTTAGTTGAGATAACCTTCTGCCGTATATTTTTTTGTTATAAACCATGGACGAGAATTTTCTCCTAGCTCACTTTCCATTCTCACAGGCAAGGGAAAATAATTTCTCCCACTTTCTACTCTCCCAAACACAATTATAACCTCTAAACTAATGTTTCAGGCTCCTAATTACGCAGTAAAGAAGAGTTAGGAGAGACAGGAACTTACTCAAAAAAGTGATCTTAGCCTTGTCAAGCTCGCACTTGTACATCCCCGGTACATTAACACATCTTGTCATGCCCGGACACCAATTTTCCTTGGGAATTTTGCACTGATCGATATCTGATTCAGGAAATCCAATGAGTGAGTATATTCATGTGATTGCCTTATGATCGGATCAGCCATTCAAAAGTAAAATGATAAGTTTAAACTTCAACTCTATTCTGACTTCTGTTTAAGCTTCAGCACTACATGATTTAAGAAAGAAGAGATTAAGGACTAGTAGTAATATTTTGAGACTAAGAGGTTTGCTCTTCTGTGGTCCCAGGTTTGAAAGTTATGTAGTTACTAATATGATGGTTACTGGAGTCTTACATGGCTGTTAACTTTAGGGCTCGTGTAAGCTGGCCGGACACCAATGTTAATTAAAAAGAAAGAAAAAGAGAGAAGAGATTAAATCAAATTAAACGTGCTCGAATCATACCAGTGCATCCATCAAGAAGATATGGATTGCCATCATAGCCCGGGTTGCAGCTACAAATAATTGAATTGGAATACAATTTTACTGTACGCAAACCCCACCTACTGGTAATTAATCGGAGAGGGGGCCTGCATTTCATTGCATCAGAATTCTCTTCACCTTCAGGGATATCATCATTGTACACGAACCACTTCAGGATTGCTGGAACATGTTGCAGATGCTGCACCGCCTCGGGACTTTTTATATTGTCCAGGGACCATTCTCGCTCTACTATGAAAGCTACCTTGCATTGATTTCTGCCTTGATCATTAGGATACCCTGCGGTCTCCAAACTCGCGTTGAATACCTGGAGATACGAGGGAATTGTGGTCTGGCAGCAATTGTTACCAGAACAGAAACAACTTTCTTTAACTCCTGTACTAGAACTAGTCAAATTATTAGCATCGCAAGTTGAGGTGCACCCAACAATTTCTGGTTTAATTTGGGTCAATGAAGCACGATTGTTGCAGCCCATTGCAGCGAACCTATTCGAGGAAGAGAAGGCGAAACGACTTCCAGTCATATTAATGGCTATGTTGGAACCTCTACCAGAACAGCCTGAGGAAATTACTGGGCTGTTAACTCGAACCCACCCGTCCTCTAATGAAATCTCCAAGACCTCCATGTTGATGCTGCTTAAGAAAGCCCTGCCGGGAGAATCCGCAGTTGTTTTGTTGCAATCAACTGAGAACCAGCTATTCATGTAGCAACCGGTTCCTATTCCAAATGGAAAAGGGATGCTAATGTTTCCACAAGTTTCTGCACAATTAGGCCTCGCCATAAGTGCTGATGCTATTTCAGGAACTAGAAATAGCAGGAAAAAAAATAGAGAGACACTACGAGGAATCATGGCTTCCCTTCTATTCCAGATTTAGATGCTGCTGGACCTCAACAATGGAAGAAGAGATAGGGGGGCAAACTCAATGAAAAGCTGATCTCCCTCTCCATCTATCTATATATAGCAATGCACCCATGCTTTCAATTCGATTATTTGCCAGATTTAAAGTCAGGATCGATGTTTCCTTCCAATTTCCAAATTCCACAGGACTATAAATTCTCAAAATGACCGAGTGGCTTTCGTCTAACCAGTTCAAAGTAGGCTTTGAACCACCTAGACGTGTTGGAACTCAGAATGTAGAAAGTAAAGGGATGGAAAGGTGGCGTGTAGATGACGATGCTTTGAGTAAAACATGTAGATGACGATGCTTTGAGTAAAACAGGGGAAGAAAAGTTTTATTATCGTGTAATTAAATAAATAATTTTTAGAAAAAAGGTTATTAATCTCAGCCAGTGTATATAATTCAATTTATAAATTTAACAAGTTATTTCAGGTTAATTTAAAGTTATTATTATTTCAATATTTTTTAAATATTAATTGTTTATATTAAATTTTGAATTTATACCTACATATTTTATTTACATTTAATTTTTTTTTAGTCCACCTGGAAGGAAATGTAGATAAATGTCCTAGTAATTAACTATTATATTATCATAAACTTATAAATATATAAGAGGCTACATTTTTCCCCTTACTTTTCAACAAATAAAAATTCAATATAACTCTTAAATGAAAGCCTATATATTTCAGGAGAAATTTCCAATACGAAAATCTCAAACATAATTAAGAAATTGGATTTCTGATCCTCATACTTTTCATGAGAAGTTGACATTGAACGACATTATTCTTTGAACAGGGAATATTGACTTTTTTTTGGGAGGAAATCTTGTTTTTTTTAGATATTTTTTTGCGAGTCTTGGTCAATTGAGTAAAATCCTGGTTTTTCTAAATTTTTACATGGTGTGCACGTTTTAACTCGAACTTTAAGATCTGCAATGTAGATCTCTAACCCTTTATCACCACAAATGGAAGGAAATGTAGATAAATGTCCTAGTAATTAACTATTATATTATCATAAACTTATAAATATCTAAGAGGCTACATTTTTCCCCTTACTTTTCAACAAATAAAAATTCAATATAACTCTTAAATGAAAGCCTATATATTTCAAGAGAAATTTCCAATACGAAAATCTCAAACATAATTAAGAAATTGGATTTCTGATCCTCATACTTTTCATGAGAAGTTGACATCGAACGACATTATTCTTTGAACAGGGAATATTGACTTTTTTTTTGGGAGGAAATCTTGTTTTTTTTAGATATTTTTTTGCGAGTCTTGGTCAATTGAGTAAAATCCTGGTTTTTCTAAATTTTTACATGGTGTGCACGTCTTAACTCAAACTTTGAGATCTGCAATGTAAATCTCTAACCCTTTATCACCACACCTGAAAGGAAATGTAGATAAATGTCCTAGTAATTAACTATTATATTATCATAAACTTATAAATATCTAAGAGGCTACATTTTCCCCCTTACTTTTCAACAAATAAAAATTCAATATAACTCTTAAATGAAAGCCTATATATTTCAGGAGAAATTTCCAATACGAAAATCTCAAACATAATTAAGAAATTGGATTTCTGATCCTCATACTTTTCATGAGAAGTTGACATCGAACGACATTATTCTTTGAACAGGGAATATTGACTTTTTTTTGGGAGGAAATCTTGTTTTTTTTAGATATTTTTTTGTGAGTCTTGGTCAATTGAGTAAAATCCTAGTTTTTCTAAATTTTTACATGGTGTGCACGTCTTAACTCGAACTTTGAGATCTACAATGTAGATCTCTAATCCTTTATCACCACACCATGTTTCACGAGAACCAGAATATTGACTTGCAAAATCAGCATAATTTATATCCTCGTGATAAAGCATATAATATGTTTATTTGTTTAATTCACATCAAAATACTAGCCAAATTCTATAGATATGTAAAACAAACACTCAAAAGATCATTTTAAGGATAGTTCAATTTCATTTATATTTTCTAGAACTGAAATTAAAAATAGAAAAGAAATCATAAAAAAACATGTAAAAATAACCATTTATCAGGATCTTTCATAGTCAAACAAAGAGGTTTTCAAAAAATAGTTTTTATGCAATTTTGTTGTTAACAACCTCCACATTATCAATATTTTTATTTTATTTTTGCTTGATTATTAAATTTGTATCTTTTAATGAATAATTAAAAAAAACAATAACGTTACGCACTCTAAATTTTGAGTCGTCAAAATAATGTTGCACACTCTAAATTTAATTTCTATGCAAAACAAAGAGACTTTTCTCTCTCTTTGTTGCATGTTGATATTGTGAGGTCAAAGGGAGTCGTTACCTAGTTGTTTAGTTTAGAGTTGCTAAAAAACCCAGATATACTTATTTTATAGGAGATTCAAGAAAAAAGAACTGATTATGGCTAGGGAAGATTCAACCATTAATTCTAATGAATTATAAAATTATGAATTATTACCAAATTCTCAGGAATCAGTAAACTAATTATTAAATTCTAAAATGCATGCAAATATATATATTTTTAATCTTTTTATGTACATTGATTTAGTTAATTAAAACATTTAATTTTGTTTTTGAGTGTTTTTTCTTATTTTAAACATTAAGAAAATATATAAGAAATATACAAACACGCACACACATTCTTTTTTTTTAACTATATTTTACTCACATACAACCCTAATCACATGTTTACAAATAAAGCAAACTCAAAGTTTAAAATAATTCAAACAAACACATTAAAAAAATATAATTTACAAAATAAACCACCCAAGATTAAAGAATAGGGTGGTAGCTCCCTTAAACTCTAGTAGTGTGTACTCCCCAATTGCTTTAACCTCGAACATCTCTCTTGTTTTTCAAGAAAACATCCTCAATTAGTATCCCAAATCATTTTAACTAATCACCTTTGCATATCAATTTCATATTTTTCATAACTAACTTGTTAACCAAATTGTACTATACATTAATTGCAAACTCATAACTAGAATTTCAATTCATCATTAAACACATCAATATTAATTACACTTTTTTTCTTCCAATGCCTAACTTCCATCATTTCGCTTTTAACCTTCATAATCTCATAACTAGTATTTCAATTTATCAAGAATCATAACCATAATTCAACATAATCTCATCATTATACTATTTAATGTTAAGCATCACATCATCATTCTTAACCTCAAAACCCACACAATTTAGCCAGAACCCACATTTACATAATTCCAACATATAGCAACATTAACCAACTTCCTACCATTGTAGATCAATCCCCCCATAGAAATTAATAAAAGAAATTGCATTTAAAGTAATAAAAACATCTTACCACAATCCATTAACCCAATTTCTTAAGCCCTTTGCACGGAATCCCATTAATTTTTATTTTCTCCTTTAATTTTGCAACTTTCTCTCTCTATTTTCCTAAGATTCCAACCTCTAAACCCTCATTATCATGTCATTTGTTAAGCCCTATGCACGGAATCCCATAAACTTTCTCTCCAACGCCAATTTCGTGAAAGAAAACAAGAATTTCTTTGGAATTTCTCTTCTTTCGTTTTTGGAGCCAAATTGTCGGTCTTGTAGGAGAAAGAAGGCATTTTTTATTTATAGCAATGCCACTATATTTTAAATGTTGTACATGTTATTCCCACGGAATCCCTGTAATTTTTCATGAGCAAATTTATTCTTTTATTTGTCTGAGGTTCTGCATTGATGACGACGGATTTTCACCTCTAGTCGTGACAGAATTTCTTCTTTAATTTATTATTTTTGACTTGGAAATTATATTGTTTAACAACAAGGGGTTTATATTCTATGCCTAATATGAAGGCCTCCCATACCTTAACTAGTTAAAGTCAGCCGATCCTTCTATAAATTAATTTGGGCTTGTTGAATATTCTAATTGAATTTTACTAATAATCAAATCTACAATCAGAATTGTTTTAGTTAAACCTTTGACGCGTCAAAACTTCTTTATAACTGGGATCGTCAAGACGTCAACTCCGTTCCCCTATCTAAGAAATTTCCATTTTTGTCCGTTGATTAATCATACTTATTGAAATTCTACCATGGAGAAATTTAACTGAATTTCCAACTTCAAATCTCAGACATAATAATTGGACTCAATGTTTCTTTGTGAACCCTAATCTTCATAGTTTTCTCTCCTCTCCAGCAGAACGCAGACAAATTTACTTCAAAACTATTGGCTTGCAAAGCAACTTGCATGTTGATTGGTGTAATTCACATCAAAATAGGAACAAAAAAAGGGAAAAGAAAAAACAGACGCAGATATGCTTTATAGCGATTCTTCCGACTTGTTTTTTATTACACAATAACAATGATGACACGAGAAATCTAGTTATCTAACCCCATTAACTATTCGATTGATACCATGATATGTCTTCTTAAATCAGCATGCTGTGGTGTTTATCAATGGTTATTCACCATCGGATGATGGGGTCGTGCCAATATCAAAATCACCAGTGATTGGTGTCGAAACTGCATCATCCATGATGTTTTTGCTTGCATCCCAATCATTGCATGCACCATCCATGATGTTTTTGGATATTTTGCAGTTCTCTTGAATACTTAACTCCTTTTGAGATAATCCAATTATCCTCTCCAACTCTGATGCGACTTCTCTCATTGTAGGTCGATTTTTCCCATTCAAATTCAAGCATCTCTTTGCAAGATTAGCAGCAAGGATAACTTCTTCATTCTGACAGAGCTCCTTAACTCTAGCATCAAGAATATCAGACAGTCTATTGTCTTCCATCAACATGATAAAATGCGTCGCTAAACTTCTAGTTTCTGTCTGACTTACAGAAAATATCGGTTTCTGTCCACTTATGAGCTCAACCAGAACCACTCCAAAGCTATAAACATCGCTCTTTTCTGTGAATTGACTAGACTGGAAGTACTCGGGATCTAAGTAGCCAAAAGTACCTTGCACGAGAGTGGTCAAGTGAGTTTGCTCGATGGATATAGATCTTGAAGATCCAAAATCAGATACTTTTGCTCTGTATTTCTCATCGAGGAGTATGTTTGTGGACTTGATGTCACGGTGATAAATCGGAATGGATGCCGCCGAGTGTAGATAGGAAAGTGCTCCGGCAACTTCAAAGGCAATCAGTAATCGCATCTCCCAAGATAGCAAGAAATCCTGGTTTTGATCATGAATATACTTGTAAAGATTTCCATTGGGAATGAACTCATAGACTAGCAACGGAACTTCAGTCTCCAGGCAACAGCCGATCAACTTAACCACATTCCTATGATTAATTTGTGAAAGAACGACGACCTCATTGATGAATTCTTCAAGTTTTCCTTCGTCAACGACCGTGGACTTCTTGACAGCAACAATTCTTCCATCTGCTAACATCCCTTTATAAACTGTGCCTTGGCCACCTTGACCGAGTATTCTATTCACATTAAAACGATCAGTGGCTACTCCCAACTCCTTCGAACTGTATACACTTGTTTTATGAACCCTGCCGTCAGCAGCACGTAATTCCTGCTGTAACAGCAGCCCGCCATTTCGTTTGAAGAATTTCTTTTTGAGTTCAATGTTTTTCCATTTCTTTACAAGTTTATAGAGCCACCAAATGCCCATCAGCAATGACAATGCTAAGACAACTGCCCCTATAACTGCATTATTTACAGCAACGAAGAAAAAGTTAGATTTACTAACATACAAGAAATTTAATCTTGTATCATGTCCTTACTCTAAATGTAATCCAAGAGCAGCTTCGTGTGTATAAGAAATTTAGGACTCGTATGGTGTAAGTTTCTATTTTTACTTTATTTTTGTTGTTAATTCTTTGTAGAATACAAGTCAAAACGTACAAAATGCATTTCAGAATTCTAGAAATCTGAATTAACCAGTAATCCGATCAAAACTTGAAAATACATGTTAATATATATTTTTTTAAATAAAATCTTGTCCAAAATGATATTTTTTTAAGAGAAGAAAAAAACCCAGGCCAACATGACTTATTCGAGAGTGTGATTAAAATTGTTTTTCATTCAAAAATGCATCAATATAATATATTTTTTATTTTTAAAAAATTATTTTTGACACCAGCACATCAAAATGATCTAAAAACACTTAACTTTTTTAATTTAAAACAAAAGGTGAAAATAATTTTTTTTAGAATACAATACTAACACAGTCACTTAATCTAGTTTTAAGCTAGCTAGGTTATGAAGTAGATGGGACCTTATGAGTCTAATAGAGGTAAGATGTATTTTTCATCTTAGTAAGGAAAAGAACAAGAACAGCGACAGCAAGAAAGTAGAAGAAATCAGAGGCTTACCTATCAGGGCAATATAAAGTTTATTGATCTTGCAATGGAAAGACCCCGGTGTATTTACACATTTAAGTAACCCTCGGCAGGTATGCTTTGATTGTTCTTTACATTCATCCACATCTAATAAAATAATAAGAGCCAAAATTCAAAACGATTAAGTTGGTATAAGATGATTATCCAAATTCAGGACAGAGATCACTAACAAATCCCATAGCAGAATCACTCCTATTTTTGGAGGAAAATATAAATGTGTTTACCTTTGCATCCAAGTTCACGGTAAGGGATGCCCTCGTAGCCCCCATAACAAACACATTCGGACCCCAATGATTCATTCTGATATCCTCTGCAATACACGGAACGATCATAAATATTCCGATCCATCATCCAGCCAAGCACTGCTGGAACATAATCTCTATGTTGCACCGTGAATGGATCGCTGATATTCGATTCGAACCATGATGTCTGGTTCACTAGGAAGGCCATCTTGCATCCTTCTCTATCTTGATTATCATCTGTTAGATTGAAAACCTGAAGGAATGATGAGGGATAAGCCCGGCAGAAATTTTTACTTTCCACGTCACTGCATGGAGACTTACAACCAACGAGATCTTGCTCGGCTCCAGACATTAAAGCTTTAGTATTACAACCTACTGCAACGAATACATTATAGTAGGAGAAGACAAAAGGAGTTCCACTCAAATCCAGAGACACACCATTTTCCCTGCCAGTACAATTCGAGGATAAAATCGGACCTTTGACAGTAGCAGCGGCTCTTGTAGCTGAAATATTCAGCACCTCCATCTTGATTCGAATTATAAAAGCTCTAGCAGGGCTGACAGTTTCATTGCATTCTATGGCGAACCATTCGTTCTTGTAGCAATCTTTTCCTATTCCGAAGGGGTATGGAATGCTGATGTCTCCACAGCGATCTCGACAGCCGGGCTTTGCGATCGGTGGTGGTGCTGCTGCTAGTTGAAACATTAGCAGCATCGACATTAATTGAAACACCAATTTCCAAACCATTCCCCCCCTTCTTTTTTCTTTTCCCTTTCAAATCTTTTATTCCACATCGCTCCTAAATAAGCTCATATATCCTGGCAAAGCAAGAACTGAGATGCTTCTTTGCAACTTCTTGGTGAATTACGGGTCAAACAAGCTAGCTAGCTAGTATAATTAAAAGAATAAACAACAGTAGCATATACTTGGGAAAGAAAAGTCGTCCAGTCTCTTGATCTCCAGAGACCGGTGCACATTTAATTTTTCAATAAAGGAATGAATATAAAAATAACTTACAAAGGAAAATCAATGTTTCTCTCATTGCAAAGTAAACAATACTTTACTTGGTTTTTAATTTTAGTTTTTTTTTTTAATTTTGCCTCTCAATACTAGGTATATTGTGATTGAGTTTCATCATTTATTTTAGTTTTCTTTCTATAAGAATTTTTTAGTCTCATGACTTGGATCAAAAGTTTTGCAGGTTAATCTTACCGACTCAAATTGTTTTTTTTTGTCCTTTTTTGTAATCATTTTTTTTTCAATATCATATTTTAATCTTTGATTTTATTGTGATTGAAATTTTATAATTTATTTCGGTTTGCTTTACATGGAGTTGGTTGAGTCTCATAACTCGAGTTAAGGGTTCGATAAGTCAACAGAGGTTGACTCGAGTTTTTCTGGATTTTTTTTTTATTTTTAGAATTGGCTAAAATTGAGTTATATAATTTATTTTTATTTTTTTATTGAGTTGTCTTGGTCTTACGATCCAAACTTGACAAAGTTAATCTAGATTGACTCGGGTCTACCCCATATCTAATTAATTATTTCAATTTTATTTTTTAATATTAAGCTGATTGAGAATTAAACTTCAATATATATTTTTAATTCATCATCCAAATTGTGAATTTTACATATTAACATGTTGACATATTAAAACAAATATATATTTATAAATGAAAATATTTTGTCTTGATTTTTTAATTAAATTATGTTTTTTAATCATTTAGATTTTCTTAACTCTCTAAGTTAACTAGGCCATATTATATACTAAAGCAACATCTAAGTTGGGATGAACGAAATTATTTGAACAAATCTTAACCAAGATTATAAATGTACCTTACTGAAATTAGTTATATAATCTGTTTGAGAGTGTGGTTGATGTTGTTTTTTAAAATATTTTTCATTCATAAATACATCAAAATGATGTTTTTTTAAGAAATTATTTTTGACATCAACATATAAGAAATAATTTAGAAACACCAAAAATTTAATTTATAATAAAAAATAAAAAAATAAATTATTTTTTCAAAAACATTTTTAAAATTCAGTGAGAAACAAGCATATCGTTAGTTTTAAATGATTGTTTTTTTATTAACGTGAGCGTTCGGGTCAGATTGCGTGCACCTCGACTAATTTTACGGACCCTGAAGTTTATGACAATATAAATCTCTAGTGATCATCTTATTAATAACAACAATGCTCAACGTGAAACAAGAGAATAAGCAAACATTTCAATCCAAAACTTATAATATATACTTATAATATATGGTTAGGGATGGAAAGGTGGCGTGTAGATGACGATGCTTTGAGTAAAACAGGGGAAGAAAAGTTTTGATAATGATTGATGTAGAATGGCTACATTTCCCCCCCTTACTTTTCAACAAATAAAAGTCCAATATAACTATTAAATGAAAGCCTATAGATTTCCAGTTTTGTCTATCATGGAGAAATTGAACCGAAATTTCCAATATGAAATCTCAAACATAATCAAGAAATTGGAGTTCCGAGCGTTTCTTTGTGGGACTCCAATCCTTTTCATCCTTTTCTCCATGAGTAGACTTTGACCGTTTCAAACTCAATTTAATTCTTAAAAAAGTTTTTAATATCTTTAATTCAACTCTTAAACACATTATCTAACACAAAATTAACCAATAATTACATAATTTCACTTTCCAAACACAATCAAACAAGCTCTAAATTGGAGGATTTTCAATCCCCCATAAAAATCAAGAAAAGAAATTGCATTTAAAGTAATAAAAACATCTTACAACAATCGATCAACCCAATTTGTTAAGCCCTTTGCACGGAATCCCAAGAATTTTTCTTTTCTCCTCCAATTTTGCAACTTTCTCTCTCTATCTTCCGAAGATTCCAACCTATAAAACCCTCATTATCTCACTTTGTTGCAATTACCCACTCATCCCTGTAATTTTTCATGAGCAAATTTATTGTTTTATTTGTCTGAGGTTTTGCATTGATGACGAGGGATTTTCACCTCTAGTCGTGACAAAATTTCTTCTTTCATTTATTATTTTTTACTTGGAAATTATATTGTTTAACAAGCGGTTTATATTCTATGCCTAATATGAAGGCCTTCCCTACCATGGAGAAATTTAACCGAAATTCATTCAAGACGTCAACTTCATTCATCTATCTAAGAAATTTCCATTATTGTTGTATGTTGATTAGTCATACTTATTGAAATTCTACCATGGAGAAATTCTACCGAAATTTCCAGCTTCAAATCTCAGACACAATAATTGGACTCGATGTTTCTTTGTGAACCCTAATCTTCATAGTTTTCTCTCCTCTCCAGCAGAAGGTGACGTCGACTACATTATACTTTGAACGCGGACAAATTTATTTCAAAACTATTGACTTGCAAAGCAATTTGCATGTTGATTGGTGTAATTCACATCAAAATAGGAACAAAAAAAAGGGAAAAGAAAAAACAGAGACGCGGATATGTTGTACAGCGATTCTTCCGACTTGTTTTTTATTACACTCAAATTTAGACTTTCTAGACATTAATGACCCACATACTCGTCCAATGTATCTCATGGTATAATGTACCTCTAAACACATGAACATATTAAATACTCTAGATACATGAATGTCCCTTCACATACATATATGAATAGGAATTATCTAGACTACTCTAGGCTCTAGCTAAATTCAAGTGTATGATCTAAATTTATATTCCAGAAAATTGTGTTTAAACTTCCAACAAACAAGTTTTAAGAAAGATTAAAACTAAATTAATTGGCTCTTTGACTTGGGATGCTCCTGTATCATAAATCGGAATGGATGTCGCCGAGTGTAGATAGGAAAGTGCTCCAGCAACTTCAAAGGCAATCCATAATCTCATTCCCCAAGATAACAAGAAATCTTGGTTTTGATCATGGATATATTTGAGTTTATCAAATATAAACTCATCAATTCACTCTTCTTGAAACCTTATTTTTTTTATTTAATTTAAATTAAATCATATGAGAGTTATTTTGATGAGACAAGATCATTTTAGCGAGTCTAGAAATAACTAGAATAACTAGTAAAAAAAGTACTATTTTACTAAAAATACATTTCAAGATATATTTTTGAAAAAAAATATTAAGTCAAAAATATATTGAATCGACTCAAGTTTCATCACTTAACCCATTAAATTGATAATTCAAATTATAAAGTCTTTAAGGTTAAATAACTAAGTTTCATTACCTTAGTAATTCTAGAAATTATATGGTAACCAATAAAAACATGAACAATATACCATGTAAACTGCTGAATATGATGCCAACCCAGAATCTTTGTATTCCTTCAACAGGCGAGTGGCATCTTCTGAGAAAGTTTGACACAGAGGTTGAAGAAAATGAATCAATTGGTAAGAATTTTGTATTTCAATAGTTTCTTTTATACATACATTCTGTGATTTATACAGGTATTATAGGTTTATCAAGATCCTAATCTATTGCCTACAATTGAGCTGAATATTACATAGAAAAGGAAAGAAATAAAACTGTATAATTTACAATAATTGTGATGGTTGACTAACTATTGTGGTCTTCTTAGTTCTAACATCTTCCATCGTTTCCCCACAAGTGGAACAATAATGTTGCAGAAATTTGTTTTCTAACATGAGAATTGCAAATTAAGCGCCTTTTCGATCATAGCGAGGTTCTTGTTGGATTCTAGTTGCTGTTTATATAGGTGTAAGACCCGGTTTTGATTGAAAAATTTAGGGTTGAAACATCATCCGGTTAGAATTTTAATTGAATTAAATATGACATTGACTTGATAAATCATAATTGATTTTGTGATTTAGTTGCTTTTTTTTTATCATTCTTCAAATCAAGAAAAGATTCAAACACTAATGAAGCATTTTTCATTCAATCATCTTGAGAGTTGAAGAGCCAACAAAGCAGCGACACACACACAAGACAGATCAGGAACCATCAAACTACAACAGCAAATCAAATCCTGGAGAGGATTTTGAGGAAACCTTTGCTGTTTTATTACTTTACATGCATGGACAGACCAACTGTTTTATTACAGGCCACAATAACTGCTTTGTTGGAGCCATGCCCAGGTTTCCTCATTTGCAGGAGCATGGATCACACATGCAGTTTGATCCACACTTGCAGCCATTCTTAGCACCGAAGTTTATCTCAGACCTCTCATAGAACCTGAAGCAGTAAACCAATTAAATTCCTTTTTGTTTGGAACTAATTATTACAGTATTTCAACTCTGTGACTATATCTTACATTTGAACTGGTGCAAAACCTGTGATTGTCTCAGTTGTGCATGGCGCTTTCTGAGAAACCTAAGTCAGGGAAAATGCCACATCTGCCAAGGACAAAGATATCATAAAAACAGAAAGGTAGGTATCAGTATTATGGAATACCTAAAGATTGTAATATTTCCTATTATGGAATGTGAATAGCCTTAGGCATGTAATTAGGCATTTAGCATTTATTATGGGATCAAATTGTATACACTTAGGATTATAAAACCCTAATGCAATACACGGCAGAACACAAGGGTTTCTGGCTGCAGTATTCCTTCTCTAAGGTTTCCATTGTTTCATTGTTTTATCATGGTATCAGAGCTATAAAACAATCGAAATAAAACACATAATCAAGCAGCATACATGGCAGAACCCATGTCCGGGAACAAAACTGTCTCTGTTGACAAAACAGAGTCCATGTCAGGGAGCAAGAGTGTATCTAGTGAGAATCGAAAAATGATTTCACCATACGACATTACATCTCTTGATTATCCTGGATTGACGATTACTCAAGTCCAATTAAAGGGGGACAATTATGAAGAGTGGGCACGTTCGTTCCGAACAGCCTTGAGAGCCCGAAAGAAATTCGGGTTCATCGACGGGTCAATTGAACAACCCGGTGAAGAATCAGAAGATTGGGAAGACTGGTGGACAATCAACTCACTGTTGGTGTCCTGGATTCGAAACACTATCGAATCCACACTCCGATCAACCATCTCCCATGTAGAGATTGCACGGGATTTATGGTTGGACATCAAGGACCGATTCAGCATCACCAATGGACCTAGAATTCAACAATTAAGGTCTCAATTGGCCGATTGCAAACAGAAAGGAATGGCTATTATGGATTACTATGGGAAATTAAAGAAATTGTGGGATGAACTGGGCAATTTTGAGCAATTGCCCGCGTGCAAATGTGGAAAGTGCACATGCAATCTAGGTTCAATACTGGAAAAGAGAAGAGAGGAAGAGAAGGTGCACCTGTTCCTCATGGGTCTCGATGAGCAGCGGTTCGGGACAACTCGATCGAACATCTTGGCGCAAGACCCATTGCCGGGGCTGCACAAGGTGTACTCCATCCTCACTCAAGAAGAGCAGGTGAAAGGGATGACTCGAGGCAGAGAAGAACAAGGGGATTTTGTGGCTTTTATGGGTCGAACCCACGGTCGACAGCAAGGGTCCATAACTCGGACCGACGGGCGAGAGAAGGGGGTTTGTTCATACGGTCACAAATCAGGCCATGGGGAAGATAGTTGCTTTGCCCTTAAGGGTTACCCCGAATGGTGGGGTGACAGACCCAAGGGAGATGAGAGAAGAGAAGTTGGCCGTGGAAGAGGGTACTCCGGTGGTAGAGGAGGAGGCCGGGGTCACAAGGGAAACCACCGTGCCAACGCTGCTCAAACCACCGTTGGGTCCAGCTCTGTCGCAGCCGAAGGAGGTGGCTCGTCGTTCCCAGGCTTGAGCGACGAGCAGTGGGCGAAACTGAAAGTGATTTTGGGAGAGCCGAAAGAAATAATAGATAAAATGACCGGTAAGCTTAAGCATTTGTATGGGACAAGTACTGGTTCGGTGTGGATATTAGACACCGGGGCTTCAAACCACATGACCGGGTCAATTGAGGAACTGACTGATTTAAAAATAATTGATCAGTGTCCCGTTGGATTGCCAGATGGAAGTAGTGCTTTGGCGGTCAAAGAAGGAACAACTGTTCTTGACGGAGATTTATGCCTTGAAAATGTCCTTTATGTGCCAGGACTTACTTGCAATTTAATTTCTATGACGCAATTAATTGATCAGTATGATTGTTTTGTACTATTCACTAAAAAATTATGTGTTATACAAGGCCACACTTCGAGGATGCTGATTGGTGCGGGTGAGAGACGAGATGGACTCTACTATTTCAAAGGGATACCGTGGATTAATGCAATGAAGATCAGTAATAAAGTGTCTCTTGCTCTCTGGCATCAGCGACTGGGGCATCCTTCACTGCGAATAACAAAGTTAGTTCCCGAAGTTAATTCTAGCGACCAAGAAAACAGTTTGAATAAAAATTGTAATGTTTGTCAAAGAGCAAAACAGCGGAGAGATAAATTTTCTGTTAGCGAAAATAAGACTATGGATATTTTTGAACTGGTTCATTGTGATTTATGGGGACCATATAGAACAGTTTCTTCATGTGGTGCTTCGTATTTTTTAACTATTGTTGATGACTTCTCTCGTGCTGTATGGATTTATTTGCTTGTTGACAAGAAAGAAGTATCTAGTATGATTAAAAGATTTTTTGCCATGGTTGAAAGGCAATTTGCTCGGAAAGTCAAAATTTTCCGGAGCGATAACGGGACAGAATTTACATGTCTGAAATCATATTTCTTTGATCAAGGAATTATTTTTCAGACCTCTTGTACAGGCACTCCACAGCAAAATGGGCGTGTGGAGAGAAAACATCAACATATTTTGAATGTAGCTCGCGCTCTGCGATTTCAAGGTTCTCTTCCAATTAAATTTTGGGGAGAGTGTGTATTGACTGCTGGATACTTGATCAATAGGACTCCTTCCTTGACCTTGGATGGAAACACACCATATCGAGTTTTACATGGGGTGGAACCATCTTATACTCACCTACGCGTCCTGGGTTCTTTGTGTTATGCACATGAGAAGACGGGGGATAAAATGGCAAGTAGAAGTCGTCGATGTATTTTTGTTGGTTATCCCTATGGGAAGAAGGGATGGCGCCTATATGATTTGGAAAGACAGGATTTTTTTGTCTCCCGGGATGTTGTGTTTTCAGAAGATATTTTTCCTTTTGCTCAAATTACTAATGGGCTTTCCACTACCGATTTGGCTCTCACCACTACTGACGAGGCCCATGATCTTATACCCAATGATATGCTGGAGTTAGATCGTTCATCTTCTGAGTCACTTCCAACTATTGCTCCAGAAGAAGAGGTTACTCCAGAAAAAGAAGAAGAGGTTAATCCATTGGGGAGAGGACATCGTCAGCGGTATCCCTCCATCCGACTTCATGATTATGTCACCAACACCATTCAAAAGAGTCCATCTCTCTCGCCACCCGTCCCACTGCATTCTCCAGGTACACCCTATCCTTTATCACACTATGTGAATTGTGACAAATTTTCTATACGACACAGACATTTTCTTGCAGCTATCACCACTGAGCGTGAACCCGTGTCATATTCGGAGGCAGTAAGACACAAAGGTTGGAGAGATCCTATGCAGCATGAAATTTCCGCGCTCGAAAAGAATGGGACGTGGGTTGTTCAGAGTCTACCAGCTGGGAAGAAAGCTTTGGGATGCAAATGGGTATACAAGATTAAATATAACTCTGATGGTACTATTGAGCGATTGAAGGCTCGTCTAGTCATTCTGGGCAATCATCAGACTGAAGGCCTTGATTACACGGAAACTTTTGCGCCTGTCGCAAAAATGGTTACCGTACGGGTATTTCTTGCTGTGGCCGCCGCGAAGAATTGGGCAGTACATCAGATGGATGTTCATAATGCATTTTTGCATGGTGATCTTCAGGAGGAAGTTTACATGAAATTTCCGCCTGGTTTTCGCGTCGGGACAACTGGGGCAGTTTGCAAACTTTGAAAGTCGCTTTATGGGTTGAAACAGGCTCCTCGGTGCTGGTTTGCTAAACTCTCACAAGCCTTCACATATCGGCAGGGGGAAGTACAACTCAGTGTTCTTGTATATGTTGATGATCTCATCATTGCTGGAAATCATTCAGGCGATATCCAGACATTCACAGATTATCTTAGTGTTTGTTTTCACATGAAAGATCTTGGCTGCCTAAAATATTTTCTGGGAATTGAAGTGGCGCGCAGTCCTGCCGGTTTTGTACTATGTCAACGCAAATATGCACTTGACATTATTTCGGAGGCCGGGTTACTAGGGGCTAGACCAGCAGTTGTTCCTTTAGAACAAAATCATCGTCTTGCTTTGTCCACCAGTACAGCATTGGCCGATCCGGAAAAATATCGTCGCTTGGTAGGACGATTGATTTATCTTTGCTTCACTCGACCCGAACTCTCATATAGTGTGCATATTTTATCCCAATTCATGCAGTGTCCACGGGAGGAACACTGGGAAGCTGCTTTGCGGGTAGTCCGGTATCTTAAGGGTAATCCGGGTCAAGGCGTATTTCTTAGTAGTGAAAGTGATCTGCAGCTACACGGGTGGTGTGATGCCGATTGGGCCGGTTGCCCCCTTACTCGGCGATCACTTACTGGCTGGATAGTTTTTCTTGGTAATTCTCCAGTGTCTTGGAAAACCAAGAAACAACACATTGTCTCTCGCTCCTCTGCCGAAGCAGAATACCGATCTATGGCCATGACGACATGTGAGTTGACTTGGCTTAAAGCTTTACTGGAAAGTCTTGGCGTGTCTCATCTTACCCCTATGTCTCTTCATTGTGATAGTCAATCGGCTCTTCATATGTCGCAGAATCCTGTGTTTCACGAGCGCACTAAGCATATTGAGGTTGATTGTCACTTTATACGTGATGCCATTGTGGCTGGGAGTATTACGACTAAATTCGTTACGTCATCATTACAGCTTGCCGATATATTCACAAAAGCCTTGGGAACGCGACAATATGAATTTTTATTGCGCAAGTTGGGCATCCGAGACCTTCATGCTCCAACTTGAGGGGGGGTATTATGGAACACCTAAAGATTGTAATATTTCCTATTATGGAATGTGAATAGCCTTAGGCATGTAATTAGGCATTTAGCATTTATTATGGGATCAAATTGTATACACTTAGGATTATAAAACCCTAATGCAATACACGGCAGAACACAAGGGTTTCTGGCTGCAGTATTCCTTCTCTAAGGTTTCCATTGTTTCATTGTTTTATCAATCAGACTACAGAAATAAATAAAATAAACCAAGTAACTAATACGCTTCATTGAAAAGAAAATAATTTTAAGAAAAGGAATAGCAGTAATCACTTGCAGCCGCTGCCGCACTTACAGACGTCGGAGCCACAGCTACAACCCGATCCAGACATCTTCTGTAGGAAAAATAGGATAAAGGCTACTCGGAAAATGAATTTGCGGAAGCTAATACGGCTTATCAGGATGATTTAGTATCAGGCCTGGCGTGGTATTTATAGTGTAGTTCATGAAAAAGAAGGTTGATATCCACCATACATGTGGTTAGATCCTAGCTAGGGTAATAGCGTCTGCAGTATTAGGGTTAAACAAGAGTGGACTTGTCATGGAAATTATAAATAACATTCATAATTAAACAAAGTAATTAGAATCTGCACAAAACAAGACAGGATTGATGATAATAATAATATATAATAATGTAGATGAACACTAAGATGCATCTTGTACGTTAACTCATGAAAGAAGAAATGAACCAGTGTCGTAGGATCAAATACCGTCTTCGATAGCTTGAGTAAATCATATTTAACCATTAAATATAACCCTGCGCACGCTATCTGTGGAGTTTCCACTATCGAAGGAGGAGGGGGCATTCAATAGATTAAAAATAAAAAACCTTGAATCTTGCTGTTGCACACCACTTAGTTTTGCCAAATCTACGTATGAATTGGATGCCACCATTTTTGCTTACCTTGGTATATATTCTGCTTACTCTCACCTTTTTTAATCTATCTCTCACACACGCGTGCGCATATATATATAATGAAAGAAGAAAGCGGCATTTTTTTTTCTTTTTGAACCGATGATGATATTGACGTTTATTTTTGAACAAATCCCTATCTTCATTTTTTTTTTAATTGACTTGGTAGCTTAGGCTTTGTTTGACAGTGGATTTTAAAAGAATTTTTTAAAAAAATTGATATTTTTTATTTTTAGTTTTTATTTTCAATTAAAATTAAAAAAAAATGGTGTTTTTAAATTATTTTTATATGTTGATATCAAAAATATTTTTAAAAAAATATTTTGATGTATTTTTAAATAAAAAATAATTTCAAAAATAATCGTAACAACATGGTTGTCAAAATTGTTTTTCCGTACAAAAATCGAAAAATCACAGCTAAAATCGTGTAGGTAGAAAAATTATAAAATCGTAAGTAAAATATTTTCGAATACAATACAACATAATTATGACCATAAAACTTCATTAGTTAAGGTTCATACATGATTCAAAATAACTTAAAAATACATTACAAAACAATCATGTCCATAGAATTTCATTAGATAAAAATTAATAAATTTTAAATAAATATTTTGCTAATGTGCTATATAAATTAAAATTAGTCTCGTGACCGTTATTTTCCTCGTTATTTTTAATGCATTCATCAAAAGCATTACTATTGAAAGGATTATCAGTACTAATACTGGTACCAACACCGATATTGCTAGTACTAGCTCCAACTCCAACAAATTATTTCGATATCAGGATATGAAAATGATTTAAAAATATCAAAAAAAATTAATTTAATTTAAAGTAAAAAAGCTGCAGAATTATAAAATCAAATCGATCCGGTCCCGATTTTGACCGAGTTTGACAAAAATTGATTTTGTTACCCGAGTTGACAAGGTTTGATGAGTTGACTCGTAAAATTATAGGTTTGATGAGTTGACTCGTAAAATTATATGATTTTACGAGTCAACTCGCGATTTTGACAACCATGCATAACAACACTCTCAAATAATCACTTAATCAATTAAAAAATAGGTCAACACATGTAAGCATGAAGCATGCTGCTTTCGAGTCAGAAATTTACGTCCATCAAAACAAATCTTCGAACATTTATGATATTTTCGTGGACATTACTTAGCTTCAAAACTTCTTTAGTTGATGAAGTTCCATCATTTGTTTAACTAACACTAAATTCGACCCCACGGGTGAACTTAAGTTTTGTTAATTTTTTTAACATAGAAAATATTATAACAATGTTGATAGAGTTCTTTAAAAAAGAAATTTGGGTCATAAACTTAATTGGTCCAATAAAAATGATGGTAAATAAATTGAATAAAAATAATAATAATGACATGCACGCACACAAAAAAATATTTTTCAAAACAGAAATCACTAAACTTAATACCTAATCAGCATGTTGTGGTGTTTATCAATGGTTGTTAACCATCGGATGATGGGGTCCTGCCAGTATCAAAATCACCAGTGATTGGTGTCGAAACTGCATCATCCATGATGTTTTTGCTTGCATCCCAATCATTGCTTGCACCATCCATGATGTTTTTGGATATTTTGCAGTTCTCTTGAATATTTAACTCCTTTTGAGATAATCCAATTATCCTCTCCACCTCTGATGCGACTTCTCTCATTGTAGGTCGATTTTTCCCATTCAAGTTCAAGCATCTCTTTGCAAGATTAGCAGCAAGGATAACTTCTTCATTCTGACAGAGCTCCTTAACTCTAGCATCAAGAATATCAGACAGTCTGTTGTCTTCCATCAACATGATAAAATGCGTGGCTAAACTTCTAGTTTCTGTCTGACTTACAGAGAATATCGGTTTCTGTCCACTTATGAGCTCAACCAGAACCACTCCAAAGCTATAAACATCGCTCTTTTCTGTGAATTGACTGGACTGGAAGTACTCGGGATCTAAGTAGCCAAAAGTACCTTGCACGACAGTGGTCAAGTGAGTTTGCTCGATGGATATAGATCTTGAAGATCCAAAATCAGATACTTTTGCTCTGTATTTCTCATCGAGGAGTATGTTTGTGGACTTGATGTCACGGTGATAAATCGGAATGGATGCCGCCGAGTGTAGATAGGAAAGTGCTCCGGCAACTTCAAAGGCAATCAGCAATCGCATCTCCCAAGATAGCAAGAAATCCTGGTTTTGATCATGGATATACTTGTAAAGATTTCCATTGGGAATGAACTCATAGACTAGCAACGGAACTTCAGTCTCCAGGCAACAACCGATCAACTTAACCACATTCCTATGATTAATTTGTGAAAGAACGACGACCTCATTGATGAATTCTTCAAGTTTTCCTTCGTCAACGACCGTGGACTTCTTGACAGCAACAATTCTTCCATCTGCTAGCATCCCTTTATAAACTGTGCCTTGGCCACCTTGACCGAGTATTCTATTCACATTAAAACGATCAGTGGCTACTCCCAACTCCTTTGAACTGTATACACTTGTTTTATGAACCCTGCCGTCAGCAGCACGTAATTCCTGCTGTAACAGCAGCCCGCCATTTCGTTTGAAGAATTTCTTTTTGAGTTCAATGTTTTTCCATTTCTTTACAAGTTTATAGAGCCACCAAATGCCCATCAGCAATGACAATGCTAAGACAACTGCCCCTATAACTGCATCATTTACAGCAACGAAGAAAAAGTTAGATTTACTAACATAAATAGTATTTTAAAATTGTATACATTTAATCTCCTGGCTCACTCTAAATGATGACAACTTCTTAACATTTTAGTGTAATCCAAGAGCAGCTTCGTGTGTGTGTGTGTGTATGTTTCTATTTTTACTTTGTTTTTGTTTTTAATTCTTTGTAGAATACAAGTCAAAACAAAACACATTTCAGAATTCTAGAAATCTAATACTTCGAACAAGAAGGTTATCCTTTTTGAAATTGACTTCCAATATACTGAAAGGTTTTTCTTGTGAGTTGGACAGCTCACTCAATCAAATCCAAATAGCTTTGTGAATTAACCAGTAATCCGATCAAAACTTGAAAATACATAGTTAATATATATTTTTTTTAAATAAAATCTTGTCCAAAATGACATTTTCTTAAGAAAAGAAAAAAAACCCGGGCCAACATGGTATATTCGAAAGTGTGATTAAAATTGTTTTTCATTCAAAAATGCATCAATATAATATATTTTTTATTTTAAAAAAATTATTTTTGACACCAGCACATCAAAATAATATAAAAACACTTAACTTTTTTAATTTAAAACAAAAGGTGAAAATAATTTTTTTTTAAATACAGTACTCACACAGTCACTTAATCTAGTTTTAAGCCAGCAAGGTTATGAAGTAGATGGGATCTTATGAGTCTAATATAGGTAAGATGTATTTTTCATCTTAGTAAGGAAAAGAGCAAGAACAGCGACAGCAAGAAAGGAGAAGAAGGAGAAGGAGAAGAAATCAGAGACTTACCTATGAGGGCTATATAAAGTTTATTGATCTCGCAATTGAAAGACCCCTCTATATTTACACATTTAAGTAACCCTCGGCAGGTATGCTTTGATTCTCTACATTCATCCACATCTAATAAAATAATAAGAGCAAAAATTGAAAACGATTAAGTTGGTGTTAGATGATTATCCAAATTTAGGACAGAGATCACTATCAAATCCCATAGCAGAATCACTCATTTTTTTGGAGGAAAATATAAATGTGTTTACCTTTGCATCCAAGGTAAGGATTGCCCTCATAGCCCCCACGACACACACATTGGAACACCAATGATTCATTCTGATATCCTCCGCAATACACGGAACGATCATAAATATTCCGATCCATCATCCAACCAAGCTCTGCTGGAACATAATCTCTATATCGCACCGTCAATGGATCGCTGATATTCGATTTGAACCATGTCTGGTTCACTAGGAAGGCCAGCTTGCATCCTTCTCGATCTTGATTATCATCTGTAGCTTCTAGTTTTAGATTGAAAACCTGAAGGAATGGTGAGGGATAAGCCCGGCAGAAATTTTTACTTTCCACGTCACTGCATGTAGACACACAGCCAACGAGATCTTGCCTGGTTCCAGACATTAAAGCTTGAGTATTACAACCTGCTGCAACGAGTACATTATAGTAGGAGAAGACAAAAGGAGTTCCACTCAAATTCAGAGGCACACCATTTTCCCTGCCAGTACAATTCGTGGATATTATCGGACCTTTGACAGTAGCAGCGGTTCCTTCAGCTGAAATATTCAGCACCTCCATCTTGATTCCACTTATAAAAGCTGTAGCAGGCTGGTTGACAGGTTCATTGCATTCGATGGCGAACCATTCGTTCATGTAGCAATCTTTTCCTATTCCGAAGGGGTACGGAATGCTGATGTCTCCACAGCGATCTCGACAGCCGGGCTTTGCGATCGGTGGCGGTGCTGCTGCTAGTTGAAACATTAGCAGCATCAACATTGAATGAAACACCAATTTCCAAACCATTTCCCCCCTTCTTTTTTCTTTTCCTTTTCAAATCTTTTATTCCAAATCGCTCCTAAATAAGCTCATATATCCTGGCAAAGCAAGAACTGAGATGCTTCTTTGCAACTTCTTGGTGAATTACCGGGTCAAACCAGCTAGCTAGCTAGTATAATTAAGAGAATAAACAACAGTAGCATATACTTGGGAAAGAAAAGTCGCCCAGTGTCTTGATCTCCAGAGACCGGTTCACATTTAATTTTTCCATAGCAATAAAAAAAGAAAAATAAAAAGAATAAGAACCATATTTGGAATGGCTACATTTCCCCCCCGTTACTTTTCAACAAATAAAAGTCCAATATAACTCTTAAATGAAAGCCTATAAATTTCCAGTTTTGTCTATCATGGAGAAATTGAGCCGAAATTTCCAATACGAAATCTCAAACATAATTGAGAAATTGGAGTTCCGAGTGTTTCGTTGTGGGACTCCAATCCTTTTCATCCTTTACTCCATGAGAAGATGACATCGAACGACATTATTCTTTGAACACGGAATATATTCTCTGGATAGGAGTAAACTTTGACCGCTTCAAACTCAATTTAATTCTTAAAAAAGTTTTTAATATCTTTAATTCAATTCTTAAACACATTATCTAACCCAAAATTACATAATTTCACTTTCCAAACACAAACAAACAAGCTCTATATTGGAATTCAACAAAAGAAATTGCATTTAAAGTAATAAAAACATCGTACCACAATCAATTAACCCAATTTGTTAAGCCCTTTGCACGGAATCCCAAGAATCTTCTTTTCTCCTCCATTTTTGCAACTTTCTCTCTCTATTTTCCTACGATACCAACCTCTAAAACCCTCATTATCTCACTTTGTAGCAATACCCACTCATGTGCGCTCTCTAATGCCAATTTCGTGAAAGAAAACAAGAATTTCTTTGGAATTTGTCCTCTTCTTTTCTCCTCCGAATTGTCGGTCTTGTAGGAGAAAGAAGGCATTTTTTTGCCACTATTTTAAATGTTGTACATGTTATTCCCACGGAATCCCTGTAATTTTTCATGAGCAAATTTATTCTTTGATCTGTCTGAGGTTTTGCATTGATGACGAGGGATTTTCACCTCTAGTCGTGACAAAATTTCTTCTTTAATTTATTATTTTTGACTTGGAAATTATATTGTTTAACAAGGGGTTTATATTCTATGCCTAATATGAAGGCCTTCCCTACCATGGAGAAATTTAACCGAAATTCATTCAAGACGTCAACTTCAATCATCTATCTAAGAAATTTCCATTATTGTCCGTTGATTTGTCATACTTATTGAAACCCTACCATGGAGAAATTCTACCGAAATTTCCAGCTTCAAATCTCAGACACAATAATTGGACTGAATGTTTCTTTGTGAACCCTAATCTTCATAGTTTTCTCTCCTCTCCAGCAGAAGGTGATGTCGACTACATTATACTTTGAACGCGGACAAATTTATTACAAAACTATTGACTTGCAAAGCAATTTGCATGTTGATGGGTGTAATTCACATCAAAATAGGAACAAAAAAAGGGAAAAGAAAAAACAGAGACGAAGATATGTTTTATAGCGATTCTTCCAACTTGTTGTTTATTACACTCAAAGTTAGACTTTCTAGACATTAATGACCCACATACTCGTCCAATGTATCTCATGGTATAATGTACCTCTAGATAGGAAAGTGCTCCAGCAACTTCAAAGGCAATCCATAATCTCATTTCCCAAGATAGCAAGAAATCTTGGTTTTGATCATGGATATATTTGAGTTTATCAAATATAAACTCATCAATTCACTCATGAAACCTTATTTTTTTTATTTAATTTAAATTAAATCATATGAGAGTTATTTTGATGTGACATGATCTTTTTAGTGAGTTTCGAGATAACTAGAATATCTAGTAAAAAAAAAATATTAAGTCAAAAACATAAGGTTTCATCACTTAACCAATTAAATTTATAATTCAAATTATAAAGTCTTTTAGGTTAAATAACTATGTTTCATTACCTTAGTAATTCTAGAAATTACATGGTAACCAATAAAAACATGAACCAGTATATATACCATGTAAACTGCTGAATATGATGCCAACCCGGAATCTTTGTATTCCTTCAACAGGTGAGTGGCATCTTCCATAGTTTCCCCACAAGTGGAGCAGTAATGTTGCAGAAATTTGTATTGCACGTTTTCTAACATGAGATTTGGAAATCAAGCGCCTTTTCGATCGTAGCGAGGTTCTTGTTGGATTCTAGTTGCTGTTTATATAGGTGTAAGACCCGGTTTTGACTGAAAAATTCAGGGTTGAAAGCATCATCCGGTTAGAATTTTAATTGAATTAAATATGACATTGACTTGATAAATCATAATTGATTTGGTGATTTAGTTGCTTTTTTTATCATTCTTCAAATCAAGAGAAGATTCAAACACTGATGAAGCATTTTTCATTCAATCATCTTGAAAGTTGAAGCCAACAAAGCAGCGACACACACACACACAAGACAGATCAGGAACCGTCAAACTACAACAGCAAATGAAATCCTGGAGAGGATTTCGAGGAAACCTTTGCTGTTTTATTAATTTACAGCAAACACCATCACACATTCATGGATAGAGTTCTTTAAAAAAGGAATTTGGGTCATAAACTTAATTGGTCCAATAAAAATGATGGTAAATTGAATTAAAAAAAAATAACGACATGCACGCGCACACAAAAAAAAAATTTCAAAAAAGAAATCACTAAATTTAATACCTAACCAACCTAATATTAAAAGATAAAATTAAATAAATAACTAAAAAACAGTACAAGTCAGCCTAAATTACCATGTTAAACCTGTATTCTGAATTATAAGATCAAGATAATCTCATAAAAAAATACAAGACTCAATACCTAACAATCCTACTATGAAAGGATGAAATAAAAATGATCAATAAAAAACAAAGTAATTCATTGTTGGTGCATTGGAGTTAATAAAGTAAATAAAAAGACAAGTATATTTGTTTGTTTCAGGTTAAATAATCTAAAAAACAGATATTATAAATAATAATTTCTTAAGTGTGATTTAATTAACTAGTTAACTCAGATTATGCACCCTATACAACTATAACCTAGCTAATAAATGCTTACACTTAATTACTTTCCTCCATTTCAAGCACTTCTAAAAAATTAAGTTCAAATAATTACTTTACACCACATCATAATCAGGAACTAATTTATTGAAATCAAATCTTAATTTTAATTAAACTCAATTTATATAAAAAAAAAATAGCAATATAAACTTAACTTGGGTTTATCTATAATTTCCACATAAAAATTTAGTTCAACCCGATGTATTTAACTAGCTCGATTCAATTTATTTTTGAAAGGGTTGGGTTTATAATTTGGAAAATATTAGAAGTTGAGTTATATATAATTATAGGTTTAAACCTTATTCAATTATATCAATGAACACTTTTATATAGATAGATAGATAGATAAAAGCATTAAGTTAATGTTTTTTTAAAAAAAAAATTGATAATTTTAATATTTTAATATTAGAAATAAAAAATAAATCTAAAAATATTATACTTATATATTTTTATAAAAATACCATTTACTATATTATCAAACGCACACTTAAGAGGGAAAAAAATCCCTGTCTAAGAATGATATATGATATTTTTTGCTTGAAAATATATAAAAAGATATTATTTTATTTTTAAAAGTTTTATTTAAAACTAAAAAAAATAAAATTAAAAAGCACGGTTTATCTTAATGCCAAACAAACAAACACTAAGAAAGAAAGAGGGCTGAAATACGTATCGAAGTCGTGCCATGTGGCATGTACACGGAGCTCCAGTGGGGACCACCACCTAAAATTCCGAGCGAAGTTAAATTTTATTGGCTCGCACTTCACAACAAACGGGAATATTATTCAAACCTTGCCGGGTCCCGCTTCTCATACTTCGTCCAACCTCTTTGGTTAAACCTCAAAAATCTCTCTCTCTCTCTCTCTCTCTCTCTCTCTCTCTCACTCACACACACACACACACGAACGACATAATTCAAATACAGTTACCGTTAAGCCTACCCTCTGCGCAGTTATCTATGCCTTTTCAAATTCAAATCCTATTTTTCCAAATCCAATAAATTGCATCAAACAACGAAATAGATTGTCTTAAGTCTTAACTCAGCAAAACCTAAACCCCAAATTCAAATTTCAACCACTCTGCTCCTGCTACATCGTATTGCCCCATACTATTTGCAGACATGGCAAAATCAAGTCTTTCGATTAAGCACCAAAAACCCATCAGGTGACATAAGCTCGGTTTTTACTATAAAACCCAAACTCTTTGGAAACCAAACCACAGGCTGCTGCTTGATAGTGGTGGGAGTACTCATCTCTCACAGTCCCCAAGAGAGCAAAAGAATCCCAGTTGTATAAATCTTTACCAAAACCAAACCATCATTCAGAATTCAAATCCACTCCCATTGAAGACTCACCTATAAACCCTCTCAAATTAGCAAGGTTGGGATCTTTCTCTGTTTCTATACCGAAACATGGCTGGTTTCAGAAAACCCACATTGCCAAACCAATCTTCATACAACTC
The DNA here is from genome assembly GCA_025169955.1 of Salix arbutifolia. NCBI lineage: Eukaryota > Viridiplantae > Streptophyta > Magnoliopsida > Malpighiales > Salicaceae > Salix > Salix arbutifolia. Next base: position 2,357,046 of record CM045902.1, read on the forward strand.
CGTTTATGTAAATCCCCTCACTGACTCCAAACACCATCATACTTGCAGTGAAGGTGACCTCATTACAAAAGCGTTCACTGACAACAAAGAGAACATTGATAATGCTGCCATGTCTGGTGTTGTTGACAAAGAAAATGCAGTGCCCAACAACTCGAAACCCTTGTCTGCAAATGGGTCTCTCTCTGTTTTGCCAAAGCCAAAGTTATCCAATATGAAGTCTTTGTCCACTGGCAGAGTCTTGAAGCCTTCTTCTTTACAGTTGTGTATGCAAATGAATGAGCCTGAAAAGGTTTTTAAGGCTAAGATTTGGGACTCTGTTGAGTCTGAGAAGTCAAATTCTGTCAATATTTGGGACTATTCAGATTCTGAGGCTGCTCCAGCTTCTTCTTGGTCTTCATTGCCTAACAGGTCTTTAACAATTGTTCTTTTTCACTTCATGTTTGTGATCTTGTTTTTTTCTCTCTTTTTTTCCCCTTTCTTATTTTGATACATAAATTTGGTAACGTGGTTTTGGGTTTCAGGGCATTGTTGTGCAGGCCATTGCCACTGGACATAGGGAGATGTACTTGTGTTATTATGAAGGAAGCATTGCCAGAAGGGTTAGATGGGGGTACATTATACTCACTCTATACCAATGTAAGCTGTTCTCTTACTTGTATAAAGTTTGATCTTTTCTTGTCTGAATTGGTGATGATATAATGAACTAATGTTGCCAGTGTTTTGAAGTTCCATTTTAGAGTGAGTGTTTTTCGTGGCATTTGGTTCGTCTAGGATTTGGAATGGAATAGGAATAAGATTCTGATTCTAATTTCAGATAAGATTTATATTTTAATTCTATTTGAAATCAGCTCAAGTAGAATCTTAATCTTACAAAAGAAAGGGAGATATAATATAATGGTTGGAGATAAGGGCTGATGAGCCTGTTGTAACTGCCACATCAAGCCGCCTATAGCTTACAAGTTACATGCATCATGGGATCTACCAGCATCTGTGGATTATAAATGGTTTAGATAGTACATTCGTGATAGGTGCGGTTGCCACAGCTATTTAATACAATGCTTCATTTCCTTGGAAATTCTAATCTTAGTATGGACAATCCAATCACTATGATTTGTACGTTCGTAACCTGTTTGGAACAATCTTGGAGTTGAATTGGAGTTTTATGATGAACTCGTATGTTTCGTGCAAACCAATCTGTGCGAGTCATTTGTTCTACCCGTTTTCATTATTTAAACATTGTAAATGGAACGAATAGATTAAAGAAATCTATACTTTACAATCCAAACCATATAGGTTAGTTTGGTTAGAATTTGATAATTATTTGGTGAAAGCTCAACATGTGAAATGTTGATTCTTAGGAAACATGACCCCAACTGTGCTTGTCGCGAATGATCTATTTGATTATCTTTAGTTCATGCATGCTATTGAGTCCCACTAGCATATGTGGCCATGGAAGGTCCAAATGGGGCATTCGTGACAGGTAAATATGTCAAGTTTCTTATTATATTCTTGATGAAGATGTGATTTTGTTTTTTTGAAGTAGTGGCCGAGTAAATTAGTAGATGGCCAAACTGATTGAATTGTTTGTTTAATTTCTCCTTGATCACCAAGTTTGGGCTACTATACCGAGAGTAACACTTATTTAGTCTTCCTTTAGGAATGAGGTGCAACCCGCGTTTTCATATCTAAATTTCATAGCCGCCTTTTGTACACCCTTTCTTGTTCAAAGAAAACCTCTCAACGGTCGTGTTTTTGCACCACCAAAAACCACGCTTCTTCTCATCTATGTAAGCACTTGGTGCGTTAGGAGAACAAACTTGATGGCTACTTACACTCTTCCTTAATCATCACACCATTTTCCATAGCCACCACTCCAAGAAAATGAGCCATAGTACCACCAGTCTAGATGTAGTTGCATTTCATAAAAGGTTGTCCGAAACAAATAGAATTGGAAAATCTTCTCAAGAATATGGTATGGAGTATTCAAGAATTATAAAACTTGTGAAGGATGTCGTGCATAGTCTTATGGAAATTTCGTTTAGACATAATTCTAGAGATTTCAATTATTTCCAATAACACTAATGAGAAGTACATCACGACATGGAGGTTGAAGTAGTGAAGAGAACTTGTTATCACAATGATTCGTGGAAAGTGTAAGTTTGGTTCAAATCAAATAAAATACAAAGAAACTATAGACAGATCTGAATAGTTTGGGACTAAGATTTAAGCTTTGTTTGGGATTGCTGCGAAGCAAGTGCTGTGCGGTCTCGAAAGCATCTTTTATGCTTCAAGGGCTGCACAACATCTGCTGTGTAAAACTCTCAAATGGGGGCCTTGATCTGTTGGGTCTTGGTAAAAGGCTGAGGATTAGAGATTGTAAGTGGCAATTGATTAACTTGCTTAGTTGAAACGGATTTTGCCTTTATCTGAAACAAGAGATTGATTTAAACTGATATAATCTCCTCATTATACCAACTCCTGAATAGATAGAATCCTAAAACCTATTGGGAAAAGTACTCAAATAAAAGGACATCAATTTAGTGGATTACAATTCACAAGTCCCACTACTTTTTCCCTCTTTGTGCAATCAAAATCAGGATCAAATAATTAACAAGATAATGCAAACAATCACACAAATCAACACCAAGAATTTTAAGTGAAAAACCCAATGCGAGAAAAACCATGGGACCGTAATCCACTTAAAAACTTCCACTATCAACAAATAATGGGTCCACAATTGTTCTTCCTCAGATTCAACTAAGGGCTACAACATATATATCATCAAGAACAACCTATTCTTGAAATGCAATAAGATTAAAAAGAAATGTTTGAGAAAAGCTCACAACACTGACAGCCCTGTTTTTTGTCAAAACGACCAACTTTCATAGCACCAATCTTCGATCCAACCATTCAGAATGAAGAGTAATGTGTCTAGAAGTTGCTATCCAAATCTCAACCCGATCCAATGATGAACAAGCTGAAAATCGAACAAAGAAGACAGATTGTTCAGCTTCTTTTTTTTCTTCTGTTTTTCTTTGTTCTCTTTATGTTCAAAAATACTACTATCACAATGGCAGCTCTTTTAATTTAAAGAGGCAGTCTTGCTGTCTGTTCAGAACCACACTAATTAGTAAGATAGTCTTATTGTCTCTTTAAATGAAATGAGTTGTTATTGTAGATGTTAGTAGTGTTTTGAACAAAAAGAGAGTAGAAAAAAACAGGAGAAAGGAAGCTGAGGTAGCTGAACCGTCTATCTTCTTTCTTCGATTTCTAGCTCGTTCACTGTTGGATTTGGGTGAGATTTGGACAGCAGCTTCTCGACACGTTACTCTTCATTCTGAACAGTTGGATCGAAGATTGGTGTTGTGAAAGCTGGTTGTTTTGACAAAATATGGGGCTGTCAATGCTGTGAGCTTTTCTCAAACATTTTTCTCTTTAATCTTGTTGTATTCTAAGAATAAGTTGTTCTTGATGATATATATGTTGTATCCCTTAGTTGAATCTAAGGAAGAACAATTGTGAATCCATTATTTGTTGATAGTGGAAGTTTTTAAGTGAACTACAGTCCTGTGGTTTTTCCCGCATTGGGTTTTCCACATAAAAATCTTGGTGTTGATTTGTGTGATTGTTTGCATTATCTTGTTAATTGTTTGATCTTGATTTTGATTGCACAAATAGAGAAAAAGGACTGGTACTTGTGAATTGTAATCCGCTAAATTAATATCCGGTTATTTGTGTACTTTTCCCAACAAATGTTTATTCGAACATTAGTATGCACATCATATACTTCTGTCAGTTATCTGTGATGTTATTGGTAGGCAATTGCTAATGGAAGATTCTGAATGCTACAATTTTGCATCGTATAATTTTTTGCAAAATTCAAATCAAGATTGGAGTGCTAAAATTTATCTTGATTAGGATTTGGGATTCATAGCTTCTGCATTCCTGGTTAACTGTTGTACCACCAATATCTGTTTTCACACACAAATATAGAATCTGCAATGCAAAGCTAATTTGAAGGACTATGGTTGTGTTCTTGTCGGAGCAGACCAAGCTTTGTACCATAACTTATAAACAAAATGAGACTAACTACTTCTGTTTGCCACTGCTAAAATTTAACATTGTGATTAAAATTTCATGTTTGGAACTGTGATTTTGAATATCAAAACTACAGGAAGGACAAGGACGACAGGATCGGAAACTTGCTATAGCTCACCATAAGAGGCGTAATGGAAAGTCAGAGTTCACTATAGCTCAGAATTTGAAGGGAGTTTTTTCTAGTTCAGATGATAGCTTTGTAGGAAACGTGACAGCAAACCTCATGGGTTCCAAGTATCACATATGGGATCAGGTTCGATTCCTTCAGACCTCGCAAATTTACTGAATCCCTTTTCCTTTAGTTCTAAGATATCAAATACTCCTAAATCAATTAGCACAAAGATCTGTTTGATAATTTATTCACTAAAATGGCTGGCAATGTGCTTGTTTGCAGGGTGGTTGTGTCAACTCCAAAAGGGGCAATCTACTTCTGGCAGTTGTTACGTAAGGCATACCCACTTTCTCACTCAGTTTCTGTGTTCTTTTTCCTCTCTACTAATTTGCATTTATTTCCCTATTTTCCCGTAGATTCATGCCTACCATAGCCACTTGGACTGGAAGTTACAGAAGCATGAGGGCATATGTACCAAGATACCAATCCATGCAGCTAAAGAATACAACCCTGGTGAGTTCAGGAGATTCTGAAATGTCAACAGAATTTCAAATATACTTGTTCACATTCATATAGAGGTGAGGGCTCATGACATTCAAACCCTGGTGAGTTCATGTCAAGAGTCCTCGCCTCTATATGAATGCGAACATGTATATTTGAAATTATGTTGACATTTTCACTCTCTATTTTTCGGTTCCATGAAGCCTTGCAAAATGGGATAATCATTTCATTCCTATTCTGTCGTAGATGCAACATGTCAATGGTTTGGCTAGGGACTGGGAGGGGAAAACGGACAAAGTACATAAGCTATGTTCAAGGACTCCACGATACAATAATGTGAGTACAGATTGTTTATTGTGCGTTATAGAAGACGAACTTTTGGACTTCATTTTTTCTAATTTTTCTGAATTCTCCAGATGTCAAAGCAGTACGAGTTAGACTTCAGAGATAGAGGAAGAGCTGGGCTTAGAATCCAAAGCTCAGTGAAGAACTTCCAGCTAACAATGGAGGTATCGTGAATTTCATCTTGAAAATTAAATGTTGGAATAAACCATTATAAAGTGCATCCATTTCCTGCCTGATTGGATTCTGATAGCTGACGCCGCCATTTTCACAGGAAAATGGAAAGCAGACAATTTTACAACTTGGAAGGGTAGGGAAGTCGAAGTTTGTTATGGATTTCAGGTACAAACTATGCAGATCCATTTCTTTCTAGTGATGCGAAAATACATCGAAACACTTGGAGACGTTTTTCATCTTCAATGGAGGAAATTGAAAAAATACTGAAACTCTTTTATACATCTTTCTCCTGCAGATATCCCCTAACAGGATACCAAGCATTTTGTATATGTTTGGCATCCATGGACTCGAAACTTTGTTGCTCGATGTAACTACAAGCTGACAACATCTTGTTGCCGTTCAACTTCAAAAAATCTAGTTCCTACTTTTTGCTTCCTGCAGGTGCTTTAGATTCCGACAAGAGTTGATGTTTTGTAAGGATTATTGATAGTTAGCTAATGAATGAACAAGTTGATATCTGAGCCTTTTAGATTTCAATGTAAATTCCATTTAATTTTTTTTATGTCTAACAATTAAATTATGTTTATGAACACTATGCATTAATGTAAACAATGCGCAGTAATATTTCTTCAAAACATATGAATATCGATGAAATAAACTCTAAGTAGCCAAAGCTGCAGTTGATCCTGAGTTTTATGGATTGCTACTGCAGAGCAGCTTCAACTAACCTTGGCGCTAGATTAGTGCAAAATATTGCAGGAGCTGAGACCCGGAGGTCGATGGGTGCCTCGATCCCTTCGTTAACTCCAAACTCTTTAATTAAATATTTAGTCTCGAGGCAGGAATAACATAAATTACTGAGTTGATCTATGAGTCGGATGATGAGACAATGAAGATGATTTGATTTTCATTTTTTTAATTGAAATCATCTCAAAAAATAATAATTAACACGAGTCAACTATCTAGCCAAACAACTCCCATTTCATTTACCCAAGGGACATGACGTGATGATAAAAAATTTGCGATCTACACAGTAAATCTCGAGTTCGAGTCAGGGATGCATCCTTTGTAACAGTAGAGAACATACAGGGTTTTATTCGCTCACTTAAACTCACAAAGTATATTTTTCAGAGATGGGGTTTCCTCGCATCCAAAAAAAAATCACATTTCATGAATATAGAAGGGTTAAAAAAAATATTATTATTTTTATGCATTTTCAAGCAAAAATACTTTGAAAATCATAGCTACCATAATATCAAATGGGTTTATGAGTGTATGATAAAGAGTAAACAAATTATTCAGAGTGTTTATAAAATTGACTCAAAATCAATAAAGCTGAATTGCATTTTGGGTTTTTTGTATAATTATGGTTAAAGAATTAAAATAGATTCGACTCGGTTTTAGTTTTATATTTGAGAAACCTAGAAACATAGCCTAACTTAATCAAACCATAAAGAAAACCTCTTAAAACTCATAATTAGATCAGAACCTGCCAAAAAATAAAAATTAAAACACTCGTTAAATAAAATTAGACTTGTTCAGCTTCTACCGATCAGTTTTGTTGGACCATCCGACTCAGCTCGGTTCAAGATAAACCGGGTTTTTTGGTTTAAACCGATACCCAGTGCCCCTCCTTCCTGCACCATTTAAGAGGAAGATGATGGCTAATTAACTTCGAACGAACAAATATGGGGGCGTGATGTGGTCCATTGTAATTTTTGGAGCATTAATTTCTATCTTAGGTTTTATTACAATGTCGTTTTCATGGATCTTCCTAACAACTTCCTACTTCCTAATCTCTAGTTAAAAGACCTTTTTTTTAATTCAATCGAAGAATCATAAAAAAGGAAGATAAGAGATTGGAGCCTATGAAAAGTTAAATTGATTGTTCTTTAATTACTTCTTGTTAACTACATAAAATCTTGAAGTATTTTAATTATTATTTTTATGCGAGAAACTTATTCCCTTGAAAGAGTATTTTTTAAGTTCAGATAAGAGAGCAAAACTTTGACTGTCACAAGTTCTTGCAAAGAGTGCACATCTTAACTCGAATTTGAGATCTGCTGTGCAGATTGCAAATCTTTTGTCATCACGTTACGACTCTTGGGGATCCTAAAATATGATTTTCAGAGAATGAGGTTTCCTCACATCGTAAAGACTAAAGTGCTTTAAGATTTAATCGATGATGTTAGATTTCAAACAACTATTTTTTAAAAAAGAAAAAATCTTGATGTGTATATATGATGAAATTTGATATTCTTTTTTTTTCAAGTTGAAGATAGAGAAACTAAAATCAATGTAATATTTTGTTAGATGAAAATGTGAAGCTAGCGCAAGTTGTTTCATGATATTCAGATTATTTTTTTAGTCAAGGCAGTCCAAATTTCTATAGTAGTCCATTTTGCGTTTGAACATTGCATTTGAGTGTATTTTAAAATTATATTTGATTTTAAAAATATATTAAATTGATATTTTTTTAATAATTTTAATATATTGATGTTAAAAATAATATATATTTTAATTAATTTTAAAATAAAATATTTTTAAAACATATCATACACCACACCAACAAAGTCACACTCAATCTTAATTTATATATACTTGCTTATCACTAGAACATTATTGACCCCACAGTTCTTTATAAAAACATTTAAGCATGCATCTCTGTGTCACAGCTTATGGAGAAGGGCCAGAAGGCCATGATATATATATATATATATATATTATTTTCATACATGATATCCCTTTCAACATGATTTCACCTTATTATTAATAATTTTCATGAGAAGTAAATCAAATCTACTATTTACAAATTTATTTTTTTTAGCAAAAGTGAACATGTGATTTACAAGTAAATATATTTTGAATAGAAGAAAAAAAAAGAGGCCATCACATGCCAAAATGTATTATAATTAATCGAAAATTATTAAATGCATGTCTAACTTTGTCTACATTTACATGTAAATGAAACCAATAACTCCTCTTTCCAAATTTTAATCCGAGAAGAGAAGCATATTATTCCTAAAAAATTAAGAATTACAATTTTTAATCTTACCCTTGTTCATGATCATCATCGGCCTTTCCCTGATATTGTCACCATCCTTGCCCCCATATTCACAAAACCAAAAATATTTATATTGTAAGGATGGACTTATTTGTGCCAGATACCATTTCCTGCCCATCCAACTCGTAGTGGAAAATCGATGAAGCAAATGAATTTAGCTCTCCGAAAATAATATCATCACCATCAGTGTAGCTACTGGAGTCTTGGCAATCGAAGAAAGTTTGGATGTCATCCGGGAAGCTCCGGCGTGGCGGATCACGATCCGATTCTGGTGGCGTCAATGGGGGGTTGGCAGCCGATGTTCTCTCCAATATTTCCTTGAACTTGGAGGATTGCAGCAAAAGCCCTAACGCCGATGAAGCCGAGCCGCCTGCAGACCGAGTCGGGCCGGTCACTTCCGTCTCATTAACACTCGAACTTGGTTGGTGGGACATGAAATCCATTTCAGTCTTCCGGTCAAGGTCTTGAATCCGATTAGCATCGCCATTAGGGTTTTGTTGAAGATTATTAACGATATTTTGATTAATATCGGGACGTAGCAATTTGATGTATCGGCTCAGGTCAAAGTTTGTAACAGCATTAATTCCACGGTACTCTATAGCTGCCATATCATATGCTGTTGCTGCTTCTTCTTGAGTGGCTGAAAAGAGAACGTACATAAATAAATTTAGGGTCGGAAAATATAAATATGCATGCATTTTTTGGTGGGGAGGCTCTGAAATTTAAGTTGCTGGCTTGGGTGGTTGAGGTTCGGTTCATCTATCTCCCACCCAACAAGAATTGCCTGCACATTAATATTCTACCCATCTATTTAATTAATTTGAAATTCGTTTCATTAATTGTATTTATTATCGAAAATTAATTATCAATATTAAAGTTACAGCATTTGATTACAGGGCTATAGTTTGACTTTATTTACTTGGAGTTATTGCGTATTCTATGTTGGTGAAGTGACAATATTGGTGCAATAGTATCGTGACACGTCAAGAATTGTCCAGGTGGATTTGGACAAAAAGACATGCACTAAAGTTAATTGTTTGAATAAAACTAGTTTGATGTTTAAGTGAAAAGGATATCAGCATTGAGTGAGTTTCTTTTTGCAACCCGCACGTAACTCCTGGCCTGGCTGGTGCTTGACTTTCCTCTTTCAAGATAGCAGAGGGTTTTTCTTTTCTTTTTTTAATATTATGGCGAGTTTAAAGTTTTTTCAAAATTATGAATTTAATTTTTCCATACTTCAGTATTAGCAACCTTAATTAATTATTTCTTTAATTTCTACTAGGGTATATTAAAGATACAGAAGGCTTGTGAGAGAGAGAGAGAGAGAGAGAGAGAGAGAGAGAGAGAGAGAGAGAGAGAGAGAGAGAGAGAGGAGAGAGAGAGAATACCATATGTTCCAAGGTAGAGGTATTTGTTGCCGAAAACTCTGCCGATCCGAGCTTCCCATCTTCCATTATGATGGTGTCTGCATACCGATTTAAGATTTTGAATATAAATGGCAGCATGGATTTAAAGCTTGGAAATATTCATATATGTCGTTTTGATTTATTATATTATTTTGATTGGTCGATATAAAATTTAAATTTGAAGAATTTGTAAGCCCGGCAACTATAAATACGGGAAGACGTCCATCCATTTCAATTTTTGAAAAGGTACGTTTCTTTTTTTCTTTTTTTTTAATTCGTTTGGTAAAGATCTTATCTAATTAGTTGAGAATGTCAAGCATTAATGGATAGAGAAGATAATGAATTTATGCAAGCTCCATGGCAGAGAGAGGTACACGAGGCCAATAGAGAAGAGAAAAGGAAAAATATAATGTACATTTCTCATTATATAAATAAGAAAGAGCTCACAAAATACCTGGCCACACCTCTGTATTTGGACACCCCGCGTGAGAATCCACTACTTTTTCTGTAAATTCCATCAATTATACAAAACATGAACACGGTATTTATAATTAAAGAGAATCCACAAGACATATATAAGCAATGATAGTTGTAAATAATAATAAAAAAACAGTCTTTTATTTTAAATAATAAATTTCTTATAATATTTACCTCCTCAATGATCCAATATACTCTTCCTTTGACTGACCCTCCATCTCCTTGAGCTCTTCTTCGTAAGTTGACCACTGAAATTAATTTATATCTTTAATTAGATGTAACAAGCAAAACAAAGTTAAAACTAAAAGACAATGGAATAAAAAAATAAAAATAAAAACTTCAAGAACAGAATAATTTTGAGTCGTGAAAATTTACTGGGAAATTGAGGATAGTATCCCGTCCCCAGTACTTTAATGCTGCCAAGTCATAGGCATGTGCAGCCGCTTCTTCGTCATCATAGGCCCCTGATGAAAAAACCCAATATATCAAGTGTGATTATTAACCAGATATGAAAATTTAAATAATTGAATCATGACTTTCCACCCTAAATTAACAATCATGTTAGAAAAACAGCAGGATAAGAAAAATATCTAATATATATATTAAAGTAAAGGGAAGAGGATTTGAATGTGTACCTAGATACACTGTATACGGTTGAATTCCACCAGTATCACACCATTGAAGTCAAAGCCAAGAACAGTACCAAGAACATGAAATGTGATGTCAGAAAGACGATGAAAGATTTGGAGAGAAAGATGAAAAGGGACTAGAAAGAGGAAGATGAGATGAGTAACCTTGTCTTCCTTTCTTGTTCTGCGATTCATTCCAGCTGTTTTTATCCCACAAATGAGCCTCATAACGTCCAGTCCATCGATGCCTGAACAGAACCCGCACAGAAATGAATCCACAGAAGAAGAAATCACTGAGCAATACAAGAAGATGAATCAAAGAATGTGATTATATAACCTCGTAACGCCTCTGTAGATGGAGCTACGTCGAGGTGGAGAGTCTCGCGGCACACTTTTTCGCGTCCGCTTCACCTTGTTCGTCGGATTTGTGCTGGTGTTTGCAGAGTCCTTTAGGGTTTGCTTTGATGTTCTTCCCATCTAACTTCACCAAGAGAAGTGCACAAACGTGAGGGAAAAGATCGATCGTAGAGATCAGGTAGATGTTGAGAGAGAAAATAAAGAGTAGCTAGCTAGGTCATCCAATGAGAAGGCCAGGGTTTTAGAAGAAACGAGAGAGTATATGTAGGATTGATGGGGTGGGAAAATAGAGAGCAAAGCCGGCAGAAGAGGATGTATTTTTGGATTTTTGGATCATCTGCCTGGTTTAATTAAAAAAAAATTCATGGGAGAGAATTTTATTTATGTAGAATGTAATTTATGAGTCTAAATAAATGAGTAAAATGTAATTATCTTGACTCTAACTCGAGATCTATTATATGGATTACAAGCTCTCTATTATAACAGCATGTCTCTTGGAATGGTTTGATTAATTAATTAATTAATTAATTAATTAATGTTGCTATAGCTTTTTCTTTTCTTAGAAGGTCGCTAGCTTCTTCTTTTTTTAAGATAAGATGCAAGAGGTCGTTTAGTGTTTAAGTTTAGAATCTCATATTTTTAAGGTCTTGGATTCAGCTAGATTGGCCTAGGCCAGGATATTCCAAGGACGATGAAATGACACTGGCGTTTTTATTTAATATGCAAGATAAATATAGAGATTTGGGTAATTGATGATGCTTGGTTCAATAAGCAGGATTAATTTAATAATATAATTAAAAAAAACAAAAACAATAAATAAATAAACAAGACATAATGTATACAATGGTTAGTTTGAAAAATAAACGCTTGCTAGTGTTATAGAAAGATGTTATTCCACTATTTATAACACACACAAAAAATTAAATGAGAATGTGATACCCTATAAAAAGAAAAAAAACTCCAACTATTAACGAATTAAATTTAAAAAAAAATCTTTCTTAGGTACATCATTCAAATACATGGCCGAGACCATAATAATTTTATAAAAAATAAATTATATAAAATAATGAACATGATTATTTTGTTGGTTTGTAAGTAGTGTTTTTTTAATAACGTGGATGTTAACGAGCTAGGTTCAGGTCAATTTGCGTGTACCTCGATTAATCTCACAAGTTCTGGAGTTAATGATCATGTAAATCTATAGTGGTCATCATATTAACAACCACAAGGATTGGACCTGAGATCACAGAGGAGCAAATCTCTTAATACCAAGCTGGTATTATTGGACCACCTCCTAGATGGTTCGATATGTAAGTGGTGTCATTAAACTTGATTTGACATGTTAATTTAGTAATTTGTCAATTTAAGATCCAATTTCAATTAAATTTCATGTCAAAACATGTGTATGTTGTTTGATTTGAACCTCAATTTAACTTTTTTCTAGAAAAATAGAAACAATATTGTTTTAAATTGATTTTTGTTGGTTTAGGTTGACCCATCTAATTTTTGGGTCAAGTTATGATACAGGTCAGGTTTTATAATATAAGCATGAGAGCTTGAATTTGATATTCTAAGTGCCCGTTTGGCTGTGCGTTTCAATCGGCGTTTTGCTGAAATTTGATTATTATTTTTTCATTTTAAATGAATATGGTTTTGTGCTTTTAGATCATTTTGATGTGCTGATATCAAAAATGATTTTTTAAAAAAAATACATCATTTTGATGTATTTCGGTACGAAAAGCACTTTAAAAAACTACCGTAATCGCACTCCCAAACAGGCCCTAAATCATTTATCATTTTATATTATCATGTGGATCACAATGCAATTACTGTTCAATAATTTAGATTTTTCTGGTGAGACTGAAGAAAATACAGAACTTTTCAACCACTCTTAATATTAAAATAATTAAGTTGGTAACCAAAACCCAAATAAAACGCTTTCAAGAGGAGTAAGTTCCTTAGGATTAAGACTTGAATTTTGAATCTTGAATCTTGCATTTTTCTTCAAGAACCATTATTTTAGTACTAGATATTAATACTCATTTTTCTTAATTTTAAGTCAGGATGTAAAAATAAAATTAATTGGAACCTTAAATGCATGCAACCACTGGGTACGAGGGCAGGTAGATGCTGTCGTTTTTGGTTGTGCCATATTTGCGACGGGTGCTTAATTTCCAGCACCCGTCATCTTCAAGCCGCATGGAGTGACGAGGGCTCCCGATAGGTGGGTGAGAAAAAACGCTTGAATATTTGAGAATTTAACCAAATTGAATGATTTTATAAAATTAATGGACTAATCTGGCTGGAAAAAATTAAAATATTACTCGGTTTAGTTTGGTTTCGATTTATAACTAAAAAAACCAGACCAAAATTAACATGTATATACATATTATCCTTTTTCAAAAATAAATAAATAAATAAAATATTACTTGGTTCTGCTGTTTGATATTATATTTTAAAAGTGTTTTTTCTAATAAATTTTATTTTTATTTTTTAAAAAATTAAAATTTTAGAGTGTTTTTAGATATTGTCTTGTACTGTTAAAAATAATTTTAAAAATAAAAAATATTATTTTAATATATTTTAAAAAAAATATATTTTTAAAAACAATTTTAAATATACATCCAGCATTCACTTATATTATCGTTAAAAAGAAAACCAAAATTAAATATGATTTGAAATCTTGACTTTTCTGGCTCCACCGCCAATCTCACTCCTCCGTCAATTCTCTCCATGTCTTGTCATTCTCTTCTCTTCCCTTTTTCATTCCTAGCTTCAATTTTCCGCAAATCCCTTTTGATTTTGTAAGTACGAGTTGATTGGCCTGTTTCGCTGAGCATTTTTATCTATGTAGAAAATTTATTGATTTTATAAATATTGTATTTTGTTATTGTAATATATAAGTAGTATATTGTAATTGATAAAATCTGTTAAAAATAGTTTTTTTCAACCAAAATGTGATTGAATATTGCAATTGCTAAAAAACTTTTGATAAAATTTGTTAGAAAATTTGCTAAGAAGGGGAAATTATTTATTAGCAATTTTTTGTCATGGATACTCTGGTTAAAAATAATAAAAGAAACCCGGTTAAAAAAGAACAACTGAGTTGGACAGTAAAAAATCAAAAATACATGTGAAAAAGAGGTCACCGTTTCTTAAAAGGAAAAAACAAAGGGTCTAAAATATAAATTTAAATTCAAAGACAAAAAAATTTTTATAAGATTTATTCATCATATTATTATATTAAATATCTTGAAGAATGCTGATATTAATTTTTTTTCCAAGAAATCATAGGTCATTTTTTCTTTCTTTTTATATATTTTTAGGCGATAATATTAAATAAATATTAAACACATATATTTAGTCTCACATATTATATAGTGTGATCGAAATGGGAAGTGATTTTTATATGTTTTTAATTGTAGATAACCTAGGTAAATTTGTTAAAAAAAAACAATATGAGTTGCCTTTTCTCCCCAGTAATATTAGATCTGAAACATTATAAATAAAAACATTGCAATATTTTTCAAAAAAGAAATATATATTTTTTGCGTGCTATAATTATTTATTTGCTGTCTAAAAAGAACAGTGTAGTCGAAACAGAAAGTGCCTTATATATTTTTTAATTGTATATAATCTAGGCAAATTTGTTGACCTTTTGTTTTTTTTGAGTTGTATTTTTTTCCGGGTAATATTAGATCTTAAATATTAAAAATCCAATTTTTTTCTCCAGAAATACACTTGAACAAAAGAGCACAAAAATAAAATTCGAAGCCAAACTTTTTTTTTATTTTATAAGATTTATTCTTCATATTATTATATTAAATGTATTTAAGAATGCTGATATTAATTTTTTTCTTGCAAAAAATCCGAGGTCAATTTTTTTTTATCTCTTTATATATTTTTAGGCGATAATATGCAATAAATATTCAAACATATAATAATGACTTGTCTGCCGTTTAAAAGGAACAGTGTAATCGAGACAAAAGTGACTTGTATCAGTTTTTTAATTGTACGTAACCTAGGTAAATTTGTCTATTTTTTGTTCTTGAGTTGTCTTTTATCCCCAGTAATATTAGATATAAAATGACTATTGTTATTATTGCAAAAATAATTAAAATTATAAAATTTTAACGGAAGAAAAAACACTCCAAAACATTAACAACAGAGTAAGCAAGAAAAAAATAAACTATTATTATTATATTATTATTATTATTATTATTATTATTAATGAAAGTGGCAGAAATAAATCACAGGAAAAAAAATCGATGGACAATAAAATTATTAGGGAAAATGTAACAATTATTTGATAAGCATTAAAAATTTACATAGGGATTTAAATCATAAATCAAAAGTTGAAGGGCTGAAATGAAAATCACATTTATTCTCAATTTCAATCCAAGGATAATATTGCAAAAATTCAAACCTGTGTACCGAATTTAATGACGGATTTGGACCCAATCTGGAAATAAAAAGTTGGAGGACCGAAGTGCAAGATGCACATTTACTTCATTTCAACCTGAGGGACCAAATCGCAGCAAATTAAAACTAATATAACAGAACTGTAAGGTGCAGGACAGGAAATTGCAAGTTGAGGGACCGAAGTGAAAACGTTGCAAACACGGGGGCCTCTCCTGCATTTTTACGTGCAGGGGAGAGAGAGAAACGTTGCCACCGTCTTCAACCGACCTCCGCCGCGTCCACAGACACCGTGTGGAAAAACGCGCCGCACCGGGAGGACGACCAAGATGAGGCGCACCGGATGCGACGCCGTTAGCTCATTTCCGGCCACCGTATCATACCGCACGCGCCACTTGAAAGGGGCGTCAGGGCGGACACCGGCGGCCGCGTGAAATACACGCGCCTGACAGATTTCGAAAAATATATAAATAATAATGGTTAGTGACCGTTATGTCCCTGCCCTTAAATAATAGATTATGTCTGATTGGGGGCTAGAACCGTCTTTAGCCATTTCAAAAATATTAAAAAAACATAAAGGGTTGCGGCGGACCGGACCGGTCCGTACGCGTGCAATTACGTCCGCACCCCTGACCCTAAGCGTTGTTTACCCCTCAGCCGAAACACTATTTTGTCCTATTACCAGGGCTAACATCGACATCACACTGTTCATAGGCGGGAAAAAAAAAGACGGACGAACAACCGCGACGCATGGACGGCAAATGTCCAGTCCACAATGCACATAAGTCACAGTGCACAGTGGACAGAACCCGAGCTTTTTTAGCTATTGTTATAATTTGTGATTCTGAAATTGTTTTTTGAAATTTTTTTTATTTAAAAATATATTAAAATTATATATTATTTTTAAAAAATATTTTTGATATCAGTATATATTAAGAAAATGATTTTAAAATATGAAAAATATAAATAAAAACAAAAACAAAAACAAAAAAATATTTTTAAAATACAGTTAAAAACATATACCAAGCATAAATGAGCGGAAACAGATAATTGTGAGGTCAACGCGCCACTAAAGGAGCTTTTGGATTTAGCTGGCAATGGTAAATCCTCGTTTTCAACACCACCAGTGCAGGTGCAGCGGTCACAGAAGAGCGAATAGATTTGGGATGGGCTAAGGGGCTGGATTGCTACGAGGGCTTTTTCTGGGCTTTTATTGGTGTGATGTTGCGTCTATTATGATGTGGGATTTGGTGATGCTGATGGATTTGAGTTTTTGGGCCTTCGTTGTATTTGTTGGGCCTATGATATTGGGATGGTAATGGTTGGAGTGGAAATGGTGGGTTTTGACCTTTCTAGATCTTTGATTTCTTTTTTCATGTATTTTTCAAGAAACAATAATTAAAAAACAATATCTACAATACTTCTAATCAGATCCATGATATGTTTGAGGTAAGTGTTGTTTTTTAAAATATTTTTTTTCTTTGAGATACATTAAAATAATATATTTTTATATTTTTTTAAATTTACTTTTTACATTGAAAAGATCCAAAAACAAATAAAAAAAATGTATTTGTGTCATAGCTTTTGTTTGTCACCACCATACCTTCTACTTGTTAAATTAATTCTTATTTGAAAAATATGAAATTGTTTTTATATTTGTTTTTATGATTCTAATGTCCTAATATCAAAAAAATTATTAATAATTATTATTATTATTTTAATGTATTTTCAATTACAAAACACCATGTCATGTTACCAAACACACAATTGAACTACAGAAAACAACAACAACAATAAATATCAATATATGTATTACATCCTCTCACCGTGTTTTTTTTTAAATTATTTTTCATTTATATTTAGGTTAATACTTCCTATCTTTTTTTTATTTGAAAAGTTTTTTAAAATAATAGTTATTTTTTAGTAATTTTGTATCTATTTATTTATTAAAAAGACTTTCTGATTTATTCTTTTTTTTTTGTATAGATGAATTTTATTTTTATAAAATAAAAAATAATTATTTTCAGTAAATGCAACCTTCTATAATATATTTTCCCTTTGTTTTATTAAATAATTTAATGTATATTTACTTCTATTATTGTTTGATTGATATTTCATCGAACAAGATTAAACAGTCTAATTTACTTTGTCCCTTGATTTTTTTGAGTTTTATTTTTAATTAATTTATTAACTTATATAATTATTTATTTTTTATATTTTTATATATATTATTTAGAGTTCTTTTAATTATAAAAACATTTTAAAAAATGTATATATAATTTATTTATTTTAAAAATAAATTTACCCGTAGTAAACTGTGATTCTGTGAATGGTTTCACTAGGGATTTTACTTTTCTTTTTCAACTGAATCGAATCTGGTAGCTAAATAAATTTACCTGGGAGCGTTTTCAAGATCATTGTGGGCAAAAAGAATTGCATAAGCTGAAAGACTGAACTAAAAAAATGAAAGGGAGAAGATAAATTTTAGTAAAGCACGCGGAGGAGTTGCTGCCGGAGCTTGCTGTGGTGGTGGAGACTGGAGAGAAGAAAAACATTAACATTAACATTTTATTTCAACATTGATTTTAATATTTTCATATTGTGTCCCAGGGAAAGGAAGGCCATTGAATTCTAACCTTAACGTCATCACATCGCCAACCCCGAGAGTCAAGAAGCCACCAAATAGGAACTTGGATTCAAGAAACCACAGAAAGTAAAAAACTTTACAAGAATTGAATCGGAGAGATACAGTACAGACCCAAGATCATAAACTCACCTGGGTTATTCTCATTTCTCTAAAATCTTTGTTAAAACATGGAAGAATCCCAGTTAGAAAGGGACCCAAGAAATGGTTTCTTGGCTTTGGTGCTGAGGCCAATATATTGGCTAAAAATGCTCGGTGAAGAGTTGCATTGGAGTTTTGTGCTGGGAGTTATGATTGTTTATGGGGTCAGTCAGGGATTTGCTGTTGGCATGAGTAAAGTTAGTACTAAGTACTATATGAAAGATGAGCAGAAGGTACAGCCATCTGAATTACAGGTGTATTTGGGGTTGCTTCAACTTCCTTGGGTAATTAAGCCTTTATGGGGTCTCCTCACCGATACACTTCCTGTTCTTGGGTACAGAAGGCGGCCTTATTTCATTTTTGCAGGTGAGAAAAAACGCTTTTTTCTTTTAACTTTGTTTTCAACCTGGTGTTCTGCGTGTGTTTGTTTGCTGATGGGAATTTAAGCTCTTAATATTGAGGGTTTTATTTCTGAATCGCCGGTCAGCCATACGGCGGTGAATTCGTTCCCGGGCCTTGTACACACCGCCCGTCACACTATGGGAGGTGGCCATGCCCAAAGTCTTTACCTTAACCGCAAGGTGGGGGTTGCTCCCTCAGCAAAACTGGGAAGTGGGATCTCTTTAGGATCTCCTCCAGCGTTTAGAAATTGGTTAATTGGTAAAGATACATGTACTTGATGCCCCGCCCAAGTAGCACGAATTCTTTAATTCGGAATGAAAGGGTTCGCTTTGACCGTTAAGAGTAGCCTTTCCCTGTGCTCTTTTTTCTATTGCATTCTATCTCATCATATCACATTCTGTTTGTGATATTTGAGAATCACCGCCAATACCTCGGTGTAGGAAAGTCCGGTACAGGCAAGACCCAATTATTTTTTCATCAATTCCTAATGAAATAGATGTAGCAGTGGCTTGCTGGAAACCCAGAGTCTTTACTTGATCCAGGATGAAGAATCGGCTTTTTTATATGAGCCAAGGGGGTTCAACCAAGTTCATATTTTAGGTTGGCCTCTGCCCCTTGGTATCATCTTTTAAAACAACTTCTTTGTGTTATTAAATAGTGGAGAAGGTGCACTGAAGATTAAATGGTCTCTTTCACATGCATATTTTTCAGTTTAAAGTTGACTCTTTCAAATGCAATTGTGCACATATGGAAAATGCTGTAGTGCATTGAATTCTTGTTATATGTTTCCCTTAGTAGATTTTGGTCCCTTTTTTTTTGGTTATTATAAATTTAAATGAGGGGCTGTCTTTTTTATAATATGACATGTAAGAGCATGATATTATGAGGACAGATAAAAGTAGTTCAATCAGTGAGTTCATCCCTCCCTTAATCTCAGGTTTTCTTAGCGTGACCTCGATGCTTGCTCTATCACTCCAAAGAAACTTGAGTCTTGCATTTGCCCTATTGTCTCTAATGGGGATAAGTGCTGGGATAGCGATAGCGGATGTAGCCATTGATGCCTGTGTGACACAAAACAGCATAAGGCATCCTTCTTTAGCTGCTGATATGCAAAGCTTGTGTGGATTCAGCTCTTCCATTGGAGCACTGGTGGGCTATTCACTTAGTGGCTTTTTGGTTCACCTAGTTGGCCCAAAGGTCAGTTTCTGTGCACATATTACTGTGGCCATGTTCAATCCTCGATCCATTTGCTTTGCTTTTTAGGTGGTTAATGAATTAGATTACTGTCCATGTTCAGTTAATAATTTAATTCTTAACCCCATGGTATTGGCCTGGTGGTTAAATGCTTGCTGAGTTGCGTGGTTCAGGGGCATGTCTTTGATTCGATTCCCAGTGCTGCTAGGTAGGTGCAAACAGTACCATGCTTGGGTCACCTACCTAGAGTAAAAACTTCTCAGGAGTTAGTAGGGTTAGCAGGGTTCTCATGAGTCCAGGATTAACCAATCTATGGAGGCTTTACTGCTTTAAAAACATTCCCCGTATCTAGATTTGATAAAGAATCTGTGATGTAATTGTCTACTAATAATATGAATTTGTAAATAACGGTTAAAAATCTTTTCAAGCTCTTTTGGATCTGTCGTAGTCAGGCTGTAATGCTTTTTTCTTCATTTACCCTTTAATAACCTGTCAAGTGTTACCTCACAGGGTGTGTTTGGGCTTCTCAGTGTGCCAGCAGGCCTGGTTATTTTGGTTGGAATGATTCTGAAAGAATCCCGTGTTCATAAATTTACGCACAGAGGAGTAAGGTTATGTGATTGTGTCTTCTTTTTGCATAATTTATATCACTGCTTTCTTCCATGCTCACATGAAAGTCATTGAATTAGGTAAATGAGAAATTTCTGGATGCTGGTAAGGCCATGTGGACAGCACTGAAATTTCGGGATGTATGGAGGCCATGTCTATACATGTACTTGTCACTTGCAGTGAGCTTGAATATTCATGAAGGGATGTTCTATTGGTACACAGATGCGAAGGGAGGTCCATCTTTTTCGCAGGTACTTGCCTTTCATCTTTTGCAAAAAAAAAATATGCTGGAGAATTCATGCAGCTGATTGTCTTGATATTATCATGCAAAACAAGAAATATGAATGCTAGAATTTTGCAAACTAAACTATCAAAGTTAAATTAGGTTGAAACTTTGAGGAATAATTTTGCACTAGAATCTTTTTTTCCTGTACATCATCCATTGCCAACAACAGAATTTATATAAGCTGCAAAAATTACATCCTTGTGTTTTCTTTCCCATTTGCATGCTAGAATTTTTCACAAATGTTGTGTAAACTTCAGACACTTGTCATTGAATGTTCAGATTGGTTTGCCAAGCGTGTCTCTATATCATCACTCAATTTCCAGAATATTTCTGAAATGAAATGTATCCAAATGCATGACTCTCGCTATGCTCAGAAGTTTCTATTTGCAACAGAATGCAAATCGTAGATAAGTAACTCCTGTTATATACATTGTATGCAGGAGGTTGTTGGGTCCATATTTTCGGTGGGTGCAGTTGGCTCCCTCGCTGGGGTCCTTATCTACCAAAATTTGTTAAAAGACCATCCTTTTCGCGACTTACTTTTCTGGTCTCAGCTGTTGTATGGTGCATCAGGGTTGCTAGATTTGATATTGGTGTTGCGTCTGAACCTGAAAATTGGTTTACCTGATTATTTCTTTGTTGTGATTGATGAAGCCGTTTCTATGATGATTGGACGCATTAAATGGCAGCCTCTTCTTGTACTTAGTTCCAAGCTTTGCCCTGCTGGTATAGAGGGCACTTTCTTTGCTTTGCTCATGTCAATAGACCATGTTGGTATGCTTTCATCAACTTGGGTGGGCGGTCTCTTACTCAAATTCTTGAAGGTTACCCGGACAGAGTTTGACAACCTTTGGGTGGCCATTTTAATCCGGAGCCTCATGAGAATAATTCCAGTTTTCCTGCTGTTTCTGATACCTAGAAGCGATCCAAACATATCCATTCTTCCAGAAGAGATGTTGAAGATGAAAAAAGGTGACGATAGACTTGAATCTGAGAACACCGAGATGGTCTCCCTCGTCGATAGCACTTGAACGGCGTCACTTAATCCAGCAATATAAACAAGCTTCTAGGAGCCTGACAGTTTCTAAATGAAGGCGTGTTTAAATCCTCAATTTTGGCTCGCAAGGAAGATTTTTATGTTCATGTGCTTAGAATTACTACTGCTGATGCATCACCTTGAGAACACACAGGCTTCTCCACTAGAAGTTCAAAACAGGACATGGCTTTCTGCTACAGGCTGTCAGAAGCCATCCCTCCTTGGTAATGTTTTCAATACAACTTTATTCCCTGATTCTCTGATATTTCTGGTGGACAACAACATTTCAGAGATAAGATCAGGTCCATCCTGCCACGGTCAAAATCTAATTTTCACGAACATTGGAATCAATTTGAACAACAGACATTTTTGAAGATAATAGCTCCAAATTAACATTCAAAAAATTCGCAGGTTTCCCTCTTTTGGCTTTTCTTTTTTCTGTAGGTTTTACAATTTAATGATCACATTTTCCAAAGCCACGATCCTGTTCTGAAACATGTTGCTTGTAACCTGCCTCGGATGCAGTAAAACGATTGGCTCATTATCTTTTTTTATCATTTATTTATTGCTCAAAGGCTCTTGCTTTTAAGTTTATGTTTTTATGGTACCAGCAATCGAAAGAAATGAATTTCCCGTCAAGTATTTCAGCCCCTGGAAATCGTGAAATATCAAAAAATTCTTCATCATTTAACCATCATAAGATACACAGCTTACAAGAGTATGCGATTACAATAAAAATAACCCGCATCAACCCTCTCAGAAGCAATTCAGAAACCCTGCCTCAGATTCAAACACGCCTTACAATAAAAATATACAGAAGATATTCTTTGCCGTGTTTGGGACTGCACTGTCAAAACACTCTTTGAGAAACTGGAAATGGCGTTTTTACATATCCTATACCTTTCCCCATGGATAATAATAGATATTCATATGTGATATGAACCAAGAAAGACTACTGCTTGATGATTGTTTTTCCAACAAGAACAACCGACATTGCATCATATAAATATATGCACAGTCACACACCAGATCTTAAAATACTTTCGAATCATCAAACCTAGTCGAAACTGCAGGCTTCTGCCGCAAATCCCAACATGGACCCCTTGGTATCATATACAACCCTCTGGTTTTTCTGCTGATAATTCCCAATTATACCGACCTCGTTTTCATAAGAGAGACTTGCAACAGCCAAGCAGACCTGAGATGCATCGGTTTTAACAAAATAGAAAACCCCAGTTACATCCACATTGAGCTCGGCATTTCCCTCGAAGTGCATTTTTATGTTTGGAATCTCAACCTCTTGATATCCACTAAGGTTGAAGCAAGTATCCAGAATCATAAAAGCTGGTGCAGAAGGAAACCCTGAAAATTGTTTCACAAACTCACCCTTTAGTGCCTGGTAAATTGAAGGAGGGAGCCTTGAGATGACCGTCCCAGAATCAATCATCATTCCACCTTTACCGAAACTTGGTGCTTGTACCGCCACGCTACCAACAGTAATACCAGTTAGGTTTAGAAAATAGAAGGGCAGCAGTGGATTAGGAATCATTCTGGTGTATGAAATAGGGGTTGTGTTTTTGTATACTGAGGAATTTCCACCCATGATCAGTGAACCTGAACTTTCAGCTTCTGTTATAGGCAAACAATAGGAGAAAACTCCTCCAAACATGGCTGAAGTTTGAGAAATCAAAGAGAGACTACTCCTTCCCAGTCCCACAAGGCCTGAGGCTCCACCAAATAGACCTTGATTGTTCCTGCCACAGCCAAATATGAAGTTGTTGACAGTTGTACTGTTTCCTAAATTAAGATGTTCCATGCCTAGCTCACCACGTGTGTATGATCCATCACCATAGTTAACAACATAGTTACAAGTCGGAGGGTTACTTCCACAGACTCCTGAATTTCCAGTTGCAAATTCCAGGGACTGACAAGCTGGTGAACTACATAAAACTGTTTGGTATGAAGGAGATGTTGAAGGGTTGAAAACAGGGTCTTGTTGATTATAACATCTTTTGCAAGGTTGACATTGAACCCAACTCAAGTCACTCCCAGTGTCCACAATCACTGTCATTTTCCGACCACCTAATTCCAGTGTAACTATGTAGTTTAGTGTCTGAATTCTTATACCAGAAGTTAATGGGATTAGAGTACTATCCACTGAATCATCAATATTTCGGCCAGAAATGATGCTTTTCATTCTAGATTGAAGTGATCGAAGCTGAAAATCATCCATGATCAAGTGTTTTTGAAGCTTCTTGTTCCAGTCTAGGATCTTTCCTGAGCAAGAATCTTTGTGCTTCATTTCCAATATGGTTGCACCATTCTCCCATCCTTTAAATCCCAAACAGAATGAGAACGTTAGTCCATATTTGGGCACTGTAGTTGTATTTTAAAAATCAAACAGTAGTGTAACTTAACCAACAAAGCAGAGCAATAACACAAATGAAGATTGTATATGGAGCCATAGATTCTCAAAAAAGAAAAATATTGTGTAATTTTGATCTCCAGTGACCCAAAACAGTTAGTTTCAGGGGGGGATGGAAGAAATTTTTGAAATATTCATCTACTATCACAGATAATCCAACATTGGAGTACATCATACAAAGCTAAAGAAAGTAAAGGCAAGACAAGAGGTTTTCCAATGATGGATGTTTCCCAATTCCCATAAAGCATAACTCAGTTATAGATAGTGCTGGCATAAAAGGAAAGTAAGTAGTAGAGTACAGATCCCAAAAGTGGAGAACAGATAAATAAAGAAGCTAGCTAGCTTAAAAAAAGATTTGGTCACCATTGGCTAAACTATTCTTTAAGCCTTTTCTTTTTCACTTTGCTACTCACTTGTTTTTTGGGAGAGACAAGTTGAACTATTACTCTCCTGTTTCCATTGAAATTTATGCATGCCGAGAACTTTCTTCCCTTGAAAGCATTGAACTCCATTATCAAAAATGGCGAGGATAGAAAAAAGAAGAATGAGTTTTTCTGGAAAAAGAGGTTCTGCTCGCACCATTTTGATGGCAGTGAAGAAAGGTAGGATGTAAAGAATGGAACAAAGAAAGAATCTTAGGTATGAGTGTGTGATATCTGAATGCGTGTGAGAGAGAAAGAGAGGGAGGGAGGGAGAGGAGAGGGAGATTCTTAAGAGTTGGAGTTTGGCAAGAGAACAAAAGAGAAATGGCTGGTTAGGACCCCACTGGTGCATGAGAAATTATTGTAGATTCACGTGCAAATTCTTGGCAACAAAAAAAAACCACAGAGCGGGGGGAGGTGTGCTGCTGCTGTGTTTGTGGCTAGTAGTGGACATGGTGGGATTTAAAGAGGTAGTGATATTTACAATAATTTGATTGGTTTGCTGAGCTTTCTCAAGATAAGGACTCGCCCATCACGGAATCAAGTACTGTCACAACTGAGAGGGAGAGGGAGAGAGAGAGAGAGAGAGAGAGATGAAGAAGAAGAAGAAGAAGCATATTGAGATGGAGAGTTTGATTACTGTCCCTTTCTATATGGTACTGGGAGCACTACATGAGCTCTGTATCTATGCACAGAGCATTAGACTTTTGTGTTCAGCCAAGTAATAAGATAGAAAATCAAATTCTTAATTATTTGATTAGACATCCCTCTGTTGTTTTCCCCTCTAAACTAGCTAGCTAGCTACCTAGGTTATTACAAGATGGATGGAAAACCTTGGACCTTGCAACAGCAACTTGTGCTGAATATTCTGTGAATTAACATTTGTAAGTAGGAGCATTTTGGAGACCTTGATCCATAAATCAAGCTACTGATCAAGAGTTTTGGGGTTCATGTTGCCCAGTTCCTACAGATCCATATTCATGTATCAGCATGTCTTAAGCTAGATCACCTGCGATCGATACCTTGGAGTGTTTTATCCCTTGGTTCCTGCTTAACTCCATATTTGCGGGTGTTTGACATTCTATTTTAAAAATATTTTTTTTAAAAAAATTTATTTATAATTAGTTTTTTTGATGTTTTTAGATTATTTTAATATATTTTGAATTTCAGCTAATACATCCATATGAGAGTCCCTCACCATCCCTTTCAACACATGACATATATGGAATCGCTACAATATCTTTTTATTTATTTGGAATTTTTTTAATTTTTTCTTTCTACTGATAATATTAAAAAAACAATAAACGATGTTGATGTTTTAATATGTACATAGACACAGAATAGTATGTATTGTGACAATAAAATTATTATTTTACCTCTCGATTTGAAAAATTTAACCCTCGGAACCATGGTATTTTGGACATTTTCAAGGGACAAGTATGGTATTTAAGATTTTTTGGTATTTTTCGTTTTAAATTGCATAGTTAAACTACCATTTTACCTCTAAAAACTGACAAAAGGACATCGAACAGTAAATTGCATAGATACCCCTGGAAAAAACACAAACGAAGATCTGGAGCTGTGGGCATTGGGGCACTTTCACCCCTGTTTTTTTCATGGTTATCACCGGGGGCCAAGAGTGTACAGGTAATTTGTTATATTTTTATTTTTTTAAAACACTATAAGTGCGTCGTCCGGATGTGTTAGCCAATAGTGTTTCATGTGCACACGCCTTTCCGCGCGGCGCTTGCGACGTCGTTAGGTGGTCAAAATTGCCCGTCTGTCGTGTCACCTCGTGCGCCGCCATATTTTCTGCCTCCCGGTGCGGCACGTGTCAGTGTTAGGTGGTCGGTGAATCGCCAGTGGAAGGGTTTTATTTTTTTCTTTATTTTCTCTCTCTTGTTGTGGGCATTTCCATGTAAGTCCTTCATGTTTGTGATTATTTTATTTTAGTCCATGTTCTTTCGGTTTTGGTTTTATTCATGATTTCTTCAATGGAAATTTTGATTGTTTTCAATTGTGCCCTTCAATTGAAACTGATTATATATGTTGGTTTTCATTTCAATCCTTATTCTTTCAATTTTTGTTTCGTTTTTGGTTCCTTTAATTTTTTTTGGTATGCAGGTTTTAATTTATTTTAATTTGTCCTCTGATTGCAATTGGTCATATATGCTACTTTTCATTTCGGTCCTTATTATTTTGTTTTTTTAACAAAATTACACTGCAACTTTTTTTTTAAAATGTCTTTATTTGTTTCTATCCCAAAATTTTTATTTGTTTCAATTTTGTCCTTCGATTGAAATTAATTATATATTTTATTTTTTATTTCTGTCCTTATTTTTTGAATTTTTTATTTGGTATTAATTCCTTCTTTTTTTTTGGTTCTTCTTCGACAATGCTTATTTTTTACCCGTATTTATGCATCTATGCTTTTAGTTTATTTTTTTTAATTTTAATTTTATTAGAGTTTTATTTTTATTTGGTTCAGTCCTAAGATTTTAATTTATATTAGTAATTATTTTAAAATTAATATTTCTCTTTTTTTTCTTTTGTTATTTTTTTTGTGTTTTATGTTATTTTTATTCATTCTTCGGATCAGATGATTTTATGATTTTATTATTTGCACAATAATAATGATAATTTTTGTGATTATTTTTGTATTTTTTTTTAGTAAAAATATTTTGTTTTTTTATTCTTTGGGGGCAATTTAATGATTTTAATTGTTTGAAAAATAATTTTGATAATAATCTTAATTGTTATAGTCATGATAATGAAGGTAACGTAGAGATGATTTTCAATAATGTTTTTTCTTTTTGTAGATAAAAAATTAACTATTTATTTTTGTTATTTAATTATTACAAGTGTTTTCACAATTTATATTTTTTTTTTCTTAATTTAAATTAGATTATAAAATTAACTAATCTTAATATAGTGAATTCGATAATTCAGGTATCCACAGCTTCTTAATTTTTTGAATGATGATGATAATTTTATGCTGGTCATTTCGTTGAAATCTACTAAATAGATAAATTTATATCGATTTAAAATTCATATATTTTATACAAAACTTGCATTTCATAATAATTCTGCATAAATATATTATTTCGCTCAATTTTATATTATAATAAAAAAACTTACACAATTAATATTTTTTATATTAAAAAAATATAATTCCGTACATGACAAGACACGGATAGGTGACTAGTATTCTTATATTTATTAACATATCAAGAATTTTTTAAAATTCTTGACACCTGAAGGTCTGTGTTTGCAGAGTCTCAAGTTCCATGCCAACGTACCTGACACCTTGGACCTACCTTGCTGATGTGAGCTAAAAAATGGATTTTTTAAACCTAATCGTGATGGGCTACGGCCCAGATATGACAATAATCCAAATACACGTGTCAAGGAAGAAGGTATGAACCTTAGAGCCCACGGCGAGGAGAATCCAAACCAGGCCCAAGGGTTGTAGCCACTGACCTAGTGTGGATGGAGCTCTGTATGGCATAAGTAATATTCGATTCAGAGTGATCGATTTGAGCTCGTGTGATTACTTTGATCAATATTAAAGAGTTATTTAATTTAAAAATATAAATTAAAATCCTAAAATATAATTTATATTATTTTTTAACGAAATCAATTTCATCATCCTTGACACAACGAGTTGATATTGTAATTCGATCGTTGACTTAAAATCTAATTTGATCGTTGACTTAAATTCTAACAACTCGATGGATCTAAAATATAAGTTGATTAACCCATGTAAATGAGAACATGTCTATATGATTTGTCTATATAAAACAATTATATTATTAATCATTTGAAGAAACATCAGCTATTTGAGACACCCTAGCTTTAAAAAGATTATCACCTCATCTTTTTATAAATATATTAATTTAAATATGAATAATTTATTAAATATCTTATATAAGAGAAGCTGTATTGATACACAAGAAACAAAGCAAGTACCATTTTAGTAATAACAAAATCCTTTCAAAATACACATACACACAATTTGTTTTATCCCATTTTCAAAATTCAATAATCTAAGAAATATTTACTAAATTATCAGAAAAAATACAATAATTAATCTAGAATTATACATTTTATCTTGATATTTAAATTAGATTAATCTTATATTATTTTTCAGTTTTTTTTTAAAAGGACAAACATAGTTATAATTTTTCAATTGCTTAATGCGTGTTTGGTAGCGTGTTACATAATATTTTTAAAAAATATTTTTATTGTGATTATGAAAATATTAGGCTTTATAAAATATATATTCAATAAAAAATATTGTGAAATAGATTTTTTATTGTAAAAAAGAATATTTATAAATTAAAGTATAAATTATTTTAGTTTCTATAAAATTAAAATATAAATATATTTAAAACCTAGTAATTTTTATTGATATATAATTAGAAATAAAAGACAATGCTAGTAGTCAACAAAAGATGGCTGGTACAAGTTGGCAATTCTTATCCACAAAGCATGCTCATTTTTATAAAAATATACTTGTCATTCCTAGTCAACAAGGTTCTTACACGTGTCACACCCACCCAATCACGTCCCTTCCTTTTCCAGGAAATATCGTTAAGACGACAAAAGACAACTATTATGAAGTTTGAAGAACCGGGCCCACATTTATCTAAAACAAAAAAATACCGCACGTGTACGTCACGTGACAGAGACACCACATGTGGCTGATGCATCTCCTCCCACCCAAAGAATCTGAATGACGAACCAGCCCTCCATCGACCTCTCATTCGAAGGGTACAGTAGTCATTCTAGTAGCCTCCAGTTCCCATTTAACCGGGATGAACACGTGCCGGTCCTATTTAGACACGTGACTGCCACAGCCACAACAGTATAAAATAGAAACCTGAAATTGTTATTGTTTCAGCATGGAGTTGTGGATGAAGAAACGAGTGAGCTTTCGGTTTCTGTTAGTTAAAGAAGAATCAGAGTTAAAACTGAGTTAACTCACTGAGTTTCTAAAAGGGAAGTTTTCAGATGGTTCAGTTAATGAATTCCTTAAGCAGAAAAGCAGCAGTGAAGCTGGAAGCTGATGATTCCTTGGAGGATCAACTCAGTCCACTTCACAAACGTTCAAAACTTGATCTTTCTTCACAGGTTTCTCTCTATCTCTCTTTTGCTTTCTCAATAGCCAAACACAACTAAATTTGTCATCTTGGTTGGTTGATTAATTTGTTTGAGGGCAGGTCATGAACGCAGATGCAGTACTGTATAATCGAATGGAAGAGCCAAGTCCAATTGGTTTGACACTGAAAAAGAGCCCATCTTTTTTGGATTTGATTCAAATGAAGTTATCTCAGCAAAACACTAGTAATGCTGTGTTGTCAAAGAAACCTGGTAGTGCTGCTGCTGATAAGCTTAAAGCTTCAAACTTTACTGCTTCACTTCTGAAAATAGGAAGTTGGGAGGTATGCAAATTGATCTCTTTACATTTGTAATTGAGTATTCTGTGTCTATACGTTTCGTATTTTTAAATTCTGATTGT
Organism: Salix arbutifolia; assembly: GCA_025169955.1. Lineage (NCBI taxonomy): Eukaryota > Viridiplantae > Streptophyta > Magnoliopsida > Malpighiales > Salicaceae > Salix > Salix arbutifolia. The sequence continues at coordinate 2,387,308 of CM045902.1, forward strand.
GATTTTTTTTAATTAGTGTAAGTCAAGATATGAAGGTGATTTGGTGGCAAAGTGCTATTTTGCCAAGCATAAACTTGTCTGGGAAGTGCTTGATGGTGGTCTTAAGAATAAGATTGAAATTCAGTGGTCAGATATTGTGGCCATCAAGGCAAATCTTCCTGATGATGGACCAGAAACCTTGGATGTAGTGGTATTTTTCTTCTCTTTTAATCAAAATCATATGCTTGTATAACACATGGCCCTTTTACGGGCTCAAACACACAATTTGTAATCTTAATAATGGTGTGGTGATGGAGGGTTGTATGTGTTTGACGCAGCTGGCTAGACAACCCCTTTTCTTTAGAGAGACAAATCCACAACCTAGGAAACATACCTTGTGGCAGGCAACATCGGATTTTACAGGTGGACAAGCTAGCATACACAGGTACCGTTTAACTATGCTTAAGCTGTCAATTTGAGGGGAATTTACATATGCTCATTGCCTCATGGATTGAAATATCTGGTGGTTACAGTGTTGGTGCTTTTAATTATATCATCTAGTGTCTATTTTCTTTTCCCTTTTATCTTTCTTGGGAAAACGCAAGTCTATGAAAATGAACACGTTGTGATACATGGCTTTAGATATACTTCACTATTCTGCTATTCTGTGAAGGGGTTTCAAGGTTTCAATGTTTTTCTTTATTAGGACCATAAATTGATTTCGCCTTACTCTTGGGGTTTATGGTTCTATTCACTCATCTTTTATGTTCATTCCCACGACATGTGGCAGGGGTTTGTTTAGAGGGTGCTTTTCACCCTAAGAAGCAACAAAACTAACCCTCACGAGGTGCACTTGAAAATGAGCCTGACCTTTCTTTTTTTTTTCTTTTTTTTTGGCACAGCTACCTGAATTTGTTTCTCCATTTCAGTAATGTTATGGGAGATGCTAGAAACTTTCAACATTTGCTGAATAGGAAAAGATGAGCTGAGCTTGGTTCAGGCTTTGGTATTCTAGTATAATGTCAGGCTATTGGATCTGGAGTACTGATGGGTCCATCTAGTAAATTGATTTCTTGGTTATATTTTGGATGGTTTCTTAGTGTTCTAAGATTATCTGAAATCCAGTCCAATGGCAATGCTACGAGCTTTGATAATTTTCTTCAAACCTCTGTTATTTACTCCTCGTGTTGGTTAAAGTATACTCCTATGCCCATCTGATGTGGAGGGATCACCCTTTCTGTTCAAGACTTCTGATATACTGTAATCATGATCAAGTCTTCCCCTCTGTACGCCACACGGTGTAGCTTCAACCATGAACTGTCTTTTTCTTACTACCACATTTCTTAGATGTGAACTAGAGCTTTATTACTTAATTGTTGGAAGATTCAATTTGTTTATGATGTGTAGAAGACACTATTAATGATTAATTCCTTAACTTCCTGCTCTTCATTTGATTCAAACCTTGAAAGCTGATTTTCTGACTTCTTACTTAGGCAGCATTTTCTCCGGTGCCCGCAAGGCTTCATGGGCAAGCATTATGAAAAACTTATTCAATGTGATCCTCGTCTCAACTTTCTCAGTCAACAGCTGGAAATTATATTAGAATCTCCATATTTTGCGCAAAGAGTTTCTGCATTCAGCGACTTGCATGAATCTGGAAAAGGGCTTGATTCAGAAGTTGAGGATAGAACAGCTGTTTTTGCTCTGCAGGAAGCAGGACCACCATCTGGAGTCCTTTCATCTTCCTTGAATAATGAATGCCAAGGTTTAACGTGTCAGTATCCTGAAAATATTTCCCAGCAAACTTCTTCTACTGCCTTAGGTGAGATATAATCCTAAATCTGAATAAATTGATGGTAAAAGTATATATGCTCTTGTCATATCTTCTCATTACTGTTCTTAATCATAAGAACCCTTATATGTTTGCTTTAGAAGCAATCAGATGTATCTGATCTGATCTGATTTAATGTCTAATGTTTAACAATTAATGGTGGACTGCAACCGCCAATATGTCTTTGCGGTTTGAATGAACAATGATCATTAACTGATTCAGTTCCAGTAGTGCATTGGTAACTGTGAGGAGCCAGAGTTGCCTCACGGCCAGTAGTTCAGAATCTGGACTAGTTGGGAACAGTGTGCATTGGTAATGGAAAAATTGATAATGTATTATGTGAATCAACTGCTGTAAACTCTGAAGGAACAAAAGCGCTTTAGCTATACTAGCTGCTACAATTAGTAAGTTGTTGGACAGGTTCCAAATAATCAGCCAATTAACTATATATGATCTAGCTTTTATAGAAGCTGGGAGTAATTCATCTGTCAAACTAAAGTGAAGTCTCCTCCACAAAAAGTTTGTGGCTGTCAAGTATGAAATGACTCCTAGTACAGGCATGTAAGCTCCTCAGCCGACCTTTTTTGTCAAGCCTAGCTCATATTAAGCATCTTTGGTATCTTCAAGAACCATCTTTTAATCTTGTTTGACTGTGTGATAAAATTGCTTTCTGCTCTTTCAATTCTTTTGATTTATTGTGCCGTTAAACCTTCATGGCTGACATCATTAAGATCAGTATCTCGAATGGAACACTGGGGATTTATTTGCCAAGTTCTTAAACTGTTTATCTTGCCTACTGCAATCATTCTAATTTCTCTCATTTCTAGTAATGGAAACCCGTGCATTTGAAGAAACCAGGAGCAACAGAACAGGAGAACAGAAGTTGCCAAGCAATTGTGATCAAATTAAAGTGCCCAGATTTCATCCATCCATCTCAATGAGCGACCTAGTGAACCACATTGGACATTGCATTTCAGAACAGATGATCTCTGGAAATTCTATCCTCTCTGGTGGTGACATAAAGAGCAGTGACATTCTAGATGAAATTACTCAATACTTTCTTGGAGACTCCCAAGTTATGTCAGCCTCAGATGAGAAATCCCTTGTGTCAAGGGTCAATTCTCTTTGCTGCCTACTGCCGATGGATCCTGCAACAGCTCGGGACTTGCAGGCAAAGAGTCTCAGCGATCTTGATGCGGATCGTGATAGGGGAATAAACGAAACTAATTCAGCCACTGCATGGGCATGTCAAAGCAAATTTGTAGAGGGTTTTGCTGCACCTGAGGGAGAGGTTTCCATCTGCAAGCAGGCACCAGCACTGTCAAGGAGGGACTCGGTTGGAGAGCTACTTCTTAATCTTCCAAGTATTGCGTCTCAGCCACAATTTTTATTCAACATATAGGAAGATAGTGATAATGAAGCGGTATAGTGATATAATCTGCCTCTTTCAACTTGTACTGCTGGGGGTTCAGAAATGGATATTGATGAAGAATCCTCGGATGTTCATATGGGGTGTCCATAGTGTTTGAACTAGTGTTTTCTTTGTACAACCTTTTTGCAATCTTAAACAGTTTGTGTAAAGCTTGGTGTTTGTAGGGGATCACAACCTTTTGTATCCCTAAGAGTACACGTGGAATGTGGTGTTGCACAACAATTTCTTGCACATTTTTCTTTTGACTGAGAAAACATTTGATGGCGGCTATAGTGGCAGCAATCCATTAACTGGAAATCAGGAGATAAAATGGGCAAGACAGAATTTTCTGTCAAAGTAACCAGCGAAAGATGAATCAGAATTGAGAGCGCAACAAAATGGCAGAAGAATTGCTTGCCACGTAATTGATCTAAATATTGTTAGCCACAAGCGTGCATAGGCTGCGACCATTTCAACAAATACAGTAACAGGACCTCCAACAAATATCTGGACAGAACCGCGTATATGTTCATGTTCATGTTCATGTATGAGTTCTTCTAACCCTCCCCAACAAACCTACAAAAAGAATAAATAATCAAACATTTATTTATGGTTCATCAGGACCTTCACTCCCCAGATCTTCATCTCCCATCGGCTCATTTTCCTGTAGCATGTTCATAAGCATTGATATCTGGTCTTGCAGCATGGCTTTCTCTCTCTCTACCTCGGCACGTCTACTTTTTTCTTGCAGAAGTTGGAGTTGGAGATGCTCCAGACACCGTGCATCTTCTTCCAACTGCTCATTTAAGCCATTAATTTCTCTGTCCTGCAAGAATCATCCGATGCTAGTTCAATCTGCTGTCAAAGCGATGCATGAGAGGTTAGGTTTATGAAACGAATACCTTTCTGTTCATTTCCTGCACGGCAATCCTCCTCATGCTCTCAACAACGTCTACATTAACAAGCTTTCGCTTCTTTCCGATTAACCAGCCCTTGGGATAGCTTGCGGCATCAAAATCTGGAGGAGGGAGTAGGGATTCTGCAGATGACCTCTTGCCATTGATATCTGTTACAGGTTCCAATGGTTCAAAGAGGGCCTTTCGACGCTCAGAAAGCTCTGGAGCTAGAATTTGGTCCAGCATCTTTTCATCATTGCAAGATTCCTTCTGCTTGTTTGGTGTTACCTTGTCTAAATTCCTCCGGCTAGCTGTTGAAAAGAAGTTACCATTCTAGTCCCAAACAATTTTAGAAGCATGGAAGATCTATATTATTATTATTATTATACATATCATGGCACCAAAAGATGTAACGAGTCCCGTATAGATTACGAAGCTGTTTGGGACAGCTTTTAAAATTATGTTTCCAAAAATTTCATTTTTTTTCCATTTTAAACGAATATGTTTTGGTGTTTTTAGATCATTTTGATGTACTGATATCAAAAATGATTTTTAAAAAATAAAAAAACATCATTTTGATATATTTCGACACGAAAAGCATTTTGAAAAGCTACAGCAACAACTATCCCAAATATCACCGCCTTAACTTTTTGAACTGCGTTCCGATTGCTTTTAAAAATAAAAACAATTTAAAGATATTAAAAAATTTAAATTTAAAATTAAAAAAAAGTGCAAAACACCCTTTAAGTGTTTTTTTTTTAAATATATTTGTCTTGAAAATAACGATTTTTTTTTGTAGTGTTTTTTTTTTAATAATAATTGGAGATGGTTGCGAACCAGAAAATAGAAATGGACCAAAAAGTCGAAACACAAACATGACACCATCCTTAATAATTGGAGATGTCTCGGTGTGTTCGTGTAAGAAATAAGATCACAAAAGGAAAAGTAACAGAAAAGAAAATGAATGTAATAATAATAATAAAAAAAAAACTAGGAAAGAGAGGGATTGAAAATCCAAAGCCAGCCAAAACCTAGCGAATTAACTTACCAACAAAGTAAACATTTCCCGTGTAACCAGAAGAAGAAAACAAACAACAAGTCAACACAAACTGTTCTCTCTCTGACCCTCTCCCTCTACCTCCAAATGTCAAAGCTATAATCTTTGCGGTAATGGTTAATAATCATGATTGCTACTCTAATCATAGGATTTGTTCTTGATCTCACGAGGAATGTTAGAATTAAGCCTCTAGATGTCTAAAAATGAAGCCTTTGACACAGATCTTTCAACAACAAGCAATAAGAACTAGAATCTTTCACTAATATCGAATTTCAAGACATGGGTTTCGTAGATACGTTTGTATAACATGCAAACATGACTGAATTCAAGCACCTTCCTTCATTTTCTCTCTCTTGTCTTCTCAGAAAGAAAGCAGAAAGAATAAAAAAAGGCCAATGAAGAAGAAGACAGCTTAACTGGTACTACCTGATCCCTTTCTAGATTTCCAAAAGATCCTAGCTGAAGAGACTGGAGAGAAGCCATTCAAAAGTTCAACTTCAACCATCCTCGCATCCCTGGTTTTATTACTGTCCTCCTTTTCCATTGGAGAAGATAAAATCTAATCTTTCTTCAACTTTCTAGGACCATGAATACCAAGGTCGTCTCTCTTTGCTTAACAGGGAGAGAGAGAGAGACAGAGAGAGAGAGGTTCCTTTGGAAATGAAGATAACAAGCACTGTCTGCATCAGCTCCCCGTCTGTTATTTGTACTTCTAAATCTTTTGAGCTAAACTACATTTTAATCCCCATGGACTTCATAATGTCCCTTTCAGCCCTTCTATTTTTTCAATTTATAGAATGAAAGGTTGGGAAAATAATCGGAGAAAAGGTTATAAAAAAGCGACTAGCTATTTAATACAGGGTTTATTTCGAGAAACTTTAATATAAAAGGACCAAATACTGATATTACTTAAATACAGGGATTAAAATAGAGTTGGCCCATCTTCTGGGGACGATATCTAATAACGGTAGAATCAAGGTTGTTGCTGTTTGTTGTTTATATGACCGGTGGGATTTTTAGTTAGGGTGAGAGATTTTAAGCTAACAGCTGTCTAATGTGGGTCCCATCCCATTATCTCAGCTTGGTTTTCTGCGTGCTGCAATTTCTTTTCTTCCATGTGATCGATATGTTATTTAGCCCCTCCTTTTTCTTTTTTCTTCTTTTTTTAAGCCCTATTTTAATTTCTGAAACAGTTGCTGCAAACACTATCATAAAACCCGGTTCACCTTGAAACTTGATTTTGATTGGGTTTTATAAAAAAATAAAAAAAATAATTTAATGCAATTCGAATAAAAATTCAGATTTACATGTAAAACCTGTTAATTTATAAAATAACATTGTTTTACTATTTATTTCTTGGAAAAACAAAACAGAGTTAACTTGTCTCGTGTATAAGGTTGCAAATTGTATTCTGCTCCTGGATTTGATAACACGTGTTACAAGAAAGGCATATTCCATGAAGCCTGGGGATTTTTTTTATTATTATTATTGGAAAGAGAGAGCAAACTCAGAAGTGAGAACCCCACAATCCATCAACTGACCTTGACCAGTAGGCGGGCAGTGGCTCCATTTATGGTTTGTTTTCTCATGACTCGAATACGACACGGTTTTAAAAGTATTTTTGAATAAATTTTAAAAAGTTATTTTTATTTTTATTTTTAAAAAATTAAAAAATAAATATTTTTAGATTGTTTTATGGTTTGTTTCTTGCCATTTATTTATGGTTTGTTTTCTCATGACTCGACTTCAGGTGTTGGTTTGGTTGGGGAGCGGAAAGGGTTGTAGGGCTTCTTAGCCTTAGGGCTTAGCATGAACCACTGGCAGGCTGGGCTGGGCTGATATTGAGGCTAGTCCAGTTTTGCAGGCTTGCATGCATCATCAGTGAAGTAGATGGAAAACAAAAGAAAAAAACCCTAATGGTATGACCAAATTGTGTATAATTTAGTAGCAGCATGTTCTGGGCTCTGTAAGAAATGCTTCTTATAGGTGACGGAAGGGTTAGCATTGAAATAAAACTAGGGGAAAAAACCACAGTTGATGCACACCCTGTCTACAGAATCTCGTAAACAAACTTCAGCTACAGAATGTTTAAGGGATTCATCATGAAGTGTCTTCTACTATATAGATTTTAAATGTAACTTTATATCATCTGCTGTACAGAGTTAAAGGAATTGTCTATAGTCGCTAAACTTTAGAGCTTCCCTCTATTTGCTACATCGAGACTAATGCTAGCAGAATTGAACAAAAAAAAGAAAAAAAAGAGGACATGAATGATCATGATGAGAGCTAGTTCTTATCACCCAAGGCACAAGGAATACATGGAGGATTCTCTGCATCGCTTCCGGCAGTAATACGCTCCAAGCAGAAAGCATGAAAGTGGTGGCGGCATGGCAAGACAGCAACAGGTTGTGGGTTCATTGGTTGTTCCACCGGCCCTTCTGGTGAGAACGAGAGATCCCTCTTGCATATAAAACACTGGTGTCCGCTTAGCTGAGGAGTTTTGTCCGGATCTGCAATAAAGAGTATCATCATTACTTGTATCAGAGATCGATGTTATAATCCACATCATTACTAACATGATTCATATCAAAGCACATTTGTAGCAGGAGTTTGATTGAATTAACTAGAACACAGCCTCTGCTAACATTAGGCATTTGAAACATGTCCATGCAAAACCAGGATCAGTTCCCAGCTGAACGACAAATCTCCAGTGTTCAATAAACCGAGTTACAAAAGTTGCTGGCCTAGTAGGTCCTCCTCAAGTGAATCCCAGAGAGCAACCTGGCAGGCTTTACTCATGCAAGGCAAGAGTTGCTTGCCAATGCAGGCTGCTATGGAATGAACGGGAAAAAACACACCATGCTCATCATAAATAAAGGCTAAGTGAAAAACGACATGGTAAGAAGCAGTGTCAATTGGAAATGAAAAAAATGGGTATTCAACAACTAAAGACAACTGTCACAAAAAAACTCAGCCAAAATCTTGAGATATACCTTGCCATTTTATGTGATCAGGTGCTTTTGCACTGGGCAAGGGTGGAACACGATGGGAAAGGGGTGGTCGAACAGATGTATTTTGGGCCAAGAGTGGGAAAATTGGAGGCTTCTGGGCAAAGTTTTGGCGAACAGTTTGGATTAGCAATTGGCTTGAGAGAGGAGTCCCAGCCAGAGGTGCGTTAAGTGAAGCTTGGGTCAAATTCAGAGCAAACTGCGCTAGGTGTGGATGGTCAGTTTGGACTAGGACTGGGTTGGGAGGAGTCCAGGCCAGAGGTGAGTAAGGCGGAGTCATTTGGGCCCCATTCAAAGCATACTGGGCTAGGTTTCGGTTAGCTGTTTGAACTGGTGGTGGAGTCATTTGGGCCCTATTTAAAGCATACTGGGCTAGGTTTCGGTTAGCTGTTTGAACTGGAGGTGGAGTCATTTGGGCCACATTCAAAGCACCCTGGGCTAGGTTTCGGTTAGCTGTTTGAACTGGTGGTGGACTCAGGTGAGGAATCCGAACCAGAGCTGTATAAGGTGCATTAATTTGTGACATATCTGGAGAGGATTGAATTATGCATGGGCGAGCTAGGTGGACAGAGGGCGGCCTCAAGAAAGGAGTCCAAGCCAAAGGTGGCGGTGCATGTGGTGAAGCAATTTGAGCCATATTTGGAGCAGGTAAGTGACTGGAAGCTCTAGAAACTCTGAACTTTCTGTGTAAAGCCTCGGGAGTAGCTAGAGATGATTCACTTGCACCCCTCTTACATGATGGTCTACAAGGAACACTTGAAGCCTGAGCAGGTGCATTTGCTGCTGGGATTACTGGACCTGTAAGAAGAAAAAAAAATTAACACCAATAATAATAGCACATGATTCAAAACAAGAACTAAGTCATGCTAGCGCTAATTTCTAGTACTAGAAGCAGATTCAGAAAAACTTCAGGAAAGCTCGACAGGAGATTGAGCAAAGCTTAGCTGCATGCAATAGCAAGGGAAAGCATGCAAATGAATTAAGTGACTCACTTTACCACCTGGGCCCAATTTGTGTCCAGATTTTGATATTGTGAACATGAGTTCTAAGAACTACGAATCCAAAATAAATTAGCAGAATCATCATCTAAAGCTGTTTGTTATCAACATCAGCCATATTCTATAGGTAAATCAGCTGCAATGAAACCATATGGCTAATAATATGAACAACATGAATCTCTCAGCATCCCAACTATGGCGCTTAGCCTTTCATCAAGCCTAACGAGCATTATAAATTGATGGATACTATTACGGATTATTGAGTAAAAAATTCATTAGAGGAAAAACACACTAAAAAAACAGAAATGGGGAAAAGAGTAACAAATAATTATATCTCCATTGGACAAAACAAAAAACCTCCGTTATTTCTCAGATTGTATTTACTCTCAAACTCTCCTCTTTTGTTTATTCAACAATAAAACCAAAGAAAAAAAATTCATTGATACAATCCTGAAGAAGAACTCCATAACCATTTAAAGGGGAGAGATCAACTGCAATTTGGGACACCTAAATTAAACTTAAAACTTGGCAATGAAAGAAACAAAGAATAGCTTGCTGGTTGTTCATCATGATCAAACATTTAACAGATAGAGTTCAGGACAAGGTTCTTTAGATATAGCCGTTTATAATCATTGATTTGAGAAGCATTCGTGGCTTTCAAAACGCATTGATTATTGAAAAAGAAAAAACACAAACAAACAAATATCAAAGTAAACAAAGTAGAAACCTACTATTTAGAAGTTCTATCTAAATTCTTAGTTATATCTTATGTGGAATACTTATAAATCAATAATTCACCTGATTGACTCTGTCCAATGTTGCTTCTGGCGAACCCTACAAAAGGAACACCCAGAGAAGGGCCTGGTGAGAGGTTCGTAAAAGTTCCTGTATGAGGATACTGTATGGGGTCAGAAGAACTTTGAGCATTCCTAATGAAAGAATATGTTTGCAATCCAGTTGCCCCGTGTCCATAATCAGATATGCCAACTTGATTTCTATTATGTAGTATTAAGGGCTCAGTGGGAAAACCCTGAAAACCTGTACTAGGATTTACATTTGCAAATCTTGCATTCACATTCACTCTAGGTCCTGAGTTCCAGCTGCTTGGAATAGAGTGATAATGTTGCCTATCTGCTAAAAGTGATGAAATCCTACCACCCTCATTCTGAGATAGTCTAGGAACCTGTTCTACACTCTGCAGTTGACTAGAAAATCCATCCACATTCTGTGTTTGAGGAGAAATCCCATCCACACTCTGCATTTGATTGGAAAACCCACCAATATTCGGCAGCAGATTAGAAAATTCAACAACATTCTGCACTTGTTGAGAAGCCCTACCTGCATTTCGTGCTACCCTAGAAAGCCCATCAACATTCTGTGTGAGGCTGCAAAATCCACTGTCATTCGAAGCTTTATTATCAAATCCTCCAGCATTGTTTCGGATAGTAGAAAAATCCCCAGTCATCTTTGAAGAAGAGCTCAAAGAACTCGTATCGTCTTTTTGACCACATAAAGCACTGGATTGGGTAAGAGCAGCCTCATTATACTTAAGAGTGCGATATCTGCTGGAGACATTAGAAGTAGACCTGGGCTCTGCATTAGATCTAACTCCCAGCTTCAAAGAACTCCCATCAAGGATTTGAGGATGGCTAGACTGAATTGCACTTGTGTTGACAATGTTATTAATTACCCCTCTTCCTCTAGTTGAGCTATGCGTTGCCATAGGTGTGCTAGCTCCCCTTTCTCCAATTAGGGAAGACCTGTGCACATCACTAATTTTTACTTCTGCAGCCTCCCTACGCATTTCTGAGCCTCTAGCCACATTGCTCCTGACACCTTCAACTTCTCTGTATATCTTGGAGTTCTGAAGACCATCATCCATCTTACTAGCAACGTCTGTTAAAGCACATAAGGGAAAGCAATCAACTGGCTCATTAACGTTTCCTTCCAAGAGTGAAATATCTGGAACTGGCCCATATAAGTAATCATGGTCAAATGCAGTACGGTCAGAGAAATTGAACTGGGAAAAATCATTCATCATACAGATGGCAGGCAATGGCATTTCTTGAGCATAATGTTGAGGCATTCCATGCATATCCTCAGTTTGGAAAAAAGGAAATGGTGGCAACCGATCATCAAGAATCCCATTATGGTCAGCGGGTGAATTAGTTAAATCAAGAGCGCCATGTTTTTCATTCCTTTGCGGTGTAGAACTAGGATTTGCTAATTTATTTCCTTGTTTTGGCTTTTCACTTGCCATTGCATAACTGGTAGAAGGATGAGCGCAATCAGACGTACACATCACTAGAAGGATATACAGAACTGAAATTTATGCAAAAAATAGACTAGCAAAGGAAGAAAATAGATTTTAAATGATATGATAAATTATTATTATTATTATCATAAAATAGATAGAAAGGGGGGAAATCTGACAAAAAAGACAGAGTCTTTGACAACAAACAGCATTGAAACAAACAGAGAGAATACTATAATCTTGAGATAAATTAAGCAGACAGTTCATGCAATCTTTACCACATAATCGAAGTTAACCAGCAGTTATATTAAGCTGCTACATGATTCTAAAACAACAAAGTATTCCTTCAAACACATAGATTAACAGCACACTAAACCCAAAACCCAAAAATAAAAATCGAACAACAAGAAAAATCCACATCAAAACCTAATGATTCAAGCAACAAACCCAGGAAAATTCACAGATAAAAAAATCAACAAAAACCCAAATGTTATAAATCATCATAGAAAAAAATCGCACTCAAAATACCAAACAAATGAAAACAAAAATTATTTAAGAAGAAGTAATAGAAAGGAGTCATACCAGAAGTGGAAAAGAAGCAGAAGAAGAGACTGTTTTGTGTTGGTAGGAGAGAGTTTAGGATTTTGGCGCTTTAAGGCTATGGAGAGAGAGGAGTTTTTAAAGGGTTCGGTTTGGGACCCACTTGTTCTTTTGCCACGTCATCTAGGTGTAAACTTCAGTTTCGTCCTTACAAATTACTCCCTTAGTTTTAACTTTCTCAATGTTGTGCTTCTATTCAATAACATTCCAATATTACCCCTAAACATTAAGGTCTTGGCATTACGTTTCAAAAGTTCTTTTAAAAAAAATGAATTTCTTTTTTAATTTTTTACTGATTTTAGATCATTTTCATATGTTGATGTCAAAAATAATTTTTTAAAAATAAAAAATATAATCTTGATACATTTCTGAACGAAAAATACTTTAAAAAACAACTTCAACCACATTTCCAAACAGACACTAAATAACCCACCTTTTCAATTTGGATTTGAATTAAAAAAATTTTCTGTCTTGGATTTTTAAAAGCTTATTATCTTAGAACTTCAACCACATTTCTGAACGAAAAATACTTTAAAAAATAATTTCAACCACATTTTCAAACAGACGTAAAAAACCCACCTTTTCAATTTGGATTTTGAATTATTATTTTTTTCTATCTTGGATTTTTAAAAGCTTATCATCTTAGAACTTTTTTTTAAAAAAAGAACAAAAGGGAGTTTTTCATAAGTTATTTAGCATTAAAAGATAAAAATGAATTTTTTATGAAATAAAAATATTAATATTGATAAATTTTAAAGCAAATGAGCATGTATAATTAGTTGAGTATTGATCAATCTTTAACATAAAAATATATTTTACCTATTTTTTATTTCTATCTTTTATTTTTCTCACTTGATAATAATATTACAAGCTTTGCTTAACATGATTCTGACACGTTTCAAAATGGAGTGACATTTAGGGATTATAATTTAATTTGAACCAAATAGATCATACCCAACTGAATAAATAAATATTTTTATATATAGTTAGTTATATATTTAAATTTAAAATCACTAAACATATTTTCATTTTGGCCGAAAAAACATTTCTATTATTTTCGTTTTTCTCTCTTGAAACTTAATTACTATTTAACCATCATAAAATGTATCAGAAATCATCCATCCTGCCTCTATATACCCCTCCACTTAATTTACCCAGTTCATCGCCACCCTAATCCAATACATCCTTCGATCTTAATAAACAAAGCCCTGGCAACCAGAGTTCGTAAGAGGAGAGCAATCATGAAAGGAAAAAGATCTTTGCAATGGAGGCTTCCCAAATATCATATCCCCATGCAGGCAGATCGATGATGAATTCAAACAGCTATTATGCGGTGGTGAAAACGAATACTTCTCGTAATTTCTGGTTAATTCATTGGAACTTGGCGAAGAAGGGATCGGAGATGGAGGTTGTGGGCTAACTCCAAAGCTATTGCTGCACATTAAATGAAAAAGTTTTGATAAACACCCATCTTACTTAAAAGTTTAAATAATTAGATGAGGTTTTAGAATATAATTCATATTATTCTCTAATATATACTTTCAAGTGAAAGCTTTTTAAGCTTTAAATTTGCACATGTCTATACTAATTTATGCTTGATTTTTATAAGATAGAATAGGGGTGGTGAAATTCGAACTCGTGATCATTGGGTCAACAAGACTCTGATACCATATTAATGAACCATCTCACCTGAAAAATTAAACTATTAGATGAATTCTCGTAATATAATTTATATTATTCCTTAATAAGTTTAACGGAAATGTGCAAGCAAGTCAATCACCTGGTAAAATTCTTGCTTGCGCGTCATGAATGGCTATCAGTCCAGGAAAGGCTAAAATGGCTGCAGGGAAGAGAAGAGAGCGCCTGTCATCGGAGTCTTCATGTTGTTGGGCATGCAAGACACCTGGCGAGTATGGAGCTGTGGGTCCCTCGACATGATATTTGGTAGTTCTTTTATTATACAATATAATTAATTAATTTGATTCACTTGTAGAAGCTCCATTTTTGAACTCTAAAGGGGGCGAAGATGCTCTGTGGAGTCGTTTTGGGAGACTGGGTCTTGCTAGCAATACATGGGGAAGACCCGGTCTTTGGTCTAAAACCCTACCAGCTGGTCAACTGAGGTCCATTTCCCAAAGCTACTTGTTGTTGACTTCCTAAAAATGGTAGTCGATCGGAAGGAGTTCTGTGTTCAAAGTTATAATTCTCCACGTGATAAGCAAATAATCGACTATTTAATAAAATAATTAACAAACATAATTTATCGAGTAAAGAAAATACAGGTGTTAGCGTTAATTCATGTATTAAATATATATATATATATATATAGAGAGAGAGAGAGAGAGAGAGAGAGAGAGAGAGAGAGATTAGGGCTTAGGCAACACATGTAGAGACTGGGTTACGAGACTTTCTACTAAGAATCATTTGATGTTGTCAACAACAGCAATAAAAAAGAGAAGAGGATCTTATGATCATTAATAACGACTACTCATTGTTTAATAACCAGTCACCATGTTAGTGGCGACATCCTTTATTCCTTCACCATTGTTGCTGCAATTTTTTTGCTTTTTCTTTAAGATTATGGAAATGTGGTCCTAAAGTAGTATTCACGAGACCTTGTTCAAAGAAAATCAAGAAAACATATCCAGCACAGAACATATTGAATTATTTATTTTTAACCAACCTAGATTGAGCGAGAGGTTTGATGAACCTTGAGCGACTATCTCCACTCCATTAAATATTTATAACTAACTAATAAATTGCTAAGGCTCGAGATTTGCTTTATATAAATACATGGCGGATTAATTTTCTGTTTAATCAATGCCATATTAATATTGTATATCGTTGCGATCTAGATTTTCCAAATCTTTGAAAGCTTGGTCTACATCAATCAAGTTTTCCTAGGATTTTCCACTTCAGGCTGTGGATTAATTATGAGCCATATACATGTTCATCATCCATTAATTAGAGGGAAAGCATTCAAATCAATTCACAAATTCTTATTTAATCTCGACAGAATATCTCAAAAGTTCATTTGATTTCAATAGAATAAAACATGGCAAGAAGTCATGTAATTACAGTCATGAGAATGAGATCGAGGAGCTGAATCTAAATAAAACCTAGCAATCAATATCATCAACCTGGCTCGTCAATATATATATATATATATATATGAGCCTGCCTGCATGGAAAGCCTCAATCGTCTACTTGGGGCGGCTAGGCAGCAAGGTATATAACATGATCAGTCACGAATTCATTTTCCTTGGAATATATGCAGGTAATGTTTCTAGTTTTACTTGAACAGTTGTTATTTTCTGCTAATTCAAGACCAATCGATAGTATGAATTCTACTCATAGCTGCTGTAAAATTAAGCCGAATCTAACGTAAAAGAAACAAAAAACAAGTTCATACAGTTCATAATTCAATCCATAATTACGGACTGTATAATTTAAATTGTACAAGAAGTTTTCCAGCTAAAATCACACAGCTTTCTTTTAGCTCTCACTGTACATCACATCCAATCATTCAACACATTATATATTACACGCATTAATTAACCTCGTCTACTACTAGATCTCATTAGAAACCTTAATTATTAATTAAGGAGAAATGAGATTTCAAGCTAGCTAGCTAAAACACCCTATGTAAACCTTACTACTCAGTGAGTTGCTCCACGGAGATGGGAAATTAACTAGCTAGCTAGCTAGCTCAGGATGAATATACATATTCCCCTGGTGGTGATCTTGCATGCAATTTCGGCTCGAGATTGAAGGTTATATGACTTGTAGGAGTCGCTGGGTATGGAGGTGGAGGTGGACTTGGAAAAGGCCTTTCAAAATTCGTTATCATTGAAATGTACCCGTCGTCGCATGGAGACCCAATCTCAAGCTCGCCCTTTGGTGTTGCGGGCCTCGGGGGTGGAGGAGGTGATCGCAGGGTCCGCCCATTACTGGTGGTTACTTGGCCGATTGATGGATCGGTTTTTGGAGTTTGTGGTGGCGGAGACGAATACTTCTCGTAATTGCTGGTTAATTCCTTGGAACTTGGTGAAGGGATCGGAGATGGTGGTGGGTTATAACGCCTTCCATAAGCAGCTATTATTGCTACTTTGAGACCAGAGCTATCTGCAGCAACACGTGATCAAAAAACGATTTTAATGAGAATATGCAAGCAATTCAACAGGTTTTTAATCAAGAAACGAGTGGTTAGTCAAACGTCTATAAATTTAGTGAAACTTGATAATATATCTAAGCACAGGTTAGTTAAGTATACCTGGTAAATTTCTTGCTCGAGTTCCATTAATGGCTACCAGTCCCACTAAGGCTAAAATGGTAGCAAGGAAGAGAGCTCTTGCCATTGGAGTCTTCATATTGTTTGGCATTTATGACACCAATCAAAGCATGTTGCAGATCTGTTATTTATAGTCCTGGAAGGTTACTGTGTGTTGAGTTACTTTTATTATTTTGTTGAGAAAATGTGAGGATACAACCGGACTTTGAAATCAGACAATCAAACTTCGTGTTGATAATGTCAAACTACGTAAATAATTATGCAGATCCAATCATATTAGAATGATCTATGTGCTCTTTCTCTTTGACCCTCTTACTCTGACCATCCTCCTTCTCTTCCTCCACCAGCGCTGTCTTTGTTTACATTGAAATATATTTTGATTTTTATATAATTTAAATTATTTTTCAACATCTATTTTTTAAAAAATATATTTTTAAAATATCAGTGACAAAATTATAAATGAAACTTTTCTATTATTATTTTCCAGAGAGTTGGAAAATAACTATATTATATGTTAGTGTGCTACTGTCTAATCACCGACAAAATAATCGATGGACTCACCAACATTTTTTTTACGTTTAATATACCGAGAAGACTAAGTGGATCATTTTTTTGGCACGGTTTGTTTGTCGATAAAGCCATAAATATACCGATAGAATTACTGCCAAAACAAAAATTACTGACAGGGAGAATCTTCGTTCGTGAGAGTATCAATGAGATAAATACCGATGAAAAAAAGGTTTAAATGTTATTTGGTAGGACACGCTGTCGTTTTATGTTAATGAATTTGATTCACATGTAGAAGCTCCATATATAGATGATGAACACTACAGTGGACGGAGATGCACTGTAGAATCGGTTTGGGCGAGTGGGTCCTGCTAATATCACATGGAAAAGCTGACTTAATTAATTACTATGCCTTTAATTATGTCAGCACAAACGTGTAAAATAATAATGGGATTATTACAAAATATTTATATTAAAATCTAAAATATTAGGGTTTTCACTAGCTACGTACTAAAATTTGAAGAAACCCAATATTTTTTTTTTTGGATAACGTGGGAACCACATGACCCGGAAAACGCACTTTGTGGGCCCAGGACATGCGTAAACCCCCGGCTGTCTCAGGCTCTTACAGGTTTGGGATAAAACGCTAGGAAGGCTCGAACCTCGCTCCCGTGTAGGAGAGCAAGGCCTGTTACCGCCAGGCTGCCCCCTGGGGACGAAGAAGAAGAAACCCAATACGCAACAGAAAGAAATTAAAATGATTACCATACAAGGATATATTGCATGTAAAATAACAAATGGTAACTGATAATTTATAAATAAACTATCTAAATAAATAAAAGGTAATTATCTCTACGTCCATGTTTGGTCAGCCGTTAAACAGTAGAAATAGATTTTTTCCATTAAAATAGATGACAAAGTAGAGGGGTGGAGTGGGCATATTAATTAATCTCTTTGTTAAACCCTATAATTACTACTAAAGTATGCCTCTAATTGGGTTTAAAAGTTGATTATCTTCCCTTCGCAATGATTAAAATCTCCACTTATTCAAAGCATGCTTATGATAGCATCTTCAGTGGGCTTCGACTGTGGACACCCTGATTAATTAGTGGATTTAATAATTATTATCTCTCATATCTTACTAATTAGCTTTTGCGTCCACAAATACATTTAAAAATATGTACCAATCGGAAAAGGCCATTTGGTTAAAATCAGGGAGAATTAAATTGCCTCGATGTTGTAGCGAGTGGGTTCCACCTCCAACATTAGCCTTTAATTATTATCAGCCAAAACTTTACGTAAATTCTGCTTTAGTATTTTACTTTGCTTTTTGGAGTTTGGACAGTGACCTATGCATGCATACTCTCTTTTTTTTTTCTTATTATTTTTGGTAAGATCGATGGATGCAATTTTTTTATATTTATTTTTTATATTGATAGTTACGGTTTTAAAATCATAAAAAGTTTTCAATAATATTTATGAGTTAATTGAAATTATTTTCTTTTATAATTCACTATTTTGTCTGGCTACCTTTGAAGTTTTGTAATATTAATTATTTAGAATTTAAAATCATAATTATTTGCAGTCATTTATCAGTAAGGTAAGATTTTCATCATTCTTTGGTTTTTTTCCTATCATATTTTATTTGCAGTCATTAATAATAATTTTTTATTCCGTTATTTAATATTGAATTAATTAGAAACGGAAGCTCTTAATTAAGTTTTGATTTAAGATTTTACGGGTTACAAGTTTAGAAAATTAATTCAGGTTTAGAAAATTAATTCCAATTTGCTTTGATTTTTTTTTTTAAACTCGTATTTTTTTTCAGTTTCATTAGAAGATGGGGCTCTATTATTTTTTAAAAAGCATTGCCTTAACAAAATTTAAGTCAATCCACGACGTACGATAAACCATTTTTGTAATTGTATATTACATTTTAAGTTGGCGAGTCATCAAATTAGCTCATAAAAAAAACTAGCCTTCGTTTAATAACAATTGTGCATTTTTTCTTGGCATTGATAAAAAACGCATATCTTATCTATGAAATTATTCTTGGATCCTTAAACATAATTAATGGTAAAACAAACTACAGAATTCACACCCCTTAAAGAGTGATTATCTCTTGCACGAAATAGAGATCACATCATCTCATCTTTGTATAAACTAATAACACCATTAATATTGGTGTTTAGATCAGTTTATATTCACCTCAGTTAGCTTTATGGACTCTGAAATTAACGACCATGTAGATTTTTAGTGATCATTATATTAGCAATTACAGGAATCAAACCTACAACTACAAGAGGAACAAACCTCTTATTCACAAGCTCTTACTACTGGGGTTATCTACTATATGGTTTTATTGCAACATTTTTTTTACCTAAAATTGTCACTTGCTGCAATTTGAATGCTTTAAACGTGGTTGAATTAGATCAAAGTTTTCTCCAAATCCATGATTATGGTTGGTTAAAACCCATTAAACAATATATAATTATAATAATAATAATAATAATAATAATAATAATAATATAGTATGTGCCTCTCACTAATTAGTAGTTTGTCCTTGCAGTCTAGAAAACTAGGAGGGTGATCTAATAAAGTAAAAGCATAACATCACCTTGCATCAACGATCTCAATGAACTTTGTGTGTAAATAAACATGCATTTAAATATTTTAATGTAATTTCTAATAAAAATTACTGAAAAAAAAGTTATTGATAATGAATGTGTTTGGAATTGAGATGCATGAAATTTTTTAAAATGATTTTTTATTTTAAAATCCATTGAAATAATTTTTTATATTTTTATTTTTGATATTGGTATATTAAAAAAATACTAAAAAACATTAATTTAATATATATATTTAAGTTAAAAACATTAATTTAATATCAAATATCCCGAAAGTATTCTACTTGTACTTCATCAATCTAGCTCAACATGAATTTAAAAACAAAAGCATGTTTTTAATGCATATATAGGATTCAATCAATCTCCAAAAAGAAGAAGATTCACTCTTGACTTGATGCATCTCCTCGACCCTCTGGAAGGAAAAGGGTTTCATTTTCAGGTCATCTGCACAGTGCCGGCATGTAAAACAAAGATTCTTGGCTTTTGATGTGCAGTGTGCGCCTTTTAACAGACCACCACCTAGCTTATGCTTCGAGGTTGTTTCTCACAAAAAACAAAAAACAGAAAAGGGGATATAAAAATGAAATTTAAAAAAATAGATCAAAATGAATAATAATAATAATAAAAAAGCCGGTCACGCTAAGCTCGACGGAGAGTGTGATTGATGTTGTTTTTAAAAATATTTTTATATTTAAAAATATATTAAAATGATATATTTTTTTGCTTTTTAAAAATTATTTTTAATATCAACACATATGAAAATGATATATAAACACTTAAAATAAAAAATAAAAAAATAATTTTTTTAATTTTTTTTTCAAAAATGTTTTTAAAATACAGTGTCAAAACTACCTCACTTCGTAAAATAAAGATGCCGTGCTTGTTGAGGCAATGGTTTCATTAGTCTTTGTCTTCTCCGGTGACCGGAGAGTCACCGGAAAATCAATAATTTTCTGAACCTGCAGAAATAGTAAAAGGCTTGCAGGATCCTATACCTATTTGACAGCAACATCAGGGATGGATCATATTGGTGGATCCAGAGCAACTCCTTGGATCCATTTACATGTGTATGGGCCCTGTTCTTAAAATCCCAAATATTAAATCCGTAGGGCTATTCATGGGCTGGATTAAAATCAATCTACTATTTGATATTTTATAAATTATAGACCAATTTATTTAAAATAAATTTAAAACTCGAGCAGGTTGAATGTATCAAATTGAGTGATAACTTATCGACAGACATTGAAACTAGTTAATAATCATGTATGTGTTGTTGTCTTATATATACATGTCGAAAGTTGAAGATAAACAAATAATATTTAATATTATAAATAGTTTATTGTCACAAAAATATTAATCCTAATATCTTATTTATATATATATTGCTACGCAAAGAGCCCTGCATGGAGATCGACAGCAGGTGAAGTGAGCTCCCGAATCACAAGTTTGTGATGGAATTTGGAGAAGGAGAAGGAGAGAAGCATGCCAGTGAGGGAGATGAGGTCTTTGATCTTGAAGGGGTCAGTTGATCACTTTCTTCAACATTGTTCCCAATGCCTTTCTAATATTTACAAATACATCGGCTAAACAAGATGCAATGTAGCGTGCTCATTTTTTTTCTTTCAACATTAAATTTAATGGCTCTGTGTTCTGATTGTTCACGAGATTTTCAGTATTGCATGTTTTAGTTCTGATGCATTTCAATCAATCAATCAAAATTGATTGGTTGTTCTTAATCTTTTTCTTCTGTTATACTAATAAATTCTCTCTGCTGCATTTACACATTCTTTTGTGCCATTTTATTGTCTGCAACAAATCATGAAGCTGCTGCTCTAAAATATATCTTCTGCTGGCAATGCTAAGAAAAAGTTAAAGCATAAAATAACAGGACAGATTTAGTAATGATATGATTAGAATATATGAATGGTTACTTGACATTGATAGTTAGGTTAAGTGAGCTGAAGATTAAAATATATCTTTCAGCCTCATCATTGGTACTACCTGCAGTCATTATTAATTCCAAGTCCATACATTTGATTATTTGGTGTTATCTTCCCACTTCTTGCACTTCCTTCTGATTTTCACTGCAGTGCTTCAGTTCCATAGTTTCTGATTGATCTGTTTTCTAGTTATGAGTATGTTGTTATCATAAAACTTGTTTTATTTATTTATAGTGGTAATGGTAGAAATCTGTATGTTCTTGATGCCTTAGCTGAAGTTGAGGAACAGAAGTGTCAGGAAGTAGCTGCAGCTGACAATGATCCTACCAAAATGTCATCACAACTGCTCAACGGATGTTGAAAATCTCTGAAGTAGTGGAAAGTGATGATTACTAGGAAATAAAGAGTTGATAACTGGTAACTGAAGATGATTCTGTGATAACTTATAGTAATTGGACTCTATATCCGATGTCATGCATTTTTATGTGCATACCTTGCAGGACACAACTCTTCAATGTGACATTAGCTGGTATTATTCATCAACTGTATCTTAAATGTCTGAGTACAGCCATGTCAATTCTGGTTGTAATACAATCAGGTTCCAGGGCAAAAACA
Organism: Salix arbutifolia; assembly: GCA_025169955.1. Taxonomy (NCBI): domain Eukaryota; kingdom Viridiplantae; phylum Streptophyta; class Magnoliopsida; order Malpighiales; family Salicaceae; genus Salix; species Salix arbutifolia. Next base: position 2,409,322 of record CM045902.1, read on the forward strand.
AACCCCGTCATACCAAATATTTAAAATCTTCAATGGAATATCTCAATGACCAAGTTGATGAAAAAGAATTGCCAAAATAAAGGAATATAATATCTGAGATTGAAGACCACTGCAGAATCTGAAAATCTTAAGAACCAAGTTTGAGCTTTAGAAGGCTTTCCTGACAGATATTCCTTAGTTCTGTACGGATTAAAATGGTATTGGTCATGATTTCCCTTTATTTTGGAGTTAGAGTGGAGGGTTTGAAACTCATATTCCCCAGAATATATATAGCTTTGGGGTGAACTTTGTTGTAACGTGGAAGACCTGAGTCTTATTGCATTTGTTAATTCAAACTGCAGCTGGTAAGAGAATAATTTAGCTTATGGGCATGAAAAGATGAATTATTCTCTAGGATTTTAATTTCAAAGTTACCTGCACATCCGAGACACAAATACAGCCTTTCACCAGAAACATTTAAACAATCGGATGATAAGAAGCTACGAATATAAATTAAAAATTATAGTGCTCAATAAAAGGAAGCAGGTGTTAATCACTAACATAGTTCTTCCATTAGTATTGCTAACTACAATCAACGAATCATTGGTTACAAGAACAAAATTACCTTGTAATCTACTGCAATACGCAGAAAAAATGAAAGAATTCTCAACATTTAATTTCAACCTAGACCTATTTGATTGAAAGGTCTGCATAACTTCGCTCCTATGCACCAGCAGGGATAGTGCAGGCTGGCAGATACTGCTGCACTGCATTTTCTTCAACCCGCGATGCTCGTGTCATTGCATCGTCATTACTGGTAACACCTTCTTCGTCATCAGACCAAGGAGAGAAACATGAACCCTCATCTGATGTGAAGCTCCACTCCTCACAAAATGAGGAACCACTAAATTCATCATCTGTCCCGCATAATGTGCCTGTCCACTCAACACTTTCTGCATTCAAAGTCTCCACAAATTCACCACCATCTAAATCCACTCCTGATACAAAAGGTTCATCCAGCAACATCTCAGCAGTAAACCTGAACATAGGGTTGGCAACAAAACACCTTTTCAAGAAATCCTTGGCATCCTTCGAAACCTCAGAAGGTAGTTTAGGCAATTCATATCCATCACCAATCTTTCTCTTAAGTTCTTCAAAAGTAAAATCAGGTCTCACATCCCAAGTTTGCTTCCCAGTAAGCATCTCAAGCACAACACATCCAAGAGCCCATATGTCGCAAGGAGGCTCTTGAACATGATTAGCCACAGTCTCTGGTGCCATGTACAAAGTAGTCCCTCCTAAATAAGGGTCAATTTTCCTTTTCTTGTTCCCCTTCTCTGATTTCTTTGCCAGCCCAAAATCCCCAATCTTTGCCACAAACTCACCTGCCTTCGCACTACTGGAAACAAGCAAGATATTCTCAGGCTTGAGATCACAATGCACATAACCATGGCTATGAATATAATACATCCCTTCAAGAATAGACCTAGTGTATCTTTTCACATCCAATTCAGGCAATCCAACACCATCAGATTTTTTGATAAGACCAGATAAGGTTCCTCCTGATGCATACTCTAACAACACATTATAAAACATCTCACCACCTTCATTCCTGGTAGTTTCTTCACCAAAACACTTGATAATAAAAGGACAGCCATTGAGACAGTTAAATACCTCTTTCTCCTTTTGAAGTGAACAAGAAGCAGAGACCTCTGCAGACTTGACAGCCATAACTGGAGGATAATAGCCGTTTCTTGATTTGGGGTTCTTTAAACTTGCTAAATGAACTGATCCAAACCCTCCTTTGCCAAGTAGAGGCCCTCTTGACCATGCCACTCCACCATTGCTATTGCTGTACTTCATTCTCTCTCCTCCTCCTCCTCCTCCTACGTGCTTTGCCTTTCTCTTCATTGATAGCAGATTCTCTCCTTTTCCTTCCCTCTTTTGTAAGCTAAACGCAAGTGAATTGTCCACAAAATGCCTCTTTAGGGTTTTGATATATAGACAAAGCTAGTTTGAAAACTTTAACGCGTTTGGATTTCACCAATTGTAAATTGTTTATATGTGCACTTTGCTAACCAAACCTTCGGTCAATCGTCATTTTCTCGGATTATTATGTCGCTATACATTGTCGGAAAGGTTTTGAACGGTTTTTTCTTTGGTGTCTTTTGTCCCTAACCTATTAAGATTGAGACACATTTATCCTTATACTAACAAATTGTTCAATCATACCCTTCAACAATCCATTTTTTTCTTCTGGGGAATTTTTTTCCCGCTGTCTATTTCACCCTTGCAAATGGCACAACCTTTGATTACCAGAACCCTCTTAAAAAAATCTTTTTCTTTTTTAATTTTAATCTCAAACATATATAATAATTCTCATCTACAGTTATTAATGTCATCTTGTCAGTGTTTACGGGTATTATTATCAAGTTTTCTAATCATATTATTAATTTTTAATCAAATTTTATTGGGGGGAAATACCATTTTGTCCATAAAGAATGCACATTAAACAAACTATAAAAAACTGATAAAAGGATAAAAATGAGAAATGTACGGAAAGTTGGACCTGATTAATTAAATGTATAAGTTTGGGATAAGATTGAGAATGAATGTACAGGTTAGGACTAACTTGAAATCACTGGGACAAAGTCCGATGATAAAAGTGCTTGATAACTAACCCTACTTTTCACTTTTTTTTTTATCTTATGCTTGACATTAAATAGTCAATTAAAGTAACTGGTTTCTATAACAGGGAAAAAATAAAATGTTCACAAGTGGAAACAACATATGTTTACAAATGATGTTTCGTGTTTTCAATGTCAAGAATGTAATTATGTTTAAAGAAATTCGGATCTATTAATGATCAAATTAGTTTGTAATTATTAAGAAATCGAGCACTGGCATGTTTTGTTGATGGCCGGTTTAAATATTGGAAAGAAATCGAATTTATTAAATTGTATTTATTTTTTATCTGTGTTAAAAATTAAAAATAATTATACAAGATATAAGTGTTAAAAATAGTTTTTTTTTAAAAAAAAACAATTGTGATTTATTAGTCAGCAACCTGTCCCCTCGCAATCAAACTTTAGCAGCCAGGTGGTCAACGTTGGCTACTTCCCTTCTGGAGGGCTTGGAAATGATCAAACATTGACTTTGATTTTTTCCTTCTTTTTGCCCTACTTGCAGCAAGTGAAGTCTTCCTTCACCAAGTCAGATTTGAATCCATGGCTGCCATTGACGACTTCAAGCAAGCGCGCAGAAATTCCTCCCCTCGTTATCAAATTTGCTTCTCTTTTTACCAGCAGAATGGAAGAACTGCTTCCACAATTGATGGGCCTGGCTCAAAATTCAAAAGTATCAAGTCTAGACATGGAATCCCTGCTAGCTCAGGGCCTGCAGTGTTTATTCATCAGCACCATCCATTTGAAGGAACAGGTGATTATTAAAAGCATCGCAGTTAAACAAAGCTTGCAAGTGGATCAAAACTCGGTCTGCCACAAACTTCTCTTGATTGGTTCTGAAAGATATTCCGATTACTGACATTCCAAGCTAGTTGAGTCTTGTAATTCCTCCATTCATGATAGTGTCGGCACTGATAGCGACAGCCAGAAACAGCAGACGAAGCAGCACTAGCTAAGAATTGAAATGACCTTTTTTTTCATAAAATCTGGTGAAGAAAATGATATTGCATTTAGCTTGTAATCTGCCAGTCTATTTGCTGCCTAGATAGTATAAACACAGACAAAACCACATTCTTTCAAGAATCATTCTTGGTGTTTTTTTCTTTCCTATATCAAAACAACTTCGACCATCAGCAGAGCATAGCTAGTTTGATCTTCCACGATCCATCGTTCTGTGCAGCCCCTGTTGAAGCAAAGATTGAATAAAATACAAGCTAAAACTAGCAAGGGTTGCCCGAGAAATAGTGGTTGTTCCTGTGCCATGAAAATGAAAGACGCATCCCAGCTATCTTTGGCTGATGTGACCCAGGATTAGTTGAAAGTCTACTCATCATGAGGAAAGAGGTGAAATTAGTTTTTTAGTCCCTCCACAAAATCATAGCTTGCAATGAGTTTCTTCTCTGTTCCTGAAAGATCCGTATCTACACTACACTTCTCTCTCAAAAGTTCCAGTTTTACTGGACACTTAAAACAGAAGAGAAAAATGATCTTCATCAGAACATTTCTGCTGCTGCTCCAGCATTTATTTCTAAGTTCTGCTTTCTCTGTTTCAGGTTCTCGCCACCATCGTAACCATTCCTTGCTGGCTGACGAGGCTGCTCTTCTAGCATTCAAAAAGACCATAGTTTTTGGTCCGGGATTTCTTGCTGCTCTTCCCAACCTCACTGTGCTAACTCTCAGTGAAAACCATTGATGGGGTGTTATAGAATAATATAAATCATATTCTGTAACCTCACATAACAACTTAAATATTTAGGTGAAATGGTTCCTTAACATTGTATCAGAGCCTTGTTGACCCAGTGGTCACGATTTTGAATCTCACCACCCCATTCTATTTGATAAAAATCAAGCACAAGATAGTGTGGGTCTTTGCAAGTTTCAAGCCCAAAGAGTTTTCACTTGAGGGTATGTATTAGAGAATAATATAAATCATATTTTAGGACCTCAACTAACAGGTTAAACTTTTTGATGAGATGGTTTCTTAACAATAGAAACACTTCCAACTTCTTTATTCTCTAACTGCACTTCATTAGCAAACATAGAACTGTCACATAACTTACTCGCAGGGAAAATTCCCCGAGAGATTGGAAATTGTCAAAGTCTCTGGAACCTCAATTTGTACAACAGTCAATTTACAGGAGAACTTCCTGCATCTTTAATTAGCCAACATTTCAGAACTGTATAATACAGATGTAGAGTATAACAGTCTTACTAGAGAATTGCCCGCAAATATCGTAGGGAAACTATATTCAGTTGTCTCGCTCCACTTCTCATATGATAAGATGATCAGCCATGATCACAGCACCAACCTTGAGCCATTCTTCACAGCACTTGCAAATTGTACCGAGTCACAAAATGCTTCCATTACTTCACACTGATACAAAACACAGAGAGTAGATCGCTTTGCATTTTTATAATGAAGAGCACGGATTCAGACCAAACACTTCTACAAGAGGAGATGTTTACAGCTTTGGGGTTCTAGTACTTGAGATGGTGACTAGAAAAAGGCCAACAGATGACATGTTTGTTAGTGGGCTAAACCTACACAGATGGATCAAGACTCACTACCATGGCAGATTGGAGAAAGTGGTAGACTCTTCCTTAATGAGAGCTTCAAGAGATCATCCACTCTCGGAGATGACCAACTCCTTCCACATTTTCTGTACATGCAGTACTGTAATGCCTCTGGTTTAATATTATGTTAACCTTTCCCAGAAATCAGAGTGAAAATCACCACTAAATCTCTCTTCTTTTCCCCAGACAATCATATTTGTAATGCCATTGCTTTTAAATTCACCACAAAATCTACGACATCAAGCAAGGATTGATGCAAAATACTTGAAGCCAACTAGGAGTTTTTTTTCTGTACTGTTGTTTCTTTTTCCATCCCGAACCAGAAACAATTCTGCTTCCAAACAGCACCTCCCACTAAGCTTATATGATTTGTAACTAATTTCATGTATGCTATTATTAGTAGGAGCGCATGATCCAGTGAACATCAAGTGGGATGATTTTCCACCATAGCGACCACCACTAACCACTTAGACTTGACAAATTATTTCCAAGACCAAACCATAGCTGAAGCTTATATACATATTTAAGGGATGTCGTTGAGATCATTTTTAGATGAATAAATGTTAGAGAGTGATAAAAAAAAATGGATTTGAGAAAACCTCATTTTCTTGAAAACACACTTTATGGATCCAGGTAAGTGAGTATAACTCCGGCTGTCACGGGCTTCTGCAATAAGTACACATCTTGACTTGAACTTGAAACCTGCTTTGCAGATCTCAAGCTCTATCATTATACCACGTCCTTGGGAACTTTAGAGGGTGATAATTGTTATCACTATTTTCATTTTATTTAATTAAATTAATAAAATGAATCATGATATAGTGATGAGTAAATTTTCAATTAAGAGGATTTACTTAAACTAGATTAAGATTATTCCTTATACTAAACATCAGAGGCTCTTGTGAACCACATGTAATGTTAGGTGATGCTTGGTAAATCGGGTGACCGTTAGTTGTGGTGCTAATAAAAGATTATTTTTAATGAATGTGTGGATTCTTTTATGGTAAAGTCAATAAATTTATAAACATAAAAAATGCAATAATATTTTAGAGAAATAGATTCTGAATATATATATATATATATATATATATATATATATATATATATATATATGCTGAAATTGTAAAGAATGAAGAAATCGTGAACCTTTGGCTTAATAGATTCATAGGATATTTATAGTTCATGAAGATTGTTCTTTTACGGAGAAGAAGAAAGGATGAAGTGTAAATTTTGAGTTCTATTATACTCCTAATAATACTTACTTATTTTATCAGTATAAAATATTAAGGGACGTATATGGGATCCTAGGGGAAAAAATTATTTGGCAAGTGTTGGGCTTAAACAAGGTATCCGGGCCCATTAGAGTGAAAAATGGACCCAGAGACTCTGCCCAGACCAAAACACGTTAGGCTTGAGTGCAAAAACCCGAGCCCACAGGGGTGTTAGGCATGCACACCCAGCATGGTCCATGTTGCAGGGAAGTGAAGATGATAACCCAAAGAAGAAATGGGAAAAAAGGAAAAGGAAATTCAAGCTATTTTATTCATTAATATCAAGCTGAAATATCTTTTACATTAGCAGCAGCTAGTTTTTCCTTCCATGCAAAAACCTCAGACCTCAGCTAACACTTAAGATTACAGGGGATTTGCTTCAAACATGACAAGCCAGAACAGAGTGGAAGGGACTACTGCTTGCCAACATTGAGGCTTCAATCAACCTCCTCAATCTTGGGTCCAGCACCGGAACCACCAGAGCTAGCATTGCCGTAGCCACTATTTGGCATCTCGGCACCACCACCCATTGGCATATTTCCACCGGCACCTTGATACATCTTGGCGACAATCGGGTTGCACAGGTCCTCTAACTCCTTCTGTTTGTCTGCAAATTCGTCCACCTCTGCCAACTGGTTCCTTTCCAGCCACTCAATAGTCTCATCAATTGCTTTCTCAATCTTCTGCTTATCATCTGGGCCCAATTTCCCTGCAAACTTCTCGTCCTTCACTGTATTTCTCATGTTGTAAGCATAATTCTCCAACGAGTTCTTGGCGTCCACCTTCTTCTTCACCTCCTCGTCCTCTGCCTTGTACTTCTCTGCTTCTTGCACCAGTCTCTCAATCTCATCTTTGCTCAGCCTTCCCTTGTCATTTGAGATTGTGATCTTGTTCTTCACCCGGCAGTCTTATCCTCCGCAGAAACATTCAGAATGCCATTAGCATCAATGTCGAAACATACATTGATCTGAGGGACTCCTCTAGGAGCGGGTGGGATGCCAGCGAGCTCAAATTTACCGAGAAGGTTATTGTCCTTTGTTCTAGCCCTCTCACCTTCATAAACCTGAATCAGCACTCCTGGCTGATTATCAGAATATGTGGAGAAGATCTGCTCCTTCTTGGTAGGAATCGTTGTGTTCCTGGGAATCAAGGCAGTCATCACCCCGCCAGCAGTCTCAATTCCAAGGCTAAGAGGAGTCACATCAAGAAGAAGCAAATCTTGAACCTTCTCATTCCCTTCACCACTCAAAATTGCAGCTTGGACGGCAGCTCCGTATGCAACAGCTTCGTCAGGATTGATGCTCTTGCAAAGTTCCTTGCCATTGAAGAAATCTTGCAAGAGTTGCTGCACTTTGGGGATTCTTGTTGAGCCACCAACAAGAACAACCTCATGAACTTGACTCTTATCAATCTTGGAGTCGCGAAGACATTTCTCCACTGGTTCCATACACTTTCTAAACAAATCCATGTTCAATTCTTCAAACCTTGCTCTAGTAATGGTGGCATAGAAATCAATACCTTCATAGAGGGAATCGATCTCAATAGTCGTCTGCGTAGTCGAAGACAAAGTCCTCTTCGCCCTCTCACACGCAGTCCTCAACCTTCTCAGAGCTCTTGGATTGGCACTGATATCCTTCTTGTGCTTCCTCTTGAACTCTCCAACAAAATGATTAACAAGCCTGTTATCGAAGTCCTCACCTCCAAGATGAGTATCACCCGCAGTAGCCTTCACTTCAAAAATCCCCTCCTCGATCGTCAACAGCGAAACATCGAACGTCCCGCCACCAAGATCGAAAATGAGAACATTCTGCTCCCCTCTTCGGGACGTCTTTTTATCCAAACCGTAAGCAATTGCAGCAGCAGTAGGTTCATTAATAATCCTCAAAACATTCAGCCCAGAAATAGCCCCAGCATCCTTGGTAGCCTGCCTTTGCGAGTCATTAAAATAAGCAGGCACCGTGACGACCGCATTCTTAACAGAATGGCCCAGAAAAGCCTCAGCAATCTCCCTCATTTTCGTCAAAACCATAGAAGATATCTCCTCTGCCGCAAACTGTTTCTCTTCACCTTTGTACTTTACAACAATCATAGGCTTATCACCAGGACCTGGAATCACCTTAAAAGGCCAGTGCTTCATGTCACTCTGAACAGAAGGCTCAGAGTAACGCCTCCCGATTAGTCTTTTCGCATCGAAAACAGTGTTTTGAGGATTCATGGCAACTTGGTTCTTGGCTGCATCCCCTATCAATCGTTCAGTATCAGTGAAGGCAACGTAAGATGGAGTAGTTCTGTTGCCCTGGTCATTGGCTATGATCTCTACACGATCATTCTGCCACACACCCACGCAGCTGTAGGTTGTGCCAAGATCAATACCAATGGCCTTCCCTTCAGTCTTTGATGCCATATATCTGCACTCGAATTTAACAGAAAGAGTCTCGAAAGAAAGAATTGGCTATGAATAACAAGAAGTGTTTGTTTTCGTGGGATTTGCGAGAGCTTTCTTTGTTTTTTTTTGCTTGAAGTTTGTAGTTGAGGGAAGCTCTTGGGGAGAGGAATGTATATAAAGGGAGTGAGGAGGTTATGAAGAATCTTCGAGAGGAGAGTAGAAGGGCGTAGACTGAGACAGAAATCGTTGTAGAAGACGAAGAGTTTGATTTGTGGAAGTAAGAGAAAGTGTTCAGGCTGTAACTAGAGAGTTCTGGAGAAGTGGCGAAAGGTGTTTCGCTGTTTGGTGTCAAGAAGCGTTCGAATCAAGCACGTTGGTGCTCGGACAGCGATAAAAATTGTTTTTTTAAAATATTTTTTATTTAAAATTAAATTTTTATTTTCTATTTTTAAATTTTATTTTTAATAACAACTTATAAAAATATCTTTTAAATACTTAATTTAAAACAAAATAAATTAAAAAATTAGCAAAACAGTGCAACTGATGCTTAGGATTGAATGTTGTTGCCCAAATAATTATAAAATTGTTTTAACAATCATAAAAAAAATTAACAAGAAAACAAATTATTTCAATTAAAAACATTGTATCCGTTACAAGAGATGTTTTAATAGAAAGATTTATCTTGGAGAAAATTAAAATTTAAAATGACTATATTGTTTTATTATGGTTCTTAAATACTACTATAGTTTTTTTATTTATTTAAATCTTAATAAAAAAATTCAATTATTTTGTATCTACATGAAAATAATAGTTTTAATAATAAATTGTTTATGAAAATTTATTTTGAATTATTGTTTAATTCATATTATTAACATGATTTTATTTATCATAACTATGGTTTTTTCTAGCTTTCAATCACACATAAAATATGAAGATACTTTTTCAATATTTTTTTAAATATTTTTTTAACAATCATAGAAAAAAAAATTCAAGAGAACCAATTATATCAAGTTAAAATATTGTTCATTAAAATAAAATAAAAATATTTTAATAGAAGAATTTATCTTGATAAAAAACAAAATTCAAAACAACTAGATTTTCACTCATAATTTATTTTCTTATAATCTATTAAGAAATACAAACCAGCATAGAAATAGGTCTTGAATATGCTATTAAAATGAAAGGGGATAAAGACAAATGGCGGGCCCCACTCATCATCCAAGGGCTGAGAAAATTCTTAAAGTCTGATGTTTTTTTATGTCCAAATCCTCGTTTATATATCAAACCACCATGAATGTGCCAGCCTATTTCAACTCGTCTGCACCATCCAGAACCCTCTGTTTTTTCCTAGAACTCTCTCCATTCTGCTACACCTGACATCTTCTACCGATCTCTTTCGCTCCCTCAAACTTTCCAATGCATTGCGCACACCCCATCTATATTTATATATATCGACAGCAAGCCTCCAATTTCACTTCAGACAGAAACAAACATAGTACAGAAGGTAACAAGTTCAACCCAAAACACGCACACGTATTCTCGAAGCCAATCGAATTTCTCTGCTCTCGTTTGGTACTTAGCTAGTTCCCTTTCTAACACTTTCTTGCTAAAACATCCATAATGGCATCAAAAACTGAGAGAAAGGCCATTGGGATTGATCTTGGCACAACCTACAGTTGTGTAGGTGTGTGGCAAAATGATCGTGTAGAGATCATAGCGAATGATCAAGGCAACAGAACCACTCCCTCTTATGTTGCCTTCACTGACACTGAACGTCTGATAGGCGATTCAGCCAAGAACCAAGTTGCGATGAACCCTCAAAACACTGTTTTTGACGCGAAAAGACTCATTGGCAGGCGTTTCTCTGACCCTTCAGTTCAGAGTGACATGAAGCACTGGCCTTTCAAGGTGGTTCCAGGCCCTGCTGACAAGCCTGTGATTGTGGTGCAGTATAAAGGTGAAGAGAAGAAGTTTTCAGCTGAAGAAATCTCTTCTATGGTGTTAACCAAGATGAAGGAGATTGCTGAGGCTTATCTGGGCCATGCTGTGAATAATGCTGTGATTACTGTGCCTGCTTATTTCAATGACTCGCAAAGGCAGGCTACAAAGGATGCTGGAGCCATTGCAGGGCTGAATGTTTTGAGGATTATTAATGAGCCGACTGCTGCTGCAATTGCTTATGGTTTGGATAAGAAGGCGTCGAAGATTGGCGAGCATAACGTGCTTATTTTCGATCTTGGTGGTGGAACTTTTGATGTTTCTTTGTTGACAATCGAGGAAGGGGTTTTTGAAGTGAAAGCTACTGCTGGTGATACTCATCTTGGAGGTGAGGATTTTGATAATAGGCTTGTTAATCATTTTGTTTCAGAGTTCAGGAGGAAGCACAGGAAGGATATCAGTGCCAATGCCAGAGCTCTGAGGAGGTTGAGGACCGCCTGCGAGAGGGCAAAGAGGACTTTGTCTTCGACCACTCAGACAACTATTGAGATTGACTCTCTCTATGAAGGTATTGATTTCAACTCTACAGTTACAAGAGCAAGATTTGAAGAGCTGAACATGGATTTGTTTAGAAGGTGCATGGAACCCGTGGAGAAGTGTCTCCGTGATGCCAAGATTGATAAGAGCCGGGTTCATGAAATTGTTCTTGTTGGGGGATCAACAAGGATTCCAAAAGTGCAGCAACTTCTGCAAGATTTCTTCAATGGCAAGGAACTCTGCAAGAGCATAAACCCTGACGAGGCTGTTGCTTACGGAGCTGCTGTCCAAGCTGCAATTTTGAGTGGTGAAGGGAATGAGAAGGTTCAAGATTTGCTTCTCCTCGATGTCACTCCTCTTAGCGTTGGGATTGAGACCGCTGGCGGTGTGATGACAGTCTTGATTCCAAGAAACACAACAATTCCCGCCAAGAAAGAGCAAGTCTTCAGTACTTACTCTGATAACCAAACCAGCGTGCTCATTCAGGTTTATGAAGGTGAAAGGGCTCAAACCAAAGACAACAATCTTCTTGGCACGTTTGAGCTTAAAGGAATCCCTCCGGCACCAAGAGGTGTTCCGCAGATCAATGTATGCTTTGACATCGATGCAAATGGAATCTTGAATGTTTCTGCAGAAGATAAGGCTTCAGGGGTGAAGAATAAGATTACCATCACCAATGACAAGGGAAGACTGGGCAAGGATGATATCGAGAGAATGGTGCAAGAGGCAGAGAGGTACAGATCAGAGGATGAGAAGGTGAAGAAGAAGGTGGAGGCCAAGAATGCCCTGGAGAACTACGCTTACAATATGAGGAACACAGTGAGAGATGAAAAGGTTGGTGGCAAGCTGGATCCGGCCGACAAGCAGAAGATTGAGAAGGAGATTCAGGAGACAATTGACTGGCTAGACAGGAACCAATTGGCAGAAGTAGATGAATTCGAGGACAAGTTGAAGGAGTTGGAGGGCTTATGCAATCCAATCATTTCAAAGATGTATCAAGGAGCTGGTGGGGATGTGCCGATGGGTGGCGGTGCCCAGATGCCAGGAGGTGGGTACAGCAAGGCTAGCTCTGGTGGTTCTGGAGCCGGGCCTAAGATTGAGGAGGTTGATTAAGGCTTGAAAGTACTCAATTTGAATGTTCTATTTTTATCAGCTCTTGTTACTCTGTCCTTGAATGTTCTTGAGTGATTCGAAATACGCATTCTTGGTCATTAATGTTGTGAAAAATCATTCAGTGGCATCAATGATTTGTATTTAGTTGTTTGATGAAACACAGTGAGTTGTTTAACTATCCATTCCCGCTTCTCTTCATTTTCTTTTTCATTAATCTCTGATAGTTAGCTCCCCGGAAGCAGAAAGATTGGCCTTCTGTCAACTACTCAGAGGTTCAACTAAAACAACTGTAAAATGCGAAGCATCAAATCTTTATATATCAAAGCTGCTTGGAAACTATGTCAGGACTCGGTTCTGTCTTAAAACTTCTCAAGCCTGAGAGAGTATTGAGCTGATTTATGAAACTTATGATCATGATCATATATATGATTGCTTCTCAAATAAAATAAAATAAAATATATATATATATATATATAATATTTTTTTACGTCTAGTTTGAACTTTGAAGTCCTTCTCGAGCTTAACTAGTAACACCAAGTTGGCTTTATTGTAAGACAAGAATTGTGAAATATTTTAATAAAATTTAAAAATAATTTAATAAAAAAAAACTATAGTTATTCTCTAGAGAGAGAATCGTTTGATGAGTACAGATTTTATTTTATTTTTTACTTAAATTTGATACGACAAGTCCTACATCAATTTGACACAATAAATTCTGATCCGACAAATCATTTTTCACAAAGTCTCGTGTATCAATTAACTTCTCGTAAAAATAATAATTTTTAAAAGGAATGATATTATACAATACTCTAAAAGATTAACCTTCACTTAATTAAAATAATAAATAAAAAAATACATGTTATACAGTCACCTTTTCACTCACTAGAATTACAGGATAAACATCATAAGATACTATTCTAGAAAAATGCTCTGACAAATATATTAGTAATTCTTTTGAGAAGAAAAATAATAATTAAAGAATAAAGTTAAGATATTATTCTAGAAAAATGCTCTGACAAACATATGAGTAATTCGAAAAATAATAAATAAATAATAAAGTTGTCACTCCATAAGCCCTCGAGTTTTAAAAGGGTTAACAAACAGGGGCCCGATCCCACTAATTTTCTAAAGTAAAATGAATTGTTTTTGAAAAATAAAAGTAACTTTCTCAGTCGAAAGTGAAGAAAAAGTGGGCATCCAATTCTCCTGCCTCCTCTTTATTCATCAAGCTCTGTTGGTTGATTTTATCTCGTGGCTAATGAAGCATTTATGGACCCCCTGGTCTCTGTTAATGTCAGCATTGCATGCCAATGCGTATTGATATTAGAATTATTCCTATAGTTTGGACTTTGGACAAACATGGCTCGGAAAATATAATATAAGTTGGTCAAAAATAAAATTAATAAAATTATCATCGAGCTTCGTTAGTGTTTGTTAACACGGCCAACCGTGTTTCGAATTAAATCGTATGATTTACAAAAATAATGTTTTTTTTACTGGAATTCACGATTGGAAACGCGGTTGGACGCATAGATAAATAAGATTATACGGTTTTGTTATATCTCAACTTTCAAATTTGTAATATAAATTAAATAGTATGTATTTTGTTTTGTTGGAGATGTGGATATAATGTGTTTCATTTTTATAAATTGGGAATAGTAATGTGTGAAAGGAATTGAATAAGATACGGTGCTATTCCATTCAAGAGATTTGTGCATCTCCTTAATGCTACCACTTGACGAGTATTCCCTCGCAACTTAAATGTGAGGTAGCATGAATTACCACTTGGAAAAAAATATATAAAAAATAAAGTTAATGCAATCTCATTTCCCATTTGCTTATTTTGTCAACCTCGCCCCTCTGACTCTCTCCCTAAAAGCCTTCAGCCTCATATATATATAGCCTCTTTTGCCTATCAAAACGGCTAACCTCCCAGAGTATTTCAAAAAGAAAAGAGAAGTTGAGGAAACGTTAAATGAAGGTGGTGAAGTTTCTAGCTTGGACTTTCTTCATCTTCTGTAGCCATGCTATGTTAAGCATGGCCCTCCATCGAGTTGCATCCACGCCACAACATGGAGATTTCGACAACCCAAAACCTATTATGCAAGGACAAGTTCACGGTTAGAACTCTTTTCGTTTATGGCAGTTCAAATCAGCTGTTTTCCTCTTTTCTGGCCATGGACACTAATTTTCTAGACTTATTATACCTGCAGGTCTACAAGGCAAGATGGGTTTGTCTGGAGAAGGTGAAAGAAGAAGATACAAGGGAAAGCAAAAGATTTTTCGCTCGATGAAGGGACAGAGAGGAAGGGGAGCTTACGGTGGTGCAAATGTTGCCCATCGGCGGCACGGGGGGAAAAGCGATGCCTTACTGTCAGCAAAGGCTAGCAGCTTTGTGACAGCCGCCATGTTGAGTGTGAGCTTGGCTTTGATTCTCGTAGCTCCTTTTCTACCACTCTAGATCTTACTAACTGGGCATATTTACGGATCCAAAACTGTGATAGCTAGCTTGCTTTAGCTGTGGCCCCTCATGCGTCATTTCTCGGTCAGTTCACAATTTCATTTGGTAGCTTCACGAGCATCCTTGAAGCAGATGGCAGTTCTTGATTGATAATGGCCCTCATCCCCCCTTTCTTTGGTTCCTGGTATTGGTTTTGTGATTTGTCATTAAGCATTTGAAGGAGTGTTTGCTAGTTTGTGGTTTTTCTTCAGCATATTTATTTTTCATGTAGTATGAAACGATCCGGTGTCGTCTTTGTCAATGACTGACCCAGAATTGTTTTTCACCATGTTGCTTGCACTAGACTTTACCATCTCAGTAAAGAACTGGCGCATCGGCCAGCTTTCCTCCATTTGTTGTTTGTAATCAATATACTCAATTAAAGAAACAAAGCCACCGACTCTAGCAAGTGGCAAAGGGTTAAAAAACCAGAAAACTTAGCAGAAAACAGCACCAGACCGAAACCAATGCCCGGGTCTAGCAATGAAAAAAGGTTCAAAAACCAAAAGATTTGGCAGATACGATCCTTAAATGCTATGCCAAAAGAGATCACAAACATTCTAATAGCACAGACACCTCACGATCCCCATAAGTAATGTCCAAATGTGGTTGGTTGCCGCTATCATTAGTGTATCAACCAAATAGTTTCCGATTGATGCTGTGGCATTCAACCATCTCAGTTATTACATCAACTTAGGTTGCATACAATTCTGCTTCTAAAAGAGTTTCATGTGTACAGCATAAGCCCTCGTCAGGAGGGCATTATCCTTTGAAATATAGTCTTGTTACATCAAACCATGTGTGAAAAAAGAAACTGTGAAAGATACATGGCCACCAGGGGAGAAAAAATGGTATACCTGAATTTTCCCAGCCTGGTTATACTGAATAGAGGAAGAAAACCACGAGGATGATACGCTTGGCTCATTCAGTTAAATGTCATAAATGAACTTCTCAAATAGTTTCATGTGTTCAGCTTGCAGAGATATGGCTATTGACATGCTCCCGTCATTTGATGAGCTGGGTAAGATGAATGATAAGCCCTCGTATGCGATCCCACCTGGCCCCATGAATATGGGTCTGCCCCAACCAAAATCTGCATCGTGGATCGGCAGTCTAACCCAGCTAGTAATCCCAAGATTCGGGCACCGGAAACTGTGGGCGCCACGAACAAGGGCTGATAAGTCAGGCTGAAGCTCTAGGTAATCAAGAGCTGACTTTAAATAATCGTTGTCCATGCGAACCAGTGCATCGTGGATTTTTCCTGCAACGTACCATGTTGGCTTTGATTGCATTTCACCAGCTACTGCAATTGGTGTTGCTGTAAAGATCACGTTGCCAAAGTAACCAGGTGGGAGTTGAGGGCGCAATCTTGACCGACCATCTGTGGCAATATACAACTTGGTTTCCTGATCATCAGGAAGTCCACGTGCTTTGCTTGTTGATCTCCACACATGAGCCGCCAACATCTCATATGAACTATAACCGATATTGTTTCCATCTTCCTTTGCTTTGGCTTTGAGGGTGTTGAGCTGATCCCTAGACAGCTTAAAAATGGAGACCGCCGTGCTCTCTGGTTTTGAGGTTTCAAGAACGGTTTTCATGGACGGTGGAGGCTGGTACTCGATGTGGTGGAATACAGATTGAGGTGGATCTCTGGCACGGAGAAGGGTCCTGTCAATGAAGGGTGGAATGGTGAGGTCAAGTCCACGAGCCATATCTGACCATGTGTTCACGAAGTGAAGACCAGAAAACCCATCCGCTGCATGGTGTTGCATACCAACACCAAGTGAAACTCCTCCGCATTTTAAATAAGTCACCTGCAGAAAATCAACCGAAATCATGCTTACAGTGAGCTCATAATAGCACCAACTAAAGCTGGAATTAAGTGAGTGATGGACTTGGCTAATTGAGTATCAAGACTAAATGCAGATTTCTAATCCATGCAGGATCCTTCATTTCAAAAAGATCAATGCAAGTTATTAAAATTAATATCTCAAGTGGATTCTGGAGCTTGAAAAGGTATGTCATCTCGAAGTTGAATTTTCTTTCTAATTTCTGAACATGTTTTAAGTTGGCCTGTCAATTCTATCACTTGCCAGATATAAAACAGCAAGGTCTTCTTCATTTATTATGCTCAATCAGTGGATACTCGTGGATGAATAAGGTAAATTTCATCAAACGTTCAATGATAAATAGATTTTCCAAAAACTATGGAAACAGAGTAAGCATTCATATTCGTTTGGAAAATTGAAGCCCGCAAACAGATGAGCATAACCTAACCAAGCTAAACCAAATTTCTACATACCGAGTCTATATATTCAACACGGAAAAAAACAATGGTCAGACTTGACCAGCTCTCTTAAATGGAAATATTCTCAACCACCTCCCTTTAATTTCTTAGTCGTATTTTAGACCTTTCAGGTGACACATCTTCACAATATCCTGGTGCATGGCAAGATAAAAGCAGTGCACAGTTACCAGAGCTGATCACTTCCATGAAGTGAGTGATTACAACAACATAGCATCAATGCACGAGTGGGACTTAGGTCATGTGATAATAGCTTCTAAAGTTCCCACCATTGTATTTCTGTGGGGATCCTATCAAGCAAATGTATGGTTGCCTACCATCACAATTGACAATTCCATGCGTGATGTAACATCTAATCCCTGTGAGGTAACATCAGGATGTAAAGCGAGACGGCCAAAGGTTAGCGGCTACCAATTGATGTCTCTCGAGTCATCTATCAAGCACCTGTTCATCAGGTTGGAACAGCTGGTGTGCATTTAACTAGCAGGTGATGTGATCTCAATACGGCTACAGACCATTGAAGTTTGGTGTCATGTTCTGACCACTTCCCTCGATCTTACTTTACGCTATCTTTAAGTCTTGTTGTAGAGACTTCTAGACATTAGAATTTCAGGGTGGTTACCGTTGTTATTATTGAATTGAAACAAAATTTGATGCCATGTAATATCGAAATCATAAAAACTACAGTAAATATGTAATTACATAAACCATTGCTCCGTTACTTCAGGATACCTTGAGCTAGCATCTTATCCCTGGCCTAAATAAAGTGACAATCAAAAGCCACTGGGTGACTTGAGGATTTTCAGTTCACGGCAGGTCTCTCTTATATGGAGATTTTCCATCCTGCCGCCATGGAAACTTCTCAGTTGAGTTGAATTGACTCAACTGTTCAGCTTTAAAGGACATGTATATTCATGGCTTCATAAGAATTAGGCCTTCGCCACAATTTATGCAAAATATTCGAACTCAAAAATAAACCACTTGCACAGTGGCTCCGTGGCTCAAGAAAATATAACTCCCGTATTGGATGGAAATAAAAAATGGAAGATGCATACCTGCAGAACCAGAAGAGGATAAGTAGATATCCCGCCAGAATAATCCACAGTTGGAATGAGCTGCTTGAGCTCCAAAGTGGGTGCAAAATCAGCAAAATCATCTATAACTGAGGTGGTCTCAGCCTCAACAAACAACACTCCCTCAGCATTGCAATTAATTTCAATGCGGCCATCCTCATCTCTACGTAACCTTCCTGCCATGGGGTAGAATGGCACAAGGGCCTTACTCAAAGCCTCTTTGAGCACTTTTGCATCAAAGAAGTTTGGGGCACCTGTGGGCCTATAAAAATAGACACTTGGGGTGTGGAACCTTGGTACCACCAAATCCACGTTAGAATTCCACAGCCCCCTCCGGGGAGTCTCCTCCGCCGGCTGCACCATGGTTGACTCCTTCACGTTGATTATCATCTTTCTCCGTGCTAATGCTGTCTATCCCACTCCCAGACCAAGTTCTCTGCAGTTTGAAAGGCAAATTGTTACAAAATTCTCAGTGGGTATCCTCTTGACGATGCCCGTTACCCTTTCCAGCCCCAAACTGTTCGTGGACCCAAAATTTATTGGCGGGTTGCGCAGTTAAACGCAGCGGCTGGCATTAATAAATAATGAAAACGAAATCTTTTTGTTGTGGAATTATTTCTGAAACATGAAAAAAACAAGAAGAAGAAGAAAGTAAATGCCTTTTGCCCTTCTTAAATCTTAAAATCTGGAAATGATTCCACCATTACTGCCGCGTCAACACAAAAGGAACTGCAAATACATCTATCACCATCATTTAAAACACAGCATCAATGCATCTAAACCTTTCCCAGTTAGATTTCTCTCATCCTTCCAACCCGACCCTTCCCTGACATAAATCATTCAACGACACGAGTAAAAGAGTTGCAGATTGAAACTCTTCTAAGAGACACAAAGAGTTACATGAGTCATTTAACTCGTGCATAAATCACCTTGTTTAATTGCTTAAAAACCGAAAAAGACTACGAAAAGATAGAGCAGAACCCACAAGCATTAAATCGAAAGAGGCATGACAAGAAGAGCTTGCTAGCATACCTTTGAGAGGCTACGAAGCAGAACAAGAGAGATGAAATCTGAGACAAAAGAGGTCAATGGAGTTGAAACCTTGGAAGTGGAGTTGGTGTGAAGATGTTGAAGGGGCACCTTATAGTGATCCTGTAAGGTGCATGTTTCTTGAGGGAAGCAAAATTTATTCGTTTCCACCAACCCCCGCCTAATGGGGGTGCCACTCATCATTGCCACGTCAACCAGCAGCGCTGCCACTCGGCAAACAGTTCGACCAGCATTACCTACTTTGCTGCCTATTTAAATTATATTTTTCTTGTGCTTTTGCTTTCGGAAAGCAGGCCAGGTTGGTGAGAACTCGCTAATGCAAGCAACTCGGCGCAGATTACAAATCACGTAATCCCGGGATTCTACCGCCGTTCGAGGCTGCATTGTCGTCAGCATTACCTGTTTTTTACTGAATTTTGGAGGGGGGGGGGCTGTTTAGATTATTTTTTCTTAGATCGGTTTTACATAATAATGTAAAACTAATTTTAAAAATATATATATATATATATATTATTTTAATACTAACAAAAAAATTTCAAAAGTAATTGTTGTAACACTATTAAACAAGATACTTGTACGATGTAAATGTATATTAATATAAAAAAATATCAAATCAAATGCAATTATTTTATTTTATATTTTTTATTTATTTTATTTTATTTCAAGACTATAAATATATATATATTTTCAAATCAAATGCAATTTTAGAGTGTGAAATGAGGGGATAAATGATAGACCACCCTCCCTCGATGTATTGATATTTGATGGGACATTTAAAAATGACATGCAGCATTGATGTATGAAATGTTATATCTTCAGGCAAATAGTGCGAAGATTCCTCTGAATTCCAGCTGGGAATATATATATATATATATATATAGAAAAATAACTTAATTTCTTGTATATGGCCAGTTCAATTCCCAGGTTTTTGAATTAAAATAACCTTCTTCGGGATCTGTTTAGCTGTGCGTTTCAATCGGTGTTTTGCCAAAATTTGAATTTATTTATTTTAAATGAATATGGTTTGGTGTTTTTAAATCATTTTGATGTGTTGATGTCAAAAATGATTTTTAAAAAATAAAAAAAACATTATTTTGATATATTTCGACACGAAAAGCACTTTAAAAAGCTACCGCAATCACACTCTTAAACAGGCACTAAGACAATCTAATTAAATTCCTAATAGTTAAATAAAAAGTACTAAATCAAGAAGTTGAAAAATAAGAATTACCCAGATTTTTTTTATTATTATATATCAATATTTTTTTATAAATAAATAAATAATTTAAATCACATCGAAAAGCACGAAGGTCCAGGCTGTTGATTATCATTTCGTTAGGTGAGATATTCAACCAGTCCACAGTATTTACTCATTTCAGATAATCAAACTCCTTACTCCTCGTGTCAATCATTTCTCAAATCTAATCTCTTTTATCGCTACATGATTTATTAAATTAACAAGCATTGCTAGGGCCACCATGCCTTGCCCTCGTGGCTGCTCCTGTTTGGCTACTTATCAACAATGGTGTCCACAGCCTTCAAGCAAAATATCATCTCTAATTATTTGATATTGTAGTGGGTGTTTTTTATTTTTAAAAATATTAATTTTTTTAATATTTATACAGAGAAACATACTCGTCAAAAATATATTTTTTGCTAGGTCAGGTTCTTGTTGGATAAATTAAATAACTCATCCACTTCAAATTCAGATCTTATCCTTGACCCTATTGACCATTTTATTTATTTATTTATTTATTTATATATATATATATATAGAAAAAGAAAAAGACAACTAAGTAGATATCTCTATCTTGTATCTTGAGGTGTGTAAGCTCCAACTCTACATCATCAAACAAGAAAACAAGCACAGACGCGAAGTCAGTTGGTAGGTTGGTGAGATGGTGACCTGCCGCAAATTTGAGGTGGTGGGCCCTCTGAGCGGATATTTCTTGCTGACTAGGAATGTGTGCCCAAATATCCCAAGTAATTATCTTTTAAAATACTTTTTTAATATGTTTTGCTGCATCGGTTCAATTTAAAATCTGAAAGTTTTTTTTATGTTTATGAGTTTTTATGTGTTTGTGTTAAAAATAAATATATATATATATATATATATATATATATAGCAAAAATAACCTAATAAACAATTATTAAGATACTCTAAAGTCGAAACACCCTTTTTGTGTATTATAGCATCATCCTACGTCAGCTGGAAAGTTGGTGAGATTTTGACCTGCTCATATATTTTAGCTCTCGGTGATGACGAGAGTACTTGAGACGAAATTAACTAATAACTCAAACAAAATGAAGAAAGTAATAGTGAATATCACTGTACACACACTCATATATTACTGTGGACGCGAGCTTTTTCATCCGTGTGTCGCGCGAGTTCGTCAACTCTATTTTTTTTGTTTTTTCTGCCTATGAACAGTGTAGTAACGATTTTAGCCCCGGTAATAAGACAAAATAGCGTTTTCGGCTGAGGGTTAAGGGCGTAATTGCGCGCGTCCGTACCGGTCCGATCCGCCGCATGAGTTTTTTTTAAATGGCTAAATACGTTTATAACCCCTAATAAGACAAAATGTATTAATTAGGGACAGGACTATAACGGTAACTGACCAATATTATTTATTTATTTTTCGAAATTCTGTCAGGCGCGTGCAGTTCACGCGAAACACGGTATTCTCCCTAACGCCCCTTTCAAGTGGCACGTGCGGTGTTATACGGTGGCCGGAAATGGGATAACGGCGCCTAATCCGGTGCACCTCCTCTTGGTCTTCCTCCCGGTGCGGCGCGTTTTGCAACAAGGTGGCCGTGGACGCGTCGGTGGCCGGTTAAAGACGGTTGCACCGTTTCTCTCTCTCCTGCACGTCAAAGTGCAGAAGAGCCCCCCGAGTTTTGTATACTTTCACTTCGGTCCCTTGACTTTTAATTGTGTTATATACTGTGCAGTTTAGCTTGATTTCAGTTATATAAGTTTTGAATTCCTTCGATTGGGTCCTTCAATTGCAATTAATTAAATGTGAATATTTCACTTCGGTTCTCCTTCTTTTAATTTCTGGATTGGGTTGAAAATGCTTAATATATTCGGTACAGTACTTTCCATTTTTGCAAATTTGTCCTTTAATTGAAAATATTAATAAATCTGATTTTCATTTCAGCCCTTAAACTTTTAATTTTTGATTTTAATCCCTTTATATTTTATTTTCATTTCAGCCCTTATACTTTTATTTTTTGAAATTTCTAATATAACACACAATAAGAATAATAATAATAATAATAATAATAATAATAATAATAATAATAATAATAATAATAATAGTAATAGTAATAGTAATCATAGTAATAATAATAATAATAATAATTTAATTGTTTTTCTTGCTTCCTCTTTTGTTAATGTTTTTTTTTCCTTCGTATAATTTAATAATTTTTACTGTTTTGACAGTAATGGCAATGATATTTTTTTTCTTCTTGTTAAAGTTTCTAAAATATTTTTAGTCTTTCATTAATTATATGTTCTAATATTTGTTGAATATTATCTCATAGGAATATATATAGAGCGAAGAAAACATGACCTACGATTTTTTGAATAAAAAAAAAATATTATTAGTATTCTTATATACATTTAATATAATCATATAATGAATAAATCGGATGGCATAAAAAAAAATTGTCCTTGAATTTTAATTTTGTATTTAACACAATAATAATAATAATAATAATTTAATTGTTTTTCTTGCTTACTCTTTTGTTAATGTTTTTTTTCTCCGTATAATTTAATAATTTTTATTGTTTTGATAGTAATGACAATGATATTTTTTTTTCTTTTGTTAAAGTTTCTATGATGTTTTTAGTCTTTCATTAATTATATGTTCTAATATTTATTGAATATTATCTCATAGGAATATATATAGGGAGAAGAAAACATGACCTAGGATTTTTTTAATAAAAAACATTTAATATCAGTATTCTTAAATATATTTAATATAACCATATAATGAATAAATCGGATGACATAAAAAAAAATTGTCTTCGAATTTTAATTTTGTACTAACACAATAATAATAATAATAATAATAATAATAATAATAATAAATAAATAAAATTATATTAACAAATAAAATTTCTAATATAACCCCTACTTTTGTCCATGTATATATAAGTGTGTTTAACACAATAATAATAATAATAATAATAATAATAATAATAATAATAATAATAGTAATAATAATAATAATAGTAATAGTAATAATAATAATTTAATTGTTTTTCTTGCTTCCTCTTTTGTTAATTTTTTTTTCCTTCGTATAATTTAATAATTTTTATTGTTTTGACAGTAATGGCAATGATATTTTTTTTTCTTTTGTTAAAGTTTCTAAAATATTTTTAGTCTTTCATTAATTATATGTTCTAATATTTATTGAATGTTTAATAAATAAATAAATAAATAAAATTATATTAACAAATAAAATTTCTAATATAACCCCTACTTTTGTCCATGTATATATAAGTGTGTTTAACACAATAATAATAATAATAATAATAATAATAATAATAATAATAATAATAATAATAATAATAATAATAATATATTAACAAATAAAATTTCTAATATAACCTCTACTTTTGTCCATGTATATATAAGTGTGTTTAACACAACAACAACAACAACAACAACAACAACAATAATAATAATAATAATAATAATAATAATTTAATTGTTTTTCTTGCTTCCTCTTTTGTTAATGTTTTTTTTTCCTTTGTATAATTGTAGGGTTTTGAAACTCTAAATAGGAAAATAATTTTAGGGTTTTGAAACTTTGAATAAAAAAGACATTAATGCCCTTAATGACTTAAGATTAGGTATAAATGAATTAAGGATATAGTAGTAACTTGTAAAATATAAATAGAAAAAGAAGAGAAGAGAAACAAATCTGAAAAATTGAGAGTGAGCCGAAAGAGAGGAGAAGGGAGAAGAAGAAAAGAGAAAAGAGAAAGGGAGAAAGGAAGGAGGAGAAATAAATATTAAGGTAATGTGTATGTGTTATTATGTAAAAGTATTGTTTAATAGTTAAGCTAATTGCTTGCATTGGTGATTAGGGTTTGTAGATTTTATTTGAATTTGATGGATGAATGGATTAAGATGTTTAGGGTTTAATGGTTTGAGTAATGGTTAATAGGTTTGATTGTAAAAGATTTTGATGTGTTTGGTTTAAGAAAATATTGAGAAAAATGGTGAAATAATGTTGAGAAATTTCGAAAATCCCTTGCTGGAATTCTGGGTTTAGGTTGAAGATGATGAAAATTCATTTTAGTCCTTTTGGTGGAAAATTACAGTTTGGTCCCCGAACTTTGGAAAATTACAGTTTAGTCCCTGAACTTTGGAAAATTACAGATTGGTCCCTGGAGTGAAATATTAGTATTTCAGATGGGTTTGATGGATAATTGAAGCTTATTTGATGAGTTATTATTAATTTTACGAATTGTGTATCTTGAACTAGATTTAGAAAGAAACCATTGTTTTTAGGTTTTGCGAGAAATTGATAGTTTAATTCAAAACACATAGGATTATGAGTGAACTCTTAGATATGTTTACTAAAGGTATTCTACTTCTTTTGAGTCATTTTTGAGTATGTATTTCTTGTATATATTCAGATAATCCTGATATTCTGCCCGCGGTACGTCAGTAGGATTCCGTCAATATTCTGCTTTTGAATTTCGATCGCTTTTGAGTCAGGTGAGTGGATAATATTTAATATGCATGAGAAATATTATAAATATTTGATTTGATAGTATTTGGATTATGCTTCTTGATAATATATACGTTAAGTACTATTCTTGCTACGATAAAGCATAATCAATTGTTGAATATATGTTCTTGATATGAGCCAATATCTGTTTGTGAATTGATTGCTCCTCATTTGATTGATGTCATGAGTTGAGCCTTGAGATATGAATATGTCTGTTTGATTATGATATATATATATATATACATACCTACGGTATGCCAGTCAGAATACCCACGCTAACAGGGGAATGTTAGTCTTTGTGCACATCGTATCTGAAATCCTAGTTGGTCGGGGAAGTCACCAACCTGTGCGGATTGATCATCCCACAGTCTGGAGCCTCATGCTCATTGCATTATGATTTTCTGACGAGCTTTACCTATTATTCTCCTTGATATGACCTATTTGAGAAATCTTCTTGTAAGAACCCCGAGCTGATTCGATAATATATTCTCGTTGTTGTATTATCTCACATGTGTATATTAGATGTTATCTACTCACTGAGTTGTTGAACTCACCCCCTCATTATTTATTATTTTCAGGCTCGTAGCTCGTTAGCAGATCATTATCGTTGAAATTTCAGAACTTATTATTTTGGTTGTAATTGACATTTTTATTTTTATGTCTAGTTAGCGCTCCACTATTATAACAAGATTACTTAATTTTTGTATTAAGACATTCAAATAATATTATAAAGTTTACTTTGCTATTTCCGCTGCGTTGAATTCTGAATATGAATGTTAAGTTTGTGTATAAGTTTGGGTTCGCATAGGTGTGGAACCTTGGAGGGGAACCATATCTATGTGCCAGTCATGGATCCGGGAATCGGGTCGTGACAATAATTTAATAATTTTTATTGTTTTGACAGTAATGGCAATGATTTTTTTTTCTTTTGTTAAAGTTTCTAAAATATTTTTAGTCTTTCATTAATTATTTGTTCTAATATTTATTGAATATTATCTCATAGGAATATATATAGAGCGAAAAAAACATAACCTGGGATTTTTCAATAAAAAAAATTTAATATCAGTATTCTTAAATATATTTAATATAATCATATAATGAATAAATCGGATGACATAAAAAAAAATTTGGCTTCGAATTTTAATTTTGTACTTAACACAATAATAATAATAATAATAATAATAATAATTAATTGTTTTTCTTACTTCCTCTTTTGTTAATGTTTTTTTTCCTTCGTATAATTTAATAATTTTTATTGTTTTGACAGTAATGGTAATTATATTTTTTTTCCTTTTGTTAAAGTTTCTAAAATATTTTTTGTCTTTCATTAATTATATGTTCTAATATTTAATGAATATTATCTCATAGGAATATATATAGAGCGAAGAAAACATGACATAAGATTTTTTGAATAAAAAAAAATTAATATTAGTATTCTTAAATACATTTAATATAATCATATAATGAATAAATCGGATGACATAAAAAAAATTTATCTTCGAATTTTAATTTTGTATTTAACACAATAATAATAATAATAATAATAATTTAATTGTTTTTCTTGCTTGCTCTTTTGTTAATGTTTTTTTTTCTCTGTATAATTTATTAATTTTTATTGTTTTGACAGTAATGACAATGATATTTTTTTTTCGTTTCTTAAAGTTTCTAGGATATTTTTAGTCTTTCATTAATTATATGTTCTAATATTTATTGAATATTATCTCATAGGAATGTATATAGGAAGAAGAAAACATGACCTATGATTTTTAAATACATTTAATATAATGATATAATGAATAAATCGAATAACATAGAAAATATTTATCTTCGCATTTTAATTTTGTCTTTAACACAATAATAATAATAATAATAATAATAATAATAATAATAATAATATAATAATTTTAATAATAATAATAATTATTATTATTATAATAATAATAATAATTTATTTGTTTTTCTTGCTTACTCTTCTGTTAATATTTTTTCCCCTCCGGATAATTTAAATTTTTTTATTGTTTTGACAGTAATAGCAATGCTAATTTTTATTTTTATTTTTATTTTTTTGTTTTATCTTTTGTTAGAGTTTCTTAAATATTTTTACTCTATCATTAATTATATATTCTAATATTTATTGAATCTTATCGCATAGGAATATATATAGGGAGAAGAAAACATGCCTTAATATTTTTTTAATAAAAAAATTGATATCAGTATTTTTAAATACATTTTATATAATAATATAATAAATTAATCGAATAACATAAAAAAAATTTATTTAATATTATCGCCTATAGATATATAAAGAGAGGAGAAAAATGACCTTGGATTTTTTCCTTAAAAAAATTTAATATCAATATTCTTAAATACATTTAATGTAATAATATAATTAATAAATCTTATCAAAAATATTTGTATATTTGTATATTTATGTCAAATTAAAATATGTAAAACTAATTATATGTTTTAATATTTATTGAATATTATCGCCTAAAAATATATTAAGAGAGAGGAAAAATGACCTAGAATTTTTTGGATGACAGAAATTCATATCATGTTTTCTTAAATATATGTAATATAATAATATGATTAATAAATCTTATATAAAAAAAATTGCCTTCAAAATTTAATTTTGTGCTATTTTATTTAAGCAGGTTTATGAATTTATCTCTCAATTCATTAGCATGTGCTTAGTAGCAGTTTGCAACTCCGCTTCCGTCGTTCCCGCCCGCCTATTCTATTTGATTCAGTCAGTCGTCCGAAAGTGCTTGCGGGGAATCTCCAATGTTTTCATTTTTAATATTTTAGATCTAATATTACTGGAAAAAAAAACATCTAAAAAAAAATGTTGACAAATTTACCTGCATTATCTACAAGTCAAATTAAAAAATATACAAGTCACTTCCCGTTTCCATTAGACTGTTCTTTTTAGACGACAAATAAATAATTATAACACAAAAAAAATTAAGTTTATGTTTTAAAAACAAATTACAATATTTTTATTTCTAATATGTCTAATATTTATTGAATATTATCGCCTAAAAATATATTGAGAGAGAGAGGGGGGAAATGACTTTAGATTTTTTGAAGGATAAAAATTCATATTAGTATTCTTAAATATAATTATACTAACTAAATATTAAAATAATAAAATACAATACATAAAAAAACAATCAATTTTCTACATAGATAAAAAAACCCGCCGCATCGCGCGGGTTAACCGCTCGTGTTTTCTAAGATATCTTTTTAAAAATTTATTAAAATAATATATATATTTGAATTATTTTTTTAATATAAAGACATTAAAATATATTGAAAACATTAAAAAATAGAAAATATATGTTTTTAAAAAAGGAAAAGAAACTAAAAATACCACGTGTCCATCAGGTTCTCACATCTTGCTTGCATGGGTTGGTGAGACATGAAAGTCACGGTGTTATTTTCGGGACACGTGTAAGCATCTCGAGGAGAGGCGAGGCTGGTGTCCAAAGTGATTGGACTTGTGACGCGGGGTCTGACTTGGTTACGTTGCATTGAATGGTGTGTTTTTTAGTCAAGTTTAAGAGGATGTTTGGGAGAGCTGTTGCTGTAATTTTTCATAGTTTTTCAAAAAAGAATTCTTGCCAAAATATATTAAAATGATATTTTTTTATTTTTTAAAAATTATTTTTGATATCAGTACATTAAAATGATCTAAAAATATCAAAACATATTCATTTAAAATAAAATAAAAAAATAAAAAAAATCAAAAGCTACGGCACGGCTTGAAAAAGCCGTGCCAAACAGCTTCTAAGTAGTGTAGTAGAATTTTTTTGATAGAAATAAGTATTTTATTTGAGAGATAAATAGTAAAATAAAATCTGGCTATTAAACATGTACTAACTATTGACTCCCGCTCATCAAATAAATAAAAAAATTCTAAAAAAAGTGCTCATGTAAACCTGCAAGATGTGTTTTTGTATATACAAAATCCCAAGTTGAATTAAAGAAATTTATACATAAAATTAATTAAATAAATAAATTATACCATGAAAAAATTATGAAGCTCATACCTACACTTTCAAACTCAGGTCTCCGGTAAAATTAAGAACCAACCAAAAATATCAAGTGATTGAAAAAAAATATATATACAATAAATTACATTATCAAATTAATAACTAACTCATGCATTAATTAAAAAAAAATATTTTCGGGTTAACATCTGTCATTTCAAACATTTAAAAAAAAAATCAGGATAAGCTATCTCCATCAAGAGAAATCGGTTGACACTGAAATCATTTAATATTGAGAATCAATTTTAATCAAGGCTTTGTCTTGTTATTATCAAGATTCGACTATTTTATTTGTTGTGAAAGGATCAAAGATAGAAAAATAAAAAAAAAAAAAAAAATTAGGATGAGATTAAATTTCATAAATTATTAGAAACAAAAAATTTATGGTTCGTGAAGCTCAAGGATAAAAATATATTATTTTAATATATTTTTAAATAAAAATATTTTTAAAAATAAACTAAACAATGATCACAATTAAGATACCTTAAGCCTGAGGAATCATAAACCCGACTTCAACCGCAAACCCTAATATCTATTTGAATTTTGGCGCAAGGCCTCGAATGGTGAAGGAGACAAGCTCAGCACTATGGTGGGTATGAGGGATGGTAAGGCTGAGTTATTTTTTATTTTATTTTTTATTTTCTCATTAAAAAAATAAATATTTATAAATTATATATTGAATTCGGATATCTAAGAGTATCTGTTATTCACTAATTAGTGCAAGATAAAAATGTTTATATGTATATTCAATGATAAAATAATAAATATTATTTATATATGTGAATTCTGAAATTAATATTAAAGCGTATATGTATATTTCATGAATATAAATATATTTATATAACATAAATATATATATTTCAAACTGGATTTGAAAATATTTATAGCCATTAAGTTGAGATTCAACAATCCATACCATGTTCGAGCCATTTGCTAGGCCTTGGGTTTGCAATTCACTGGTTCATGGGGTTATTAGGTTTTTGCATGGGCCTAACGCTCGCGTTTAGAAGGGGGAAAACCCGATAACTACGAACATCGAGCCAAGCCCACGATCACTATATATTTGCCCACACACGAGGCCCATAAAACCAAGGGGAGGTTTGGATTCGGGAATTAGCGACTTTTAAAGGGACTGGGATGTTGGGATATGTGCAAGGGAAAGTGTGAGCCCAATTACTTCCATTATTTATTATTTTACTATGATATATTGATAAAAAATTAAAAAAATCTAAGAAAAATAATATTTTAATACATTTTAAAACAAAAATATATACTGGTGGCGTCAACGTTCCATTTAACAATTTCTTATGTCAGCTTCATCTTTTAAGTTTTTTCTATAGTGTTTACCGTGGACTTTGTTGTTTAATAGATTAAAATAATTAAAATATAAAATTAATAATACCCCCGGTGATTTGGCAGTGCATTTGATATGTTCGTCCAGGAAAATATGATCATGGGTAAGGTTTCTGTATCAATGTATTATTCTATGTTTTCTATTTTCTTATATATGAGAATAATATTTCATTAATATTGATCTTTCTTTATATTAGCGTGGCACGGGTCAGGTCCATGCTATGCTATAGGTTAGACGAGCGAATTTGCCCGCGCGATGCGCTGTGTTTTTTTATCTTTGTAGAAAAATGATTGATTTTATATATGTTGTATTTTGTTATTTTAATATTTAATTAGTAAAATTGTAATTGATAAAATCTATTAAAAACGGTATTTTTTTCCACCAAAAAGTGATTGAATGTTGCTATTGCTAATTTTTTTTTGATAAAATATGTTAGAAAATTTGCCAAGAAGATGAAATGATTTATTAGAAATTTATTGTCACGAATACTCTGTTACAAAAAAACACACAAAAAAACCCGGTTAAAAAAAAAACTGACTTTGACACCCCGGTTATAAAAAAATGAAAAAAATGTTTAAAAAGGTCCCCGTTTATTAAAAGAAGAAAAAAAGGAAGTCAGTCATTAAAAAAAATTGCATGCGAAAAACACCTTTTTAAACAATAATGAGAAAAAACTTATGGCGCGCGTAAAGTAACCCGGAAACCCTGGTCATGGAAAAAAAATGTGTAAGTGGGAGAACAAACAGGGAAGAAAAATGTTAAAAAAAGAGTGGATTTGGAGATTAGTCATGATGTGCATAAGCTGCCACGGATATCTCGGTTAAAAATAACAAATAAAAAGCCCGGTTAAAAGAAAAAAACATAAAACACATTTTCAAACAGTGAAAATTACTGTTTAAAAAAAAAGGAAGTCCAGTTCTAAAAAAAAGTGCAAAGGGAAAGTATCTTTTTAAATAGACATGAGAAGAAAAATCATGGTGCGCATAAACTAACCCGGACACCCCGGTCATGAAAAAAATATATAATTGGAAAAAAAACAGAGAAAAAAATATAAAATAAAAATGGATCTAAAGATTAGTCATAGTGCGCGTAAGCTGACACGTATACCCTGTTTAAAACAAAAGAAAAGAGAAGTCTGAAAAAAAGAGGAAAGGACCTTTCCAAACAGTAATGAACAGTGAAATCACCGTTCATTGTTGTTTTAAAAATATTTGTAGCTGGAGAGATTCGAACTCTCACTCCCGTGATTTTGCGCCCACACTTAATCACTCGCCCAAATGATTTTGTTGTTCATCCTAGCATTCAAACAATACTTATCTTAGTATATAGTGTTTACTATTCCAATCCACAGTGTATATGAGTCTGGGTTAACAGTGCAATGAACAGTGAAAAATACTCATTCTGTTTTAGCTTATAGCGAGCGAACTTGCCCACGCGTTTCGTTGAGCTTCTATCTATGTGGAAACTGATTGATTTTATGCGTGTTATAAATGGTTATTTTAATATTTAATTAGTAAAATTTTTGTATCGAACTTGTTGATGGTTGTGTTTATTTTAACTGTAACGAATGATTTAACTGGGTGATAACAAAATTGCAACCGCTAAAATTTATCAAAGATGGATTATGTCTGGTTGATTGCTATTGTGTGTCGATTTATTTAATCCATAGATTGCAAAACTGTAATTGTTTGATTGTTTGGTGTGTCTTAATTGTTTTGATAATTATATAATCGGTTGATGAAAAAAATATAATCGATGAAATCAATTAGAGATGAATATTTTTTTTTGTAGTCAATTGGATATTTATTGGTGGTTGGGTGTGTCGTAATTGTTCGGCTTATTATTCTTTTTTTTCTTTTTATTTATTCTTCAAGTCAAATAACTTTTTAAAATCTAATAATATTTTTTTTATGTTCTTAATTTCTTTTTTTAAAATGTTATTAGGTGTTAAAATTTCTAATTATTATAGATAATGCATTCAAAATAATGATCATAATTATTCGTCAATTGTTTCCTTATAAATATGTTAGACTAATTATATATTTTGCTATTTATTTCATATTAGTGCTTTAAAAATAATGATAATAATTATTTTTAATTTTTTCTCTGATAAATATGTTAGACTAATTATATATTTTGTTATTTATTTCATATTAGCACCTTAAAATATATATATATTCATCACTTTTTGGAATTGTGATCTCCTTTAGGTATTCTATAAAATAATAATAGTCATGGTGCGTGTAAACTGATCTAGACACCTTGATTATACAAAAAAAATGTATAAGGGGAAAAAAAACAGGAAAAAATGTTACAAAAAAGTGAGTTCAGGGATTATTCATGGCGCAATAAGTTGGCCTGGAAAAAAAAATATACTTGGGAAGAAAAAATTGTGGTGCGCGTAAGGTGACCCGGACACCTCGGTTATAAAAAAACAGAAAAAATATATAAGTGGCAAAAAAATACAGGGAAAAAAATATCATAAAACAAGTGGATTCGGAGATTAGTCATAGTGTGCGTAAGTTGGCCCGTACACCTCAGTTATTATTATTATTTGTTTTTGTAAAAACAACAACCAGTTATTAAAAAAAATCGTCTGAATCGAAAGATTAATTGGACAACTCTTGAGAAATAAAAGAGCAAACTAAATTGAAATATTTAAGAAATATTAAAATAATAATTAATATTATATTAGAAGAACTGTGTTATATAACTTCATTCAAAGAAACTTTCTTTGAATCAAATCACTATGGAAATTGCTACGGACTAAAAAACAAAACTCGGTTTTTAGAAAGAAAAAAAAACACCAAAATCAGCTTTGTTGGCTGAGCGATTCGAACTCCTGCGTGCTGAATTTTCCATCACGCAGAGAACCAATTGGCCACAGCCACTCCTTTGTCATTTCCACCATAAAAATTAAAAAAAGAAGCCTTGTGTCCAAAAAACAGGAGTTCATGCGCGCGAAGCACCGGATCAAATGTCCAGTCCACAGTGATTTGTGTGTGCGTGAACAATGGCTAGCTACAGTAAACGATCCATTTTGTTTTAGCTTATAGCGAGTATGCTTGCCCGCGCGTTGCGCTGGGCTTTTCTCTATATAGAAAAATAATTGATTTTTTATTTGTTGTAATTAGTTATTTTAATATTCTATTAGTAAAATTATAATCGATAAAATATGTTATAAATATTTTTTTCAGCCTAAAAAGAATAGTGTAATCGAAATAGGAAGTGATTCATATATTTTTTAATTTTAGATAACCTAGGTAAATTTGTCGACTTTTGTTTTTTATGAGTTGCCTTTTTTTCTCAGTAATATTAAATCTGACACATTATAAATAAAAATATTGTAATTTTTTTCAGAAATAAACTTAATTTTTTACGTGCCATAATTAGTTATTTTAATGTTCAATGAGTAAAATTGTAATAGATAAAATATGCTAGAAATGAGTTTTTTGCGTGCTATAATTAGTATGTTTGCCCGCGTGTTGCGCTGAGATTTTTTCTATGTAGAAAACTAATTGATTTTTTACATGTTGTAATTAGTTATTTTAATATTTAATTAGTAACATTATATTAAATAAAATATGTTATAAATAATTTTTTTCCCGCCTAAAAAGAATAGTGTAATCGAAATGAAAAGTGGGTCGTATATTTTTTAACTGCAGATAACCTAGGCAAATTTGTGTATTTTTGTTTTTTATGAGTTGCCTTTCCCCCTAGTAATATTAGATCTGACACATTATAAATAAAAATATTGTAATTTTTCTAAGAAATAAACTTAAATTTTTTGCGTGCTATAATTAGTTATTTGCCGTTTAAAAGGAACAGTGTAATCGAAACGGGAAGTGACTGGTATATTTTTTAATTGTAGATAACCTGGGTAAATTTGTCTACCTGTTTTTTTGAGTTTTTTCTCTCCCAATAATATTAAATCTGAAATATTATAAATAAAAATATTGTAATTTTTTTTAAGAAATAAACTTAAACAAAAGAGCAGAAAATTAAAATTCAAAGCATTTTATTTTATTTTATAAGATTTATTCATCATATTATTATATTAAATGTATTTAAGAATAATTTTTAAACAAAAACATTTTTGTTGAAAAACATGTTGAGATTATATTTAAAAATAATATTTATTTAAAAATATATTTTTGTTTTTTTTAATTTTTAATATTAATTCAATGAAATTATTTAAAATAACAAAGAAAAAAATATTAAAAATAAAATGATGATTAATAGGCTTACACCTAGAATTTCAAAATAATAAATGAAAAAAAGAGGTATCTGGAAAATGGGAGGCAAAATACTAAAATGGGGCAAGAGAATGGCACACAAATAAAAGCTAGGGATGGATAAAACAAATAAAAAAAAAAGAGCGGGCATTGCCAAGTCTTCTGGTCCAGAAATGTGGAAGTGTTTTAGAGTAGAAAAAGAAGAAGAAGTGCACATGCACTTGCGAAGCACTGGAGTAAATATCCAGTGAATAGTGGATATGGTTGTACGTGCACAGGGATTGACCGATCTGTTTTAGCTTCTTTAGTAATAATGATAAACTAATTATATATTTTGCTATTTATTTCATATTAGCGTCTTAAAAAATATATATATATATATATATGCAATTCCAAGCAATTCCAAAAAGTTATATATATATATATATATATATATATATATAACTTTTTGGAATTGCATATCCTTTAGGTATTCTATAAAATAGTAATAGTCGTAGTGCGTGTAAGCTGATCCGGACACCCTGATTATATAAAAAAATGTATAAGTGGGAAAAAAAGGAAAAAATGTTAAGAAAAAATGAGCCCAGGGATTATTCGCGGCGCCCTCAGTTGGTCAGGAAAAAAAATATACTTGGGAAGAAAAATCGTGGTATGTGTAAGCTGACCCGGATACCTCGGTTAAGAAAAAAAAGTATAAGTGGCAAAACAAAATAGGGAAAAAAATGTAAAAAAAAAGGTGGATCCGAAAATTAGTCGTGGTGCTCGTAAGTTGGCCCAGACACCTCAATTATTAAAAAAAATTAATTTTTCTTTAAAAAAACAACAACCAGGTATTAAAAAAAAACATTTCTTAAAAAAAAAACAAATCAGAAACAACAACCAGTTATTAAAAAAAAAACCTTTTTCTTTTTAAAAACAACAGTTCTTTTTTTAAAAAAAACAAACAAATCAGATTTGGTGTCTGAGCGGTTCGAACTCGTGCGCGTCCATGTTGGCAGCGCGCGGACAACTGCTTGGCCAAAGCTACTCATTTGTCAATTTCACCATAAAAAATACAAAAAGAAGCCCTGTGTAAAAAAAGAAAAGAAAAAAAAAGAGCACATACACGCGCGAAGCAGGGAAACAAATGGTCAGTCCACAGTGCACATGAGTGTGTGTGAACAGTGGCTGGCCGAGCTGTTTTAGCTCTTTTACTAATACTAATAATGTTTTTAAAAATATATATATAGAAAAGATTAACTTTTTTAATGTTTTTTCTAGTGGAATAAATTTTTAAATTGTACAGGGATTCATTTAATATAATATGATCAACTTGATGGGTCTAAAAATAATCTGGATGATCGATAAAAACATGGTTTGACTTGAATATTTATTTCAAGATAATTTTTTTATATATAAATACCAAGACAACAG
The DNA here is from genome assembly GCA_025169955.1 of Salix arbutifolia. NCBI lineage: Eukaryota > Viridiplantae > Streptophyta > Magnoliopsida > Malpighiales > Salicaceae > Salix > Salix arbutifolia. Next base: position 2,445,539 of record CM045902.1, read on the forward strand.
CATATTATGTGCCTGTTTGAGAGTATGGTTGATATTGTTTGAAAGTGTTTTTTGTTCAAAAATATATGAAAATTATGTTTTTTTATTCTTTAAAAATCATTTTTGATATCAGCACATCAAAATAATATAAAAACACCAATTTTTGTTAATTTAAACTTCAAAATAAAAATAAAAAATTTTCAATTTTTTTCAAAAATGTTTTTGAAAAGCACTCCCAAACACCTCATATATTGATCCAGGTAAACCCAAGTTAATCAGTTAATTCACATGTAATGTCATAAGATTATAATAACCATTTACAAATAAAATAGAAACAAGTTATGAAAACAATTTTCAATAATCTAAATGTCAAATGATAAAATTAAAAATAAATCAAGAAAAAAAGACAAGAAACTAAACTGGATCAAGCATATTAACTTGTCAGTGACCCGAATCATGAAACAAGGTTAAATCAATAGAAAGCTCAAATCTCAGTTAATATAGTGCTAAGAGATTAAATTAAAAAAATCAATTAAAAAATAACACAAAATACTTGAGTCAACTCACAAAACTCAGTAAAAAAGATGAGATGAGAATAGCCTCATGAAAAGTAAATTAAAAACATATCACAAAGCTTAGCTCCCAAATAACCTAGTATTTAAAGGATAAGAGTGAAAAAAAATCATTTAAAAAAAAACTCGAATCAACTCTCCAAACTAGCGATTTGAATCACGAGATCGAGATAAACTAATAAAAAACAAATTGGAAAAAGTATGAAACTCAATCAATAATAAACATGATGTTGAAGAATATGATCGAAGATATAAAATCAATTAAAAAAACATAAAAGTAACTCCAGTCAATTATCTCGTCAAACTCATGACTCGAGTCATGAGATGAAATAACTTTATACAAAACAAATCATAAAACTTAATTTTCAATAAACTCAATATTAAATTATATAATTGAGAAAAAAAATTAAATTAATCATGTTAACTTGTCAAAAACACAACCGGGATCATAGAAATTTAGATAAACTCTTAAAAATAAAATGAAAAAAAAAACATGAAATTTAATCTACCATGAAGGATAAAATTAAAAATTAAGAAAACATAAAAAAAAGAGAATATTTTTCGTCAAATTAATAGTATTTTATAAGTAGAGTATAAACTCTTTTGTCGTTTTTTTTTAATTTCTGTTTACATGCAAAATAAAAATAATAAAAAATAATTTCTTCCGCCCTACGGGACAAAACCAAGTTGATTAATTTATTCCACAGTATTGAGCAAAAAATATTGAATGCACATCACGTCAGCCTCATATCTTATCTGCTTGTTCCTCTTAGCCAACACACGTGCAGGACGCGTGCTACCGATCTGGTTTAAGCTCAAAAGACAACCTTAAACCAGGCAATCCTCGCACCGCCTGATCTGTCTGCAATAACAGCTTACAAGTGAGCATCAATCCTCACACAGCAACACTCAACCTTGGAGATTGTTTCTGCCCTCTTCACCGTTTCTCTTGCACTCTATCTTTTCCAATTATTTAGGTATTCATTCGATTCTCTGTTTCTTTATTCTTCCATCTGTCTGGTTCCCAAGAAAATGTAGAAAAATCGAGGAAAAAAGGAAAAGAAAGTGTAAGGTATATTACTCTCTGGAAACTGTATGTGTGCGAGTATATCCTGGCTTTGCTTATTCGTTTAATTCTATCTGGGCACTTGTGTGTGTATTTATACACATTGTTTATTTATCTATGAGCATTGGGGTATCCTTAGGTCCTTTGGATGGGCATGTTGGGATGTCTTCGGATTTGTTTGGGCGCTATGGATGATTTGAGCAAGAAGAATGGTTGGTTTTGTTACTGATTGCTTTGATTTTGTTTCAGCAAGAAATGGGGGTGTATTTGAGCTCCCCTAAAACTGACAAGGATTCAAAAGATGGTGAAAATCATAAACTTCGATATGGTTTGTCCTCCATGCAAGGCTGGCGGACAACTATGGAAGATGCCGTAAGTACTCTTTATGGTTTTTGAAAATTGAATGTTCAGTTTGGATGTCGATGTTAAAAGAGATTTACTTCCTGTGAGTATTGTTATTGCTGTTTTTTCGAGTGTAATTAACTGGCAGGAAAAGTATTGAATTTAATGTTACTATGCCCCGTGGCCTGCCGAAACAATAGCAACAATTTTAAGGGCGAATAAAAAAAAGAACCGGAATTTGCCTGGTTCTTCAAGGATGCTTCATGATGAATCATGCAGTTTCCTTTGGATGTTTACTGTGTTAAAACTGGAGAATAGAAAACTTGTGCAAGTTTCAATAGAATGTAGAGTTATTATGTAGAATGATCTTAACACATTGAATTTGTGTGATATTACAACAGGCAAGTGTATCATTGCAAAAGGAATACTTTCTATAATACATATTAAAGTGGACAATCAATGAAATGTTGAGCCTTTGTTGAATAGATAGGATATGATCTTATCCAGTCAAATAGCATGGACAGAGTCACAGATGCATATTGAAAGCACTATGATTCCTGAGTTGAATTTGTGAAACAATTTCAAAGAGTATAGTTGAGAGATCAGGAAATAATCTGCATCTTAGGTATCATCACACTGGGAATTAGATACAGAGCCTTTCAAGCATGTATCAACTTTAGAGGATAAAATTTTGCCCAATTTGGTGGACTTATATTGTCCTGATGTTACGGATGTTCCTAGTTGCATATGAACTTATAAAAGGTGTTTGGCAGCATGCAGCTTATCCAGATTTGGACAGTTTGACATCTTTCTTCGGTGTTTATGATGGCCATGGAGGTTAGCATTCCTTGAATGCTGTTATTTATATTAATATATCTTTTCTAATACCTGTTATTATTTTGTGAAAACCTTCTAGTTTTGTTCCCTTTCCAGATGCTAATATTTTGTAATATTTGTGCACTTTCTTTACTACAGTGGTATACCTGATCCCTTAAAAATAGAAGTCTTGAATTAGATATAAAATTTCCTTTTCTTATCTGTTAAAGGTGCTAGGTTAGGGAAACTATCTATGACCTGAAGTGTCCATGCTTATGTGGTGCGTTAGGACTTTAGAAACAAGGATTGATACTTTGAGCATGTTGAAAGGGCTTAGAATTTGTGGATTGATCGGAATTGGAACTTGTTTTAAAATTTCAAAGAAGGATTCAATAGGTATATCACTGGATTTCTGCCAGCTACAAATACTGTAAAGGTGTAAAGACCCATTTTTAACATATTCAAAATCTTTAGAAGAATCAGATGAGATGGGTGCTGGTAAGGTGGAACTAGTGGTAGCATTAGGATCGATTCATAATCAACTATTCTTTTGCTGGTGGCTCCTCAAGCATGCATCAACTTACCCTTCATATTGAGCAAGGTTTATCACTTTAGTTATTGGTTATGGTGATTATCATAGTTGTCCAATACAATGCTTGTAATCATCTCTTAGGTTAGTAAAATGCAGTCTGTGTCATTCCTTATCAATTTCTATTGTTTTGCAGGCCATGCAGTGGCTAAGTTCTGTTCTAAATATCTTCACGAACAAGTGCTCAAACATGAAAGTTACTTGTCTGGTGATTTAGACACTTCTTTACAGAAAGCTTTTCTCAGGTTATTTCACTTGCTCACTATTTACTTTGTTTAATATTTTGATATATGTAATTATTCCCTTGCTATCAGCTTTTGGTTGCGTTTGAGTTGTACTTTATTGATCTAGACTCTTATTTGAACTGTGTTACAGATATGCTAATGCTTTCTTTGATATGGTGTCTTTACTTTATTATCACAGTAGCTTAAAGAAGATTTAGCTCATTAAAAATAGAATGGAGGAAACAAATCCCATGTATAACCAAGCCCAACTAGTTCGCGACCAAGGCTTGCATGAGCTGTTCTTTGATAGTGGTCTAATTTGACAGTGGTGATGCCATTTATATGTTAATAGTGTACCGTTTTTATTAAAGAGTGAAAATATTGTACCATATTAAATCATTGCTACCGTGATGATGGTGAATGCAATAGTATGCAGTAATGGTTTTGGTCAGTTTATAAGATAACCGCACTGGTTTTTGTCATAGTTTACATAAGTTTCTAATCCTATTGAAACCATGTAATGGCAAGTTTTATGTATTCTAACTGTATTGTTAATCCAGAATGGATGAGATGATGCGTGGGCAGAGGGGATGGAGAGAACTAGCTAGGTTGGGTGATAACATAGAAACTGTTTCTGGTATGATAGAAGGATTGATGTGTTCACCAAGAAGTAGTCAAGTCAATGGCCATTTTGATGACTTGCCTGATGAGGAGGTACTCCATCATGCTGTATAATGTTTTTTCAATTGCTTGCAGCTAATGACAAAATAATATTTCCTTGATATGCTAATTGCTATCGTCTATTGATGCAACCTTGGAACAACCAACACTAAAGTGCACTAGCATACGCATATTGAACAGAAGTGTGTGTAAACAGGGCAGTGGTTTGGCTGTTTGGGATCTTCTTGATTACTGTTGGTGGGATATTTTTTTTGGAGAGTTTCAGCTTACATTTAGTTTCAAAGGTCTTATTTAGGCTTGATATTTTTAGTTGTTATGAGGTTGAAAGTTTAGAGTTTTAAGACCCCTGAAAGTTCTCAATTGCTTAATGCAGTTTCTACTAGTTTTCTTTAGCTTATCCCTTTGATTTCTATTTTTTTGACAAAGGAAAGACTAAAATCCAAGACCTCTTGGGAAGATGAGGGAAATGGATGTTAGTTGTAGGGAAAACTCATTTGCAGTTAATTCTAATTTAACCTTTCTTTTTATTTGTTTTTGATGGTGGTTTTCTTTCTTTGGCCATTCAGATTTAGAATTTTTCTCTTGCAATTTTAATATAATCAATGGGAAATTCCCTTTTATAGAAATGGCTATTCCCGTTATCAATAACATTTGCATGCTGGCTTTTGTTAATATTACTAGTTTTGAAATGGTATGTTAATGACATTTTAATAAGTATAGTAAAGTAAATTGTATTATGCAAAAATCAGGGGCCTCATTCTGGCTTTGATGGACCGAATTGTGGAAGCACTGCATGCGTTGCAATTATTCGAAACAACCAACTTGTTGTTGCGAATGCTGGTGATTCTCGCTGCGTTATATCCAGGAAGGGTCAGGTATCCTTGTTCCCTCTTGTTTAATAAGCTTTCAGCTTTTTTCTTTCCCCTATATTTGGTAAAAAGGAATTGATTGTTTGTTCCTTGATGTTTCCCAATCAATGAATAGAAAATGATCTTGGTGGTGTTTGGTGTGTGTGTATATATATATACACACACATACATGGACGGACGGATACTTTCTTGCCTGTTACGGGTCTGTGTGTGTATTTAATGGAGCAAACATGCACCTTTTTGTTCTGTTTGGAAAATAGCCTGTCTTTTACTTGTAGAAAGGGCCCTTTTCATCCTCTCAAACATGGAAAAACAGTTTTGTTTCCACATTCTTTTGAACAACATTGCTGCATTGCCTATTTTATTAATGACAAAAGAATGCTACCAGGACCCATCTTCTTTGAATCTCTAATATTTGGAAAAAAGAATTGAAAAGGGGAAGAGGATAAATAAAAAAAGGCTCATACTGGAAAAAAAATCACACAATTTGTTTTTTATTGTTTTTTCTTTGAAGAGTGAAGGACTATTAATGTGTTGGGATTTATGTGCGATGAGTCCATCACTGTTAATTTGATGAAATAATTGTCTAGCACGGTTGATATTCTATGTCTGTGATGATTCTCTCTTTAGATTTTTTTTCTTCTCTCAAAGACCTTTTTGCTATGTGACAAAGTTCTTGTAAGTTGTAACATTCCATGTTATGCGTTTGGTAGGAATGTTTAAGAATTTAGTTCTAGTAATTTAGGGCACCAGGGACCTTCTTTGAGATTTTAAGTTGTTCTTTCATTAAGGAAACATTGCCTTAAATACAGAACTAGAAAATAACTACTCCCTGGTCATGGCCATAACCACCCATTACACTTAATGGTTACAATTGAACCGAACCATATAAACATTAACTGAACTAAATAAATAAAACTATGACTGCCCCCGTGGCCTTCATCCAGCTCCGCCTCGTGTCCTTCATCATGCTTATCTTCCTCTGCCCTGTGCCTCTCATCAGGCTCATAACATTCCATGGATCTCTCATTGTAAGCCACAGCCAGATTTGTCATTTGTGAATTCTGTAGTTCCATTCACTTGAAGTAGTGCTGTGATTTGGGATAAAATGACATATATGACAGATTTAATGGTTTAATGTGAGATTATCTGAGAACAATCCAAAGCAATTGACGAAAAAGTGCCAATGATGGCACCCAATCAGTTCATAACAACACTCCACACTATCCAATACCATAATCCATTTGCCTCACTGTTAGTAGAGTCCCATAATTTGATGGAGTGGCATCATCATCACGCTTGACTAAATATCAAACTCTTGATGGGAGAAGAAAGAAAGAAATATTTTAGATCTGTATTGTTAAGCTTCCTTTTCTCAGGGGTGACAGTCTTGCCTCTTAGAGCTATTAAATGAAGAATGGAAAAAGCCGAGAATCCTTTAACCCTCTTCCCTGAACTAGTCGTGAGGAAGGGTGTTTAGTTGTATAAAAAGGGGTGGACCCTGCTAGTGTACCCAATCAAGAATGTTACCTTTCCCCAATGGCGCTTTATTTTTCCCAAGTGAATTGATGGATTTAAATCAGGACCTAAATTATAAGCTAACACATCCTTTTATTTTAACCTTATGAGCTTAGATCTTTATCCACCTCCTATTGTCTTACCCAAGTCCATGTAACATTTGGTAAGACAATAAGTAAATGGGTCTTTCATGGAATTATGCCTCTGTAATGAATGAATAGCATATGCCCTGCAAGATTTTACATGTGAAGTGTCTTATGCAAGTCCTTTCTTGCAGGCATATGAAATGTCTAAAGATCACAAGCCTGGTCTTGAGGTTGAGAGAGAAAGGATCCGTAATGCCGGTGGTTTTATAGTAGTTGGACGTGTTAATGGAACTTTAAACTTGTCTAGGGCAATTGGTACCCCCCCCTGATAATTCCAAAACAAGGAGGCTTCATAATTTTACTTGTCTAGGCCAATAACATCTTATGCTGTTGATTTCTTTGTTGCAGGAGACGCAGAGTTCAAGCAGAATAAAAAACTGCCTGCTGAGCAGCAAATTATAACTGCCAATCCAGACATAAAGACTGTAAGTGGTTATTCCAGAATGCTTTTAGCTGTCAATCTTTCTTTCCTCGGTGTTTTTTTTAGAGCACTTATGGCTAAATAATTTTACATGGGCTACTTGATGCTGAACACCCCCCCCCCCCAAAGGTTATTCAAGTGTCTCTTGAATAAAGTTGTATCACTTGAATAAATTTGCACCCATCAATCCATATTCAAGTGTGTAGATTATCCATTTACAATTTTTCTACCTGCAGGATTTAAGAATGCCTTTGGCCAGTATCACATGATTGGTATATGTTTATGCATTTATTTTTCTTCCATGGGATTCTGGTATAATTTTTCATTGCACTTGAATAGGTTGAGCTCTGTGACGATGATGAGTTTCTTGTTCTCGCTTGTGATGGAATTTGGTGAGTTTCTTTTTCTCTTAAAATAAGTATGTGCTCATTGCCATGAAAAAACTTCTTATGCACAACTGTTTTTCTATGGATACCTTCTTTGAACTAACATGCTACTGGGAATTCTAGGCTCTAAAACAAGGAAATATGATTGGAAAGTATCTTTTTAAAGTTGTCTGCATTAGTTGACACAACTTTATAACTGAACCATGTCTTCGCCTCAAGCAACCTCAAAACAACTCCAGTTTCTTAGTAACTCAACTATCTTTTGAGATGGAAATGGCTTTAGTGTCAACTTGTGTTGGCAATTACACAATTGGGCCTAACAACAATGGGATGATAAATAATTTGGTAGGGTCTTAAGATGATTTAGCAGTCATGCACCTTTTCTTTTGGCTAAAATAACTCAGTTTGATCGAAGAGCACAACTAGTATTTGCATTCTACTAACTCCAAGATGCAAGTTAACCTGAAAGCAACAATTTTTATATGAGCTCTGCACGGAGAATGATATTTTCCATTCACATATGGGTTAGAACCTATAGAGGAAGCACATTCATTTTGTAACATATACACTGAAAACTTAAGTTTTGCTCCGTTGTATTTCTATTTCCGGTTCCCCTCTTCACCCCTTTGATCACTCCTGGTGAGCCTAAAAGCAGTTTTTTGGGTCTCTCATTTGTTTTGATTTTGGAATTTTTTATTTTTTACAAGTTCCCACTTTTTCCACAGGGATTGCATGTCAAGTCAACAGCTAGTGGACTATGTGCATGAACAGCTAAGCCATGTAAGTTCTGTACACTTTTGGTTAAAAGTTCTGAATTTTAATATACGCAAACATGTAGGCAACCATGTTTCTGTCCAAATCTATGCAGGAAACTAAGCTTTCAGAGATATGCGAGAGAGTTTTCGACAGGTGTTTGGCACCCAATACCAATGGTGGTGAGGGATGTGACAACATGAGCATGATCTTGGTGCAATTCAAAAGGCCTGTTCAAGCAGGTCCCTCTGCAGATCAGCAGCCAACATCTTCTCATCAATCGATGGAGGTTGACAAAGATATTACGGAAAAGTGAAGTCTGGGCTCAAAGAGAAGAGTGGCAGAACAGTGTGCCACAGTTTTAACAATGAGGAGTTAAATTCTTGTGACTGTAAATGATCAAGCTGTGTTTCACCCTTTTTTTTGGGTGTTCTGTACATGTTATCTCTTTGTTCTTTTTTTTTTCCTGCGGGTTTATATAGAATTCTAGCAACTTATAGGGAGAAGATATCCTGCACATCTCACAAGTTCAATTGGCCGAAACAATGAACCAATAATAATGGGGAATGTGCACTGACTTTGTGCTGGAGTTGATCCCTGGATAGGTACTTTCTAAATTTTCCTCATCCGGAGAGAGTGCACTTATGCTGAAACAGATTTTTGCCCTTTTCTTCCCGAGGTGAAGCAGCCTCGGATTTGACTAATGCAATCGTTATTGCTCTTCCCACTGTCCATTTTATGGCAGCTGATGCTGAGAATGCGAGAGACAAGGAATCACCGAAACAAGGTGTTGATGGTAGAAAACGAAATATACACCTGGAAAGTTTCAGCCAGAAAAAAAAGTAGTCATTGCCTGCCCTGTATCTTGAAAAACCCATCAATCACTCTATAACACGAAAAATAAATTATATATTTATAAAAGATCTTGGATTTTTTATGTCATGTTTTTTTGTTTTGTTTAAAGTTTTACTATTTTAGAATAAGAGCATATCTGTATTTATATTATTTAAAAAAAAATATGAGATTCCATAAACACTCCTCATACAATTTTTTTTTTAAAAATCTTATTCGAAAATAATATGATTATTTTATCGTGCATAAAAGTGTGGCAATTCAAAAATAATACTCTAGGTAGGCAACTTGTCTGCTGGCAGGGATCAAATCATATTTTTTACCGTGTAAAAATACATGGAAAAGACAAAAAAAAACCCAAACATTCTGATAATGTCAACCGGTCTATTGAAAAATTTAAAAATATCCCCGAGTTCAAAGCTATAATTGAAGGACACTAAAGGGTAAAATAATAATTATACTATTACAAATCCACATCAATCACAATCAACTTGTTTTAACTTCTTTTTTAATTAGCAATATTGAGTTGTAAAAACCATGCTAATTTTAGACATTTTTTTGGGGTTTTTTTTATGACGTTAAAAGAGTAACTCGTTGTATTTTAAGAGGTATTCTTCTAATCCCATCTTGAAAATATTGACTTTCAATTTAGATTAAGTTGGATCGCAGTTCTTACTGATTAGTCAAATTTAATTGTATTTGAAATTTATGTACATTATTTTTTGAGAGAAAAAACAAATATCGGATAAATATTATTTTGAAGTATTGGAGCAATATTATTATTTTTTTATTAATAAATTTATGTTGCATTCATGCTATTAGTTAAGGATTATTTCCAAAAAAAAAATTCAAAAAAAAGTAGCATTGATTATGCGATTCGATTGTTTATTTTCAATTTTCTTTATATAAATAAAATTTGAGAATTTAGATTACACGATGAAAAAAAAAAAACCCTATTTACTTTACTTGTAGATGAACACCCTAAAGGAGAAATGGATAAAATTAAATTAAAAGAAAAGGAGAGAAATGAGAAGGACAATAGAGGAGGATGCTCCATGTTTATCTCTTGACCTGGTATTTAACTCACGTGGGGAATCTGATCCTTAAAATTTCTTGATTTTGAACACCACCTCCTACATTATAGGATACATCTTCTTATCCATTCATTCCAAAAAAAGAAGAAGTAAAAAACATGACATTATCCAATTTAATTATATCAATAAAACAATTATTATTATTATTATTATTATTATTATTATTATTATTATTATTTTCTCCTTAATTCACGAGGTGATTGCCAGGAAATGTTATCCACAATTTGCTGGGCTGCTGTGCTGTCCTTCTCTCTCACCACATGAAATATGGACACCTGTCCACAGCCCATATCACCAACATTCCCATGCCCTTGGATAACATGTTTTTTGCAATTTGGTCCTTCCTGCCTAGTTGATTGTTTTTGTTAAAATCACAATGTTTTATTTTCGTCCCCCTAGTGAATCACTGATTTTTTTTTTGGTTTTTAAGTCAAAATTGAGTTTTATTAGGTCAATTAAATTACTGAATTTTTTAATATAATATGAATAAACTTTTCCAGGCTGACATATTAATAGATTTAAATATATATATATATATATATATATAATAATAATAATAATAATAATAATAATAATAATAATAATAATAATAATTAGTTTTATCGTCTATAAATTACAAAGTCAAGATCGTAAAATGAATATAGAATTGTGTCCAATGTCAATGCAATTGCTTATGCTAATACGACTTGGTGGAGAAATTGGGTCGAATTCAAATGAAGCTAATATATTAAAATGATCTGAAAACACATTTGAAATAAGGGTGATTATTTTTTATTTGGTTTAGTTTTTATCTTTAAAATAAATCAAATTAAAATTATAAAAAACTAAAAATATAGTTTTTGGTTTTTTTTTTAACTATTCAAATCAAATTTTCCTCTTCTCTCATTTCACCAAAATAAAATGAGACCAAAACATTTGAAAGAAACAATAAATACATTTTATATTGAGCCGGTTCAGTTTGATTTTGGTTCACTAGTTTTAGTCTTAAAAAAACAAAATTGGACCTGTTTTTTTTTAAAAATATTCTAATTGGTTTAATCAGTTTTGCTAATAATTTGATTTTTCTTGGTTTTATCAGTTTAATCTGTTTCGCAGTGTTTTTTTCTCACTTCTAATTTGATTTTTCTTGGTTTTATCAGTTTAATCTGTTTCGCAGTGTTTTTTTCTCACTTCTAATTTGAAGTTAAGAAAAATAAAAATAAAAATAAAAACCGATTTCGAAGCATCCTTTTCAGACCTTGATTTTTTCTCCATCCAAGTTTCAATTTAAAACCAATTCAAAGGCATGGAAAGTGGTGTGAATACACATTGAGCAGCCCTCTGTTTTCGATGCCAAATCTACAGAACACAAGTTGAAAATTAACCATCAAGCTATAGCACTCTGTTTTGGTATTAGATACTTATTTTAAAAATATTTCTTTTTACTTTAAATTTAAAATTTTTGATATTTTTAGATAATTTTCATGTGTTGATATAAAAAATAAAATAAAAAAATATTATTTTAATATATTTATGAGCAAAATTCATTTTAAAAAATAACTTCAATCACACTTCACTGTATCGATAATTAATGTCACCTGGCCTGCCAAGCCTGACTCTTTCGAGATCGCCGAGGACACTTTCTCGGTGACCCCTCCCCTCTCGAGGGGAGCCCGGTCAAGTCATCAACATCTCCTCATGCCTCAAACATTTCAGTATAAAAACCTAGAAAAAAAGATGGGAAAGCAGATAAAATTACAGGAAAAATAAAATGATTAGATTTGGAAGTGGAATATTCCCAAAAGAAACCCTAGATTAAAAAAAAAGAGTGTGTGTTCCAATCTTGACAAAGACCAGGATAAGCACAAAAGACTATTCATCAGATACACGTCACTCACTGACCCTTTGGATAAGGAGGACTCCACTGTAAATAGCACCTCATGATGCAATTTATATTCCCTCTAAATATTCCCTCTCCTTATTTAAACAATCCCTCCATGTCTACGATTTGATTCATCGTTTCCGTTTCTTGAAAGCTATAACGACCTTTACAGCACCATACAAATATCTTTGAACAAAACAACGTTCAGCCTCTGCCCACAGTGTCCCCCCCCTGTTGTTTGCTTATAAAGGGAGATTCTTGGATTGTGTTTCGAGAGAATGGCGAGTGCAGCGGCTGCTGGGATGATGGGAGGTAATGGCTGTGCCGGGTCTTCAACTTCTTGGTTTCAAATCAAGAACAGAAGAAAGAAGAATAATAATGACAAGATGGGGAGAGATAGAGTCAGGATTTTTACTGCTGCTTCTTATTCCTCTCCTTCTGTCATGGATCCTTACAAGACTCTTAGGATCCAACCTGGTGCTTCCGAATCCGAGGTCAGGAAAGCTTTCAGACAGCTTGCTTTGCAGGTGTGATATATTTTGTTTTCTGTTTAAATTTCGATTTTTTCTTGAATTTCTTGGTGGGTTTTGATTCTTTTCACTCGACTCGTATATTTTTGTTTCTTGAGGGGATTTGCTTATTGATCCTTTCCTGTTCTGTTTCAGTATCATCCTGATGTCTGCAGAGGAAGCAATTGTGGCGTGCAGTTTAGTCTGATCAATGAAGCCTATGATGTATGTGGCCATCTCCTTATCATTTCATTTTTTTCTTTCCTTTTTTTAATTATTTTTATGTGTCTTCCTTTTCTATTCTTTGGTGGGGTTCATGTCGGATTTGGTAAAGGATGATTATTCTCCGAGCATAGAAAATAAGGATAGGAATCGAAAATATTCAGCCTAAATAATCGAGGATACGACTAATCTATTAAATCCAAAGACTTATATTATGCCTTGAAACATGGTATAAGAATTAAATATACGAATTCAATCACTACAATCTACACAAAACGGACAGAATTCAAAGAACTGAAACCAAAATAAATACTAATAACATGCAAAGTGAAGATTGGTGGACTGATCAAATTCTTTCAACCAGAGGCTTCTCTGGAGTATATATGCTTCCAGATTGAAATTTTTTCAATTCTGTTTCAGTATTTAGGCGAAATTCAATGGTTTTGTTCGAAAGGGCTGTGGCTAAATCAATCATTTTGATAGGACATGACAACCTTATCATGCTATCTAGACATGAGCAAATTCATGTTTCGATGGATGGCCCACTGGTGTCTCTTCATAACCAGAACCTGTCTCCCAGAGCCATCACTATCATTTTATTGTTGTGGGGATGCCATTTACGTGCAGCACTTTTCTATGCTTCGAGCTTTAGCTCAAGGGACAATTTTTGTCTAACAGGATGCTTCTTCTTGTTTTCGCAGACTGTGATGAGTAATTTGAGGGAAGAACCAGATGAATCATCACAGATGTACATGTCTTATGAGCCGTCGGATCAAGGAATTCACGAGCCCATGAGAGGAATGGACGACCCAGATTGGGATATGTGGGAGGAATGGATGGGGTGGGAAGGGGCTGGAATTCTTGACTACTCATCCCATGTTAATCCTTACATTTAAAGAAAAGAAAGCAGTATATAATCAGATTGATGTGTGGCTCAAGACTCCATGATCGCCCCATCTCTCAACCAAAATTACACGGTTGCTTCTGCTGTACATAATCAGACGTGGGACTCTTAATCTCACCTTCTTCTTCTTCTTTTTTCTTTTTCATGTAAAGTTGTCGAGCACATCTACATGTATGCTAACGACAAGTAGCACTGGAATAATTTTATCGCCATTATTGCCTGTCTATTCTTCTTCTCTTGAGGATCAAGTGTTTTTCTGATACAGTATTTTGACCGCCACTGATGCCCGTAGGGATAAGATCAGGGTGCCGGGCAGGGAGATCCATGATTCAAACTTTCTAAATTAATTATTTTCATATATTGATATTAGCTAAACATATATATTTTTTTTTCAACAAAAGAAAGTAAACTGGTAGTAACCCACTTGTCAAAAAACTAAATTTTCAAATGAATAAGCAGGCAACATGATGATCATGTCCAGGCATGTCGTGCCTGCCCAGTCATCTCTAAACTGCCTTTTTTTCCAGTTTTGTTTCCTTCTCCTCTCTTGTTTTCTCTATCTTTGCCACGAAAACAGTGGTGGAATCAGTGGTTAACACAGCTTTCACCACCAAATTCTTATTCTAAGGTGGTTCTTGGTGACCGCCACCTCTTCCTCAGGAGATGACAGTCTCCCCCCCCCCCCCCCCCCCTCTCCCTCTCAAGACAGAGAGGCCGTGCATCAATGAGTGTTTTTTTTACTCAAGAAAAAGGGGATGTGCAGGAAGAAGTGGTTAGGTTAATTTTGAAATAATGGTGTGAGTGTGAGGACTGAGGAGTGTCCGAATCTTTTAAAAAATTTCATTTTACTTATTAATAAATATTTAGTTACCCTACCGTGAGCATCAGAACGGTTTTAGAATTAACTTACAATACGCGAGGAGAAAGTCATGTACTTATTCAAAAATAAAAAACAATTCTTTTAATAAAAAACTATTTTAATTTTTGTTAACCACCGCAATCCTAATAATTTAGATATTTAACCGGCCGGTTTAACAAACGTGTAACACGACGAATTCACACACCCCGTCGCACGTGCAAACTTGAAAATACAGTAGTGATGATTACGTGGGAGGTATTTCGTACGTAGCTGAAGAGGCATCGAGTCATACTCAATACCCCGCCAACTCACAGAATACCCTTCTTTATAGCAGTGGAATGCTTTAAGCTTTTTGAACTGGGAACAAACAAAACTCGTGTATTTTCCCCTTCTTTTATCCTAATCGAACTGGATTCTCCATTATGGTTCTCTGCCTGATTCCCTTCTCTATCAACCCTTAGCCTAAAGAAAGCCCATCCCTTTCTCTCCCCATTTCAATCTTTCTATCCACCAACCCGTCAAAGCACAGTAAGGTAATATGCTTATCTGATTCCTAGAATCTAGGGTTTTCTTTTTCATTGCATTCAATCCTCTTTTGGGTGTTTTTTTTTAATGAATTGTCCATAGAGAAATCGAGGTTGTGATTTGATTTTTGTTTAATTTGCTGCAGCTGTGTAATTTGCATTGAAATCCTAGTTTTGGCTCCCGGGGTTCTCTTTAAGCTGCTTCTTTATGATTATGTATGCATCTATTTAATTTGTCTGTCAGTTTACATTGTTAATCCAGGCAATAACTGGGGTTTGTTGCAGGAGGGTTTTGTGGTCGATAATAGAAATGCTAATTCAGTTAAAGAAATCAAGATTTTTGTGAAGCTAGACCCTTCCTTTGCGGAGCCTGTAAAGGAAAGATTGATTTCTGGAACATGGTAGTTGCACATTTAACAAGCTGTAATAAAATTTCGTATGAGACTTCTCTTGCATTGGGCAAAAAATCATTTTTTGTAGCTCAACGTGGTCCACTAGCAATGTTTTGCCGAAAATGAGTATCCATTCAATGTCATGGACCTTCTTTTCGTTCTTTGGTTTTTATTTACATGAATTTAGATCTCAGGTATTAGTAAAGGTTTACCGTACTTGATGGAATGACTTCAAATAGAAGGGCCCTTGTAAGCTAGAATAAGTGCCATTAGTGTTCTCTTTTAATTTTGCGTTCTGGAAAACAAGAAGGATGGTGATGAGTTTACTCACATTCTCATTTGCCTGATGTGCACCAGCATTCAGGCTTGTTATTAATGGTGGACCTTAAAGAACGCCTGCTCCCTCCAAAACCAGCATCATCTATAAACCTTAGAGATTCATCGTATCGACCATCTGCCTCTGGACGCCAACCTTTCCAAGGTGTTGATGTTCTGGGTTTGAAAAAGCGTGGCCAAGGCCTTCGATCATGGATTCGTGTTGATTCATCCGGAAATTCCCAAATTATTGAGGTTGACAAGTTCACTATGATGCGTCGTTGTGATCTACCTGCTCGTGATTTACGCCTCCTCGATCCTCTTTTTGTATACCCCTCAACAATCCTTGGTCGAGAGAAGGCTATAGTTGTAAACTTGGAGCAGATTCACTGTATTATTACGGCTGACGAGGTTCTACTCCTTAATTCCCTTGACAGCTGTGTGTTGCAGTATGTGGTGGAGCTACAAAGGCGATTGACGACACCAGGGGTAGGTGAGGTGTGGCAGTCAGAAGGTGCTGAATTGAATCGAAGGAGAAGTAGGAGTTTTGACAACGGATTTGGGAATACATCCCCTGATTATTTGCCCTTTGAGTTTAGGGCCCTTGAAGTTGCCCTGGAAGCTGCTTGTACGTTCCTTGATTCTCAGGTGTGTAAACAGAACTTTAAATCTCTAACATGCTTGACTGGACTAAATGCTGTTATTCAACAAAATCAAGAATGGCTTGTTGCAGAAGTATTATGAAAGCTGTGTATTCCTATGTTATTACCTTTTTTCCTAATCCTTGTGAACTTTTCAACCACAATTTTAATGATCTAGCTGTTGTAGCGTGAATTATCATAGTTGTTGATTAGTACTATTGACTTTGTCTTTCTCCAGATAGTTGTTTATATGTCCTCGACACTTGAATGATGTACATGTACCTTCTAGATTAATTGAAGCGGTTCGCTGTAAGTTAATATATAAATCTTGTGATATCTGCACATCTTGGAACAAAGGACATGGCTGTGCTTTCTCACCCTACTGGCAGGCAATAGTTTCCTAGTTAACATCTTTCTATGCTGCAAACTCATGGATCATTTTATATGTGGACATGTGTTTGCGTATGTTTTGTATGCAATTTAGCTTGTTATTCAGGGAAGCTTTTTTCATTTTGCAGTGTTGCATGTTATTGACTGGCATTTGAGAAAATCTCCTATGAAGTTCTACCTAAATGTTTTCCTCTTAGTTTGTTTTCTTATCTTGTTACATATGAGGCTGGCAGCCTGCATTTGACTCATGCAAACCTACTGCCTTTGTCCATGTTGAATTTATGAAATGGTAATTGCTACTACCATTCACTTAACTGAAGGCCTTACCATTATTTGG
The DNA here is from genome assembly GCA_025169955.1 of Salix arbutifolia. Taxonomy (NCBI): domain Eukaryota; kingdom Viridiplantae; phylum Streptophyta; class Magnoliopsida; order Malpighiales; family Salicaceae; genus Salix; species Salix arbutifolia. Next base: position 2,462,801 of record CM045902.1, read on the forward strand.
CAACCTACATTGACATGGTAATTGCTACTACCATTCACTTAACTGAAGGGATTACCATTAATGTTGAGTTTATGACATGATAATTGCATAATTGGCAACCTACATTGACTGAGTAAATGATTCCTTGTTTTATTCTTTAGATCGTAGTGGTCTCAAAGATATTTCCTTTCCTTTTGGATCGATTTTTTTCTTTCCAATCCGTCGCTAGATATTTGGGTTCATTTCAGTCCATTCTGTGCTATTAGCTTCCACTTGATGATATTTCAAAATAACAATTTTTTATAGGCAGAGGGAAAAGCTCTGAATTCTCAAGAACTCTTTCTCAACTCAACAAAGGTTAAGAGCTCTTAATGAAACCAAGATTTCATTATTCTGTGTCTAGCTTAAATTGTGTTCAGGAAGACATCAAATTTGATCCGAGAGTTGTCTTATAGGTTTCTTTAGTTCTTTTTACCCTATTGTTATATTGATGTTCTGAACTCATCTCCAGAAAGGTTCAGTGTTAGGGGTTTGTAACATCAGATCAACTTAAGCAGAAGTAAATCATTCTAGAACAGGAGCAACCCACAGTGCATGGTCTTGTGCAATTTGCATGTATTACAATATTTATGTCTTGCTGGTTTTATTGTCTTGATGGTTAGATCTATTCTTTTTACTTCATTAAAAAGGCAATTCAGATCGTCTTTTTGAATTAGAAAATTATATTACGTCTCATTATGGCCCAGAGCTTGGGGATGGCTACACCAGTCTTGTTTCTCATTTATGTATATGTAAATCTATCCTTTGTTGTCTTTTGTTTCACACAAAATTCAGTCTTCTTACCTTCTGTTGCACTGCGTATGCATTTTGCTAAATTAAGGTATCACAGTCTGTCCTGCCACAGTTTTTGCGGTAAAAGTCCTCAAGTTAGAGCAAGTTAAGAATCTTATTTAAACTGCAATTTTCTGAAGGCAGCAGAATTAGAAATTGAAGCATACCCATTACTAGATGAACTGACATCTAAGATCAGTACATTAAACTTGGAGCGTGTACGGCGATTGAAAAGCAGGCTTGTAGCCTTGACTCGGAGGGTTCAGAAGGTATATCTAATTTTACTTGCCTTTTCCCCTTTTGCAATTAAGATTTGTTTGATATCTATTCCCCTGCTCTTGTTCTCTCTGAATTTACTTGTATCTAGGTAAGGGATGAGATTGAGCAGCTCATGGATGATGATGGAGATATGGCTGAAATGTATCTCACTGAAAAGAAAAGTCGGATGGAATCATTGTTCTATGGTGATCAATCTTTGATGGGATTTAGATCAAATGATGGTGGGACATCTATTTCCGCTCCAGTTTCTCCTGTTTCATCACCCCCTGATTCGCGAAAACTTGAGAAAAACCTGAGCATTGCAAGGAGCCGTCACGAGAGTATGAGGAGTTCTGAAAGTGCTACTGAGAATATAGAAGAGCTGGAAATGTTGCTAGAAGCGTACTTTGTTGTCATTGATAGCACCCTGAACAAGTTGACATCGGTACTACCAGCACATTATGTTTATTGCCATTTCTTCTTTCCTTTGTTCAGGATGTTAACACCTCATTTATTTTTCTCACTTTTTTTTTTCCAGTTGAAGGAGTACATTGATGACACAGAGGATTTCATCAACATTCAGCTGGTACATATTCCGCTCCTCCCCTCCTTTAACCCAGGCCTCCCTAATATTAAATTGTGCTGTTTTTAGCTCAGTTGTTAGGGACTGCCATTTTAAAACTTTGGTAATTAGAAAAATTTAAAGCAGGATCATTTTCAACGTATTAAGTGATAAGCACAGCTAGCAACTTCTTGATGATGATGCACAGAAAGAAATAAATAGTCATTTGTTCTTGCAGAAAATCTGGATCCTTGCGCGCTGTGTTGTTTCTTATTCTTATTGGATAACAGTGCAGGCTCACGTAATCCATGATACTGACTCATGAAAGATCCTTTTTGATGGCCATAGAATACGAAGATACCACATTATTTTCTTTGGGAACTAGTCATTTAATTGTCAATTCTGTTTGAGTAGATCGGGTGGATACCGGTTTTAAGACAGGGAAATTTTTGGTTGCAGGATAATGTCCGAAATCAACTGATCCAATTTGAGCTTCTACTCACAACAGCAACATTTGTTGTCGCTATTTTTGGAGTGGTGGCAGGTATCTTCGGCATGAATTTCGCCGTGCCATTGTTTGATGATGCCGGTGCATTTAAGTGGGTCCTCATAATTACTGGAGTAACCGGAGCAGTCATATTTTGTGCGTTCGTATGGTTCTTCAAGTACAGAAGGCTTATGCCACTATAAACATGATTGTAACTCGAAATTGAATTCCATTTTATAGGTTTTAATGCAATATCATTCTTGAAACTCATATTTGAAATTATTTTGAACGTTAAAAATTACATTTTCAATGCAATTCAATCTTCGAAAAATGCTATAAAAGTTTATAAGAGTATTAACACTAAAACTAGTTTTTCTTGAAAGTTTTAATGCAATCTCATTTTTGAAACTCATATAACATCAAAAATTAATTTTTAAATGCAATCCAATCTTAATAATTTAATATAAAAGTAAATAAAAGAAATAATATTATAACTATTTTTCTTAAAATATCAATCTTTTATATTTTTTAAGATATTTTTGAAGGAATAAAATGAGAGTACTGAGATTAATATAGAAAATAAATAAATTCTATCTATACTGAACATACGAAATTAATTTATTTATCAATTGAATATTAAATACTATACATGAATGAAACAATGTCAAATTACAATTCACAAATACATGCACTGCCATTATGCTGCTAGAACAAACGTTGAAAAGTGCTTCCTTATTCGCTTCGGCTAATATTTTTATGTTTACTTATGGCAAATGGAAATCAACACAAGAGAAGAAGCTACGGAGATGTAATGTTAGACTCGCATTGTCAATAGTTCCTATTTTTCAGTGGTTGACGGTAACAATATTCCTACTAGATTCCACTTATTATTTGCCTTGGATTTTGCCAACTCAGAAAAATTTCAATCATCTCATAAACATTTGCACATGGCATCTTATAACACAAATGCAGATCCACTCCCTGACCTGAAAATTAGCCATGGCCAAAGAGGATGAAAAGACCAACCAAAACTCGTACTTTTTCACCATTAAAATGATCACTTGAAACTAACACCTTGAAGAAAGCGCTCACAAAAATCATGTAGCTGCAGAGCCTGAAGAAAGTCTGTCACGCCTTGCTTTATCTGCCTTCTCCATGTAATCTTGATGAGACGAGTGCTTTGTTCCTATGGGAGAAAAGATGATCTCAGTTAACAGCGGCTGTAGATATCTTTGCCAATAAAACAAAAAGAAATTGGTAACCTAACATGCAAATATAACACCCACTTCTCAAACAGTTAAATCCTCGTGGACAAACATAATGTAATCAGGACGATTTCCTTTCAAGCGGAAAAACACAATCATGAAAACAGTCTCAAGGTTGTCTTTATTAAGAAGTCAAGTCATAGATTCACAAGATGAGCACAGAACAACCCTCAGCAGTCAGCATCACGGCGAATCTCACTGCAATACATGAAAATCATGAAGTAACAGTTTCTACAGATTCAATTTATCTTCCATCAGTACCCAATCAGCATAGGTTCTATACAGAGACAACTGGTTGCTGCTTTTATGGAGTAACCTTGGAATAGCAGTACTAACTGCAGGCATGCATCTAGGCTAGAATAGGAACCTGGAACGATGTTGTATCCAATGAAGCATTTCATGATATGGTGATGAAGGTTGAAATGACACCCTTTGAGATTACTCTCAACAATCACCTCGTTGTTAAAGATGGAAAAGTCCCACTTTCGTACACTTCATGATCCAGGAATCTCTCCAAACTCCAGTTCATCTAGCATACTGTACCATTTTTTAGTTCTTTTCTGCTTAAATTAAGAGATATTTCTCTTTGAACTCCAAGTCTCCATCCTCTTTGATCTAGTTTGAAACGTGAAAGGGTCTCATTTGGTACAACACATTCCAATCTATCACTCGTTTGTTTATTTGTACCCATAGCATGGGTTTGATTTCTCTTCAACTTGAAATAAATAGAGAAGGTAACTACACAGAAAAAAGATGGAAATTTGAAGGAGTGAATAAAATGCTAACATGATTTCTGGAGACAATCTAGTTGGTTGGGGGAAACTAGTTCAAAACAAGGCTATCCAAGCCAGCAATGATGTCCATGATATGGTTGAGAGGAGATCAAGCATGGACTATGCTCATGTCCTCAGAAGAGAAGAATGTGCCCCAAAAGAAGGTTAAACTAACGCAGTGCAGAAAGAACATCTTCAAAGAATCATGTTCCTAAAACCTCGGATGACATCTGTAATCAGGGAATTCAGGACTCTCTATCAGTCTAATCAGTAAATGAACAAGCAAGAACAGAAAAAAAATGTAGATGACAAGGACTATCTCCTTAGGTAACCAGAACAGCAATTAATGCTTTCATGTTCATAATGCTTTAATCCATCTCACAATCCAGACCAAATACTGCAACTTGATTGAAAATACAATAACCACCCATCATCATTCCCAAAAGGTACCAGAAGGGTTGATATCAATGGAATGACAAGATTACCATTCTATCTCACCATAGAAGTCCCACTTGGAAAGAACATCTTCAAAGAATCATGTTCCTAAAACCTCGGATGACATCTGTAATCAGGGAATTCAGGACTCTCTATCAGTCTAATCAGTAAATGAACAAGCAAGAACAGAAAAAAAATGTAGATGACAAGGACTATCTCCTTAGGTAACCAGAACAGCAATTAATGCTTTCATGTTCATAATGCTTTAATCCATCTCACAATCCAGACCAAATACTGCAACTTGATTGAAAATACAATAACCACCCATCATCATTCCCAAAAGGTACCAGAAGGGTTGATATCAATGGAATGACAAGATTACCATTCTATCTCACCATAGAAGTCCCACTTGTCCTCCTAACATTTTCCCCTTCTCTGAGGATCCAATTCCTCATACAGCATAAAACCCTAGTAAGAACCTATAATCAAGTCTCCCAGCTTAATTCACCAACAACACTTCTGATCTGACAATTCTCGCTAATCCCTTCTGTCAAAACATAATTCCAGCCCTCTTCTATTTTCTCGTCTTAAATTATAGCTTCTTATTGACCGTGGAAGAAACTAAGAAAGAGAAGTGAATAACGAACCCATAAATATAATCTTCTATCACAAAGAAAAACATTTCATGAGAGGCTTTTACATCATCAACAAGCAGGAACAAAAAAAAAGAGAAGAAATGCAGGAAAGCCTCAACTTTTCTTGTTTCACTACATTCGCTTAGGAATCAAACAAATCAAACCCTACAGCAGCAGCACTTAAAATATTTAAATTTTGAGCACAAAGCAGTACTTCTCTCTTACTCAAACACAGTTCATCTTTCCAATCAATTAGAAAAAAATAATCTAAAATCTTGAAAATTTACTCCCTTTCCTTTACTTTCCTTGCACTCACTAAGCAGCATCGACATGGAAACGACCAGGTAAAAAAAACAGTAAGAAGATTCTAACTTTCCACTCGCTCACTTCTCATTTCAATTTAATCATTGACCCAGAAACCCAAAACTCATATAAAACTAACCCAATTGATTTAAAAGCATAGATGTATGATACCAAATCAAAAGATTAAAAGAGGAGAACGAAAACAACCTCTGTTCATGAGGAACCAGGGGACACCAAAGGCAAGAGTTATGATGGCCATGCCAGCCATGACATGCTTCGTGTCTCCACTATACAAGTAACGCTGCACTCTTGACTTGAATCCTCCACTTTTGGCGCTACCATTGCCTGTTGCGTCGCTTCCCATTTCTTCCGTTTCCCTTTCACTCACTACAGCTTTATTCAACTTCTCACCAAACTCTCTCTCTAGGTTTCCTCTCCTGGTTGTGTTGCTTAGTTTTTTGTTTTGTTTTGGGCCGTGATTTACAGACTGAATTGTTGGGCTGGGTCCAAGCCCAAAATTAGGAGACGAGAAAATAAACAGATGAGAAGCAGAAAGCTCTCCTCTTTTACTCATGGTGCAGAGACTTCACCAGTGAAATCAAGGCATCAAAAGGTATGTTTTTGCATCACCTCACTCTCTTTTATGATCTTTGTATTCATCTCTTGGTTTCTTGTTGAATCATTTCAACAAAAGTGTTGCTTCCCTGTTTGGTTTTCGAGAAAGTTGTGGAGAATGAAAAGGAAAGAGCAATACGGAATTTTTTTCTAAATCTTGAATCTTTGCCTGTCCTTGGAAAATATGAGCTCACCTCACTGTTATCGAAAGTGATTTGTTTAATGGGCCAAGATGATAATGCTTTTGTTCGGAAATTGTGAATCTGTTGATTTGTGTGCATTATTATTATTATTATTTTTCTAGGTAACTAAACGGTGCATTATTTATCTACCTCCTGTTACTGAATTGTGAATTTGTGATTGATAGGGTAGTTGAAGGATGGCAACCACAGCTTGTTTTATAATTGTGAGCAGGAATGATATCCCTATATATGAAGCTGAAGTTGGATCTGCTACTAAAGTATGCGCATCTTTTCTTCTTAATCTTTTCTATTTATTTATTCATTGCTTGTTTGACTGGAAACTCTGATTTTTGCGAAATGAAATGCATATGATTGATTTTATTAGCTTGACTTCTTGTTTCCAATGTGCCCTGATATAGAATTGTGTTTTGTTTTTGTTGTGTTTCTTTGGCTCTTTGATCTTTCTCATGTTGCTTGTTTTATTTGAAGTTCCGATTTATGTTTAGTTATGCATCAAGTTTCCAAAACATAGAATTGAAGGTATTGGGCTTATTGTGCTGTGTAAGAAAGAACACGCAATTTGGAATAATTCTTTCTTCAAACCTCTGATGTTGCTGTTTAAAATATTGTTAATCTATTTGAAGAAATTCTAGTGCTTTTTGCATAATTTCATGCTTATGGACTTACAGAAAGGTTCTAGGATCTATTTGTATCATAAAGTGACCTTTACACTTTAATATAAGAAGCATCTAGGACAGAAATTAAAGGGAAAGAAATAAAAAAAAAAGTTACAAGCTATTTGAAAACTTAAGATTTGAGTTGAAATGAAATCATTTCAACACTATTTACCCAATTCTAGTTTTTGGAATGCTGTAAGCGACATAAATGAATTCTATAACCAATTAAAATTAGAGATTTTTATGCATTTGCAAATCACACTAAAAGGGGTGTGCTTTGCTTCAGAACTGATCCATTGAAAATTAATCCCACTAACACCCTTCTCCCCCTCCCTTTCTCTCACTCATATGATTGGAATAAGTTTTTCAAGGATGAGGCAAGTTGGGTAAATGATGTATTTTCACTGACTTAAGTAAAATGAATCCACAATTTTAAAACCTATTTCACACACACACACAAAAAAAAACTCAATTAGCAAATCCAATCTATTCAATCTACTTAAGTGGTCAAAATCAATTTTAGCATATATTTTGTTCCAAACAAGCTGTTATCAAATTTTTGATGTGAAGGAGTCCAACTTTGCTTGCATGCTTTCATGGTGAAGTTGCTGCATGCACCCTTAATATCAAATTTCTGATATGTGTGGGAGGACATCTTTGCTTGCATGCTTTCATAGTGAAGTTGTTATCTTTTCTATTGGGTTCTGGAAACATCATTGCTGTCATCTTTTTATTATTTTGTTATGTTCTCTGGTTGTATGTTGATTTCCTCACAAGCTACTTGATATTAACACTCAGCCAATTACTTGATGACAGAGGGAAGATGCTGCACAGACGCATCAATTCATATTGCACGCAGCTTTGGATATTGTTCAGGATCATGCATGGACCACCAGCGCGATGTAATTTCTAATGCTCAAAATTTATCTGAATCAATCAATGCATTTCTACAATGACCACTCTGGTTTTTATTGCTTACACTGCCTCCTAAAATTTTGTTTAGCACATCCTTTTCACAGGTATTTGAAAGCAATTGACAGGTTCAATGATTTGGTGGTATCAGTTTATGTTACAGCAGGTCATATCCTTTGTGTCTGTGATTTTAATTGCTATTGTGACAAAAAGAATGCATAAAAAAATAGAATGATATTTATGTTATCTTTGTTGGTATATATTTCCCTTGACTTATCTCACATACAAGATTCATGCTACTTCATGACCCTCGCAATGATGATGGAATCAAGAGCTTTTTCCAGGAGGTTCATGAACTGTATATAAAGGTAAACCTGTCCTTGCTCTCCAGTTTTGAATTCTTACACACAGCATTTTCTCTTTGGTGCATACATTGTTAAAACATAGATGCTGATTTGTCAAAGTCAGTATTTTGTATTAAGATTCTGTATAACTATATGTTGCAAAATTTTACTCATTTAGCTGTTTATGCCAAAGTTCATGGTATTATGAGAGAATAACAGTAACAAACAAATCTGGGCAGTTGACTCCTTTCCCAGTCATATTGGGGTAGATGATCCAGAAAATGCCACTGTCAACTTAAAGCTCCTCATTGTACTCATGTCATTCCATCTCCATGAGAGAATCTGCAGCTCCTATCTTGTTAGAATTTAGATTCGAGCTCACATTTTCTTTCCTGCACTCTTCATTCATGGTCATGCTTGTACCAGTTTTTGCTGCTACTTCTGTGCCTCACATGCTACAAAATCTATTGAAATTTATGCACATCTGAGTTCTGGAAAATATCGTACATAAATTGAGAATAAAGAGTGAGTGGCTGATATACAATGATAGGCCTATAACCCAATAGCTTGTACACCTGGGTTGAAGGCCTGGTGCACTCATAATGTAATATCTCATATGCATAGGCCATAGACCAACGTGCAGTGTGATAGAGCAGATTTCCCAACAAGTGGTAGCTGAACCGATAGTTCAGCTAGATACAAATGAATACATCGAGTGTTTGCAGAGTCAATGGTCTGATTTGGCCAAAACAAGCATGGAGATAGTGGATAGTGTATGGCTCATGTTTTTTTCCTCCTATGGTAGACTAAAAGCTAGTTGAACAGGTGGATGAAGAATTGAGTGGATGACTCTCCAAAACTAAATTATGATACTGTCATCAATTACAATCACAGCCCTGCAGTATTAGATGACAAGTGAAGTAAAGGGAGAGTGAGGAAAAGAGATTGCTCCCTTGATTTTTATAGTGGCAATCTTTCATGGATGGGGGATCCAATTGGTTTTTTTTTTATAGGGTAACCATTTCAGAATTAAGTGTTAGTCAGGGGACATATATGTTCTTTTCCCTATTGCTTTGCATCCGGGTAACCATTGCTTTTTCTCTACAATGATATTGATTAGTGACTGAAATGCTTAATGTTTTTTCCTTCTTTATTTTGACAAATAAAAAATATTGGTTATTGCAGACTCTTCTCAACCCCCTCTATTTGCCTGGTTCACGCATTGCATCTTCGCATTTTGACACCAAAGTTCGTGCTCTTGCAAGAAAATACCTTTAGCGGTGGTCGTTTATACTAGCCTGCGAGCTACTGGGGTGATTGAATGAACTTAGAAAGTACCACCATCCCTTTTCTTGTCTCGGCCAGTGAGTGTTTTAAAGGCTTCCCTTGAGTTTCATTCTTGATGGTAAGGATTAGTGGATGTGTGCAATTTGCTTAATGTTGCTTCAGATGCCTCAATGAGTGCATAAAACACAAGCAGCAACTAAAACTAGTTGATTATTTTTGTGACAGTGTGTTTTACTCAAATTCTTAACGTTAGCAGTTGAGACACGGTGATTAGATGATGTTTTTTTTAATATAAAATCTAATCGTGCATTTGTATATCTAGATTCCAGGATTTTCTTTCTTGGTGGTATTATTATTATTATTATTAAATGAAGAGTTTATTATGCCCTGTCTCAAAGAAAAGGACCCCTCTACGTTTTCTCCACTCTATTTAGCAGGCACTTTCTCTCTATGATCAGGACAGGGAAACTGTAGGTGAATTTGGTAGGAGGAAAGGATGGAGAGGAGAGGTTGAAACGACACACCGTTTCAAGGATTGGCCATGCAGTGCATTAGTGGTAAAATCACTGTTCTCCAAATCAATGGCAATGTACGGCACCTGCTAACCTAATATGCATCCAATCGAGTGACTACTGAGGCGAAGTTCCTTTTTCGCTCCTGCCATTCTTTTCTTCCCCCTTCTCGTTTCTACCCGACGCTAAATCACTGAAACACCCCTCACTAATGTGTGAAAATACCAAAACATCCCTTAATGCATAAATGACCTTTTGTTTCTTATAAGCATGCGTTCATATTTTTAAACGTCCTCGGTCAGCAATTCAATTGTTTTTTTACTATTCAAAAGTATATGAAATTTAAAAATTACTATTAAAAAAGTATGTGAAACAAGTCTAGTTTTTGTATGGTGACCTTATAATATAATAGTTTTTTTTAATGTACAATTAAAATTATAAAAATTAATATATCCATATTTAGTTTTTTAATTATAAATACTGAAAAGACCAAAATATTTTCTTTTTTTTTATTTAAGGTAAAAAGACAAAAACACCCCCCTGTTGCAATGGACTGTGTCTCGGTCTAAGAGTTTTCTTGAATGGTTTCAAATTTCCACTCGAAGTCTCCATTCCCATTTCCCCTGAGCTCAGCTCATGTCACTCCTAACAATTGCAGGGAGACTGCAGATAACCCATTCCCGACTCCTTTTCCCGCTTCACAATTTCATCACCCACCCACACCCTCCCTCCCCCTTGAGTAACTCCAGTTCTCACTTCTTTTTTTCTGCGGAATTTCATCGAACACTGACAATACCCACACGATCCCCTCAACATTTCTCCGCTTCCCAATCCTTCTTCACTCAATATCTCAACGAGATCATTCAACAAAGAATCCAAACCCATGAACCTCTTCAAACGGGCCTTCTTCAATCACTCAAAATGGCTGCTCATTTTCCCTCAGAAGCAGAGGCTATGGCTTCTCTGGATGAGTCAGGCATTAGAGCGAATCAGAATTTAGTGTGTTCAGTGATCTGGGAACTAAGAGAAGAGTGCAGGCTTGCTTTTCTGGCTTTTAAATGGGGAGATAAATGGGGCTGTGTTGATGAGAAGGCTTGTGAATTGATGGTGTGGGTTCTGGGTAATCATAAGAAGTTCAATACTGCTTGGATTTTGATTAGAGATTTGCACAGGTCCTTGATGAGTACTAGAAGAGCTATGCTTATTATGATTGATAGGTGAGATTGTGTTCTTCAAGTTTGATTCTTTTAAGTTTCAATGGAATTTGCTTATTAGCTGGCATCGAAATATAATTTTGGTTAAAGTCCTTTGTTTTCGAGTTTATCTCATGGAAACTATAAAGAGAAGTATGGTAAACATGTACAGTTTTAAAGAAATGACGATTCACTTAATTTTCATGTGGTGTCTTTTTAGTTATTTCACATTGTAAAGAGAATCCTTCATTTCCATTTCTTTGTTTAGTTTTATGTTGTTTTTAACTCTGGTGTTTGCTAGATATGCAGCTGCAAATGTTCCTGGCAAAGCTATTAATGCATTTCGCATTATGGATAAGTTTAGAATGACCCCCGATGAAGAAGCATTTTACTTCCTATTGAATATTCTTTGTAAAAATGGAAACATTGAAGAGGCTGAAGAGTTTATGCTTGTTAACAAGAAATTCTTCCCATTGGAGGTCGAGGGATTTAACATTATTCTCAATGGATGGTGTAATATATGTGTTGATGTATTTGAAGCAAAGCGAATTTGGAGGGAAATGTCAAAATATTGTATTGACCCTGATGCAACCTCTTATACACACATGATTTCTTGCTTTTCAAAAGTTGGGAATCTTTTTGACTCACTGAGACTCTATGATGGGATGAAAAAAAGAGGTTGGGTCCCGGGCATTGAGGTTTATAATTCTCTGGTTTACATTTTAACCCGTGAGAATTGCTTTAAGCAGGCTCTCAAAATTCTAGACAAAATGAAAGAAACAGGGTTGCAGCCAGATTCTGCTACTTACAATTCAATGATTCGTCCTTTGTGTGAGGCGAAAAAGCTAGAGGATGCTAGAAGTTTAATGGCTGCTATGATAGAGGAGAATGTCAGCCCAACAATAGAAACCTACCATGCATTTCTCGAGGGTACTGTTTTTGAAGAAACTTTTGAAGTCCTCGATCGAATGAAGATAGCTGGTTTAGGTCCCACGGAAGACACCTTTCTCTTACTTCTTGCAAAGTTCTTCAAACTAGAGCAACCTGAGAATGCATTGAAGATATGGGTGGAAATGAAGCAGTATGAAGTGGCTTTCAATTTGACACATTATACAGTAGTGGTGGAAGGACTAGCAAGGCGTGGTTTATTAACCAAGGCTCGAGAATACTATGCTGAGATGAGGTCAAATGGATATTCAGATGATCCAAAGCTTCAGAAAATGTTGAAAGTGCCAGTTCAAGACAAGAATGGCAAAAGAAAAAAGCTGGGAGGGCAAATTAAGAGAAATCAACTTGTGAGTCACAAGAAAGGCAGTATAGTCAGGCGGAAAAGTCATCGACACTAATGAAGAAGACACCGATGCTCAGTTTGCATAGAAAAATACCGGGATATTGATCTCAGAACACATAGCTGAGAAAAATTCTTTTCACCAGATATCAACCTCTCATTTTATTGCAAGAAGTTTTATTTCAGAGAACGTTGCAGTATGCACTGGCTAATTCTCAACCTATTCACATGTGGACCTATTAGTGTCAGGCCTGATCTAAGGTACTGTAGTAGTCAGTGTATCTGCGATTGTACCAAATTTTTATAGTTAGAAAGTGTTGGCATTTCTCTTTGAATATGCTCGTGGTTATTTTATTTTAAAGATTAATTGTAAAAATCACTGTTCCCAATATCATTGCTTTACTGCCTAGCCAGGCTTATCAATGTTGCCAATTACCATTCTGGCTTGTGATGTCGTTCCTGATAATTCATGTAGATTTCTTTCATAACTCTTCAGTGTTGATCTAGTTTGTGAAGTGTCTGCATCATGGGAGAGTTCTCTTGCTTCTTTGTAATGCATATCTCTCAGATTGCATAGAAAAAGTCTGATAAGGCTCAGATTAATCCCCACATTTTCCAGTTATATAATAAATGTAGTGAAAGCCTTAACAAATTTGAGATGAAAGGGCTGTCTTGCTGAATGTGATTGGAATCGTGCGGGTACAAGTGATGATAATTTTCACCATACAAGGGTAGGTGGAGGAGAAAGAATTTGAATTCACTATTTGTTGAATTATAGATCCTTGAGGATTTCAGCAAAGAGGGACGGAGGGAGATTGTTCTTCAAAAAATGCGCTGGTTACAAAACTTTAGAAGTTGCAGGTTTTAATTACTCTGATGCCATCAATGTTTCTTTCTTTATATGTCTTCTGTTTAGTATGTGATTTGTTTCTTCAGTTGAATTTGTGATTCTTTGTAAAAATCCCGCTGATAGTATGCTTGATAGTTATTTAAACTTATGAATTGAAATATTGCTGCTCTTAATTGATCATATTTAACTGCATATGCTGAAATTTCAATCATCTGGGAATGACCTGCAAATTTTGTGGGAAATTTATGATGTGGAAAAACTTGGATTTGGCCCAATGCAATGACGAATAATAATAATACTTGTACTCTGTTTACTAACAACAGTTGAAAATTCTGTTTTCCCCAACCGATTCTATAGTTACTCCCTACCTCTAATTCATCCTTGTCATAGCTTTGACCAGGCTGAAATTCTCAAGTAGGAGTGGGCGGGCATCTCTGCATGGCTGGTTTCAATCCTTGGAGGAGCAAATCTCAAGCACCTTCTCTTACGTGAAAGGTAATCTAGCCACATTTCTTAAGAACAAGACTGATACAATTTGTATTATATTTTTCCTTTGTTGCCTGTTAATATAGTGTTTGTGGTCCACGGCAATGTGGCTAGTGTATCTCCATCTTTATCAGCTGGTAGATCAGGTAGAGTCAATTAGGTTCTGGACATAAGCTTAAACGTTTTCCAGGCAATCAAAGCTCATGTGTTAGCTCCTCTTGTCATTGTGAGGAGCATTAGAGATGTGATGACATCCTAAACCGTGTCTATCGACCTTGTAAACATATAAAACCGATTGCTGAGAAGGAATGTTTCTTCTCTAGCTATTAGTTTATTAGCATGGGAAGAAATTTCAAAATGCGTTAGAAGACTATATTTTAAATTTTAACTACAGTTTTATTATTTTGTTCTTATTACAATACTAAATTATATAATCCATGATTATGACATGTCTTGGCTAGTCAAAAAGACCACCAAAATCAACCATCTAGTACGTGGCAAGAGCTTGAGACTAAAATGTTTGTTCTTCCTGTGATTTTAGGTTTGAATCCTGTAGCTGCTAATATGATGACTACTGGAAACTTACATGGTTATTAATTTCAGGATAATCAAGGTGCGCGCAAGCTAGCTTGGACACCCACGCTAATAAAAAAAAGTCTTACCTAACATGGTCTTGACAATCTTATCTATTTTTCCCTTTCCAAGATTTACTTGCAGACAGACAGATGCTCTGAAACCATTCCAATGAACTCAACCCTACCTTAGGATGGAGGGAAAAAAAGAGAGGAAAGGCGCCATGCATTCCATAGTTATAAAATCTGTCTGCCAACTTAATAATCCATTGATCCATAGTTTCAAAGATTTCATTTTTCTAAAATAGTTTCGTGACTGGAATCTTAAAGTAGATCAAACCCTAAACGAACTACTAAAATTACAATGCATTCGCAATTTCAAATGTAGTCGCCAACGGCTACCTACCCTTTTTTGTTTTTAATTTACTTGTCCGTTGGACGTGGACATTTTGTCTTGAACTGTAGACACTGGAAATCTAGACGCACGCCTAAGAAAACAATCAATCTTAATGCAATGGTAACTTGCTTCAAATGGCTTTATTTATTATTAAATTAATTATAAACTATACACTAAATTAAATTTCCCAAGAGATTGTTGTCGTTCTGTTATCCAATTATTCAATTAAAAAAACTAATTTCATATAAAAAAATAAGAAAAGTAAAGGCATGGCAAGCTAAATGGAAGCATAATCATTGACTGCGATTATGCAAACGGTCATGTGATGCATGCCTGAAAAGGTGTAGTTTTTTCTTGGATCTTATAAAATAGGATTGCCCTAGTCAAGTGTAGTAAAAAAGGTGTTTTTTTTCATCCTCCTCGCTCGCTAACTTATTTATTGTCCGAGAAAAGAAAGAAGCCAAGAACCAAGCAAGTGACAGTGAAATGGTGTCCGGCTCGGCTCAGCTCATTTTCTTTTGCTTCTTCATCCTCTTCTCCGCCGTTGCTACCACCGCTACTGACCACATTGTTGGTGCTAATAAAGGCTGGAACCCTGGAATCAACTATACCCACTGGGCCAACAACCACACCTTCTATGTTGGCGACTTTATCTGTAAGCACCCCCTCTCTCCCTAGCTCTATTTATGCATCCAATGTGTTAACAAACATCAGTTTTTTTAACTTCGGCTAGAAGATCAAAACCCATTTCCCGTTTATAATTAATTGAAGTGTTTCCTTTCCTTCTTTTTTTTTGTCAATGTAGCTTTTAGGTACCAAAAGACACAGTACAGTGTGTTTGAAGTGAACCAGACTGGTTATGACAACTGTACAACAGATGGAGCAGTAGGCAACTGGACTAGTGGCAAAGATTTCATACCTCTTAACAAGGCCAAGAGATACTACTTCATCGGTGGGAATGGGCAGTGTTTCAATGGCATGAAGGTTACTGTTCTTGTTCACCATTTGCCGCCGCCGCCAACTTCTGCCACCGTAGCTGCTAAGGTGAAAGCCTCGGATTCTGCAGCTCCATTGGTTTTCCACGAGGGGATGGTGGGCTTGAGGGCTTTGTTTTTGGCAGTTGCTTCAATTTGGTTTGGATCTGGTTGGATCTAGCAGCTAGTTGGCTAGTGATTTGATTTGGTGGTGGAAAAACTCAAGTGGAACTGTATTAAATTCTGGTTTCCCCTCCTCTCATTACTCAATCTTTCATGTATTTTCTTTTTCGATGGTGTGTATTATCTAGATTTCTTGAAAATATCTGATTCTTTTTCTTTCTTTTTTGGCCAACTCTTCACTCTTTTCTTTCGTTTTGGATGAGAACAGCTGAACAAGTACCACAGCTAGATCCTAACCCTTTTTTTTTCTTTTTCTTCAAATCATGTGTGGAGAATTCGATTCTGTTTGAATGCCTGTCTGAGATGGTCTATAGTAACTAATGCTGAACAATTGAACACAAAAGGGTGTTTGGGAGAGCTGTTGGTTGGTGTAATTTTTCAAAGTGTTTTTCGTGCCGAAATATATTAAAATAATATATTTTTTATTTTTTAAAAATTATTTTTAACATCAGCACATCAAAATAATCTAAAAATATCAAATCATATTCATTTAAAATAAAATAAAAACTACAAACCGGCGGCATTTGAAAGGCCATCTAAACAGGCACAAAGAATTAAAATCAACAAGAAAAAAAAGGTTTAGAAAAGAGGTTTTAAAGTTCATCGGTGGTATTTGGAGGTGGAGCGAGGCCGCACACACAACCCAAAAAACATGGACATTACCAACACACCCTCAAACAACTTTTATTTTAAATAATATTTATATTAATAAAAAAGACTAAAATTGCCCCCGTAAATAATAATTTATATCTAAGCGCACATTATATATATATATATATTGTAAATATCAAATAAATCATTAAATTGTTAAGATATTATTAATTTTACATCCAAACTACTTTTAATATTAATATTAAATTATATTATTTTCTCAATTAAATTTTATACAGAATATTTTAAAAAAACAATCACATCGTTTTTATATAAAATAATGCTCTTAAAAAACTTAAAAAAGAAATTAATGTAAAAACTAATTAATAGTCACATTGAAACTACGAGGGGCAAGCCCTCTAAAAAATCACACAAACTAGGATCGAAATTAAAGATATGGCGCCAAAGATCATTCAAAACCTAGTGTCTGTTTGACCGCGTTAACCACGCCACCATCACGGCGTTTGATTTTCGTTTCCCCTTTTCTCCTCAACGTTATTGCGATCTAGCAGTCACCAGTGTTTGGCAGCTTTGAATCTAACGGTCTAGTATGGAGAGAAAAATCACGCACTTATAGAGCGAGTGGAATGGGAGTTCTTTTTCTTTTTCTTGATTTTAAATTTTAAATTTTAAATTTTAACTACAGTTTTATTATTTTGCTTTTATTACATATATTAAATTATAGAATCCATGATTATGACATGTCTAGTTCCTGGCTAGTCAAAAAGACCACCAAAATCAACCATATAGTAGGTTGTCAGTAATAAGAATTTGAGATTAAAAAATTTATTTTTCTTGTAATCTCAGTTCGAGTTTTATAATTATTAATATAATAATCACTAAAAATTTATACAGTCATTAATTTCAGGACCTGAAAAATTAATCGAGATAAGAGTTATCTATTGAATTTGTTTTTCTTGTGGTCTCAAGTTCGAGTTTTATAATTATTAATATGATAATCACTAAAAACTTATATATTCATTAATTTTAGGATTTGTCTTAATCATGGATAGAAACAACAAGTCTAGAAAGAAATAAAATGTTACACCTAAATAAACAAATCTTATCCGAAGAAGAAGGATATAACATTACCATGAACAGGAAATATCCGAAGAAGAAGAAGGATTTGCATATAGCATTCAAAGAACAGATTTCAGCTTCCATCCTAAGTGGGGTTCTGATCAGCAAATGAAAACCGCAACGCAACCATGACAAATGGAAGCATACAAAGAAAGAATATATACCGAACCTACTCTGCATTGGATTTTTGTTTTCTCCTTGACCGACTAAACAACTTGGAAGGTGGGGAGGAAGAAAGCTCGAGCGGTAGAGGCGGTGGATCCATCTCCCCCTTCAAAATCTTGACAATCTCTCCGATATCTGGCCTTGATTCAGGCAACCTCTGCAGGCATGACAGCGCCAAGTTTATACACAATCTTGCCTGCTCCTTGCTGTACTCGTCTTTCACTCGTTCATCTACAAGTTCTAAGATGTTCCCAGTTCGAGCTAGTTGCCTACACCAGCTTATTAAATTTGCTTTCTCAAGCTTCATCGGGGAACCAAGAACATGTAACGGCCTTCTACCGGAGACAATCACAAGAATTAAAACCCCTAAGCTGTATATATCAGCCTTCTCCGTCAAGCCGCAGCCACCATATTCCGGCGCAACATAACATAGAGTGCCTCTCATGCTTGTCGTGCTGCTTAACTCGCGACTAAAAAGATCCCCGCTCCACATATCACTAGTTCCGGTAGATCGCGCGTTCTTTTTCCTCCATCCCCTTCTGAAACTGAACTCCCCATTTTGATCAGCGTCATTTTGGTTCTGTTCTCCCAGATTCTTTCGTCTATGAAATCTAAACCTGCGACGAAGATCAAAATTTGGAATTCTAAACCCCCTTTTCCACTTTGTTTCAAGGTTCTTCAGCTGGCTACCCTTCTGGTTTATCTCATCCAAGTGCTCATCTTTCCACCACTCCTGCATCTTCCTATTTTTCTCCAGACGATTTTTCCTGCCTTCAGGTTTCTTCTTCTCAAATCCAGTACTAACATGATTTTCAAACTTGAACTCTTTTAATCGAGGAGGTTCGTTTGCACCGTCTAGTTTATTTAATGGGACCAGACGACGCAATTCTTTTCTGCCAGGAGTACTTCTCTTCTCGCCATCCCAATCTGGATTTGCCGAGGGGCAAATTTGGCTCCCTATCCACTCCCTAACATAATCTTTACTACAAAATTCACCACTCCCATCCTGTCTCCACCACCAATCCTTTCCCCATTGTTTTGTACTAGCTAAATTATCAACAACCGAGGAGCTATTGCAATTCAGCTCCTTACTGTGATCGTTACTACAAAAATCATCATCATAAGGCACAAATTTACAATTCCAATCATCATCCCCATCAATATCAATACTAGAAACCTCCTTCCCCTTCCCCTTCCCCTTCCCCTTCCTTACCTTAACAACACTCTGCCTCACAATATTGGCATTATCATTCAAAGAACTCAAGTTCAAAGCTTTAACATTATAGCATGTTGTACTATTTTTTGACGAAGAAGAAGCTTGTAAAGCAAGAGCAAAATCTACCTCATGACAACTCTCCACAGGGGTACCAATTGCTGGTGTCTCAGAAGTCACATTCCCAGAAAGCTCTTGACTCTTCCACAGTTCTTGACTCTTCCAAAGCTCTTGACTCTTTCCCAAATTTTGACTGAACAAATCCACTCCAAAATCCCCCTCCCCTTTAATCCTCGATAACCCAAAATCTGAAATCTTTGCTCTCAAATCAAAATCAAGCAAAACATTGCTCGGTTTAATATCCCCATGAATCACTGGTGGGTCACATCCACGGTGCAAGAACTCAAGTGCTTTTGCAACATCAAGAATGATGCCAATCCTTCTCTCCCAGCAAAGACTCAAATGACCATCTCCAAATAACAATTCTTGCAAACTTTTATTCGGCACATACTCGTAAACAAGCAAGCGTTTATTCTTTTCATCACAGTACCCCAAAAGAGTAACCAAGAAAGGTGATCTTAAACCACCAAGAATCTGCAGCTCATTCTGAAACTCTCTCTCTGATTGCAAGGAAAGAGTATCAGCAAGCCTCTTAATAGCATATAGCTTGCCATCTCTTGCAATGCCTCTATAGACAGTAGCAGTACCTCCTTTGCCGATAATATTTGCATCATCAAAATCATCAGTGGCAATCTTTAGCTCTTTGTATGAAAACCTTTGGAGCTTTAAAGGGGCACTAGAGTCAAAGGGGATGGTTCTTGAACGATTCAAAAGTGTGCACCAAAGATGGTATAGAAAGTAAACAATTGTAAAAATCATTACCACAGAGGCTGAGACCGTGAGTGTCAAAAGTAAGATTCTGGTTTTGATTAAGAAACTGGGTCTAGTATGGTCGAAACTTGGAGATAAGGGTCTTGAAGGCATGGTGTGGTGCTTTGAGATCCTGGGTTTCTTGTGTTAGCTAGCTAGATAGTTTGGTCTCATGATTTGGTGAAGAAGAAAGAAAACGTGTTAATGGGATACTATTTCCCTTTTTCTTCTTGGGGTGGGGGTGTTTAGTTTTTATTTGCACTTCTTGTTTCAATCTGCATCCAATGTTACAAATTGCTTTACAGTTGGATAATCAACGTCAAATGATAGTGTTGTTTCCAATGATAAGCTCTAGTCAATGACATTGATAATAGATTCTTATTTGTTAATTCTAGCGATACTGTTATTGACTGATCATTTTCTTTTTAAGAAAATACGTCATGAGGAGATGAACCATTAATTAGAAAAAAGATGGTGGTGCAGGGAGGGTCCCAAGATGCTTTTGACTAAAGAGGAAGTTTGAGAAGACAAAGTCCGAAGCAAGAGGGATAAGATAAAAAGAAAATGGAGGGAACATAGATTACAGTGACAGTAGAGAGTAATTCTTGTCCTAAGCGCTGTACGGAGGCGCGTGCATGGGCACGTGGTGGGATATCGATGCTTAGCCAGAATGAACCACCATTTTCAAACTTGAATCAATGCAAGAATCTGGATAGTACATGGCAGATAATTCTGTCCAGCCTAGTTTTTGGCAAATCAGTGATTCCATCACCAACTGAATATATTCCGTATGTCTGTCCAGTTCAGTAGCAGAAAAAAAGAGAGAAAGTAAGGGATCATGTTGCTAAATTTGTAAATTGTAATCCAGGGCAACTAGCTAGTAAATCAGAGGAAATAGTTACAACTTTGGATTAACTTCAACCGTGTTTTCTATATTTATCCTTTCTATGCTTAAATACTAGATAAAATAACTAATAAAAATCTCTCCCTTTATCCATTCATAATACATTTACAAAAGCTACATTCTTTGATGCTAGCTGTTCTCTTGAATACATATTTATTTCATTAATATTCTTCTGCACATATATAAGAGAAAACGAAGGAGGAAGAAGACAGTAAGGTTACGGGTGGACTGTTGCTTTTGTGATAATGGTGTAGTCTACCTCACCCGAAGAGTTTGCTTTTGTGTGCCGTAGCCGGCGGTGAACAACAGAGCATGGATGGTGGTGGATGCATGGTAGGGTCTGTCCACCAACAGGAAGTTGAGATTTCTGATCATTGAAGACATTCGACACTCTTTAATCCATTGTCTAAGACATTCTTTAATCCATTGTCTTCTTCCTCCTCCTCCTCCTCCTCTTCCTCTTCTTCTTCCTCTTCCTCTTCCTCTTCCTCTTCCTCTTCTTCTCTGTTCTAAGTTCTGATGGCTTTGCATGGCCTGCTTTGCATCTAATTAATATATGTTTATATTATGGATCATTTCAATCTCAGATGAAAAGGGATATAAGCAGGTTGTAGGAATTGCAATTAATCATGTCGTAAATTTGAATTCTTTTCTTTTATACATATTACCAGCTATTTTTTGAAAATTTATTCCCTTTCAAGTTTTTTATTTGGCACCCTAATAAAAATAAAAAAAAGCTCTTGTTCTTGAGGATTTTTTTTTAAGAATAATTTAATGTTTGTAACCGATCATAATAATTTTTGCTAAAAACCCTAACAAGCCCCATAAAATATTCCTGTGCTGGTATAAGAAGAAGTCATTTAAGATGGAAGCGCAGAGACCAGAGAGGTACATTACTACAACATGGAGAGATGGTGAGAAAATTCAGAGATGCAAACCCAAACGAAAATAAAAGAAAAGTCGGCATGATCTGATAATGTGTGATTTCTATGCTGTTTTGTTGTTCGTGCTAAGGGCAGAGAGTGAATCTCCCCGCTCAAGTTATTGCTTGAAAGATCCACGCTCTTCACTTGGTCGAGAGTTTTTCCATATTCGAGCTCCATTCATTTCAATGCAGCTCTAACTCTAACACTACCATGATATATAACAATAACAGAAGGTACAATAGGCTAGCTGAAATTTATTTCCAAGGAAAATCAAGGGTATTTCGGTCTTTGTCCTAGCCTGTGACCCTCATATGATATTTTGAGGTATATTCATTTCTTTACATGTATTTGTATTTTATTTTGGTATTTTGTCTTTGATATGATAAGCTTAAAATAAGTTGCTATTATGAGGATTAATGGGGATTAACATATATATATATATATATATATCTATATCTATATCTATATCTATATCTATATATATATTTCTTTTGATTTTTAGCAATAAATATTAATTTAAGCATAATGCCACTTGGATCCTTTTTATACATGTTTTTACCCCTTGAACACGAATTATATGGCTTGATCGTCACCTTGATATATTCAGAATCTTTTTGCGCAACCGTTATACCTGTCTAGCTCGAACATTGCCGAAAGAAATCTTCTATATTCACTTCTCTCCGTCCTCTAAATTTCTTTCTGCCCCTCTCTCCTCGGAGTATCAAAGTTTCTTCTTGGTTCATTAATTTGTGTGATTGGAGCTAAAAGGATTGCCTCCGTAAGTTTGCATTCTGAGGAAAATGTAGCTGAGTTTCAATATCCCCTCTATCTTTTTCTAAATAGCGTGTATGCATCTTTTAATCAGATATATATATACATGTTTCTATCATGAAAATCTTATCTTGCTGATGGAACCCACTAATGTTAAGGGAAAGAAAATAAAGGGTTCTATATGATTTGCAGCATATTAAGGATTTTTCATGTCATCATGGAAGGGAAAGTCCTTACCTTACCATTGATCAGCTGTAACTCAGCTCGCATGTGTCATCTTTATCTCCTATGAAATTCGGGTCTGAGTCCTTTGATTTTTTATACCGAAACAATGCCCTATTGTCTGCAAGAAAAAGAAAAGGAGACCCGTCAATTTGTGTGCCTTCCCAGCACCATAGAAAATTGATACTTTCTCCATGACGGTACATTTACATTTTGGGTATTTGTTCGAGACTTTTCCTATTTAAAGAGACATTGCATTTTTATATTCTGTTTTTTAAATGTTTGAGTATTTCAATTTCATTGTTTTGTCTGTGCAGGAGTTTCTATTGATTGATGTTAGATCATGGTAGCTAGTAACTTGCCTTGAAAGGTATCTACGCTCCCATTCTGCAAAATGTTTGATTGTGGTTACAAGTCACAATACATTGGTGGCCAAAAGGAAAAGTTTGTAAGGTACATCAGATCCTCTTATGTTCATCTTAATGATATGTGCTTCAACATGAATTATCTAACCCCGTTCCCAAGGGGCGTGACGTGATGACAAAGGACTTGCGATCTGCACAGCAGGTCTCGAGTTCGAGTTAGGACGTGCACCCCTTGTAAGAGTCCGAGATAACTAGAGTTTTACTCGCTCACCTGCCCACAAAGTGTGCTTTCCGGGTTTCCTCGCATCCAAAATAAAAAAAATTGTCTAACCCCTTGTTGGCATATTTTGGAACTTGTAGGCTGGATGATTTTGATTCGTTGTCAGTGACTTCTAGCAATAAAGGAATGAAGAAACTGAGATTTAATGTTGAGGGTTTCAACATAAGTGGACATGAAAAGAAGAATGCATCAAAATCTTTTAGATATGGAGTGAAAAAAGGATCACAAGGATTGATGACAATTGGACGATCACTTAAAACTGGAGTCGCTCGTGCCGTATTTCTAGAGGATCTTAAGGTGTCCGAGAAGATGATTTTTGACCCTCAACACAAATCTCTTCTGCTGTGGAATAGGCTTTTGGTCATGTCATGCATTTTATCAGTATCTATCGATCCTTTGTTTTTTTACCTTCCTATCTTCAACTATCAAATGACTTGTCTGGGCATGGATACAAAGTTAGCAGCAGCAATCACAACTATGAGGACAATACTTGATGTTTTCTATTTGATTCGCATTGCTCTTCAGTTTCGAACAGCTTATGTTGCCCCATCATCACGGGTTTTCGGTCGAGGTGAACTTGTGATTGATCCGGCACAGATAGCCTCCCGATATTTAAGCCGATACTTTATTGTTGATTTTCTCTCGGTGCTACCTCTGCCACAGGTTTGAGAAATACTTCTCTTCTTCTTTCTGGTTTATTGCATTCTTAAATTGTATCCCTACTTTTCTTTTTGCTATGAACAAGCCGTATTGATTGTATAGGTTGCTGTACATAATATATTTATCTTCTCAATTCTGCAGATAGTGGTGTGGAAATATCTTAATAATAAAACGAGGGGCTCGGAGGTGTTAGCTACGAAGCAGGCATTGCTAATTATTGTTTTTGCTCAATACATCCCGAGGTTTGGTCGTTTTTTTCCTTTGACGTCAGACCTGAAAAAGAGTGCTGGTTCCTTTGCTGAGAGCGTTTTAGCTGGTGCTGCGTACTATCTACTCTGGTACTTGCTTGCCAGTCATGTAAGTAATTACTGTTATGCAGATTGGTTTTACTGGTATGTTTGATCCTTGGATATTCGGATAGGAGTCAAAGCTTTGTATTTTACACCAACGATGGTCAAATTTCTGATCCCTGGAGAAATCAAAATAATCACCCCAACAGAGTTTTGGTTTGTTTCTGTGATGTTCTTAACTTGGATATATAAATGCAAATCCTATAAATGTTGCACATTGGATTTATGAACTTTCAACATCTACAGACTATCTACTGATCCTAAAATCTACATTTTTGTTAGCTTTCTCCTAGTCCAAATATTACTAGGATACATTAAAGATGCCTGTGAAGCAATTTATCAAAGTTGTCTGACAAGATTCAGGCTCAACCTCACAGATAGCAGGGGCTTTCTGGTATTTGTTAGCCATTGAACGTAAAGGCACTTGCTGGAGAGAAGCTTGCAGACTAAGTGGGAAATGTAACATAGACTACTTGTACTGTGGAAATAAATTACTGCCAGGTTACCATGATTGGCGAAGGATAAGTGATAAGGTTCTTGGAAACACATGTAATGTCGACAAAGATGATAATTCACGATTTGATTATGGAATCTATTTCCAGGCCATGTCCTCAGACATTGTGTCATCCAGGAAGTTTGTCTCCAAATTCTTTTACTGTTTATGGTGGGGCCTGCAAAATTTGAGGTAACTTGTGTAATTGACCGTTATGTTCCACAAAATTTGAAGGTACCATGATTCTATAAAAAGCTTTCATGTTCACTTTATCAAAATTGAAGTTTAGTCCTTTGAGCTATATGCACAAAGTATCAAAAGAACATGAATTTCAATACCTAAGGTCTGCAGAATTTTTTCAATCCAATAGTGTTAGTCACTGTTGAAGAGCATTTTGATTTTGATTTATCAACTACTCACCCTTCTGAGCTATGATCAAGTATTCAATGAAGACTAAAGTTTTCTGAGCACATAAATCTGTCACACTTGTTCAGGGTTTGAACAACCATTTACTTCTAACTGTTATCTGCGCATTCACGTTTGGATTCTTTGGTGTTAAAAAGAGAATCCAGAAATTATTTATGTTCTTGGAGTTTTATTTACTCAAGGCATTTTCTGTTTCACCTTCCACAGTACTCTTGGCCAGGGTCTCCGAACAAGCACCTATCCTTTGGAAGTTATCTTTTCCATACTGTTAGCTATTTCTGGGCTTATACTCTTTGCACTTCTGATTGGAAACATGCAGGTATATTAAGATTTTCACTTCCATGAATGTTCATAATTGACTGGTTACAGATGCCTATTTAATTACTTTGATGATTGCTGAGGCTACTCATGAGGTCGAATTTATGTTACGACCTTATCGTGGACTGTGGTTTTTGATGATCTAACTAGTCTTGTGGTTGCAACAGACCTACCTTCAGTCTCTTTCTGTTCGTTTAGAGGAGATGAGGATCAAAAGGCGTGATTCCGAGCAGTGGATGCACCATCGCTTGCTCCCACAGGATCTTAGAGAGCGAGTTAGGAGATACGATCAGTACAAATGGCTCGAGACTCGAGGAGTGGATGAAGAGAATCTGGTCCAGAGCCTTCCGAAAGATCTCAGAAGGGATATCAAGAGGCATCTCTGTCTGAATTTGGTCAGAAGAGTAAGTACAGTTTTATTCTTCGGTTTGCTTTTTTCCCAATATTTTTGCGGAAATATATCTCTAGACATGGTGATCACGCAGGTCCCTCTATTTGCCAACATGGATGAAAGATTGTTGGATGCCATTTGCGAGAGATTGAGGCCAAGTTTGTACACGGAGGAGACTTACATAGTCCGTGAAGGGGATCCAGTCGACAATATGCTTTTCATCATTCGCGGGCGCTTAGAGAGTGTAACTACTGATGGTGGAAGGAGTGGATTTTTCAACCGAGGTGTATTGAAAGAAGGAGACTTTTGTGGCGAGGAGCTTCTGACTTGGGCACTGGACCCTAAATCTCTTGGGAACTTGCCATTATCAACTAGAACAGTGGGGGCATTGACTGAGGTAGAGGCTTTTGCCTTGGAAGCTGAAGAGCTGAAGTTTGTTGCATCTCAATTTAGGCGTCTTCATAGTAGGCAGGTGCAACACACCTTCCGTTTCTACTCTCAGCAATGGAGGACCTGGGCTGCCTGCTTTATCCAAACCACTTGGCGCCGGTATTCCAGGAGGAAAGCAGCGGAACTTCGCCGCCTAGAAGAGGAGGAGGAGGATGTAGACTATGATGAGGAAAATGACGACGACGATGATGAAAGGGAATTAGTTAAAGAACCTGGATCTGCCAGACTACATGCAACAATCTTCGCTTCTCGCTTTGCCGTCAATGCTCTCCGTGGACACAAGCTTCGCAGCTCGAATTCAAGAGGTCTGAAGATGCTGCAGAAGCCCCCAGAACCGGACTTCAATGAAGAGTGATTAGTGAAGTAGGGATGGTATTATCTGTCTGAATATTCTTATATATATTGGTTAATTGGGAAAGTAGAGATTACAGGATAACTTCACATACAGAAGAAGACAATATCATTTGAGCTTGATGAAGGATGAGATTTAACACCATGTTATGCACTTTGACCGTGAACCCTCTATGGATCGAAGTCTCAACCATGAGTAAAATAGGAAAACGAAAATCCTTTGACAAATTCAACAACTCATATCCTTGCCCGGTTCGAGTAAATTTTCTTGTTGCGAGTGTCTTAAGTTGATTTCTACTGTTTTTCTTACAGGGATAATGATTCAGATTCAGAAATCAGGAGTTACGCAAAACTCTTGACCAAAGCAAGATGACTGCTTGATTCTTGCAAGCCAAAGCGTTAACCAGTAATGGGCTCAGTTGAGCATATCAAGTCGCCAAAAACAGTACTCTCAAAATTCATTTTCTTTTCTTTTCATACTTTCTGCAACCAAGCAGAGAATGGAAAATAACCGAAATTCATGGAAAATAACCGAAATTCCTGTACATTCTTTACAATAGCCGTGCGTTTGAGGCCTATTCTCTTTTATCAGAGGATATATGAATAAAATTTAGTGAAAAGGAAAATAAAGGCAGGAATAATTTATTGAAAAGAAAGGAAGGAACAAATAAATCTCCCCAACTCCTGAAACTTGACTGTTTCAGGTAAAACTTTTCTGCTTGACTTTCAGCAAGTTTCTGGTGGTGCTTTTCTTGCTGCTGCTAACTCAACTACGCCAATCAGAAGATGCTTCAAGTTCAACATCTTCTTCCCACCAAGTGGCAGACTGCAATATCAATCATGCAATTGACATCATGAAATTCCAGGGTCCTTTTTATGTAACTTTTTTGGGGGAGGGGCTGAAAATTCAACTTTGAAGCCAGATTTTAGGGTACAGATGGAATGAGGGATATAGCACCGTAATAAATTTTGGAAATTACCTTAAATGTGAAGGAAAAAATATTCAGCAGGGACACGTATATGTGTATGTATGCCGGCATATATTTATGCATGTTTGTTCTTGCTAAGCATAAAAGTTGAATAGGAGAATGTGAATTGGAAAAACTACTCAACTACACAAATAAAATGAGTAGTCTGAGAAAATAGGGAAATTAACTTCAAAATCTGTCTTTATGTTTTTCTATTATCAACACAATCTCATGTTTTTTTTTGTCATGCATCGAATGGAATTCCATCTCTTGTGATCGTGTTGATAGCAGTCCCAGGGATCA
This sequence comes from Salix arbutifolia, assembly GCA_025169955.1. NCBI lineage: Eukaryota > Viridiplantae > Streptophyta > Magnoliopsida > Malpighiales > Salicaceae > Salix > Salix arbutifolia. Next base: position 2,490,958 of record CM045902.1, read on the forward strand.
ATTCAGAAGCATTTACATGCTATTAGAATAGCAATGCAAAACAGAGAGGAACTACTTGGATGGATAATTACCTTGTAGCCTCTGCGAAGAAATTCTAGTGAGGTTCCTTGTTCTTCTTGCAATCCAAGGACCCTCAACAGTTCTTCTTTTGTCTAAAGCATATAAAATAGTCATCCCAAGTGAATCAAATTATTTGTAACTAAAACAAAATAATATACCAAGCTATTGGTAGCTAAGTGAAGCAAGTCCAGCTTGTAAGGTAATAGAAATACATACCTCACCAAGTGTGAAGCGCGTTGCACTCTCTGCCACACAAGCATAAGAACTATCTGTTTGTTTAAGCATCACCTGCCAAGGCCCTGTACATATTCTGAGTTGGATAAGAGATACGGAATAAACTATTCAACCCGGGATCAGGTAGAAACAGTATTGATATTGATGGAAATCAAATAATTAATTGTATAAAATAACCATCATCAGTTGCTACCTAGAAAACATAAAGGCAGAAGGTGTCTTGACAATAAGAGAAGTCATGTTAGTTTGGAGGAAGCAATTGAAGACTAGACCATTTGTTACATGAAAAATGATCACATTGAATCACGCCTTAGATATATAGCATTTCTATTTATGTCGTTTATTTTATTATCAACTAAAGTACAAAACTTAAAACTAAGCATATGATTCTGTTTAGGGATTATGATGAGGATGAGGTAATCTATGTTCAAATATATGTGTGGAATATAGCATGCCACTAAAAGCAATCATCCATGTAGCATCTGTTCAAGATTAGTATTGTTAACTTATTATGCCAGTAGAATCTAAACAATAGCCTGAAAACAAGCACCAAAGCAGAGCTGTTAGGCCAAGATGGCAGGACAACAATCTTTTCCAAATTAATTATACCAAGTTCTAGCCATACAATTTTACAATAAAATACCTAAGCAAAGTCAGAGGTTGGTTCTAAGAGTCTTGATTTAGAAATTTCATCATTCTGTCAATCCTCTAAAAAATATAGGCCTCTATGAAACCATCCAAACAGGTAACTGCAGGTTATGGGTTGAAACCTAATCTCAAAAGAAGAAAAAAAAGGATCAAGGTTTTTGCCATGACTTAGAGAAATTTAATTCCATACCAGGATATTGGCGAAATAAGGCTCCACTGTAATTTACAATATAAGGCGCCACTCCTATTGTCTTACATCATTAAGAACAAACTTTATCAAAAACCACATTTCGTAAAACAGAGGGCAGGAAACAGGTTGACGTCAATGAATAAAAAGTACCTTTGAGTACTCTCTGATTCGAATATAAAATACTGGAATGAATTGAGAAAGAAATCGATAGTGCAAATCTTTGGTTGGAAATCCCAGAAGACCCAAGTCAGCACTGAAAAGAGGAGGAAGCTTTTATTCAACCAAGAGTAATTTCAGTGTGATAAGATAATAGGGAAACAAAGTAAATCCACAAAAACTATACCGCAATGTGTCAAGTTCAAGATTGAATAGAAGTGTTGGGGTTGACATGGCAAATTTTTCCTGCACATTCCCATCAATCACAGCAAGTGACATAACTTATGCAATTTGCAGATGAATGCAAAGAGAAGTGCAGGTGTGATGAAAGAGATATGCAAGTATGACACTAGCCAGAGTTCTTGTCCAATTGAGGTGCTCACTGTCAAATTTGTATTGAATAGGAACTGAAATGCCCTTTCTTCTTGAGTGTCTTGTCTCTTAAATAGACAATAAACCTAGCTACAAATTAGGGCTAAGTATAAAAGCATATGTGTTCTACTAAAACACTACTATCTATAACTTATAATTAGTTTCCTAATTAGTACATAATTAATTCCCTTGACATCCCCCCTCAAATTGATGCTAGTCGATCAAGAAGCATCAATTTGTCAACTAAATAGTAATATCTGTCCGGCTAAGATAGCCCAAAGGAAGCAAGCCCAAAAAACAAAGGAGAGAGCCGAAGATGTCACTGCAAACCAGAAACAGAGCAGTAAACCCCACACCGCCACCATGACAACCATCGAAACAGAAAACCCACGAAGTCGATGACCACCGACAGTGCCAACACACCAAAAAAATTGTCCTGCCACACAAGGATTTAAAAAATCTTCGTGTGTCAACAGACCTAGCCACAACCAAGAATCACGCAAGAACTGAAGAGAACTGACGCTACAATCACACGAGAGCCTTGTTTCTAAAAAATACAGCCCAGAAACCAAGACGATGTCGAGGGGCTGTTCTCCGACCAAGCCACAACCAAGAATCACGCCAGAACAAAAGAGAACCGACGCTACAATTACACGAGAGCCTTGTTTCTAAAAAATACAGCCCAGAAACCAAGACGATGCCGAGGGGCTGTTCTCCGACCAAGCCACAACCAAGAATCACGCCAGAACAAAAGAGAACCGACGCTACAATCACGCGATCACCGCAAAAAAAAAACACACCAAAAATTATCCTCAGCCACAACCAAAGAACACACCCAGCCACAACCAAAGAACAATACGCCAACAATGCGTTAATTTTTTTTTTTTTTACCCACAATCCAAATCAGAAGAGAGCCCACAAACAGGGTACAGAAGCCCAAGGATCAGGGCCTAAATACCGAGTCCAAGCACAAGCCCAGAAACGAGCCCAATCTGTGAATTAAGAAGGCAGCCCACGGTCTCCACTAAACACAGCCCACTGCAGAAGAAATCAGAGGCTCACGTGATCAGCCCACAGCAGCTACAAGGTCTGCCCACTAGTGAAGCCCACAGCCGAGACCCAAAAAACAGAATTAAATTAAAGCGAGCCTTACACCCGAAGCCCACCTTGTTCACGAATCAAAATGAAATACGTCAGTTTACTAATAAAAGGAAACGACGCCGTTGGATCCTTCGTCTTCAACAATGGCAGAGACCAGACGCCGGCGACGAAGCTCAGAAGCCCGGCCGTCTCTCCAACCACCACAAAAATAGGAGACCCAGCAGCAAGAGAGGAGAGAAATGGCCATCAAAGGGGAAAAGGGGCTGCAGCTGCTGCCCTAAGGGAGCTGCGGCTACAGCCCCCAAAGAGAGAAAGGATTAGGGTTTCTCTTAGGGCTTTAGGATTAGCACGGGGAGGGGGCTGCAGCTGCCAAGGGGGCTGGCTGCTGCAGCCCCTTAAACAAAAAAAAATTAGGGTTTCCTTTGTGTTTAGGATTTTGGCTCTGATACCATGTCAAATTTGTATTGAATAGGAACTGAAATGCCCTTTCTTCTTGAGTGTCTTGTCTCTTAAATAGACAATAAACCTAGCTACAAATTAGGGCTAAGTATAAAAGCATAAGTGTTCTACTAAAACACTTCTATCTATAACTTATAATTAGTTTCCTAATTAGTACATAATTAATTCCCTTGACACTCACAACTTCAGGATTTTATACGACCAAAGAATTTTCATGTGAACTATAACAAAAATTAGTGACTATAAGAGTAACATTGCAACAAAGTGGTTAAAGACATCAAAAAGTTCACTAAATACTTGATATCCAGAGATGCAAATGCATTGACTTGATTCATTTTTTTTTTGATGAATTAAATCCTTCAATTTTAGAGTGCTTATGTTGGAATGGAATGGAAGTACCCAGATAAACATGAACGGTATTACTAGAATAAATAACATGTCTGCATCTGTGCTGTCATTACTTTCTGCATGGATTGATCAACATTATGTTAAAACCAATGAATTTATATAGATTATTTAATCAGAAAACCAATAAAAAGACGTGTCAGACCCTGTGACAGAGAAAGAGTGAAATGATCAGCTTTTTAAAAAAAAAAATTGCAACCAGTATTTCCTTTTTAAGGATACAGGAGGGGGGGAAAGTGCATGATCACATGCAAGTTTCATATATATTTAAACACTTATCCTCTGAATTCATTAGATTACTAAAATGAATTTCAAATTCCAATGTATTATTCACATCATATCAATCATATCAATATCTAAAACTTTTCTCAAGCTTGTATAACCTAAAGTAAATTAAAGGTTGGATGAGCAGCTACTAATGTTTGCAAATACAGAACAAATCAATAAAGAGGATTCAAATTTGCGAGATCACAGCTGTATGCTTATGAAGCTGTGGGAAAGGGAAGAAATAGGAAAATGTATGCAGGCATGCCAGCTCAGATGGAAACAGTGAGACTAAAATTGAAATAAAAGCTAGGATCCATGTTTGGTCAAGGTTTTTCAAGATAATCCTTACCACATACTTCTCTATAACAGAAAGTTCACGTGTACTGCAGTTAATAAATACATATAGTGATGGTGGCTCATTGGACTGCCAACGACCTACATACAAAAGGACCGAGAAGAATGTTAAGTTCAAATTTTCCACTTCATTTTTTTCTAAGATATTTGAGAAGGGAAATAAAAAGAGAATAGCACAATAAGTTATGATAATATAAATACATACAATTGCTCTACAGGGGCAACCAATGTTCCTCTATTCTTAACCATAATATGCAGTCATAAGTAAACTAAAAAAACAAACCACATCATATGATAAGCAAATAAATGAGAGAGATAGAGGTCACTATTTAAAGGAAAAATTGCAATAGCACACAATTTTTTCCATAAAACAACAAACCAGTACAAATGTTATATGATCACACTAATTAGATTCACCTCTAATGTTGTAGAAGCTTAAATACTCTCTTTATTATGGTAAAAGGTATGTTCAGTAGCATTTTAAAGAAAACGCCTCAACCTCTTTTCATGCATATGCTGCATGCAGATTGAGCTAGGATGTTGTTCAAGTACAGACTTCTACATTGGTTTTAAATTTCCAGAACTAACCTTCATTGTCATCTTCAAAATCAAAATCTAAGGTGTTCCTCACAGACTTGAAAAATGTGGTGATGGGACCACTCGGAATATCATCAAGGGAACCTATGGTTATACCATCAATCTGAAAGAAACAAACAAAGAGGTATAGTCCATGTAAGAATTGATGAATGCCAACAGTCAAAGCTTCTTCAGTTTCAGAAGTGTTTCCTTGAATCAGGTTACAAATTGAACTAAGAAAATACACTAAATTTGACTAGAGAAAGAACTCGGAACTCAATTTGTGTTCTATATTTAAGTGCAAGGAAGATCAATTTTTCTGCTAATTAAGGTGTATTGAACTCATAATTCATTAGATACTTTTTATGAATGTCAACTAAGTATTGTAAGTTGAAAAATTGATTGTATTTTTTTTTTTTACTACTTTGTATGTTAGCTTAACTCCTGAACCACATTCCACAACCAAATTCATTACCAAAACACTGGAGTTTCTAATTAGAAGGTAAAAGCCAAACATCCTTGCTAAGAACAGACCTCAAGCCAACCATCTATGATTACTCAGAATAAGAAGTTAACCTCGAATTAGAATGTTACCGAATCAAGAGCTGTCTTGAAAATCCGACAAGCCCTTAGCATTTCTGGCTTATCAGGAAACACCTGGAAGTGAAAACACCATTTCAGCTCTTTTTTTTTTTATGTGGAAGTAATAATTTAATAGATGACAATCAAATCTTACAACACAAGCTCTGGTTTCTCTTTTTTCTTGCAGCTTCCTTATAACAGCCAAGGCAAGTTGAATGTTGGCATCAATAAAATCATCTGAGGATCCCTTCACATAGTCAGAAATTTGAAATTATAAAATTTCCATGTTTACTATTTTCTTGTCTTCCCTAGGAGGTAAATCAAAGCATCCTCAAAGACAAATAACAAATATTCTGGAATTGCACACGTTATAAATGATAACACCAATATTTGATGAGAAAACAATACATATTAGGACTACAAATGGCCACAAGAATTCCAAGACTTTACAAAGATTTGAAAAAAAATAAAATTAACACAGGCATTAGAAATCACCAGAGTCATTCATTGACACAATGAAGGAACTCAGGAGCCAAAGTTCATACCTTGTAAGAAGAGATGTCGCTAGGCAAGGGCCTGAGATGCAAACCAAGGGTGAAAAACACATAGAAAATAAGTGCATGGAGACTATGGAAATCCACAGAAATAAAACAGTTAAGAGAAATAAATGGCAGAAGGTATCCGACAACGATGGTTAAGCATTGCTTCAGGATCCATTTACATTAAAAACAATAAGCAAGGGGTAAGACAATTCATGATTGATTTTGTAACATCAAAACCAAAATCTCAAACTCCTAAACTCAACTTAAGTCAACTAATCCTTAGCCTCGAGCTAGTTCAAATATCCTTTTCAGGCAAATTATCGTCCTTGGGTCAATTTTGTTTTTTTAACTTTGTTGATCCTAAATCTTTTTTTCTTGTTCACACTAGGAAAGCACTTCATTAAATATAAATTTGAAACTTTAAGCACTTCCTTTCTCAACTAAACAAAATTTCACATAGAACATGTTTCTTTATAATTCAAAAACAAAAACAAGACGTAAGGCTAGAAATGAACACATGATATCACTGAAAAGAGTGAACTTTTTCCTTCTGCATCGAAACGAATCTACTTTCATGATGTGGAGTGCAAGTTAAAAGATGGGTAACGTTAAAACAAAAATTCCTATCCAAATAAGCAAATGGGCACCTAAAAAACCGTGAAATAAAAAATTCATAGAAGCTAAAAACAGAAAAATCAAGATACGAGAGGAAAAGGGCTTACGGGAAATCAATTTCCAGACGGATTTTTCCATCTTGAAGAGAAAAGGCAAGAGAATTGGCAGCATCAGTCACAAGAACTTCATAAGACTTGGGCTTGTAAACTGCAACTCCACTCGTGGGGTCATGACTTTGAGTTGTTCGTGACTTTTGCTGTTTGTTGGTGTTGGCGCATTGGATTTTCGTGGTGTAAGAGAATTTTGAGAGAGTTGGAGAGGGTGAGCAGAGTGGAGTGGAGGAGACGACTGAAATAGAGGAACGAGGGAGAGAAGAGAGGGAAGAGAGTGAGAAGGTCATTAGTGGCATGGCCATGGCCATGGCCGGTTTCAGATGGTTAAGAGATGCGGTGGTTTGTGAGAGACGATCGACTCCTTGCTATGTGGACTAGATATGTTGCCGGACCTTAACCACACAAATACTACTATCGAATTATCATATACGCCATTTCCATAAATTACATCTTCCATGTATATACTATTTTGAGTAAATATTGTTTTTAAAATATATATTTTTTATAATAAAAATAATTGACTCACTAACCTCTAGACTTTTCTAGATTAATCCCAATCAAATCTAACAAATATCCAAATAACGACTATTGTGGACCAACTGCTCCGTGCTTTTCCCTCCAAAAATGTTCTGTTACTTTAATGTGCGTTTGTCACCTTATTCCTGATGAGATGTGACAGTTTCTGTGAAAGTTAATGGTTTGATTTGGATGGAAATGGAAAGTATAAGGGTCATATTAACAGTTCGAGAAGATAAGGGGCCGGATCAATAAGATCAAAATAGTTGAGGGACTAGCCAAACCCATTTAACAAAACGTTATTGCAATAGCGCAAGTGGACGACCACGAGTCCAACACCGCAGTGGAAGGAAGGCTATCTTGCCAAGGACCGTTGATGAGCCCATCGGATGAAACAAGCCCAGGACTCTTTGGAGTGGGCTAACCCAGTTACAACTGGGCCTATTTCTATACAGATTGGGGTCTCGATGCGTTCTCCCTCGTAAGAGAGGACGAGAACCTGGCTGCGAAGTGATAAATTTCCTTTGCCTGAGAAATATCAAGAACATGAAAGTTGTTTGAGATGATTTATACAAATTAATCAAGTTTTTTTCATTCCCTAAACTTTTAAATATGATCAAATAGAAATTTTATGAATAATTTGACGAGATAAATTTCTACATACGTGTGTGTATAAATACAAACACCATGGAAATACAGTAGAATACAAATATATATATATATATATATATATAATACATGAATATTGAGTGTTCTTTCAATGACGTGTGAGGCATTACATCATGTATGAGTGTCAAAAATGTAAATAAAATACATATTATTGCTTTGTTATTGACGATGATTATACAATCGGGAAAATACAGAAGCTCAGGCATTAGAACTCTTAGATTTTTTATGGTTTTATAATTTAATTGTTTTATGTAATCCACTAAAGGAGTCGTATTGCCCCGGCGTGCGTGCGTGCGTGCTGTCTGGCACCGATAAATCATAAACTACTTAAACCATCTATCTGCTTGATTATTGGCCCTAAGAGATCTGGTGTGTATCTTCTTCAGGCAACTTGCTTAATTGGTGTCTAATGAATCCGATGATCTGACATGAACGAAGGAGTTCTCCACCAACAACAAGAACGACAACACATTGAAAATTAAAAATAAAATATATATATATATATATATATTAAAAAAGATATTATCACATATAAACATCATTAATTAATCAATCAATCCATAAACAAAATCAAGTATTATGACAATAAATATCTCCATGCTCTAATAAAAACACTTTAAATAGTATCCACTAGGTTTGACGTCGAAAAGCACCATATATGTTTTCAGAAGCTTTAGCTAGCGTGCTCATTGGCAAGAGACTTCGACGCAGGAAACCACAAATAAAAGGTGACCATTTTGCTCTTTATCAGGCAATAATTTCAAGCTCCGGGCCCCAAAAAAGTCGAGTGTTTCGGCCAGGAAATGCTAGTGGAGTTTAAGTGGGCACTCGACACATGGCTAATGGATTCTTTAGATTCTTGCATGGTTGCGTATAATAATAATATATTGTTTAAGTTGATTCATGGATAGTGCAAATGGTGTTTTCAGCCGAAAGGATTGCTAGCTTTTCTTCTTGGATTTGTACTCATGGTGGGAGGGGACCAATGATGGGAAGATTACATGATGACACACTCATAGCTCGAGGGATTTGTTCATTCAAATATTTCATCATATTCTCCATTTCCGATTGGCTGTATTAGGTTTAGATTCTGCGCATACAAGTACATATATAGTTTTTTTAGGTTACGTTGATGTAGTTGCCGTTGTTGCTTCTGCATTTTAGACCAAAAACAATTATTATTATTATTATTAACATCGGTGTCTGGGTCAGTTTACAAACATCTCGACTAATCTTACGAGCCCTCCAGTTATCATCATATTAGCAACCACAAAGCTCAAACCTAATACCACAAAGAGAGCAAACCTCTTAATCTTATTTTTTTTATATTATTGGATCACTTACTAGAGGATTAAAAAAACAATTATTTTTTATTCTTGAATATGAGTGTATGCTCTAAAATTTAACTTTATAGATGTATAGTTTTGAAATATTCATGCTTTAAGCTATTATAAGTCCAAATGGAAAGAAGTGGCTTGATAGATACGTATATATTATATGATGATAAAATCGTTGATACATCTCTAGCATGTTTCAATCAAGAAAGGACAACATCTTGATAATTGGACAGCCTAGCAACGATTCCTCTTTTTATTTTTATTCCGAGGACATCATCGGATCATCTTGTATATCATTCAAGATTTTGAGTGTACATTTTCCCAAATATATTTTTCAGAAACAAGCTATCAAGTTTAGAGATGCTCATGGAAACTTAATCCTAGTAAGAGACTAAGAATATCTTCACATAGATATGTACTTTCACATATCTACACGAGATGGATGGAGACATTACTTTTTAATTAAGCATGATCGAGTTGGAAAGTCTATCAATCACGTGAAATGTAAATAAAATAAAATTGTAGAATAACGTTCATTTATTTGTTCGAATAAGAAAAAAATCAAGTCTAAATTAAGGTTGATTTTCACCAAAAACTCTGTATAATTTTATGATGCAGTTCACACACAACTACTAGTAATCTACCCACCTTAGAGAAAGTCCAACGCAGAAGTCATCTGCGTTGACAAAACTAAATTTTTGTATTTTTAGCTATTATCTTTCTTTTTCATGTCTCTAATGGATAAGTCATATTGATAGTCAAAATGTCTTTTCTTTTACTGAATAATTGTTCCTATATATTTTCATAGAAAAGTCAAAGGGTACAAAAGCGTGTTGTGTCTCAGTGAGAAAGACTGTGAGAGAGATTGTGTCGAAGGAATGTTGTTACTCTCTCTATATGTAGTCTATATAAACCCACAACACAAAAATAAAATAAATAATAATAATAATAATAGTTAGCATAAAAAAAATAATTGGTCGTGAAAAAATAGGATTTTTTTGTCAATTAACTTAATTACATGCATTAAATTTACTATTAGATTTATAAACTATTTAAATTTTGTATTTAGAGTTGTTGTGCATTTATTCTTCATTTGTATATTGATAATGATGTTATATTCCTTGTATTAAATAGATGTTTTTATAAGTTAAAAAAATATTATATTTTTAAATTCAATTTTTTTATTTAAATATAATTAAAAAAGTAATAATTATATTGTTGGAGGGTTTTTTTAAAGTAATTATTTAATTATATAACTTACTCCTATTAATTGTATAAATAATTCCATAATTTAATTATATTCAAAATAATTACACTATATTTAAAATAATATATAAAAAATGGCTCTTCTAAATGACTTTTATCATTGGAGTACACATAACCAAAAAAATTATATTTACATTATTCAAAAAATTATTTTAGAGATTTAGCTCTCTAAAATGGATTTTACCATTGAACTTTTTCTTATAGACCCGAGAGTGCTGATAGTAATGTACCCATCTTACATAACTAAGACTGGTAGGTTTTTCATCAAATATTATGAGTAGAACTGTAGAACTCATTGTTTATTTGAGCAATGTTTTTTTTTTTATGGGAATTCTTTAAACTTGCTCTTTTCTTCTTTTAATTGATCTTTTAACATTGTTTTGATTTGCAATTGGTTAGTAATTGAATTTCATAATTTCCTTACTTTTCTTTTCTATAGGGTTATATTGATCTCGTGTCCTAGATCATTGACTTGATAGATTACTTCAAGTTAAGTTGATTTGATTTTTTTTATATTTTGTGTTTCAATATTGAGTTGTTTTGCAAATAAAGCTTAATGTTTTTATTCAATCTTTTTTATATAAGGTTATTTTGTTCTCATGTCCAAGTCATGTATTTGACATACCAACTTGGATGGGGTTCAAATTTTTCGTGCGTCTAATTTTTATTATGTGGGAAAACTCCATCCCTAGAAAACATACTTTATAAATCCAGATGAGCGAGTAAAATCCCGGTTGTCATAGGCTTTTACAATAAGTGCACGTCCTGACTTGAAATCGAGATCTACTATGCAGATCACAAACTTTCTGTCATCACGCCACGTCCCTTGAGAATATTGCGTCTAAAACATTAGCATAGCTTTAACATTACTTTTCTTTTGTGTGTTAGAAACCCGACTCCATCAATCTAGTTCATGTTATTAACTTGGAGCTCATATTCGAAATTTTCTACCAATCAGAACTCGACAACCCATCACAAAAGAAATTAGAGCTCAACAAAGATGTTCCTTGCTCCCCCCCCCCTTTTTTTTTTTTTTTGGCAAGAAAGTGCGTAGAAATAAAATTGAAATGATTAGGACTTTGTTTAATGCGTGGGAAGTTTTTCCTTACGATTACAAAGAAAAGGTTGGTTGTCAACATAGTTTTCATTTTTTGATGTATAATAAAATTGTTACAAATGGCATGGTCAAATATCTCGCGGGTCAACAAAAATAACTGATGAAGAAGATCCATGTTTCATCCAATCATACGTTCCACATCTTTGATCAACATCTAGTTTTTCTGCAGCAAGCTTCTTGATGCACCACAAATCTTCAGCCAATGAAAATCTCCTCCAATGAGGGATCACCTCCCTAACCGGGTCCCTCTGTGCCACCTCAGCCGCCACTGCCCCACACCCACCGTCATTTCTAGCCATATTATGTGCAAATGCACATAGAGCCTTCATGAGCCTCGACGCATTTTTACCTTCCATGTGTAGCCCATACAGGAAATAAACACCAAATTGTCTAAATACATCAGGAAAGGAAGGCAACCTTAGCCATGGCATCCAAGCATCTAGCAACCTAGTTCCTGCGCAACATGCGTACTTTAATTTAGACACTCCCTTTAGTTGTAACTTGAACACTTCCTTGGTGTTCCACACACTTAGTAAGGCAAAACTTGAGGGCAGAATTCCTGTTTTTGGATCCCACTTCGGGAGAGCTTTTCTGGGCACGGCCATGAACGTGCCCAGATTTAGCTTACTGTGCAAAATTGTGCCTATATCTTTTGGGAAAAACTCTGCGCTGGCGAACACTCGACAATAAATTGCTTCGGCGAGCTTCGGAGTGAGTTGAATTATGGCAACGTCGGAGCCTAATGGCTTGTAATGGGCATGAACCGGTTGCACTAGCATGGTAAGAGTTCTAAATTTTGTGTAAGAGAATTTTCTGGTGAACAAATTGATGGAAGGTTCATTGGAGCAATCTGTGGCCATGTATGAATAATCTGCCCCTTTTTGCTTGCACCATTCTTCAATTTCCTGGACCAGTTTTGTGCCAATGCCAAGCCTCCTGCAGCATTTCCAAAGTTGAAATTAAATACTGAGAATCAATTAAGAAAACAAAAGCATGATCTAGTTGTTTATACATTGGTTTTTGTCCGATTTGAGCACAAAAGATACTTCACGGGGGTTTCTTTAAGCAAAAGTGAGGAACATTTTTGAAGATGATAAGGACCATTACAGAATTAAAAAAGAAAGAAAAAGAAACTGTGATCATGGTTACATAAATCTAAGCTTTTGCCTAAGGAACTAAGCATAATTAATGGCATATGCCTATTAATCAAAACTATTATTATTATTATTATATTCCATGAAGGAAGTGGATATATATACTATACAGACATTAGTGGCGGACCATATTATGTCAAGTAAAGTAATTTTAGGTGGTAACAAAGTAGAAACAAACAGGAAGCTTTTCTATTCGATAAAGGAAGTCTTGGCATTGGATACATGTGTCAATGCCAGGCTAGCTTGCATTTTCCTCATTCCATGATACGAGGAACAAATATTTTCTCTTTATGGTCGAATCTAATCGTGTTTTGTGGGGTGGGAATGGTTCGTAGAAACCCACAAAAGTAACAGGAGAAAGAAAATTTCACAAAGTAAGGCTGCAAATTTGTGAAGGGCAAAGGTTAACGAGAACCCACATAAAAAAAAAAAAAAAAGTTTTCCGGTGATCCTTTCCGTGGAGCTAGAACTTTGTGCACACCATAAGGACACTTAAATTTTGTGAAAGTAACGTTTGTTGATTGCACTTCTTATGCTTCTCTGATCAAGTAACGGAAGAGGAGTAATTAAACGCAAATGATTACGAAAAAAGAAGAAGTATAGAACAATCTTTTCTTTGTGGGAGAAAGAGAGAGAGAGACCTGTGAGAAGGTGAAACCCTTAATCCCAGAATATAAGCCAGCTTTACATAGCCTGAACTTTCTTTTGTCACAGTTTTTACGCAGGCTCTTACTGCCCCCACTATCTCTCCTCCTCCTCCTCCTCCACATTCAGCAACCTGTTTTAATGATAGAAAACATAACTTTGTCACCACAAAATGGATCAAAAAAGAAGAAAGGCAATGCCAATTCTTCCTCTTCAGAAATATACCATCGAGCCACATACCCATCCAAACTTAGTTTTTGATTGAATTTTGACCTACGGATTATGTGATCATGCAACATGAAATAATCTGTTCACGTTTCTCTTTTCACATGCTCAAGTGTCATAAACAAAGGGAAAATAAAGGTGGGACTGATGAAAATTGATGAATTATACTACTTACTAGCATAACATGAGATGGGAAATTGCGAACTCGACAGATTGGATCACCCATAAGGTCAGTAACAAGTAAAGGCTTTCCTCTTTGACCAACCTCACACCTTCTTTCCATTTCCTCTACAGCCACCTTGTCTCTCCCTTCATCATACTCTCTCACCACCACCAGATTCTCCATCTCGGCGACCGGAAATGTTGGGAAATTGTCCGCAGCTATTTTTAGTGACATATTGATGGGAAAACTAGCAATGTATAGTGACTAGTACTGAGCTATGGAGCTAGCTCAGAAGTTTTCACAGTGTGTTTTCTCGACTATGTCACTTACGCCTATGTAATCTCTACCTCCCCATATTTATAGCAGGTGGAGGTTCTGACGTGGCCCTCTTGATCACTTTCAGCTTGGAATTCTTTTTCTATATATATATATATATTCAATCACATTCTCTCCATACATGCATACATATAATGATCCATTTATATGGTGGCAATTATTGGTACATTAAGATGATGCTGATGATTATATGATGATGAAGTTAAAGGCAGATAAGCTTTTTAAAAATAAATCAAAGTGGGAATCAATATATACAAGTTGTGTACATACCCATCACATGAAAGACTACAACGATTGAGTTCGACTAGCCTGGCGTGGATTTTCCAAGAAGAAAGTAGTGATTCATAGACATAAACCAATGGCTTGAAAGACTACTACGCTTAATCTTTTATTCCATTCACCGGGGCTAATTATTACAATTTGTCGATCAAGAATTTGGACCAAGAAAGGCATAATTATATCTGCGTATAAATTAGCCGATTTTCGGGGTGGAGTAGATGATGGCTACAATGTCTCTTTTTTCCCGTTAAATGGAGAGGCAAAATCTTTGCCCTAGAGTAGCCGTTCCAAATAATAAACATTATATTAATCGGTGTTTCACCAATTATTGGTGAGGGTGGTGAGAATCATGCCCGTCACCACGTTTTTGGTGAACATGTGAGATGGTCATGTGCTTGGAATGATAGCCGTCACCTTAATGCAAGAGAATTATCCATTCTTAATTAAATTTTAGTTATCTTAATGGTGATTATGAAACATCGAGACGTGTGTTGAATTCTTATGAACGTGGAAGGTTCCTTTAACTAAAAAGAAGAAGAAAATAAATCTAAGAGACATGTCTTTATTCTTTGTTCAAGATTGGATTTTCCCCTAAACATTACAAACATGATGATGCAAGAAGAGTGGGTGGGAATTGAACCAATCCATTCTAGGAAGCTTTATCTAAAACATTCTGCTGGTTGATTTGTCCTGTGCAGAGATCGAGTGAACTTACTGCAGTTGTTACAGACAAACTGGTCAAACAAAAAAAGCAATGCTATATCTCTTAAAAATATGAAAGTTAAAAGGACGGCCATACAGCATTGGATTTCACATTTAAAATGATGGTAGATAAGAATCACCTTTTTTTTCTTCTGAATGGGGTTGCGAGAGAGACTTTGAACGCCATGGTTTATATATATATATATATATATATATATATATATATATATATATCCCCACTCCCAAGTAATTTTCATTCACAAAAATAAGTTATAAACGAGATGAAAATACAAGGATTAATAATCATGAAGATTTACGTTTATCAAGAGGGACTAGCTTAATGAATTGTAAAAATATATATAGCCCCGAGGGTCGTGACGTGATGACATAGTGCTTGTGATCTACATAACAGGTCTTACGTTCAAGTCATGACATACATCTCTTATAAAAGCATGAGATAATTAGAGTTTTACTCGCTTACCTGAGCCAATAAAATATACTTTTCCAGAGATGAGTTTTCTTCGTATAAAAAAAATGATAAAAATACAGCTAGGGAACAAGTCATACTTAATTCTTATTAATTAACGAAGAGGTGAATGACTCTAATATTAATTTATTATATTCTTATGAAAAAGTTATTAAAGATAAAATAAAAAACTAAACTCTTTTAGATATGATCTTAATATTTAGATTAAAAAAAAAAACTAAATTCAGTCAACCCCTTAGAATTTCTAATGTTGATATAGAAATGAGATTTATTGTGCGTATATTGTCCCCTAAACTTTTACGAGTACAAAGAATGCTTTTCGTGAATTTATTATACCACAACTTTTAATATTGAACCGATCAATCCATGGGAAATATTCAATGACGAACTCTCATGCAAGTTGATTACAATGACAAGTGTTTGAATAACAAGTCCAAGCATATTCTTCCTGTTCTAACAACTGTTATATGGCCGAGAAATTCACATAGATATATACGATTCCCTTCTACTCTTCTTTGCATCTCACTTTCTAGATTTCCTGAATCGTCTTTCCTGTGTAAAAATACCACTTGCCTCATTGTAATCTTGCCCTAATTGATCCTTATTATCCACTAAAACATCTCCATTTACCAATCTTTTCAATAACTAGAGAGAGAGAGAGAGAGAGAGAGAGAGAGAGACGCACGTACAATTAGTTTTAATGGTGTTTAGTTGTATCTCCCAAGTTCAACTTCTGTAAATGGTTCTTTTAAGCAATTAATTTGCAGTAAACCCTAGCTAGGTCAGCTAGTGATCATAAACATGGAAACATACAGGAGATGGAGCTAGCTAGCTAGCTAGCTAGAGGAGAAGACACCCACTTGAAACTAAATTCCTTTCATGAGGAAAAGAAAAGGGACAAAGCGAGAGAATCCATGAGAAATTAAGAAATATCCCTCGCATTCCGATGGGTGTGATATAAGGGAATAGATTAATGGCTGTGATTTGATGCCAATTCTCCCATGGACCTACTTTTCATTATAAAAATATATGGTTCATGCTCTTAGTTCTTAGAGCTAGGGAAAGAAAAGAAAAAGAAACTTCAAGTGCTGTGTTGATGATTATTATAGCAACAGGGGAAGAAAAGCAGTTACGACTATATATAATAATTATTGCTTACGCTGCAGTGATGTTTTTTTATATATAAATTTGGATAATGCAAATACAGAGTTTAATAAATACCTGATTTCTTATTATGGATAATATGGAAAATATAAATATTATAAAATCAATATTCTTAATCTGTTGGTACAGGAATTTAACATTGTTTATTTTTATATTTTAATATCTATTTATATATATTAAAATAAAAAAGCATACCTGTAATATCAGTAAGGTGTACAAATGTCAAATGGCATGGAGTTCAAACCATACAGAAGAAGAAATGTATTTTGCTAAGAAAATCCATCCACTGGGCTCATGAAACAGTTCTATCACTCAAAAGGCCCAGGCCCATTTTATTTTGCCTGGGAAGACCAATGGAGCCCAATCACCCACAAGATCAAACCTCTCCGGTCTCCACTCGGAAACACACCAAACCCCACGAAAATCCTAGTGGTGATTGTGACTTTGTTACAAAATTCCCTAGAAAATCAGTCGGGAACAAGCGAGGGAGAAAATGGGTGTCTTTGCAGCAGTTGGGGTGCTGCTCCCCTTCCCATATTACTACTGGCTATGGACAAATCCACAAGCATGGGTGAACCTCTGTGGGAAAGACAAGAACCCATCGAAGGTTATGTCTTATGTTTCACATTTCCTAAAGTTGCTGCAGTTCATTTCCCTTTTTTCAGTTTCCACTCTCTCTTGGCCTCCTCTCTACTTCTGGCCCCTCTTTGGCTTTGGTCAGTTCCTCAACTTCAGGTCAGTCAATCACTGTACTATTTATATCTGACCTATTTATATATGCCTGTAAATATTGTCTTTTTTTAATTGAATATTGTACAATTTGATGAATTTCTTGTAAAGTTTCCTTCATTTTTTTTGGTAAAAGAGATTGCAAATGCCTGGTTATGGATACCAGCATAGTAATCTATGCCTGCAAAGATCGGGTCCTGGTAGCTTAAATGTTCCAAGTTGGTAACTTTTTGATAGGGATGAATTTTAGGTTATGGACCCAATTCAGAATTCATGTTTTGCTTCTTTTTTGGTAATAGAAATGAAAAATACGTGGTATAGTTGAGTAATGGTAATTATAGTGCTTTGTTGTGAGGTGGACTAGTGGATTTACCTTGAAGCAACTTTTGAGGCTTTAATCTATTTTTTTTTGCTTATTTAATGCTTTATGCCATTCTTTATCATTCTATAACCAAGTGCTGGTAGCTGTCATTGATTTG
This sequence comes from Salix arbutifolia, assembly GCA_025169955.1. Classification (NCBI taxonomy): domain Eukaryota; kingdom Viridiplantae; phylum Streptophyta; class Magnoliopsida; order Malpighiales; family Salicaceae; genus Salix; species Salix arbutifolia. The sequence goes on from CM045902.1 coordinate 2,508,900, forward strand.
CTTTGCTGTTAGCTCCTATCATTTAGAACTAGGTTACCACTGATGTTCAATAGATGAGTGTGGTTGAATTGGAACTAAAGAACTGTCATACAATACACACCATTGATAAAGCAAAAAAGAATGGTTTCTTTCCGTTCTTATTTCTCTCACCTTTTGCACTTCATTTCGGGTTTACTTCCACATGGGCAATCTACTAGCCATCCCTTTGATCTTTTTTCATTATAAACTTGATGCCTTTTAATGGATTCGATTTATATAATAAGCTTATAGTTCAGCCAAAGAAAAGTGTAGTTCTTAGCTTATTGCTGAGTTTGGTTCCTAAAATCAATCAACTTCTGAATCCGGTCTAAAAGAGTTGATCTTCACCCTATTTCATGTTTTTCTCTTCTCTGTCCAATTATATTTGATGGTGATTGGCCCTATTCCTACCCATAAGGCCTCTAGCCTAACTAAAGGCAGAATTGATCCTCGTATCTATGACACCTTCCTAGAAAATATTCGCAAGCAGGCTGGTCACACATTGATGATAAGATGTGCGTGCCATTGTTCTATTTTGGTCATATGAGTTTGGTCTACGTTGATGCTGTGTGGATTACTCTTAAAGTTTATGTGTAATTGTTGGTTTCAGCATGCCAGTAAGTTTGTGTAGTTTTGATATTCGTATATAAATGGTCTGTTTCAAGTATAAGAGCAACCAATCAAGCAGTCTTTGAAATCAATGGCTGTTGTTGCATGATGCTTGCCTGAAAAGCATAATTTGTTCTGTGCCTCATTCTTGACCATACTGCCTGCGAATTTGCTTTTTGTGTTTATATCACTTTTGACATTTCTGGTTCTCTCTTTTTTCTTTGCCCTTTTCCCTCCAACCACTCAGTTTTAACCTACAGTTTCAGCTATCGTCATAAAATTCTAAAATTTATGAGAATCTGGGCTATGTTTTTGGAACGAATAATAATCGTCTAAAATATCAGATTTGGTGGAAAACTAAAAGATCCTGCAGTGGGTGGGGTTATCATATATACCTAGTTCAGATACAGAACAGCTTTTCACCATCTTATTTCATTCTGCTTAAATTTTGGCCTTTGATTGGCATACCCCGTTGAAATGCAGTATAAAATAAGATATGCAGTTTTAACTTTCCTGTTAAGATATTGTCTATAACCTCTGAATGGACACCCTTTTCATACTTTATCTTCCATGAGTAGATGCTTATCTGTGGATATCTAGTCCTGATTCCCTAATCCCTTTTTGTGAACGTGCATCATGATATATGAATGATTGTTTCTTTGCTTGGACATTCCCAGGAGAAGTGTACAGTTCAGATTCCCAAGTCTTTATTTTGTGGCTGATATTTCGCATGTTCCCAAGTCTTTGTTTTTTGTAATTGGATGGCTTCCTTGAACTGAAAAAAAGTTTTGTTTTACAATTTTGGCGAATCACTGTAAATGTTTTGGGGAGTTATAATTCTTTAGCGGTAGGGTACTGGTAGTGGAAAATAAACCATAAACTGCTCACTTATATCATGATTCTGAGGCTTTACTTGAATATTTTAGCTGCTGCTGTCTAAATAAGTATAAAATTGTGTGGAATTATGCTGCCTCTACCCACTTCATTTTGTGGTTATAATAAAAACTTCACATTATAGGGTATACCAATTGCTTGGTGAATCCGGCACCTACTATGGTGTACGCTTTGGGAAGAACATCCCCTGGGTGACAGAGTTCCCATTCGGGGTTATACAAGATCCACAATATGTTGGAAGCATTTTGAGTCTTTTTGCATGCCTATCTTGGACCCCTTTCCAATACATTCTCTTGTGGACTCTGGGCTATGTATTCATGATCTATGTAGAATCAAAAGAGGATCCAGCTACTCGAGCAAAGCCTGTATCTTGATTATAAATGTTGCGATTTGCAATTTTACCGTCTAATGATCTACAAGAAGAGAGCGGATGGTTGGAAGATGCTCTCCCAGCTCTTTAGGTCCGGTTGAATAACATCTTCATTTAAATATCTTAGCCCTGTATTCCTCTCAAATTTTGATGATCGTTTATTTTTCTCATTCTACTTACTTTAGAAGGTGCTTCTTTGTTTTACAAAGTTTCCTCGTTGCATAATTTTCATCGAGTAGATTTACGTAACATTTGGCTGAATATTTTTACAGCTAACTAGTCAAGGCATTGAAATTTTGAAGCTCCATTTTACTGAATTTTACTACTCAAGCCATGGTATTACGAGTTATGGTGTCATCAAGCTGTAATCTATAGATGACAGAAAAGTGTTTTTGGGTAGATAGTGTTTGAATGCATGTATGATTAAAAGACTGAAACCCTATTTTTAGTTGACTAAGGTTCCAACTCCATGAGCTAAAGTTCAGGCTGTAACTGTCTTGACAATGCATGTAGAAAATTGAATACAGGGGAGTAGCGGCGAGTTAACTAAATCTTGAAGGCTGTTCCTTCGTTTCATTTTTCAACCCATGCTTGGTGGTTGACCTGGCTTAAGGCTTGGGTGGCGGACATTTAGCTTTTTAGAAAGAAAAAACAAAACCCAAAACCAGAGTCTTGATCCAAAAATCTTAGTTTTCTACCAGTTTTTTAAATTGTTTTTCTTACACCAAAAACTATATTAAAATAACATTTTTTATCTTTAAAATATTATTTTTCACATTATCAACTTAAAAATACAAATTGGCATTAACATCGATGTGGATTTCCCAGTGGCTGGAGATTCACGATACAAATTAAAGTTGAGAGATGGAAAAGGAGAGAAGAAGCACAGAATGATAACTTCAAAAAAAACCCATCTTTTCCTTCTAGACCAGAGCTAGAGACATATCAAAAATTTGCATGGCCTGTTTCACAGCTCCTACATCTATGTCTTTTAGTTTCCCAGTTTTAGATGAGACAATAATGCATTTCTTCTCCTCTGCATTGGCAACAAATAGTTCACCCTTCTCTTCAGAACCAAACAGCGCGATGCTGCAAAGATTGAGCAGAAACACAGATCAAAATAGTTGATATAAACAATTTCTTTGAGCATAGAAATTACCTAGGTTTCTCTCGTGCATTTGCAAGTTGGATTGCCGCTGTGTTTGTTGCAATCACCCCAGCTGAATCATTGATAAGGGCTGCCAGCTGAAAAGAAAACAGAATTATGCTTGGCAGAACGAAACAACCAACATCATAGTTTGGAAAACTTCAAAGCATTCTCCCGAAGAGGTTGTTTTTGCGTTCAAAAAATATTTTGAAAAACAATCATTATTATACCAAACACTGCCTTACTGTTGATTATTATTAGCTTTCTGGAAATGTTTTTCTCGGAAAAAACATGATTTGATGACCGAACCTTCAACAGAAGCCATGCATGCTGCTTCTTTTTTTGAGGATTTTGTAGACAACATCATGATTTACAAGAAAGTGGCTGGAAGATGACACTTACCTGTCCTGGAGTAGTGATGAGGACAATACCGATATCTTCATTATAAATTATTTCCTCCACATTTTCCCTTTCTCTCGCATGTGGAATGACAAAAACTGGCTTAAATCCACTGTTTGAAAGAGGAGAGTGAATTAAAAGGAGTCTATTACGTAAATAGAGAGCAAGAATCATTTGAAAATATCGAACAGTCACATGAACTTCCATCTACTTGATCACACAATTTAACTTCATGCTAGAGACTTCCTGATGTGTTAGGAAAGAAGAAATCAAGTTATCAATGCATCTTATGGACAAAACTGAAACTAAGCTGTAGATAGTTCTTCGCTGATAGGGCATATTGTTAAAGTCCATCCATACCTTATAACATCAGCTATTTGATCCCATACTTCAAGCGGTAGCAGGCTATCAGTATCACCCCTAGACTGCATTGAAGCCTTTGAATCTGATTCTATCCCATGAATCACAATATACTTCCCTTTCTCTGCACCAGCAGCCCTATATTTTGCCTGTACATACTCCTTCAGCTTCCTTGAAATTGAAACTCTTAGTGGAGGCACTGGTTGCCGGGGCACATTGTAAATTGGTCTTCCTAGCCAATCAAGCATCTGATGGTACCTAAACAAAACACAGTTCAATTTTTGGACCAGGCAGATTCTTTCAATTCTGTGTTTAGGTTTTCCTTGGCAATTTCGTGCCAGGTCCACGTAGCTGTATTGTGTTTAGAATCACCCCCACCTCATCAACAAGGTGCGTCTCTCTTTTGCAATAAACAACTTAGATTGAAAAACCATTAACACTCAAGATGCTGTCTAACTTTCCATGGAACAAGTGTTGCAAATTGTTAAGAAACTATCTCACCTAAAAGCTTAAGCTAGCTTTTAGGTGAGGTCTCAGAATATGATTTATATTATTCTCTAATACACCTTCTCAAGTGAAAACTCATTGGGCTTGAAACTTGCACAGGCCTACACTACCTTGTGCTTGATTTCTATCAAATAGAATGGGGGTGGTGAGATTCGAATTCGTGACCGTTGGGTTAATAAAGTTCTGATACCATGTTCTGATACCATGTTAAGAAACTATCTCTCCTAAAAACTTAAGCTTTTAATTAAGATCCCAGAATATGATTTATATTATTCTCTAACATATGCTGTATTATAAACTCACATGTGGTAACCCCCTTCTGAAAGGTTCGTGCTATCTGGTGTGAATGTTTCTGTCAGAAGTAGCCCTGCTCCTGCTGCATTCACATTCGGGTATATGTAGCTAACTTTATCCCGAGCCGAAGACATGAACATGAATGATGCGTGGCCAAGCCCTGCCAATTTGGTTGATAGGATCAAGTCATAGTACCTATTCTGCAACCACAAGGCAACAATCCTTTAAATCTAACCAACGTAAGCCAACGACCCTGGAAATGGAAAATTGATGTAGGAAACACGTATTCTAGTTAGGATTTTGAGACTTAAATAAACGAAGATGGTTTGATTATATCTAAAATGGAATAGCTGGAGCACTTCACTAAAATTCTTGGCATCCTAAATATTGCAATCTGCACTCAATTTGAAACTGAAACAGAAATTGAAGCCTGTTCAGGTGACCAAATGAGATATAATCATCAAAAGAGCAAAGGCAAGAATGTAAGCCACCAACCTTCATAACTCCAATCATGTCAGTATAAATTGCTGGGTCAGGATCACCATCGGGATCATAAACGTTTGCCCATCTCACATTCTTATTCAGCTCATAACACTGTTTCCCTCTATCCGAAGCCAACACATCCACTAGAATACCAGGGTACCTTAAACAAGACCATAGTAATTAAGCATCAGTAATGAATAAAACAATAGTTTACCATTTCCATTCGTATAAAATATACAAGTTCATAGCATCATTCCTTTTGTATAGATATACCTATCTTTCAGCATTTGAATGACAGGAAAGAAGAGCAAATTCTCATAAACACCACCAGAAACCATACAACAGCACCTCCTTACATCACCTCTAATTTTCAATCCCAGCTGGGCAACCTCCACATTATAACCTTTTGGGAACTTAAGGAATCCATATGGGTTGTTGGGGTTATCAACTGGCCTGGTATCTTCATCTTGCTTTCCATCTACATACAAGGAGCCATATTCCATATCAGGGTCCTCTCCGTCATCAAAAATATCAATCCATGGGTTCTTTTTCTTTGCATAGGGGGGCAGAATGCTTGGTTTTCTAGGACATGGAAGATGATGGTCTGCTAATGGGTTGAAAAACGATGGCTTGGTGGTGAAATGAGTTGAGGGAAGTGAGGGTGGGTTAGTGAGGAAAGGAGAGATGGTTTTGGGTAGCAAGGGTGATGAAGCCATGAGGTGGATAGTTTTTTTTTTTTTTTTTCAGTTGGAGTTAGTTTTGTTATGCAAACTTCTTCCCAATGTGAGTTGTAGAGGTTGGGATTTCAATGTGTGGAAGCTAGTTGGATAAGTGTCTAGGTGGGTCCTTCCTTGCTGTTTTTTGTGTTTTTTGTTTTTTATTTTTAAATTAAAAAAATTAAAAAATCATGAGATTAAGGATTGCTTGAAGGGGAGAAGAAGCAAGATGAGAGATCTGAGAGGGGAATTTTAATCAAACTTATTCAAAAATCAAACCTATTAAAATAAGATGAGAGATGTGAAAATTTGAAGAAAAAAATCAAAAATAAAAAATAAAACACCCTTAAAAACAATTCAAATAAAAAATTAAAAAATCATGAGATTTAAAATTGTTGATGTCAAAAATAATTTTTTTTAAAATAAAAAAAATCATTTTAATGTATTTCTAATATTAATTAAAATATATTTTTAATATTAAAATAATCTAAAATTAATTAAAATATAACTAATGTTTATATAATATGTTTATTAATATTAAAAATATATTTTTAATATTAAAATAATCTAAAAATGAATTAAAATATAACTAATGTTTATATAATATATGTTTATTAATATAAAAAATATATATATTTAATATTAAAATAATCTAAAAATTAATTAAAAGAAATTTACAAAGCTTAGTAACCAAACACACTAAACTGCTTTTTTTCAACCTCAAACTCAACCACAGTTTTAACCAAACAGTTCACTGTTTATTTTGAATCGGAGTAAAAGCGTTTTTTTTAAAACTACTTTTTTTCAATTTTAATCACAAAAATAAAAACAATAGCAAACACACTCTTAGTGTACCTTTAACTTTGATGTCGTGGCAGTTTTGAGCTTCTTCACCAAGTTGTTGTCGCTCATTATTTTTCCCACTTTTGATGATGAAGGATGGGAAGTCCCAGTCCATGATGACAAGCATGCCATGCACAAAACCCCTTGGATAATCTTCTTCTCAATCAAAGGGGATCCGGTAGCTGTGAAATAATTATCTCATCCATCTATAAGTTAAGTTATTAGATAAGGTCCGAGAATATAATTTATATTATCTTTAATACACTCTCTTAAATAAATAAAAATTAGATTTGGAACTTGTACACAAGTACACACTAACTTATTCTTGATTTTTATCAAATAAAATAAGAGCAGTGAGATTTGAACTCGTGACCATTGGGTCAACAAGGTTCTGATACCATGTCAAAGAACTATCTCATTTAAAAATTTAAGTTATTATGTGAGTTACTAAAATATAATTTATATTATTCTCTAACTTTAGCCTTCTCGATCTGTGATCATTTGTTTTGATGTGCAGGAAGTTGTTTGAACAGCTAAGCGTATCACGGGCCTTGGCTGAACTTCCATGGCCATATATTTAGTTATTGGTTATTTCAATTCAATGTGTTTGTTATGATAGATGTGTTGAAGAATGATGTTTTGAAATGCAGGTGATTCCAAGACTGCACACTGAAGAAGAAAAGGCAGAGCCGTGAAGACAGAGCACCATCAGGATTTTATGTTTTTCATTTGTTTTAATTAGTATTTGTGTTTAAGTCAATAATGATCAATTGTTTGATCTAGAAGTCTAGTTTTAATAAGTTTCAGATTAAGTTTGGTATGTTTAGGATAAAAATCAAGAGTTTGTATTTAATTAGAATTCATTCTCTTGTAATCTTCCAATTTCGTTTTTCTATAAATAAAAGCTAAGGGATGGCAGTAACCAATAAGAAATTCTGCCCCTTGTTCTGAATATTACTGTTTAAATTACTTTGTCTTCAATTCTTAAGAAATTCTGGAAAATCACCCTGTTCTTGACACTGATTTGAACAGTGTCTGTTTTTCACGTCAGAACCATAAATTCTGACAATAATTTGAAAGTGATTGTTTGTTCATCAGAAATTTTTCCAACAAGATGCACTTGCCTGGCGTACGGGCATTCAATAATCAAAAGGCAATGTGAATATTCGTCGATGCTCAAACTTTTAATGGGTTTCACTTCACTTTGTTAACACGAAGTTATCTGCATGCAGGGAAGTCCTTTTGGATTTTGATCCAGATGCTAACGAGAGAAAGATAGCACTTCCAAGAAGCCCACCACCTCCCTACTGTCAGAGCTAGAGTTCCGATCAATCACTGAAAATGCTCATCAAATGTGCAAGGTGGAGACATGGACTTTTCTTTTCATTTTTTTGCGTGCTGATTAATTCATGCAGTAAGCTAATATTCGACTCCCTTTTTTTGTGATTTTTTCTAATAACTCATGGTAAAGAAACCTCTGGGCTCGATGTAATATTATTGTTGAAGATTGTCTCAGCCCATGACCTGCAAACTGCTATGAACTCGCAGCTTCTTGTTGATGCTGCAGGTCATAGATGAGTTCGGCTCTTTTATTAAATACATCTGCAGGTCATAAGCCGGTTCCGATATTCCCAGAAAGTTCCAGTCAAGACTCCAAAAGCAGAGCTCATAAGCAAAGACATGGTTAGAGGAGGGTTTTGAAGTGTTGGTCCAACAGCTATATACTCATTCATGCAAGTGGCTGGAGTAACAAATGAACGTCTCATAAGTTGCTTCAGATTCCATGTGTACAGCCATGGGAGAAGCAAGGGTAGACCGAAGTGAAAGAAATTGAGGATTCGATGGATGTTGGGTTACTATGTTAGAGAATAATATAAATTATATTTTGAAGCCTCACCTAGCAGCTTAATTTTTTAGGTGTGGTGTTTTTTTGAAATGGTATCAGAGCCTTGTTGACCCAGTGGTCAAGAGTTCAAATCTCACCACCGTCATTCTATTTGATGAAAAACTAAACACAAGGTAGTGTGAGTCTGTGCAAGTTTCATGTCCAAAATAATTTCCCTTGAGGGTGTATGTTAGAGAATAATATAAATCATATTTAAAGGTCTCACTTAACAGTTTAATATTTTAGATGAGATGGTTCCTTGACATAATATTCATACAAAAGATAATTATCTCTACAGAAAGCAACTGCAAGCAGGTGTGTCTGCAATAATTTGATCCATGCAATTATTTGTATGAATGACATGGCTGTAATGTTATGTATACATTTCATTTTCCTTGCTCAAGTGAATATGCTGAAAGATTCTTTATCCGCATTCAGAATGAAACCTTGTTTGTCCTTGATATGGTGTCTGTTCTTGTTAGCTTTCAGCTCCAGGGGAGATCTTATTTCTCCTTGCCACCCATGGGGCAGACAATTGTACTAGTTACTAATGACAGACTAGGCACTGATGACATTTTTCTGTTTATGGTGGTGCTGCAAGTAAATTTACATGTTGATTCTGTTAATGAACCATCTTACCTAGAAAGCTTAATTTATTAGACGGGACTCCAGAATATGATTTGTATTGTTCTCTAACATACCCCTTAAGTAAAAGCTTTTTAGACTCGAAATTTGCACAGACTTAAACTATCTTGTGCTTGATTTTTATCAAATAGAATAAGAGTGGTAAGATTCGAACTCCTGACTGTCAGGTCAACAAGGCTCTGATACCATATTAAAGAACCATCTCACCTAAAAGCTTAAGTTGTTAGATGAGATTCCAGAATATAATTTGTAATATTATGTAATAGAATCGGCTTGGATTTGATGACTTCTCCCACTGTAAAGAGAAACAGAATGAGTGAGATGTTAGAATAATCTCTGTGATAATGTTTTCACTTCCACACATGTTTCAAATAGCAGGATTCATTTTATTCATGGAATAACCATCATGGCCCAGCTTATTGAAAGAGACTGAATGCTACTTCCAGATTTTTCAAAGTCGTCGTAATCAAATTCTGCTCACGTAAAATGATTCAGTGAATGCAGGTATTGCATCGAAAATTCACTCTCGGTTACATGAACTTTTCATATCGGCATTTCAAGTTCTATGCTCCTTTCCTTTTCAGGGTTAGTGTTGATTCTTGAATTCTTGTAGTCAAATAAGCTTTTTGACATAAGGGTGTGTCTGGCGCTGTTGTGTTCTACAAAATTCTGTTTTTTTTTAAAAAAAAAAAAAACATTTTAAAAAACAATTGATGTTTCCAACATTCCCATCTTTCCTTCTGGGTCACGGCATAAATACTCTTCTAGACATGGCTGCTGCTTGCGTAGCTGAAAAATTGGGATATCTTGCTTGGAATAAGTCATCAGTCACGCCTCAAATTCTTGGAATGCCAATCTCCTGGCACTTGTTACAGGAAATGCATGTTTTAAGAAGGAATCCATAGATAAAACATCGCAAGAACCTTTCTTTCTCGATTTAGCGACGATCCCACTTCGAAAGAGTAATCTAACTGGACCTGGGTAAATCCAAAAGAGTTGCCATCAAGGTTTGGAACCTAATGAACCCACAGAATGCTGATAAGTCAAAATAAACCGCAGAGAATCTTGACAAGTAGTCAAATTAGCCGGATATATTTGACCCCCGAGAGAGTTCCAGATCTCCAGTCCTCTCAGATCCCAACCACCTCGGCTTGATTTCACACCAGCTGTAGCACATGAACAAATGCTTTTTACCATTCAAAAACTTGAATCGAGAAAGACACCGTCCCGATAATTCTGGATGGTTGGATGCCGAAGACTTGCTTAGATGATAGTTCGACGACATAATATGACATGAATCCTGGACTCCAGCTGTTCTTAGTTCTAACCAAACATTCATTTGGCCAACCAGAATTCTCCACTTGCAGTCAATTGAGACATCTGGTCGATGTAGAATTGATGCTCTCAATACCTTAAAATAATAATTATCCATTATAATTATAATATATCTAAAATCAACCACTGCCATGCTTGACTCTAAAGACTTTGTATTTTAATTCTATATTATATATTATTTTATCTAAAAATTTAACACAGTGAATTTTGTAGTTTCGAATCAATTAAGACATCTCATTGATGTAGAATTGCTACCCTAAATACCTCATTATCCATTATAATTAAACTCAACCATTGTCATAAGATAATGCTTCACACTAAAAACTTCATACTTAAATGATCAATTATATTAAAAAGTCATCAAACCTAAAAATCTAACGCGGGTAAAAATTATTTGAACTTGAAACTTATATAAACTCACTTATACTATATTAAGAAATCATCTTTATTGACATGTATTATTCTTTAACATATTATAATATATCAAAATATATCAAAAACTGATAATTATCTATTAAAATGGAAATAACCCTTGCTTCTCAAATTGAGTTTGGATTCTTAATTTAATCAAAATTCAATCCCTGAAGGTGCTATCTTCCTTGGGACTTTTTTTTCCATGTATCAAATGATGTATTTACAAATACATTGTAAAACTCAAAATGGTCTAATAGAACCTACATCATCTAATAGAACGCCAGCTAGGTTGTATGAGCTTCTTCCCCTATCTAAGTAGGAATTTCACCACTTTGTGTGATTTTGCTGCAACATTCTTCCTGAGATTGCTGCGGCCAGTGCTGCTGTGAAATTGGGATCTTTCGTCAACGAAGAGGCCATCTGTTCCACCAGAAATTGCCGGACTTCAGGTGCATCAGTTTTTGGTTTCGAACTTTTGGCATCGTTGCTGGACTTGGATTTTGTGAGATCAAGAGTAATGGCTGGCCCAGATGAGGCCAGAGAAGCGGAGCAGGGTGCTGAACCGAGTGGGAGACCACGGCTTGAGCCTGATGCTGCCTCCATTGATGGATGTGGATGGTTGTGCTCTCCTTCGTAAGTTGCCACTAGAACAGATTGGTCGTCAATGCTCCTTTGAACCTGGACGAGACACAAGTGAGAACAGAAGAATCTTAGCATTCTTCTCAGCCATTTCACTTCTACAGAAGAAAGCCGGAACTAAAATCTTTATTTCATGTACAGAATATAAAGAAAACTTGGACAAATTCATAGCCCATGCGAGTTTAAAAATTATTGCCTTCTTAATTATACGAGGCATAGAACTAACTGTGTTTATGATTTCAGTCTCACCTTCTTTTTGACAGGGCAGCTTGGAGCAAAAGAGCATTTGAAGTAAGCTCTTGGAGAAGGGTTATCTCTTGTGACCTTTTGGCCATATTTCCTCCATTGATATCCATCTTTCACAATCTGCGATAAATTATATGCAATTTCTTAGTAATTAACCCATGAAAACATTTGCATATCATATCGAAAAAACCTGTAAACTTTGCACCAGAGGGGTGTATTTTATGCACTTACAAGGCTTGTATCACCCGCTTCAGTCCTGACATAAGCCCTGGAAATCTTAGCTTTGATGACTTCTTCCCTTGGTTTCTTGGACAATTCTTCATCAGTTGAGCTACTCTCAGAATTCCCATTCACTGCAATGTTATTATCGTTGTTTATGCTGCCTGCAGACTTTCTTTTCTTTGATGGGCCATGAAGAAGCTCCTTTTCGCCATTCTTGCTCATACAATCCATTAACTGGTTTCTTAAAGCATTGTAGTTTTCACACATCACAGTTACCATTTCAGTGAGCTTCCTGTTTTCTTCGATCACTCGGTTCAATTCCTCTTCTAAAGCTCCAGTCTGAAAGTAATTATACAAGATAAAATCAACTTCAAAACTCCAAGAAGACTGCAGGTTTTAGAAGCACCTCAGATAAATTCGTATTCTAATCAAGTTCAGCAAGTTCCTAGCTAAAATTAACTTAAGAAGGCTAATAGTCCCTTTAGTGATAGTTAATTTTTTTCTACGAATCAATACTTCGATGATATATGAAAGTGGTTAGCAAGCTGCAGAAAATACACATATTTTTTTTTGAAATTCAGTGACAAGAATTCATAATATCATGTTCTTGCTGAAAGTCACGTAATTTATTGAAATTTGTTTGAAAAACAAAACCAAATCAAATATGAGAAGCTATATGTTTAGCCTTCAATTGATGGCCATAAACCATAAGAAAGGAAGAGAGATATGCAACTAAAATTAAACCTACAGACATAATCATATTACAGAAAAAGGAGTATCTGCCCCCATACATATATATATAAAGCTAACCTCTTCTTTCGCTGAAGGCTTGGTCTGAAAATCCAGGAAAGTGGTTTTCATTTTTCTTGGCATCCCAAACCTTTCTGCATCAACTGGAGCATCACTTTTGATCACTCTTAGAGGATTGATATTAAGATCCAAAGAAGTATCAACCCAGGATGAACTATCCATAGCCGCCTTAAACGAAGTAGTCTTCTTCAAATCAATTTACAAAGTGAATTAGCTAGAAGATTGAGAAACTTTGTAGGTTCAGCTACCAAAACTTGTGAAAAAACAATAAGTTGCCAAATTCAGACTCAGTTAGAACGAAATGGAAGGCAAGAAACTAGTACATATATAGGACAAAAGGGCTCAACTCGGTTGTGGAAATTTGGTGGAAAGAGAAAGGTACAGGAGCAGCAGCAGCAGCAGATACATATATTCTGGTCATGAGAAGCTGCCATGTTTTTCTTCTTTTCTTTTCTTTTTTTGTTTTTTTAGATACAAATTCTGAATGTAGATTAGACTGATGTGTGGGTGACAATGTCGGTTAATTGGGAATTGACAATGGGACAAAGTTTTTGTCAAAGTCAAGCGCCCACCAAAAAACAAAAGAGGCACGAGCAGTATCCAATAGTAGAGTAATAAACAATGGGTGGTGTGTGTGATTGTTTTGTGTGCCAGGTTAAGTTCTTAGAAGTTTAATGTTGACCAAGTGCCTTGTTTACAAAGTTATTAAACCTAGCTCACCCATAATTATAATATAAATGCACATGTTTATGGGTTTTCCTTTGCAATCACGTTTAATTGAATTATTTTCCACGTCAGTTTATTAGGGTTTTGGAAAGAGGGTTGTATCAAATGCATAAACGTAGGGAACTTTTTTTTCTCTTCTGGTTTATGTTCATTAAAATGTGCTTATCACATCTACCAGCAAAACAAGGTGAAATATTTTATTTTCTGAAATGGGAGCAAGTTGTAATCCCCGACGGAGAGACGGGGTTGGTTGGAATTTATGGCTAATGTGTCCATTTTGAGTCGATGGTTAAATATTTTTTATTCTATATTTATTTTTGATATTTTATATATTTTAAAACATACAATATACTCAATAATAGAATAAATAAGAATGATGAAAATTAAGGGAATAAATAAAACACTTTAATTTTATTTGTCTCTGTAATTATATATGTGTACATAAATACTTATAAGTTCAAAGAGCTTAAGAAAATATATATTCAAATGAACTTGAGAATGATGAATAAACATGATAAGCGATTAATGTAGGAAGATATCTAAACTCCTCAAATACAATGCATAATTTTATAACGCTCATCAGAATAAGAGAGGGATGTAGGAAGGTATCATGACATCCACATATACAATGTATAATTTTATAAAACTCTCTCTTGGATGTATATTGTACAACCTTACATATTGAAAACTGCCTCATTAAATACCTTACAAGAGAAACCAAATAGAAAAAAACTTGATTTAGAAAAAAACAGTACAATACGTATTAATTCTCCCTCGTAAATGTATCACCTTGAATCCTTAAGCTTTTGTGTTCAAATATTGCATCACAATCCTTCAGAAGTTGTGGCTGTTAATGCTTTAGTGAATAAATTTATTAGATTATCTTTTGAGCGAATTTATTAAACATCAATATCACCACACTTATCAAGTTCATGTGTGGAAAAGATTTTGAGTGAGATGTGTTTTGTTATATTTCCTTTGATTTATCCTTTCTTTAATTGAATTATACATGCAACATTATCCTCATATAAAATGGTTGGAGTTTCTCTATTGAGATAAATCATATGTTTCACGAATATGTTAAGTCGTGGATCTTAGTCACACGCGCTCTCAACTTGCCTTTTGGATTGCAAAAAATTCAGCATGATTAGATAAAATGACAATTATTATTTATTTTGTAGATATCCATGATATAGCAGTATCATCACACATAAAAAAACAACCTGTTTGAGATCGCTTTTTATATGGATTAGTAAATATCTCGCATCAGCATATACAATTGATTTATGATTAACATTATTTGAATAGTTCCTCGCAAGTAACAAAAAATATATTTAATCTCATTCCAATATCTTCGAGTAGAAGAGGAAATATATCTTGCTAGCAAATTCATAAAGAATTTTACATCAAGTCATTTATGATTAACAAGATACATTAGCACACCATTTGAACTTAACCATAGTACTTCAATATCAAGTAGTTTTTTGTTATCCTTACGAGGTATAAAAAGGGGGTTTTGTACACATCAAGTGATTGAACAATCATTGAGGTACTCAATGGATGTGTTTTATTCATATAAAATCTTTTAAGGACCTTCTATGTCAAATTTAACTAATGCATACAAATTTTATCTGCTAAATATTTGATTTGCAGGTCAAGATAAAACTATCTTTTTCAAATCTTTCATCTCAAACTTTTTCTTTAGATAATTAATTGTCTTTGGTATCTCATCATGAGTTTTAATAATATTTAAATAATCAATATGCATAAAAATAATAACAAAATCAAATTCTAACTTTTTTTAATAAAAACACATTGGCATATAAGATCATTATTATACTCTTATTTTCAATAAATACTCATTAAGGTGATTATATCACATGCATACCAATTGTTTTAACCCAAATATGAATCTTTATAACTTGAATGAGTGAACCTCTCAGGAATTTGAAATATATGCTACAAGCATTTTAAAGATTTTTATATAAATACTATTATCAGTTGGTCCATATAAATAGGTTGTAACAACATCCATCAGACACATATCTGGTTTTTCACAAGTTGTCAGGACAATAAGATAATAAGATTTAATTGCATCTACTACAAAATGAATATATTTTATTGTAATCAATGTTGGATCATTGTGAAACTTTTATGCCACTAGTCGGGCTTTATATCTTATTATTTCATCATTCTCATTTCATTTATACATAAATACCTATTCATATTCAATTGGCTTTACACATTGAGGTGTTTGGACTATAGATAAAAAAAACTTCATGTTTTGCAAGTATATCTAATTTAACTTGGATTGTTTCTTTCTATTTTAACCAATCATTTATGTGTTTATATTCTTTGATGAATTTGGGTTCGAGATTCTCGTTTTCATTAATGATTTCAAGTGATATATTATGTGAAAAAATATTATTAACAACTATATTATTTTGGTTTCATCATTTTTTCATGGAGACATAATTTATCGAGAACTCTTTATTTTTACTATTTTCATCATTTCATCATTTCTCCGGTTTTTTTTTTTAAATTGAGTTCTCTTCGACTTCATTGATAACATTGTTATTTATTCCTTGATTTAAATGGCATATATCTTGACAATAAATCCAATTTCTCTAATAAAAGAGACATGTTTATTTACTATATTTTAGTATTTGCTTATTATAAAATTTAAACTCAATAAATGAAAATAGAAAGATAAAATATTAAATTTAAATATCCCACCTATTCCATATATAAAAACCGGTTGATATGACTATTAAACCGTAACAACAAAATAATCAAAACCACATATATTTAATTCAATTCAAAATCACGTGAGTCATCGAGGTCCAAAGAAAGTTGAGGCCCACAAGTCCTATAACGCGACGACTACGTTTCGCTATGGCCACTATGAGTGGATGCCATCATTCCCTTTCATTTTTTCTGAGTCATCGTCAAGTCGGTGGTGAAGCGTGAAACTCGCGACAAAGCTTTTTGGAAGAAGATTTTGATACGAGGAATCAACTGGGAAAAAATAATAATTGGTAATTAAGTTACTAGGTTAATTTATTATTGAAATTAAATTGTTTTATTTTACTTTCCCCCCCTAAAAAAATAGAATTAAACTGATTTGATTTAATTCATTTAATCAACTTAATTATATGAATCAAATTTGATTGTATTAATGTTTGTTTTTTAAATTTTAAATTTATTTTGAATTAGATTTTGGATTATGAATTTCCTGGATCAGCTACTTGACCTAGGATCTACGGCTATGAATATTTCATATTATATATAAGATTTTAGAGACTAAAATGAGGACTTGTTTTTAAGTTAACTTATCCATTAATTATTGATTGTTAAGTCCCACTTAGGAAAACTAGAAGCTATTAATTCAAAATAATTATTTATTTTTTGTGGCCATAGAGTTACTATTAATAGTAAATACGAGTTCTTTTGCCTATGTGCTGAACTGAGTTTTTTTGATACAGCAAGTTGATTGATTTCCTGGTCAAATAATTTCCTAAATTTATTTTTAAATATTATTTTAAAAATAATGATTATTAAACTTCCAAACATCTTCTATTCTAAAGGGGTTTTGAATAGTTCGTGAGATGGAAAAGTCATATCATCTGAATAGTCCTCATGAGGCTACAATACATGTATTTCCTCTAAATAAACTTTAAATTGAAGGGTATAATTAAGATTTTTAAAAAGTTTTAGGACTAAAATGTGAGTTTCTTAGATTTTTGAAATTATTATAGAGGACGTGATAGTTGATACACGCCTTATCTAATTACTATTCATAATCCTTGGTGATGCACTTAGTCTAAGATATGAACTTGACTTTCCGTACATAAATAAATGTTACCAAGACAATTTTAGTTCTCTTTTTTTGCAGCATTTTTTTTTCTACGAGCAAATATTATTTTTGAAAAATATATTTTATGAATTAAAAAAAATGATTATTTATATTTTTATAAAAAATATATTCACTGATTCGAATTTAAAATCTGTTATACAGATAAAGTTTTGCTTCAACCCTTTTTATATAATATTCTTGGGTTAAAAGTTGCTGTCCCGCATCTGATTTTCTCTGCAACAAAGTCATTGATAAAGTCTTTGCCGGCAAGCTAAAACTAAAATGTCATAGATGGTGGGCAAACCTACTGGCCTTAGTTTAATGTTTGATGTTGTGACAGTATTATTTTTTAAATATATTTTATATAATAATATATTATAAAAAAAAGTTTATATTAAAATAATTTTAAAACATTAAGATAAATATTTTAAAATAAAAAACTCAAATTATTTTAAAACCACGAAAACAACCTAATCTATGCATGCGAATTATTTTCATTAATAAATTTCTTAATAAAAATTATTTTTAAAAACAATATCAAACAAACACTAAAAAAAGAGAAGGAACAACATAAACATGGGAGTATTCTTTTTTATAAAAAAACAAAAGATATGAAGGAAGAACATGCTTGAATTTGGATAGGACGGTGCGAGTGGGAGACGTCACAATAAAAAATTCATGTCCCTCAACCCATCATCAAGCCAAGAGCTTTTAAACAAGTCAGCAGTCACCTAATCCTCCCTCCAAAAGACTCAACCATGGAATTAGACCACGACCATTGCACACGAGTTGGTTTGGTGGGTCAGTCCATCGAACTTGTAATAAAAATTTCCACCATGTTCTCATTCATGCATGCGTGTTTGGTTCTGCCACTTGTCCCAACATGTCCACGTCCTCTTAATTCAATATTCGAAAGCACACAAAATGTATCGATCCAATGTTTAAATTATTGGAAAAAAAGGGTGCACGAATTCAATTTTTTATAATCTACGGTCGTATTTCCAAACCACATGTTTAGACTGCTTCCATCTTCTTCTACCACCACTTGTATCTTGCTCGAATGTCGACCGATAGGGCAGGCATGGCTTCAATTATGGCTGGCATTAGAGGGTCCCTTCTGCCATAAATAATGCTCGTTGTAATTTTAAAAAAAAATGGTGTGATGAAAGAATAATGTGGATAAACAGAAAGAAATTGAGCGTTCGATCTTGAACTTCTTCCAACACGGGCCCACGAGCTTTAAATGCAAGTTCGATGATTTTTTAAAAAAATATTTTTGAAAAATAAAAATTTTGTTTTTAATTTAAAGTTTTTAATATTTTATATTATTTTGATATATTAAAAATAATTTTATTTTTAAAAAATTATGATTTTAATATATTTTTAAATAAAAAAATATTTTAAAAATTAACATCATCTATACTCCCAAATCCGCTATTAAGTTACCAATCACCCTGTTAATTTTGCTTGTTACCTTTCACTTGTCTTTAACGGGGGGAAAACGATATCACTACTCGCTAATTAACAGATTGATTAGTACCTTAATCACTTTTTAAAGCTCATTGAGTTGTCAAATACTCTACATCACTAGTTCTTGACTAATGTTTTTGACAAAAAGAAATAACGACTAATTTTTATATTAAGCCATCTATTTATACAATCAATGTGGATGTTTTTGATAGGTTTATCAATCTAATAATTTATAATTATTTTTTTATCATATATTGTAGCCGTGTAAAGTGTAAACATTATTGTTTTTCTTTGTTTTAAAGAAAAGACAATTTTTGATTACAAATGATATAACGTGATAACAAAGGATGTTTTTGATAGGTTTATCAATCTAATAACTTATAATAATTTTTTTTATCATATATTATAGTCGTGTAAACATTATTGTTTTTCTTCGTTCTAGAGAAAAGATAATTTTTGGTCCCAAAGGATGTAACATGATAGCAAAGGACTAGTGATCTGAACAATAGATTTCGAGTTCGAGTCAGGGCATATATCTTTTATAAAAAACTAAAATAATTAAAATTTTACCCGTTTATCTAGACTTATAAAATATATTTTTTTGAAAAATGAGTTTGTTCGCATTAAAAAAAAAGACAATTTTAAACAGAACCTTTTTCTCTAAAATCCTACGGATAAACATATTAGAGGGGAATGAAATAAGATTAGAAGGTTGATTAAAATTGAATTTTGATATTGTTTATTATTAATAATTAATTTGTGTCAATGGTCCCAGTCACATGTCAGTCAACAGACGACAGGCCATGGTCTAGACAACTTGAAAAGTAGGAGAATATACTGCCAGTTGAACACAAAGTTTGACACGTTCCTTGAATAAATGATCAATCATCCCACTTGCACATAAAAGTCTTCTTCAAGCAGCTCGCCAAGGTCCAATGGATGTGTATCTACATCGTCAAATTCAAGTAATGATCATTAAATATAATGGGCTATGAATAAATAACCCGTTCATTTATTTTTTAAATAATAATTATATTTTTTTTGTAATTAAGTAAGCAGCATGAACCTCGATTATTTCTAATTCTCATGTCCTAAATTATAAAACTCGGAGTCCATTGTCTCCGCTCATTATCCATCTTCAATTTTACAATAGCCATAAAATTAAATGACAGTACAACGAGGCTATCATTTCTTTCTTGATTGCATAAATAATTAAAAAAATTACAGGGTTTAAATTTTATTTCATGAAAAAACTATCAAACAATTATTCTGAGAAGCATAGATATATCGTAACATAAAATACTCTAAAAGCCTGTTTGTTTCTGCGGTTGTACCGCTGTTTACTCAAAATTTGATTTTTTTTTCATTTTAAATGAAATTATTTTGGTGTTTTTAAATCATTTTGATGTGCTGATGTCAAAAATAATTTTTAAAACATAAAAAAAATTATCATTTTGATCTATTTCTAAATGAAAAGTATTTTTAAAAGTAACCGCAACCACATTTCTAAACAGACACTAAATGCTCCTAATATTAACGTAAAAACTATATAAAAAAACTATAGGGTTTAAAATAAGTTTTTTTTTAAGGTAACGTGGTTGGTTGTGGTGCATTTGTCCTTCATGAACTTCTAGACAGGAATTGATATACAATTCAATTTGTGGGTTTTCCTCGTGGTCATGCATTTACAAGTATGAATTTCTCGAAATTTACAAGTAGGAACATTGATCTTGATCTTGATCTTGAGTTTATTAAGGTTGCACCTTAATTAGTGGACAGTTAGAATCTAATATCCACTTGATTAATTCAATAGATGCTAAAGAGTTAATTTGTAATAATGTTTCCATGAAAACAAAATAGCTCATTTATTATATCTTTTGATTACTAGTCTAGGATATAAAAGTGATTAAGAACATGTTTAAAACATAGGAGAAACATTGTCTCTTTTGTATTTCAAGAGAGTAATCAAACATGATTTAAACATTCATATGTTAAAAGTTACGGTCTAGAGAACATGCATGGCACAAATAAAACCAGTTCCATGTGAGAATCAGCAGCATGTTTTTAATTATTAGATAATCTCTAGACTTTGTAAGAAAAATAGTGTAATGATTGTGTTCAGCTAATCTAGATTAATTTAGAGGAATAATATTCTCATAGCATATTCCGTAAAGACCTTGCACTTATGACACGACAATCTTTCGCTCTTATGATTATGGTAATTAATATAATTAGCACCTAATTAAACAGTGCTTATGGTTTACTTGTCCGACTAGAATTGACTGACCACATAATTATATTCATCCAGATAAAATGTATCCATTGACGTCCATGCATTTGCTACCAAAATTAAACTTCTCGAATGAAAAGTGAAACCAGCATACTCTATTGTTGAACAAGAGGATATATACGATTCAAACATCGTACGTATACCGATTCAATATATATATATATATTAGTCAAACAGCACCGGGTATATTAGAATTAATGTCAAATATCCTTTCTTTTTGCTATAAATCATAAAAAAAAAAAAACTCCGAAATATTTTTATAAAACAACTTGTGCCAAAATTCAAAAAATGAACAAGTAAAATGTATCCATTGATTGACTGGCTAGGTCTTCTCTTTTATTAGAGGTAGAAAGAATGGATGAGGACCTTATTAATCATGTTATAATCACCTGGATTAAGGGCATTAAAAGAGGTTGACGAGCAAGTTGGAAAAGACCTAGAAGATAGGTGGCGCATGCATGTATTTCTCAGCTCCTAAGATCGTTTAAAATTTGGTGTTTTCATCCTTTTTTTTAATTTGGGTTAAGAACTCAACTTTAATTTAACAAATAATTTTTGTGTAATTAAAATATTGGAGCCGGAATCGGAACAGGGTTGGAAGGAGAAAGATGATTGGTTTTTGTGGTTTGACAATTGTTAAGCAATCTACTAGTTGGGAGCTGACGAGCTTGAGCTAGCTAGGTTAATAAGTTCATAAGCAATTTTGTCATCGTGGGAGACACGGCACACGTTTTGTATTTAATTTGGATATATAGTTGGATACGACCACATCCATCTTTTCCTCTCACTCTTTTCTTCTCAGCAACTATATATTATACAGATTATTATACGTTATACTATATAGTTTTGCAGGTGAAAACTTTTGCAAGAAATCAAACAATGATGTCTATAATATTGCTTTGTCAGTGCTCCAAGATATAAGGGGTAAACACACACACACACACACGATTGAAGAAACGAAAATAAAGATATGAAATAAATCTGAGACTGTGAAGGCCTTGCTCTAAGATATACTTAACCTCTTCTTGGATACAAGGATATTTCTTTAATAAAGCAACTAAATCTTTTTGCTGAAGATATTGCCATCCTTTTCTTTTCTCCCTGACCCTTGTTTTGTACTTCCCCAGCTATCACTTTAGTGTATATTAAAATACCTGCTAACAATTATTCAAGAATAGAGGGAAGATAGGCAATGGAACCAGGGGTTGAAATTGAAGAACAGCCGGAGTCCCCGCTGCTCGTAGCAATGAAAGGCCATTCTAGTAGTAGCAAGAGCAAAATAGTTCATGCACTGGCCCAGTTCCACAAATTCCCTGTCTTCGATGAAGAAGATATCATATCAGCCCTACAGGATTCACTTGAAACTGAACATTGTGATGACTTGTTGCCTCTGGAAATTCTCTCGCAAATCTCTTCAACCCAGCTCTGTTTGAAGCTCGGTGTTTTCATCAGCGCTCATCTCTCTCGCCGTGCCCACTTTGACAGGTTGGTCGAGCTTGCAGGTTTCACAGGTTCTCGTCTTGCTGTCGTTGAATGCAGAAATCAAAATGATCACGATCTTGATTACTATGATGTCGGAAACGTCCCGAGGCTCGACATCGATACCACGAAGCCATTGTGGTATGCTTAAAGCTGCAGCGCTTATCTAGAGGGCAGTTCTCTGACCCCGCATAAGTACTGCCCAGCTAAACTAAATCTTTGTATTAAGTTCTATTGCCATGGATTGCATAATTCTTTTCCTTCTATCATGTCATGTTTATCGTCAAATTTCTCTAGACCATTCATGATATAAATCTCTTCCAAAGAACTTTCATGAGGCAATAATAAAAATGCAGGTGCTAGGGCCAAGGCTCATGAGGTTATTAGCAGCCAGGTTTCAATGAATCTGGTAGCATAGATGTTATTCATGTTTCCCACCGACGAGCAGGCCTAATTTCAAAGGAATGGAAACGTTGTTCCAAATTAAAAGAAATTTAAGCCACGCTGCATATAGCTGGGACTGGCGACCAATGGCCAACTCTTCATTTTATATCACATCAGCTGAGAATCCAAACTGCATTTCATTTAGACTAAAACCAGAACCGAACATAATCCAATGAAACAATCGCTAAAAATCAACAGTTTTAGCGATCATGCAAGAAGACGAGGTTCCTGAGAAAGAATGTTCTATATTATGAAAGACTTTATGTATATTGGATGTACATACTGTGTAAAATATGGAGATGAATCATTTAATGAAAATTGAATGGTCTAGCTACAACTTTGTTGACCACTAAATGGTAACGTTGATAGTGTATCTCTTAGAATTGGTGAAAGTAATTATTGAGATAGACGAGGAATATTAAATGGAAAGGGATGGCTTGACTGTTGTATATGCTCATTGATCCACTACAGCGAAGGAGCTACAAAACTGCGATGATCGCATTTCTACACTCAATGAACACCTTCTGGTGCCAAAACATGTCTAGTGTGGTTTTGGAATGTATCCATCAACAGCAAAATTGCGAGTGGCAGCAGGAATAGCTAGGCGCATTCCGTCGAGCTCAGGCTTTGCAATCACTTGACAACCCAGACGAGAACTGCATAATCCAAAACATAGAAAAATCAATATTGATTTGACACCCACAAATCCTTTTAGTGTTTTGATGGTGAAAGAACTCACGTTTCTGTTAGCCCAAATGCCAAATCCAACATGTCATTCTCCTCATCAGCGGGGTCTTCTAATTTGTTGAAGTATTCCATGTCCTACCACCAGATTCAACATTTAGTCCCTCATACGTTTGAAACAATCACAGTACTACCACATAAACTATGCTCAGTATCATACCATCACAATCACATGACATGTCGAACAAGCAAGTGAGCCTTCACATGCTCCTGACATGACATAAAAGCACAGAATTAAGGAACTACAAAGAAAAATATCAGAATGATCTACTCGTAGTTTCCTAGTTCATAAAATTAAAGGAGAACACAGACATAGGAAAAACAGAAAAAATGAATAAATAAAACATCTCATTACAGAAAGATGGGGCGGGTGGAATTTTCCACGCCTACAATGCAACCATCATAGAAACAGAACACCAATTATCATCCAGCAGAAATGGAAAACAATGAATTAAACAATTGAATTATAAACCTTGCCTTCGAGTTCTATATCGTTTTCATGAGCAGCTTCTAACATGGACATTCCAACAGGGACCTTGATATCCTTTTCCTCCCCGTCCTTACCTACAAATGTTATGGATATCCTGCACGTACATCACCAGATTAAGATGAAAGAGCAGCGGATAACTTTTGCAATTACTTACAATCATCCATTGCTATTGTCAAACTGATCAGCTCTTTATTTTTACCTTATCAACAATAACAAATTGGCCAACTCAGTTGGACTTGAGCCTACGGTTAGCTTTGAACACATTTAAAGAATGTTCAACAACTTCCAAAGCACGTAGGAACTCAAATCTCCTTCCAGGGTGGGTCATCGTGCTAGAAGACTAAGTACTTAAATGTTTTTTCTTAATTAGATTCCAGGGAGGCAGCTCAGAAGCTGAGATCTCCATGCACCATTGCAATAGCAAGGTATTGGGAAGCTACTGTAACTGCATAATGTGCGAAGATCACAAGGAAACAAGCATTTCTGCAGATTACCTTGCAACTTGGTGTGATGTTATTCCAAGTTGCACTTACAGTCTATCATAGCCCTCCAGCAAAGATGACTACTCAGATGACTACTTAGCTTCTGCAAATGGTTTTTCCTTTGGAAGTCTAATGCTATCTAATTGACTATGGAATCCCCATCATCTACTTAATTAATTTGTTCAGGTTGATTGCAACTATATTATCAATCAAACAAAATACAAACTTAATTGATTCCTTTCATTAGACTACAGCTATCAACCATGAATACAAATTCGAGTGCCATGCTTTGTGATGGGCTTGGCATGTGAGACACAGGAATTCCCGCAAAATACATAGAGACAAGGTCATAAATGTTTTTTATGTTCAATTTCTAATATTAAGTTATGGTTCCATGATCTAACCATGAATCATAAACAACCATAAAACCATGTATCCTCAAAATGTTTCATGCTTAATTTCCAACAGAAGTGTCCTAGGGTTACGATTATAAGAGAAAGAGTCGTAATGAAAAAAAAATGCCTTAAGAGAGGGCTAGGGGCGAGGTATTGCTAAGTGAACTGAGAGTTAACATATAGAACATGACAGAAATAAAGCTCCTTTTTTCTTATTTCCAATAAGTACAACACTGTATGCTTCTAATAGGTCAATTGAACAATCTTCTCAGAGTAAATTTCATGGTTTCCAGTTTCCCTCAGGCTCTACTGAAGAGTTTCTAAAATGATGTTACAGGTTGTGTTGGTTTCGGGTGGTGTCTTTGTTAACTTTGCTTCCTAAGAGTAAAGATAAACTTTTCAGCATCTATAAAAAAATGCCACATTCTCGTAATAGTAATAAACAATTCAATGTAAGAGAGCTTACATATCCTCTGGGTCACTCCCATTTGCAGAATCACTACTGGTAGCTGTGCTAGAGAAATGGCAATGCTTTTGAAATATAGTACCCTGGAAACCCTTGGTTTCTGGATGTAATTCAACCTGTTCCAAGATTAAGGACCAATGGGCATCTTGAAATAAGAATAATATGGCAACTAGAAGATCACTCCAATTAAAACTATAGGCCCCAAACTAACCTGAGGTCGCCAACATTCATTATAAGGCCTTTGTATAAATGATGTTCTACAAAAGGATGCACATTGTCCTGCACAAAAAAGGACACATTCATTCATAAAAAAAAAGGAACACTAAACAAAACCATTATTAAACTTGTGCGACATGAGAAGGAGAAGCTTCTGGAGCTTGAAAAGCACTGGTGATTGTATTGAACAAACTTCTTCAACTCGGAGGTTTTGCTTGGGGCGAAATCCAACATACCGTTTGTAAAGGTAAATCTGCTGGGATTATTGGTGCCCTCACCAGTGTGCTAATCAAAGAAAATGGCTTCAGGGTTGTTTATGAGTGTGGAATTGATTTGGATGATACGCTTGCTATGGTTGTTAAAGATTGAGAATGGTTCTGGCCTCATGCTAGATCTGATGCTATGGGTACAATTGTGATTCATTCTGATCCCTTGAGTGATGATAGTGTTATTTGGAAGGACAGGCCTGAGGGAGTTTTCACTGCCGGAAGTGCTTGGGAACTTATCCAATACAGAGAAATAAAAGTTAACTCGTATAAACTTGTATTGGGACCCTTCCGTATTGTAATCAAGCTTGTCTTCTATATGTACTCAGTGGAATTTTTCCTTCCTAGTTTTTATCGTTCTTGTTATCGGCTGCTGATTCTTGCTTTTGTAGTACGATATGTTCCTACTTGTTCCTTTCTATCAATGAAACATCATCATTTATCAAGAAAAAAATATAGCGCAAATTGAGAATTTGTCAGTATGTTACTCTCTCAATTAAACTTCGAGTTTGTATCATATATGCATATGTCCTTTAAAGCAGCAGCAGCTTATCGCAGATTTCAAACAACACCGTCAATCGCTTTAATGAAAACCCAAAGGAAATAAATGTAAGCACATCACATACCTTTTGAGAGCTCTTTGACTATCCCAACTCCAATTCTTGAAAGTCTAGACCTTAACATAATCTTTCTCCTAAACTATTTCAGAAAAAAAAAAAAGAATTAACTAACTGTAACAAAGCACACAATAAAGTATCCCAATCATGGATATCTCAAATTTCTCAATGGAAAAACCCAGACAAGAACTAAAATATAATGCCAGGTTAAGATGCAACTTCAAAAACCCAAAACCAATGAATACAATGACAAACGATCCAAGAAACTGAATAAAACCTAAAAGCCGGTTCAAACTGATAAATTCTTGATTCAAACCTATGAAAGTAAGGGCAAAGGAGAACTGAGGGTTGGAATAAGGAGAGGAAAAGAATGACAAAGGAGGAAGCTTTATTACCTGTTTGGTGAAACTGAAAAGGAACAGAGTCGAGGATACCTCAAAGTTTATGTCTTTTTGGGTTCACTGTTCAATTTCTGGTTCTCCTAGTTTTGAGCTGCGAATTCTCTGGTGGGTTTCTGTATTAAGCTTTGAAAGCTTAAAAAATACAAAAACAAACACACCCTTAAGGCGACCGACAGGTCGTTTACTTTGTCATGCGTTTGCCAACCTTCCACTAGTATAGGCCGAACCGGAGATAAATAAGAAATGTGGGGTCAAAGCTAGAACCTTTGGTTGGAGGAAGGGGTAATCCACGTGCAATAACTCCATGGAGAATCCGAATCGAAGACAAAAAAAAACTCAATGGAAATTAGGCTCAAAGATGCTTGAATGACAGACAGGCATGAACTCCTTTTGGGCCTAAGCAAGGGAAGTTTCTCTTGGAGGAGAGAATTTGAAACACAACAAGGCAAATGAAATTTTTTTAGTTGTAATTGGTCAACTCAGACGTATTAAGCTTTGTGGAAAAGGGTCTGCTCCAAATTCTCGAAATCTACAATAACAAAGGTAACTTTTTTTTTCACCTATGTTGTCTCTCTTTCTCGCATATTGTCAACTTGATTGGGGATTTTTTGGATTCCGTCATGACATTTCTTGCCTTAGTGTTTTGTTTTGCTAATAATGTGATGGTGAAGCCAAGTTTTGGGCTTTGCAGAAACCAAGTTACAATATTTGAAAGCAATTGATGTGCTTCCTCGGTGCAAAGGTGATGCAGAAAACAATTAGCTTTGCCATTTCTCCATTTCAATAGCCTGTGATTGAATAGGGCAAACTAGGGGACTGCAATCTTAAAACATTCTTCTTTGTCTTCTTTTTTTTTTTGGTTAATGTCATGGTTTGATATCTAAGCCTGAGTTCTCTGGTGAAGGAAAAAGGTAAAGGAAGTTCTGCAATATGTGTACTTATTATGCTTCAATTCTGTGTTTAGTTATGTTGTGGGACTTCATTTCCTTTTGAACACAGATTTTACTAAACCTGTAAGATCCTAGATCCAAGTTCAAAAACATGTCTTGTTAATTATGACTTGGGATTCCATAATTTTAGCCACCGAAGTTAGTGTTTTTATCTCTCATCAACGCAGAAATCTGTTATGTGGACCATACACTAATCAAATTACCGTTTGTTGTAGCAGGAATGGCCGGTTGTCAGCATTGATTTTTAGTGACCGAACCATTTAAAACAATCTGGAATTGCTGCGACCGATTGAGAAAGTATGGATTCCTCTCCTCGTTCTTCATTGACTGGAAAAGTGAAACGGAGACCGTGGTGGGTGAAAAGCCTTACTGGGTGGTCTTATGTCATTTATGAGATGTTATTCCAAAGGATGCAAGCAAGGCATCTGAAAAATCCATTGCCTTTACCTCCCCTCGATGACGTTACATGTATTGTGACTGGATCCACTAGCGGCATTGGACTTGAAACAGCCAGGCAATTGGCCTTTTCTGGTGCGCATGTTGTTATGGCTGTACGAAACCAATCTGCAGCCCTTGATTTGATCAAGAAGTGGCAGACTGAACGGCATGGAACAATTCTGCTCAGTATTGAGGTGATGGAGCTAAATCTTCTCTCCCTCTCCTCTGTTGTGAAATTTGCTAAGGCATTGAATTCACGATCAAAACCTTTGCAAGTTCTTATCAATAATGCTGGAATGTTTTCCATGGGAGAGCCACAGAAGTTCTCAAAAGATGGGTACGAAACACACCTGCAAGTAAATTTTTTGGCTCCTGCATTGCTTTCTATACTGCTTTTGCCATCTCTCGTTAAGGGCTCTCCCAGCCGAATTATTAACGTGAACTCCATTATGCATTATATGGGCTTTGTCGACACAGATGACATGAATTTTGCTTTGGGGAAAGAGAAATTCAATAGTACGAAGGCATATTCAAGTAGTAAACTTGCACAGATCATGTTCTACAGTGTCTTACAGAAACGCCTGCCTCTGGAGGCTGGCATTACCGTGTTATGCGTCTCTCCTGGAACTGTTCACACAAATGTAACAAGGGACCTTCCAAAATTGGTGCAAGGTGTTTATAATTTGATACCAGTATTTCTCTTTAGTGCCCAAGAAGGTTCAAGAAGTGCACTTTATGCAGCCACTGATCCTGAAATTCCGGATTACTGTGAGGAATTGAAGGCTGATGATTGGCCCACCTGTGCTTATATCTCACATTATTGTCGTCCCACACGTGCTGCCAAAGAAGCACATAACACAAGAGCTGCTAAGGAAGTGTGGGAAAAGACATTGGATATGATTGGCCTTCCTCTTGACGCTGTAGAGAAGTTGCTGCAAGGAGAAGAAGCTATGTGCAAGTACACGGATAGCTGAAGTAAGTCTCTACTCCACTTTTTGCCTGAAGTGGTACGACAGGAACCTTCCATCAAATTGTCGAGGATATCTTAGCTATGCAGTAGGATCTCTTGCACATATTTCCATTTTTTTCCATTCTCTTCGATTCAAATTAATTATAAAAGTTATTTCTGCTGGTTAGGTCTGAAAATTTACATTGAGACAGGTGAAGAGTTTAGCCGGTGGATATCACTTCAGAAGCACTTCCTTCGATAATTTCTGTTTCATTCATAAATAGAAAAAGGAACGGAAAGATGCAATAACGCAAATATAAACACAGACTAAGGTCTTCAGTTCTTTATACTTGATTGGACCCTGAGGTCTCCGGTCTATTATACTTGTATTTTGACTTTTTACTAGTTGAAGCTAACTAGAATTTCTGTTTAATGCACTGTTGTCTTTCATAAACCAAATTAATGTTTTTTAGGTTCTAACTGACACTGATGTGGTTTATCTTGCTGAAATACCATGGTTAGTAGAATGAAAACCAAAATAGAATTCCCTATATGACTGCTATACTTTGAAAAGATACAAGAAACAGGCCACATACTAGAAACTTAAATCCAAATAAAGGAATAACATTGATTTTTGTGTACAACTCAAATAGGAGCAACTTTTTCCTGGCAAATCACGGTGTAGAAATTTGATTTCGGACTGATTTTCTAGTCTCTTCGGTTTCGGACAAATTTGCTCGACACCCTGAACTCATTCCCTATTGTTTTCAACCAGTGGAAAATCTTCCCTGATATGATTAATAGAATGCAATGAGGTCTTATGTAATGAGATAGAAAAAGAGAAGACACGTTGTTTTGTTCTTCTCTTAACTGCATTGTATTTTTATTACTTGTAGCCAAATTATCAAACGAGGGGTGTTTCTTCTCATTCCATCAAAGATTGGTTTTAAAGAGGCCAGGTAGGATATGCAGATAAGCATCAATATCCATTAAAAGAACCCCACTTAACTAAGCAATAATGGCAAAAACTTAGCCACAGACTAGTGTCATCATATTATTGGTTGGTATTCTAGCCCCACTGGATACTTTAATTCTCCCTTGCTAATTGGCTAGATTGGACAGAATTTGTCTCGCACAAAGACAATATGCTCATTTCTCTCTTCGCTACTCAATTAACCATTTCCATTATGTAATGTAATCCTATTAACGTTGTCTATTTATCGAAACCTCCTCTTTGGAAGTGTCTGGTGTGTGGGCCAAAATCTTTTCCACTTTTCATTTGTTTCTTTCTTCTGAAATCCTGGATTGGCCATCATTTGTGAGGGGGGAAAAGCATTCTGAGAAAAGAAATGCAGTAGAGCTAAGGAGACAATTCTACAACCTTACACTTGATGTGACTTGATGTGTTGTTTGAGATCAAACAAGAATCTCTCTCTTTTGAGATAACCTGCTGATTCTTTCTCTTGTCTTAACTTGAGAGGAGATTCCTCTCCATCCTTGCCTGGTTCTTGAACCAGTTGATCGATGAATTGGTCGATGTTTTTCCCGAACGCATTCAACCGGTGGCCGTTGGTTCTTTGGTCATGTGGGTTATGGACCTGTAGAATAGGGTAATTTGATTGGGTTAAAGTGGTTTGGCCCGAACAGTATTTACTGTTTTGAAGTCAAAAATGGGCCGGTCTTCTCTGGGCTGAACTCTGAACTTGCTAATACTCGAGGATACATCAGTAGCCCCCGGAGCTTTTCCCTGATGAGAGGTGGCCGAACCAAGACTGGCCATTTTGTTTTTGTCTTTACTTCGAGGTCTCGTCATTTTAGTGGGCATAATAGCCTCTAGCCTAAGGATGAGGGGTTGTTCAGTGGTGGTGTGGGTGGTCCGTTGCTGGTGGCGTATTGGTTGCTGTGTGGGCTGGAATGGCATTGTGTTTATGTGTTCTGCTGCACGGATTGGTTCGAGTGAGAACTGTGGCTGATTTGGCCTGTCAGCTGTCAGTGTAATGGCTACTGTGTTGGCAGGTTCCGACAAGGAAAGGGGAGAGGGTGAGATTATTTTTTCTCCCTCTTTTATTTCTCTTCTTTTATTGGGCAGTCCTGTATTTACTTTTCCTCCCCCTGCTTTTAGCTGATTCCTGTAAAGGCCCCCCTCTTTTTCTTTCTTTCTTTCTTTTTGTCCCCTTTTTTCCCAAGTTCTTCTCTTTTTCTTTGTATCTTTCCCCCTTCTTTCCTAAGTTCTCTCTTGTTTTCTCTTTCGGTCCCTATTTTCTAATTTGTTTTCTTCTTCTTTTTATAATGGAGGGGTCACCAAGTTTTGTGATCCAGCTTAGTCCTTGCTAGTTGATTGCCCGCACTATGTTGCGGGCTAAGCAAATATTTTCTACAATTTTTGGGATTAAAATAATTAATAGATTTTGCTAGTTCAAAAATAAAATAAAATATTTATACATGCAAAGTTTGATATAATAAAACATATCAACACACCATATTATAACAACAACAATATCAGAGGCTTAACATCTAAAAAAATCATTACTATTATTGCTAAAACAATAAAAAATATTAAATTATTTTGAGGAGAAAAGGACTTGAAAACATTAGTAAAAGAGGAAACAAGAAAAAAAAACTAAAATTATTATTATTATTGCGTGAATAATAGGAAAATAAATTCAATAAAAGAATAAAAAAAACCCAAAATTTTTAACAAAAGAGCAAACAAAATGAAAATGAATAAAAATAAAAATTAATAGCTAAAAAATCATTTGAAGTGAAAATGTAATAAAAAACCAAAAGGAAAAATATATAAGAAATATCAGTTTTCAAATGATCATAAACACAAACTAAAATTTTAGAACAAAATGTTTGAAAAAAATATTATCTCAACAAAAAAAAATAACAAAAATTAAAAATCAAAACTAAAGGCACATATATATATATATAAACATGGAAAAAAATAGGAATTACTTAAGAACTATAAAAAATTAAAAGAATTAAAATTAAAAATTAAAAGTATAAGGGTCAAAAACAAAACAAAATATATTATCAATTTCAATAAAAAAAATGAAAAAATCAAATAAAGTAAAATAAAAAACCAATAACTTTAACAAAAGACCAAACAAAAAATGAAAAAATATTATAAGGAAAAAAAATAGTTTGACGTTAAAATAAAATAAAAACTAATAAACAAAACCAAAAAACAATAAAAAAATATATAAGTGAAAAAAAAAATTAAAAATAAATTGCGCTGGTTAGGGGTCGAACCCCTGACTTCAGGCCTAGAAGCACATGCTCTATCCTCTGAGCTATAGATGTTTCTTGGTATACTATTGTGAAAACCTAACCATAAATAAGTCACCCGTCGAACCAAATAACCGAACCAAACAAACCGAACCGAACTGAAAACTGAGTAACACTATTATAATCTACAATAATTTGTCTTAAAAACTACAATAACCGAACCATGACCACTTTTAGTATATATAGTATAATAATCCATGAATTATTTTTGAAGATTTGAATCTCTATATTTTGATTTTTTTTAATAAAATATTATTGTTTTTCAGGGGGGGGATCCTCGGTGAGGCTAGGCTCAATTGATCTTCACAAGGTGGGTCAGTTTGACTAAACTACTTTCAGCTTATCTAGGTTTACTATTTATGAGTAATAATATGCATGATATTATTTATGAGCATGGTACTATTTCACCTCTGATTATCCATGAATTATACTTTTTCAGACCTGATTTTGCAGCTCCACCAGGCATGGTTCACCATTCCATGAATCATATCTTCAAGAAAAATCGCATAACTCTTGTAAATGATAGGAAATGCAAGTGCAATCAATTTCTCAATCACATGTATAATAATTTTAGGTCTTTGTGACCTTTCATCTTGAAAAGGATGACAAATCCTTCTCCAGGTCGGGGTGATCAATTATCTTTACAAAGACCACGTATCCTTCACTGGATCCAAGGATCACTTGTCTTAGGTCCCATGACCTCTTGTCTCTAGCTCCCTCGCGGTCAATTATCTTCAGGTCTCGCGATCAATTATCTCCAAAATATCATGGATTTTTATCACAAAACACTGATAAATATCTCTCTCAAAAAAAAAAAGCAAATTGGTAAAGGCATGTAGAGACTGTTTTGATGATTTCGTTAGGTAAATAGTTTGAATCTTACCACTCTCGCTATATTTGGTAACAAAAACAAGTACAAGATAATATTGTCTTATATGCAAGTTTTAAATTCAAATAACTTTTATTTGAGGATCTATGTCAAAGAATAATAAATTTTTTATCATGGTACCTCACCTTAATTACAACTCAACAGCTTAACCTATTAGGTGAGATAATTCATTGATAATCATCATTAATAATAGTTATCGAAACCAAATTGATCAAGGCATTAGGTTCTTGATTTACTGGTTCAACTGGTGCGTCGATCAGTAGTCGAACTGGTAAAATATGGTTAATGGCTGCTGGTTCAGCTAGATTTTCGCAAGTTCCATCTCTTAACCAATCAAACTCAAAAACTAAATCGGTTCATATTTGGTTTATTCAATCGGTTCGGTTTCAGAAATATTAGTAGTGACCAAGGAATGTGAGTAGTTTTCAAATATTTATGGCATCACAAGTTGACTGTCTATTATACAAGTTCTGGGAATGGAGGGCCCTGGGCATAGGTAGGGTACAGGAATTTGCACCGTCCGTTGAATGCTCCCTGGCATGCCATTCCATGGATGGTGCGCAGCAGCAAGTTTCTTATTCCAAATCTGCGAAGAAGAAGAAAAGGAGTGGAAGGGGTCCAGAATTCATAAAGAGTTTGTCCTGACACTATCTTTATAGCTATATTATGCTCGAACTACTGTACGTAGTTTATGTGAATGGTGGAGGACTTTCATCATACTCTGCCATAACTCGTTCGACAAAAATAAATTGAAATTATATTCTTGCATAACATAGCTTCATCTTCAGGTTTTGTTTTTAATAGTTATCTACGAGTGGATGGTATTGAGTTTGAATTTGTTATGCGTGTCAATGGTGATATCCATAAGTACACAAACATTTCTTTTGGACTTCACGAAAACTTACTTTTTTTAAGGTATTCTTTGTGGGCCGGTGTTGAGCGAGTAAAATTCTAAGTTGTTTTAGGCTCTTGCAAAATGAACATATACTGACTTAAAATAATATATTTATTATTTTTTTAAAAATATTTTTAATATTAAAAAATGAGTTAAAAATACAAAAAAATAATAATTTAAAGTAAAAATCCATTAGAGAGAATCCTGGTGCTCCATGAAGAGAGAGAATGCAGCTCTTGGGCTGGCTTCCTAGTGCTGAAGTACAGTCAACGGGCCCTACAAATCACAACCAATGGTTTAGAAAGATGTGGGACCCAACACATCGAAGGTTGTCCTGTGCAGTGTGTTGCAGGATAAAATTAAAATCTCCTCTCTGACCAGAAACTTGAAGTCTTTATCCATCGGATAGAAAATTTGTCGCTTTCCATGAAGAAAAACAAATCAAGATCTGGCCACACGATCTTCTTTCCTTCTCGTGTTTTTTTCCCATTGGATGGGAGGAGTAAGGGTTACGGCATGAGCGTTTCATGCATGCACGCACACGCGCGTTCATTGTTTTTTCATTGTATATTATTTTCCAATTGAAAAAGGAGGCGATACCTTTGGATTTATATGTATCAAGGTCAAACATGTTAAAAAAAATTGAATTTGAATTTTTCTTACTTAGATTATATTGATTTTTAAAATTGATATTTTTATAATAACTCTAGTTATAAAACTACTACTGGTCCAACAAGTCATCTGGGAACTTATTAATTTAGGGTCTAGACGAGTTTGAGTTTAAGAAAAAAATTAGAGGAAGGATTAACTTGCTCAATGATATTACTGTAAATATGAATCAATATTTGCGCACTCTTTCCATTTCACAATAATAAGATCACATACATGTATCATGATGACTCTAGTTCCTAAAGATATATGGAATAATAAAATACGAGTAACCACACTCTTATACTTAAAAAAAATATGCATGTTATCCTCATATGACTCACTCCAAACAATTCAGTCACCATCGATCTACATTCGAGTCTCAATTATACATAAAAAATCTTATATATGACACGAGATCCATGACTTTACATATTGTTGAACAACCATGATCACTTGACATTTCTAGAGATCATTACTACACCCCTTAACACACATACTAAGTTACCTGCTAATATAAATGAAATATTTTTTTGCAATACACTCCTCCAATTAAAAGTGGTAAAAATACGAGGAACCTTAATAAGTCTCTAAACGTGTCTTCAGGTCCTATGTTTTGTTTTTTCCTTTTCTCTTTCAATTTGATTGGCAAACTTTCAATTGCTTGTCCATTTCCATATTATACAATAAACTAAAAGAGATCAGGAAAACACTGTAGCTTGTGAGTGAAAACACTGTGGATTTCAATAGTGTTTTTTTTTTTTCGTTTGGTTCGCATTTCATACTATTTATATATTCTGTCACAGGAAGAGACAAAGAAAAGCATGTAGCTCACTGGCAAACGGACGCGCCTGACTTAAGAGGGCGGGGGTTCGACCCCTGCCTAGCGCGAAAATTTTGCTTTTATTTTGTTTTTCGTTTTTTGTTTGCTTTTTTGATTTGTTTTTCACTTATGATTTTTTATTTATTTATTTTGATTGTTTTTTTATTTGTTTATTTATTTTGACGTTTTTATTTATTTATTTAAACGGTAATTGTTTTTTTCACTTATGTTTTTTTTAAAAAAAAAAAATTATTGAATTTTTTTTTCTTTGATTGAATTTTTTCCCATTATTAACTCAATAATAAAAATAATATTAGTTTTCTTTCTTGCTTTTTTTTTATGTTTTTTATTTTTTTTATCGTAATAATTTAATAATTTTTATTATTTTAGTTGTAATAGTAATAATATTTTTAGATATTAAGATTTCGATGTTTTCATTCCGGCTCTTATACTTTTAATTTTGGATTTTAATCCCTTTATATTTAATATTCATTTTAGCCCTATTACTTTTAATTTTTTTATTTTAATCCCTTTATTTCTTTTTATTTCAGGAATAATCCTTACTTTTGTCCATATATATATATATATATATATATATATATAAATGTGCTTAGCTTTGATTTTTAATTTTTGTTATTTTCTTATTTGTTGGGCTGGTATATTTTTTTTAAAAAAAATAGTTCTTAAATTTTATTTTATATCTATGATCATTTGGAAATTGATATTTGTATTTTTTTTGTTATTTCTTTTAGCTTTTTTTGTTTTTTATTTTTATTTTTACGTCATATGACTTTTGTTTACCTAATAATTTTTATTTTATTTTTTTGTTTGATCTTTTGTTAAAGTTTTTATGATTTTTTTAGTCTTTTATTTTTTTTCATTATTAGCATAATAATAATAATAATAATAAAATATTTTTCTCTTACTTACTCTTTTGTTAATGTTTTTTAGGTTTTTTTCTCTTAGGATAATTTGATAATTTTTATTCTTTTAACAGTTATACAAACTTTTTACTCAGCCCGCAACATAGTGTGATATTTTTTTTAAAAAATTTTCAGGTCAAATTATTTTTTTCCAAACAATAATTTTTTTTTGTTTTTTTCATTTATTTTATTTTTTCATTTGCTCTTTTGTTAATGTTTTTAGGTTTTTTTTTTAAGCCTTTGATTAATTTCATTTTCTTCCCGTTATTAAAACAATAATAATATTAATACTAAGAATAATAATAATAATTTTAGTTTTTGTTCTTACGTGCTTTTTTATTAATATTTTTTTTTGTTTTTCTCTGAGATTTGTTGAATAATGTTTATTGTTTTAACAGTGATGGTGATGATAATTTAAAAAGTTAAGACTTTGATTTACTATTATTATAATAAAGGATGTTGATCTTTTTCATTATATTAAATTTTACATATTGAAATATTATATTTTAATCTCAACAGTTATAAAGATTATTTGTTCCGCCCGCAACGTAGTGCGGGCAATCCAACTAGTTTGACCTGAAAGAAATCAGACGAATAAGAAAAAAGGATTGACTAGTTCTGTTCCACTCAACTAAACCATTTATCGAGGCATAAATATTTCATGTATAATTTTATCATTCATCAGAATCGTGGGTGCCAATGGTCATTTACTTCGAGGCCTCGTCATTTTAGTTGGCTTAATAGCCTCTAGCCTAAGGATGAGGGGTTGTTCAGTGGTGGTGTGGGTGGTCCACTGTTGGTAGCGTATTGGTTGCTGTGTGGGCTGGAATGGCATTGTGTTGATGCGTTCTGCCGCACGGATTGGTTCGAGTGAGAACTGTGGCTGATTTGGCCTGTCAGGGCTGTCAGTGTAGTGGCTACTGTGTTGGCAGGTTCCGGCAAGGAAAGGGGAGAGGGTGAGATTATTTTCCTCCCTCTTTTATTTCTTTCCCTTTATCGGGCAGTCCTGTATTTACTCTCTCTTCCCCCCTGCTTTTAGTGGATTCCTGTAAAGGCCCCCTCTTTCTCTTTCTTTCTTTTTTTCTTTTTGTCCCCTTCTTTCCCAAGTTCTTCTCTTTTTCCTTCTATCTTTCCCCCTTCTTTCCTAAGTTCTCTCTTGTTTTCTCTTTCGTTCCCTATTTTCTAATTTGTTTTCTTCTTCTTTTTATAATGGAGGGGTCACCAAGTTTTGTGATCCAGCTTAGTCCTTGCTAGTTGATTGCCCGCACTATGTTGCGGGCTAAGCAAATATTTTCTATAATTTTTGGGATTAAAATAATTAATAGATTTTGCTAGTTCAAAAATAAAATATAATATTTATACATGCAAAGTATGATATAATAAAATATATCAACACACCATATTATAACAACAACAATATCAAAGGCTTAACATCTAAAAATATCATTACTATTATTGCTAAACAATAAAAAAATATTAAGTTATTTTGAGGAGAAAAAACCTTGAAAACATTAGTAAAAGAGGAAGCAAGAAAAAAAACTAAAATTATTATTATTATTGCGTGAATAATGGGAAAATAAATTCAATAAAAGAATAAAAAAAAGCCAAAAAACATTAACTAAAGAGCAAACAAAATGAAAATGAATAAAAATAAAAATTATTAGCTAAAAAAATCATTTGAAGTGAAAATAAAAAAATGTAATAAAAAAACCAAAAGAAAAAAAAGGAAAAATATATAAGAAATATTATTTTTCAAATGATCATAAACACAAACTAAAATTTAAGAACAAAATGTTTGAAAAAAATGTTATCTCAACAAATAAAAAATAAAAAAAATAAAAAATCAAAACTAAAAGCGCGCACACACACACACACACACACACACACACACACACATATATATATATATATAAACATGCAAAAAAATAGGAATTATTTAAGAACTATAAAAAATTAAAAGAATTAAAATTAAAAATTAAAAGTATAAGGGCCAAAAACAAAACAAAATATATTATCAATTTCAATAAAAAAAATTGAAAAAATCAAATAAAGTAAAATAAAAAACCAATAAGTTTAATAAAAGAGCAAACAAAAAATGAAAAAAAACATTATAAGGAAAAAAATAGTTTGACGTTAAAATAAAATAAAAACTAATAAAGAAAACAAAAAAACAATAAAAAAATATATAAGTGGAAAAAAAAATTGCGCTGGGTAGGGGTCGAACCCCTGATTTCAGGCCTAGAAGCACACGTTCTATCCTCTGAGTTATAGGTGTTTCTTGGTATGCTATTGTGAAAACCTAATCATAAATAAGTCACCCGTCGAACCAAACAACTGAACCAAAAAAACCGAACCGAACCGAAAACTGAGCAACATTATTATAATTCACAGTGATTGTCTCAAATGCTACAGTAACCGAACCATGATCTCTTTTAGTATATAGTATAATAATCCATGAATTATTTATAAAGATTTGAATCTCTATATTTTGAGTTTTTCCAATAAAATATTATTGTTTTCCAGAGAATTCTACAACCGTACACTTGATGTGACTTGATGTGTTCGAGATCAAATAATCCATGAATTATTTATGAAGATTTGAATCTCTGTATTTTGAGTTTTTTTTATAAAATATTATTGTTTTCCAGGGAAAAAAATCCCTCGGCGCGGCTAGGCTCAATTGATCTTCACAAGGTGGCTCAGTATGACTAAACTACTTTCAGCTTATCTAGGTTTACTATTTATGAGTAATAATATGCATGATATTATTTATGAGCATGGTACTATTCTTGAACAGTACTATTTCACCTCTCTGATTATCCATGAATTATACTTTTTCAGACCTGATTTTGCAGCTCCACCAGGCATGGTTCACCATTCCATGAATCATATCTTCAAGAAAAATCTCATAACTAATGGCTTGTAAATGATAGGAAATACAAGTGGAATCAATTTCTCAATCACAAGTATAATAATTTTAGGTCTTTGTGACCTTTCATCTTGAAAAGGATGACAAATCGTGAAAAAGAAAAGGAAGTTTAATCCAACAGAACCATGAATTATTTATTTGTTTGTTTTGCAGACATCATATGTCAACTGATGAGGCAGATTGTTCATTTACATGTCCAGCTGCACTTGCAGCGGATCTCTCCGCTTGGCAGCATCGGAGAGCACTCTCCCTTCTCGTAGTGTAAGAACTTGCACAGCCTCTGACAACCTCCTAGGTTGCATGGAACAATGTTAGGGATTATGTTATAGCATATCTTTGCTTCTGCTCGAAGCTCCATCCATGGAACTGCCAAACACAACCAGCATGCACACGCAGAGATCAAAACGTAAGTATATGAAAGGGGAAAAAACGAATTTATAGTACCTGGGAAGACAACAAGAATGATGAAGAGGAAGCTGCTAGAAACCCTAGCCATTTCTGAAATGACTCCCCGATGCACTGAGTTAGGGAAGAACAGCAGAGACGATCACCGAGAGTACTTCTGTATCGGATAGCTCCTCTAAAGAAACAAAATCAGTTCCAACTCACTGATTTCCCTGGCCAAATGTCGAGTGAGTGCCAAATGCATTTATGTGCATTAATTATAGTATCAGATCTATAGATTTAGTTTCTTGATTAAGCTGATATCGAAAAGTCTCCTTTTTTCCATCTGAATAATACCAATACTTGGTTGGGATATGGAAGAATCCTCTGATTTCATATATAGCCCAAAAATAGATTTGGATTTCTCGATTGTTTTTATTCAGTTAATTTTATATTTTTTTCTACTGATTAAATAATGTTTCGAGGTTAAAAACTGCTTTAACAACCAGGCCTGGTTCACCATTCCATGAATCATATCTTCAAGAAAAATCTCAAATACCAAATTCGGTTCGGTTTCAGAAATATTAGTAGTGAGCAAGGAATGTGAGTCGTTTTTCAAATATTTCTGCCATCACAAGTTGACTGTCTATTATACAAGTTCTGGGAATGGAGGGCCCTGGGCATAGGTAGGGTACAGGAATTTGCACCGTCCGTTGAATGCTCCCTGGCATGCCATTCCATGGATGGTGCGCAGCAGCAAGTTTCTTATTCCAAATCTGAGAAGAAGAAGAAAAGGAGTGGAAGGGGTCCAGAATTCATAAAGAGTTTGTCCTGACACTATCTTTATAGCTATATTATGCTCGAACTACTGTACGTAGTTTATGTGAATGGTGGAGGACTTTCATCATACTCTGCCATAACTCGTTCGACAAAAATAAATTGAAATTATATTCTTGCATAACATAGCTTCATCTTTAGGTTTTGTTTTTAATAGTTATCTACGAGTGGATGGTATTGAGTTTGAGTTTATTCCTGCGTATCAATGGTGATATACATAAGTACGCACTCTTTTATTTTAAGGCACTCTTTGTGATCGATGTTTGACGAGTAAAACTCTGACTGTTCCAAACTCTTGCAAGATGAATATGTTCTGACTTGAACCCGAGACCTGTAATAAGTACACACATGCATAAAAAATAAAATAAAAAATAGTTAAAATAAGGCTGAATTAAGCTCGATTTATTACTCTTTTTTTAAGCTCTTGCTCACAAACAAAATAAAATATCTTTTTTTCCTTCTTAATTAGTTCGTTGATGTCCATGTCGTATATTAGCCTGAACTGGAATCTTAAGGTTAATTAGTATTTCATAGTTATCTTGCTTATTA
Source organism: Salix arbutifolia (assembly GCA_025169955.1). NCBI lineage: Eukaryota > Viridiplantae > Streptophyta > Magnoliopsida > Malpighiales > Salicaceae > Salix > Salix arbutifolia. The sequence goes on from CM045902.1 coordinate 2,550,583, forward strand.
TATATATAAAAAAGCATTGTATTTTGATAATGCATTTAAAATATATATATATATATATATATATATATATTTTATGTTAATGGATTTTTAGCCATGTTTGTTTGGTTTGAGTTTCAGAAATTTATTTTTTTCTTGTACTTCAATTTTTTTTTATTAATCATTTTAATGTGGTGATGTTAACATTAAATTTTAAAAATAAAATAAAAATATATTTTTATTAAAAAACAACATCTATAATATTATCAAACAAGCCCTTATATTTAAGCAATGAATTGTTAAAACCTAAAACCTATCCAACCAAGTTATAACAAATAATCAAGCTCAAAAAAATATCTTATAAAGTGTCTGTTTGAGAATGCAGTTATGATTGTTTTTTAAAGTGTTTTATTTTTTAGAAATGCATCAAAATATTATTGTTTGATTTTAAAAAAAATATTTTTGATATCAACATATCAAAATGATCTCAAAATATCAAAAATTTAATATATAAAAAAATTTAAAATACTTTTGAAACACAGTATAAACAACCCAAAGTAGAATTAAATTCAAGTTCTATGTAATTATCCAACTTATCCGTAATTTGGTTTGTTTTACAATTCTATAGCTTATAGAAGAATATCTGATGAAACGAAATAGAATTAAAATCTTATCACGAAAAAAAAAAATAAAAAAAAATCCAAAGGAATAGTTGGAGAACAGAACTCGCTAGCAGCCATCCATTAGAGAGAATCCTGTGGCTAGTGCTACATGAAGAGAGAGAATGCACTTGGGCTGGCTTCTACTGCTGAAGTACAGTCAACGGGCCCTACAAATCACAACCAATGGGTTAGAAAGATGTGGGACCCAACACGTCGATGTTGTACTGTGCAGTGTGTTGTATGATTAAATCTCTGCTCTGACCATAAAGTGAAAGTCTTTCTCCATCGGATTGCCGAATTTGTCGTTTCCATGAAGAAAAACGAATCAAGATCCACACGCGCGTTCATTAATATTTCACTGTACATTATTTTCCAATTGAAAAGGGAGGTGATACTATTAAAAAATAAATATAGTAAGAATAATAACAATTAAATAGAAGAGAAAATAGAGATTAAATTATATTTAGCAGATATTTTTGTATCATATATGGTTATAATTAACAAAGTAGAATAAAATATGAAAAAATATATTTTATCCTTAATATGTATCAAGGTCAAACATGTTTTAAAAAAATGAATGTTAATTGTTTTTACTTAGTTTATATTGAGTTTTAAATTTGATAATTTTATAATAACTCTACTTATAAAACTACTACGAGTCTAGCAAGTCGTCTATGAACCTATTGACCTAGAGCCCATACCAGTTTGAGTTTAAGTACCCGTTTGGCATTGCGATCCCACCGGTTTTTGGCTGAAATTTGAATTTTTTTTTTTTACATTTTAAAGACCGGCGGTTTGGTGTTTTTAGATCATTTTGATGTGCTGATTTCAAAAATGATTTTTTTTAAAATAAAAAAATATCATTTTGATGTATTTTAGCACGATAAGCACTTTGAAAAACTACCGCAATCGCACTCCCAAACAGCCCGATTAACTTGCTCAATGATATTACTGTAATATGCATTTATATTTGCTAACTCTTTCCTTTTCACAATAATAAGATCACATACATGTATCATGATGACTCTAGTTTTCTAAAGATATATGCAATAATAAAATACAATTGAGTAATCACACTCTTATCCTTAAAAAGAAGTATACATGTTATCCTCAAATGAGCCACTCCAAACAATTCAGTCACTATCGATCTACATTTGAGTCTCATTTATACATAAAAAAAAACTATATTTGACATGAGATCCGTGACTTTACATGTTGTTGAACACAAATCACTAGAAGAATCTTAATTTTACCATAAAATAATACACACTCAACTCTTTAAAGACTGTATTTCTGTAACATCTAACCTAGACAATTATGAGGAACTCGCATACCCTCGAGAGCACATACAAAATATAAGAACACATCCTAGAGTTTGTCATACAATACTCTAATGTTACGTGCAATGTTTTTTTCACAACACCTTATGGATCAACACATGTATAATATCAAAACCTAGAGCCTGATTCTCTTCTCCATTTCTATAATCTCAACTCCAAAATAATTTATCATTTTATAAAAAAACATTTTCTCTAAAAAAAAGTCATCACAAAGCTCTTTACCATCATCAAACGAGAAAATGAAAGTATTAAAACCTATATTTAATGGTTTAACGAATAAATGCTTAAAATGAAAAGACTTATTAAAAAGATTAATTGCAAGATGTTACTTTCACCAATTTACGAGAGAGAAAAAAGCAATCAAAACTAAAAAAAGAAGTTTGTGTATTTGACACATTATCTGAGATCAAATAATCTCTATATCATTGTATCCCTATGTTTTGATACTTTTGAATGAAAAACTGTAATTTTTCTCTAAATCTCCATCGTGTGAATGGAAAATATCTATGTCTCTAAACGTGTCTTCAGGTCCTATGTCCATTTATCTCTAGGACTTCACAATCATTTCCAAAAACACCATGTGTCCTTCTCTAGAGAACCTTGATAAAAATCTCTCACGAGTTCATAAGAAAATGGAAAGCATTCAAAAACATAGTTACGAAGGTAATTTTTTCATAAAAGCATGGCCAAAACAATAAACTTTTACATTATGAGTTTCCATCCTATAACTTGTTAAAGTCTTCCAAACATGATGTAAATTTACAAGACTTGGTGGGTGAATGACAGGGTAGAGAGGGCAACCAAACCAAACCTAGCCTAACAATCAATCCAATGCGACACGTCACGAGCAATCATGACTATCCACGGGCCTGGAAGAAACTAAGCACCGAAAATTTGTTGCATCATAAAATAATAGAAAAAGCTTTCCCTACGCGCAAATCCTCAGGTGGAACACACATGCCTAAAAAAAGATAATGCAATGGGGCGGCTGCTCATTTTCATGCTCCAAGTAGAAGACAGAGAGCCAGAGAAACGTCACTATAAAGACACGAGTGAACTTATAATTTAGTGTCCATCTGCGAGTGAGAGTCTTACAAATCCTACAAAGAACTCTTTCTCTTCATCTGCCTTTTGCTTTTTGTGGCACTGAGGTAGTTTCTGTTCTTTTTTACCAAAAGATCCTCTCTTTTTTTCTGTTTTTCTCTGATGGGTTTGTTTCATATACGTTAATTTTGGTTTTCTATTCATTAAATTTGAATCCAGATTGCCTGTTGTGATTGAACTGCTGTAATATCTACTTCACTCAAAGTTTCCTTCTTTCTTTCAAATTTTGCTTGTTTCAATGAAACCACAGTTTACAGTGGGAGTTAGCCATGGCGGGTTCGTCTTCTGTGCAGCCACAGTTCATTTCCAGCACTGGAAATAGGAGTTTCTCTAATGCACCATTGATTGAGAATTCAGATCCTGAACAAATTGTCGTGCCTGATGTAAGTTTTCTTTTAAACAACCAATACTACTGTTGATTCTCATTACAGTTACCATGTTTGCACCTACTCCATTTTTATTCTATCCTTGTATAATTTAATGAGATTTTTATACAGAAAGTGACGCCAAAGAAAATTATGAATACACACGTGTGTACATGGAGTAAGTGGGTGCAAATGGAAACTGGCCCGAAAATATCCTGACTAGGAAAAAAAATGAATATGTATGTCTGTCTGTCTGTCTGTCTGTCTGTCTGTATGTATGTGGGTTTGTGTGTGTTTCTAAAGTGTTTCAGACTAGTGCGAGGTTCATGCATTTCATGTCTGGCATTCCTGTGGGACCCATCTTGGGGAGCCACCAATATATGAACTTGCACATATTGAAAAATTCTGCGTTTGAATTTATGTATAGTATTTGCTTGCGTGTTGCATTTAGGTGTCTTCCATTTGTTTGAATTAAGGTCTCGTCATGTGTGCGTGAAAAGATGGTGTTTGTGGTAAGGAATGGAGATAATTGAATGGCTTATGAGGTTAGTAAAAACGATGCAAGCATGTTTTATGGAAACGAAGAGTCAAATGGTGTTTTAGGAAGCAAATTTAAGTGATAATTACTGTTTAGTGTGATAATTACTGTTTAGTGTGATAATTACTTCTATTCAAATTTGTCTCTGCTCCTCTTTGTTCTCTATTAAGGTAGGGAACAACTTGCACAGCTGAAACATGGTATCTAAATATCATCGTATTCAACTGACTGATATCATTATTGTTGTTTTGTTTTTCTTTTACTCTTTCAATTTGATTGGCAAACTTTCAATAGCTTGTCCGTTTCCATCTTCGACCTGAAAGAAATGAGACGTGTAAGAAAAAAAGATTGACTAGTTCTGTTCCCCTCAATTACATCATTGCTGATGTTAGTCTAATTATAAATTCCAAGGCTGTGTTATTATTATTTTGAAATTACCTGTAAGAATATGATGATGTTTATTTTGAACCCGAAAATGCAAGACATTTTTTATTTAAATTTTTATACAGTCATGCTTTTCTGTCGTTTTTTCAATATCCTAATGATATTCAGAGGGTGTTTGGCACTGCGTTTTAAAAACGCTTTTGAATTTTTTTTTTTACTTTTTACTTTAGATTAATTTTTTTAGTGTTTTTAGATCATTTTTAGGTGCTGATATAAAAAATGATTTAAAAAAAATATATAAAAAACATTATTTTGATGCATTTCTGAATAAAAAACACTTTAAAAAACAACCGTAATCACACTCCCAAACATGACTTTGACATTTGACAAGGACTTGGAGCTTCCCAATTCTTCCAAAAGGCATGGTGGTATGAACAACACTGGAACTTTTATGTGTTTCACAAACCTTTAGATTATCCTGAGACAGGCAGCGACTCCAGCAGTGTGTATAGTAAAGATCTTTTTTGTCTTGTTCTCCTTTATATAACTCACGTCCTCAAACAAAGTCATGACTTGTAGTTATGGAAATTCATAGCGATTAAATTTGGCATCTGCCTTGCAAATAAATGTTTGAATGTTTGATTGGTAGTGGAGGATATTCAAATGAGATGACTAACTTTTGAGAAACCTATGGGCTAATAAATTGGAGAATTTTGTATGAGCATGCATGTGATGGAAAAAAAGGAGAATCATATTAGGTAAAGCTATGTCTGTGTATATGATGTGATTTTTTTTGAATATACTCTTTATCGAGGCATAAATATTTCATGTATAATCTTATCATTCATCAGAATCTTGGGTGCCAATGGTTCTCAGTCTTAGATGTTCCTATCAGGCATTCCGGATGTTTCTAGCATGAAACTTGTGATTGATAATATGGCTATGGGCTTCATTGCCTGTCTTTATCAAATAGATTTAAATTTGAAATGCTTGATTGAGGGTCAATGTGTACTTCGTTTATGCAGAGGAAAAGCTGGAAAAACCTATTCGCGTACATGGGTCCAGGGTTCCTTGTTTCAATTGCATACATTGACCCTGGAAATTGTAAGATCAAAAGCATTTCTTTGTGATGCTGCTTGTAACATGGTTAAAAATAATGACAAGTGCTGAATATTTTGTTTTAACTTGCAGTTGAAACTGACCTGCAGTCAGGAGCACAATATAAGTATGAGGTCCGCCTTTTATCTTAATTCAGTTTGTTTTCCCTCTTGATTTCAGCCCTCTTGATTTCAGCCTTTGAAATATGTCAAAATGTAATGTTATAAGAGGAGAGATCTGGAGCATCATGATGGAATACCATAGAAAGTCTTGTTAGAGGGTAAATTGGAATTTTATGGAACACAGTAGCAAATATTTATGACATTTTCCCCTCTGTATTCCTCCCCTGAAAAAACAAACAAACACCAGAGTGAAGGCTATATATCATGCGGCACAGTGCGTCAAGGTTCTCAGGTCTCTTGATGATCTAGAGCCTGCAGAAAGTTTCCAGCATGTAGATTTGTTAGTTTTTTTTTTTAAAGATTGCTTGTGTACTGTTGCTTTTCCTGAAGGACCTCTGTTTAAAAAACTTGCAGTTACTTTGGATCATATTAGTGGCTTCATGTGCTGCTCTTATTATCCAATCTCTTGCAGCAAACTTGGGTGTTGTCACTGGTATGCGAAATCTAAACTTGCTAATTGTTCTACTTCCTCTCCACTGTTTCTGTATTAATACTGTTCCCCCCCCCCAAAAAAAAAATATCTTTCTCGTTGCAGGAAAACATTTAGCAGAACACTGTAGGAGTGAATATCCTAGAATATCAAACTTCATCTTGTGGGTCCTTGCTGAAATTGCTATAGTTGCATGTGACATTCCTGAAGGTGAGGGTATCTCTGGTTTGCTTTTGAACATTGCATGTTGTTATTAGTCTAATGAAGTCATCACTCCAAGCATCAAACATATGTGCGCACATGCATGTGCTTAATATGCGTCACAGCACCCCACTCTTGTTTCCAATTTATTTTAATTTTTAGAGGAATATGACCAAAATGCTGGTGTATCAAAAGAGAACAGTCTGTTTCTTTCATGTTAATAATCGATGTTTGGTACCAAAAAATTCTTCCTTCTCCTTCCAGTGATTGGGACAGCCTTTGCGTTGAACATGCTCTTCAAAATTCCGGTATGGATTGGTGTTCTTCTGACTGGACTCAGCACTCTTGTCCTGTTAGCACTACAGCAATATGGGGTAATTTTATTTCTTCCCAGTTGCTATATGTTTTTATCCAGAAGAGGAATGTGCACTTGCGACTACATTTCTATTATGTTGAATTAAACCTTGTTAGCCCATCTTGTTTTTCTTGTATAGGTTCGGAAGCTTGAATTCTTCATTGCTTTTCTCGTGTGTACCATAGCTGGATGTTTTTTTGTAGAGCTTGGCTATGCAAAGCCTGACGCTAAGGAAGTTCTGAAAGGGCTCTTTGTTCCCCAATTAAAGGGGAATGGTGCTGCTGGTCTGGCAATTTCACTTCTCGGTGCTATGGTTATGCCGTATGTTTTTTATGTTCAATTTATTCATGTTTTCTTGCATTTGTAAAACCACTCTGAAATTTGCCAAACTTTTATGAAATAATTTCAGGCACAATCTCTTTCTCCATTCGGCATTGGTGCTTTCAAGGAAAATCCCCCGATCTGTGCATGGCATCAAGGTAAATATGATGAGTAGAGCACCTTGAGCTTGCTTGTGCATGTACTTGAGAAAAGCCTTAAGTTTGTTTCTATGCATGTGCATGTCAATGTATAGTTCAGGTGTTCAAAAGTGCTTTGATATTAAAATGGTCGAGTCATTGAGACACTCCTGCTCTTCTAGTAGTTCTGAAGCCCCTTTGGAAAGATTATATACATATGAAACACACCTGCTCTTGTCTGCTAGTGGATTTCCCTACTGTTTTTTTTTCTTTGGAAACTACAGAATTGACTAGCATAATCACAAAATAAATTTCATTGTCTAGCCTTCTTGTCAGTGAGCTTTTAGTCATTTAAGTGTTATTTGTTACCTTCCTACCTGTTGTCTCTAGCCTGCTCTCTGTCATATGTAGAAAATAGCTTTGGCTGATAGCGGAAGAATCTTCATGCAAACTACTTAGATACTTGTAATGACCTTTTTTTAATTTCTGCTCTGGCCAGTTTCTTTTAAGCTCAAAATTTTGGGTGCACTTTTAGAATGATAATTTTTACAATGATTGGCAAAATGTTAAAAATTTTGAAATCCAGAATGAACTTCTTGCAATATGGGTCTACACTGTCTATTTATTAACAGGCAGCAATGAATGCCATTCTTGTTCACAGGAGGCTTGCAGATTTTACACAATAGAAAGTGGCTTTGCTCTAGTTATAGCCTTTCTCATCAATGTATCTGTCATTTCCGTGAGTGGTGCAGTTTGCAACTCACAAAATATAAGTGCTCAAGATCAAGAAAACTGCAAGGACTTGGACTTGAACAAAGCTTCCTTTCTTCTTAAAGTATGTGATTCAGCAACATTTCAATTCTCTGACTGTCCTGTCAATTCTGACATGGTTTTCTACTATTATAACATATTGTGATTTTTCAATTTCCTCAGTGCTCTATTGATCCAGATATTTTTTTCATGATAGTGCCATTGTGGTTTCTTGCTTGCAGAATGTATTAGGTAGTTGGAGTTCGAAACTGTTTGCAGTTGCATTGCTGGCATCAGGTCAGAGCTCTACAATAACAGGAACTTATGCAGGGCAGTATGTCATGCAGGTATATGATAGTCCCTCTAAGAAATTCTTATTTCTCAATGTCAGCACATGAATTTCTGGCTAGAAAGCAGTCGCTTTGAACTTAAGAGATAGACTTTGTGGTAGCATTCTTAACTTTTGTTGCAGAGTTTTAGATGTTCTGCAATTCAAATTGTCATTGTTGTTTCTTTTGCTTCCTGGGGCTGTTTTGTCACTCATTATTCCATTCATTTCTTACTGCAGGGATTTCTTGATTTACGATTGAAACCATGGTTAAGGAACTTCCTAACTCGAAGCTTGGCCATAGTCCCTAGTCTAATTGTTGCAATAATCGGGGGCTCTTCCGGGGCTGGAAAGCTGATTATTATTGCATCGGTATGATCAGTTGGACACAAATACATTCTTTCAGAACAAGACATTAATTTATTTCTATAGTGGAAATGGATTCTTTTTCTGATATGTATTTCTAGTCATCCCAGCTAGACTTTTAGCTGTGATAATAAGAAACTCAACGTCATTAAAGCTATTGTTTCCATGAAGCAATGAAGCAATATGTATCATATCATCTCCCATTGTTTCCACCAGAGGCAGCTATCTTGTGTGAACATTAAGTCCAGGTTTTAGAAAGAAAAAACAAAAAGCAATCTTTTTGTCTGTTGTTTTCCAGTCCAATAGAAATCAGGGTAAAAACTCCTGTTGTCTTCGTGCATTTGTAGCTCACTTTTCATGCTGTATTGCAGATGATTCTATCATTTGAGCTCCCTTTTGCTCTCATTCCACTTCTCAAGTTCACAAGTAGCAAAGCCAAGATGGGGATATATGTTAACTCAACCATGGTATTTACCTTCACTTGATCAGTGCGTACACTGTTTGTTTTACGTTTTTTTCAGCATTAAATTTGAAGATTTCTTTTTACGTTCAGAATGGCATAACCATCTTCAGCATGGTTTTACTCTTGAAAATTTCTCAATAAGAACACCAAATAAATATTTATAATATCCAACAAAACAGTTTTCTTGCCATGCCTTGCTTGAAACACGTGTTCATTCAGCATATATACCATATATCTTATTTTCAATCATCCATTAATATACTACTCTGCAGATTTCAGCTGTTACTTGGGTCATTGGATTTCTTATCATGGCAATAAATATATACTACCTCGCATCTAGCTTCATCCAGATTCTTCTCCATGGCCATCGAAAGCTTGTAGCTTCCATCTTTCTTGGAATACTTGGATTTTTGGGCATGGCAGTGTATCTGGCTGGCATTGCATACCTGGTGTGTCGTAGAAACAAGGAGGCTACAAATCTTGTAGCTCTAACATCTGAAAATCCGAATATCTGCACCGAGTCTGGCAATGCAGAAGTGTACGGTCTCCCTAGAGAAGACATAGCAAGAATGCAACTGCCTCAAAGGAGGAGTAATGGAGATGACTTTTAAATTATAGGGCAAGTGAAATCTCAAGGTCAATAACTTACTGTGATTGAAATAACACTAGATATGAGGTTGTAATAGTTGTCCTTTTCTAATCCACAATTTGCCTGTCCTACCACTGTAATGTGATGACTTTGTGGACCAAACAGCTATATGATGAATAAACCAAACCATGAGCATTGAGATGTTCAGAGAGCTTGTCACCGCGATTTTCTTTCTCGCATCCATTCTTGCAGAACTTCTTTCGTTGTGAAATGCAAAAAAAATTAAGTGTAGCTATGGATAATTTGTTTTGTAGATTAACTTATTTATAGACTGGGCTAACAATTCACATTAATTCAAGTTTTAGAATGGTTGCTTAAAATAAATATAGACTTTGCTCTAAGAGTCACTGTTAAGAAGCAATTTTAATTTTACCAATGGTAAGGAATTAATTAGAAGGTTTTATCTAATTAATTTACTTATAATCTTCTTGATTTCTCTTAGTTTTAAGATACATGAAATGCATTTGCTTGGATTGAAAGGATATTTATTTTACTTCGATGAACAACAAATTTATAAGAATGAATGTCTAGACCTTGACATATTGGTTTACTGTTTTTATTTTCAGAATTTTATTTATTTAATTTTTACTCAAATTCTCTTTATTTATTACAGTTTCTTATAGGAAAATTAAACATTTTTTTCTCTTGGATTCGACCTGGCCTTCACAATCAAATTAAAAAATTATTTTGTTTAATTATATTATGAAGTGTTAAGAATACAACTGTGAATGCAGCTGGTGCAGGTTACCGTTCTTTGAGTATTTCCTTTCTTGTGTATTGTTGCAGACTAGTATGTAAAAATAGAATAGTAGGTACATAAAGTTTTGTTTTATTTCTTGTATATATTCTCTACTGTAAACCCTAAATGAAATCATCGAAATACAATTTGAAAGTTTTACATGGTATCAGAGCAAACCTAGTTTTTTTCTCTCGAAATATTTTTTGTTCTCGAAAACTATAGTGTTATTAGCACTGTTCATAGAACAACTACTGTTCAAATCGAAGCTCTTGGTATCTCACTACGTATTCATCGAAAAGAAAAAAACCCAGAAATCCTCATTTGTTTACCCAGAAATCCATACTTCTGATAGCCAAAAATCCATCACAAGCCAGCAACACAATCGTGATTTTCCATCACTACAATCTGATTTTCCATTAGTCGAACCAACCCATTTCAGCAACCCATCACAAAAAAATTAATTGGAAATCAACACCACAACCGAACCTACCTCACCTCCAGCAATCCAGTTGAACAATCCTGTAACATCAATCGTTGTCCATCAAGACAACTCCACTTTCCAAAACAACATTATACTTAATGAAACCAACTTCTCACTATGGTCTCAACTCATGGAGATGAGAATCGGAGCCCGAAATAAAGGAGGATATCTTACCGGAGCCACTACAAAACCAGAATCCGATGACCCATATCTGGAATCATGGATCACCGAGAACCATCGGGTCAAAAGCTGGCTCATCGATTCCATGACCCCATCTTTGATGCAATGCTTCATTCGTCTTCCCACGGCCAAAGAAATCTGGGAGGCCATCGCCCGAACCTTCTACGACGGCGCCGATGAGACCTGCATATTCGAGTTAAACCAAAGATCATTTACAACCAAACAAAATGGACGACCATTATCTACTTACTATAACAAACTGGTAGAGATTTTCCAAGAAATCGACTATAGAACGGCATCCCAAGCCGGAACAGTTGATGGCATCCTCCACCTCCACACTGCCATAGCCAGACTTCGAGTTCACATCTTTCTCAGTGGACGTGACCAAGTGTTTGAGCAGATCCGTGGTGAAATTCTTCGAAAATATCCAAAGCTTGATCTTGAGGGGGCGTACGCTTGTGTCCGGCGAGAGCAGCTCTAGAAGAAAATCATGGACGGAAAACACAACGGGATCTCTCCCGTGATCTCAGAAACCACCGTGATGCTCGCCAGGAGCTCTCGTCCGGAGAGAAACGGGAGTGATAGAGGATTTGGGGGAGAGAGAGGACACGGGAGTGAGAGGGAGGCAAAGAAGGGATTTATGTTAGATAAGGTGGGGTACGGAGGTGAAAGGAGGGTGGGGTACGGAGGTGATAAATATTTGGGTCAGAAAAAATCAACTGGGTTGGTGTGTAGTTATTGTGGTGAAATGGGTCATTCAAAACAACGATGTTATGAAATTATTGGATATCCGGACTGGTGGGATTTTAAGAAAAAATCTCAATAAAATTTCGGAAAAAATATGGCACATCTTACAGAAGTAGAACCACGACAACCAACTGGATATGTTGTCCATCCAGGTATAATCGGTAAAAATTCTGTTTTATCTATTATTGCTAAAAATAGTACCTGGATTATTGATACAGGTGCATCCGATCATATGACTAGAGACTCTGGTAACTTAAACTTTCCTAAACCTTCCTCTCAGTCAGTTATTTATACAGCTAATGGTAGTCCTTCTCCTATTACCGGGGAAGGGTCTGTAACCTTGACCGAATCTCTCACCCTAGATACAGTTCTCGTTGTTCCGTCCCTAGCATATAACCTTCTCTCGGTTAGCCAAATTACCTCTACTCTTGCATGTACTGTAATTTTTTGGCCTCTGTTTTGTGTTTTTCAGGACATTCTAACCAGAAAGATTCTTGGCAATTGTGTTAGACGGGGACACCTTTATTATCTGGAGTTAACTGAGGGGGGGGGTCAAGATTCAGTCAGGCACATCAAGCAACCAGTAAAGATAAAACTCAAGCACTAGCATGGTTATGGCATCAAAGGCTAGCACATCTATCATTTGGGTACCTTAAGAAATTAAAACCGCAGTTATTTTTAGATTTCAGTATTTCAGATTTTAAGTGTGACACTTGTGAATTGGCCAAAAGCCATCGTATCCCGTATTTTCCAAGTGTGAATAAAAGTTCAGAACCTTTCGCAGTTATTCACTCAGATGTTTGGGGTCCTGCAAAAATTCCATCATTTTCTAGTGCACGTTATTTTGTTACCTTTATTTATGAGTGCACTCGGATGACTTGGATTTCTCTTCTTAAAAATAAGAGTGATGTAGGTACTGTTTTTCAGGAATTTCATAAAATGGTGACAAACCAATATCAGAGGTCGATCCGTACACTGCAGTTTGATAATGGTAAGGAATTTATGGATCAAATTCTAGTGACGTTTCTGGGTCACCATGAAATTCGACATCAGACTTCGTGAACTTATACTCCACAGCAAAATTGCCTCGCAGAACGGAAGAACAGGCAACTTATGGAAGTTGTTCGGGCATCCTTGTTTGGTATGAATATGCCCAAGTTCTATTGGGGAGAAACAGTCAAATCGGCTGCCTATTTAATTAATCGCACTTCATCCAGTGTGCTCAACTTCCAAACTCCTCAACAAAAGATGGAATCTCTACTTTTCGTCCCTCATCTACCAAATCTTGAACCCAGAGTATTTGGATGCACCGTCTATGTTTATATACCAAAAGCTCTACGGGGTAAACTTGATCCATGTGCCAAACGGTTGTCTTCATCGGTTACTCATAATTTCAAAAAGGATATAGGTGTTATGATCCGCTGCACCCGAAGCTACATGTAACCCTCGATACCTCATTTCATGAATTAGAATCTTACTATTCAGGGGGAGCATCTGGGTCGTCCCTTCAGGGGACGAGAAACAGTGAAGAGAACGGCGAAGATCTGTTTGAACTAGAAGAAAATGGAGGGGTATTTGATAGGTTCAATAAAGAGATACGACAACGCAGTATGGTCCCATATAATGGTACGAATGACGGTACTAATTTGGAATTATGCATAGATCAGAACTGTCTCAGTAACAACACCCCCAGTCTCCAGAGGTGTCTACATCTACACCATTAGCTGAAGAATCAACCGAGAATGTTTGTCCTCAGGTAAATCAAAACTATATCCTTGATGAAACTAATGAAATTCCTGCTCCTGTAGAAAATATACCAAACAAATACCCACAGAGATCAAATAGGGGAGTTCCAAGGAAACAATATGAACCTGATCCAAATACCAAGACTAAATACCCAATCAGTAATTATGTGTCTTCCCAGAGGTTGTCTAAATCGTATGTATTTTCTGTTAATCAATTATCCACTGTATCTATTCCTAGTAATGTACAGGATGCTCTAGCGAAACCAAAATGGACTAAAGCGATGAATGAAGAGATGGAGGCACTTCAGAGGAATAACACTTGGGAGATGTGCCCATTACCAAAAGGAAAGAAGACAGTTGGGTGCAGATGGGTGTTCACTGTAAAACTCAAGGCAGATGGGAGTATTGACCGGTACAAAGCAAGACTAGTTGCGAAGGGATATACACAGAAGTATAGGGTAGATTATCAAGAGATGTTTTCCCCAGTTGCAAAAATCAATACTATCCGCATCCTCATATCATTAGCAGTTAACTGAGACTGGGTCCTGTAACAATTCGATGTCAAGAATGCCTTCCTAAATGGAGATCTCGAAGAGGAAGTCTACATGGATTTGCCTCCTGGAGCTAAACAAAAATCCATGTGTAGAAATGAAGTTTGCAAACTAAAGAAGGCATTATATGGTCTAAAACAGTCACCACGGGCATGGTTTGGAAGATTCTCCTCTACGATGAAGGAATTTGGGTATAAGTAAAGCAACTCGGATCACACGTTGTTCATAAAACACAAAGAAGGAAAGATTACAACATTAATTGTGTATGCGGACGACATGGTTCTAACAGGAGATGATCAAGAAGAAAGAAAAGCGCTACAACAGTTCCTAGCATCGAAATTTGAAATGAAAGATCTCGGACAACTGAAGTATTTCTTAGGGATTGAATTCTCAAGGTCAAAAACTGGGATATGTCTATCACAGTGAAAGTATGTGTTAGATTTGTTAACAGAAACTGGAATGCTTACGTGTAAACCAATAGACACACCGATGGAAATGAATCACAAGCTGGGAGAAATAGAAAATCAGACGCCAATGAACAAAGGGTGTTATCAACGGTTAGTTGAAAAACTGATATATTTATCATATACAAGGCTAGACATAGCATATGCAGTGAGTGTGGTAAGTCAGTTCATGCATTCACCAGGAGAAGAACATATGGAAGCAGTATATCGTATTTTAAAGTATCTGAAGAGTGCACAAGGAAGAGGACTACTGTTTTCAAAAAGGGATATTCACGAGATTGAAGGGTATACAGACTCAGATTGGGCAGGAAACCAGACTGATAGAAGATCGACATCAGGTTACTTTATGTTTGTAGAAGGCAACCTTGTCACTTGGAGAAGTAAGAAGCAAAAAGTGGTCGCTAGATCAAGTGCGGAAGCAGAATACCGAGGTATGGCTCACGATGTGTGTGAGTTACTATGGATAAAACAGGTGCTACAGGATTTGAGAATTGATTATGGGACGTCTATGAATCTGCACTGTGATAATAAAGCGGCCATCAAGATTGCACACAATCCGGTACAACATAATCGCACCAAACACGTCGAAGTAGACCGACATTTCATTAAAGAAAATCTCGATCGGAAGATTATACAATTCCTGTTTGTTCAGTCTGAAGATTAGTTAGCGGATATCCTCACGAAGGTAGTTTCATGAAGGGTATTTTATGATGCGATTAGCAAGATGGGCATGATAAATATCTATGCTCCAGCTTGAGGGGGAGTGTTAAGAATACAGCTGTGAATGCAGCTGGTGCAGGTTACTATTCTTTGAGTATTTCCTTTCTTGTGTATTGTTGCAGACTAGTATGTAAAAGTAGAATAGTAGGTACATAAAGTTTTGTTTTATTTCTTGTATATATTTTGTACTGTAAACCCTAAATGAAATCATCAAAATACAATTTGAAAGTTTTACATGAAGGTTTCAACAACCAACCATTTTCAGTTGGCAAAGCTATATTTCTTGGCAATAGGGTGATGTTTCTCATCAAAGTATGGATGATTTCTTATAATTCAAGATTTTTTCTTGCTGTCAGAGGGAGGAAACACAGGATCCAAATAGTGTTATAAAGATAAGATATCTTGTGAGAAATGTTGCTAGCAATCAATGTTGGGTTGTGTGACCTTTTGCTTTCATGTGACATGTCAACATTTTGTTTTTTTATCATAAGCTATGTGAGCTGCGCGATGATGCGTTACTCTTGGTTGTGATGGCCTTAGTTGGTCTCTATCTATTTTATGTAGGATGCAGCTCACGGCTACTCTCCCCGCGAGACAGGGAATTCATGTCGGGGTTTTATCTTTATTTTCGTGAAAAAAAGAGTCGCCATCTAGTATTATGGTTACCGGGAAACCTAAACTGGTCTTTCAAAGATTCTAAAGCAAGGGACTAGTTGCGTAAAAGGAAGGTTTTAGCACTACTAGTACGCCCTACCTAAGGTAAGATGCTTGGTGTTTTGGTTTGCCTTATGATTTGCTATGTTGTTGATCTTTCAAAAAAATATGTTGGTTAAATGATGATGGCGTATTATTCCGGTAAAAATATTTTGGATATCTACCAATTAAGGTTTTTTATCCAAATATTTACGGTGAATAACAATGAATTATCCCTGCTAATATTTTGGATATTAACCCCTTTAGGATGTCTTCATCCAAATATAAACAGTGAATAATAACAAATTATCCCTGCCAATATTTTGGATATTAACCCCTTTAGGATTTCTTTACCCAAATATTAACAGTGAATAATGTGAATCCCCAAAAATAAGATTTTGATATTTTTGGAATATTGACCAATACCCTTTGGATTTTACAAACATGTTGTAAAATCCAAAAATATGAGAAAATAATCTTTTTGTGTTTACGAAATCTATGCTAAAACACATTTTGTTCTTTAAACTCTGAATATATTTTTTTGGAAAGGGATGTTCAAGATATGTTAGTGTATTGACTGTATGCACAAAAACAACACATTTTTATCTTTTTTTTTTAAATATTTTTTATGCAAATTTTGTATTTTTTGTTATATTTTTTATGGGCCAGTTGTCCAGCCCTGATGGGCCAAGAGGCCCATTGTCTAGGGCTGGACTGCTAGCCCTGGCCCACCCATTTTAATGGCCTGGCTGGGCCTCGTCCCCGGCCCAACCAGCCCCACTGTTCTGCATAATGCAAAACAGTGGCACGGTTGGCATGGGGGAGTGAATTAATTCACTCCCCGTGCATGAAGATGAACGTGAACAGTGAATGTGATGTTTTTGGAGTGTGAAGAACGATGTACCTATTAATACCATTGGGTAGAGGAGGTCGAGGTGGCTCTTCCTGTCATGGTGGTGTCGAAAATGGTGGCCTGTAGTGGCTGGATGAGGCTTCGGAAGGTGGCTGCCTTGCGTTGTTCTCACGGCTGTTGCTCCCGTTGCTTCGCTGGAGGAGGTGGCTGGGCTGCTGGCATGGAGGTGGAGCTGCTGGTGAAGAGAGAGAGGGGCTGGTCTGGCTGGAGTTGCTGCTGGAGGAAGGAGAGAGAGACATACCAACGTGCTTGGTTTTAGAGAGAGAGAGGCTGAGCTGGAAACGGGGAAGAAGACGAGGGGGCTGAGCTGCTATTGTGTATTTTTTACGCGAGGAGTGTTTGTTTTTCTGCTAAGTTTTATTCATCCCTGTCAATACTCTTGCTGTTTTTTCTCCTCTGTCACCTTCTTCCTCCTAGTGTTTTTTGCAATTTTTCCTCTATCAATCTCCTCTTTTCTTTTCGTCCCCTGTTCTGTAAAATCCTTTTTTCCCTCCTCATTTGCATGCTGCGAACGATGCATTTATAGGGGAAGGAGGCAACCCCATGCACATTGCATGATGGGTTGCTGCCCCTTAATTTGCAGAGAGCTTGCAGAGGCGTGCTCTGCACTGTTCTGGTGTCGGAATAGTGCAACGGTGCAGGCACGCTGCAGTTTTGATTTTAGAAAGGTGAAAGTATGATTTAGTCCCTTAATTTGCAATTGTTCTAATTGCATCTCCAATTGGTTTTAAACTTTTAATTTTGTACAATTGTATCCCTGTCAGAATTTTCAAGAGCAACCTTAGCTTTGTGCGTCTTTTTATTTTGGTCCTTGGTTTCCGATTTGTGTGATTTAACCCTCAATTAACCATTAGACTCTCAATTCGTTCAATTTGGCCCCTGATTTTGCATAATTGGCTTGAAAAAAAATTCAATTCGGTCTCTAAAAATTCCAATCTCATTAATTGAACCTGAATTAAGTTCAAGAACTTGATTTTTCATTGATTAAGCCCTTAATAAAATTAATTTGACCAATTTAAAGTATAATTAAGTCATTGCACTTAATTAAATCCTTTAATTGGATCCTAAATTAATTCTTCAACAGAATTACATTTTTATATTGGTCAACGATTAAATCAAACTAGCCCATAAAAATATAATTATATCTTTTGACTTAAATTTTACGCAGATTTATCCAATAATAAATTATTTTAGCCTTAAATCTGCATTTTCCTTCATTTCTGGGCACAAAAAAGGTATGATCGAGTTCTCAAAAACGTCCAAAATTTTCACTTTGATTTTCCTACCGACACTGGACCCTTTTATTTTATTTTTTCTATTTTTGGGTAGATTTAGGAAATAACCCAAAATTAGATTATGACAGTTTTTTCTCTTTTTTTAACTGGTACAAAACGTTTCGGTTGAAACAGAATGTGTTAAATGATAAAATCTTGCACCTTCAGTTCTTGTCAGTGATTTGATGCAGCTGCAGCTGCGTGAAGAATTTTTTGCAGGGATGCGTGGCAACTGGTTACTCCAACCACCCAGGTTTTGCTGGATCCGTAAGCAAATATGCAGAGACGTCAAAAGCAAGAGATACAGGTTATGTAGTGGATTCAGATTTATATTTTTGAATATTAAATTGATTAAAAGTGATTTATATATATATTTTATAGGGTTATGGATCACACATACCTTATAAGTTAATCCGGATTAGTTTATATATCAGTCTCTGAATATTTAAAATATCATTCATATTGATATTTTAAAGAAAATATATGGTTCAAAAAATCAACCTTAACCTACAATATTACAGCACGAATCAATAATCCAAGTATCAACGAAGTTTGGAAGACGAAGTCAAGGGATCTTAAAAACCACTGGCCGATTGTGATGGTAAGGCTTGCCTTGGATTCTTTCTTCCACAACGAAAGAGTCAAAGCGACCAAAACAAAGATAGATGGCAACCTAGCTGCTTCTTTTTTTTGTGTGTGTGAGGGAGTGAATATAGGAGATTGTTTTCTTACTTTAATATTAAGCCGGGTACTTAGTCTACTATATACGACACGAAAATCATGCAACTATCATATAGTTTAATCTAAGATTCAGACCTTGAAAAGATGGCTAAACAACTGTCAAGTTAAGGAGAGCCAGCAAACAAAACAAGAACAGGGAACCTCATTCCTTATATAACTAATCTCAGCTACTTCTGAAAGCGATCCTTTCTAAAAAAATGAAACGAAAACCAATATATATATATATATAGGGTTATGGATCACATACTTTATAAGTTAATCCGGATCAGTTTGTAAATCAGTCTCTGAATATTTAAAATATCGTTCAAGGTTATATCTGGAGGATTTTATCAATTGATCAATTGTTATTTTCTAATTGATTCAATTATATTGCAGGTGTATTTGTTTGTGTTTGGGAGAGAAGAATTTGAGAGAATTCGAGGCAGAGAGAGTTTCCAGGAAAAGGTCAGCTTGTATCTGTTTTTGTTGCTGACCACTTGTTTGAGTTTATGCCTTTATATACTCTTAGGCTTAGAACTAATGAAGAGAGCTTAATCACAACTT
Source organism: Salix arbutifolia (assembly GCA_025169955.1). NCBI lineage: Eukaryota > Viridiplantae > Streptophyta > Magnoliopsida > Malpighiales > Salicaceae > Salix > Salix arbutifolia. The sequence goes on from CM045902.1 coordinate 2,570,023, forward strand.
CTCTACTTGTTCTTTTAGTTACAAGTAGTTTCAGCACACTTAGTGCATGTTCACACACTTAATACATGTTCAGAGTTTGTATATGAAGTTGCTTCTTCTTCTTCTTCATTGTCAGTCCTCACTGTTAGTCAACACTACCTACATCATGTATATCTGTGAGTGGCTTATTCTCCAACAATATCATATTGATATTTAAAAAAATATAAATATTACAGCACGAATCAATAATCCAAGTCTCTACCGAAGTTTGGAAGACGAAGTCAAGGGATCATAACAACCACCCATTCATCAGTTCAAGGTATAAGAACTGTAAATTACACCGTGGTTGCTACTGGCCGATTGTGATGGTGTGGCTTGGCTGGGATTCTTTCTTCCACAAAGAAAGAGTCTAAGCGATCAAAACAAAGATTCCTAGCTTTTTTTCGTGAGGGAATGAAAATAGGAGATAATTTTCTTACTTTAATATTAAGACGGGTGCTTAGTTTACTATATACGACACGAAAATCATGCAGCTATCATATAGTTTAATCAAAGATTTAGACCTTGAAAAGATAGCTAATCAAATGCCAAGTTAAGGAGAGCCTGCAAAGAAAACAAGAACAGGGAACCTCATTCTTGATATACCTATTCTCAGTTACATCTGAAAGCGATCCTTTTTAAGAAAATGAAACGAAAATCAACAGTTTCAGAGAATCAAATGATGAATTAAAAAGAAAAATGAGGAAGCGAATTGACAACATGGGCCTGAATCTACTTACGAATAATAATAAACAAAGACTTTATTCAGCAATAGATTATAGATTCATAACCTAGCTGGACAGTGGAAACCAAGAAATTATTACAAGCCAAATAAGAGGTTAAATACATGCAATATCTCAAGTTTATGAAAAAAAACAGACATCATCCTATTAAAGAAGCAATCAACTTAAAAGTTTAACCTAATAAGTGATGCTTCAAAATAAGATTTTATTATATTCACCAACTCATTAACCCTTCGAAGATCCCAGAACTGGTGATATGTACCCTTGATCCATATCAAATGTGTCAAGGAAATAAATATTTCCTTTATAGAATTGTTGATAAATATAGAATAACAAGATTGATTGTAATCCCTAATGTATAGCAAGATAAGCTATAATACAACAATTAGTTCCTGACTTGTAGGAATCAATTGTTGGATTCCTTGTATAAATACAACTGCTAAATATCAATGAGAATTACTTCACCAAATTCAATCTTTCATCTATTTCTTTCATGGTATCAGAGCTTGTTTAAAATTCTGCAGCTCATCACTATAATTTTGTATAACATCACTTTTCTTCAGTCATCATTGTCGCAACCTCCGCAAGAGCGCGACGTCGCGACGACTCTCCCCGTGAGCGGGGAATTCATGTCAATATTTCATCTTTATTTTTTGTGGAAAAGGGAGTCGCCACCTAACATTACGGTTACTAGGAAACCTAAACTGGTCTTTCAGAGATTCTAAGGCAAGGGACTAGTTGCATAAAAGGAAGGTTTTAGCACCCCTAGTACGCTCTACCTAAGGTAAACTGCTTGGTGTTTTGGTTTGTCTTATGATTGCTATATTATTGATCTTTCAAAAATATATTGGTTAAATGATATAACGTATTATTACCGTAAAAATATTGTAGATATTTACCACTTAATGGTTTCTTTATCCAAATACCAACAGTGAATAATAACGAATTATCTCCGCCAATATTTTGGATACTAACCCTTTTAGGATTTATTTATACAAATACCAACAATGTATAACAACGAATTATCCCCATCAATATTTTGGATATTAACCCTTTTCAGGATTTATTTATCCAAATACCAACAATGAATAATAACGAATTATCCCCGTCGATATTTTGGATATCAACCCTTTCAGGATTTATTTATCCAAATACCAACAATGAATAATAACGAATTATCCCCGTCGATATTTTGGATATCAACCCTTTCAGGATTTATTTATCCAAATACCGACAATGAATAATAACAAATTATCCCCGTCAATATTTTGGATATTAACCCTTTCAGGATTTATTTATCCAAATACCGACAGTGAATAATAACAAATTATTCCCATCAATATTTTGGATATTAACCCTTTTAGGATTTATTTATCCAAATATCAATAGATATGAATCACCAAAAATAATATTTTGATATTTTGGAATATTGGCCAAAAGCTTTTGGATTTTACAAACATGTTGTAAAATCCAAAAATGCAAGAAATGATTTTTCTTTGTGAAATCCATGCTAAAATACATTTTTTTCTTCAAACACCGAGATAATATATATTTTTTGAAAGAAAAAGAATTTTCAAAATATGTTAGTGTATTGGCCGTATGCATGAAAATAACACATTTTTTGTTTTTTGATATATAAAAAAGTATTTTTTATGCAAATTTTGTATTTTGTATTTTTTTAATTTTCCAGTGGGCTGGCTGTCAGCCCACCCCAATCAAGTTGGGCCCAAAGCCCAGCCCATCCGGCCTTGCGGGGAGTGAATTAATTCACTCCCCGTGCATGCAAGGAAGATGATGAACAGTAAATGATGAATTTTTGAGTGTGATGAATGGTGTAACTATTAATACCGTTGGGTAGAGGAGGTCGAGGTGGTTCTTCCTATCATGGCGGCGTCAGAAATGGTGACATGTGGTGGCCGGAATGGGCGTCGGAGGTGATGGGGCTGTGTCGTTGTGATGATTGCTGCTGCTGCCTCCTTTGCTTGAGAAGGTGGATGAGTTGCTAGAGTGGTTGTGGAGAGGCTGGTGATGACGGGGTAGTGCGAGGTGGCCGGAGTTGGTGGCTGCTGGAGGAGAGAGAGAGGGAGACGTCGACGTTTGGTTTCAGTGAGCGAGAGAATGGACTGATGGAGAGAGATGAAGTGAAGAGGGAGAGTCGATGCTGGAGATGAGGGAAATGAAGATTATCTAAATTTTATGTAAATTTTCCTCTATCTTTTGTCTTTTTTACGTGATTTTCTCCCCTGCTTCCTCTCCTCTGTCTCTTTTTTTTACGTGATTTTCTCCCCTGCTTCCTCTCCTCTGTCTCTTTTTTTTACGTGAAATTGGCCCTGTCATGTTGGTGCAGCCCCTCTGTTTTTTTCAATCTCCCCTCCTTGCAACCATGAATTTTCCTCCTCCCTGCTTTTAGCCTTTTTCAAGATTTTCTCTTCTCGATCCTCACTTTCTCTGTTCTTTTTCTCTCATCTCTTTTTTCTTCTCCCCTTTCGTGTCTCTGCATACAGGTATTTATAGCAAATAAGGCAACCCTTCGACTGCCCATGGCGTGTAGTGAAGGGCTGCTGCCTCTGCATATTCAACAGCGTACACTGTTCAAGGTGGTGCGTCTGCATTGCAGGTGATTGAGCAATGCATGCTTGCAAGTTGGGAGAAGGAAAAAATGCAATTTGGTCCCATATTTTATAATTGTTCTAATCGAACCCTCAACCAGCTTTAAACTTTCAATTTTGTGCAATTGCATCCCGTTAAAATTTCACGAGCAACCTTAGCTTTGCACGCCTTTTTTTTTATTCTGGTCCTTGGTTTCTGATTTGCATGATTTAAACCTCAATTGACCATTTAGACTCTCAATTCGCTCAATTTGCCCCCCTCGATTTCGCATAATTGGGCTTGAAAAAATTTGAATGCGATTTTCAAAAATTCTAATCTCATCAATTGAACCCGAATTAAATTCAAGGACTTTATTTTTCATCGATTAAGCTCTTGATAAAATTAATTTGATCAATTTAAAGTATAATCAAGTCCTTGCACTTAATTAAATCCTCTCATTGGACCCTAAATTGATTCTCAAACATAATTACACTTTTAAATTGGCCAACGATTAAATCAAATTGGCCCATAAAAATATAATTATATCTTTCAACTTAATTTTTATGCAGATTTATCCGATAATAAATTACTTTAGCCTTGAATCTATGATTTCCTTCATTTTTGGGAACAAAAGAGGTACGATCGACCTCTCAAAAACATCCAAAATTTCACCTTGATTTTCCTACTAACACCAGCCCCTTTTATTTTATGTTTTTGTTATTATCGGGTAGTTTGGGGAATAACCCAAAATTGGGTTATGACAATCATGACCAACAATGAAACACCAGCAACAACCTCAACCCTTGGCAAGAGAATTGCCGATTCCAGCTCAGCCAACCTAGAAGCCTATGTAGATTTTTCAAAGGGAAATCTCTCAAATCCCTATTTCACTCACCATTCAGATCATCCAGGCTTGGTTCTAATTTCCAAACCCTTGAATGGAGACAACTATTCTACTTGGAAAAGGGCTATGACACTAGCCTTAAACTCTAAGAACAAGTTGTGTTTTGTCAATGGCTCAATCAAAATTCCTTCCAAAGAAACTGATCCCTAAGGATATGCTGCTTGGTCTCGATGTAATGATATGGTTCACTCATGGATCATCAACACACTCAGTGTAGAAATCTCAGACAGTGTGATATACTACTCCACTGCTCATGAAGTTTGGGAAGACCTTCATGACTGATTCTCTCTAAGCAATGCACCTCGCATATATGAAATTCAGCGAGACATTGCCTGTTTTCGATAGGTACAACTCCTAATTTCAGTTTATTACACCAAATTGAAAGGATTATGGGATGAACTAGGCTCCTACAGTGATCCACAACAAGATCAACAGAGATTGATGCAATTTTTGATGGGGTTGAATGAAACTTATAATGCTATTCGTGGACAAGTTCTGTTGATGAACCCTTTTCCCTTAGTCCAGTAAGCCTATTCCTTTGTCTCTCAAGAAGAAAAATAGCATCTCTTGAGTTCATCACACACCACCAACGATTCAGTTGGTAGCGCTGCCATGGCAGTTCAGGGCAACCCAAGACCCAATTCATCGATAAGGAGGTTTGATCGTGGGAGAAATGATCGAGGGAGATTCGAGCGCACCTATAAATTCAATGGAGGATTGACAGACCATTTCAATGGAGGACGTAAATTTGAGCAAGAAAGGCGTCGTTTTGGACCACAGCAAGGACGACCCCACTGTTCCCACTGTGGGGAACATGGTCATTGGATCCATACTTGCTATGAGCTTCATGGGTATCTGGTAGGGCACCCCAAAGCAAACCCAGGTATGAGAGGCAAATCGGCAGCCAACAATGTGGCGAATGACGTCTCTGGCATAAACGCCTAGGCCATATCTCCCCACCTCGTTTAAGTTTTATTGCCCAATTTTTTTAAAAAATTTCTACTCAATCTAAAAATGTTTGTCCAATATGTCCTTAGGCTAAGCAGAGTCGCTTGCCTTTCAGTCCTAGTGTCATTTCCTCCATAAAACCTTTTGAAATAATTCATTGTGATATTTGGGGTCGTTATCGACACCCTTCTCTTTCTAGTGCTTATTATTTTCTTACAATTTTTTATGATTACACATGTTTCACATGGATTTTTTTAATGCGACACAAAACTGAAACATAACCTCTTTTAAAACATTTCTTCAGTTATGTACTCTCTTTCAAAACTCCTTTTGAACTTCTCTACTTCAAACCACCATCCTTTTCTCATTTTCGTGTTTTTGGTTGTTTACCCTATGCTACCAATGTCCACCCTTCTCATGAATTTGAACCTCGTTCTACATCATCCATTTTTATTGGTTATCCTACTGGTCAAAAAGCATATAAATTGTTTGATTTATCCACCAAAAAAGTTTTCACTAGTCACGATGTGCGATTTCATGAAATGGTTTTTCCTTATGCATCTGTCAAACCTGCTCCTGTTAATTCACCTTTTGATTTTGGGCCCATTCCTCTCATGACCTACGCCATCACTTCCCTCCATTCCGATCCATAACCTTCCCAACCCTCCATGCCTCTTCCTGCTATAGCTCCTTCACCCCCATCTCCCAAACCCCCTTCGACCATCCTTCACACCTATACAAGCCGACCCGAGCCTCCCATCCCCTCTATATCGAACGATTGTTCTGACCTTATCAACCATTTCGACCCACCTTCCTCACTCGACCTTGTTGCTCAACCTCTATCCACCACTTCACCATCTCTCTCCTTCGATATCCAACCTCCTCAGTCCCCTCAAACATCATCTCCTGCTGAAAACCCACCCCACCTGAACTACCCATACTTCGTTGTTCTAGTTGCCACACTGGTCCACGGGCAAAACTCAATGACTTTGTCTGCTCACAAGTTTCCTCCCACCAATTTGCCTCTCTCCTGTCAGGTTCGACCAAAGGTACACGTTATCCCATGGCTAATTTTGTTTCTTATCATCGTTATACACATGCTTTTCACTCCTTTGTTGCTCAGCTTAGTACCATCCTAGAACCAAGGTCTTATTCAGAAGTTGTTGCTCATCTTGAATGGTAGGAAGCCATGCAATCCGAGTTGCAGGCTCTCCAAGCCAATGGTACTTGATCTCTCACTCCACTCCCGACAGGTAAAACACTGATTGGTTACAGATGGGTTTATAAAATTAAGCTCAAATCAGATGGTTCAATCGAGCGATACAAGGCTCGTTTGGTTGCCCAGGGTTTTACTCAGCTGGAAGGAATTGACTATCATGATACTTTTTCCCCCACTGCCAAGATCATCTTTGTGTGTTGTTTACTTGCCTTAACCACAACACATGGCTGGTCTCTTCACCAGATAGATGTCCACAATGCCTTCTTTCACGGTGACTTAGCTGAAGAAATCTATATGTCTCTACTACTAGGTCTTCAGCGATAGGGGGAGAGCAACCTTGTTTGTCGCCTTCATAAGTCATTATACGGTTTGAAACAAACATCTCGCCAATGGTTCACAAAATTCTCTGAAGCTATCTGCTCTGCTGGTTTTATACAGTCTAAAGCTGAGTATTCTCTATTCACCATAAAATAGGGTACGTCCTTCACTGCTCTCTTGATACATGTTGATGATATTTTGATTACTGGAAATGATCCCGTAAACATTATTGCAACCAAGCAATTCCTACATAAACACTTTCATATCAAAGATCTCGGTATTTTAAAATACTTTCTTGGAATTGAGGTTTCTGCTTCAAAGAATGGGATTTTCATTTCACAACGTAAGTATGCATTGGAAGTTATTGAGGATGCAGGATTGTCAGAGGCTGCCCCTATTAGTACTCCCATGGAACATGGCTTGAAATTATCAGACAAAAGGGATTTGCTCAAAGATTCCAGTTGTTATAGAAGATTGGTTGGACGACTAATTTACTTAATTGTCTCAAGACTAGATATAATGTATACAGTACATGTTCTGAGCAAATTTATGCAACAACCCCGAAAACTTCATATGGATGCAGCACTTCGGGTTGTTCGATATCTAAAAGGTGCACCTGGCCGAGGATTATTTTTCTCCTCCAATAGTGATTTGAAGTTGAGGGCTTATTGTGATTCAGATTGGGCAGGTTGCCCACTCACCAGGAGATCTAGGCTATTGTGTTTTCCTTGGATCATCATTGATATCCTGGAGATCAAAGCGACAGAAAACAGTTTCACCCTCTTCCACCAAAGCTGAATATCGTGCAATGATGGGAGCCTGCTGTGAATTAACATGGCTCCGATCACTACTAAGTGACTTGGGAGTTTCGCACCATGACTCTGCATTATTATATTGTGACAATAAGGTTGCCTTACACATTGCAGCATATCCGATGTTCCATGAGAGAACCAAACACATTGAGATGGATTGTCATTTCATCAGAGATAGAATCCAAGATGGTTCCATCACTACGAAACATGTAGATTTAGCACATCAATTAGCAAACGTATTTACCATATCTTTGGGTAAAGAAATTTTCATTCCTATGGTTAACAAGGTGCAGGATATTCACTTTCCAACTAGAGGGGGAGTGTTAAGGAAATAAATATTCCCTGTATAGAATTGTTGATAAATATAGAATAACAAGATTGATTGTAATCCCTAATGTATAGCAAGATAAGCTATATTACAGCAATTAGTTCTTGACTTGTAGGAATCAATTGCTGGACTCCTTGTATAAATACAACTGCTAAATATCAATGAAAATTACTTCAGCAAATTCAATCTTTCATCTATTTCTTTCAAAATGCAGGTATTTCCTCGGCAAGATACTGGATATTTTCTAACCTGGAAAACATGGTTGGAGGGTTTATTTGTAATATGACATAACTGTAAACAGAGTTTGCATCAAGGTGAGCAGAAGCAATGAGAGAGCAGCTATGAAGGAAATCAGTGACCACGGACTGTTGAAATAATTACGCCTCAGCTTCGCCAACCATAGATTGCGCCGCCGAGCGCAGTGCTTCTCCACTCGTTCGAATAGTTGAGCATAATAAAAGCGATCACGATCGGAGAGCATGACATTTATGCCTAATTTGCTGAATAACATGCAGACCATTTCATCATCACCCAGTCCATTTTCAATGATTCCGCAGTGTCGAAGTATCTGCACATCTTCTCGAGTGTGGATCAGACAATCCATCAAAGTTATATAATCAGTGACGTACAGATGCTGACGCTGGGAGCATTGTTCGTAGGCAATAAGATTGCGGAAGAGAGACTCTGTTGTGTCTACAACTTTCAAACATGGGATTTTTATCATGGCTTTTTCAAAACGCACACCCTGGAAGAACCCATACGATTCTTCTTGTTTTCCAAACTTAATGCCAGCTTCTTTCAGCTCTTTGGCACTGCGTATGAACTCCGATTTTATGTTCTTCGCTTCACTCTCTCTAGGCAGCTCATCAGGGGAAGGCAGCAGCCAATTATGATATACCAAGTCCAGAAGATGCTTGCATTCGTGGGATGAAATTATATTGCTTGTCTCGAGCCTCGAGCCTGGAAACATCCATTTGAAGAAACGTGACGCCTTATCAACGAGAGGGTCCCTTTCGTTCGGCATTGCCATAGAAAACAACTTCAAAAGAACACAGAATGGAAGTTGATTTTCTAGTAACAGCATATCATATGATACTGTAGAGAGAACCAATAAATTTCCAGTAACAGGATCTCCTTGTTGAGGCATGATAAAAATTTAATAGTTTCTCGTCCCACAATGAATTTACTTTTTTAGAAAACACAAACTCAACTTAATTCACATGTCTTGCCTCAATTTCACACCAAGCCTTGGAAAACCCAATTTCTATGTGATGTTTTTTTTTGACTTCATATATGTTATAACCCAGAAATATAAATACTTAGTTTTTAGTAATTATTTTAAAAAATCATTTATAACTTAAATAATATTCCTTTTCTTCTTAGAGTTAAAAAGAATTTTTTTAATAAAATTAATCTTAATTATTCCTCACTTAGTTTGAAAGTGACAATGTATATTTAAGTTGTAACTCCACAAAATATTAATAACTAACATAATTATGATATGATTAATTAATTTACTACATAATAAATAAATTATTATAAAATAATAAACCAAAATATTTAATAATTTATAACTTAAATGTATTATAATTATGAAAATAACAGTAAAAATTGACAGTGTGGCCTAAACATAGATTCACAAAAATTTATATATTTTTATTAAAATTATTTAATTTATATTTCTGGTTTGTTTTGATATAATAATACCAAGAATTAATTTTAAAAATTAAAAATATATTATTTTAATATATTTTTAAACAATAATATTTTAAAAAATAATCAATACTCACTTCAAATATCAAATGCCATCAAATGCGGCACGTGATGAGCAACCATGACCATCCACGGGCCTGGAAGAAATCAAGCACGGAAAATTTGTTGCATCATAAAATAATAGAAAAAGCTTTCCCTACGCGCAAGTCCTCAGGTGGAACACACATGCCCAAAAAAAAAATGCAAATGGGCGGCTGCTTATTTTCAAGCTCCAAGCAGAAGACAGAGAACCAGAGAAACGTCACTATAAAGATAGGAGGGAACTTATAATTAAGTGTGCATCTGCGAGTGAGAGTCTTACAAATCCTACAAAGAACTCTGTCTCTTCATCTGCTTTTTGTGGCGCTGAGGTAGTTTCTGTTCTTTTTTACCAAAAGATCCTCTTTTTTTGGTCTGTTTTTCTCTGATGGGTTCGTTTCATATACGTTAATTTTGGTTTTCTAATCATTAAATTTGAATCCAGATTGCCTTGTTGCGATTGAACTGCTGTAATATCTACTTGCTTCATTCAAAGTTTCCTTCTTTCTTTCAAATTTTGCTTGTTTCAATGAAACCACAGTTTACAGTGGGAGTTAGCCATGGCGGGTTCGTCTTCTGTGCAGCCACAGTTCATTGCCAGCACTGGAAATAGGAGTTTTTCTGATGCACCATTGATTGAGAGTTCAGATCCTGAACAAATTGTCGTGCCTGATGTAAGTTTTCTTTTAAACAATCAATACTACTGTTGATTCTCATTACAGTTACCATGTTTGCACCTACTCCATTTTTATTCTATCCTTAGTATAATTTAATGAGATTTTTATAGACAGAAAGTGATGCCAAATAAAATTATGAATACACACGTGTGTACATGTATATATGTGTGCTAACGGAAACTGGCCCGAAAATATCCTGACTAGGAAAAAAAATGATTATGTATGTATGCATGTGGGTTTGTGTGTGTTTCTAAGTGTTTCAGACTAGTGAGAGGTTCATGCATTTCATGTCTGACATTCCTGTGGGACCCATCTTGGGGAGCCACCAATATATGAACTTGCACATATTGAAAAATTCTGCGTTTAAATTTATGTACAGTATTTGATTGCGTGTTGGATTTAGTGTGTCTTCCATTTGTTTGAATCAAGGTCTCACCATGTGTGCGTGAAAAAATGGTGTTTGTGGTAAGGAATGGAGATAATTGAATGGCTTATGAGGTTAGTAAAAATGATGTAAGCATGTTATATGGAAACGAAGAGTCAAATGGTGTTTTAGGAAGCAAATTTAAGTGATGAAACATGGTATCTAAATGTCATCGTATTCAACTGACTGATATCATTATTATTGTTGTTGTTGTTTTTTCTTTTTCTCTCTCAATTTGATTGGCAAACTTTCAATAGCTTTCCGTTTCCATCTTTGACCTGAAAGAAATGAGACGGATAAGAAAAAATGATTGACCAGTTCTGTTCCCCTCAATTAAATCATTGCTGATGTTAGAATTCCAAGGCTGTGTTATTATTATTTTGAACTTACCTGTAAGAATATGATAAGGTTTATTTTGAACCCGAAAATGCAAGACATTTTTCATTTAAATTTTTATACAGTCATGCTTTTCTGTCATTTTTTCGATATCCTAATGACATTTAGGATGACATAAGCATTCAAATTATGAACTAGATATTTGACAAGGACTCGGAGCTTCCCAATTCTTCCAAAAGGCATGTTGGTATGAACACCACCGGAACTTTTATGTGTTTCTCAAAACTTTGGATTATCCTGAGAAAGGCAGCGACTCCAACAGTGTGAATTGTAAAGGTCTTTTTTGTGTTCTCCTTTATATAACTCACGTCCTCAAACAAAGTCATGACTTGTAGTTATGGAAATTCATAGCGATTAATGTTGGCATCTGCCTTGCAAATAAATGTTTGAATGTTTGATTGGTAGTGGAGGATATTCAAATGAGATGACTAACTTTTGAGAAATCTATGGGCTAATAAATTGGAGAATTTTGTATGAGCATGCACGTGATGGAAAAAAAGGAGAATCATATTAGGTAAAGCATGGGAAACTCTTCTTCTAACAGTCACATAGATAGGTTGTGCCGGCAGATAGTTTTTATGCTATGCTTTCATGTTGTGGAAAAGTAGCATGATTTAATGCAACGAGGAATGTAAAGCATATTGCAGCTTGCAAACTATGATAATGTTACCAAAGTTGACTTCAACATAAGCTCTTTTTCTTAACGAAAAGATCAAATACTATGTATGTGTATATGATGTGATTTTTTTTTAATATACTCTTTATCGAGGCATAAATATTTCATGTATAATCTTATCATTCATCAGAATCTTGGGTGCCAATGGTTCTCAGTCTTAGATGTTCCTATCAGGCATTCCGGATGTTTCTAGCATGAAACTTGTGATTGATAATATGGCCATGGGCTTCATTGCTTGTCTTTATCAAATAGTTTTAAATTTGAAATGCTTGATTGAGGGTCAATGTGTACTTCGTTTATGCAGAGGAAAAGCTGGAAAAACCTATTCGCGTACATGGGTCCAGGGTTCCTTGTTTCAATTGCATACATTGACCCTGGAAATTGTAAGATCAAAAGCATTTCTTTGTGATGCTGCTTGTAACATGGTTAAAAATAATGACAAGTGCTGAATATTTTGTTTTAACTTGCAGTTGAAACTGACCTGCAGTCAGGAGCACAATACAAGTATGAGGTCCGCCTTTTATCTTAATTCATTTTGTTTTCCCTCTTGATTTCAGACTTTGAAATTTGTCAAAATGTAATGTTATGAGAGAAGAGATCTGGAGCATCATGATGGAATACCATAGAAAGTCTTGTTAGAGGGTAAATTGGAATTTTATGGAACACAGTAGCAAATATTTATGACATTTTCCCCTCTGTATTCCTCCCCTGAAAAAAAAAAAAAAACAGCAGAGTGAAGGCTATATCATGTGGCACAGTGCGTCAAGGTTCGCAGGTCTCTTGATGATCTAGAGCCTGCAGAAAGTTTCCAGCATGTAGATTTGTTAGTTTTTTTTTTTAGAAAAGATTGTTTGTGTACTGCTGCTTTTCCTGAAGGACCTCTGTTTAAAAAACTTGCAGTTACTTTGGATCATATTAGTGGCTTCATTTGCTGCTCTTATTATCCAATCTCTTGCAGCAAACTTGGGTGTTGTCACTGGTATGTGAAATCTAAACTTGCTAATTGTTCTACTTCCTCTCCACTGTTTCTGTATTAATACTGTTCCCCCCCCCCCAAAAAAAAAATATTATCTTTCTCGTTGCAGGAAAACATTTAGCAGAACACTGTAGGAGTGAATATCCTAGAATATCAAACTTAATATGCGTCACTGCACCCCACTCTTGTTTCCAATTGATTTTAATTTTTAGAGGAATATATGGCCAAAATGCTGGTGTATTAAATGAGAACAGCCTGTTTCTTTCATGTTACCAATCGATGTTTGGTACCAAAAAATGCTTCCTTCTCCTTCCAGTGATTGGGACAGCCTTTGCGTTGAACATGCTCTTCAAAATTCCGGTATGGATTGGTGTTCTTCTGACTGGACTCAGCACTCTTGTCCTGTTAGCACTACAGCAATACGGGGTAATTTTATTTCTTCCCAATTGCTATATGTTTATATCCAGAAGAGGAATGTGCACTTGCGACTACATTTCTATTATGTTGAATTAAACCTTGTTAGCCCATCTTGTTTTTCTTGTATAGGTTCGGAAGCTTGAATTCTTCATTGCTTTTCTCGTGTGTACCATAGCTGGATGTTTTTTTGTAGAGCTTGGCTATGCAAAGCCTGACGCTAAGGAAGTTCTGAAAGGGCTCTTTGTTCCCCAATTAAAGGGGAATGGTGCTGCTGGTCTGGCAATTTCACTTCTCGGTGCTATGGTTATGCCGTATGTGTTTTATGTTCAATTTATTCTTGTTTTCTTGCATTTGTAAAACCACTCTGAAATTTGCCAAACTTTTATGAAATGATTGCAGGCACAATCTCTTTCTCCATTCAGCATTGGTGCTTTCAAGGAAAATCCCCCGATCTGTGCATGGCATCAAGGTAAATATGATGAGTAGACCACCTTGAGCTTGCTTGTGCATGTACTTGAGAAAAGCCTTAAGTTTGTTTCTATGCATGTGCATGTCAATGTATAGTTCAAGTGTTCAAAAGTGCTTTGATATTAAAATGGTCGAGTCATTGAGAGATGGTAGTTCTGAAGCCCCTTTGGAAAGATTATATACATATGAAACACTCGCGCTCTTGTCTGCTAGTGGATTTCCCTACTGTTTTTTGTTCTTTGGAAACTAAAGAATTGTTTAGCCTTCTTGTCAGTGAGCTTTTAGTCATTTAAGTGTTGTTTGTTACCTTCCTACCTGTTGTCTCTAGCCTGCTCTCTGTCATATGTAGAAAATAGCCTTGGCTGACAGGAGAAGAATATTCATGCAAACTAATTAGATAATTGTATGGACCTGTTTTAATTTCTGTTCTGGCCAGTTTCTTTTAAGCTCAAAATTTTGGGTGCACTTTTAGAATGATAATTTTTACAATCATTGACAAAATGTTATAATTTTTGAAATCCAGAATGAACTTGTTGGAATATGGATCTACACTGTATTTATTAACAGGCAGCAATGAATGCCATTCTTGTTCACAGGAGGCTTGCAGATTTTACACGATAGAAAGTGGCTTTGCTCTAGTTATAGCCTTTCTCATCAATGTATCTGTCATTTCCGTGAGTGGTGCAGTTTGCAACTCACAAAATATAAGTGCTCAAGATCAAGAAAACTGCAAGGACTTGGACTTGAACAAAGCTTCCTTTCTTCTTAAAGTATGTGATTCAGCAACATTTCAATTTTCTGACTGTCCTGTCAATTCTGACATGGTTTTCTACTATTATAACATATTGTGATTTTTCAATTTCCTCAGTGCTCTATTGATCCAGATATTTTTTTCATGATAGTGCCATTGTGGTTTCTTGCTTGCAGAATGTATTAGGTAGTTGGAGTTCGAAACTGTTTGCAGTTGCATTGCTGGCATCAGGTCAGAGCTCTACAATAACAGGAACTTATGCAGGGCAGTATGTCATGCAGGTATATGATAGTCACTCTAAGAAATTCTTATTTCTCAATGTCAGCACATGAATTTCTGTCTAGAAAGCAGTCGCTTTGAACTTAAGAAATAGACTTTGTGGTAGCATTCTTAACTTTTGTTGCAGAGTTTTAGATGTTCTGCAATTCAAATTGTCATTGTTGTTTCTTTTGCTTCCTGGGGCTGTTTTGTCACTCATTATTCCATTCATTTCTTACTGCAGGGATTTCTTGATTTACGATTGAAACCATGGTTAAGGAACTTCCTAACTCGAAGCTTGGCCATAGTCCCTAGTCTAATTGTTGCAATAATCGGGGGCTCTTCCGGGGCTGGAAAGCTGATTATTATTGCATCGGTATGATCAGTTGGACACAAATACATTCTTTCAGAACAAGACATTAATTTATTTCTATAGTGGAAATGGATTCTTTTTCTGATATGTATTTCTAGTCATCCCAGCTAGACTTTTAGCTGTGATAATAAGAAACTTAACGTCATTAAAGCTATGGTTTCCATGAAGCAATGAAGCAATATGTATCATATCATCTCCCATTGTTTCCACCAGAGGCAGCTATCTTGTGTGAACATTAAGTCCAGGTTTTAGAAAGAAAAAACAAAAAGCAATCTTTTTGTCTGTTGTTTTCCAGTCCAATAGAAATCAGGGTAAAAACTCCTGTTGTCTTCGTGCATTTGTAGCTCACTTTTCATGCTGTATTGCAGATGATTCTATCTTTTGAGCTCCCTTTTGCTCTCATTCCACTTCTCAAGTTCACAAGTAGCAAAGCCAAGATGGGGATATATGTTAACTCAACCATGGTATTTACCTTCACTTGATCAGTGCGTACACTGTTTGTTTTACGTTTTTTTCAGCATTAAATATGAAGATTTCTTTTTGGGTTCAGAATGGCATTACCATCTCCAGCATGGTTTTACTCTTGAAGATTTCTCAATAAGAACACCAAATAAATATTTATAATATCCAACAAATCAGTTTTCTTGCCATGCCATGCTTGAAACACGTGTTCATTCGGCATATATACCATTTATCTTATTTTCAATCATCCATTAATATACTACTCTGCAGATTTCAGCTGTTACTTGGGTCATTGGATTTCTTATCATGGCAATAAATATATACTACCTCGCATCTAGCTTCATCCAGATTCTTCTCCATGGCCATCGAAAGCTTGTAGCTTCCATCTTTCTTGGAATACTTGGATTTGTGGGCATGGCAGTGTATCTGGCTGGCATTGCATACCTGGTGTGTCGTAGAAACAAGGAGGCTACAAATCTTGTAGCTCTAACATCTGAAAATCCGAATATCTGCAACGAGTCTGGCAATGCAGAAGTGTACGGTCTCCCCAGAGAAGACATAGCAAGCATGCAACTGCCTCAAAGGAGGAGTAATGGAGATGACTTTTAAATTACAGGGCAGGTGAAATCTCAAGGTCAATAACTTACTGTGATTGAAATAACACTAGAGATGAGGTTATAATAGTTGTCCTTTTCTAATCCACAATTTGCCTGTCCTCCCGCTGTAATGTGATGACTTTGTGGACCAAACAGCTCTATGATGAATAAACCAAACCATGAGCATTGAGATGTTCAGAGAGCTTGTCACCGCGATTTTCTTTCTCGCATCCATTCTTGCAGAACTTCTTTCGTTGTGAAATGCAAAAACAATTAAGTGTAGCTATGGATAATTTGTTTTGTAGATTAACTTATTTATAGACTGGGCTAACAATTCACATTAATTCTAATTAATTTACTTATAATCTTCTTGATTTCTCTTAGTTTTAAGATACATCAAATGCATTTGCGTGGATCGGAAGGATATTTATTTTACTTCGATGAACAACAAATTTATAAGAATGAATGTCTAGACCTTGACATATTGGTTTACTGTTTTTATTTTCAGAATTTTATTTATTTAATTTTTACTCAAATTCTCTTTATTTATTACAGTTTCTTACAGGAAAATTAAAACATTTTGTTTCCTGGATTCGACCTGGCCTTCGCAATCAAATTAAAAATTTATTTTGTTTATAATAATAAAGTCATAATTATATTCTGAAGGTTTCGACAACCAACCATTTTCAGATGGCAAAGCTATATTTCTTGGCAATAGGGTGATGTTTCTCATCAAAGTATTGATGATTTCTTAGAATTCAAGATTTTTTCTTGCTGTCAGAGGGAGGAAACACAGGATCCAAATATTGTTTTTTTTTTTAGTATAAACCACGCGGTGTCCTGGACGCTGACCTAGACTAATCCACGCTCGCACCGGGTCAGCCCATATAGAGGTAAAGTACTCCCTAAGAGAGTGTCTCCATACACAAGGAGGATCGAACCCTAACCTTGCTTAAAGGCGAGAGTGCCGAACCACTTACACCGTGCCCTCTTGGGTGGATCCAAATATTGTTATAAAGATAAGACATGTCAACAATTTGTTTTTTTTTAGCATAAGCTTTACATGTGAGCTGCGCGATGATGCGTTAC
Organism: Salix arbutifolia; assembly: GCA_025169955.1. Lineage (NCBI taxonomy): Eukaryota > Viridiplantae > Streptophyta > Magnoliopsida > Malpighiales > Salicaceae > Salix > Salix arbutifolia. The sequence continues at coordinate 2,587,256 of CM045902.1, forward strand.
TCTTGGCTGTGATGGCCTTAGTTGGTCTCTATCTGTTTTTTGTAGGACGCAGCTCATCAAGGGCCATAACATTGTATTTCCACAATTAGGAAACTGCAGCCATGTTAAATCAAATTTGTCAATATTGTTTTGGTTGATGTTTCATTTTTTTAATTGGAATAGAATATTTGGTTTCGGAGCGTTTCGGCGTGCCGTTTAGGATTGTATTATTTATGTATATATATAATTAAATATATTAATTAAAAAAAATAGTTCAAATTCAAAAATAAAATTATTTAGAATTGTGCAATTTAATCTAAAAAAAGACAATAAAATAATTTTTCTCAACAAAATTATGAGCATGTATTATTACGAGAATGTCATCATCAATCTCGCAAGATCATTACATTCTGGAGAAAACACTATATGGACAAAACGAAACGGGAGAAACGAAACCGGTACGTTTCGGCCGGTATTTGGCCAAAAAATCCGGAACAAGCTGGAATTTAAACTGAGATAAAAATGATACCGTTTTGTCTCATTTTTTTAACTGGTACGAAACGATACCCTCTGCAAGAGCACGACGTCGTGGCGACTCTCCCTGCGAGCTGAGGAATTCATGTCGGGGTTTTGTCTTTATTTTTGTGAAAAAAGAGAGTCGTCACCTAGTATTATAGTTACTAGGAAACCTAAAATGGTCTTTCAAATATTCTAAGGCAAGACACTGCTTGCGTAAAGGGAAGGTTTTAGCACCACTAGTACGCCCTACCTAAGGTAAGCTGCTTGGTATTTTGGTCTGCCTTATGATTTGCTATGCTGTTGATCTTTCAAAAAAATATATTAGTTAAATGACGATGGCGTATTATTTCCGTAAAAATATTTTGGATATTTATCAATTAAGGTTTTTTTTATCCAAATATTTACGGTGAATAACAATGAATTATCCTTGCTAATATTTTGGATATTAACTCCTTTAGGATTTCTTTACCCAAATATCAACAGTGAATAATAACGAATTATCCCGACCAATATTTTGGATATGTAACCTCTTTAGGATTTCTTTACCCAAATATCAACAATGAATAATAATAAATTATCCCCGCCAATATTAGGATATTAACCCCTTTATGATTTCTTTACCCAAATATTAACAGTGAATAATGTGAATCCTCAAAAATAAGATTTTGATATTTTTGGAATATTGACCAATACCCTTTGGATTTTACAAATATGTTGTAAAATCCAAAAATAAGAGAACAATTTTTTTTGTGTTTACGAAATCTATGCTAAAACACTTTTTTTTTTTGGATGGGTAATCCAGACCCGCTGGGGCCTGACTAATCCCATGGCCTAACTGTACCGCGGCAAGCCAGAGGAACCATTTAATTCATGGGCTTCGCCCAAGTCCGCTGGCCCAAAGGAGTAGTTTGCACCTGGTGGGATTCGAACCTGAGACGTGGAAGGAGCACACTCCCCCGTCCCAGGCCTCCTACCGCCAGGCCAACCCCCTTGGGTTCTAAAACACATTTTGTTCTTTAAACTCTGAATATTTTTTTTTGGAAAGGGATGTTCAAGATATGTTAGTATATTGACTGTATGCACGAAGACAACACATTTTTGTCTTTTTTAAAATATTTTTATGCAAATTTTGTATTTTTTGTTATATTTTTTATGGGCCAGTTGTCCAGCCCTGATGGCCCAAGAGGCCCATCATCTAGGGCTGGACTGCCAGCCCTAGGTGGGCCGTCCACCCATTTTAATGGCCTGGCTGGGCCTCGTCCCTGGCCCAACCAGCCCCACTATTCTGCATAATGCAAAACAATGGCACAGGGGAGTGGATTAATGCACTCCCCCCTCGTGCATGAAGATGAACGTGAACAATGAATGTGATGTTTTTGGAGTGTAAAGAACGACGTACCTGTTAATATCGTGTGGTAAAGGAGGTCGAGGTGGTTCTTCCTGTCATAGTGGCGTCGCAAATGGTGGTTTGTGGTGGCCGAAGGCGGCGTCGGAAGGTGTCTGCCTTACTTTGCTGTCGTGACTGCTGCTCCCGTTGCTTCGCCGAAGGAGGTGGCTGGGCTGCTGGCGTGGAGGTGGAGCTGCTGGTGAAGAGAAAGAGGGGCTGGTGTGGCTGGAGTTGCTACCGGAGGAAGGAGAGACAGAAACACCGGCGTGCCTGGTTTTAGAGAGAGAGGCTGGGCTGGAAACGGGGAAGAAGAAGAGGGGGCTGAGCTGCTGTTGTGTATTTTTTACGTGAGGAGTGTTTGTTTTCTGCTAAGTTTCGTTCATCCCTGTCAATACTCTTGCTGTTTTTGCTCCTCTGTCACCTTCTTCCTCCCAATGTTTTTTGCAATTTTCCCTCTGTCAATCTCCTATTTTCTTTTCGTCCCCTATTCTGCAAAATCCTTTTTTTTCCTCCTCTTTTGCATGCTGCGAACAGTGCATTTATAGGGGAAGGAGGCAACCCTATGCACATTGCATGATGGGTTGCTGCCCCTTAATTTGCAGAGGGCCTGTAGAGGCGTGCTCTGCACTGTTCTAGTGTCAGAATAGTGCAGGCATGCTGCAGTTTTGATTTTGGAAAGGTGAAAGTATGATTTGGTCCCTTAATTTGTAATTGTTTTAATTGTATCTCCAATTGGTTTTAAACTTTTAATTTTGTATAATTGTATCCCCGTCAGAATTTTCAAGAGCAACCTTAGCTTTACACGCCTTTTTATTTTGGTCCCTGGTTTCTGATTTGTGCGATTTAACCCTCAATTGACCATTAGACTCTCAATTCGTTCAATTTGGCCCCTGATTTCGCATAATTGGCTTGAAAAAAATTCAATTCGGTCTCCAAAAATTCCAATCTCATTAATTGAACCTGAATTAAGTTCAAGAACTTGATTTTTCATTGATTAAGCCCTTAATAAAATTATTTTGACCAATTTAAAGTATAATTAAGTCCTTGCACTTAATTAAATCCTTTAATTGGACCCTAAATTAATTCTTCAACACAATTACACTTTTATATTGGTCAACGATTAAATCAAACTGGCCCATAAAAATATAATTATATTTCTTGACTTAAATTTTACGCAGATTTATCCAAAAATAAATTACTTTAGCCTTAAATCTGCATTTTCCTTCATTTCTGGGCATAAAAGAGGTACGATCGAGTTCTCGAAAACGTCCAAAATTTTCACCTTGATTTTCCTACCGACACCGGCCCCTTTTATTTTATTTTTTCTATTTTTGGGTAGATTTGGGGAATAACCCAAAATTGGGTTATGACAGTTTTGTCTCGTTTTTTTAACTGGTACAAAACATTTCGACTGTTTCGGCTGAAACAGAACGAAACCGACAACTATGTGTTAAATGATAAACCTTGCACCTTCAGTTCTTGTCAGTGATTTGGTGCAGCTGCAGGTGCATGAACAATTTTTTGCAGGGATGCGTGGCAACCAAGGTTGTCAAAATCGAGATTTTGACACGAATCGGAAAGGGCTCTGAAAAATTGGATCGTAAATTCGTAAGATCGTACCCGAATTTGTCCGTACAAAAATCATAAAATCACAGCTAAAATCGTGTGAGAAGAAAAATCGTAAAATCGTATGTAAAATATTTCTGAATACAAAATAGCATAATTATGGACATAAAACTTAATTAGTTTAGGTTCATACATGATGTAAAATAACTTCAAAACACATTACAAAACAATTATGTCCATAGAAGTTCATTAGGTAAAAACAAACATATTTAAAATAAATATTTTAATGATATGCTATATAAATTACATATTTATATTTAAATCAGATGAATTGACTTTTAATTTATTTTTATAATGTATTTAAAGATTAAATTTGATTTAAAATCTAATTCTTTGAAATAAATAATTTAATTCTTAACTCTTAAAAATCTAAAATATAAGATTTCCCTGGTGGGCCGCCAAATTATCATTTTCCTTCTAATAAAATCCCAAAATTTGGCTAAAGAGGCAAAGCCCAATCACAATTATATCTCCTTTTCGTTTTGTTGAGGAGAGAGCCAGCAGCAGCAGCAGGAGGAGGAGGCTAGTATATATATATAATTTGTCCGATGTGGGACAAATTGTATTTGTCCCACATCGGACAAATATAATGTTTTCTCAATTCCTCTCGTTTTAAATACAGCCGAGAGTCTCCACTCTCCAGACTCTCCACTCTCCAGCCGAGAGTCTCCATAAAGTGTTTCTTTCTTTAATTATCCCACATCGGTTGAGAAATAAAAAGGTAAATATTTTTGTGTATAAATATAAGAGGTGATTAAGTAAATCAGTGCAAGATTTGGTTTTAAAATAATGAAAAATCTGGATCGTAAAATCGGATCGATCGGGTCCGATTTTACGAGTCAATCCGATTTTGACCGGGTTTGACTGGTTTCGATTTTTCTTTCCGGTCCAACCAGGTTTGCTGAGCCAACTCGCAAACTCGTACGAGTTTGCGAGTTGGCTCGCGAGTTTGATTACCATGGTGGCAACTGGTTACTCCAACCACCCAGGCTTTGCTGGATCCGTAAGCAAATATGCAGAGACGTCAAAAGCAAGAGATACAGGTAAAGATTTATGTGGTGGATTCAGATTTTTATTTTTCAATATTAAATTGATTAAAAAGCGATATCTATCTATCTATATATTATAGGGTTATGGATCATACATACCTTGTAAGTTAATCCGGATCAGTTTATATATCAGTCTCTGAATATTTAAAATATCATTCAAGGCTCTATCATATTGATATTTTAAAGAAAATATACAGGGAACCTCATTCCTTATATAACTATTCTCAGCTACTTCTGAAAGCGATCCTTTCTAAAAAAATGAAACGAAAACCAATAGTTCAGAGAATCAAATGATGAATTAAAAAGAAAAATGAGGAAGCAAATTGCCAACATGGGCCTGAATCTGCTTAGGAATAATAATAAACAAAAACTTTACTCAGCAATAGATTATAGATCCATAACCTAGCTGGACTGTGGCAACCAAGAAATTATTACGCCTCAGCTTCGCCAACCATACATTGCGCCGCCGAGCGCAATGTTTCTCCACTCGTTCGAATACTTGAGCATAATAAAAGCGATCACGATCGGAGAGCATGACATTTATGCCTAATTTGCTGAATAACATGCAGACCATTTCATCATCACCCAGTCCATTTTCAATGATTCCGCAGTGTCGAAGTATCTGCACATCTTCTCGAGTGTTGATCAGACAATCCATCAAATTTATATAATCAGTGACGTACAGATGCGAGCATTGTTCATAGGCAATAAGATTTCGGAATAGAGACTCTGTTGTATCTACAACTGTCAAACATGGGATTTTTATCATGCCTTTTTCAAAACGCACACCCTGGAACAACCCATACTGTTGTTCTTGTTTTCCAAACTTAATGCCAGCTTCTTTCAGCTCTTTGGCACTGCGTATGAACTCCGATTGTATGTTCTTCGCTTCACTCTCTCTAGGCGGCGGAGAAGGGGAAGGCAGCAGCCAATTATCATATACCATGTCCAGAAGATGCTTGCATTCGTGGGATGAATTTCTATTGCTTCTCCCGAGCCTCGAGCCTGAAAACATCCATTTGAAGAAACGTGACGCCTTATCAACGAGAGGGTCCCTTTCGTTCGGCATTGCCATAGAAAACAACTTCAAAAGAACACAGAATGGAAGTTGATTTTCTAGTAACAGCATATCATATGATACTGTAGAGAGAACCAATAAATTTCCAGTAACAGGATCTCCTTGTTGAGGCATGATAAAAATTTAATAGTTTCTCGTCCCACAATGAATTTACTTTTTTAGAAAACACAAACTCAACTTAATTCACATGTCTTGCCTCAATTTCACAACAAGCCTCGGAAAACCCAATTTCTATGTGATGTTTTTTTATGACTTCATATATGTTATAACCCAGAAATATAAATACTTAGTTTTTAGTAATTATTTTAAAAAATCATTTATAACTTAAATAATATTCCTTTTCTTCTTAGAGTTAAAAATAATTTTTTTAATAAAATTAATCTTAATTATTCCTAACTTAGTTTGAGAGTGACAATGTATATTTAAGTTGTAACTCCACAATAATATTAATAACTAACATAATTATGATATGATTAATTAATTTACTACATAATAAATAAATTATTATAAAATAATAAACCAAAATATTTAATAATTTATAACTTAAATGTATTATAATTATGAAAATAACAGTAAAAATTGACAGAGTGTGACCTAAACATAGATTCACAAAAATTTATATATTTTTATTTAAAATTATTTAATTTATATTTCTGGTTTGTTTTAATATAATAATACCAAGAATTAATTTTAAAAATTAAAAATATATTATTTTAATATATTTTTTAACAATAATATTTTAAAAAATAATCAATACTCACTTCAAATATCAAATGCCATCCAATGCGGCACGTGATGAGCAACCATGACCATCCACGGGCCTGGAAGAAATCAAGCACGGAAAATTTGTTGCATCATAAAATAATAGAAAAAGCTTTCCCTACACGCAAGTCCTCAGGTGGAACACACATGCCCAAAAAAAAAATGCAAATGGGCGGCTGCTTATTTTCAAGCTCCAAGCAGAAGACAGAGAACCAGAGAAACGTCACTGTAAAGATAGGAGTGAACTTATAATTAAGTGTGCATCTGCGAGTGAGAGTCTTACAAATCCTACAAAGAAGTCTGTCTCTTCATCTGCTTTTTGTGGCACTGAGGTAGTTTCTGTTCTTTTTTACCAAAAGATCCTCTTTTTTTGGTCTGTTTTTCTCTGATGGGTTCGTTTCATATACGTTAATTTTGGTTTTCTAATCATTAAATTTGAATCCAGATTGCCTTGTTGCGATTGAACTGCTGTAATATCTACTTGCTTCATTCAAAGTTTCCTTCTTTCTTTCAAATTTTGCTTGTTTCAATGAAACCACAGTTTACAGTGGGAGTTAGCCATGGCGGGTTCGTCTTCTGTGCAGCCACAGTTCATTGCCAGCACTGGAAATAGGAGTTTTTCTAATGCACCATTGATTGAGAGTTCAGATCCTGAACAAATTGTCGTGCCTGATGTAAGTTTTCTTTTAAACAATCAATATTCAATACTACTGTTGATTCTCATTACAGTTACCATGTTTGCACCTACTCCATTTTTATTCTATCCTTAGTATAATTTAATGAGATTTTTATAGACAGAAAGTGATGCCAAATAAAATTATGAATACACACGTGTGTACATGTATATATGTGTGCTAACGGAAACTGGCCCGAAAATATCCTGACTAGGAAAAAAAATGATTATGTATGTATGCATGTGGGTTTGTGTGTGTTTCTAAGTGTTTCAGACTAGTGAGAGGTTCATGCATTTCATGTCTGACATTCCTGTGGGACCCATCTTGGGGAGCCACCAATATATGAACTTGCACATATTGAAAAATTCTGCGTTTAAATTTATGTACAGTATTTGATTGCGTGTTGGATTTAGTGTGTCTTCCATTTGTTTGAATCAAGGTCTCATCATGTGTGCGTGAAAAAATGGTGTTTGTGGTAAGGAATGGAGATAATTGAATGGCTTATGAGGTTAGTAAAAATGATGTAAGCATGTTTTATGGAAACGAAGAGTCAAATGGTGTTTTAGGAAGCAAATTTAAGTGATGAAACATGGTATCTAAATGTCATCGTATTCAACTGACTGATATCATTATTGTTGTTGTTGTTGTTTTTTCTTTTTCTCTTTCAATTTGATTGGCAAACTTTCAATAGCTTTCCGTTTCCATCTTTGACCTGAAAGAAATGAGACGGATAAGAAAAAATGATTGACCAGTTCTGTTCCCCTCAATTAAATCATTGCTGATGTTAGAATTCCAAGGCTGTGTTATTATTATTTTGAACTTACCTGTAAGAATATGATAAGGTTTATTTTGAACCCGAAAATGCAAGACATTTTTCATTTAAATTTTTATACAGTCATGCTTTTCTGTCATTTTTTCGATATCCTAATGACATTTAGGATGACATAAGCATTCAAATTATGTACTAGACATTTGACAAGGACTCGGAGCTTCCCAATTCTTCCAAAAGGCATGTTGGTATGAACACCACCGGAACTTTTATGTGTTTCTCAAAACTTTGGATTATCCTGAGAAAGGCAGCGACTCCAACAGTGTGAATTGTAAAGGTCTTTTTTGTGTTCTCCTTTATATAACTCACGTCCTCAAACAAAGTCATGACTTGTAGTTATGGAAATTCATAGCGATTAATGTTGGCATCTGCCTTGCAAATAAATGTTTGAATGTTTGATTGGTAGTGGAGGATATTCAAATGAGATGACTAACTTTTGAGAAATCTATGGGCTAATAAATTGGAGAATTTTGTATGAGCATGCACGTGATGGAAAAAAAGGAGAATCATATTAGGTAAAGCGTGGGAAACTCTTCTTCTAACAGTCACATAGATAGGTTGTGCCAGCAGATAGTTTTTATGCTATGCTTTCATGTTGTGGAAAAGTAGCATGATTTAATGCAACGAGGAATGTAAAGCATATTGCAGCTTGCAAACTATGATAATGTTACCAAAGTTGACTTCAACATAAGCTCTTTTTCTTAACGAAAAGATCAAATACTATGTCTGTGTATATGATGTGATTTTTTTTTAATATACTCTTTATCGAGGCATAAATATTTCATGTATAATCTTATCATTCATCAGAATCTTGGGTGCCAATGGTTCTCAGTCTTAGATGTTCCTATCAGGCATTCCGGATGTTTCTAGCATGAAACTTGTGATTGATAATATGGCCATGGGCTTCATTGCTTGTCTTTATCAAATAGATTTAAATTTGAAATGCTTGATTGAGGGTCAATGTGTACTTCGTTTATGCAGAGGAAAAGCTGGAAAAACCTATTCGCGTACATGGGTCCAGGGTTCCTTGTTTCAATTGCATACATTGACCCTGGAAATTGTAAGATCAAAAGCATTTCTTTGTGATGCTGCTTGTAACATGGTTAAAAATAATGACAAGTGCTGAATATTTTGTTTTAACTTGCAGTTGAAACTGACCTGCAGTCAGGAGCACAATACAAGTATGAGGTCCGCCTTTTATCTTAATTCAGTTTGTTTTCCCTCTTGATTTCAGACTTTGAAATTTGTCAAAATGTAATGTTATGAGAGAAGAGATCTGGAGCATCATGATGGAATACCATAGAAAGTCTTGTTAGAGGGTAAATTGGAATTTTATGGAGCACAGTAGCAAATATTTATGACATTTTCCCCTCTGTATTCCTCCCCTGAAAAAAAAAAAAAAACACCAGAGTGAAGGCTATATCATGTGGCACAGTGCGTCAAGGTTCGCAGGTCTCTTGATGATCTAGAGCCTGCAGAAAGTTTCCAGCATGTAGATTTGTTAGTTTTTTTTTTTAGAAAAGATTGTTTGTGTACTGCTGCTTTTCCTGAAGGACCTCTGTTTAAAAAACTTGCAGTTACTTTGGATCATATTAGTGGCTTCATTTGCTGCTCTTATTATCCAATCTCTTGCAGCAAACTTGGGTGTTGTCACTGGTATGTGAAATCTAAACTTGCTAATTGTTCTACTTCCTCTCCACTGTTTCTGTATTAATACTGTTCCCCCCCCCCCCAAAAAAAAAATATTATCTTTCTCGTTGCAGGAAAACATTTAGCAGAACACTGTAGGAGTGAATATCCTAGAATATCAAACTTAATATGCGTCACTGCACCCCACTCTTGTTTCCAATTGATTTTAATTTTTAGAGGAATATATGGCCAAAATGCTGGTGTATTAAATGAGAACAGCCTGTTTCTTTCATGTTACCAATCGATGTTTGGTACCAAAAAATGCTTCCTTCTCCTTCCAGTGATTGGGACAGCCTTTGCGTTGAACATGCTCTTCAAAATTCCGGTATGGATTGGTGTTCTTCTGACTGGACTCAGCACTCTTGTCCTGTTAGCACTACAGCAATACGGGGTAATTTTATTTCTTCCCAATTGCTATATGTTTATATCCAGAAGAGGAATGTGCACTTGCGACTACATTTCTATTATGTTGAATTAAACCTTGTTAGCCCATCTTGTTTTTCTTGTATAGGTTCGGAAGCTTGAATTCTTCATTGCTTTTCTCGTGTGTACCATAGCTGGATGTTTTTTTGTAGAGCTTGGCTATGCAAAGCCTGACGCTAAGGAAGTTCTGAAAGGGCTCTTTGTTCCCCAATTAAAGGGGAATGGTGCTGCTGGTCTGGCAATTTCACTTCTCGGTGCTATGGTTATGCCGTATGTGTTTTATGTTCAATTTATTCTTGTTTTCTTGCATTTGTAAAACCACTCTGAAATTTGCCAAACTTTTATGAAATGATTGCAGGCACAATCTCTTTCTCCATTCAGCATTGGTGCTTTCAAGGAAAATCCCCCGATCTGTGCATGGCATCAAGGTAAATATGATGAGTAGACCACCTTGAGCTTGCTTGTGCATGTACTTGAGAAAAGCCTTAAGTTTGTTTCTATGCATGTGCATGTCAATGTATAGTTCAAGTGTTCAAAAGTGCTTTGATATTAAAATGGTCGAGTCATTGAGAGATGGTAGTTCTGAAGCCCCTTTGGAAAGATTATATACATATGAAACACTCGCGCTCTTGTCTGCTAGTGGATTTCCCTACTGTTTTTTGTTCTTTGGAAACTAAAGAATTGTTTAGCCTTCTTGTCAGTGAGCTTTTAGTCATTTAAGTGTTGTTTGTTACCTTCCTACCTGTTGTCTCTAGCCTGCTCTCTGTCATATGTAGAAAATAGCCTTGGCTGACAGGAGAAGAATATTCATGCAAACTAATTAGATAATTGTATGGACCTGTTTTAATTTCTGTTCTGGCCAGTTTCTTTTAAGCTCAAAATTTTGGGTGCACTTTTAGAATGATAATTTTTACAATCATTGACAAAATGTTATAATTTTTGAAATCCAGAATGAACTTGTTGGAATATGGATCTACACTGTATTTATTAACAGGCAGCAATGAATGCCATTCTTGTTCACAGGAGGCTTGCAGATTTTACACGATAGAAAGTGGCTTTGCTCTAGTTATAGCCTTTCTCATCAATGTATCTGTCATTTCCGTGAGTGGTGCAGTTTGCAACTCACAAAATATAAGTGCTCAAGATCAAGAAAACTGCAAGGACTTGGACTTGAACAAAGCTTCCTTTCTTCTTAAAGTATGTGATTCAGCAACATTTCAATTTTCTGACTGTCCTGTCAATTCTGACATGGTTTTCTACTATTATAACATATTGTGATTTTTCAATTTCCTCAGTGCTCTATTGATCCAGATATTTTTTTCATGATAGTGCCATTGTGGTTTCTTGCTTGCAGAATGTATTAGGTAGTTGGAGTTCGAAACTGTTTGCAGTTGCATTGCTGGCATCAGGTCAGAGCTCTACAATAACAGGAACTTATGCAGGGCAGTATGTCATGCAGGTATATGATAGTCACTCTAAGAAATTCTTATTTCTCAATGTCAGCACATGAATTTCTGTCTAGAAAGCAGTCGCTTTGAACTTAAGAAATAGACTTTGTGGTAGCATTCTTAACTTTTGTTGCAGAGTTTTAGATGTTCTGCAATTCAAATTGTCATTGTTGTTTCTTTTGCTTCCTGGGGCTGTTTTGTCACTCATTATTCCATTCATTTCTTACTGCAGGGATTTCTTGATTTACGATTGAAACCATGGTTAAGGAACTTCCTAACTCGAAGCTTGGCCATAGTCCCTAGTCTAATTGTTGCAATAATCGGGGGCTCTTCCGGGGCTGGAAAGCTGATTATTATTGCATCGGTATGATCAGTTGGACACAAATACATTCTTTCAGAACAAGACATTAATTTATTTCTATAGTGGAAATGGATTCTTTTTCTGATATGTATTTCTAGTCATCCCAGCTAGACTTTTAGCTGTGATAATAAGAAACTTAACGTCATTAAAGCTATGGTTTCCATGAAGCAATGAAGCAATATGTATCATATCATCTCCCATTGTTTCCACCAGAGGCAGCTATCTTGTGTGAACATTAAGTCCAGGTTTTAGAAAGAAAAAACAAAAAGCAATCTTTTTGTCTGTTGTTTTCCAGTCCAATAGAAATCAGGGTAAAAACTCCTGTTGTCTTCGTGCATTTGTAGCTCACTTTTCATGCTGTATTGCAGATGATTCTATCATTTGAGCTCCCTTTTGCTCTCATTCCACTTCTCAAGTTCACAAGTAGCAAAGCCAAGATGGGGATATATGTTAACTCAACCATGGTATTTACCTTCACTTGATCAGTGCGTACACTGTTTGTTTTACGTTTTTTTCAGCATTAAGTTTGAAGATTTCTTTTTACGTTCAGAATGGCATAACCATCTTCAGCATGGTTTTACTCTTGAAAATCTCTCAATAAGAACACCAAATAAATATTTATAATATCCAACAAAACAGTTATCTTGCCATGCCATGCTTGAAACACGTGTTCATTCGGCATATATACCATTTATCTTATTTTCAATCATCCATTAATATACTACTCTGCAGATTTCAGCTGTTACTTGGGTCATTGGATTTCTTATCATGGCAATAAATATATACTACCTCGCATCTAGCTTCATCCAGATTCTTCTCCATGGCCATCGAAAGCTTGTAGCTTCCATCTTTCTTGGAATACTTGGATTTGTGGGCATGGCAGTGTATCTGGCTGGCATTGCATACCTGGTGTGTCGTAGAAACAAGGAGGCTACAAATCTTGTAGCTCTAACATCTGAAAATCCGAATATCTGCAACGAGTCTGGCAATGCAGAAGTGTACGGTCTCCCTAGAGAAGACATAGCAAGAATGCAACTGCCTCAAAGGAGGAGTAATGGAGATGACTTTTAAATTATAGGGCAAGTGAAATCTCAAGGTCAATAACTTACTGTGATTGAAATAACACTAGATATGAGGTTGTAATAGTTGTCCTTTTCTAATCCACAATTTGCCTGTCCTACCACTGTAATGTGATGACTTTGTGGACCAAACAGCTATATGATGAATAAACCAAACCATGAGCATTGAGATGTTCAGAGAGCTTGTCACCGCGATTTTCTTTCTCGCATCCACTCTTGCAGAACTTCTTTCGTTGTGAAATGCAAAAAAGATTAAGTGTAGCTATGGATAATTTGTTTTGTAGATTAACTTATTTATAGACTGGGCTAACAATTCACATTAATTCAAGTTTTAGAATGGTTGCTTAAAATAAATATAGACTTTGCTCTAAGAGTCACTGTTAAGAAGCAATTTTAATTTTACCAATGATAAAGAAATAATTAGAAGGTTTTATCTAATTAATTTACTTATAATCTTCTTGATTTCTCTTAGTTTTAAGATACATCAAATGCATTTGCTTGGATTGGAAGGATATTTATTTTACTTCGATGAACAACAAATTTATAAGAATGAATGTCTAGACCTTGACATATTGATTTACTGTTTTTATTTTCAGAATTTTATTTATTTAATTTTTACTCAAATTCTCTTTATTTATTACAGTTTCTTACAGGAAAATTAAACATTTTTTTTCTTGGATTCGACCTGCCCTTACAATCAAATTAAAAAATTATTTTGTTTATGATAATAAAGTCATAATTATATTATGAAGGTTTCGACAACCAACCATTTTCAGTTGGCAAAGCTATATTTCTTGGCAATAGGGTGATGTTTCTCATTGTAAGATTTAAGAATACAGAGGATAGAGAGAAAGATGTATAAGCTTTATTTTCTGTTGTAAGTTTACATACGTACTGTACTCTATATATAGCTTACAATTGATACATTCAAAAACTCTCTATATCTATTGTTTTAATGTACAGGATCGTATCTTCCTCAATTGATGATCTGCAGAATTAATTCACAATTGACTTTCCTTAGCTGACTCTGTTTCCCTTTCCAGTCATGCTGATTCTGCACTTCCTTAGCTGATTGCTTTCCCTCAACATTTAATTGTTGATCTTCTCCCTTGATTGTATTTGATTGCTGATCATCCTCCTTGATTTCCATTAACGTTAGTTGATTCTCTACACGCCCCCTCAATCTGAAGGGAAGGTCGCGGACATTCAGATTGAGCTGAACTTGCCGAAACTTGTTTGGTGGTAATGGTTTTGTGAGAGCATCAGCAAGTTGATCTTTGCTGGAGATGAATTGCACCACTAATTCTTTGTTGGAAACCTGGTCCCAAACAAAGTGAAAATCAAGTTCTATATGCTTGGTTCTGGCATGGAACATAGGATTGGATGAAAGGTATGTAGCCCCAATATTATCACACCATAATATCGGACTGTGTTGTAAAGGAAAACCAAGTTCTTTGAGGACTGATCTGAACCAAATCAATTCGGCAGCAGCGTTGGCAATAGCTTTGTATTCAGCTTCAGTGCTGCTCCTGGCTACCGTAGGTTGTTGTTTGCAACTCCAGGAAATTAAATTGGATCCCATGTAGATGCAATACGCACCTACTGATCGCCGATCATCCCTATTTGCTGCTCAGTCAGAGTCAGAGAAGGCTTGCAACTGAAAATCTGTATTTCTGGTGATGAGTAAGCCGGTGGAGATGGAATGCTTGAGATAGCGTAGTATACGGTTGACAGCAAGCCAATGAGAGTCAAGGGGATTGTGCATGAATTTGCTCACTTTATGCACAACAAATGCTAAATCTGGTCTCATAAAAGCCAGATATTGTAGGCTCCCAACCACACTGCAATAGAGGCTTATATCAGCAAAAGGAGCACCATCTGTAGAGGTGAGATGACAAGTGGAAGACATTGGACTGCTGCATGGTTTGGCATGTTCCATTCTGCTTTTGTGTAGCAATTCGATGATGTATTTGCGTTGAGTCAAATACATTCCTTCGGGGCAACGAAGAGCTTCAATTCCAAGGAAATAGGTAAGGTTGCCGAGGTCCTTGAGTGCAAATTGAGTTTGCAAGGAGTGGATAATGTCTGCTATTACTGAAGTGCTTGATCCCGTGATGAGAATATCATCTACATAGATGAGAATATAGATGATATAAGTTGATGTCTGGCGTACACATAGAGAGGGATCTGCCTTACTCTCAACAAACCCCAATAGTTTGAGTGCTGTGGACAGTTTAGAGAACCATGACTTGGGTGCCTGCCGCAAACCATACAGGGATTTATGTAGTTTGCACACATGAGTTGGAAATTGCGGATGAACAAATCCTTGTGGTTGAGTCATGAATACCGTCTCTTGCAAATCGCCATGCAAGAATGCATTTTGCACATCCAACTGTTTGATGTTCCAGTTAGAGGTGACAACAATGGAAATGACAAGATGGATGGTAGCATGTTTAATTACTGGGCTGAATGTTTCAGTAAAGTCAACCCCTTCTTGCTGGTGGAAGCCTTTGGCAACCAAACGAGCTTTATAACGCTCAATGGTCCCATCGGCTTTCTTTTTGATTTTATAAATCCATCTACAACCCACAACGTTGGCTGCTGCTGGAGTGGACACCAGAGTCCAGGTGCCGTTTTGCAGTAAAGCTGAGAATTCCTTGTTCATGGCCTCTCGCCAGTGTTTGAATTTCGATGCTTCACTGTAGGAGGATGGTTCTGTTTGGCTGGGGCTGAGGTCTGCTAGAAGTGCCCTTGGTAATGGATGACGAATGAAGTCATCACTGATTTGCCTTGGTTAGTGAACATTATTCTTGGATCTAGTCACCATGGAATGAGTGTTTGACGGAACCAATTGGGTTGCTGGGTGTGGAACTGCACTTGTTGATGTGTCAGGTGGAGTAGATTCAGGATTGGCAGGGGCTGATTGAGAAACTTGTTGACCTGTATTTGCAGAAAATGAGACAGATGGTGCAGGTGATGTGCATGTGATAATAGGGTTAGTTTGCAAATTCAGGAGACATGGGGACATAGAGACATCTAATTGCTGAGGCAAAGACACATATGAAGAGTTGTTGGAATTTGTAGTTGAGACATATTGTGCTAAGTAGGGGAAAAGGGTTTCATCGAAAACAACATGTCGTGAAATGTAAATTTTTCCTGTAGATAAATCTAAACACTTGTACCCTTGATGACAAAGACTATAACCAATAAAAATGCACGTTTTAGATCTAAAATTCAGTTTATTTTTGTTATATGGTCGTAAATTTGGCCAGCAAGTGCAACCAAAAACCCGTAGAAAATGATAATCAGGAATTCGATTGTAAAGAATTTCAAAGGGGGATTTGTGACGCAAAACAGGAGTAGGGAGACGATTGATGATGTAAGTGGCAGTATGAAAGGCATCTTCCCAAGAATTCATAGGCATATTTGAATGTGCTAATAGGCTGAGGCCAACTTCGACAATGTGGCGATGTTTCCGTTCAATTGACCCATTTTGTTGATGGGTATGTGGACAGGCTAGGCGGTGGTTAATACCATGACGCTGAAAATAGGTGTTGAGACGACGGTACTCACCACCCCAATGTGATTGGATTGCTTTAATTTTACGGTCAAATTGTTTTTCCACATACGCCTGAAAATTTAAAAATACTTGTTTAACGTCAGATTTGAAGTGAATGGGAAACAACCACAAAAACTTTGAATAATCGTCAAGAAAACTAACATAGTATTTAGCACCGAATGTGGACGCTGCTGCTGCAGGTCCCCACACATCGGTGAAAATTAAATCCAAAGGGTTTGAAGAAATAAACTTTGAAGAATTAAAAGGCAAATTATGGCTTTTTGCCATTTGACATTCAGGGCACACAACATGTGTTTTAGATTTTTCCACAGGAAATGAGAGGATGGATAGGACTTGATTAACGATTGGACTAGAAGCATGACCGATGTTGCTACCCAATTTTTGACCCACTTATTTTTATGTTTCGGAAAAAATAAAAAAATATCAAAAAAAGATAAAAATCCAAAAAATATCTTGTTAGAGGGGCAAAATTGAATAAATTGAGAGTTTAATGGTCAATTGAGAGTCAAATCACACAAATAAAAAATTAAGGACCAAATTGAAAAAGGCACACAAGTTGAAGGATGTGTTTGAATTTTTAGCTAGAGAAATACTCTATAAATATAGTTGTCCATGCCACAATTTGAGGGACAAAAAAAAAATACACCCACAAAACCCCCCCAAAAAAAACCTAAACCTAATCCACCCATCTTTTTCTTTCTTCTTCTTCGTGGGGCTGCAGCCGTCGGTCCCCACTCTTGGTAGCTGCAGCCCCCCTCCCACAGTCACCCTCAGCCGCCAGCTCCCTGTCTCCAGCCACCGTTCTCCCCATTTCCCCTGCTCTCTTTCGCTTTCCTTTGCTCACGCCACCAGTTACAACCCCATGTTCCTCTCCTTTCCACAGCCTCTTGCAGCCCCTTCCTCCAAGCCACCAACCCTCTTGACAGCAGCCCCTTTCCCCATTTTCTCTCTGGTTTTCCCCCTTCACCTTCCTTCCCCAACACACAGCCCTTCCCCTCCATTTGATCCCTCTGCCTCAGCCCTATAGCCTCTGCAACTCCAGCCCCAGCAGACCCATTTCTCTTCCCCATAGCCCACAACTGATCTTCCTTCCCCTTCCTCTCTTCTCGTCCGTAAGCCATCCACGGCACCCCACAACCTTCCTCAGCTGCCGCCCTTCTCCCCTGCCTCCAGCAACGACAGACCCTCAAAGGGTCAGCACGGGCACAAAGCCCGACCCGACCAGCCCACGCGGGGAGTGAATTAATTCACTCCCCTCGTGCAAAATGCAAAAGAGATGATGGATAGTAAATTTTGGAGTGTGACGAACAGCGTACCTGTTAATATCGTTGTGTAGAGGAGGTCGAGGTGGTTCTTCTAGTCATGGTGGTGTCGAAAATGGTGGCCTGTGGTGGCCGGAGTGGGCGTCGAAAAGTGGCCGGTCACATTGCAAACAGCTACTATTGCCTCTGTTACCTTTGCCTGAGATGGTGATTGGGTCGCCGGGGTTGAGGTGGAGATGCTGGTGACAACGTGGTGGTGCTAGGTGGTCGAAGTTGGTGGCCGGAGTTGCTGAACCGAGAGGGGGAGAGAGAGAGGGTCTTCTGGTTTTAAAGAGAGAAACGGTTGACTGACTGAGAGAGAAGAAAAAGAAAGAAAGGGAAAGGAGCTGGTGATGCCGGGGCTAGTTGAAGAAGATTACTTGAGTTATTTTACGTGAAATTTTCCTCTTGACCTCCTATTTTTCTCCCTTCTCCGATTGATCTGCTTCCTTTTTTCTCTCCTCTGTTACTCATGATTTTTTTTTCTTCTTCTTCCCCTGCATGCTTCAAATTTATAGGGGCAGAGCACATGCAATTTTTTATTGTTGCTGCCTCTGAATTTGCAGAAGGCTGAGTACTGCACCGCCATGCCTTGCTGCAGAGAGCTGTTGCATAGCCGTTCCTGCACTGTTCAGGTGTCGTAACAGTGCAGGAACCTGCAAATTTGATTTTGGGAGGGTGAAAATATGATTTGGTCCTTAAATTTACAATTATTCTAATTGCATCTTCTATTGGATTTAAACTTATGAATTTTGCGCAATTATCCCGTCAGAATTTCAATATCAGCCTTAACTTTGCGCGCCTTTTTTATTCTAGTCCTTGGTTTCTGATTTGTACAATTTGACCTTGAATTGACCATTAGACTATCAATTCGTTCAATTTGGCCCCTGATTTCGCATAATTGGCTTGAAAAAATTCAATTCGGTCTCCGAAAGTTCCAATCTCATCAATTGAACCCGAATTAAATTCAAGAACTTGATTTCTCATCGACTAAGCCCTTAATAAAATTAATATGACCAATTTAAAGTATAATTAAGTCACTGCACTTAATTAAATCTTTCAATTGGACCATAAATTAATTCTCAAACATAATTACACTTTTAAATTGGCCAACGATTAAATCAAACTGGCCCATAAAAATATAATTATATCTTTCGACTTAATTTTTACACAAATTTATCCGATAATAAATTACTTTAGCTTTGAATCTGAGAGCACAAAAGAGGTATGATCGAGCTCTCGAAAACATCCAAAATTTCACCTTGATTTTCCTACCGACACCAGCCCTTTTATTTTATTTTTTGTTATTTTTTGATAGTTTTGGAGAATAACCCAAAATTGGGTTATGACAAACATGATAGATCTATCAATGACATTAGCAACCCTAGAAAACCACTCCAAAAAAAATCAATCTTGGAATCAAAAATCAACTCGAACTCAAATTTATTATCTTACAAATCTCAAAGATAAAAAAAAATACAAAATATGAACCCTTCTCATCATATGAAATAATTTGACACAAATTTTTATTTATTTTGGTAGCCTAAATTGGTGTCAAAGATATGTTTCTCACAACCTCTCTCTTCACCGGGGTATAAAAAAAATGAAATTAATAAATTTTTGTATCAAAAATGAATTTGAAAAATATTAAGGCACCATAATTTTATCATGTGATTTAAAGTTTTAAGAGCAAAATATATTTTGTTTTAAATTAATGTGATATGACCATGTTTAATGACTTTTTCATTTTAATTTTTATTCTTCCAATCTCACTTTTCCTTAAACAATTAAAATTAATTAGTTTTCAATAAAGACTCAAAATTAACAAGGTCACTGACTCCCTGATTCTTAGAGAAAAAGAGGGAGCTGATCGGAGAAAATGGAAGACACCTATTTGTGGCCCAAAAGATAAACAAGCGATTTCATCCTCCTAATCTTCTTCTTTTTTTTTTTTGCCCATCCTATTATAGGTGGGCTTGCAGGGCTAAGCCTAGGCGTGCGTGGGAATTAGAGCAGCGCCCGTGATAGGCCCGGCCTCATTTTCTTTCCTCCTTTCAGCCTCATTTTAGTAGATAGTCCATTCATTTTCTTAAATGATAGATCTTGCACCTTCAGTTCTTCTCGGTGATTTGATGCAGCTGCAGCTGCATGAACAAATTTTTGCAGGGATGGGTGGCAACTGGTTACTTCCACTACCAAGGCTTTGTTGGATCCGTAAGCAAATATAAGAATCAATATTCCAAGTATCTACCGAAGTCTGGAAGACGAAGTCAAGGGATCTTAGCAACCACTCATTCATCATCAGTCCGAAACTCATCAGTCCAAGTATATGAACTGTAAATTAGACGGTAGTTGCCACTGGCCGATTGTGATGTATGGCTTGCCTTGGATTCTTTCTTCCACAAAGAAAGAGTCAAAGCGATCAAAACAAAGATAGAAGGCATCCAAGCTTCTTCTTTTTTGTGTGTGTGAGGGAATGAATATAGGTAATAATTGTTTTCTTACTTTGAAATTAAGACGGGTATTTCACCTACTATATACGACATGAAAAACATGCAACTATCATATAGTTTAAAAACAGCCAAATAAGAAATTATTACAAGCCAAATAAGAAATTATTACAAGCCAAATAAGAAATTATCTCAAGTTTATGAAAAAAAAGAAAAACAGACATCGTCCTATTAAAGAAGCAATCAACTTAAAAGTTTAACCTTACAAGTGAAGCTTCAAAATACGATTTTATTATATTCACCAACTCCTTAACCCTTTCGAAGATCCCAGAACGGGTAATATATATGTACCCTTGATCCATATCAAATGCAGGTATTTCCTCGGCAAGATACTGGATATTTTCTAACCTGGAAAACATGGTTGGAGGGTTTATTTGTAATATGACATAACTGTAAACAGAGTTTGCATCAAGGTGAGCAGAAGCAATGAGAGAGCAGCTATGAAGGAAATCAGTGTCCACGGACTGTTGAAATAATCACGCCTCAGCTTCGCCAACCATAGATTGCGCCGCCGAGCGCAGTGCTTCTCCACTCGTTCGAATAGTTGAGCATAATAAAAGCGATCACGATCGGAGAGCATGACATTTATGCCTAATTTGCTGAATAACATGCAGACCATTTCATCATCACCCAGTCCATTTTCAATGATTCCGCAGTGTCGAAGTATCTGCACATCTTCTCGAGTGTGGATCAGACAATCCATCAAAGTTATATAATCAGTGACGTACAGATGCTGACGCTGCGAGCATTGTTCGTAGGCAATAAGATTTCGGAAGAGAGACTCTGTTGTGTCTACAACTGTCAAACATGGGATTTTTATCATGCCTTTTTCAAAACTCACACCCTGGAATAACCCATACTGTTCTTCTTGTTTTCCAAACTTAATGCCAGCTTCTTTCAGCTCTTTGGCACTGCGTATGAACTCCGATTTTATGTTCTTCGCTTCACTCTCTCTAGGCGGCGGAGAAGGGGAAGGCAGCAGCCAATTATGATATACCATGTCCAGAAGATGCTTGCATTCGTGGGATGAAATTATATTGCTTGTCTCGAGCCTCGAGCCTGGAAACATCCATTTGAAGAAATATGACACCTTACCAACGAGAGGGTCCCTTTCGTTCGGCATTGCCATAGAAAACAACTCCAAAAGAACACAAAATGGAAGTTGATTTTCTAGTAACAGCATATCATATGATACTGTAGAGAGAACCAATGAATTTCCAGTAACAGGATCTCCTTGTTGAGGCCCAGACGTGGCAATCTTGCAGATCAGCTCAACAATAAAGCAACCATCAAGAATCAACATTTCAACAAATGCATCCTTGCCGAGGCTTACTGGCTGGTGATAGTATTGACGAGCTCGTTCTTCCAAACCTCTCATAGCCGCAACATAACTTGTCAAGCTATTTTCCGGCCTGCGTTGAAGAAACATTTGTAGATAGTGTTTTTTATGTTCCTCCATCATCTTCAAGTCATCTTTTCCGCGGTGATAAGGGCCAACGGAGAGGATTTCCGGTTCATATGCCCTGTCGTTTACAGAGCGTATGACACGGGGGACTTTAAAAATACTGCATGTTGACTGATTAGTTGACAAATTTTGCAGCGACATGTGGATTTGATCGGATAAAGGGTCCCGACGATTCATCTCTTTTCCCTGAATTAATGGACACAAAATGTAAATATAATTGAAGCACAGGAGAGCATTACAAAAATAAAAATGAAAATGTTGAGGACAATTTGAAAGTGGTATTGCTTATAATGATAAAACAAATTGTTTAAAAGATAGTTACGAGTAAATTTGGATTTGCATAGTTCGGATTACAATATAATAATCAGTTGGATGATTATAAATATAAAATAAATCGTGAATTAAATTTTATGTTATTATCTATATGTTTTATCAATACCATTTACAGTGATTATTGTTGTCCTTATTTATATTCAAAAATTTATTGGTTCACAAGTATATAATTCAAATCATAAACACAATCTGCAAAGTTATTTTGAGAGTTGGCTCCCGCATGCCAAAATATTTTTGAGGAGTTTCAGATTATAAATTAAGACATGAAAAAAGAAACCAAGAAAACAAGCTATATATATTCACAACAAACAATGTGTAATGGTTAATACATAATGGATCAACAATCAATCGATACTGTTAAAAAATATTGCTTACTTGTTTGAAACTAGCTAGCTCTACCGGCTGAAATGGATGGCTCCCCAGATCTAGAGATGAGGAAGAAACTATACTAACAGGTCTAGAGTTAATGCTAGAAGTCAGAGTTATAAACTAACAGGTGTAGTCAGACCTGGCTAGCTAACAGGTCTTCGTCCTCGTTATCTATGCCAAGTTGGCATTAATGAGGCCATTGACTTCGGTGGATGTGTCATGTGATCTTGACTTTCACAGTAGCATGCAGTTGCCATTGGATCAAAACATTATTATAATTCAGATGCCCACTAATGTTTTTGCTGGAATATGCTGATTGTCTGTTTTCCGATCGACCATTTACTTCTTTTGTCTTCAGCCTCTTTTTGGTTTTGTTTAGCGGAAAGAAGATAAGCTGCTGCTTCTCTACGGTCGCACCTCTCAAGTATGCGTCGACAGCTCCTTAATTAGAATGTCTGTTTTGGCAATGGCTCTGGCCTTGTTGTGGGGCTCCCTCAAGCGCAGATACACGCTAATATGATGGCCTTGAAATACCCAGAAATAGGTGGTCAATGCTAATCGGCGCTCGGTCATGTTAATTATTAGATGGTGAACAGTAGACAAAATTACAGTCATGTTGTTTATATTACAGATAACTTGCTACGCTTTGTTTTTTGAAAAAAAATATGAGCCAACACTTCGCCTAATCTCGCTCGTATTCCAACCACAATAGTCGCTGAAAAATCAATGCTTAAGAGTTTTAACCTAAAACTCTGTTTTCAACCTATTGTTTTTACCTAAAACTCACAAAAAAAACCTTATAAAACATGATAGATCTATCAATGACATTAGCAGCCCTAGAAAACCACTCCAAAAAAAATCAATCTTGGAATCAAAAATCAACTCGAACTCAAATTTATTATCTTACAAATCTTAGAGATAAAAAAACACAAAATATGAACCCTCTCATCATATGAAATAATTTGACACAAATTTTTATTTATTTTGGTAGCCTAAATCGGTGTCAAAGATATGTTTCTCTCTATCATTGTAATACGACAACCTCTCTCTTCACCGGGGAATAAAAAAATAACATAAATAATTTTTTATATCAAAAGTGAATTTGAAAAATATTGAGGCACCATAATTTTATCATGTGCATAATTTAAAGTTTTAAAAGCAAAATATATTTTGTTTTAAATTAATGTGATATCACCATGTTTAATGACTTTTTCTTTTTAATTTTTATTCTTCCAATCTCACTTTTCCTTTAAAAATTAAAATTAATTAGTTTTCAATAAAGACTCAAAATTAACAAGGTCAATGGCTCCCTGATTCTTAGAGAAAAAGAGGGTGCTGGTCGGAGAAAATGGAAGGCACCTATTTGTGGCCCAAAAAATAAACAAGCGATTTCATCCTCCTAATCTTTTTTTTTCCCTTCCTATTCATTATAGGTGGGCTTGCAGCTCCATGAGCAAATTTTTGCAGGGATGGGTGGCAACTGGTTACTTCCACTACCAAGGCTTTGTTGGATCCGTAAGCAAATATAAGAATCAATATTCAAAGTATCTACCGAAGTCTGGAAGACGAAGTCAAGGGATCTTAGCAACCACTCATTCATCAGTCCGAAACTCATCGGTCCAAGTATATGAACTGTAAATTACACGGTAGTTGCCACTGGCCGATTGTGATGTATGGCTTGGCTTGGATTCTTTCTTCCACAAAGAAAGAGTCAAAGCGATCAAAACAAAGATAGAAGGCATCCAAGCTTCTTCTTTTTTTGTGTGTGAGGGAATGAATTAATATAGGTAATAGTTTTCTTACTATGAAATTAAGACGGGTATTTCATCTACTATATACGACATGAAAAACATATATGCAACTATCATATAGTTTAAAAACAGCCAAATAAGAAATTATTACAAGCCAAATAAGAAATTATCTCAAGTTTATGAAAAAAAAGAAAAACAGACATCGTCCTATTAAAGAAGCAATCAACTTAAAAGTTTAACCTTACAAGTGAAGCTTCAAAATACGATTTTATTATATTCACCAACTCCTTAACCCTTTCGAAGATCCCAGAACGGGTAATATATATGTACCCTTGATCCATATCAAATGCAGGTATTTCCTCGGCAAGATACTGGATATTTTCTAACCTGGAAAACATGGTTGGAGGGTTTATTTGTAATATGACATAACTGTAAACAGAGTTTGCATCAAGGTGAGCAGAAGCAATGAGAGAGCAGCTATGAAGGAAATCAGTGTCCACGGACTGTTGAAATAATCACGCCTCAGCTTCGCCAACCATAGATTGCGCCGCCGAGCGCAGTGCTTCTCCACTCGTTCGAATAGTTGAGCATAATAAAAGCGATCACGATCGGAGAGCATGACATTTATGCCTAATTTGCTGAATAACATGCAGACCATTTCATCATCACCCAGTCCATTTTCAATGATTCCGCAGTGTCGAAGTATCTGCACATCTTCTCGAGTGTGGATCAGACAATCCATCAAAGTTATATAATCAGTGACGTACAGATGCTGACGCTGGGAGCATTGTTCGTAGGCAATAAGATTGCGGAAGAGAGACTCTGTTGTGTCTACAACTTTCAAACATGGGATTTTTATCATGCCTTTTTCAAAAC
Organism: Salix arbutifolia; assembly: GCA_025169955.1. Classification (NCBI taxonomy): domain Eukaryota; kingdom Viridiplantae; phylum Streptophyta; class Magnoliopsida; order Malpighiales; family Salicaceae; genus Salix; species Salix arbutifolia. The sequence goes on from CM045902.1 coordinate 2,612,344, forward strand.
TCACACCCTGGAATAACCCATACTGTTCTTCTTGTTTTCCAAACTTAATGCCAGCTTCTTTCAGCTCTTTGGCACTGCGTATGAACTCCGATTTTATGTTCTTCGCTTCACTCTCTCTAGGCGGCGGAGAAGGGGAAGGCAGCAGCCAATTATGATATACCATGTCCAGAAGATGCTTGCATTCGTGGGATGAAATTATATTGCTTGTCTCGAGCCTCGAGCCTGGAAACATCCATTTGAAGAAATATGACACCTTACCAACGAGAGGGTCCCTTTCGTTCGGCATTGCCATAGAAAACAACTCCAAAAGAACACAAAATGGAAGTTGATTTTCTAGTAACAGCATATCATATGATACTGTAGAGAGAACCAATGAATTTCCAGTAACAGGATCTCCTTGTTGAGGCCCAGACGTGGCAATCTTGCAGATCAGCTCAACAATAAAGCAACCATCAAGAATCAACATTTCAACAAATGCATCCTTGCCGAGGCTTACTGGCTGGTGATAGTATTGACGAGCTCGTTCTTCCAAACCTCTCATAGCCGCAACATAACTTGTCAAGCTATTTTCCGGCCTGCGTTGAAGAAACATTTGTAGATAGTGTTTTTTATGTTCCTCCATCATCTTCAAGTCATCTTTTCCGCGGTGATAAGGGCCAACGGAGAGGATTTCCGGTTCATATGCCCTGTCGTTTACAGAGCGTATGACACGGGGGACTTTAAAAATACTGCATGTTGACTGATTAGTTGACAAATTTTGCAGCGACATGTGGATTTGATCGGATAAAGGGTCCCGACGATTCATCTCTTTTCCCTGAATTAATGGACACAAAATGTAAATATAATTGAAGCACAGGAGAGCATTACAAAAATAAAAATGAAAATGTTGAGGACAATTTGAAAGTGGTATTGCTTATAATGATAAAACAAATTGTTTAAAAGATAGTTACGAGTAAATTTGGATTTGCATAGTTCGGATTACAATATAATAATCAGTTGGATGATTATAAATATAAAATAAATCGTGAATTAAATTTTATGTTATTATCTATATGTTTTATCAATACCATTTACAGTGATTATTGTTGTCCTTATTTATATTCAAAAATTTATTGGTTCACAAGTATATAATTCAAATCATAAACACAATCTGCAAAGTTATTTTGAGAGTTGGCTCCCGCATGCCAAAATATTTTTGAGGAGTTTCAGATTATAAATTAAGACATGAAAAAAGAAACCAAGAAAACAAGCTATATATATTCACAACAAACAATGTGTAATGGTTAATACATAATGGATCAACAATCAATCGATACTGTTAAAAAATATTGCTTACTTGTTTGAAACTAGCTAGCTCTACCGGCTGAAATGGATGGCTCCCCAGATCTAGAGATGAGGAAGAAACTATACTAACAGGTCTAGAGTTAATGCTAGAAGTCAGAGTTATAAACTAACAGGTGTAGTCAGACCTGGCTAGCTAACAGGTCTTCGTCCTCGTTATCTATGCCAAGTTGGCATTAATGAGGCCATTGACTTCGGTGGATGTGTCATGTGATCTTGACTTTCACAGTAGCATGCAGTTGCCATTGGATCAAAACATTATTATAATTCAGATGCCCACTAATGTTTTTGCTGGAATATGCTGATTGTCTGTTTTCCGATCGACCATTTACTTCTTTTGTCTTCAGCCTCTTTTTGGTTTTGTTTAGCGGAAAGAAGATAAGCTGCTGCTTCTCTACGGTCGCACCTCTCAAGTATGCGTCGACAGCTCCTTAATTAGAATGTCTGTTTTGGCAATGGCTCTGGCCTTGTTGTGGGGCTCCCTCAAGCGCAGATACACGCTAATATGATGGCCTTGAAATACCCAGAAATAGGTGGTCAATGCTAATCGGCGCTCGGTCATGTTAATTATTAGATGGTGAACAGTAGACAAAATTACAGTCATGTTGTTTATATTACAGATAACTTGCTACGCTTTGTTTTTTGAAAAAAAATATGAGCCAACACTTCGCCTAATCTCGCTCGTATTCCAACCACAATAGTCGCTGAAAAATCAATGCTTAAGAGTTTTAACCTAAAACTCTGTTTTCAACCTATTGTTTTTACCTTAAAACTCACAAAAAAAAAAACTTATAAAACATGATAGATCTATCAATGACAATAGCAGCCCTAGAAAACCACTCCAAAAAAATCAAGCTTGGAATAAAAAATCAACTCGAACTCAAATTTATTATCTTACAAATCTTAAAGATAAAAAAAACATAAAATATAAACCCTTCTCATCATATGAAATAATTTGACACAAATTTCTATTTATTTTGGTAGTCTAAATCGGTGTCAAAGATATGTTTCTCTCTATCATTGGAATACGACAACCTCTCTCTTCACCGGGGAATAAAAAAATAACATAAATAAATTTTTGTATCAAAAGTGAATTTGAAAAATATATATTGAGGCACCATAATTTTATCATGTGCATGATTTAAAGTTTTAAGAGCAAAATATATTTTGTTTTAAATTAATGTGATATGACCATGTTTAATGACTTTTTCATTTTAATTTTTATTCTTCCAATCTCACTTTTCCTTAAAAAATTAAAATTAATTAGTTTTCAATAAAGACTCAAAATTAACAAGGTCACTAACTCTCTGATTCTTTTAGAGACAAAGAGGGAGCTGATCGGCGTGGCAAAAAAAAACCAAGCCATTTCATCCTCCAAATCTTTTTTTTTCTTTCCTATTATAGGTGGGCTTGCAGGGCTAAGCCGAGACGCGCGTGTGCTTTAGAACAGCGCCCGTGATAGGCCCGGCCTCATTTTCTTTCCTGGTTTCAGCTTTGCCCTTCGTTTTAAGGCAATAGACACTCTCTATTCACTCTCTATTAAGAAATTTCACAAATTAACATAAATATAAAAAATATAGTAATCAAACACGTGAAATTCAACTATAATTTTAACTAAACACTTTAATTTCAGTTATGAATTATAATTAAAAATATTTCTCATTAAACTATATTTTTTAAATCTCAACCACAATAATAATAACGATACCAAACAAACCCTAGATACTATATAAGATGCGGCTGGAATTGGACCGATTCATCATCAATCCTCCGCAATAAAAAGTATGCACTGAGCGAAAAGAAAAACAAAAACGGTGTCGTAACTTTCCATGGGAGGGAGTAAAAGTAAGAGAAAATGACAATTTTACTTGAATGTTACAAGCTAGGGTGCTTAGCTTATAAGATGTGTATTTATCTATCTCTTGACCGGAATTAGGAGCTGTTTTGAAAATAATCTCAAAGTGTTTAAGCTTTTTTTTTCATTGGAGTTATTTTAAAAATACATGACATGGTAAAGAAAAAGAAAAAAAGAAAAAAAGAAAGAAAGAAGCATGTTTGAAGAGCGCAGTACACCGAAGAGTTGTTTGCTACGTTCAAGGATGAGTTAATACGACGGATGTGCTAATAGTTCCCACTTTATTGTTGTATTTAATTTTCATTTATTTTTGAATCATTGCATTTTTTATCGAGTTTTATTCTAATTCGTATACATGACATGATATTATTTAAATAGTTGAATCAACCTAAATACATTCTGAGTTGACTCTTCAGCTAATGGTGTAGATGTGGTCAACTCTAGAGACAGAAAAGGGTTATTGCTAAGAAAACTCTGATTAATGCAAAATTCCAAAATAGTACCGTCATGTGGGGCCACATCATTTTGTTTTGTTTCCTCAAAAGAACTTTCAAACATCCCTCCATTTTTCTCCAATTTGAATAGATCGTCGTTTTTTTCATTGTTCCTCGCCCTCTAAAGAGACTACCCATACACTTATCTGAATAGTAGGGTTTCAACTCGTGAAACGAGGCATCCAAGGTCATGTAACTTTGGTTATAGAGGATCGTAACACCGATATCCCTTCTAAAATTCTGCGTAACCAATAAAGACACAAATAAGATATCTTGTGAGAAATGTTACTAGCAATCGATGTTGGGTTGTGTCGCGATGATGTTTTTTATTGCGCTTCACACCCTGCCATTCCCGGAGGAGGGGAATGACACATAGTGAAAGCGGTGAGGTGTTTTATAGTTGTAAAAATTACAATTATAATTCTTGGGAGTCGTCAACTAATATTAAGGTCACTAGAAAACCTATTGGTCTGCGAGAGTCTAGGTAAGGGGACTTGTTGTGCAAGGGAAAGATGCATCACCCCAGTGTACCCTACTTCAGGCAAATTACATTATTGTTTGATTTTTTTTCCTATGTCAATTTTTATTTATTGGTCTTTTTTAAGGTTCAACGTAGATCTCTCTTCGTGAGAGAATCTCTATCTCATTGCG